>CM075767.1:8252770-9669640 GCA_037974665.1 Ehretia macrophylla | reverse complement strand
CTTAAGGAACTGAAAACTCAGCTGCAGGAGTTATTAGAGAAGGGTTTCATTCAGCAGAGTTATTCACCCTGAGGAGCACCTATTTTATTTGTGAAGAAGAAGGATAGTACCTTGAGATTGTGTATCGACTATCGTGGTTTGAATCAGGTGACCATCAAGAACAAGTATCCTTTACCACTGATTGACTTGAGGCAGGGGTATTATCAGCTTCGAATTCGTACGGAGGATGTTCCGAAGTCTGCTTTCAGGACTTGGTACGGACATTATGAGTTTGTTGTTATGTCCTTTTGATTAACTAATACGTCGGCAGCATTTATGGACCTTATGCATCGGGTTTTTCAGCCGTACTTGGATCAGTTCGTAGTAATCTTTATTGATGATATCTTAGTTTATTCTAAGTCTGAATCGGAGCACGAGCAACATCTACGGCTTGTCTTACAGAAGTTACAGGAGCATCAGTTGTTTGCGAAGTTCAGCAAATGTGAATTTTGGTTGCAATGTATATCTTTTCTCGGTCATGTGATTACACAGAGCGGTATTTCTATAGATCCTACTAATATTGAAGTGGTGATGTCTTGGAAACGGCCGGAGAATATTTCGAAGATTCGTAGCTTTCTTGGCTTGGCAGGTTATTACCGTAGGTTTGTCAAGGACTTTTCTAAGATTGCAGGGCCACTTTCTAAGTTAACTCAGAAACGGACCAGCTTTGTTTGGGATGAGAAATGTGAGAGTGGATTTCAGGAGTTGAAAAGAGATTGACTACTGCTCCAGTATTTACTTTACCAGAGGGGACCGATAATATGGTTATCTATAGTGATGCATCCAAGGATGGCTTGGGTTGTATACTTATGCAGAATGGCCGGGTTATTGCTTATACTTCCAGAAAGTTGAAGCCGTATGAGTTGAATTATCCGACTCATGATCTCGAGTTGGCAGCAGTTGTATTCGCACTGAAAAAGTGGCGTCATTATCTGTGGGGCAATATGTTCGAAATTTTCATTGATCATAAGAGTCTTAAATATTTATTCTCAGAGAAGGAGTTGAATATGCGTCAATGGAGGTGGATGGAACTTCTCGGAGATTATAATTGTTCTATTAGTTATCTGTCTGGAAAGGCAAATGTTGTGGCAGATGCTCTTAGCCGTAAGGCGAGTATTTCTTGTTTGGTTGTCAAGAAGTGGGAGGTTCTTGAGGAATTCACTTATTGGAGACCAGAGTTAACTCAGGTTGGGGTGATGTGTTCACATCTCCGTATTCAACCTTTATTGCTATCTCAAATCAGAGAAGCTCAACAACTTGATGTTAAACTTCAAAAGATCAAGGATCAGATCACTGATGATTAGTCTGATTTCAAATTACATGAAGATGGTATTCTTCAATTTCAGAACAAGGTTTGTGTTCCTGATGAACCGGGTTTGAGGCGAGGTATTCTGGAAGAGGCTCATAATTCTAAATACACCATTCATCTCGGTGGAAACAAGATGTATTAGGATTTGAAGCAACATTATTGGTGGAATAACATGAAAAAAGGAAGTTGCTCAGTTTGTATCCAGATGTTTGACTTGTCAGCGAGTGAAAGCCGAGCATCAACGACCTGCAGGTTTGCTTCAGCCGTTGGCAATACCAGAGTGGAAATTGGAGCATATTACGATGGACTTCGTCTCTAGTTTTCCTAGAACACCGAGAGGTAACGACGCAGTTTGGGTTGTCGTAGACCATTTGACGAAGTCAGCTTATTTTATTCTGATGAGGTTGCAAAGTTAGCAGATCTTTATTTGGATCAGATTGTTAGACTTCACGGGATTCCATCTAGTATTGTTTCAGATCGCGACCCTTGGTTTACTTCTCGTTTATGGGAGAAACTTCAGGAGACTTTGGGTACTTAGTTAAACTTCAGCACAGCGTATCATCCTCACACCGACGGTCAGTCTGAGAGGACTATTCAGATTCTGGAAGATATGCTCAGGGCTTGTGTTATGGACTTCGGGAAGAACTGGGAGAAACATCTACCTCTTGCCGAGTTTGTCTATAATAATAGTTATCAAGCTACTATTGGGATGACACCTTTTGCAGCTCTCTACGGCCGTAAGTGTCATTCACCTTTGTAATGGAATAAAGTAGGGGAGATAAAGACTATTAATCTGACTATTATGCCAGAGCTTCTAGAGAAGATTGAGAATGTTCAGTTGATCAGGCAGAAAATGGTTACAGCGCAGAGTAGATACAAGAGTTATGCTGATAAGCGTCGTCGGGATTTGGAATTTGCGGTCGGGGATCGGGTTTTCTTGAAATTATCACCTCGAAAGGGGTTTGCTCGTTATGGTAAAGGTGGTAAGTTGAGTCCGAGGTTTCCAGGGACATTTGAGATTACCGCCAGGGTTGGTAAGTTAGCATATCGGTTAGCTTTACCAGATGACTTCTCTAATGTCCATGATGTATTTCACGTGTCTAATTTGTGGAAATATAATCCGGATCCTTCTCATATTCTAGAGCCAGAGCCGTTACAGCTTCGTGAGAATCTGACTTATGATGAGAGGCCGATTCACATTGTTGATCAGATGGAACGGGAATTGAGATCGAAGAAGATTCCGATGGTCAAAGTATTGTGGAAGCATCACGGGATTGAGAAGGCTACTTGGGAGAGGTGAGATCAGATGCAGCAGCAGTACCCAGATCTTTTTCGTATAGCAAGTAAGAATTTCGAAGATGAAATTTCTTTAAGGTGGGGAGAATGTGAGACCCTATATTTTGTCCTTACTTCGATTTGCGTGTTTTACCTCGATTTGCGTGATTTAACGTGTTTATGTGTTATATGAGTTAGAATGTGCTAAATATGTGATTTATATTTCTAATACATTCTATGTGTGCATTCATGAAATTTTTATCAAAATCGACACCAGAAATTTTATCGTCGGTTTTAGTAAATAGTATTTTGAACACCTGTCTACTAAAATTTTTACAAGAGTGTTTTAAACGTCTTAAGGCCTAGTCCTCAGAAATTAATAGACTCGTATTTGATTAAAACAGATTTGGAATCGGTTTTGAAATTTTAAAGATTTTTACACTTTCTTTTGCAAGAAATCAAGTTTTAAGCCGACTCGGGTGAAAATGTTCGAACGTAAATTTCTGTCACCTAAAATATATTATCTAGAATTAGTTATAGTGTCAAATTAATGTTTGAGCAAGAAATAGTCTAAAAATAGAATTAAAAGACAAAAACATAATAAAAATAAACTAGTTACCACCTTTGACTTTCTTTTAATTTATTTGACCTTGAGTATATTAGCATCAACATGCAATAGAAAGCTCACAAAACATACTCTTGCACACACATGTGGCCGAGAGCCATTAGAGAGAAAAACAAAGAGTTTTCTTCAAGTTTTCAAGGAGATTTTTCATTAGAAATTGCATTTGAAGGCAAAACTTCATCATCCAAAGCTTGAATTCACTTGTTGGGCATTCATTGAGCATCTTTCTAGCTTCATAATACATCAAAAATGAGAGAAAAATTCTAGATCTCAAATGTCATTTTTTATGTTTTGCATATAATTGAATTTTGAACCGTTAGAAAGTTGAATTGATGTTATATTATTGCTAATGCATGCTAAGGATCGTTTATATGTATTTATATAAGATTTGAACCATTGTAGCATGAATTTTATTTTTCAGGTATTAAAAGTTGAGTTGTTGGCTATTTGTTGAATATCTAGAGTTGTGGTGGTTGAAATCAATTGTTGTTAGCTTATAAAAGTTTGTTAAATACATGGTAGTAATGTTGTAATGCCAAAATTTTGATTGTGATGTTGGAGTGAAAGTCCAGAAATTTCAGCCTAGGTGCATTGAGGTTTTAGGGTTGTTGGGCTTGATGTGGATGGTTTATGGCTGGTTTCCGAGGGGGTGAATGTTGTTGATTGAGTGGGTGAGTGATAGAATTTGGTTTGGAGGTTATTGGATTAGTAGAATGCAAGTTATGACTTTTAGAAGTTCGGGTTGTCTTTCTTTAAAATGTTGAATTATGCCTTTAGATGTTTGGGTGGTGTTTGAGTGATTGAATTGTGAGTTGTTGATGGTTAATTAGGGTTTGGTTGTGTGTTTAATGCATGTTAAGTTGGGTGGCCTACTTTGTTATCTAACTTAGTTGTTTATTGTTTAATTGAATAATTGTTGTTATGTTGAATTAATGATTATCAATTGATTATTGTTGAACCGGGAGATAGGAAACCTACTTTGTTGTCCTCTTATGATAATTGATTATTGATGAATCGGGAGATAGTCAACAGAAAAGGTTGTCCTCCTGTGATTGAATGTTTATTATTATTGCTGAATCTTGGTATGTGTGTGCCACCTCTCGGGCAGTATTGGGCTGTTGGGTTGAAACCGGTATGACTACTATAGGCTACCCCCAACTCGCATGACGGAGGTGTCATGGAGGGAAGGACTAGTGAAGTACCTTGGGTGCGTGAGTAATGGGGAATTACAAAAAGAACAGTTGAGATCGTGATGGCGTTTGGAGTTACACCAACTAGAGTATCCTTTATTGATTGGTCATTATAGTTAATGTGCTTATATTGTTATTGATAATTGTTGTGTGTTTACTACTCAAAGGATGATTTCGAAGGAGTATAGTAAATATTATTAGAGATCTATTGAATCCTCGCTGGGCTTGTTTTATATAAGCTGACTCTCAATTATTGCATGCATACAGGTGTTACCGATCCAGATTACGGGTACGTGCCTCCAGACAAGGATTATGTAGCATATGTGGATGAGTCCTATGTGCCAGAGTCTTGTCTCTGATTTATGATGTTGTACTCTTTTGTTATATTGTATATTAAACTTAGTTGTCATGTATTTCACTTAAAAGTTTATGTTAAATAAGATGTTGTAAAGATAATAGATTAAATGTTGCTAGTTTAGTGGTCTCGTTTTTGGAATATGATTAGGCTACTAGATTGGTTATAATCTATTTTGGGATTGTATGTTATAGTGAATGTATAATGTTGGAACGGAGGAGTATAACCTATGGATGAAATAGTAAAGAATGTTTATTATATATTGTGGTTGTGTTGTAAAATGTTGAATTATTGTGGAGTTAGATGTATGGGTTTCAAAGAGGTTGGTTTAGAGCCTCGGTGTCCTAATTACTATCGTTATACCATCGAAATTCCGTTGCATCCTGATTGATCGTAAGAGGGGTCAAGTTGGAATGTTACAGTCCTGCTCATGCCGCTATACGGGTAACCCTCAATCTGATGAGGACTTCCATTTCCATGGCTTCAAGCATAATGGGTATGAAAATTTTGGTGGCCATGAAACAGTCTTCTCCATTACAACAACCTAGGAGCTTTAATAGCTTAGCTTCTAATGCATTTGTCAATGTCAGCCATTACATTGATGGCAATTCAAGATCTCTATCCCACGAGTGGTGTTAATCGTTAAAGTACCACTGGAATCATGAGTGTATAGATCACACAATCAAAGGAAATATGTAAGCATATGCAAATTCAAGAAATGACCATCAAATTAGAGGATGGCGTACGCCTAGCTGTGTACTTATTTTGGAAAAAGAATTAATTATAACTTATATTGTATAGGTGACAGATACCTTCATGTTTCATCATAATTGTTTCGTTACCTTCATATTTCATTAGAATTGCTTCATTTACTAGCTTCAAACAAGCTGAATTTACGTACCCAATGATCAAAAGTAATGTTAACTTGGTGCTAACATGTTAAGCTTACTGAACAGATACGAACTTGCCACCCCTTTTTTTTTATAGAAGGGCTCTGGCATTCAGAATTTAGAAAACAGTCTGCCTCCATCCGGTGGTTGCTCGGGTATTGTTGGTCCCTACGGCTGCTCTTTTTTTTTGATATGTTAGTGTAAAAAGTTTTAATCTGAACTGAGCTCCTCCCCTCGATGGGCAATCTATATTTAAATTTCATGCCCCCTCATTCCAAGATGATGAAACATATGATAATAAGTCTAATGGTTACACTGTTATCAGGCAAAATGGATGCAAGGTACCATCTAAACGTTTAATGCCTTCTTTTGATTAGTTACCTGGACTAGAACAAATGTGTATTCAATAATTGGCAAAGTGGTAGACCATTTTTATTTGTATGCATGGTCTCTGCATTGGAACTAGTTAATGCCCAAAATTGGATTATTCAAGTATACCTCATGGATAAATGCCTCTATGCATAAAGTAATTTATCAAAGAGCCCATAAGAAAAGAGCTTGCAAACCTGGACACTCGAAACTTTGCCAAGCTCAGCTACTCCCGCGAGGTATTTTGCCGAGCATCTTAGCCACTCTTTTTCATCAATTTTTTTTTTTGACTCTCATTTCATTCTGGTGTTTTATCGAACACCTCTAGTGCATCCTAATAAAGAGAGTAGGTACTTGAATAATTATGTGAATCATGAGTGGATTTGCAATTTGATCAAATACATTTTTAATATAAAATTTGCTTTGACATTTTGACAAACACCTCGGATACATGTATTTGTCTAATTTTTCAAATGTAAAGGGCACTTTGGCATTTTATCAAACACCTTCAAGGCATAATATGAGAAACATCTTTGTGTAAATTACACCTTGACATTTTATCAAATACTTGCGGTACACACCACGTGAAACAACTTTCCATCTATACACAAAGTAAAATGTCGGCCATAATTGCACTGTCACTTCATAATAGTCTCTGCATACATTTGTGCTCTTTAATTGTTATGTCTGCCATGGTCTTAGTAATCTAGCATTTGGTCTAAGAAAAACATTAATTCGGCATTGAAGTAGTCTGGTCAACCACCTAATGTAAAGATATTTGCTAGGACCATGATGTATACTTAGAGGGCAATTAATATGCTAAATCGTACATGTGACGCCCAAGAATTTCATCACATATTTTGAAATAACTGTTGCATAATTACTTGTGCATTTTTTATTTTTTTTAATTATGTTACTATTAGGCACTATTTATAAGATTTTTGACTGTCTCAAATGATTGATTTTATATTTTTTCTAGGTCACATGACATTTAAAAGGAGTCGGGATATGGTAGTTTTGAGCTTTAAGGGTCGAGAGTACGCATTTGAAAAATAGTTTTTGCCTCGTTTGAGTAGTGTTACGTATGTAAACATTAGTTTTTGAGATAGTAGCATTTAATTGGAGTTTTAAGTTTGTTTGACCATGTATTAGTAACATTTGACCTAATATAGTAAAACCTACTTATACATATATGCAATACATCACACATATAAACTAAATACTCATAAAAACAAAAGAAAGAATCCCCAAAAAGGCCCCCCCCCCCCCCAATGAACCCGACAGCCCTAGGGGCCAAAAAGAGGAAAAAATTCTTCATCAAACTTTGGAATTGATCTCTTGGCTTGCTTTGGAAGGCTTCTAGTGCACTTGGGAGCTTCAACCTCTTGTTTGCATCATGAAAATTGTGAGGGATTTGCATATTTCTTGAGTTTAAAGTTGTTGCACATTTGTTGAATTTTTTGTTTTGTTGAATATAGCTATATTGCTTGTTATGGATGCTTGTATTATGTTATTTAGAACCTATAGAACTATCTTTTATGGCTTATTAGCGTATTCCATGGTTGAAACTTGAGTTCTCACGAAAGAGATGATGAATAGTGCCTGAACTTAGGGTTTTGATAAAACTTGTTAATTGGAATGAATTGAGACTTCAATTAGGTGCTCTAGACTCTAATGAAGCTAGTAGGGAGGCTACGTGAAGTTGAATCACCCAAAACCGAGCTAAATCGCAAAATTTGCTAACTTTAAGAAGGGGACTTTTCTCGTTGTGCAATCCGGGCACGTTTGAACTTTGGATTAGGGATCCTTGGGGCATGGAAGCACTTTTGGTGCTTTCGTTGCGTGAAATTGGGGTTCGAATAGGGTAGTTGTAGTTAAAACCCGCTCGGGGCTTTCCCGAGCTTTTTCTTCTAAAATGAGTTTTTATGATCTTAATAAGTGTCTTTTGGCTTGATTAGGAATGTAATATGATTAGGATATGGTTTGGTAACCTTGGAATGCACATAGGAGAAGCAGAGGTGAATCCCCAACTGATAGCAGTAGAGGAAGAAGAAGAATTGAACCTAGATCAGTTTCCCTGATTCCTGTGTGATAAGGTTGATCATTTGTGCAGTTTGCATGGAGTTGTTTTTAGTTGTTGTGTTTTGAGACCTTGGGGTCTTGTTTATACACTTGGAAGTTGTAATCTTGTATGTTGGCTAAAGTTAGATGGCCTGTAATAATGGTTTCTAGATTACTTCTCTTATTGCATGCTTTGGTGTTTATTAACTTGATAGTAGATCTTGGTTATAGTTGTATTCAACTACTTATAGTTAAAGTTAATATTGTCTTGTATGCTTGTGTGTTATAAGTAGATTTTGTTGCTCCCAAGCTCGGATGGCCTTGTGACTTTGGGTTGACTATGAAAGTATTGAAAGATAGATTATGTGTGTTGTTGCTTGTGGATCAAATGTTATATGTGACCATTCACAAGTAACCGTTTAGTCCACAGTACAGAGGAAACTCTGTCCGAGTAACGGGTCCGAACTTGACCTATAGCGTGGGGTTGGGTTCGGGGCGTTACATTTATGTGGTATCAGAGCTACTTGAATGCATGAAGCCGGGTTAATTTCCTCGGCATGTAGGTAGAGGTCTATATGTGAAAGTTGAACTACGTGACTATGTGATTGTTTACTTGTCTAAGTACTTGGGTAAAAGACATGCTAGCATGTAAGAGGAATGTCAAAAGCATGATATGATAAGAATATGAAAAGTTTAGTGTTTGATGCTTGCTAAGTGTTTCACATGTTGTCTTTTGTGTCTAAGATGTTTTGAAATATGTACATGCTATATTTGTATTATCTATTTGCCTATCATAATATTATATTCTTCTAGCATCGAGATAAGGAGAAGGGGATGACCGAGGAGAGAGCCGGAGGAAGCTCCTAGGCAGGATGTACCTGGGCAAGGTACAGGGGCAGCAGGGAATGTACCTTAGGGGCAGGAATCGACTAGTGCACAGATTATGGCCACAATGGCTACCGCCATGAATACTATTGCTCAGTTTGTGACTCAGCAGGGTCAAGCAGGGGTTGACAAAGGTAATCAGGCTGCTAGAGCATATGGTAGTAGTACTGCTAGGGGTAATTTGTATGACAGATTCTTGTACCACGAGGCGTACAGTTTCTATGGTGAGCCAGATGACATGAAAGCCGAGATGTGGTTGAGCAAGTTTGAGAAAGTCGCTGCGATACTCGAGTGCAATAGTGAGAGAAAGACTACTTATGATGCATTCTTATTGGAGGGTGACGCCGAGGAGTGGTGGCGTACTGTTAAAGAGAAATAGGATGCTAAGAGGGTACAACATTTATGGGCTGACTTTGTTCGAGAGTTTAGGGACAAGTATGTGTCTGTGGTAGCTCGCGAGAGACATCAAGAGGAATTCTTAGCTTTGAGGCAGGGAAACATGACTGTGGATTAGTATGAGGCTACTTTTACTAGACTTTCCCGTTACGTGCCAGCTTTAGTACAACCGGAGGACATAAAGATTCAGAGGTTTATCACAAGGTTAAGGAGTGATATTATGTTTAATCTGTCTTCGTAGGATTATCCGAGTTATGCTACAGTAGTCAGGGCCGCATCGAGGTACGAGAAACATAAGGCAGATGTGTTGGCTCAGTCCAGTCAGTCAAGTAAACGTTAGTATCAGTCCTAGAGTCAGGGCTACCAGAGGCAGTATTAGCAGTCTGTTCAGAGTTAGCAGCCAAGGCAGACCCAGAGCTACCCAGGACTAGTTCAGGCATAGTCACAGCCGAGACCAGCTTAGAGCCAGCCACACGGACAGTCATAGACCCGACCGGTGACCGCTAGATCTCAGCAGGGTAGTTCTGCTACATCTACTTACAAGACTCTTACAGGAGGTGCTACTGCCAAGAAGAATCTACAGTGTACTCATTGTAATCGCAAGGGCCACACAGAGGAAGAGTGTTGGAGGAAATTGGGTCGATGCGTGGGTTGTGGCAGTGATCAGCATAGAGCTAGAGATTGCCTTAGGTTTAAATAGGCTCAAGGACAGACTTCAGGCCATGGTGCTCAGACTAGAGCTTCGGGATCAGCTACTGTACCACGAGGCTAGGCATGGGTATTTGCACTAGATCAAGAGGAGCCTCTAAACACAAAGATGGTGGTGGAAGGTACTTTTCTTATTAATAGTTAGCCAGTAGTAGTTTTGATTAACACCGGGGCTATACATTCATTCATTACTACTGCATGTGGACAATCTACTACTTTAAAAGTTGATAAACTGCCATATGCGATTGAAGTAGGTAATCCTATGGGTACTAAATTTGTTACGGAGTCTGTGTGTAAGGATTGTAGTATATGATTTGAGGGCCATATGTATCCTATTGACTTGATTATTATGCCATTTTGGGACTTTGAAGTTATCTTGGGG
This sequence comes from Ehretia macrophylla, assembly GCA_037974665.1. Classification (NCBI taxonomy): domain Eukaryota; kingdom Viridiplantae; phylum Streptophyta; class Magnoliopsida; order Boraginales; family Ehretiaceae; genus Ehretia; species Ehretia macrophylla. The sequence continues at coordinate 9,659,156 of CM075767.1, read as the reverse complement.
ATGGATTGGTTGGGGCGATATTATGCATGTTTGGATTGTAGAAGAAAAGTTTTAACTTTAGAAGTACCTGACCAACCTATTATTAAAGTCATTGGGAGTCAAAAATCTACTGGGACTCGTATCATATCTTCTATTAAAGCTACTAAAATGTTGGGTAAAGGTTGTGATGCATATTTAGTTTATCTAATTAATCAGCCTAGAGATAAATTGAAAATGAACGAGTTACCTATAATAAAAAAATTTTCGGGGGTATTTCCTGAGGAGTTGCCAGGGTTACCACCTGACAGAGAGATAGAGTTTGTGATTGATTTATTGCCCGGGACTAATCTTATTTCTAGAACCCCTTATAGAATGGCTCCCCCTGAGTTGCAAGAGTTGAAAATTCAGCTACAGGATTTACTTGAGAAAGGTTTTATTCAGCCTAGTTCGTCACCTTGGGGTACTCCTGTGTTATTTGTAAAGAATAAAGACGGGACTCTACGATTGTGTATTGATTATCGAGGTCTTAATCAGGTGACGATGAAAAATAAATATCCTTTGCCCTTAATTGAGGAGTTGTCTGATCAGCTGCATGGTACTGTTGTATTTTCTAAATTTGATTTGAGGCAGGGTTATTATCAGTTGTGAATCCGAGATGTACCCAAGACTGCATTCAGATTCAGGTACGGCCACTATGATTTTGTTGTATTACCATTTGGGTTGACAAATACTGCAGCCAGCTTTATGGATTTGATGCAAATAGTGTTTAGACCATACCTGGATTAGTTTGTTGTAATCTTTATTGATGATATACTGGTCTATTCTAAATCTGAGGCAGAGCATGAAGAACACTTGAGAATTATGATTCGAACACTGCAAGAACATAAATTGTTTGCTAAATTTAACAAATGCGAATTCTGGTTGAAACAGGTTGCCTTTTTAGGCTATATCATTTTCCAAGAGGGAGTATATGTAGATCCTGCGAAAATTGAGGTGGTTATGACTTGGAAAAGACCCGAGACTGTCATAGAAGTTCGAAGTTTCTTGGGATTGGCGGTTATTATAGGCGGTTTGTTAAAGACTTATCAAATATTGCAGGACCATTGACTTCCTTAACCCAAAAGAAAACTGTATTTAACTGGGATGATAAGTGTGAAGCCAGTTTTCAAGAATTAAAGAAGAGACTTACCACTGTTCCTATTCTTGCATTGCCTGAGGGAACTGATAATTTGGTGATATACAGTGATGCTTCGAAAGAAGGTTTGGGTTGCGTTCTTATGCAAAATGGTAAGATGATAGCTTATGCCTCTAGGAAATTGAAACTATATGAACTCAATTATCCTACCCACGATCTTGAGCTTGCTACTGTTGTCTTTGCTTTGAAGAAATGGTGACATTACTTGTGGGGTAATCAATTTGAGATATTTACTGATCATAAAAGTGTAAAATATCTGTTTTCTCAAAAGGATTTGAATATGAGGCAAAGGTGTTGGCTAGAGTTGTTGAATGATTATAATTGTACCAATAGCTATTTGCCGGGAAAAGCTAACACTGTTGCAGATGCATTGAGTCGAAAAGCTGTTGTAGTTAGTTTGATAATCAAGGACTGGGAGTCTGTGGATGTGATGTGCTTGTGGAAACTGAAGGCTTGTAGAACAGGTATCCAATTTGCTAGCTTACAAATCCAATCTCTGTTCCTATCTAGAATCAGAGAAACGCAACAGTCAGATCCTCAGTTATTGAAGCTTCTAGAGAAGTCCAAAGTGGGAGAGTCCGACTTCAAGTTGCATGATGATGGACAACTCAGGTACATGAATAGAATCTGCATTCCTAGTGATTCAATTGTAAAAGATGAGATTTTTGCTGAGGCTTATGGTTCTAAATACACGATTCATCCCGGTAGCACTAAGATGTACAGGGATTTAAAGCAGAGTTTCTGGTGGAACAACATGAAAAGGGAGATAGCTGATTATGTGGCTAAGTGTTTGACTTGTCAGAAAATTAAAGCGGAGCATCAGAGACCGGCAGAATTGTTGCAACCATTAGAGATTCCGGTATGGAAATAGGACCAGGTGACTATGGATCTTGTGTTTGATTTTCCGAGATCACCACAGGGTAATGATTCCGTATGGGTTGTAGTTGATAGATTGACAAAGACTTCCCATTTTATTGCTGCAAAGAAGACAGATTCCCTTGATAAATTAGCCGAGCTTTATGTTGAAAATATCGTGAGATTGCATGGAGTTCCATCTCAAATAGTATCGGATAGGAATCCCAGGTTTACATCACAGTTCTGGCAAAAACTACAAAAGGCTCTGGGGACTAATCTGAGTTTTAGTATTGCATATCACCCGCAGACGGATGGTCACTCAGAGAGAACTATCAGGATACTGGAAGACAAGTTGCGAGCTTGCGTTCTGGATTTCGGCAAAAGTTGGGAGAAGTATCTACCTCTAGCGGAGTTTGCTTATAATAACAGTTACCAGGCTACTATTGGTATAACACCCTACGCTGCACTTTACGGGCGGAAATGTAGGTCTCCGTTGTATTGGGATGAGGTAGGTAAAATGAAAACTGTTGATCCAGCTATTCTACCTGAGATGATCAAGATGGTGGATAATGTGAAGCTTATAAAGAAAAAAATGCTTACAGCACAGAGTCGACAGAAGAATTATGCTGATAAACACCGATAAGACTTGGTATTTTCAATGGGTGATCATGTATTCTTGAAAGTCTCTCCGCGTAAGGGTTTGATTTGACATAGAAAGGGAGGTAAACTCAATCCTAGATACGTGAGACCATTTGAAATCATTGAGAATGTTGGAAATTTGGCTTATAGATTGGCATTACCTCCGAGTTTGGATAGGATTCATGATGTATTCCATAAGTCATTGTTGAGAAACTATAATCCTGATCCGTCACACATTATTGAGCCAGAACCGTTGGAGATTGATGAGTCTTTGGCATATGTTGAGAAACTTCTTCGAGTGGTTGACAGAAAGATTCAGGAACTTCGAACAAAGAGTATTCCTATGGTAAAAGTTCTTTGGGATCATCACGGAGTTGAGGATGCCACTTGGGAGCGAGAAGATCAGATAAGAGAAAAGTATTCGGAGATGTTTGCCGAATCATGTCAGAATTGCGAAGATGCAATTAGTTTAAGGGGGAGAGGGTCTGACGCCCGAGAATTTCATCACACATTTTGAAATAATTATTGCATAATTACTCGTGCATTCTTTTTTTTGCTTAATTGTTTTACTACTAGGCACTATTCATAAGATTTTTGACTGTTTCAAATGTTCGATTTAATATTTTTCCTAGATCACATGACATTTAAAAGAAGTCGGGATATGGTAATTTTGAGCTTCGGGGGTTAGGAGTATGCATTTGAAAAATATTTTCTGCTTCATTTGAATAGTGTTACGTATGTAACAACATTAGTTTTTGAGATAGTAGCATTTAATTGGAGTTTTAAGTTTGTTTGACCATGTATTAGTAACATTTGACCTAATATAATAAAACCTACTTATACATATATGTAATACATCATACATATAAACTAAATACTCATAAAAACAAAAGCAAAAATCTCCAAAAAGCCCACCCATGAACCCGACAGCCCTAGGGGCCAGAAAGAGGAAAAAATTCTTCATCAAACTTTGGAATTGATCTCTTGGCTTGCTTTGGAAGGCTTCTAGTGCACTTGGGAGCTTTAACCTCTTGTTTGCATCATGAAAATTGTGAGGGAGTTGCATATTTCTTGAGTTTAAAGTTGTTGCACATTTATTGAATTTCTTTTTTGTTGAATATAGCTATATTGCTTGTTATGGATGCTTGTATTATGTTATTTAGAACCTATAGAACCATCTTTTATGGCTTATTAGCGTATTCCATGGTTGAAGCTTGAGTTCTCACAAAAGAGATGATGAATAGTGCTTGAACTTAGGGTTTTGATAAAACTTGCTAATTGGAATGAATTGAGACTTCAATTAGGTGCTCCAGACTCTAGTGAAGCTAGTAGGGAGGCTACGTGAAGTTGAATCACCCAAAACCGAGCTAAATTGCAAAATTTACTAACTTTGAAAAGGGGACTTTTCTCATTGTGCAATCCGAGCACGTTTGGACTTCGGATTAGGGATCCTTGAGGCATGGAAGCACTTTTGGTGCTTTTGTTGCGTGAAATTGGGGTTCGAATAGAGTAGTTATAATTAAAACCCGCTCGGGACCTTCCCAAGATTTTGCTTCTAAAACGGGTTTTTATGATCTTAATAGGTGTTTTTTGGCTTAATTAGGAATGTAGTATGACTAGGATATGGTTTGGTAACCTTGAAATGCACATAGGAGAAGCTGAGGTGAATCCCCAATTGATAGCAGTAGATGAAGAAGAAGAAGTGCATGTAGATCAGATTCCTTGATGCTTGTGTGATAAGGTTGATCATATGTGTAGTTTGCTTGTAGTTGTTGTGTTTTAAGACCTTAAGGCCTTGTATATATGCTTGGAAGTTGTAATCTTGTATGTTGGCTAAAGTTAGATGGTCTGTAATAATGGATTCTAGATTACTTCTCTTATTGCATGCTTGCGTGTTTATTAACTTGATAGAAGATCTTGGTTATAGCTGTATCCAACTACTTCTAGTTAAAGTTAACATTGTCTCGCATGCTTGTGTGCTATAAGTAGATTTTGTTGCTCCAAGGCTCGGATGGCCTTGTGACTTTGGATTGGCTATGACAGTATTGAAAGATTGATTATATGTGTTGTTACTTGTGGTTCAAATGTTATATGTTATCATTCGCAGATAACAGTTTAGTCCGCAATGCAGAGGAGACTCTGTCCGAGTGACGGGTCCGGACTTGACCGATAGCGTATGGTTGGGTTCAGGGCATTACAGTACAAGTGCCTTTACTTTTGAAACATGTTAGCAAAATTATTAACATGCATGAATAGTGGCAAATAATGAAGCTTAGGAATAAGTTTGGAAACTTATCTCAACCACAAAGTTCATGGCTTGTGGCTTTTTGCATTAACCATGATGGTTTCTCAATGGGAGAATCTTTTGATTTCCCACAGACGACGCCAAGTGTTAATGATCAAAAGTTGTCAAGCACCGGATAAGCTTATGATTCTATCAGATGAGCTCCTTTCTCCGCTCTGGCATTGAATGACCTACAAAACAAGACCTACCAGGGGTGTGCCCCGGGGGACCCCTCCGACGATCAAGTCAATTCGGGATTTCAAGCTGCATATGAGCAAGAGAGAGTAAATGAAGTAAGAGAGATAAAAGAGAGCAAAAATAGCATTGTAGTGTGTATTTGCCTCTTACTAGTTACCTTTTTTTGAGATGGGTGCCCTTATATTTAAACTAACTCCCAAGTTACTAGAGAGTATCATGTGTAATGTTGTGGCCCCATTGCCTTGTCATAAGGTCGAGCAGAATGGTCGGTCCTTGGGTCTCACTAGAGGTCGGCCATGAGGTCGGTCATAATGACCTCGGGTGTCTTACAGGAGGTCGGATCATGAGGTTGGGAATATGCCCAAAATAGGTCAGAATATTTTCAGAATAGGTCGGGTCAGGTTCATACCTCCGCCCTAATTTGATCGGACTTGGCATGGTAAATCCTTTCAAGGATATTTCGGTAATTGTGTCCAGGGCTGGGAATTTATTCCCCAATAACACATGTTTTTTGTATTATTACAACTTTAGTTTTTGTCACTTACGTTTACATTTGCAATTAGTCTCTTTAAATTTGTTGTTAATTTATACAAGTTCTTTTAGTGTCTCTGTTGCCATTCTTTCTTTTCTAGTTTTTTGCACATAATCATCTTGCAGCAGCTCTGTATCAAATCAAATTCGGTCTGCACAAGTTATTACTTTAACACTTTATTCCCTACAACTTAAGACTTAATCTGCAAAATAACTTGTGTTTGTTTTCTGGTTCTGGGAAAAAAATTATTTTACGCTACTTTTAATTCCACCAAATCAGACCCAAAAATCTAAAGACTATTACATTTCTTTGCTGAATAACGTGTATATTTTCGTGATTGTTTAAACCATTTAGGCTATTACATATATTGGTTTTTATATGTGTTTCTCTCTTGTGCTTAAGGAAGAAGACAATAGGCTTGTGTTTTGTTTGTTTTGATCTTTATATTAATATAAACGGAAAAAAAAAATTGAAAGTCAACATCAGTTAAAGCAAATACAAGTTGGCATGATTGATTAAATAGTATCATTTGTAAAGAATTCTGTTGATTCGAAGTCACAGTGTTTGTTTCAAAGTTTCAATGTCAGATCTTTGCCTTAGATTTAATTAGTTTTTAGATCTTTTTCAGATTTCATTTTTATTTTAAGCCTTCTACTTCTGATTCAAATTTTTTATTATTTGAGATCTAGTTTTAGATTTTGCCTTCTTTATTAGTTTTAACTTTTTGATACATAGTATATTGTGAATTTTGATTTCTAACAAATTACTGTTACAAACAATATCTTTGTGACATATTTTTGTTAGACTTGTTTTTATCTATTTTTAGAATTCCTTTGAGGAGTTACTTTCTTTTAATATTTTTTTTTCAATTTTAAATCTTTATATAGGTTGAGTGATCTGTCAAAATTGCAGTTTAATTTTTTAAAGAAATTTTGGTATATATCTTGATAAAATAGAAATTGTAATTTCAATTTGAGACTGGGTTGAACAAATTTTGGACAGTAACATTTAATTTCTTTTATTCTTTAGAAACTATGTCAACTACTGAGAAAACTACTACTCCTAGTACTAAGTCCGGATTTAATGTTGGATCCAGTAACATGACACCTCCAGCCAATGTTGACAATATAATCAGACCTTTTATGGCATCTACATTCATGGCACCAACACCTGCTCCTATTGGACACTGTGAACGACTAGAAAATTTTAGTGGAAATGACTTCAAAAGGTGGCAACAAAAAATGCTATTTTATTTGACCACATTGAATCTGGTGAGGTTCTTACAAGAAGATGCACCAGAACTAGGTGATAATCCAGACAGACAGACTGTGGTTGCTGTTGACGCATGGAAACATGCAGATTTTTTATGTAAGAACTATATTCTCAATGGCTTAGACAACACATTGTACAATGTCTATAGTCCTATTAAGACTGCAAAGGCATTGTGGGAATCTCTTGATAAAAAATATAAAACTGAGGATGTTGGGACAAAGAAATTTTTTGTCGGCAAATTTTTTGATTTTAAAATGGTGGATTCCAAAACTGTTATAAGCCAAGTCCAAGAGTTTCAACTTCTCTTACATGAACTCTATGCTGAAGGCATGAAATTGGGGGAATCTTTCCAAGTGGTTGCATTGGTGGAAAAATTGCCTCCCGTTTGGAAAGATTTCAAAAACTATTTAAAACACAAGTGTATGGAAATGAAACTTGAGGATCTAATTATGAGATTAAGAATTGAAGAAGACAATCAAATGTCTGAGAGAAGGGCCGAAGTGGAAAACCTAGTTGATGATGTGTATGATTTGAATCTCACTGTTGTAATATCAGAAGTCAACTTGATTGGAAATCCCAAATAGTGGTGGGTAGATACAAGGGCTACCAGACATGTGTGTTTAGATAGAAAGACGTTTACCACATACCAAACTGTGAGTCAAACTGAGACGCTGTACATGGGAAATTCATCTACTTTCAAGGTGCAAGGGATAGGAAAGGTCGTTCTGACAATGACATCAGGAAAAGAACTCATACTCAACAATGTGTTGCATGTGCCAGATATAAGGAAAAACTTAGTTTCTGGTTCTTTGTTGAGTAGGAATGGGTTTAAGTTAGTTTTTGAGTCAAACAAGTTTGTACTCAGTAAAAGTGCGATGTATGTTGGATAAGGGTATTTGTGTGATGGTCTATTTAAACTAAATATAATGACCATTGTACCCAATATTGTACCAGCAATTGATGCTAATAATAATATATCTTCTGCTTACTTGTTTGAGTCTCCTAATTTATGGCATGATAGATTAGGACATGTGAATTTTTATTCATCGCATAAACTAGTTAATATAGGGTTATTGCCTAAAAAGGATATTAATTCACATAATATATGCGAAGTATGTGTGGAAGCAAAAATGGCCAAAACTCCTTTTCAATCAATTGAAAGAAGTTTAAAGCCATTAGATTTAATTCACAGTGATATATGTGATTTAAAAATTATGCAATCAAGAGGTGGAAAAAAGTACTTTATTACTTTTATAGATGATTGCACAAGATTTTGTTATGTTTATTTACTCCGAAGTAAAGATGGGGTTTTAGAAGTATTTAAACAATACAAAAATAAGGTTGAAAATCAATTAAGCAAAAAGATCAAAGTACTGAGAAGTGATCGAGGAGGTGAATACGTATTTCCTTTTGAGAAATATTGTGCTGAACATGGAATTATTCATCAGACAACAACACCTTATTCACCTCAACAAAATGGAATAGCTAAACGCAAAAATCGCACTTTAAAAGAAATGATAAATGCTTTATTGATTAATTTAGGATTGCCTCAGAACTTGTAGGGGGAAGCTGTGTTAACAGCAAATCATATTCTTAACAAAGTGCCTCACAAGAAGTTAGAAAAAATCCCTATGAATTGTGGAAGGGTTGACCATATTCTTTTCAATACTTAAAAGTGTGGGGGTGTTTAACAAATGTGGGAGTTCCAACTCCAAAAATGGTCAAGATAGGACCTAAGACAGTTGCTGGCATCTTCATTGGATATGCAAATAATAGTTCTGCATATTAGTTTCTTGTGCATAAATCTGATATTGATGACATTCATGTCAATACTATTATAGAGTCAAGGAATGCATATTTCTTTTAAGAAATATTTACTTGTAAAAATACACAAGAACAACAATCTTTAAAAAGGTCTCATGATACTGAAAGTAGTCATATAAATGAAGAGTTTATACAAGATAAAAATGAAGATGAACCAAGACGTAGCAAGATAGGAAAAAGGTCTAAATCTTTCGATCCTGATTTTTTGACATACTTGTTAGAAAAGGAACCTCTTACATTTCAGGAAGCAAAAAAGGCAGTAAATAGTGAAATTAAATCCATCATGCAAAATCATACATGGGAACTAGTGGATCTTCCTCCTGGAAATAAATCTTTAGAGTACAAATGGATTTTCAAAAGAAAGATGAAGACATATGGATCAATTGAGAAATATAAGACTAGGCTTGTAGTAAAAGGATATATGCAAAAGAAAGGCCTTGATTATTTTGACACATATTCACCAGTTACGAGGATAACTTCCATTCAAATGTTAATAGCTATTGCAGTTATAAACAATTTGGAAATACATCAAATGGATGTGAAGACAACCTTCTTAAATGGGGATTTAAATGAAGAGATTTATATGGAACAACCCGAGAGGTTTATAGTTCCCGAGAAAGAAAAGAAGGTTTGTAAGCTTGTTAAATCTTTATATGGTTTAAAACAAGCTTCGAAACAATGGCATGAAAAATTTGATAAAACCATATTGTCAAATGGTTTTAGAATTAATAAATGCGATAACTGTGTTTATGTGAAAACACTGAAAATGAATATGTAATTGTCTGTCTATATGTGGATGACATGCTTATTATCGGGAGTAATAACAATATCATAAAGACTACCAAGAAAATGCTAACTAGTAAATTTGATATGAAGGATCTAGGTGTAGCATATGTTATCTTAGGTATTAAAATTATTAGGACATCTAACGGACTTGTTTTATCTCAATCTCACTATATTGAGAAAATACTAGAGAAATTCAAAAAGTATGATAATCGTCCAGTGAAGACACCTATAGATGTAAATTTACATCTAACTAAAAATACTGGTGAAGGAATATCTCAACTGGAGTATTTTCGAATTATTAGGAGTTTGATATACATCATGAATTGTACTAGCCTGCCATAGTTTATGCTGTTAGTAAATTGAGCCGATATACTAACTATTCAGGGAAGAACCATTGGATAACTATAATCAAAGTTCTAAGGTACTTGAGTTATACTTTAAACTATGGGCTGCATTATACCAGATATTCGGTTGTGTTAGAAGGATACAATGATGCTAACTGGATATTTGACTCAAATGAATCAAAATCCATGAGTGGATATATCTTTACATTAGGTAGAGCAGCAGTTTCTTGGAAATCCTCCAAACAGACATGCATTGCTAGATCGATGATGAAATCTGAGTTCATAGCTTTGGACAAAACTGGAGAGGAAGTTGAGTGGCTTCGACATTTCTTAAAGGATATTCCAAATTGGGCAAAAACTAGTGCCAGCTTTTTGCATACATCGTGGTAGTCAATCTGCAATTGGAAAGGCACAAAGTAGTATGTATAAGGGTAAGGCTAGGCATATTCATCGGAGACATAATATCGTAAAACAATTGTTTTCTAATGGTGTTATCACTATTGATTATGTAAAATTAAAGGATAACATTGCGGATCCGCTAACAAAAGGTTTAACTAGAGAGCAAGTGTATAAGTCGTCGAGGGGAATGAGTCTTAAACCTATATCTTAAGAGTTGCCATAATGGAAACCTTACCTAGCTGATTGGAGATCCTAAGAACTAGGTTCAAAGGGAAAACCGAATTATGTAACTACGACTCAAGTAAAGCACTATGGGGGTAACCCCCCTTATCTATTCCCATGACAAGCAGATAGTACAGCCTGTAAAAGTTTAGGTTAAGCTATGCTTTTAATGGTTCTTATATCTTGGAAAGCCAAGTGGGGTACCAGATGATATCCTTTATAATAAACCACCTATATGAGTAGGGAATGGGCCATTCCTATGAGAATTTTGAAGGTTGGATTCTCTAGAGTACTCATGAAAATCAGGAGTTGTTCAGGGTCAAAATGAACACAATAATGAGAACCTCAAATGGTGTCGGAGATGTACTATGTGAGCTCTATTGTCTTGGTTTACACAAAATGCTGAACATTTCAAGACATCGCGTTCACTAGTTAACAAGTAAATCCGATAGTTCTCACTAGGGAAGGTTCAAAGCCATAAACTACCTATCTCGATGCGGTATCTCTCTTTATTAAACTCTCTCTCGTGTCTTCATATCATATGCATTCTGACCTGACAATTTCCCTTCATGTAGGGGATTGTTAATGTGAATGGGAAATTCTAGAAAATTCCTAAGTAGTTTTGGACAAAAACTGACTTTTGTCCAAAAGGTGCTTCCTTGTTATCAATGGGTATGTTATTTGGTCAAACACCTCTTAGAATAAGCATACCATGGCCTATAAATATGAGATCCCATATGCATTTTCATTCATTCAATTTTTTCATGAGTTACGTACTGCATAAAGAGAGAGTTTGAGAATTATTTGGTTCGCTGGGTCTGATCTATTTGGAGTGCTCCTATAGTCAGATGTTCTGTAGTTGTATTTTGGAAAACTATCACCAATGACCGTTAGCACGTTAAGCAAGACGATTAAGTCTTAAGGACACTAAATCTAATTCAAGCCTTGACATCTGCTTCATTAATTTTTTCCTATCTTCTTCTCTGCTTTCACTCGTGAGTGTCCTATTTCATCTACTATTTTAGTTACATATCTTCTTCTTCACGCATTGACTTTAATATTACTTCTTTACATTACTTAGTTTGTAATTGCATATGTTTTCTGTATTACTACAACTTTAGTTTTTGTCACTTACGTTTACATTTGCAATTAGTCCCTTTAAATTAGGTGTTAATTTATACAAGTTCTTTTAGTGTCTCTGTTGCCATTCTTTCTTTTCTAGTTTTCTACACATAATTGTCTTGCCGCATTGTATCAAATCAAATTCAGTCTGCACAAGTACCGCATTATTCCTTACAGTAGCTACGTACAAAAGGTCCAAATCATGAATACTTGATTCATAAAGTTGACTCTTTACTGAACAATAAAGCTAAACAAGTCATCATGGTAAAAATTATACTAAAAGTATCATAATATATAAGGTAACCTACCTTGGTTATTGGACAGCTTCTCAAACTCGTCTTATTAGTGCATGTGTCATGCATTAAACATGACCGGTATAGATGTGATTGCTACAACTATACTATTACTAAGAGATATTACTATACCAATTGTTAGCAAGTCGCCAGTGCTCCGAATCTTGAGCATATATGGATGAAATAACGTAATCAAAGACTTGTACTTTGATTCACTATGTGTGAGATCCTATATGGGCCATCAACTCATATGTTTTGGGCATTTGGACTTGATTAATTAAGACATACATATACAATATAGTATCTATTCTATCTTGATGATAGAGTAATTACCCACTTAGAATCGTGCAATTAATCATCCAAAACTAGGTACTTAGTTATATAGCTAATTGGAGATGTATTAGATATTAAACTTGAGGGTCGTCCTTAAATCAAGAGTATAATATCCAAGTGATTATTAGATTGTGGATTAGAGATCCAAAGATATTATTGTTGGAAATCGAGCATGGTATTTAATAATTTTATAATTAAATAAAACGCAGCGGAAACAAATTAATACTCATGCATCTTGTTCATGGCTAATTACGTAGATTACAATATGCATAAATAATCAATTATTAATTACGCATTAAAGTTTTCAGGATTACCTTGCCAGTGATGAATTTGTTGTAGAATCTGAACAATCCAAAGTTCTCTAATTGTGAAGCCTCCGAAAGTATCCACACGAGATCCAAGCCATCAATCAGCAAAACCCCGATTACGAGTTTTAGAGAAAATATATTTGCTATGAAAGACAGGATTTGTGCTAGCTTTTCTGTCTATCATAATTTCTTATTTATAGGAAATCCTGTACATATTAGGACTAGCTTTTGGGCCAGTCCTAACTACTGGACTTGAACTGATTAAATAATTGGACTTATATTCCAATCTAATCAGTTTTAAGTCCAATTAAATATTAGACTCTTCTAAAATTTAATTTACTTTTCTCGCTAATTAATTTTCTATCTCTTTTGTGTGTGACCTTTCAAGTTCATAATTAATTGGTAGTAAAATAATATTAATCCAATTAATATTTAATTAGAACTCTTCTAACTTAATTCTCGCAAGTCGTGAGTGATACCTAGCAGTATATCACGACTACCCAACTAATGATGAAGTGTAAATTCTACGAACCCGTAGTAATTATCATGCAACTAATTCCTTCTGTCTGAATCATCCCGATTGAGCCAAAGTCATGGATAGGGCCGTCAAACTCTATTACTCAATCATATGTCCAAATCTATTTAATCAGTAACTTATGAATAATCTGTAGAACGACTTCCACCATCCTACTTCGGCCAAGGATTTCTAGTTACTAGATTAATAGATCGCATAGGATCCCTAATTGATAAATTTCATATCTACACGCACCTATCTCCATGCCGGAATATATCGTAACCACTGAGTACATTATTCAATCCTTGATGAGGACTAGCTTTATTGCACCAGCAAATCACGTTATCCCTAACATAAGATAACCGTAGTGTCTCAGGTCTAAGGACTTAATTGCACCATTACACTATACAACGAATTATTGACATTTCCATGTAATTTGTTGTATTAGTGGTCATGTCCAGTCACTTGTTCTCAACAAGCACTTATACATCTACCCTTACGATATGAGACTATCGCCCAAATCAATATCTCATATTATTTGGATGGTAGACTGTAATCCGATCTTTCCGGATAAATCAACACCCAATTAATTTATCCTACGATCGGGGACTATTTTAGAATATATTTATGAATATAGATTATGTCACTCATATCCTTACTCTTAAGGATATAATATATAAATATTATTATAAGAACTCTTATTTAAATAATTAATCGCATTAATTATATTTAAAAAAACTGCCCACATTAAATAAATAATATAATTATTATGTCCTAAAATTGACATTTAGGGCATATAATCAAACAATCCCCCACTTGCACTAAAACTAATTACTCTGGTATCTTATACCCATCTTCTCAAGATGGTAATCTAATGACTACTGAATCATTGCCTTAGTCAATGAACTAGCACTGTCAACTGTTGACGTTATATACTTGATAATATCATCATTTTCACAATCTCTAATCAATATGGTAATGCCTCTTTAACGTGCTTGGATCTCTAGTGAGACCTAGGTTCTTTAGCTTGCGCTATAACTCCATTGTCGTCACAACACTACCCGTTTGACTTAATGGAAAGAACCATCTTTAGTTCAGTTACGAACTCCTAGATCCAAACCACTTCCTTTTGTTACATCTGATGCAACGATACACTCAACCTATGGAATTTGCAATTGTACCAATATTTGGAACCTTTCCAATTAATTACTCTCCTGTTACAGGTGAGTATGAACCCAAATATGGATTTCCAATAATCCACTTCAGACTCTCAGCCTAAATTTGTAAAACTTTAAGTTTTACATTTCTGCATATGCCAAGAACATTTTTCAGTGCTTCTCAAGTACTTAAGAATGTTCTTGATTGCTTTCCAGCGTTCTTAACCTGGATTAGACAGACATCTGCTTATAACACTTATAGCATTTATGATATCATGTCTTTGTACACAGCATGACGTACATAAGATTCTCAATTTCTGTAGCACTTTGAACCTCATGTGTCCAGTCTCTCTCTCTTTAGCAGTCTTAGGACTCACAACTCTAGAGAGATAAATGTCACGTCTTTGAAGAGAACAACCCTCTTTTAGAATTTATGTACATGTTAAACATCTTTAATACCTTTTAGGAAAAACCCATTTATCCTTTTGATATATCGCTATAGATCAATTTCCAAGGATTTAAGTGGATTATCCCAAAATTTACTTGAAGAAATTATTTGAATAACTAGACCCACTTGTGTAGTCAAGATTCATCTTCATTCCTAATGAAGTCAATCAAATATTCTAGATTCTTTAGACTTCGTTAAGTCCATAAATGGACCCTTTTAGTTTGCACTCTATGTGACTCATCACTGGACTCAAAACATATTGGCAATCCCATATTAATGTCTTCATTAATGAAGTCATTATGGAATGTCGGCTTGACATCCATCTACCATATCTCATAATAGTAGTGTGCAACTATGGCCAATAAATCATAATGAATTTCAACAATTGGTAAAAGATTTCAAAATAGTCAACCCCTTGCCTATGACTATAATCTTTCACCATTTGTCCTAAAGGTCTCCACCTTTATTCATGTAAGATTTTATGGTCTCAAACCATTTAAGCTTATGTCAAACATAGCTTTTCATAACTGACAAAATCATCAATCATGATTATTGTCATCTTACTGATTGGAATACCTTGTGAAATTGACTGGTTGTTCTTGGATTAGGTTATCTAGGATCAAATCCTAGATTCAACTCGGGTTAGCTGGTTGGTCAGTAACTCCTACTGAGTCATACTTTTCTTCCCACACTATCTTCTCAGAGGAATTATTCTTCCAAGAAGAAATTGTACTTGCTAACAGACTTTCTAGTTAGCAAGGGCATAAAAGTTATGTCCCATCAAATCCTTGGAATAACTAATTAATCTTGTCCAATCTCATTTCAAATTTATCAATCTCAAGCCTTTGATTGAAAACAAGATCACTCTCATTTTTAACACCTTAAGACTAGGCATCATGTTTTCTCATATCCTATATGAAGTACTTAAGATTAATTTGGATGTGAACTTATCCAAGAGATGAACTGCTATAAGGAGAATGTGGCCTACAGGCTAAGTTACAATTCAACATTGTTTATCAATTACAGGCCATGTCCATCAAGGTCCAACTCATTTTCTCCATCACTTCATCAAGCATTGGAATACCAGAAGGAGTTAATGAAGTAACTATGTTATTTTCCTTTGAGATACTATTTAGAAATTGAAGCTAAGAATTCTCTATGATCTCATCATTGAGACTTACTTCTCATTTCTAGTTTGATTTACTACTTAGCTCTGAATTCATTGAACAATTCAAAAGATTCAGATTCATACTTATGACAATCATATATAAAGTAGTTAAATCCTTATTGGGCTATTTCGCCAAAAGGCACATATACATCTCTATGTATAAACCCTGAATATTTGTGGTCTTTTGACTTTGTCCTACAAAAGGTGATTTGATCATTTTTAATAACACAAGATTCACGTGTGAGAATGTCCCAGGGCTTCAAGGGCTTACCAGTCCTTCTTTCACCAAATGAGTGATTCTTGTTTCTCCTCTATGACCTAATCATAAGTGCCACAATAATTTTAGAGTTATTTGTATCTCTTGATCTCTCATATTATTCGTTTATCACGTATTACATCATCCATGTAAAATTTGTTCATTAATTTACCCGTGTCAATTCATTTATTTCCCAAATAAATGAAACACATGAATAACAATTATTTCAAAAATTAACGAATACCCAGATGGGTAAACGAGAAGACGAGATGTACTTATAGAAGACATCCATTCCTATTCAAACTCTTTGAAGTCCTTTGGATTTTCCTCTATTATTAGTTCTCATTTCTTGTAGTAGAAATAATTACCAATCAAGTTTTAACTTTCCAGATCTACCCTTGATATATGACTCTAATTTCCAAGCGCTGTGTCAAATGTATTCACACGGAGAAATCCATTATGAACGACAAGAGAGAATTAAGAATTTGACTTTGAGAATTAGATTTGTCTGCATATGATAAACTATGAATAAATTCATAGACTCAAGATACTCACCTTGAGAACACATGCTCTCAAATCAATCCCTCTAGTTATCATTTATTTGGAAATTTTTTTTAGATATCTCATATCTACCACTAGATATCTCATATCTAGTTGTCTAATCTTGCTTACTTCACAACTCTTGTAAATAATTAATGATGGATACATTATCCATGCTCTCTTGCTTCTTTTTGACAACATATTTTGGGCATCTAGAACGTGTATGACTTTCTCAGATTTTGAGAACAATTCTCAAAACATTGAGCTAGTAATTGAAGTTTGGTCTAGTCAAAATAGAAGGCTGGGTTCACATATGATATTATATATATGCAGTAATTTCTAAGGATGTTAGATAAATATATTATTAACCATTTGATTTTGGTTTTATTTTTTGAATCTCACACTTCCCTAGTGGAAAACGAAAAAATAATATGGTGTTTTTCTTAGTGGAATTGGGGGCCCATTCACTTTAACCCATCTCACATTTTAGATTTTTTGTAAAGTTAAAACAAATAGGTGAATAACCTCTTATTCAATATATCTCATACAAATTCTAATTGTTTTTGCCTCCAATCCTTTCGACCTTACATCATAGATTTTTAGTCTCCAAGATTGTTTAAGTTAAACCCATTATCCTGGAAATTTGGATCAATGCAATACCGACACCTCACATGATAGATTTTTGGTTGCCAGTAAGAATCTAAATTTTCCACATCTCATGCTTATATAGACTTAGTTCATATGTTGATACAAATAAATAACCCCTATGTGTCCATAGCGAGCTACTTACTTGCCCAACACATAAACCAATCTATGATAACATAAGGCAATGATATAATCTTATCAAGACTACACCATTATTAATTTAATATTTAGTTTGGGAAGGTTTGCTGGTCTTTAGTTTATGTCTCACTTTTCACATGCTTCTAATTTTTAATTTATCGCATAAATAAAATAGAAACATACATGCATTCATCATATATTTATCGCATAAATAAATAAATAAAATAAAATGGAATAATCATGAATTATGAGCACTTATCAACCCGAGTCACTGGGTTGAATACCTAAATCAAATAAAGGGCGCACAAGGAAAAATTCATAGGCTGCTCCTCCTTGGCTTCACAAAACTCTTTTCGCGAATTGGGCTCACCAACTTTTGATGTCTTCATCTTGATCTTCCATTACATTTATGTACATAGATTCCTAATCTAGTGGGGATACATAAATAGGAATAGGGTTTTACATATTTAAAACGGGAATCAGAGGCATGCAAGCCCCATTTTAAAACATTACATAAGACCTAAAATGGGTAAATAAATTAAATAATGACATTCATCCATTCATTCATTCATTCATTCACACAAGATTAGTCCATGATCACCCACAAACATAGCAAATAATAAAGAAAAGTAATTCACGAATATAGCACAATTAGTCTCCCAACATAATCTTATTATATTAGGTTTATCCAATTAATAAACACCTTTATTAATTTGGATCCTTAAATATCTCATATTTAAATAAATATAATCTCATTACATTTATAGTAATTAATTAATAAATAATTTATTAATTAACTACAAGTATAGCACAATTAATTTTTCTAATATAAACTCTTTACATTAGATTTTCTAATTTAATAAACTCTTTATTAAATTCAATCTTTTTAATAAACTCTTTATTAAATTTATTCCATAAATATCTCATATTTACAAAATATAAATATAATCAAATTATATTTAATAATTAATAAACTATTTATTAATTTAAAGTGTCAAGAATATATTTGGGCTCTTTTAATTAATTTGTCACACAAACTAATTAAACAAACTGGACTTTAAAATTAAAATAAGTCCAACATATTTTAATTAAGTCCAAGTCCAAAAGGTGAACAGTCCAATTCAAACATAAATATAGGCCATGATATTTTATATCCAAGTCCGAATTAAGTTTGGCCCAATATAAACCAGAAAAAGGGTCCCTACTAAAATTTTAAACACTTTTAAAATTAGCCCAAAACAAGTCCAAGTCGAAAATGCCCATTAGTCCAAAGAAAAGGAAAAACTTAACATGTTAATTGGAAGCCCAAGTCCATAAACCCAATTAAAACATTTAAGAAAACCAAAATTAACCCAATACCCATTGGGTAAGGTTTAGGTTCAGACCCATTCCGGTTTGGATCCGGATCCAGATCTGGACCCGAACCGGGTCTGAACCCTAACCTTAAAAAATATATATATTTTTGTTTCCTTTCTTCCCCACTAGACACCGCCACCCCACCCCATTCACCTTCATTCCGTGAAGTTGCAATCGCCGTTGTCACCATGGCAGCGGTGTGCTGCTACTGTCCGTGACAGCAGCGACACGCTACTCCTGCCCGTGACAACAGCAGCAGCGCGAGGCTTGAGCGCGAGGCCAAGCCTCGTACTGATGGGTGTTGCCATGGCCTGGTGCCACCATGGTGGCAGCCGAGGAGCCGTTGCTACAGGAGGAGCAGCAGCTCATCCCTCAATCTGTTGCACCGCGAGGAGCCGCTGCTCCTCGCCGCTTTAGCAGTGTGCCACCAACTCTTGGAGGCGCCGCAGCCTCACGCGAAAGAGGTAGGTAACGCGGCTTGATTGAAACTTTTCAATCCTTTTTTTTTTTGAAAATTTCTGAAAAACTATTTTTCAATTTTGATGAAACTGTTTTGAAACATAATAAAATATTTTTCATATAATTAAAAATCCAGTTTCAAAGCAACTCAAAAAATAGTTTCAAAATAACCTTTCTGAAACTAAAAACACAAAACCAATGAAATTGATTATGGGAGGAAATTAAAGGCTAATATTTAATCTAATTAAATTTAAGGGCATATAAATTAAAAAATTCAAAATCTATTAATTCAATAATTTCAAGTTTTTCTCCATAATTTTAGCCTAGCTTCTAACTAAAATTGTTTCAAATATAAGTAGTGTCGGAGTTAAGTACACCAAAAATCAGAGTAAACTAATTGAATAGAATGACACACTTAAGTAACATAAAACACAGTAACATGTAGTCATGCACAGAAACAAAACCTACCAAATAATTGGACGTGAATTGTTACAAATTGACACTGGATCCATGAACATGCATCCATCAACAAAACTGCTTGTGAGGTCTCATGTTTATCCCATTTTTATTTTCTCCTAGTCTTTTAGGCTCTATTTGGCCTAGCTTAAATTTAACCGCCATTCATGCTAAAGAGCTATGTTTTAATACATACATGCATGCATACTGTCACACCTCAAGTCCGAAATCTTAGGGAATTATTTAAATTGACACTATTAACTGTGCTATATAATTTTTTGCTAAAATCGAATAACCACGTAAAAGGCATAAACTGTGGCTCTGATACCATTGTTGGGAATCGAGCATGGTATTTAATAATTTTATAATTAAATAAAATGCAGCGGAAACAAATTAATATTCATACATCTGTTCATGGCTAATTACATAGATTACAATATGCATAAATAATCAACTATTAATTACGCATTAAAGTTTTCAGGATTACCTTTCCAGTGACAAATCTGTTGTAGAATCTGAACAATCCAAAGCTCCCCAATTGTGAAGCCTCCGAAAGTATCCACACGAGATTCGAGCCATCGATCAGCAAAACCCCCATTACGAGTTTTAGTAAAAATATATTTGCTATGAAAGACAGGATTTGTGTTGGCTTTTCTGTCTGTCATAGTTTCTTATTTATAGGAAACCCTGGACATATTAGGGCTAGCTTTTGGGTCAGTCTTAATATTGGACTTGGACTGATTAAATGATTGAACTTATATTTCAATCTAATCAGTTTTAAGTCCAATTAAATATTAGACTCTTCTAATATTTAATTTACTTTTCTCGCTAATTAATTTTCGATCTCTTTTGTGTGTAACCTCTCGGGTTCATAATTAATTGGCAGCAAAATAATATTAATCCAATTAATATTTAATTAGAACTCTTCTAATTTAATTCTCACAAGTCGTGAGTGATACCTAGCAGTATATCACGACTACCCAACTAATGATGAAGTGTAAATTCTACGAACCCTTAGTAATTATCATGCAACTAATTTCTTCTGTCTGAATCATCCCGATTGAGCCAAAGTCATGGATAGGGTCGTCAAACTCTATTACTCAATCATATATCCAAATCTATTTAATCAGTAACTTATGAATAATCTGTAGAACGACTTCCACCATCCTACTTCGGCCAAGGATTTCTAGTTACTAGATTAATAGATCGCATAGGATCCCTAATTGATAAATTTCATATCTACACGCACCTATCTCCATGCCGGAATATATCATAACCACTGAGTACATTATCCAATCCTTGATGAGGACTAACTTTATTGCACCAGTAAATCACGTTATCCCTAACACAAGATCACCGTAGTGTCTCAGGTCTAAGGCCTAATTGCACTATTACACTATATAACGAATTATTGACCATTCCATGTAATTCGTTGTATTAGCGGTCATGTCCAGTTACTTGTTCTCAACAAGCACTTATACATCTGACATTACGATATGAGACTAATTGCTCAAATCAATATCTCATATTATTTGGATGGTAGACTGCAATCCGATCTTTCCGGATAAATCAACGACCAATTAATTTATCTTACGATCGGGGACTATTTTAGAATATATTTATGAATATAGATTATGTCACTCATATCCTTACTCTTAAGGATAGAATCTATAAATATTATTCTAAGGACTCTTATTTAAATAATTAATTGTATTAATTATATTTAAATAGATTGCCCACATTAAATAAATAATATAATTATTATGTTCTAAAATTGACTTTTAGGGCATATAATCCAACAATTATAATCAAGAAAGTTGATAATACAAGGTAAAAGAGCTTGTTCTTGATTTTGTGTTATATAGAGGGACATTTTGATGAAGAGTATGATATAATTTATTGGAATTAAGGACTTAGATCAATTAGTTTTTCTTCTATCCTGTTTTTATTCTATTTCTTTTCCCTTTATTTATCTTTTAATTTTCTTTTTTCCTTTCCTTTTCTTTTCCTTTCTTTCTTCTTCCTTTCGATCTTCTTTTTTCCTAGTCATGGCCACTTACTTCCCTAGTCGTTTTGCCATGGGCCTAGCCTTTGCTATGACCACCGGCTGTTGCAACCTTTCTCGCCTCTTTTATTATTTTTCACTTTTTAACGTGGGAACCCGGCTAGTGGAATCTAACCACCAACTAATAAATATATGGGTATACCGGTACGCCCCAACACTTGCTTTAGTCAGTCAAGAGTGTAAAACTAATAAGCAGTCCCTTGTATCATGGTATTGGATATAACAGCCTAAGCTAGCAAATGTGACATTAAGGCCTAACTGACATAATTAATAATCACCCATAATGAGATTAAGTGTAAGCTTTGGAATAAGATAAGTATTAGATACGGAGAATATAGCTCTAAGATGGTCCTATATGACTAACCAACATATGAGAACCATCTACAATAAGGATAGGAAGAAGGTGCAAAACGAGAGTTTCAGTGGAGTTAGATGTCATGTGAGTAAAGTCAGATTATAAATAAATCAAAAAAATCTATCTGAGTGAGTAGATAAGGTACGTAGTAGAAGAAGGGACGCTATGAAAATGAGCAATGAATTAATTAAATACCAAATACATTTATTGAATAGTACTTTTGAAGACAAGTTGGATTGTTTGAAGAGAGAGGTTGAGAGGGATCCAAATGTTCATAGATGAAAGGAGATACACAAATACTACTTTTGAGAAAGACTCCTGTACCAAGTATTTGTTTTTTTTGTTTTTTTTTTTTTCGTTTTTTGTTTCACCCCCACTCTCACCTGCCCTCAACTAAGTTACTCCCGAATTTCAAATCGCAATTTGGTATCAAACTGGTACCAAGTTGAAAGAGAGGAGAGATGGAGACAAAATCTTTATATATCGATCTGAATTAATATGTACAACGGGAAAGCCTATATATATGTACAAAGAAACTAGTTGATAATAATATCTAACTAGTGTAGGCCTAAGCTAGTGCTATAATATAATAAATTAAAAAAATACCATAGACATTGACATTTGTTTTTATGCTATTGACACCAAAAAGCATGTGGGCATTGAGAAAATATTTTGAGTGGTCTGCGGGAAGAGTATGGGGCTAGAAGGCAAACGGGATTCGGCGGCACATCTTCTTTTTTGATATTTGCATGCAGCACAGGCTGGTATACAACTGGTGCCTCCAGGAATACTAGTAATCTCGTGTAGGGCATAAAATTACAATGGGAGTCGCTAAATTGACGTTGCTTGGTATACTCAAGGTTGTATGGAACGTTCTATTGTAATCAGAGGTTCTGAGTTTAAACTACGACTTCAATCTTTTTTGTACTAGAAAAAGAAAATCAACGCCGCTTGAAGTTTGCGAGGCTTACTATTATAATGGAATAGAAGTACAGCATGCTGCTACCTCTCACACTTTCAATCCAATCAATCTTAGCTGCAATAATGAATCTTAGTTAGAGGAAACTTGAGAATTGTAAAGAGAAAATTGAATGAGCTCATAGTATTCATACTAACAATGTTGTTATGAGGATGCCTCCAATAAATTCCTTGTAAAATAACTGGCAAGATATTGCAGCCCATGAGAGCATATATCAGCAGGGCATTCATTCCCATCCATTCCAGCACCACGGTGAAGCGCCTGTACCGACATGCATCGACCTGTGCCAGAAATCAACATAAAGTCGAAAATGAAAATTGTTTTTGTTTCCAAAAATGTATCTTTGTAGGAATATAATCCCAGGATCTACCATTATATAAGTTCCAGCAAACAGAATGCCAGCAGCACCAGCTGTGACGCACGTGTAACTGAAAGTGTATAAAACCTTGTTTATATGCATCCCTGCCGAGGAATCGAATATGTTTAATGACGGCAAACACAGAATAACAGATCTGAATATAAGATGGAGAAAAGACCTTCAAGGCAGATCTATATAGGATAGATTATAGGAGAGATTTGCGAGAAATATCTTACCAAAGAAGTGACATGTCACACCCAGGACTAGAAGAAACAAGGATGGGATCAACCAATGCAAGAGTCTATTTTTGTGATCCTGCTTGGTTATAAATGTAAATAAGATAAGTCATCGTTCCTCGTAACAAATAAAAGCTATTCAACAAGGCAAATTCTATTACCTTAAAATGGACAATGATATGGCCGTAATGCAAACCAATCAAGCAACTGACAATGGCCATCACTGAACTAGAGACATTTAAATTAAGTTGTTGTGAGAAACAGAAATCATAAAACAAAACCAACAGTTTGAGAAATCTTACTTTCATAACCAATCACATCTTTTTGATGCTGCATTTGCAGAATTTAGTAAATTAAATGAAACATATTAGATTTGGTAAGCTTTGAAGCCGTAGCTTGCTCTACCAGTAGTAGTAAACATACCTCAAAAGTCCTTCAGGTTCAAAGGGTGCTTGACACCATGAGGGAGCGTCAGGGGGAAGCGGCCCATAATCTGGAGAGTTAATACTGCATTGCTGTCGAAGAAGAACCAAATATAATTATGTGACGAATGAAAAGACCATTTTCTTCTGGAGCCAACTAACTTTAACAGATATTATCAGAATATACTTTTGTTCGTGCATATATTGGCCTTCTATATAAGTGTTGAATCCCCAGAATTTTACGATCAATCATTCCAACAGCATTACAAGCTGGTCCTGTGTCTCCCCTCACATCACATTCTACCTTCAGGAGGAAACAAACTAGCTTAAAAATGGAATCGTCATCCTAGGCTTAGTAGGAATTGAGAGTAGAAAATTGACAAGGATCTTACTGAGAATATCCTTGCTACAGAAGAAGTGGTTCCCAAGGGCATCTGATACTCCCAGTCAGGAACATACAAACCATAGAGCAAGCAAAGGTAAAAGACCGTAAGAACCGAAACCACAACCCTGAAGGACAGTACATGAAAATGAAATTTAAACATAAAATGAACAAAAATAGGAAGCCTGAAATGCTAAGAAATTCTATCCAGTTGCATAAGTGAAGTCGAAAATATCACATTGTCAGTGAGCATGACAAGACGTTGTTTTTCTCGCGTTATTATTGCAGAATTCATCATGTTCACTTTTAGCTCTGATATGATGTTATATAGTGCAGCACATATGATCTAGAATTAGTAAAATGGTATAAGGTATACAGAAACAATGAAGAAGGGAAGTAGGAGTGAGAATAACGTGCAGAAACAGCGTTAGAATATACACTTGTCCTACATCGAAAAATTAAAAACTTCAAGACCACCTTATCAGTTTTCTTAACAAGCAGGTCCTATCGTAAACATCAATCAATTAATGTGTTGATTGTATTGAAGATGTACATTAGTTTATTAGACCACTATATTAGATCTTTATGTGAATCTGTTATGACGACCTGCTCAACCAGCAAAGTCATAAAGTTTCAAATATTACCTAGTGACTACTTAGCGCTTGCTTGTTCATTTCATTGACTGCTCCCATCAAACCTCTGATTGATTTTCTTTCAGCAACATCCATAAACCACAGCACTTGCATTTTGGGCAATGAGTGTTAGTGTAGATACATATGAAATAAAATATCTACTCAAGACCATTGCAATTGATGTGTTACTCAGCCTTTCTTCGCTATAATATCCTTTTTTGTGGATTTTAAGCATCAAATTTTATATTTATGCACGGTGAAGAATTTAGTCAGTGATGTATACTAATGAGAGAGAGCACACTGCGATAATTGCAACATATACAACAATCAATATTTTGCCGTAAGATACCCTTTATGGGACCATTCCCCATATTAAAAGATGGTAGGATGGGAAAAGCTTATGTCGGATATGCAACTTAAAGCAATAGTCACACATTGCTAATGCTCTAACTTGAAACACTGAGAGCATTCATCACCAAAGATTTACAGCCCTTCAAAGAATGGGTGGCTGCAGTTTAGAGATTAGTGCTTACATCGTCGAGTAGTTAATAGAATGTAACGGCGCAGCTAAAAGTCTCGCTAAACACTTCAATCCCAA
Source organism: Ehretia macrophylla (assembly GCA_037974665.1). NCBI lineage: Eukaryota > Viridiplantae > Streptophyta > Magnoliopsida > Boraginales > Ehretiaceae > Ehretia > Ehretia macrophylla. The sequence continues at coordinate 9,633,407 of CM075767.1, read as the reverse complement.
CGAGATGTGCATTTTGTAAGAGACCTCTTATCTAGGATTCATGAAATCATCAGTATATAGAGTATATAGCATGATACAGAACTCACCACTGATACTGATATTTCTTTAGCAAAGAAAATTCTGACTTGATCTCATCATCTCCCTTCAGCCAAATCTCACAAGCTGCTGCTGCCAAATACGCTATTGCAATTCTCTGAACATAGAACGGCAATAATTGAATAATGATCAATCAATCAATCATGTTATTTATGCTACATAAAATGTGAAAATTGGAAATGTGAATGCTAAATTTAATCCATAGATAATAGCTACATGCTGTTAAGGATTATATACAAATGTTGTTTTATTTTCATACCTGCAATGTACCCATCCATCTGACTTGTTCAACGTCCACCCCATAAGTAAGATTATGCACCCCATGAAAATAACCTCCTGCGCGTATTAGAATTGTGAACAGAAGCATTTATTTGTCTAAGAGTGAGTTCAAGTAATTATTCATTTACATTTCCTACGGGACATTCTAAGAAAAAGAGGAAATTCATTGTAGACAAATATTTTCAAAATACATAATGATGTCAACATGTCTTACAAGGGTACCTTGGAGAAAGAGTCCTAGTACGAAAAGCTTTAACGCTCGACATGTTGCTTTCTTAGTTGCAGCAACTCTGCAAGATAAGTTCTGTATGTCAAAAGAATATATTGTTAGGCCAAAGAATATGCAAAAGCTATTATAACTTCTTCCCATTTTTGAAGCATTTTGGGAATAGCATTAGCAGCAGAGCCCATGTAGATTGTATTTTTAATAATATGATTGATAATTTCACAAATTAAAGAATGTTATAACTAGAATACTCTTGCCCATTTTGGACATTAGTCAACAGCAAAAGCTGCATCAGAGTAGTGAAAGACTAAGCTCTGTTTGGCCTACCTGTGAGATTTTAGCTTTTGAGGTATAGAGCTTTCGTAGTAGAACTTTAGTTAGAAGTGCTGTTGAATAAAAGCTGTTGACTGTTTGACCTATATTGACAATATTGAGCTTTTAAAAAATTTGAGGGCAATATTGTACTTAAAAAATATTAAGGGGAATATTTGAAAAAGAAAAAGAAAACAGCTTCTCGCATTATATAAAAACAGTTTCGCAAAAGCCTATTTTAAAAAGCTCTAATTTGGAGCTTATTATTTTTCAGCTTCTACTTTTATCTAAAAACACTTTAAAAAATAGGCCAAACATGTGAAATCAGCTCACAGGAAGCACTTTTGACTGTAAAAAAACTAGGCCAAACAGAGTCCGCCCTCGGGGTTAGACCACTTGGGCTACTATTTTGGATGAATGGAGAATTACGTCGCTCTTTAGGAGCTATCTCTTTTATGATTCATACAAATGTATGTGCCAAAACACATTTCTACTAAAGCCTTGTTTAACTTAATTTCTACAAATCAAGAAGTACCTTATATACAAGTGCAAGGGACATCCCAACGATAAAGAGGAAAAATGGCATAACAAAATCTGCCAAGGTTAAACCGTTCCATGGTGAATGATTGATAGCAGGAAAAAGTCCCCCAGCATCATCTACAAGAATCATTAACTACACAAGAAGGAAAAAAAAAAAGTGAAATAAAAGGAAAATGAATAGCTGCAATAGTTGATTTGCTGGTCTAGCCATCTCTATAAATCTTCAAAAGTTCATGCTAAAAGAATAGTTACATATGCTAATTGAATGGTTTGCAAAACGTCCCAGACTCGGGCCGTTTTAAATTGTAATTCTAAACACAACTAATTAAATTGTAAATAAATTTTGGCAGAATTTTATAGAAGTCATTTATTCCAAACACTATGTTAAGTGCAATTTTAGATTAAAAGTTAAGTTAATCTTAAAATGAAGCCAAGGGAAGATAGGAAAAGGTGTGAGACATCACCGGGGGCGGATTCAATATAGAGCAGCCCCCTGGTCCAAATGTTTTTGTAAATATATCTAATTTGTCTAATTTTAGTATAACCGATCAATTACGCACCACTGAAAAAAGGACTTATTTATATTATAACCAAATTATGTGTGATAAGTTCTATTAAAAAATAGAATAAAAAATCTTAAATCTACCCACGAAACGAGATGAATTGATGAAATTGTTCCATTGAGTTAGCAAGAGAAAAAGAAAGTTTTGTATGCATAAAAAAACATGTAGTCACTAGGGCTTTGATTCAATAATAATGCGAACTCGAATTTCATTTGTTACATTATACTGCTAATAATAAAAAAAACATGTAATAATAAATATATGGTTACCACAACAGTGAATCCACGAAAAACATCGAGCGAGACAAGGCGGGATTTCGCAGCAGGAGAGGCTTTCGACGCAGGAATGTCGGCACCAACGTCATTGTCATTTTTCACCTCTGCCTTGGCTGAAGCTGCCAACTTTAACCTCCTCATGAAAGCCGAACGGACGACGTTGTCGTCGCCTTCGCCATTCTTTTCATGGTCACCTTCAAATATCAACAAAGTGCAGTTCTCATCCGCCTGCAACAACAGATGATCTTCTGCACCATCAGACCCCATTTCCTTGTTCCCATTGTCAGCATTCATGGAGGTATAATCTTGTAGTTTATCTTCTTTGTCCTATGTATGCAGGACCTAAGCATGTTACAACAAGGTCAATTTAGATGCTTCATACTATCTATGTTTAATATAATAGACGTGAAAAAAGAGAGATTCTTGCTATAATATATATAATATATACGTAATTGTTTTGTGTTTCATGTAAGCAATGAATGGTGATGACCGGTAGAGAAAGTGCTAAAACAAGTATCACCTTTTTTGCGAGGGTGGTGGACAGATAAGGAAGGGAATGATGATGGCCACTACTTCGTTTTGCCGTCAGTTTTTCACAACACACATTACGTTATCATAAAATTACAAGCATCCTTACTTTACACGTTGCCTTTTACTAGTTTGGCCTTTGTTCGCTTACCTATATATTCGCCCCTCACAAAGTTTACGTAAAGGACAGGTAAAATAACTTTATTTTAATTTGAATTTGGATTCTCTCCTAAAATTTATATCTAAATCTAATCAAATCTAATGCCCAAATCCAATATTACCTCCTTCCGCAAATAAAGGGTCACGCTTCCAACTTAGCAAAAAAAAAAGTCACGGCCCTATCTTTCTCTTTTTATGTTTCATTTTAGTACAAATATTATTCTACAAAAATTCGCACATTAGACCATCTGGTTATTCGGTATGAGCCTCATTGCATATGAGACTTATTTGTTATATTATGATCAGATGTCCATTGTTGATGGGGGAATTTCTTTTATGAGGTTCTCTATTATTTGTTTAGATTCTCAAAATCTGGATTAATACCGAGTTATAAGTACATATATTTGGGGTATATCTATTATAGATATTGAGGAACAAAAAGATTTTTGTGCAAGACTGTGGCATTAGTTTTCCATTATATCAGCATAGCTTTTACGTTACGTCTAGTTTTTAACTCTTCGTGTTTAGATTCATTTTCCCCGATAATGATACGCACGCAAAAAAGAAAAGGTAGTACACATTTTTTTCTTAACCAATAGGGGTTGGACGCACGTTATTAAATCGATAGTGCCTTCTAAAAGCAAAAAAGAAAAGAAAGAAAGCAAATTAAAGAAAACAACCCAAAGTGGTGTAGCTGAACATCTCCCGTTCTGTTTCGTCTCAATGGGAATCCTCATGCAAAACATTTGAAATCATCCACGAACGCGTTTAAAGTTGCACAATTGAATAGGCCACAAACACATACACACACACGTACATATATTGAGATATGAACATTTGCACAAAAATGTCGTTTTCTGGGTCAACCCAACGGCGGCTTATCTATACCAAACGTGAGAGAACAATTGGGTGTTGTAGTCATTTGTGCAAGCACGCTGTAAACTTACTACCGCGAGATATCGAAACGTTCAATCTTATTGGTCAGATAACAATAGTTCGTCTTCGAAGTAGGGGTCTTCGAGCCTGCAACATACAATTAGCTAGCCTTAAACCCAATAAATTGATTAAAACCTCACATTCGTACTAGGAAGGATAGATTTTACATATTTCAGCCAAAAGGTACTAGAAGGGCGACACTTTGTTGCTCAAACCGCAGTAAGAAATGTTATTTGTACAATAGTAGATCAAGGAACAAAGGCCACACCGATAATAAAGTAAGATAGCTTTTCCTTTTTTTTTTTTGCTCGGTAAGTAAGGATTTGAATTAATCACAAGAATATGTACATAACTTTATAGATTAATGAGTCACATCACAGTTTATCTAAGAATATTAGCATCTAAGTTTCATGTCCTACACAATCTCCTACACAAATTATTGTTACAAAAATGTTTTGGCCTATATAATTTTTGTCTAATGCAAAAACAAATCTGGTAAAAAATTTGCTTTTTGTTAAGATTGTTATTGTCGTGAAGGATGTTATTCCTTTCAGACCAAATAACATAAATTGCAGCCTGAAAAAATGGAAGGACCAAGGTAGAGTGAAGAGAAAAGCCAGTGCACTTCCGCCTGAGCCAGCAGATAATGTGATAATATGAATAAATCCAATAAGGCCCCTTCGCCAATCGCATACCATGTTCCCAAATTCTTTGTGTAAAACTGCATTGAAAAAAGAGATGGACTTTGTCTTCAATATACACTTTACAAAAAATACAACATGTGACGCCCCGATCCCTCACGAGACTAGAGGCTCTAATAACCAAGCTATTCTCAACCCAATTCCAACCCGGCCTCAAAATTTTAGGGAAAAATGGACAGAGCCTCCCCTATAACGTGGACATTTTGAAAACCTGTAAGCATTCAATAAGCTATAGAACAACAATAAAGCCATTTCCAAAATAAAGATCTCAACTTTAAGGCCATCCGAGCCTTAAGACATACAAACAGTTTAGATACACACAAGCATGCATTCATAACTTAACTTCTTTACAAAACCGTTTATCATGCCACTCCATGATAGCTTTTAAGCATTCTTAGAAATTGAAAACAACCCGTCATTCACTCCCAAGCATGCAAAGAAGTTAAGAGCATAAATATAAGTTATTACATGCCATAGTTCATATCTCCTACTACAATCAACTGGCATTCAGCTTACAATCACTCAAACATGTACATAAGCACTTAGACTACAAAATAGAACATAAGGTAGAGCAAACAAGATCTCCACATAACAGCAAGAACCATAAATCCACCTCACGCAAGTATCACACAGCAACTAAGGCAACTCCTCCTCCAATTGTTCCTCCTGAAATATGTTAGCGAGGTATGAGCAACCACAATTGCCCAGTGAGGGATAAGGATTGCCCGGGACGTGCAATGCAACAGTTATAACAATTAAACAAGAAGACAAGTAAAATACATTTGCAACAGTAGATAACCACACATTTCAAAGAATACGATACACTTAACCCCAACACTCCAGAATACTCTTGTCTTTGATCACGAACCACGATCCACGAACCACGATCAATATGCCGGCAAATCCCCAATCACTCCAGTAGGTGCACTCCGGATGTACCCCGATAATCCTATGACCCAACAGCCCCTAGCAATCTTCGGACCAGGCGAGTGAGAAAATAGGGTACGGAGATCGAATATCCACTAGCAAGCCCACCGCCGCCCAGCCGATATTTAATACAACCGTCCCTGACACTATGGTTGCGCAACCACTATGCAATGTACTTATATATGACAAGACAATATCAACAATATAAGCAATAACACATGGGAGGATCAACAAAGTAGGTTGACATCGAAACAGTTAGAAAAGAAGTAGTTTCATATAAGCAATTAAGAGATTTACAAAGGGGAATATTCAAGATACACATAGAACTATACCAAAAGCTCCAAAACAACTTGAAACTACATTTAAACACACAAGAAGTCATGCCAAGGTCTTAGAAGCATGAGACAATTGAATTTAGACTTAAACCCCTTTGTTATTCAATCCGTTTTCCTTCCAAACTCATGTTATGGTTCTAGATTAGCAAGCGGCCTATACCATGCTTCTAGTTAACCTCTTAGGCACCTATAGGACCCTCGAAATCTCACAAACACCCGCATTGAGCCCAAAGCCCCAAATTCCCTCTTTTGACTTTGTACTACAAGTACCTCACCCGAGACTCAAACGAGGGCTAACAAAGCATAATTAGGGTCTACTTAGCCTAGGAACACCAAAAATGAAGGCCAATTTTACTTAAATTTGCGATAACCCTGAAACCCCTTTCTAAAAGTCGGCTATTTTATTCTTTTGCTAGGTTATGAGCAATTAAATGTTATGGGGACTTTACACTACTTTCATTAACATCTAAAGCACCTATTAGGATCATTGATTCAAGCTATAAAGTCCAATTTCACAAAACCCTAACATTCCCGTCACTATTCATGCCAAATATTCAACGAGTAATTTCAACCAATTAAACTACAAAACGATATCATAAATTAGGTCTCTACTACTTATATATAACATACATAAGCATATTTGATCATTGCATTAGCATTTAAGTGCAAAACAAGAAATTCAAGAAAGTTGTCACATTTTTGAAATACAAAAATAGGTATGAAATCCCTCACTTATTGTGCGTAGGAGCTCCTAGGAGGCTAGTAAACATCCTAAACCACTTGCACCTAGCTTGGCTTGGTTTGGAATGAGGATTTGTTGAGCAAAAATCTCTATTTCTCCTCCTATGCTATTTTCGAATTTGCTACAGTATTTTCATTTTTTCTCTTTTTTGTTTTTTGTTTTATGAGTTTAATATGTGTGTGTGAGTATATATGCTAAGTGGTGTTGAGTTGGGTGAGTGTTAAGTCTATAAAAATGAGTCTAATTAGCTTAAAAATGAGTCTCAATGCGCGTTAATATGTTAGCTAACTAAAACATAAAGTTTAACTACGTAACACTATTCACTAGTTCAATAAAACATTTCCTAAACGAATGCTGTCAACACTAAATGCTCAAATGCATATTTTTCTCATTCCTAACATAATTAATGTGATTTAAGAAAAATGCTAATTCGAAGAAAATAGATAGTTGGAAAATGTAATGAATAGTAACTAAGGAAAGCAACCAGTAAATGGATAGTGAAAATGCACAAACAGTAGATGAAACAGTTAATGAATTATGGCAATGTTCTCGGGCGTCACATCCTCTCCCCTTCAAACAAATTGCGTCCACTCAATTCTTCTTCACAAGAGAACTCTGCATCAACTAAAAACTAACCCTGATTACTCTTGAACAGTTACTGAGAAAGACACGGTCTCCTCAAATGAACATCATATGAAAATGCCAAGTAGAAGTCCCGAGCGGAATGTCAAGAAAGATACCAAATAAACAGTTCGAAGAAGAATTATAAATGAGAACCCAGATAAGAATTCCATTAGTACCGCCTAAGAATTTCCAAGTAAGAAGGCCAAATAAAGGCTCAAATGAAGATGCTGTCTCGAAATCCGAATAAAAATCCCGTTGGCCATGAATACCATAGAAGAACAGAATCCCAACTAAGAGCGGCAAGAAAATACCAATAAGAATTTAGAGTACAAAACCGAAGATAATTCCATATAATAAGGTTGATTAGAATCCCAAACTAAGTCCTCCGAGCAATACCAGTAAGAAAATACTAGAAGAATACTCAATAAGAAAACCCAGAGAACAGTCATATAGAAATCCCAAAGGAAGCCATTCATTTCTGACTGCTGAGCGGAGAAGAATGCCTTGGAAGAAATCCCAATAACTGAGCTCCGCCTACAACACCAATTCCCAAATAACGGGCTGATTAATTGCCTCTCATTCCCACTAATCCACATAACTTGGAGGGCCTGTTGCTAATCACTTCTCCTTAGGGGGAAGAAGAAGTCTTTCTTACCATTTCAACGAGACATGTATAAATGCCAAGATATCACATTTACATATATATGTTTTAATCTATTATACAAACATGTTTATATAAGAGTTTATGAAACATTGTAATCATCAAAGTCATTCAAGCACGACAGTCAAGTCAATCATAACACAACCCAATCCAAGACATTCAAATACACACATTACAAGCAACAGTTCGTGCAATTAACAATTCACGAGATCAATTTGATGTACAACTAGCCACTTCACTTCACTTAGCATACATTTAACATATACACATAACTATATCACATATGTACACACATTCCATTCAAGACACACAACCTCACATACAGGCACACACTTTCAAAACATACTTTATAAGCACACACGTAAGGTTTACTACCCGACAGGCTGAGGACCCTATCCCGGCTTAGAGCTAACTAAGCTATGATACCACTTGTAACGCCCCGATCCCTCACGAGACCGGAGGCTCTAATAACTAAGCTATTCTCAACCCAATTCCAACATGCTCTCAAAATTTTAGGAAAAAACGGACAGAGTCTCCCCTTTAACGTGGATATTTTGAAAACCTGTAAGCATTCAATAAGCTATAGAACAACAATAAAGCCATTTCCAAAATAAAGATCTCAACTTTAAGGCCATCCGAGCCTTAAGATATACAAACAGTTTAGATACACACAAGCATGCATTCATAACTTAACTTCTTTACAAAACCGCTTATCATGCCACTCCATGATAGCTTTTAAGCATTCTTAGAAATTGAAAACAACCCGTCATTCACTCCCAAGCATGAAAAGAAGCTAAGAGCATAAATATAAGTTATTACATGCCATAGTTCATATCTCCTACTACAATCAACCGGCATTCAACTTACAATCACTCAAACATGTACATAAGCACTTAGGCTACAAAATAGAACATAAGGTAGAGCAAACAAGATCTCCACATAACAGCAAGAACCATAATTTCATCTCACGCAAGTATCACACAGCAACTAAGGCAACTCATCCTTCAATTGTTCCTCCTAAAATATGTTAGCGAGGTATGAGCAACCACAATTGCCCAGTGAGGGATAAGGACTACCCGGAAAGTGCAATACAACAGTTATAACAATTAAACAAGAAGACAAGTAAAGTACATTTGCAACAATAGAAAACCACACATTTCAAAGGATACGATACACTTAACCCTAACACTCCAGAATACTCTTGTCTTTGATCACGAACCACAATCCATGAACCACAATCAATATGCCGGCAAATCCCCAATCACTCGAGTGGGTGTACTCCGGATGTACCCTGATAATCCTACGACCCAACACCCCCTGACAATCTCCGGACCATGCGAGTGAGGGAATAGGGTACGGAGATCGAATATCCACTGGCAAGCCCGCCGCCGCCCAGCCAATATTTAATACAACTGTCCCTGACACTATGGTTGCGCAACTACTATGCAATGTACTTATCAATGGCAAGACAATATCAACAATATAAGCAATAACACGTGGGAGGATCAACAAAGTAGGTTAACCTCGAAACAGTTAGAAAAAAGTAGTTTCATATAAGCAATTAAGAGATTTACAAAGGGGAATATTCAAGATACACATAGAACTATACCAAAAGCTCCAAAACAACTTGACACTACATTTAAACACACAAGAAGTCATGTCAAGGTCTTAGAATCGCGAGACAATTGAATTTGCACTTAAACCCCTTTGTTATTCAATCCGTTTTCCTTCTAAACTCATGTTATGGTTCTAGATTACCAAGCGGCCTATACCATGCTTCTAGTTAACCCCTTAGGCACCTATAGGACCCTCGAAATCTCGCAAACACCCGCATTTAGCCCGAAGTCCCAAATTCCATCTTTTGACTTTGTACTACAAGTACTTCACCTGAGACTCAAACGAGGGCTAGCAAAGCATAATTAGGGTCTATTTAGCCTAGGAACACCAAAAATGAAGGCCAATTTTACCCGGATTCATGATAACCCCGAAACCCCTATCTAAAAGTCGGCTATTTTATTCTTTTGCTAGGTTATGAGCAATTAAATGTTATAGGGCCTTTACACTACTTTCATTAACATCTAAAGCACCTATAAGGATCATTGATTCAAGCTATAAAGTCCAATTTCACAAAATCCTAACATTCCCATCACTATTCATGCCAAATATTCAACGAGCAATTTCAACTGATTAAACTACAAACGATAGCATAAATTAGGTCTCTACTACTTATATATAACATACATAAGCATATTTGAGCATTGCATTAGCATTTAAGAGCAAAACAAGAAATTCAAGAAAGTTGTCACATTTTTAGATGCAAAAATAGGTATGAAATCCCTCACCTATTGCACGTAGGAGCTCCTAGGAGACTAGTAAACACCCTAAACCACTTGCACCTAGGCTTGGCTTGGCTTGGAATGAGGATTTGTTGAGCAAAAATCTCTATTTCTCCTCCTATGCTATTTTCGGATTTGCTATAGTGTTTTCAGCTTTTCTCTTTTTTTTTTTTGTTTTTTGTTTTATGAGCTTAATATGTGTGTGTGAGTATATATATGTTGAGTGGTGTTGAGTTGGGTGAGTGTTAAGTCTATAAAAATGAGTCTAATTAGCTTAAAACGAGTATCAATGCGCGTTAATATGTTAGCTAACTAAAACATAAAGTTTAACTACGTAATACTATTCACTAGTTTAATAAAACATTTCCTAAACGAATGCTCTTAACACTAAATGCTCAAATGCACATTTTTCTCATTCCTAACATAATTAATGTGATTTAAGAAAAATGATAATTTGACAAAAATAGATAGTTGAAAAATGTAATGAATAGTAACCAAAGAAAACAACTAGTAAATGGATAGTGAAAATGCACAAATAGTAGATGAAACAGTTAATGAATCATGGCAATGTTCTCGGGCATCACACAACGAGCATCCGCTTGTAAGCCCCAATTAACAAGTCTTCTTTTGGTTGGATTTCTGTCGCGCCAGAAAAGCCAAATGCAGTAAGCATGTTAATTTAGGGATATGACCTTTGAATGAAATGTTCCCCACACAATCAATATGTTAATGTTTAGGCCTGATAAAATCCCAAGCAGAATGCATCATGAATTTTCCGACACGTTCATCAAGCCATAACAAGGTGTCTTTCTCCTCTAGATTTGGCATAACTTTACCAATATGAGAGAAAATATAATCAAAGACCACATTAGAAGTCCACTGCGATGTACGATCAATAATGTAACAATTCCCCTTCTCATTAATCTCCAACCCTAAGTCTTCAATCGCAACTGTACCGAAGGCATCAATAAGAGGACCTAACGGATGCCAAAAATCCAAGCAAAAAGCCACATTAGTCCCTTTGCCAACTTTGTTAAAAACCATCGATTTCATAGAGGGCTTATGTTTGAGTAGTTTCCTTTAGTACCATGTATAATCCTTCGGCGCATCAACCTGTGAGACCTGAGTATGCATTTCATATGCATTTATTTACTTTAAACATTATTTGAAAGTAATATGTGCAAATTATATGTTTATTTATTTTAGTACATAATATGTGCATTTAAATTACATATGTTTATGGATTTCCTGACATTTGACTTATTTTGACTCATATATATACCATACATACATATATACATATATACATATAAACATAGACATATTTTTGCTAAGGACCATATTTGACTTAACATATTTATCTTTGTTTGACTAAGCTTGATCATCATATATATCTTATACATATATTATTTACAAAAAAAGAAGAAGAAACAAACATCTTGAAATGCCTAGAAGCTCACAGCCAAAGGAGGAAAAAGAGGGAAAAATAAAAAGCTAGGGTTTTGAGCATTTTGAAGAAAAAAGCTTGCATATTTAGGCTATATTGAAGTGAAAATTGCTCAATCTTTGTTCTACCTTGCTTGTTCTTTCCATTTCTTGCCTTTTCCAACAATTTTAGGTGAGGGATTTTCAAATCTTGCATGTTTAATGTTTATGTTGTTTATGGAAATTGATATATATGTGTTATAAATGCTAGTTGGAGATGAATACATGTTAAAGTAGTGATTTGAGAGCTATATATATGCATTAGAGTTTGTTTGTGGTATTATAAGTGTTATAACCTAACTTTAAGATATTGGAAGTTGAGAATTTTAGCTAGCTTTGGTGCTTATGATTATATATATATGTGTTTGTGGTATGATTTCATAGCTTTGGTGGAGTTTGGGGTTAATTTTGATTATTTTTCAAAAATTTCAGCAAAGGTGCAATTTTAGCATTTGGCTTGTTAATCTTGTTTTATGCCTAGTTATGCTAATTTAATGTATTTGTATTGCATTGTAGTTGGTTACTATATTGGTTGTGCTAAGGTTGTGCATTGTAGAGCTTTGTAAAGTGATTAAATGATGACTAAATGTTGGTTGTGTTAAGAATTGTGTAGTGATATGGCATTAGAAATGGCTTATTTGATGGTTAAATATTGGTGTTAATGTGTTGAGTACATGTTCTATTGAAGCTTAGTTGTTGGAAATGAGTAGATGTTTGAAGGTGTTGTTAATGGTTGGATAACCTACTTTGTTATCCAATGAATGTGTTATTAGTGATTGATGTGGTTGAGAGACAACTTACTTTGTTGATCTCTCTACATGATGCAAATGTGTGAATGTGTTTGATGTGATGTGATGTGAAGCGATGGGTTGCAACCTATAGTGCGTCATGGTAGTATCGTGTTGAGCTGGGTGACATAGGGCTTGCTGGTAATTGCATGACTACCATGTACTAGTCCCTCTCTCGTGTGGTCGGTGAAGGCCATAGTAAGATGGGTCGTAGATTCATGTACATCCGGAGTACACTAGCAAGAGAGATAAGTGTTGAGTTCGTGAGAGAGTTATAAATGTCGGCATCAACAAGTGTTCTAAAGCGGTATCCTTACAATGTGTTATTTTAGCTTAGTTGTTCCGAGGTTGTTAAGCGAAAGTGATTACTTGGTTACTAATGTGATATGTTGTATCTTATGTATTTCAAATGGTTTTCAGGTTAAAGCTTACAAAACTTCCTTTTACCCTTCCTTACTGAGTCTGTTTAGCTCACCCTCTTTAATGCATGTTACAGGTGTGCTTGGTGTTGAGTATGTGTATGAGAAATGTGTTAATGAGCTCAAAAATGTGCTTTATGTTTGACATGTTCTAGTTGTCGAGAAATAATGTTGCTAGTTGTTTGGTTTCATTGTATAGAAGCCTTTGACGTTTATGTATTGTATACTTGGTAAACTTGTCTTTCTTAAAGTCTAGTTGTTTTGTTGTATATATGGTTGGCCACGTTGGATCGTGATCACATCTAGCCAAACTTATATCTTGTCGCATGTTTATGATCAAGAATGTTTTAGTTTTGTAAGGGTTGTCAATTTTTGTCAACTGAACGAATGTATGTTTAGTGTGTTCTGCTTAAGAGTGTTAAAATGTTGTATATATATATGACGCAGGCCTTTTAGGATGTATGTTGTGTGTTCTGTGTCTCATTGGTTGTTCATATTTCAAGCGTTATAATGTCCATGTGTCATCGTAACTAGGCTTGATTCCTAATAGGACCGGGTTGGTGCGTGACATAATCTCCCAAACCTTACCAATTCTTTTCATATGATATTCATAAACCTATTTGACCCACATAGAATTACTTCTGATTAGAATCATCCACAAGTAGTTATTTTAGGTTGCCCTATTCATGTCAAGCAGTCTTTTAATGTTGAGGCCACTTTCTTCTCTAGTTTTACAAAAATCATTCCATGCAACTCTCGCTTTCCTTCCATTCATCTCATTGCCGGACCAAAGAAAAATAGAAAGTTTCCTTTTAATTTACACAAGAACGCCTTTTGGAAGAATAAACATTCTAGCCGTATAGGCATGAATATTCGCAAGAATATAGTCAACCAAAAATTTTCTTCTTGCCATCGAAAGCCATTTGTTCAACCACCCCACAATATGACTATCAAGCCTGTCGAGGAATACCTTATAGTCTCTTATGTGTAGCTTGCCATCAATCAACAGAACTCTAAGGTACCTAATAGGTAGCATACCAATTCTGAAGTCAAAGATGCTTTTAATTCTAGTTGTATTTGCCTCACTACAATTCCCCAAATAAAGCTCACTTTTCTATGCTAAGGTACGACCTCGAGAGTTTCTAAAACAAATTAAGCCCATCTTTTATGATCGAAAGAGTGTAACCATCTGCTTTTGGGAAAAATAAGAAGATCGTCAGCAAAAAGCAAGTGATTGAGCTTAATTTGACTATATTTAGGATGATACTTAAATCTCCCACTATTAGCTGCAATATCCATGATTGTGATGCCCCGATTCCTCGCGAAATTAGGAACCGATAAAACAACCCGATTTAAACCCGAGGCACAAATACGAGAGAAAACGGATGGAGTTTCCCCTGTACTTAGGTCAACCAACCTGCTTAAACTACTCAACATCCAAGCATTCACAATAATAAAAGCATAGTAGACTCGACATTACATCAACTCTTTAACATTACAACCCAACATAACGCATTACAAAGTATGACTAATATGATCATTACATATGTCTCTACATTGGTTCTTAAACTCGTTACATTTTCTTAACAAAATCATAAACTTAACACATAAATCATACTTTATACTTCTCTTTCACATAGCCAAGTCCTCGGGTTTACCTGTAGCATGCAAAAACGAGGGTGAACTAAACAGGCTTAGTGAGGAATGACACGGGTATTTTGAAAACCTTAACCTAAAACTCTTTCGCACGTTGGTTAACATATCATATAAATAATAAAGTATTTCACACATGCATAAACACTTTGAGTACTCAAGTTAACTTACACATTGTAAACACTAACTTACACGAAGAAACACGTACGCATTCGTTCACAAGATATAGTGTTATAAACACATAAAGAAAGAGGATACAATACCGCTGGTTTGTTGCTCGACGCCTCGCAAACATGAACAAGTAACATGAAACGCTTAAACATTAACCGGTATTCAACCTTGTCACTCCGTAAGTACACGATGCTATGACCCAAACTTGAAATGATATGCACGGATCATACCAGAGGGGAATAGTGCATGGTAGTCAAGTTAGCACCGGCAAGCCCAGTGCCGCCCAGTGTTCCAAGACACTACCATTGCTACACTTCACTTACACACATGCATGCACATATAACACATAGTTCATATTCGCATTCACATCGCTATGTATCTCATTCACATACACTTATTACCATGTTTCACGTATTTATAACAAAAGAGGAAAACAACAAAGGAGGTTGTCTCACGATCACACTAATCATTTAACATCGCATTTAGTGGAAAAGTACACATTAATAACAATTTGCAACATGCTCGGCTAAAATTCTAAAACACATACTTATTTGACAACAACTTCATGTAACTCACGCAATGGTCCAAATTAATCAACTCAGTTACCTATCTTCCCAACCTCTAAATAGTCTGATTTTGGTATACAATTAAATCTCTTCGAAAGTGGATAACTCTAGAATCAAACGAAACTTAATTCGGAGTTGAATTGACCATGATATGGCCTTTATAAAAAAAGTTGCGCAAAGCTGAAAAACCATTCGGTCAACCGGATCCGACTTTAGTCACCTGGCAGTAGCCATAAATTGACTGATCGGGTCGACCGGATCCGACTCCGGTCGACCGGATCTGACACAAAAATGCACGAATTTAATGATTCTTGAACCAAACTTTTGCCCTATTCGTGCAAACACATATGACACTTATGGGACATCTTTAAGCTAGCAACAAACTCATCATATAACCATATAAACATCATAGATATTCAAACAAACATCCAATAAGCTCAAAAACACATAAATGACTCATCGAACACCGTTTTATCATGGATTCAACTACAACAAGCGTCAAGAACACATGCTCTAACATTAATATCATCAAATAAGCACAAACATGCAAGACCATGAAATTTTCTCACCTTAGAAATGTTGAACAAAGAGAAAGTAATCCGATAGAAAGTTTGTACAAGAAGAGAAAAGCTCAAATCTAGAATCTTACCATTTGATTCAACTTCTAACCACCTCAAACTAGCTCAAAATGCATGAAAGCACTATTCCTCCTCTTCTCCTCCTTCTCACGGATGAACTAGGGCTTCTCTTAGTAATTTTTGATCATTTATTTGCTATTTATAATTATTTAGAGATGGTCAAAGCTAAAGTCAAATGAAGATAACTCTTGTAGGTGAAGTATGACTAAAATGCCTAGCTATTGCCTTCTTTTTACCATTTTACCCTTAATGAGTCCTCCAAAATGCTTATTACCAGAAACTCTTCATATTTCGCTCATATTACCCTTCTACCCTTTCTAGAAGATTGGCCAATGTGAAAAGACTATTTTACCCCTTTAGCAATTTATAGGTGAAATAAGCTCAAAATCATGCAGAATGTAAATTTGAATGCACAAATAAGTTCAAGAAAATGAAATGAGCAATTTAAATATATGTGATGCATGTTAGGGTCTCACATCCTCCCTTCTTTAAAACAATTTTGCCCTCGCAATTCTTCCTCCTCTGCACTACACCAAAATTGTTGCTCAAGCTGAACCTAACTCCCTCAAGAACCTCAATGCCTGGATAAACCCACAAACTCTGACCATCAGAATCACCCTAGAATGTAGCTCTTGATCCTACTAATCTAGAATATGATTAGGCCGCTCCGCATAAGTCAAACCCCTACTAGCTATAATAGCTCTACTTCAAGATCATGAGAAGAATCTAGATGATACATCTCTGCATAAATATGTGATAGACATTGAAACTCCGAAAAGATTCATCGGTAAACCCAAAGACGAACCAACTTTCCAATTCCGCAAATAGAAATCTACTAATCACAGAACTCCGACTCTAGAACAATACTCTACCAAGGGATAACTCAACCTAGAGAGATACTTGCTACTGTCTAAATTCAAACTTACTAAGTCAGCACACAATCGATACTGTTGGAGCTTCTGCAAAGCTAAACAGAGAAGTTGTTCCTATTCTGTTCAATCTTGAAATAAACAAGAATGCTGACAAATAAAAATACCCTCTACTAGAAATACCATCAACGGAGATTGCCGTCAAATGAGAATACCAAGAATGGAAAACACCATCAACATGAATGCTTCCAAATAACCACCAATATAGCATACAAAAAGAGTTCGAACCAAGATTACTCGAAGAAGAATACTCAAGTAGAAATCTCAAAGAAGAATACCGGGTATCGAAGATGGATGCCAAGTGCGGAATACCAAAGGCCAAATACTAAATAAGAGTCTTAATAAGAACACCAATTGAAAGTACCCATTAAGAATTCTGGATAAGAATACCTCCGAGGAATACCGGGTACATCTTCCATAAGAATGCACAAATACCAAAGGCTAAAAGTCGAATACCAAACACGACCATCAAAAGAATGCCAAATGAGAATGACCAAGTAAGAGAGCCAAAAAAAGACTTCATCAAGGATACTATAGAGGAATGCTGAAGAAAAACCCCAAATAAAGGACACCAAAAGATCACCAATCAAGACTACTGAATAAGGGTTCCTATAGTCCTTTCATAGCTGTAGAGTGCTATCTTCATTCATCCCAAATAACATAAGTGCCATATGATACTTCCCCAGACAAACATGCTCAAAATAATCCCGGAATCTCGAACACGAAATAGGTTGAAATCACAACAATTCTTGGTCCCCAATCGAGATTTCTCATGAATGCATATTTACTATGATACTAATTCCCAAGTTATAAGATAGCTTATTCACTTGTATATTAACACGTTACACTCAAGGAACATGAAAGAAGAATGCATAACACCGAGATCAACAATACTTTAACCAACTGGTTTAAAGTTAAGATCTACCTTTAATCATGGCTACTGCCCTAGGGAAATTTCTGCTGACTAGTAGTACAAATTTTAGCCGGTACACCCTATGCAAGTATATCATCTGTCGGCCTACTCCGGGCACCTTTGCCTCCAGCTTGAAATCTTGGGCAAACCCTCGCCCAGTGTTGATCAATTCTGCATCTAGTGCATCTGTAACACCCCGATCCCTCTCGAGACCGGGAGTTCTATCAATCAATCTATTCACAACCCAAATCCAAACCCGGGCAAAATTTTTAGGAAAAGACGGACAGAGTCTCCCCTGTTTCTAGGCAAATTGCAAAACCTGTTATAGCATATAAATGGACCAACACCGTGTCCAACCATACAAAACTTCCTCAAGGCCATCCGAGCCTCGGTTCTCAACAATTTAAACTCAGCAAGTATACATACATTTCCAATTTAAAAGCTAACCTATCTTTTTCCATTTTTGACAAGTACATTCGAACTTGACAATTAAACCATACTAAGCTACTACATAAAATAAACTATCATGCCATTCTAACCCTTTTCCTTTGGACATTACAAACATGCATTGAAGTTAAACTATAATACCTAGTTACATAATCTAACTTATCAAACTACTTCAACAATCTAATGAAACTTAAATTAAATTCCTTTTGACATTAAATACATACAATACATGAAAGCATACATCTTTGCATCTTTGACAACTCAAGCCACATAGGCACGCAAAACAACTCTTTAGGCACGAACTGTCACATAATCACGAACTTTCCAGCTAACAAGGCATATCCTAAAATGTGGTGGTGAGGAGTGAGTATACACAACACGTATACTCAGTGAGGGCGAGACAGATATCGAATTGGAGAGAAAGAAATTCGTGCAATGCAAATAAGACAGTTAAGCAATATAACTGATAAGTAAGCAATCGAGACAAACAATCAATACAATAAGCTATTACTGAAAGCATTAACACAACCATTCAAAGCTATACCACACTCTGAAGGCTATGGTTTACTCATACGAGCAATATACCATTTCACGAGCGATACATCAATCTCGAGCTTGATGTTGACAACGATGACAATAAGCGCACAACCACCTTATAACACTAGTTTGGAATACCCCGGAAGTATCCATCAATCTACGACCCAAATCTCCCGGGGAGGCAACCCAAGCGAGAAGAGGGAATAGCCACGGAGCTAGAGCAACCAACACTGGCAACCCAACGCTACCCAGAGAGGCCTATCACTCACGCGCTGGACACTATGCAATGCAAGACTCGATACAAGACGATAAACGAGCGATAGCACAACAACACAGATTAGAGGCGATAAACAAGATATCAAGCATTATCAACAATTGATAAACATTTCAATCAACAATCAACTCTAACAAGCGTAATAAGCATTTACAATCAAATATGTAACAAGAACAACACCAACAACATTATCAATCAATAATAAGTATTCTATAGACATTATAAGCATTCTATAGGCAACATACTATGAAAACACACAAAATCCCAAATATGACCCCAACTTTCAAAAGCTATTACTTTCAAACGAGCCACGAGCTTTGGGAACCGACTTCACCAATCCTCCTAGGTCACCATAAGGCACGTCTAAAGACCCTGAAACCCTACTTTACCCTAGAATTCACGCAAAGTTCCGATTTCCCCCTTTGCTCGTTTGAACTACAACTATACTAACCAAACACCCAACCAATGCCATAATCGCACCAAAAGTGCTTCCATGGCCTCCCAAAATAATGTCATCACGCAAAACGAGAAAATGCTAAACTCGACCTAAACGACCCCGACTTTCACCAAGGCATTTTTCTCATTTTTTCCATTACGCAACCTAAACAAACCATGCATTTAGACATTCTAGCATACCTAGCACCTTTTCACATCAACAGAAAGCATAACAGCGCAACTTCATCGAAACGGGGGTTTACTATTCACTATTTACTATTCATTACACAATTTATATTTCAAATTCGATATTCAGCCGCAGAAAATGTTAAAAAGCTATAAATACACGTTCTACAATTGCTAGAGAACATTCTTTAAGCAATGAAACGGACAAAATAACAACCTACGGTTAAATCACAAAAATTAAAGTTTATGTTCAACATTTTCAAATGCGCAAATAATGATGAAACCCTCACCTTAGACGCTTCTAGACGCTAGGAAAACCACGCTGGATGCCTCGGAAACCACCCCGCACAAGCTCTCGCGAAGAAATTGAAGTTTGAAGTTGAATTTTTTTTTCTTTTTCCTCCATGGTTTCAGCCATGGCCTTCTTTATTTCCTGATTTTGCTCTTTTGTTTCTTATTTCATACTTAAATAAAAGATGACAAATGGTCAAAGTTTCGGTCAACCCGCTAAACCCAAACAGCTATGCGCGACCTTACGAAAATGGCCATAATTTCTTCTAGAAAACTCCAATTCATGAACGGTTTGAAGCCTCAAAAACTAGACTCATAGAGATTTCCAACCATATATAATTTGCTTCCTAACTCTTCCCCAATTGGTTCAGATTTAATTCCAAAGTTGACCCAAAATTTGACTAACTTAACATTGCATTTTTTTATTTCTAATCCCAAGTTTGCCCTTTATTAAATATTTCAAAAATTTTCACCTTGTCCTAGTTGGTCATTGTAGATGAAAAGTCAACTAGTTTGGTCAAAGAAGGTGAAAGGTCAATAAAATGCAATTTAAATGAACTTTAAATGCTATTAAATACATGCCAGGTTTGGGGTATCACAGCATCTCCCTAACTTCTTCCAACAATTGGACTCAAGATGGCCTCTACGCTTACAGGAGGTACAAATTGGAGTTGAAGTTGTAGCACTATTATTTTGCTTGGGTCTTGTAACAATTGGCCTATTCTGCCTCTGAAGCTAACTCTGTCGACTCTAAGTATGGAAACATCTCTGCTGGCCTTGGTGCTGAAAAGGCCTCCAACTCGGCTGACTCGGCCTTGTTCTTTCTCATTCTTCCTTTCCTCAACTCTTGTTGCAATGAAAAAAGCTTCACCATAAGTGAAAAACTGGAAGTAAGCCAAGCTGTTACGAATTTTTGGCTTCAGCCCTCGAACAAATCTCTGGATCCTCTTTTCAATGGTTTACACCATTCCCGGAGCATAATGTGACAATTGAGTAAATCGGGCTTCATACTGTGCAACTGATAAATCTCCTTGCTTAAAGGTCATGAACTTATTCCTTCGAAGTCTTCCCTTGATTCCAAGAGTTCTTGTAGCCATCTTTACTTCACCAAAGAATCAACTCATGATATGGCATGTATGTAATCAAATGACATGAAAAACAAGTATAATATAATGTATAATTGTCATATAATGCAGCATCATAATATAATGCACAAGTTATGACATAGAAAACAAATATATCATAGTTAGTACAAAGAAAACAAATATATCACAACGAATACTTATCACATAATTCACGTTGATCATATAAGACACATCGATCGCATAAGACACATTGTTCACGTTGGGTTCACCTAACACGTACTAAACATGTTACACGTGGTCCACGTAAAATACTTCGTATGCATTCGCTTAAGGGTTGTTACCCGACAGACCGAAGATCCTATCTCGGCTTATGAGCTATCTAAGCTCTGATACAAAAAATGTGACGCTCCAATTCTTCGCAAAACCATGAACCGTTAAAACAACCCGATCCAAACCCGAGGCACAAATATGAGGAAAAATAGACGGAGTTTCCCTCTGCACTTAGGTCAACCAACTTGCTTAAACCACTCAACATCCAAGCATTCACAATAATAAAAACATAGTAAGCTCGACATTATATCAACTCTTTAACATTACAACCCAACATAACGCATTACAAAGTATGACTAATATGATCATTACATATGTCTCTACATTGGTTCTTAAACTCGTTACATTCTCTTAACAAAATCATAAACTTAACACATAAATCATACTTTACACTTCTCTTGCATATAGCCAAGTCCTCGGGTTCACCTATAGCATGCAAAAATGAGGGTGAGCTAAACAGGCTTAGTGAGGAACGACACGGGTGTTTTGGAAACCTTAACCTGAAACTCTTTCGCACGTTGTTTAACATATCATATAAATAATCAAGTATTTTACATCCGCATAAACACTTTGAGTACTCAAGTTAACTTACACGTTGTGAACACTAACTTCCACGAAGAAACACGTACGCATTCGTTCACAAGATATAATGTTATAAACACATAAAGAAAGAGGATACAATACCGCTAGTTTGTTGCTCGACGCCTCACTAACACGAACATGTAACATGAAACGCTTAAATACTAGCCGACATCCAACCTTGTCACTCCCGCTTGTGTACTCTGGAAGTACACGGTGCTACGACCCAAACTCAAAATGATATACGCGGATCATACGAGAAGGGAATAGCGCATGGTAGTCAAGTTAGCACCGGCAAGCCCAATGCCGCCCAGTGTTCTAAGACACTACCATCACTATGCTTCGCTTATACACATGCATGTACATATAACACATAGTTCGCATTCGCATTCACATTGCTACGCATCTCATTCACATACACTTATTACCACGTTTCACGTACTTATAACAAAAGAGGAAAATAACAAATAAGGTTGTCTCGCGATCACACTAAT
Source organism: Ehretia macrophylla (assembly GCA_037974665.1). Lineage (NCBI taxonomy): Eukaryota > Viridiplantae > Streptophyta > Magnoliopsida > Boraginales > Ehretiaceae > Ehretia > Ehretia macrophylla. The sequence goes on along the minus strand of CM075767.1, from coordinate 9,610,947 downwards.
CATTTAACATCACATTTAGTGGAAAAGTACACATTAATAACAACTTGCAACATGCTCGACTAAAACTCTAAAACACATACATATTTGACAATAACTTCATGTAGCTCACGCTATGGTCTAACTTAATCAACTCAGTTACCTATCTTTTTGACCTCCAAATAATCTTATTTTGGTATAGAATTAAAGGTCTTCGAAATTAAATAACTCTATAATCAAACATAACTCAATTTGGAGTTGAATTGACAAGGATATGGCCTTTAGAAAAAATGTTGCGCAAAGTTGAAAAACCATCCGATTGACAACTTTAGTCGCCCAATGGTAGCCATAAATCAACTAATCAGGTCAACCGGATCCGACTCCGATCGACCAGATCTAACACAAAAATGCACGATTTTAATGATTCTCAAACCAAACTTTTGCCCTATTCATGCAAACACATATGAACACTTATGGGACATCTTTAAGCTAGCAACAAACTCCTCTTATAACTATATAAACATCATAGATATTCAACCAAACATCCAATAAGCTCAAAAACACCTAAATGACTCATCCAACACCATTTTATCATGGATTCAACTACAACAAGCATCAAGAACACATGCTCTAACATTAACATTATCAAATAAGCACAAACATGCAAGAACATGAAATTTCCTCACCTTAGAAATGTTGAACAAAGAGAAAGTAATTTGATAGAAAGCTTGCACAAGAAGAGAAAAGCTCAAATCTAGAATCTTAGCATTTGATTCCACTTCTAACCACCTCAAACTAGCTTAAAATGCATGAAAGCACTATTCCTCCTATTCTCATCCTTCTCATGGATGAACTAAGGTTTTTCTTAGTAATTTTTGATCATTTATTTGCTATTTATAATTATCTAGAGATGGTCAAAGCTAAGGTCAAAAGAAGACAGCTCTTGTAGGTGAATTATAACTAAAATGCCTAGCTATTGCCTCCTTATTACCATTTTACCCCTAATGAATCCTCCAAAATGCTTATTATCAGAAACTCTTCATATTTCGCTCATATTATCCTTCTGCCCTTTCTAGAAGATTGACCAATGTGAAAAGACTATTTTACCCCTCTAGCAATTTATGGGTGAAGTAAGCTCAAAATCTTACAAAATGTAAATTTGAATGCACAAATGAGTTCAAGCAAATGAAATAAGCAATTTAAATATATGTGATGCATGTTGGGGTCTTACTATGATGCTAGAAAATACTTGCATACCCAAAATAAATAGATAAAGGAACATAGGATCCTCTTGTCTTAGTCCACAAGCTCTTTGGAAAAATCTGTAGAGACCACCATTGATTGCAACAAAAAATATTGGGGTTGTGATGCAACTTTGAATCCAAGAGGTGAATAAGGAAGGGAAATTTAAAGCCTCCAAGGTGGTGATGATAAATCTCCAATCTATACTGGCAGAAGATTTCAAAGGTCCGCCTTTGAATGTGCACCTTGGTACCCCATTTTTCCTTTTATAACCACGTAAAAGCTCCTGTGCCAAGTGGATATTATCATCAATATTCCTTCCTTTAATGAAAACTGATTGTGACTCATAAATAATTTCCTTCAAGTGGACCTGCATTCTTGAAACAATAATCGTAATAATACATTTATACAAAGTATTACAACAAGCAATGGGTCTAAAGTCATTAAGAGAATAAGGAAGTTTAATTTTTAGCACAAGGGTAAAATATAGTAGAGTTCAGTTCTCTAAGCATTGCTCCTATCTTGAAGAAGTCTTGAACTGCAGCAACTACATTGTCTCCCACAATGTCCCAAGTTGATTTAGAAAACTGTGAATTAAATACATCCGGGCCCGGGCTCTTGTTACTGTCAATATAGAACAAGGCTTTCCTATTCTTATCCATCGAGACATTCTTAATTAAATCATTAGCAGTTTGTGCTGGAAGCTCTCTCCATAAGATTCTTTTAATATCACCAACTGAATAAGACATGTTAGTCTCATTTTTCCCAACAAATCCTCAAAGTAATCTGCAGCTTCCCCTCTAATTTCCTCTTCAGTGGTCAGGGTCCGACCCTTCAGACTCTACAAAGATGAGATTGAGTTGAAAGAAATAATTATTTTAATGTGCATGAAATAGAAGGCAAAATGAGTAACCCCTTCAGTTATCCAGTTGACTCCCTTTTTGTCTCAAATTACAACTCTCTACCACATTAATTCAGGAACACAATGCTAGCTACATATACAAAGTCATAAGAAGTAGATAGTGCTACCTTCTTGGGCTCGCTACACTCGCGAGCAAAGTGATCCAACTTGTCACAATTGTAGCATTTTATCTTGCTCTTGTCTTTTTTCTTATGATGACGTTTTCCTTTCTTGTTATGATTCTTCTTGTTCTTCTTGGTACCAGACTCATTTCCCTTTCTCTTCCAATTCTTCTTGCACTTGTTGCGTGATCCTTTCTGGGAGTTTGACTCAGCAACATAAGCTTGAGTTGGAGGTTTCACTACCTAAGTGTTCGTCTTCCAGCACCACATGACGAGCAACATCATCAAAAGTCTTGATGTTATCATTGTGTATCAAATTGACCTTTAGATATTCCCAACAATTTGGAAGAAATCTAATGTGACTGTATTTGCAGCACTCAAACCTTAGTATTTGTACTATATTTGCATCTTAACTTAGGGATAATTGCAAACACTTTGATACTTTTGATGCAATGTAGGAGAATACTAGAAAGTGGAAGTTCTGACCTAAAACAATCCAAAATGTAAGTCAAAAAGTGAACACTAGGAAAACACATGAAACAGTGGAAGAATGGAGTCCTTAGAGTCAGAATTTGGCTGAAACTAGCTCGTAATCAGACTCAGAATGCTAAAAATAGCCTGAAAATGCCTCAGTCAATGCTCGGCCAAAGCCCGATCAAAAGTCAAAATTGAGGTCCAAAAAGTCAGCAAAAGAGCGCTTGAGCACCCTGCACAAACAATTCTACTAGCTTCTAGAAGAAAACTATGGCGAAAAATCAACGATAAAGCAGAATGGCGCTCGAGCGCGCCTCACTGGCGCTCGAGCGCACCACAGGAACCTTCCGGAAGCCGCCACATGTCAAGCATTCAACGGTTGCAACAGAAGCGCCTCTGAGAAATTGTCTATAAATAGCCCCACTCCCTCCGAATTATTTAATTAATTTTGGATTTTGGTTATTTTTAATCAATTTTCGAGTTACTAGTTAGTTTTTAGTTCTAGTTATAGTTAATTAGTAGGATATGGGGGAAATCTCACCTAAATGGTTCTTATTCCGGAAAATTTTCCTGAATAGCTACTATTAGGGGGAAGTCCGACTCAAGTAGTTATTATCCGAGGGAGGTTCTGCCCAAATAGCTTTTAATAGGAAAGCTTTTATTCGGGAAAAACTTATCCCTAGTAGTTCTTATTCGGGGGAAACTAACTCCGCCTGAATAACTACTTTGCGTCGGACCTCTGCTCAAATTTTGGAGATCAGAAATACACGTTCGTCAATATGGGGGAGCCTTTCTTGACTTTCTTTTATTTATATAACTCGTATTCATTTATGTCTGAGTAGATTGATATCTATGGGTGAATATTGTAAATGATAGTATTTTAATATATGGTCTCGGATTTAGCTTATTCAATTCATATTGCAATGTATGGCTTGTTTTAATTCAATATTCATACGTAATATTTTTAAAATAGATGTTATTAATGCTTTACTTTCGTATCATAATATTATACTTGTAGTTAATGTTATGATTGTGTTACTTTAGTGTCATATAATTATTTTAATCATGAGTCTATAGGTTGTACCATAGACTCCATGAAACTATTGGTTGTACCATAGTTTCTACATGAAGGTTAATTCCTTAGTTTAGTTTGTCTTGTTGTAAGGTCTATAGCTTTTAGCTGAATCGGGTATATACTTGTAGCTTAAGCCTTTGCAGAATTAGATAATTTAGATATCGAGCCTATATTAATTGTTTCATTTACATATTCTAACCCCTAGATCACTACCCCTCGTATCCATACTTAGTTAGTTTAACTTAGATAATTTAGTTAGTTTAATTTACATTTTCACACGTTACTCAAACTCTATTTGCGAACTTGTCGTTTAAGCATTTTAAACACTTTCACACTACTTCACTAACTTAGCTAACGAGCTTCCTTGTAGTATGATTCCGTACTTAGAGCATACTACACTACGAAGATCCGTGCACTTGCGGGTTATTAAAACTTGGTCATTTTGCACCTAATTATAACGCACCGTTTGAACGCATCAAGTTTTTGGCGCTGTTTTCAAGGAAGCACGGTGTAGTTAATTATTGATAAAAGTAATTGTGAATTTGTTTTAAAGTGTTGTAATTATTGTTTATATTGTTTATACTTGTTTTACACTGTTTCATTTATATAATTGTCTGTAAAGTATATTAGTATTTTAAAATTTGTAGTTTTATTTCGTATTTAAGTTTATAACTTTTTTAAGCTTTTATATACTTTAGCATTTTTTCTTATAGTTTCTTACTGCACTTATATATATTAGTTTTTGTGTATGCACGTGCGTCGTTCCTTGGATCCGGTACTCGTCCCATATAATCCTGAGCCCCAAAAAACTCCATGAAGGAGAGTCCCAATCCCGATGGCGGATCAAGAAGGAAATGTTCAAAACCTTCTGCCACTCCCAATAGCTCAACCTGTTAATCGATCTGTGAACCAACGAATGACTTTGCGTCAACATTTTTCTTCGCACGATTATAATCCTGAGTTTGCCATAGCCCTACTGGCTCTTGGCAATGTCAAATTTGAGCTCAAGACAGGGACAATTTCAATGCTTTCTTCCTTCTATGGAAAAAGCAACGGAAGCCCTCATGCTCACATCATACAATTCCTGGAAGCTTCCAAATGTGACCCATGAGAATATTCAACTGCGTCTATTTTCGTTTTCCTTGAAAGATAAAGCCAAACAGTGGCTAAATCATTCAGATGCAGGAGTTATCACTTCTTGGGAAGAACTTATTCGAAAATTTTTACATAGGTTTTTACCAATGACAAAAACTACCACTCTTCGAACTGACATCATGACATTTGCTTAATCGGACTTAGAGCCATTTCATGAAGCATGGGAAAGATTTATTGATCTTAAAAATTAGTGTCCTCACCATAGGTTTGATTGTCACGATCTCTTGCATTATTTCTTTAAAGGTCTTACACCGCAGCAGAAAATGATAGTAAATGCAATGAGTAATGGAGGTTTCTACAACCTCACAGGAGATGAAACTTGGAGTAGAATAGAGAATATAGCTGAAGACTCTCTTCAAAACACAGCTATAGATAGAGAAACTAAAGGCACTCACAATCCCCAAAATAGGGCATTGTTTGAAGTTAACTCTAACTCCAACACTCAATTGACTGATAAGGTAGATGCCCTATCACTTCAATTAGAAAAATTCATCACTCTAGGGTCTTATTCTTCACAAGCTCCTCAAATCACAGAAATTTGTGCCGTATGTTCTGCAGTAGATCATTCTACTCTGGACTGTCCAATCGATTCACAATTTCTTGAGTTCATGCAAGAATAAGTCTTCGCCATTCAAGGATATACAAAGAATTACAATTTGTATTCTAACATGTATAATCCTGGCTGGCGAGACAATCCTGCATTTTCGTTGTGACAAATGAATCATGAGACTTAGTTTTCCGAACAACAATACCAGAAAAGACAAGGAAACTATGAGCCTCAACAACAATATAAGAGGCTACAAAATAATAATCATCCTGGTTACTACCCAGTTCAGCAGGACAATCCGTTCAGAACACAATGGAACAATATCCCCGCTCTTCCTCCTGTATAGTCATCATCTGATGACAAATTTGATAAACTAGTGCAAATGTTCCAAGTTCAGCAACAGTCTATTGCTAAACTTGAAGGACAACTCGAGCAGATGGCCCAAACTTTAAGCAAGAGAGACGAGGGTAAGCTTCCATCTCAAACGATGGAAAATCCACGAGGACAGTGTAGTACTGTCCAAACTGAGACCGCCCACGAACAGGCTAAGGCCGTAACTACCCTTAGGAGTAGGAAAGTGATAGACAACCAGGTTAAAGAAAAGAATAGGGATGTTCCTGAGGAGATATAGGAACCTATGATCGAGGTTAGAAGCAACGATGTAAATGACTCCTGTAGGAATCAAAACCTAACGGTGGAACCAATAGTTGAACCATATTCTCAAGTACTTTTTCCCATATCTCTGTGCTGTCCAAAACTGATTGATGATCCGAAACAACTCAAGGTCTTAGAGCATCTCAAAAACATTAAGATCAATTTTCCTTTAGTAGAGGTAATCCAACAGATTCTAGCCTATGCCAAATTTCTGAAGGATCTGTGTATGAAAAGGAGATGAACCAACTTCATTCCTAAGAAGGTCCAACTTACTAAAAAGGTTAATAACATATGTACTAGAGGGCTGCCTCAAAAGTGCAGTGACCTTGGAGCTTTCACCATTCCATGTTTAATCAATGATCAACGCATTGAAAGCGCCTTGCTAGACTTAGGATCTAGTGTCAACCTAATCCCTCACACAGTTTACCAAAGGCTAGGTCTTGGAGTGTTAACACTGATAAATATAACCCTCCAATTGGCAACTAGATCTGGGTGAAGACCTAGAGGTGTTGTAGAGGATGTCATAGTTAGAGTATGAGAATTCTTGTTCCCAGTGGATTTTATTGTGTTAGATATGGACTTAGGCCTTGATAACAAAAATACCACTCCCGTCTTATTAGGCAGACCATTCTTAGCAACAGCTGATACTGTTATTTACTGTAGGAGGGAAATAATAGAACTTACATTTGGGAACATGAGAACAAAATTTAGGGTTGCTGACGTAGCCAATAAGTTGAACCAAGATGAGGAAGAAGAATGCTTCCATGTTGATACCATTGACTCATGCATAGATAAGTTTGCCCAATTACTCTTAACTCCTGATGAGGAGATAGCCGAACTTGAACAACTATTGTTTGAATGCGACATTTCTCTTGAAATGGTCACCTCCGCTTCCGTTGTTGTTGATCCAGATAAGGACGATCAAGTAACAACTCATTTCCCTAAAGTTTCAGATTGCCCCACAATTGAGTCTCCACCAGCATTGGAACTCAAGACCTTGCCTGAACATCTTAAGTATGTCTACCTAGGACCTGAAGAGACCCTACCAGTCATCATTGCCTCGGATTTGACTACCGAGAATGAAGCCAAACTCTTGAAAGTCTTAAGTACTCACAAAAAAGGAAATAGGTTGGACAATTTCTGACTTGAAAAGAATTGATCTCTCTGTGTGTATGCACATAATTCATCTCGAGGAAGAAGTTACTCCTTCTCAAGAATTTCAGAGAAGATTAAACCCAAAGATTGGTGATATCGTCCACAAAGAGATCATCAAGTTGCTAGATGCGGGTATTATCTACCTGATTTCTAACACTCCATGGGTAAGTTCGGTACAAGTTGTACCCAAGAAATTTGGGATTACTGTGGCCCCAAATGACAAAGGTGAGCTCATTTCTACACGCACTACCATTGGGTGGCATGTTTGCATTGATTACAGAAAGCTCAACTCCAAGACAAGGAAAAACTACTTCTCTTTACCTTTCCTTGACCAAGTTCTTGATAGAGTAGCCGGACAAGACTACTACTGCTTTTTGGACAGGTATTCGAGATATAACCAAATCCCTGTCTTTCCTAAAGATCAGGAAAATACTACTTTCACATGTCCCTATGGGACCTTTGCATTCAGGCGCATGCCTTTTGGTCTATGCAATTCCCCTACGACGTTTCAAAGATGTGTGATGGCTCTCTTCTTAGACATGATCGGAAAGTTCCTGGAAGTCGTCATGGATGACTTCTCAGTATTTGGAGCTACCTTTGATGAGTGCCTTACACACTTTTCACAAGTACTTGACCGATGTGTTGAAATAAACCTGGTTCTAAGTTGGAAAAATAACCATTTTATGGTTAAGCAAGGTATAGTTCTAGGTTATGTTGTTACATAGGATGGAATCCATGTGGACCCAGCCAAAGTCGAGCTAATAGAAAAGCTGCCCACACCCAAGACGGTGCGTGATATCAGATCCTTCCTTGGTCACATTGGTTTCTATCGGCGTTTCATCAAGGACTTAGCTATATAGCCCAACCTCTCTCTAGTCTCCTAGCACACGATACCGAATTCAACTTTGATGACAAGTGCTCAGAAGCTTTTGAGAAGCTTAAATCCTTGCTATCCTCTGCTCGAATCATTTAACCTCCTGACTACAGTCTCCCCTTTGAGACAATGTGCGATGCATTAGACTATGCAGTGGGAGCTGTATTAGACCAGCATAAGGATAAGTTGCCTACTGTGACATATTATGCTAGCAAAACCTTGGACGAAGCTCAAAAGAACTACACAACCACTAAAAAAGAATTGCTAGCTGTAGTCTTCTCCCTGGATAAGTTTAGATCTTATATCCTAGGATCTAAAGTAATAGTTTACATGGACCACGCGGCTTTGCGGTATTTACTAACCAAAAAGGATACAAAGCCCCCTTTAATCTGTTGGCTATTACTCCTACAAGAGTTCAACCTTGAGATCAAGGACAAGAAATGAAGCGAGAAATCTGTTGCTGATCATCTATCACGTTTGGTACGTGATTTTCCTATTGATACTCTGCCTTTCAAAGACACGTTACTTGATGAACAACTTTTTGCTATCTCACATAAGATCCCGTGGTATGCCCACTATGTCAATTATCTGGCTGCCCAAGAGTTTCCAACTCACTGGGGTAAACGTGAAAGGGAACGATTTTTGGCACAAGTCAAGTACTTTATCTAGGAAGATCCTTATCTTTTCAAGATTTGTGTTGATCAGGTTATTAGGAGATGTATTCTTGAGGATGCAACTGATAGTATTCTCCAGTTCTGCCACTCTGAAGTATGTGGTGGATATTTCGGGGGAAAAATGACGGCTGCCAAAGTCCTTCAATGTAGGTTCTTCTGGCCCACTCTTTTCAAGGATACCCAGCAAGTGTGTAAAAATTGCCCACAATGTCAACAAGCTGACTCTATCTCAAAAAGGGACATGATGCCCCTTACACCAATCCTCATATGTAAAATATTCGATGTTTAGAGTATAGACTTCATGGGTCCCTTTCCTCCTTCCTCAGGTTATACTTACATTCTTGTCGTTGTGGACTATGTGTCCAAATGGGTAGAAGCGGTAGCAACCCGAACCAATGACCACAAAGTCGTGGTCAAATTCATTAAAGAGAACATATTTTCTCGATACGGGGTGCCACGTGTATTTCTAAGTGATGGAGGATAACATTTCCGTCATAGGATACTCGAAGCCTTATTAAGAAAATACCCAGTCCACCACAAGATAACAACGCCTTACTACCCACAAACAAGTAGACAAGTGGAAGTGTCGAATAGAGAAATCAAGTCAATTCTTCAGAAAAGAGTTAGGCCCAATCGCAAAGATTGGTCAAGTCGTTTGTACGACGTATTATAGGCCTACCGTATCGCTTTCAAAACTTCTATCGGCATGTCCCCGTATAGATTGGTATACGGTAAAGTTTGCCACATCCTTGTTGAACTAGAGCATAAAGCCTATTGGGCTATTAAGACCCTAAACTTTGACTTGCAACAGGCGGGTAAAGGCAGGAAGTTGGCGTTGAGTGAATTGGAAGAGCTTCGTTTCGAAGCTTATGAAAATACTAAACTCTACAAAGAGAGAAAGAAGAGGATTCATGATAGATCTATTCTATGGAAAACCTTCTCTCCTTCGGATAAAGTCTGGTTGTTAATTCCATATTGAAGTTCTTCCCAGGAAAATTGAGACAATGCAGGATATTCCATTTGAGGTGTTTGAAGCATATCCTTCTAAAGCCGTCAAGATTAAGCACCCTGAAGATGGGTGTATCTTCACAGTCAATGGGCAACGATTGAAACATGTTTTCAATCCTAAGGTGGTTCCTTATGAAGTTGAATCCGTTGAACTTCTGGACCCTGAATACCTTCCATAAAATGGAATCTGCCTAGCTGATGGCATTAAACTCAGTACAACCTTCTGGCTGAAGACGTTAAACTTAGCTCTACTAGGAGGCAACCTAGTATTCTTTTTTGTTAATATTTATTTAAATTCTGTCGTTACATGTACTTTGTGAATCCTTCTCTAGCTTTAAGTAGTTTGGGTTTTAATCCTGAGGAACATTCATAGGGGTACCAGTTTTGTTATAATAGTGGCCACTGTATATTTCTGTGTACAGTTAGCTAAATTATGTAACTCTGTCTTATAGTGTGAGCTACTCTACCAGCTTAATGTAGTTTGGGTCTGTTGGGTATTATTTAATAAGGTAGTTAGAAGTGTGAGCATACACCAGACGTAATGTCTGTAACGTAAAACCCCACTGTTCTATCCTTGATCCTGTGGAACTAGCTTTGGCCTTAAGTAGCCGAAGGATAGCACTAGATGTCGTGAGCACAAAAGCCTTTGGAAGAGCTAGTCTTTGTAGGAATATCAACTCTAGAACCCCAGAAAAGAGTCTAAATGGTCTGGGTAGTTTATTTATTTGCTTTATGTATTAGTTAGTTTCCTTGACCATAATTCTTTTTGACCCCCCTCCCCCTTATACTATTTTGTATAGATTAACTATAATTTTTGTTGTGTTGATGATAATCTATAAAATTCTTTGTCTATTAATCTTTAATTGCAGAATGATACATCTTTTGGCAAAAGTTAGTAGAAAAGCTTTGATATCAACATAGAAATACTTCATATCAGGTGATATCTATCCATACTACATTTCCCGTTATACTTGATCAACCTGCGTTGTAGAGTAAGCAAACCATAGGTTTGGGGATGTAGCATTTGTCATTAAGTTATTACTTTCATATTACACTCTCACTGTCTTACATTGCTATTTGCTCGAGGACAAGCAAAATTTCGGTATGGGGGTGCGTTTATTTCATGATGAAAAACTTTTTCAAAATATGCAAGAAATACACCATCTTTGTTCATGAGAAGAGTAGTTTGATACCTTATTTAAAAAAAGATGATTTAGATGATTTAAGAACCTGTGTTGTTAGCTATGTATGTGATTATGAAAGGACCGAGATAGAATTACCGTTTGTTATGAGAACTTCTTGTGATTGAAACATGAACCCTTATGCCATGTCTGTACAGTATGTTATGTTACTCTGTCTATATGTACACTTTGGAAAAAAGAAGAAAAAGAAAAAGAAAAAAAGAGAAAAAGAAAGAAAACAAGCAAAAAAAAAATGGAAACAGAAAAATGAGTTATACATACCTTTACTGTTGAATAAATTTTTTTGGTGTAAATATGTTGTCAATTTCTAAACACCACTATCCTAGACATTGTAATTTGGGATATGTGCTATAGTGTAAGGTTTCGAGCCTGGATATCTCAGGTAATTAAGGCACATAGGGGTCCCTTTGAAACCTGGCATCCTCAGTCATAATAGCGGGGGATTATTGGCCTTAAAGCCCGCTACATGGGATATCCAGAAAGCAAAGGAAACTGAACACTATATAGAGATATTGCAAGTTGTACTTTTATATTTCTGGAAAATGTTAAAGGTTTAAGGCATGATCAAGAGTTTGATTCCAAATGTAAGTGAGAATATCAAAGTCCGATCTGTTTGCATAACTTGAAAGTTGAGAATTGTATGAACTTAATCTGCTTAGTTTACTTCTAAATATATACTTCAAAGCTATCAATAGTCAATTTCCAATAAGTGTACCTATTTGAGAAACTATGCAAAATGTTCTCTTATCATGTTTATCATTAACTATTGAATAGGTTTAAGATAATAGATTGCATTTTTCATGTTTCATATTTGGATAATGTTGGACAAAAAGATAGGATAGATTATTTCATCTATTTTTGACTTGTCAAAGTTTTGCAAATTTTACTCTCAAATCTGTTTTTAAGACTGTCTTGCTTGAGGGCAAGTAAGGTTTAGGTTTGGGGATGTTGATGTGACTGTATTTGTAGCACTCAAACCTTAGTATTTGTACTATATTTGCATCTTAACTTAGGGATAATTGCAAACACTTTGATACTTTTGATGCAATGTGGGAGAATACTGAAAAGTGGAAGTTCTGACCCAAAACGATCCAAAATGCAAGTCAAAAAGTGAACACTAGGAAAACACACGGAACAGTAGAAGAATGGAGTCCTTAGAATCGAAATTTGGCCGAAACTAGCATGTAATCAAACTCAGAATGCTGAAAATAGCCTGAAAACGCCTCGGTCAACGCTTGGCCAAGGCCTTTTCAAAAGTCAAAATTCAGGCCCTAAAAGTCAGCAAAAGGGCGCTCGAGCGCCCTGCACAGAAAATTCTACCAGCTTCTAGAAGAAAACATATAGCGAAAAATCAATGATGAAGCAGAATGGCGCTCGAGCGCGCCACAGGAACCTTCTGGAAGTCGCCACGTGTCAAGCATTCAACGGTTACAGCAGAAGCGCGCTCGAGTGAGCCTACTGGGTGCTCGAGCGCGCCTCTGAGAAATTGTCTTTAAATAGCCCCCTCCCTCTGAATTGTTTAATTAATTTTGGATTTTGGTTATTTTTAATCAATTTTCGAGTTAATTCTAGTTACTTTTTAGTTCTAGTTGTAGTTAATTAGTAGGATACGGGAGAAATCCTACCTAAGTGATTCTTATTCGGGAAAATTTTGCCCGAATAGCTACTATTATGGGGAAGTCCGACTCAAGTAGTTATTATTCGGGGGAGGTTCTGCCCGAATAGCTTCTAATAGAAAAACTCTTATTCGGGGGAAACTCATCCCTAGTTGTTCTTATTCGGGAAAAATTAGCTCCGCCTGAAAAGCTATTTTGCGTCGGACCTCTGCTCAATTTTCGAAGATCAGAAATACACGTTCGTCAATATAGGGGAGCCTTTATTGACTCTCTTTTATTTACATAACTCGTATTCATTTATATTTGAGTAGATTGATATATAGGGGTGAATATTGTAAATGATAGTATTTTAGTATATGGTCTCGGATTTAGCTTATTCAATTCATATTGCAATGTATGGCTTGTTTTAATTCAGTATTCATACGTAATGCTTTTAAAGTAGATGTTATGAATGCTTTACTTTCGTATCATAATATTATACTTGTAGTTAATGTTATGATTGCGTTACTTTAGTGCCATATAATTGTTTTAATCATGAGTCTATAGGTTGTACCATAGACTTCGTGAAACTATAGGTTGTACCATAGTTTCTACTTGAAGGTTAATTCCTTAATTTAGTTTGCCTTGTTGTACTTGGTTAAAATAAGCTAAGTAGATTAATTAGGTCTATAGCTTTTAGCTGAATCGGGTGTATGCTTGTAGCTTAAGTCCTTGCAGGATTAGATAACCTAGATATCGAGCCTATATTAATTGCTTCATTTACATATTCCAACCCCTAGATCAATACCCCTCGTATCCATACTTAGTTAGTTTAACTTAGATATTTTAGTTAGTTTAATTTACATTTTCGCACGTTACTCAAACTCCATTTGTGAACTTGTCACTTAAGCATTTTAAACACTTTCACACTACTTCACTAAGTTAACTAACGAGCTTCCCTGTGGTTTGATTCTGCACTCAGAGCACACTATACTATGAAGATCCGTGCACTTGTGGGTTATTAAAACTTGGTCATTTTGCCCTTAATTATAACACATCGTTTGAACGCATCAAGATCGGATCCCAGCTTGACCTGTTGTTCATCAGTTAGGACATGACCAGCAGTCTTGAGTTCCCTAATCATGTTAGACATCTCTCTCAAATGTTGTTGCATGTTATGATTAGGTTTCTTCTTGTAGGTATCAAACTTTATAGTAAGTTAACGCAGCTTTGTCACAGTACTACCCCCGAATTTCTCCTAAAGAGCGTTCCACATTTCATATGCAGTGGGGTACTGCTGATACTCATAGACTAGGTCATCATTCATAGAACTTATTAGTATTCCCCTAGCAGTTGAGTCTTTCTTTTTCCATGCTTGATAAGCTTCCATGTTTCTCCTATGCTAAGTTGTGGTGCCTTCCTCAGGCTCAGTTATGACATTGTTAATAGCCTCAGGTGCCTCTTGTTCTTTAAGTACATACTGTATCTTGAGTTTTCATAAGTTATAGTTAGCACCATTCATCTTATCTCCTTTATTAAGGTCAGCAATGATAGTTTTCGTAGCTATTTTCTAGCATTTGTAGAGACTACAATTAGTACATTATATATTCAATGATAAACTATTACTAATTATTGCAAATTGAATTAAAAAGAACCAAACAAAATGAGTGAAAGAGAAAGTTAACTAAGTTCTCAATCATAGTTCACTGTACTTTTGTCTTGAATTTTATTAATTCAATTTCATTAACGCAATATAAAGTTCTATTTCAATATAGAACTCCCACGATTTCAATAGTTCCAAAGATAACATAAATACACTTGTAAAAACATACAATCATATTAAAATATGCATAATGTATTAATATACAAAAGATAATAATTCATCATCACTATTTCCATACCCAGTATCAATTACATTTCGATACTTAGACTTTGTAGGAATAGGCTTCTCAAACTTCATCTTTCTAAAAAGAAAGGCAAGGCCATAGTTTAATAACCAAGGTATGATAGATGGTGACATATGGTTATGTAGGTTAGAACTAACTGGCAATCTAGTGGTTCTACTAAGATTGTTCCATGTGTTAGATTCTATAAAGACATACACAAGTGATTCATATGATCTGCACCCTCCATTCACCTCATCGTCAAAAGGTGCCTTTGGATTCCAAAAACTAAGGAGTGTTTGGGCTAAACTGCTAGGAAGGGATTTATATAAAGTGATGAATTTTTCTTTTTCACTCATGATATAACCCCCAAATATAATCTCCTAAATCACCTCATTCACTATTCTGACATGCTCAATCAAGGTGTGTTCATCTTGCATTTTATATTCTTCAAGTCTATCTTTCAATTCCCTAGGTCTTCGCTTTTGGACTTTCGATCTCAGAATGATAGGAGTACGTACAACCCTCAATGTTCCAGGAATCCATCGATTCCTATGAAGCTTTCTGTATTTATTCAAAATTGCAATTCTACTTGCACGTGACCTGTATAGCTTCGTACTCTGTATCTTCCTTAAATGTGTTTACTTTCTTAAACACAAATTAAGGAAAAATATCCAAAAGTTGGGAAATTGATACACCTTGCCATTATTAATTAATTAAGATCCAGATAAATACATTTATTTGTTCTTTCAACTAAACAAACAAAACTATTGGCTTAGTGGCAAAATGCTATTTAGATGTTAAAGAGGTCAAGAGTTCAAATCCTCTTACAAGTAATAGCCTTTTAATTTTTTTTTTTTTATAGTCAGAATAGCCATAGTTTAGTTTTGTTTGTGTTTAAAACACAACACAAATATTAGAGTTGGCCTGGTGGTAAGGGTCTTGCAAATCTAATAACAAGTCGCGAGTTCAACTCATAACTGTAGCAATTGTTTTCTTTTTAAATCAAACTCGTAGTACTAAACAGTAATAAAGATTCATCCAACATACCAACACAGGAAATGACATGGTAGATAAGATCTTTCTCAAGTAACAGTTGGTCAAAGGGTTCAAACCACAACATTAGCACTTTTCATTTTTTTTTTTTTGAGATATGCAAAGACAAATGAAAAATATATATTCTGTTGTATGGTACAACAATAATAGCATTCAGTATAGTGGTGAACGGTTATCATTACCCGTCAACAAGGCATGTGTTCGAGTCTCACAGTAGGCTTTTCATGCACAATTTTATTTGTCTTTTAGACATTAGCTTGCCACATGTCAGTATCTAATTGGTTCGTTCTTCGTTTACATAAAATGACGCAGTTCAAGTTGTCTTCTTCCTTAAGTCGCATGAAAATTACAGATTTCAATATATTCTTTAAAAAATCATAACTACATCAATTTATGTCCAAATTTTGTGAAATTTGGTTTGTTAGATTCATAATATCAAGAAAAATTTGAACATATAATTTTTTTCGCATTTGAAATAGTCCATCGAGACCCATATCATATATACATCAAATATATAAGCATACATATGACATATTTAAATAATGAAATAAGCCAACCATGGCTCTGAGTACTGTCGAATTCTAACAGAGGCGAGATGGATATATGTAGGTAACAATAATAAGCTTGCAGTCAAAGGTATTGGCACTTGCAAGTTGAGCTTGCGAGGAGGTCAAACCTTGTACTTGCATGACGTTCTATATGCACCTGATATTCGGCGGAACTTGGTCTCGGTCACTGTTCTTCTAAGACTAGGATTTAGAATGGTGTTTCATGACAAACAAGTAGATATATATTATGGCACTGTTTATTATGGATCTGAATTTATGTCGAATGGATTTATGGTACTAGATGACATTAACTCTATTAATACTTATTATAATAGTAGTTGCTTTCCTATAAATGCTTCTTCTAGCAATGTTGATATGGAAGAAAATGTATGGCATGCTAGGTTAGGTCATATTAGCCAAGACTGAATGAATCGTTTGGCAAAGGAGAACCTTTTAGGTTTACTTACGAAGATTAACTTGTCAACTTATGAATACTGTCTAGCAAGTAAGGCAACGAGAAAGCCTTTTAAACTGGCTAAAAGAGCTGAATATCCGTTGCAATTGATTCATTCTGACATATGTGATCCAATGAGTGTTCAGACAAGATGTGGGAAATGTTATTTCATCACTTTCAGAGATGATTTCATGCGTTTTAGTTATGTCTATCTGATCTCTCGCAAATTAGAGGCACTGAGATGCTTCATAAAATTTGTCAATGAAATAGAGATTTAATTGTATAGAAAGGTAAAAACCTTAAGGACAGACCGAGGGTGTGAATACCTATCTGGTTTGTCCAAAGAACTATGTAATGAAAAAGGAATAGTGAAACAACTTACAATTCCTAGAACACCACAACAAAATGGAGTGGCCGAGAGAAGAAATAGGACCTTCTTAGAAATGGTTAGGTCTATGATGGCAAAGGCTAATCTCCCGATATTCTATTGGGGAAATGCTTTGCTTACTGCTACCTATATGCTTAACTGAGTACCCACAAAGCCACTTCCATCAACTCCCTATGAACTATGGACAGGTAGGAAACCTGATCTATCATACTTACGGCCCTGGGGGTTGGCAACTTATGTTTATGACCCATCTTACAAGTTTGGAAAATTGGGTCCTAGAGGAAAGAAGTGCATCTTTAGATATCCTGAGCACTCTAAATGATATGTGTTCATTGGTGAACATAGTGATAGGGGTTTTACTGAAATTGAATCACAAGATGTCACATTCTTGGAAAATGATTTTCCTAGTAGAGGTGAAGTTAATAAAAATCTCATTTTATATGAATTAGAAGAGATGAGAGAGAATGATGAGCAAATTAATGTGATACAAGAAGGAGTACCACAAACACAAGAAATAGAGGCAAGTTTACCTCAAATTCCTGAATTAGAGAATCGAATGCTTGTTTCACTACATCAAAACCCGCTTACAAGAAGTGAGTTTATAATTCACAATCTAAGAGCCTTAATTCTATTTTCATTTCTGTTGTGTACTTAGAGAAGAAGAAAAAACAGAGAAGAGGAGAAGTTAATTTTTGCAGAAATAAACTTATCCTCTTCTATGTTTTTTCTTCTTCTCTAAGTACACAACAGATGAAAATGGAATTAAGGCTCTTAGATTGTGAATCATAAACTCACTTCTCGTAAGCGAAGATGAGAAGAAAAGGCAAAAAGGCATGAAGATAATCAGACATGTGAATTGTGAACTGTAAAGCCCCGAACCGAAGACAGAAATTATTTTATTAACTTGTCTTTATTCGTTATATTAAATGACTTGTTACTTACTAATCAAATTGAAACATGATTGCATTTAAAGTAAGTGAAATTAGTGAAAATAGAAGTGGATTGTAGAGTCATTAACATAATAGGTGCATTTTAGTGGGCCATTAAATTATAAACTAGCTAAATGAGTTAGTGGGCTCAACTTAATTTTCTTAAATGCATTAGAGGCCCAATTGATTAGCCAAACTAGTTTGTGGGCTCAATTTATTTCCTAATTGCAACTAGAGCCCAAATGACTAGCCCAAAATTAAGTCTTCTTATATCTTAATATAACAAAACAACCAAAAGCCAAGGAAGAGTCTAGAGAATCGGATGAGAAGAAAAAAAAAGAGAGAAAAAAGCTAAAACCGTGTAGGAGAAAAGAAGAGAAAGAGGAAGGAAGAAGAAGAAAGAAGAAGAAAGGAGGAAGAAATTGGCCATGCTAGCTTGTGATTGTGCTCTTCCTTGCATTTTTACAACTTGAGGTGAGGGGTTTCATTTTGGTTGTGCATTTCTTTGAAGCTAAAGTGTAGTAAGTTTATATGCAAGCAAATAAATGGTGAGATATGCCATAAATTCTCATGGTAGCTTGATTATTGTGGAATAATTGTGTTGTGTATAGTTAGTATGTTGTTGATTGCTTAAATGTTTAAATACAAGAGTTAATAGAGCTATCAAATGTAAATGCTTTAATGGTTATATTGTTTACCTAATGGTTGAATACTTTATTGGTTATATTGATTGTCAATGCTTAAATGCTCGAGGGGCAACCTACTTTGTTGTCTCCTCATTTTACGTGCTTATCAAATGTTTACCTAAATGACTATCTAAGTGATCTAGCGAGCGTTATCAAAGGTTGCAACCTTAAGCGAGGCACGGTAGTGTGTGTGTAATGACCCCAACTTGACCCTTCTCAAGATTAGGTCAGAGTCTGCGTTTACTTTCATTGCGATTTCTTAACTTTCTATAAAAAAGAAACAATAAATAAAGAATTATTCAATAACAAGCCTTTATATAATAATTCAAGTACAAAATGGTGTTACAACATCTGAGATCCGATAACTGCCCGACTATCATACAAACTAGGGTTTCAACACAGTTACCCTTTAACCCGAGAGTAATACAGACAAGCTCTAACCCTTACGACTTGGATTGAAACATGACAGGCAAGGAGCTTTGAGCACGTAATTAATCAATGTCAACTTATTTCAAGCTAAGTTGCACCTGCAAGGGGGGGGGGGGGGGGGAGGGGGGAGGGGGAAGAGAAAAGAGGGGGAGCTCTGGGGAAGCTCAGTAAGGATGAAATAGAAGAGTTTTGAAAACATTTCTAGTCGGTCTCTTTTGCAAATCATGATGCAGTTCATGTATGGTAGTGTAACAAATTATCCACATAAGATACATATAACAAGTAAAAATTACTATCCCATTCAAGTCGCATATAACGGTAATAATCTTTAGATAGATAATCAATTTATATTGCATTAATAATTACATTTAGTGGCATATACCCACATCACATATCAGCCTACTCCCCGAGGGTGGAATGCCAAGCGAGAGTAGGACACTACTCTCCGAGGGTGGTACCAAGTGAGAGTAGGAACAATTTTCAATCCGATAATTTCAGGAAGTGGCCAGCCTTGATTACAATTCCAACTTCTTATCTCTCCCAAGAGGGTACTCTGGATTGTACCTGAAATCTACGACCCAACTCCCCGAGGGTAGAGATCGCCAAGCGGGAGAGGGAATAGGACCACGATAGGCACAGGAGCACCGGCAAGCCCTATGCTACCCGGCGTTCGTGCCAGCTATCGTGCCTGAGGTTACAACCCCCAATAACACACAAGCATGCACAAGTAGTCACATAATACACAATAAATAACATTTTGAGAGAACGACACAGCAGATCATTTCTCGAGCATATGTACATATCAAATTTATTTCACAAATTGTAATTGAGGTTGTAATAACACAAGTCACTCATTGCTGACACTTTAAATAATAAACGTCATAAACCTCGTTGCAGTAGAAAATTTAATAGATAGCCAATAGTAAAATTAAATAACTCTACGTACTCCAAAGGTAGATAATTATATATATATACATGTACTTTAGAGTAAGTAAATTTAATTTTAAATGAAAACCACATTTCCTGCAAATCTAATGTCTTTAGCTTGTTTAACCAATTGAAATCTTAACTAACTAGGGGTCAAGCTATTATTAGATTTTTAGAGAAAGTTAAACATTTAATTAATTCCTTGGACTTTAAACCCATAATTTCCAATTCCCGATTAAGTTCATAATTTTCCACCTATAATTCTGATACATCCAAGTTTTAATACGAAGCACATTTTCTGAAAACCCAATAATCTTAACTAGTTAAACTACTCGTGTCTTATTTAGATGTTCTCCGAGCACCACTTAAAGAAAGCTAACCTTTACATTAAAAGTCTTAAACCAACAGCATGTAATCTCTAATTAGTCCTAACTCAACTTACTTAAAGTAAAGCTTCAATTTTACGGCTAAATATGCCCAAGTTTCATTTAAAAGCAATTACCCATGCTACCTGCCCCCTGATTAAAACAAATGTTCACCGTTACCAATATAATCCTAATGTATTTCCTTACTAGTAAGCCACCATATACTAACTGTAAGTGCTTAAGTGGATGACTTCAAATAATAAGTCTCCTATATAGCATTTCTATAAGTCAAACTCAGTAACTTTGTAAAACAAATCATATAGCTCATGTGTTAATAACAACAGCACCACCTATAATATATAAAAACTTTCATAAGCAAAAGGAATCTGCAATGTTTCTTTCTTTTTGTAAAGCTAGAAAACCCGCATACCAAAATGACCAGCCATGATACTATTATATATGAACAGACCACACGTGCAGTTTATTAAAATTTCCTCACCTTATTGATTGCCGTTCATGGATGCCACGATCGTGGGAAAAACATATGTATATCTATATCGATTTTGAGATGTTTTGCCCCTAAGTCGAAGATGCCAAGCTGTATATATAGGGTATTGGCCTTAATCCTATTGGTGATATAATAACAACACGTGGTAAGGTGTTTGACTAATGCCTTTGCTTGCTCGACAATACTCATAAACTATCAGTAGGTGATCATTGGCTTTTCCTTAATAGTGCTAAAAAAACAAAGATATGTAGCTGCACACTCGAGACAAAAACTAATAAAAGTTGTTTTCATGTTAAAAGCTGAAGTTCACAGCCCCTTATATAGTATTTCTATCGCGTGGTGGTGGCAACGATCAAAGCGAGTGGCAGTGAAAGTAGTAGGGTGATAATGAGTTTTGGTGATGTGATGATTAATACTAAATTACCAGGCTAAAGACGTGGTGTGCGGACAACAGCGAACTGGTGAGATGTCGATAGAAGAAGCACTTGCGGTGCTGATTCGTTAGAGCTATTATTAGGATATGATTATTGGTTTACATGACTACTCACTCCTATAATTCCATGCAAGGTGACAACGACGCACGGTGAATGACTTAGCTTATTTGTTTGTTCGCCAACGGGTATAAGCTAGCTATAGGTAGAATTATTGCTAATATCCAGATAAACTTGGTGATAGGCTATGATTCATGGCTGTATCCTACTGGTTCAAAGAAGTGGTGATAGGCTTAGATTGATGATGAGTTAAGCTGCTGCGTTGTTAAGAGGAAATAATGGCACGATGCAAAGCTTACTCGACGGTGGGTGGTTGGCTATGCCTTATTGGTTCAGGACATTATTAGTTAGGAGAACAATGAGGTTATTTTAATAGTATGGATAACTAATAAATCCTACTTGAGAACTAATGAATTATGTTTGAAATACTATTTTAATCTTTCGTTTTAATGGGGCAATATAATATTATTAAGAGTTTAATGTTTCTAATCAACTCATTGATAAGCATTTAGTAACAGTTCCAAGTATAATATAATGTACTTACTAAACTACTTAATTGACAACTAATTTCTAATTTATTTGTAAACCTTGGTAGTCCTAAATCATTAAAGATACGTATTGTAGATGTCCTCATTTTGCCTATTGAACATTTTTAATCTAAATATTAACTTAATGGAAGTTAATTAATACCCAATACCTACCTTAAATATTCTAATTTACTTGATTGATATAACTATCTCCTATTTCATAATTTTAAGATTACCTTATATCATTATTATTTCATTCCAATCCTAACAATCCTAAGTAAAGTAATTAATTAGTAGAACAAATCAATATTAACTTAGTTTCATTATTTAAAACTCCACACTGTCCATATGTAACCAAGATAAATATTAAGCTAGTTATCACATATTTATATTATTCATATCATTTCCTAACAAATCCTAGCTTAAGATAATAAATCGCCTATAGAAGTTATTGAGCCAAAATAGAAGATGATCTAGATTTAAGATTTCTAACCTTTACCATTCAAATTATCCAGATATGCTAACTTAGTTAATCTTCTTTTTTAATTGCAACAAATGCTTAGTTTGATATGTTTCCTAAGTTAACTTAATTCTTCATATAAGAAATTTGAGCACAAGACATGTAATGCAATTCAATCGTAATTAATACCGCATTAATATGCTATTGCTCAAAAATTAAATATAGGGCCTCATAGTGTGCCTTCACTGGACTTTAGCGGGCTTGCCAGTGATTGGTTGCACAACCTTTGTGTCCTATTCCCTCACTCGCTTGGTCATTGAAGGCCTTGAGGTGTTGGGTTGTAGGTTTCGGGTACATCTGGAGTACCCAAGCGGGAGTGATAAGGGGATGCCGGCAAGCGTTTAAATGTTAAAGTGTTTGTGGAAGCAGAATGAAGAGCAACTACAGCAAGCGGATTCGTATCCTTTTTCTAAAGTGTTTATATAGTTTCTTAAAGCTTGATTGAATGTTATTTGTTCCATATTGTCGTGTTTTAATGTTTTTGTGTCACTTGTACTATTTAGAGCTTATTAATGTTTCTTGGTTTGCATGCATTGTAACATGAAAAGGTTTTTTAAAACCTTTCCGTACTTGTCCCCCCCTCACTGAGCACATGGATGCTCACGCCTTTTCTCTTAACAATTTCAGGTAAAACGAGTTGAGGTTTGAAGTGCTTTGCAAGTTGAATGGCCTACATTTCATCGGGGTTCCACTATGCTCGTGATTGTACATAGTTTTGTCTTGTTAAGGTTAATAGAATGTTATGAGTTTATAGTTATTGTGGAAATGTAATATATGCAAATTTAATTTAGCTTGGGCTTGTAATGTTAAAAAGCATGAATAGTAAAATATGAGCTAAAGGGATGTCGAACCTATCTTACATGTGACAGTGAACTTTAAATTTTTATGTTGTTGTGGAATGCTTGCTTTTGAGATAGTTTGAATAGGAATTGGATTATTCATAGTATAGGTGAAACTCCGTCCGTTTTCCTTCGCATGTCGCCTTGGGGTTGGATCGGGTTATTATATCCGGACTTGATTCCGCGAGGGATCGGGTCGTTTCATGAACAAAGGCCTTGCATGGTACTATCTTAAATAATGTCGAGCTTGGTTTTCAGATCCACAATTCGAAAGGATGAGTTATGAAAATATTCAGTATTGAATTGCTTCAATTCCTTGTTTAACAGTTTCAGTTTCGTACAAAGCTGAAACATATGAGTACCCTTAATAGGAGTATTCTACACTCTATCCACCAAATTCAAAAACCCCTCATGCTTGGTCCGCATTGACGAACTTAAAAGGCCTTTTCTTTTTCCCCATAACAGCAAACGAGCTAAGTAATAATGCACAGTGATCCAAAACCCCAAGCTTATCAATCAACAAGGATGAATCTGAATAAATGTTGGTCCATTCCTTATTGGTGAGAACACGATCTAATCTACTTGCCCTCTGACAATCCCTTGATCCACCAGTCCACGTAAAGAAAGGCCCAACACTTTATGCTCCACTAGCCCGACAATATCAATACAGTTAGCAAATTCTTTTGCACTCTGATTGACGGAAGTACATCTCAGCCTTTCCTCCTTAGGAACAATCTCATTAAAGTCCCCTCTAAAGCAAACAGGTTACTGACTATACGTAGAGCTCTAGTAAATAATATCATATCATAGATTTTTCCTCTGTGTTGCATCATTACTAGCATAGATAAAACAAGACAAAAAACTCCTGGTAGACGCCTTATCTTTAATTAAGCAAAGGATAGCTTGGCTAGTAAAATCAATATGGTTAACTTCAACTTTTGTATCATCCCAAAAGAACCAGATATGCCCTGACGGATCCTTTTCATAATTTGCAATACACTTCCAACTTCTGAATTTAAAGTTCAGAATGGCTTTAATATTGCAATGCTTTATTTTTGTTTCAAAAAGACAACATATGTCACAAGATTTATTTCTCATCATTCTCATAATTGCAAGTTATTTCTAGTTGATTATAAAGAAGAGAGATTCAAGGAATGATAGAGGAAAATAGAGTTTAATGGATCTTAACTATTTATATAAGAGAAGAAAGAGAGCTTTAGAAGCAACCAATCTTTCTTAAAACAAAATTCTTTAACCTTTGAGAATTAAATAAGTAATCTTGTTTTTCTTATGAAATGTTTTAAAAGAAAATATGATTGAAGACCAGATTTATATTGGAAAGGCCGATGTCGTAGTCCAACAAATTGAATAGTTAGATCGATGTTGGGTATATTATTAATATATTATTTCAGTACATTTTTACTTAAATTTTGTTAGTTCTTGAGTAATTTATGAGCAATTGATTGGTTTTATGTTTGATTTGCATTGTAGGTAATTTCCAAGAGACAATCTGAGTCTTGAGGCACAATTGAAGAATAATGGATAAGGGCGAGCTTTCATGCGGCGTGTGAAGAAATTGAAGAGAAATCACAAATAGCGTAGTTATAGTGTAGCTATGCAACATCGCAGGAAATTTAAGGGCAAGTTTCTAAAATAGCGCGAAAAGAAGCAAACCCTAAGATAAAAGAGAAGAAAACGCACGTTTGAGAGAGAGAGCTTTTAGGAGGCAGCTGGTTTTTTAGAGCAAAAGCAACATTCTAGAGAAGAGAAAGTGAAGGATTCGCGAGTTGAAGACGAAGGAACGATCTAGAGATGGACTTCTGTCCCAATTCTTCTCCAAATCCAAGTTTTCTCTATCACTCTTATCATGATTTACGTTACAACGGAAATTTTATTTAATTTCTTTATGATGTTCTAGATTATTTTTCTAGGGCTACGATGTAGCCGGATTATGAATACTTGAAGCCTTTGATTTTAATTCATTGATGAACTATTCGAAGGATTCGCGAGTTGAAGACGAAGGAACGATCCGGAGACGGACTTCTGCCCCGATTCTTCTTCAAATCCTAGTTTTCTCTATCACTCTTATCATGATTTAGGTTACAACGGAATTTTATTTAATTTCTTTATGATGTTCTAGATTATTTTTCTAGGACTACGATGTAGCCGAATTATGAATACTTGAAGCCTTTGATTTTAATTCATTGATGAACTATTCTATATATGCGTTGAGTATTTCATGCTAAGTTTAATGTTTGTGATTGCTTGATCAACAATTGCATGATTCGTAGTTTGGTTTGAGACTGAGAAGTGATAACTAAATTAGACCGCGTGTGAAATACCATTAAATTGTCATAAGCTAGAGATAGTTATGAGATCTAGTGCAACACTTGAATTTCTAGCGCTTAATGCGTTCTATAAGTTCACAATTGTCATAGAGATGTAGTTAGCTTGCTTATTGGGATAGGTTATTGATGCTTGAGAAAAATTAATATCTACCTTAACAAAATTGCTGGCAACGTAGTGAATAGGCGTCAATTGATTTAAATCAATAGTTTCAAGTAGGATTAATCTTGATGAAATCGGAACCCCTAGAGCATTTTAATTTTTGATTTATCATCTTTATTAATTCCGTATTCGTTTTAGTTGTTAATTACAAAAGTACTTTATTTATTAGTTTTTACTCACAATCTCTCAGTATTTGATTGTCCGAATAAAGTTAAAGCTAAATTAATTTCGGTAGTTAGTAATCACAGTCCTCGTGGGAACGATATTTATTTACTATGTTATTACTTGTTGCGATACGTACACTTGCGTTAGAAATCATACAACAAGTTTTTGGCGCTGTTGTTGGGGACTGTGCCAATTATTAATATCGATACCTATAGCTTTAATTTTAATGTGGAGTTTATTTTATTTTATTAGTCGTTTTCTTAATATGTGTTACTTGCATTTCAGGAACATATTTTGTAATACCCGAGTCCGACCATGCATTTACAAGTATTTATTTATATTTATTTCTTTCATTATTTTTGAAAAATGTGTCTTTGTGATTATTTACCTGCATTTAATCTATAGTTAATTGTCCTACTATTTAAAAATCAATGGGTATCACGATTATTAATAACCTATTATTAGGTGTTCTTATAACATAAATTAACATTAAGCTTAGGGTCATTACAAGGATGTAAAGCCCATATCATGACCAAGTAAAACTTTTCAGTTGCTTACAAGAGTATGGGTGATTTGTTTTAACTTTTCGGGCCATTTCGGCTATTTTTTCGATTTCAGGGGTTTTTGGTCCGGAAAAGGGATTTCACTTCGGGGCCAATTATAGGAAAAAGGGGCATACGCCATTGGGTTTCTTTTAACTTGTACTACTTAATGGCGAAGTTTGGCAAAATTGTATCTTGGCCCCAAAATACAAAAATCGGGACACCTGCGAGCCAAATAGGTAAAAAAAAGAACATAGGTGCTACTCCCGGAGAGTGACATATGTCTCGGGACACATGTCATGCATGTGTAGACGTGCCACACATGCGTGACACGTAGAGAGACAAGTGTCCCCCACGTGGCCAACCATGATTGGTCGGCCAACTAGGGAGGGACACGTGTTCCCCCCTATATCAGCCTTGAAAGCCTAAATATAGGGGGTCACTTGACCCCTTGAAATCAAACTGGCAGACAACTTTTCTCTAGCCTGGTTCTATTAAATTATATCGATTCAGTTAGTTAAGGTTCTAAAAGTTTCAAAGCCGGTCCGAGTCTTCTCTAATTTTCAGCATTTTGAGGTAGTATATCAAAATCTTCACTTTACTGATCAGTCAACTAAGAAAGAAGACAAATCATATTTTAATTTATTTTTCAGCCACCGTCATCACCTTCACCGTCAACCAACAAAAAGAAGATTAAGGCTGGCAAGAATAGAACGATTCTTACGACTTGAGGTGAAGAGTTTACATAAACTCATATTTATTTATTTGTTGTTCTAGATTACATTCTATTATCTGCTTGTATTAATAATTCCAAATCATCTACTTTAATATTGAGTTGTTCACCACTTACGTGTTTATCAAAGTGTGTGGTTATAAATTGTACAAATAATTGTTGATTATGTGCTACGTGAATACTTATGCATGCTTGTGTGTACTTGGGGGTTGCAACCTCAGGCTTGATAGCTTGCACGAACGCCGGGTAGCATAGGGCTTGTTGGTGCTCTCGTGTCTAATGTAGACCTATTCCCTCTCTCGCTTGGCGATCTCCACCCTCGGGGAGTTGGGCCGTAGATTTTGGATACAATTTGGAGTATCCTCTTGGGAGAGAAAAGAAGTTGGAATTGTGATCAAAGCTGGCTACCTCATGAAATGATCGACTTGTTCCTACTCTCGCTTGGTACTACCCTCGGAGAGTAGTGTCCTACTCTCGCTTGACATTCCATCCTCGGAGAGTAGGCTGATATGTGTTGTGGGTATATGCCACTAAATGTAATTATAATTGCAATATAAATAGATTATCTATCTAGATATTATTATTACTGCTATTTGATATGTGACTCGATTGGGATAGAAATTTCTACTTGTTATATATATCTCACGTGGATAATGTGTTATACTACCGTACGTGAATTGCATCATGATTCGGAAAAGAGACCGACCATAAATGTTTTCAAAACTCTTTTATTCCATCCTAATTGAACTTCCCCATAGCTCACCCTCTTTTCTCCCCCAGTGCAGGTGCAGCTTAGCTTGAGATGGGAATTGACTTTATATGTTGAAGTTGAATGTTTACATACTCGAAGTTCCTGGCTTGGCATATTGTAAAAGTTAAAGTTTGTTTGTATTAAACTCGGATAAAAGGGTATGGGTGTTGAAACCTTAGTTTGTATGATAGTCGGGTAGTTATCAGATCTCAGATGTTGTAACACCCTTTTGTACTTAGATTATTATATAAAGGTTGTTATTGAGTAATTCTTTATTTATTGTTCCTTTTAATAGAAAGTTATGAACTCGCAATGACGATAAACGCAGACTTTGACCTAATATTGAGAAGGGTCGGGTTGGGGTCATTACATATTTCTCTAGACGTATGCGAAAGTTGAGAAATAATACTTTGCTGCCTTTTGATCCTGAGGTAGAACGAACTTTTCAGAAGAACATAAAGGAAAAAAAGAGCTACTACCCATCCTCTGCGAAAGACTATGGCTAAACTCGTGGTAAGGCATGAAGGAAATAATCAAGTAGTTAATCAAGAAAATCTGCCTAGAACACTGTGAGAGTATGCGTTGCCACCCACTGGAATTCAACCTGTGATTAGAAGGTCAACGATTCAGGCAAACGATTTTGACTTGAAGGCAGTGATACTACAGTTGATTCAGAATATCCCGTTCCATGGACTGCCTTCTGAAGATCCTAATCAGTACATCATGAATTTTCTAGAAGTCTGTGGAACTGTTAAGTACAATGGAGTCACTGATGAAGCTCTGCGTCTTTGCTTGTTTCCTTTCTCCTTGAGGGATCAAGCTAAGGAATGGTTTAATGCGCTGCCTTCGGATTCAATCACTACTTGGGAGGATTTGGTGCACAAGTTTCTGTCAAGATTTTTTCCACCTGGCAAGACAGCGAAGCTGCGCATAAAAAACAATAATTTTGCACAACATGAAGGAGAAACTCTGTGTGAAGCGTGAGAAAGATATAAGGCGTTGTTGAGGAAGTGTCCTAATCATAGAGTACCTAGGTGGATGCAAGTTCACAATTTTTACAATAGGCTGATTAGCACCACAAGAACTTTGATTGATGCATCATCAGGAGGAGCTCTAATGAACAAGACAACAGATGAAGCTTACAAATTGCTTAAGGATATTGTCTTGAACAATCTGCAGTGGTCTAGTGAGAAAGTCACACCAAAGAAGACAGTTGGGATCCATGAGATTGATGCCATAACTGTTTTGGCAGCAAAAATTGACAATCTTACTAAACAAATGCAGAATAATCAAGTAACTGCTAATACTGTTCAGGCGGCAGTAGTGTGTGAGTTTTGTTGTAGTCCGCATTATAGTGTAGAATGTCAGGATGGCAATCCATTTGCGCAAGGCATGACAGAACAAGCACAATATGTGGGAAATGTTAATGGGCAATAGCACAATCAGTTTTCCAACATATATCATCCTAGGTTGCGTTATCGTCCTAATTTGTCTTGGAGAAATACTCAGAATGTGTTGCAGCCTGAGCAGAATAACCCCCCACCAGAGAAGAAGGTAAATTTGGAGGATGCATTCGCTCATTTGGTGACTTTGCAAACGCAGTTCATGAATGAAACTAGGACAAACTTCCAGAACCAATCTGCACAAATCAGAAATTTAGAGGCACAGTTTAGCCAAATGGCTACAATGTTATCAGAAAGACAACAAGGGAATTTACATAGCACTTCAGAGGTGAATCCTAGAAGAGAGAGTATAGAGCATTGTAAAGCGATCATCTTAAGCATTGGTAAGAAGTTAGAGGAGCCAGTAAGAACCAAGAAATGAGAGAATGGTGATGTGAAGAATAAAGCAAAAGATAAAGAGAAAGCAGAAGTTTGCCCATCATCATCTACCCAAGAGCCATATGAGGTCGTGTCATTCCCTCAACGATTAAAGAAGAACAAGCTTGACAAACAATTTTCTAAATTTCTTGAAGTCTTC
This sequence comes from Ehretia macrophylla, assembly GCA_037974665.1. Classification (NCBI taxonomy): domain Eukaryota; kingdom Viridiplantae; phylum Streptophyta; class Magnoliopsida; order Boraginales; family Ehretiaceae; genus Ehretia; species Ehretia macrophylla. The sequence continues at coordinate 9,581,064 of CM075767.1, read as the reverse complement.
AAGAAGCTTCACATTAATATTCCATTCGCGGATACGCTTGAACAAATGCCGAGTTATGTGAAGTTTATGAAAGTCATTTTTTCAAACAAGAGGAAGCTTGGAGATTATGAGACAGTTGCACTTACTGAGGAGTGCAGTGCTATTCTACAAAAAAAGCTACCACAAAAGCTTAAAGATCCAGGGAGTTTTACTATTCTATGTGAAATTGGCAATGTTGTTTTTGAGCGAGCATTATGTGATTTAGGTGCTAGTATTAATTTGATGCCTTTGTCCATTTTCAGGAAACTTGGTTTGGGAGAGGCAAGACCCACTACTGTAACACTATAGCTAGCTGATCGTTCGCTCAAGTACCCTAGAAGTGTAATTGAAGATATGCTCGTAAAGGTCGATAAATTCATCTTTCTTGCAGATTTCATAGTGCTAGATATGGAGGAAGACAAAGAAATTTGTATCATTCTTAGAAGACCCTTCCTTGCAACTGGGGGATCACTTATTGATGTTTGAAAGGATAAGCTTCGGTTACGAGTACAAGAGGAAGAGGTAACCTTTAATGTTTTCAAAGCTCACAAATACCCAGAAGCGAGTGATAGTTATTTTTGCATTGATGTCATACAAGTTATAGTGTCTAACCATAGGGGTCAATTGGATCCCTTGGAGGCTAGCTTGTTACAAGATGATTCTTTTTTCTGGTGGGATTGGAGCACAAGGAATATTGGTCTATTAAACAACTCAACATAGGTGCGCAAGCAATGAGTGAGAAATAATTATTGCAATTGAAGTTAGAAGGATCCTGTGATGAAGCGAATAAGAATGAAAGAAGTTACAAGGAGAGGACAAACGATTGGCATGACAAACTCATTTTGGGAAAAGATTTCTCTCCTGGGCAACAAATACTTCTTTATAGCCCACGAATACTTGAAAAACACAAGTCAAGATGGTTTGGACCTTTTGTTGTGACTAAGGTGTTTCTCTATGGTATTATAGAAGTCACTTATCCAGAGAAAGAGACATTCAAAGTCAATGAGCAACGCTTGAAAATTTATTGGAATGGTGAGTTCGATAAGCACACAACTGTTGTCCACCTTAACTCATCATGAAAAATTGCTCCGTAGGGCTATCGACGTTAAAAAAAGCATTTTTCGGGAGGCAACCCAAGTTTTCTTACTTTTCTTGATTTAATAGTTATAGATGTTTTTAGTTAATTTTTGAGTTATAGTTGTAACACCCCAATCCCTCTTGAGACCGGAGGTTCTATCAATCGATCTAATCACAACCCAAACCAAACCCCGGCATAATTTTCAGGGAAAACGGACGGAGTCTCCCCTGTTTCTAGGCAAAATATAAAACCTGCGACATCATATAAGTGGACCAACACCGTGTCCAACCATACAAACTACCTCAAGGCCATCCGAACCTCGGTTCTCAACAATTAAACTCAGCAAGTATACATACATTTCCAATTTAAAAGCTAACCTATCTCTTTTCATTTTTGACAAGTATATTCCAACTAGACAATTAAACCATACTAAGTTACTGCATAAAATAAACTATCATGCCATTCTAATTCTTTTCCTTGGGACATTACAAATATGCATTGAAGTTAAGCTATGCTAACTGATTACATAACTAGCTTATCGATTTACCTCAACTATTTAGCTAATTTAGATTACATTTCTTTTAACAATAAATACATACAACATATGAAAGCATATATATTTACAACTTCGACACTCAAGCCACATAGGCACGCAAGACAACTCTTCAGGCACGAACTTTCACGAAATCACGAACTTTCCAGCTAACATGACATTTCCTGAAATGTGGTGGTGAGGAGTGAGTATACACAACACGTATACTCAGTGAGGGCGAGACAGATATCGAGTTGGAGAGAAAGAAAGTTGTGCAATGCAAATAGACACAACTAAGCAATAAAATCAATAAGAAAGCATTCAATACAAACGACAATATATTAAACATTCAAGAAAGTATTAACACAACCATTCAAAGCTATACCACACTTTGAAGGCTATTGTAATGCCCCGATCCCTCACGAGATTGGAGGCTCTAATAACCATGCTATTCTCAACCCAAAACCAAACCCGGCATAATTTTTAGGAAAAACGGATGGAGTCTCCCCTTTTTCTAGGCAAAATGTAAAACCCTGTAACAGCATATAAGTGGACCAATACCACGTCCAAACATTCAACCACCTCAAGGCCATCCGAGCCTTGGTTCTCAACAACTAAACACAGCATATAAATATACATTTCTAGTTTAAAGCTAACCTATCTCTTTACATCTTTTACAAGAACATTCAAGCTTGACATTTAATCCATACTAATCTACTGCACAAAATATACTATCATACCATTCTCACTCTTTTCTTTTAGACAATTACAAACATGCATCGGGTTAACTATACTACTGATTACATAACTAACTTATCAATCTACCTCAACTACTTAGCTAGATTAAATTACATTTCTTTTAACAATAAATACATACAACATATGAACATACATCTTTACATCTTTGACAACTCAAGCCACAAAGCACGCAAGACAACTCTTCAGGCACGAACTAACACATATCCACGAACTTTTCAGCTAACAAGGCATTTCCTGAAATGTGGTGGTGAGGAGTGAGTATACACAACACGTATACTCAATGAGGGCGAGACAAATATCGAGTTGGAGAGAAAGAAGATCGTGCAATGCAAATAATCACAGTTAAGCAATAAAGACAATAAGGAAACATTCAATACAAACAACAATACTATAAGCAATCAAGAAAGCATTAACACAGCCCTTTAAAGCTATACCACACTCTGAAGGCTGTGGTTCACTCATATGAGCAATATACCATTTCACGAGCGATACATCAATCTTGAGCTTGATGCTTGACAACGATGACAATAAGCGCGCAACCACCTTATAACACCAGTTTGGAATACCCCGGGAGTAACTATCAATTCTACGACCCAAATCTCCCTGGGAGGCAACCCAAGCGAGAAAAGGGAATAGCAGCGGAGCTAGAGCAACCAACACTGGCAACCCGAGGCTACCCAGAGAGGCCCATCACTCACGCGCGAGACACTATGCAATGCAAGAATCGATACAAGGCAATAAACGAGCGATAGCACAACAATACAAACTAGTGACAACAAACGAGATAACAAGCAATCATAATCAATACTAGCATTCAACTAACTTTTCAAGCATAACAAGCAATAATAAGTAACAATAACAACAATTAAACAAGTAACGGCAGTTCAAACACGAAAACAAAAAATAATACTATTCAACCCCAACTTCACTCAGGCACTACAAGACACGTTTCTATGTCATTAAACTTCATTTTCTCACCCGAGACCCAAAAGTCCACCTATTGCATTTGAACTACAACTATGCTAACCGGTCATTCAATCAACGCCACAACAGCGCCAAAAGTGCTTCCATGCCCTCAATTACGAAACCCCCAACTCAATTCGAGCACGGTCAACTTTTGGTCAAACGGCCCCTTTACGTTTCTTTGTCTAATTTCCAATTTTAACAAAGGCCGATCCGTTTTTATTTCACATTTTAGCTTTCTATCACTAATGGCACCTATCCAAATCAAACAATCGCAATTCGGATCGAAATCTGAAATTCTAGGGTTTACTATTCATAATTCACTATTCATGTTCTTCCCCAATTTCAATTACGCAGTTTCAACCGTAAAAATTGCTAAATAACTAACAAGCAATGCTCTACGAACCCTAAGCAAGCTATTTCAAGCAATAACAGGCATTATAACGCGATAAATATCAAATATGAAAAATTGACTCAAAAATCAAATTCAGATTAAAATGCACAAAAGCGTGAAAACCCTCACAGAGATTGAAGACCAAGACCCGCAAGGACCCGAGCCTCGACCCCCGAGCAATTCCACGCGCAATTGTAGAAGAAAATTGCAAGAAAATCTTTTCTTTTCTCCTCCATGAAGCTTCGGCCATGAGAAGGATATTTTGGACATTTTGCAAATTGTTTTTATTGATTTTTGCCTTGTTTTATTATTTATTAGGTGACAAAGGGCATTTTGGTCTTTTGCAAAATCAAACTTTAATTAAAAATAGTCAAATAAGCTTATTTTGATGCCATTAAATCCAATTCAAGTTAAAACAATGCAATTAAATGAAAAACAACTAAAACTAGTTAATTTAAGCTAAAAACATTTTTCACTAAGTCCGAAGAATATTTCTCTAACTCCTATTTTTGAAATTCTGCGATCGAACGGTCACTAATCGATCGCTAATAAAGTGATGAACAATAATATAAAACTCTATTTCTTTGAAAAGTAGAATAGTAGAATAGTTTAAAATTCACTCCGGCTCGGAGTTACTTTCCTCACTTATTCGAAAACCGAGTGATTTTAATGCAAAACAACCAAAACCGATTATTAAAATAATCAAAACAATCAAGGTAATTAATATTCATTTAAAATAATTAATTTAACTATTTCTAGATCATTTTAAAGAATTTATGAAGTTAATGTTAAGTTACAAATGAACAAATAAATATAAACATGTAATCAAGTGAAATTAAATTTTAACATTTAAGATGATACTTAATTAATCACAAGAGAATAAATTCAATTACTACAATTATTAGAAATAGGTAATAATCTTTTAATCAATTAATATAAATCCTTTTCGAATTCTTCTAAAAGAAATAGCAAAACAGTGAAAATTAGATTATTTAACTAATTAAACATTTAATCAAATGCAGTCAAGTGCTATTAAATGCATGCCGGGTTCGGGTTATCACAACTATGGTTCACTCTTACAAGCAATATACCATTTCACGAGCGATACATCAATCTCGAGCTTGATGTTGACAACGATGACAATAAGCGCGCAACCACCTTATAACACCAGTTTGGAATACCCCGGGAGTAACCATCAATTCTACGACCCAAATCTCCCTGGGAGGCAACCCAAGCGAGAAAAAGGAATAGCCGCGGAGCTAGAGCAACCAACACTGGCAACCCGAGGCTACCCAGAGATGCCCATCACTCACGCGTTGGACACTATGCAATGCAAGACTCGATACAAGGCGATAAACGAGCGATAGCACAACAACACAGATAGAGGAGATAACCGAGATATCAAGCATTATTCAACAATTGTTAAACATTTCAATCAATAATCAACTCTAACAAGCGTAATAAGCATTAACAAGCATTTACAATCAAACAAGCAACAAGAACAACACCAACTAACATTATCAAGCAATAACAAGTATTCTATAGGCATTATAAGCATTCTATAGACAATATACTATGAAAACACACAAAATCCCAAAAATGACCCCAACTTTCAAACGCTACTACTTTCAAACGAGCCACGAGCTTTGGAAACCGACTTCACTAATCCTCCTAGGTCCCCATAAGGCACGTTTAAAGACCCCGAAACCCTACTTTACCCTAGAATTCACGCAAAGTCCCGATTTCTCTCTTTGATCGTTTGAACTACAACTATACTAACCAAACACCCAACCAATGCCATAATCGCACCAAAAGTACTTCCATGGCCTCCCGAAGCAATGTCATCACGCAAAACGAGAAAACGCTAAACTCGACCTAAACGACCCCGACTTTCACCAAGGCGTTTTTCTCATTTTTTCCATTACGTAACCTAAACAAATCATGCATTTAGACATTCTAGCATACCTAGCACCTTTTCACATCAACAGAAAGCATAACAGCGCAACTTCATCGAAACGGGAGTTTACTATTCACTATTTACTATTCATTACACAATTTATATTTCAAATTCGATATTCAACCGCAGAAAATGTTAAAAAGCTATAAATACACGTTCTACAATTGCTAGAGAACATTCTTTAAGCAATGAAACGAACAAAATAACAACCTACGGTTAAATCACAAAAATTAAAGTTTATGTTCAACATTTTCAAATGCGCAAATAACGATGAAACCCTCACCTTAGACGCTCCTAGATGCTAGGAAAACCACGCTGGATGCCTCAGAAACCACCCCACACAAGCTCTCGCGAAGAAATTGAAGTTTGAAGTTGAAATGTTTTTTTTTTTTCCTCCATGGTTTCATCCATGGCCTTCTTTATTTCCTGATTTTGCTCTTTTGTTTCGTATTTCATACTTAAATAAAAAATGACAAATGGTCAAAGCTTCGGTCAACCCGCTAAACCAAAACAGCTATGCGCGACCTTACGAAAACGGTCATAACTTCTTCTAGAAAACTCCAATTCACGAACGGTTTGAAGCCTCAGAAACTAGGCTCATAGAGCTTTCCAACCATATATAATTTGCTACCTAACTCTTCCCCAATTGGTTCAGATTTAATTCGACAGTTGACCCAAAATTTGACTAACTTAACATTGCATTTTTTTTTATTTCTAATCCCAAGTTTGCCCTTTATTAAACATTTCAAAAAATTTCACCTTGTCCTAATTGGTCATTGTAGATGAAAAGTCAACTAGTTTGGTCAAAGAAGGTGAAAGGTCAATAAAATGCAATTTAAATGAACTTTAAATGCTATTAAATATATGCCAGGTTCGGGGTATCACATCATTCCCCCCTTAAAACAATTGCGTCCTCGCAATTCTTCTTCCAATAGAAATCTGCATCCACTAAAATCCAACTCTGACTAATCTTCTTCAGCTGCTGAGCAAGTATATTAATCAAGATAACCAATAGGAAAGGTTAAGAAGAAATTCCAAGTAGTAATGCCGAATAAAGGCTCAAATGTAGATACCGCACAAGAATCCCGTTGACACGAATACCCAAAAAGAATAAAATTCTAACCAAAAGGGCCGAGATAATACCAATAAAGACTAAAGCAAAGATACTGTAGATGTCATTAATACCACACAATAACGACAAGAAGAATACCCCACGCACGAATCTCCAATAGAAGTCTAACTTTTACTGCCCGAGAATCCCCAAGCAAAAAGCCAAATAAAGGCCCAATCAAAGGTTCCATCTAGAGGTCCAAAGAATTACCCCGCTGGTCATGAATTTCATAGAAGAATTCCCTGTTAAGAGTGCTGGAGAAAATACTAAGAAACCCAATCAAATATACTTCAAAAGTTCCAAAGAAGCCTTCCAAACAATAACCCCATAGGACAACCAATTAGATTCCGAGTATCGCTATCAAATGCTGAGAAGAAGGTCTAAGGAATAACAGAGAAAATATAATGTGCCCAATAAGACAATCAAGTTGAATAACAAACATAGCTTCCTTGATGGATGAAAACTCCAAGGTTAAACACCGAACTGGTGAACAATATACCGAAACCAAACTCTGAGGCCTCTTCACTGTTTTCCAAGTGAGAACTTCATACAACCTTGCTAATAAGGAAAATACCAATAGAACGCCCAATAAGAATTTCAAAGAATACCATAAGTAGTATTATACAATAAGTCTGATAGGAACTCCAAATACCAAACCTACTGAGGAACACTGAAAAAAAATATCCAAAACAATGCTCCAATAAGAAAGTAGCCAAGTTTGCCCAATAAGTAAATACTAAATAATTGGCCACTGAGAATTCCATAAAATACCATTGAAGAATTTCCAATCAGGGATGCCAGTATCACACCAATAAAGACCGAGACACATATACCATAGATAATACTGTGTAGTAAGGCCGATTGAAATCCCATTAAGAAAACCAAAGAATGCTCCAAATAATAATCAAATAAAACCCCAAGAAAAAGCTACTCTTCACAACTGTTAAGCACAGAGGAGGACCATAGAGATTTGCCAATAACCGAGCTCCAAAAGCAAACACCAATTCCCAAATAAAGGCTAGTCAAATGCCATTCATTTCCAGCCAATCCATACACCTTGAAAAGCCAGCGGTGAACCACTTTCTTCAGGGAAGGAAGAGGACTTACTTACCATTTCAATAGGACATGTATGAATGCCAATATATCACAGTTATACATATGCCTTAAGCTATTATGCCAGCAAGTTTACAAAATAGTTTATTCAACAAAGTCTCTCAATCACGACAATCAAGTCAAGCACAACATAATCAATTCAAATCACAGCATAGCTAATTCAAGACATTTCAATACACACATTACAAGCAATACTTCAAGCAAATAACAATTCACGAGGTCGATTCAATTCACGAGGTCGATTCGATAGGTCAATTCAATGCACAACTAGACACTTCACTTTACTTGAGAAACATTTAACACATAACACATAACTATATCACATAGGTGCATACTTTCAAGTCAAGACACACAATCTCACATGCAAGCATACACTTTCAAGACACACTTAACAAGCACACATTCAAGGGTCACTACCCACCAGACCGAGGACCCTGTCTCGGCTTATGAGCTAGACAAGCTCTGATACCACCTGTAACACCCCGATCCCTCTCGAGACCGGAGGTTCTATCAATCGATCTAATCACAACCCAAACCAAACCCCGGCATAATTTTCAGGGAAAACAGACGGAGTCTCCCCTGTTTCTAGGCAAAATATAAAACCTGCGATAGCATATAAGTAGACCAACACCGTGTCCAACCATACAAACTACCTCAAGGCCATCCGAGCCTCGGTTCTCAACAATTAAACTCAGCAAGTATACATACATTTCCAATTTAAAAGCTAACCTATCTCTTTTCATTTTTGACAAGTACATTCCAACTAGACAATTAAACCATACTAAGCTACTGCATAAAATAAACTATCATGCCATTCTAATTCTTTTCCTTGGGACATTACAAACATGCATTGAAGTTAAGCTATGCTAACTGATTACATAACTAGCTTATCGATTTACCTTAACTATTTAGCTAATTTAGATTACATTTCTTTTAACAATAAATACATACAACATATGAAAGCATATATCTTTACAACTTCGACACTCAAGCCACATAGGCACGCAAGATAACTCTTCAGGCACAAACTTTCACGAAATCACGAACTTTCTAGCTAACATGACATTTCCTGAAATGTGGTGGTGAGGAGTGAGTATACACAACACGTATACTCAGTGAGGGCGAGATAGATATCGAGTTGGAGAGAAAGAAAGTCGTGCAATGCAAATAGACACAGCTAAGCAATAAAATCAATAAGAAAGCATTCAATAAAAACGACAATATATTAAACATTCAAGAAAGCATTAACACAACCATTCAAAGCTATACCACACTATGAAGGCTATGGTTCACTCTTACGAGCAATATACCATTTCACGAGCGATACATCAATCTCGAGCTTGATGTTGACAATGATGACAATAAGCGCGCAACCACCTTATAACACCAGTTTGGAATATCCCGGGAGTAACCATCAATTCTACGACCCAAATTTCCCTGGGAGGCAACCCAAGCGAGAAAAGGGAATAGCCACGGAGCTAGAGCAACCAACACTGGCAACCCGAGGCTACCCAGAGATGCCCATCACTCACGCGCTGGACACTATGCAATGCAAGACTCGATACAAGGCGATAAACGAGCTATAACACAACAACACAAATAGAGGAGATAACCGAGATATCAAGCATTATTCAACAATTGTTAAATATTTCAATCAATAATCAACTCTAACAAGCGTAATAAGCATTAACAAGCATTTACAATCAAACAAGCAACAAGAACAACACCAACTAACATTATCAAGCAATAACAAGTATTCTATAGGCATTATAAGCATTCTATAGACAATATACTATGAAAACACACAAAATCCCAAAAATGACCCCAACTTTCAAACGCTACTACTTTCAAACGAGCCACGAGCTTTGGAAACCGACTTCACCAATCCTCCTAGGTCACCATAAGGCACGTCTAAAGACCCCGAAACCCTACTTTACCCTAGAATTCACGCAAAGTCCCGATTTCCCCCTTTGCTCGTTTGAACTACAACTATACTAACCAAACACCCAACCAATGCCATAATCGCACCAAAAGTGCTTCCATGGCCTCCCGAAACAATGTCATCATGCAAAACGAGAAAATGCTAAACTCGACCTAAACGACCCCGACTTTCACCAAGGCATTTTTCTCTTTTTTTCCATTACGCAACCTAAAGAAATCATGCATTTAGACATTCTAGCATACCTAGCACCTTTTCACATCAACAGAAAGCATAACAGCGCAACTTCATCGAAACGGGGGTTTACTATTCACTATTTACTATTCATTACACAATTTATATTTCAAATTCGATATTCAATCGCAGAAAATGTTAAAAAGCTATAAATACACGTTCTATAATTGCTAGAGAACATTCTTTAAGCAATGAAACGGACAAAATAACAACCTACGGTTAAATCACAAAAATTAAAGTTTATGTTCAACATTTTCAAATGCGCAAATAACGATGAAACCCTCACCTTAGACGCTCCTAGACGCTAGGAAAACCACGCTGGATGCCTCAGAAACCACCCCACACAAGCTCTCGCGAAGAAATTGAAGTTTGAAGTTGAAATATTTTTTTTTCCTCCATGGTTTCAGCCATGGCCTTCTTTATTTCCTGATTTTGCTCTTTTGTTTCGTATTTCATACTTAAATAAAAAATGACAAATGGTCAAAACTTCGGTCAACCCGCTAAACCAAAACAGCTATGCGCGACCTTACGAAAACGGCCATAACTTCTTTTAGAAAACTCCAATTCACGAACTGTTTGAAGCCTCAAAAACTAGACTCATAGAGCTTTCCAACCGTATATAGTTTGCTACCTAACTCTTCCCCAATTGGTTCAGATTTAATTCCAAATTTGACCCAAAATTTGACTAACTTAACATTGCATTTTTTTATTTCTAATCCCAAGTTTGCCCTTTATTAAACATTTCAAAAAATTTCACCTTGTCCTAATTGGTCATTGTAGATGAAAAGTCAACTAGTTTGGTCAAAGAAGGTGAAAGGTCAATAAAATGTAATTTAAATGAACTTTAAATGCTATTAAATATATGCCAAGTTCGGGGTATCACAATAGTGGTTGAAGCTAATTTTTACATTTTTTTTATTGTCATGATAAGTTGAAGAAAAAGTTTAGGGGAAGCCAAGGCAAATAGAAGTTCTACCAAGTCAATTAAGGGATAAAATATGGAGAAATTGGTGTTTGGAGTAAAATGTGCATAGAAGAGAAAAACAAGAAGAAATAAAGTTGTGAACTAGCGCTATTATGCTAGAATTTAGCGTAGCTGCGCTAGCGTCCTTAAAAAGTTACATTTTTTAGAGCTGTTAAAAAAAAAGTAGCGCTGTTGCGTTAAAAAAGGGCGCAGCTGTGCTGGCGTCCCTACTGTGACATTCAAAAAAAGAAATTGAATATCTAAATTCTTTCTTCTCATTTTTTTCGTCAACACCTAGATGCATAAACACAAACCCATAAATACCCAAAACCTTAAGCATCTCTCAAAATCTTAAGCCAAAAACACAACCCCACACAAATCCAACTATATCTTTTACAATTCTCCCCCTCACGTCTCTCTCTCATGATACACACACTCTCTCAAACCCACCAAATGCATAAACAAACCTCATATCAGCCTAAAGAACTAAACCCACCCATCATCACCCACACCGATGACGGTGCTTCGATGAGCTGGTGGCAGCATTACATGCATCCGGCGGTGGTATTACCTTTCAAAGAGGCAGCATCACCTTCTTCACACTCACGTAAGTCATTCCTTTTTAAGCTTTGTTGGTTGGAATCGAGAAAAAAAAATTGATCCCAATTGGAGTTGTGATTAAAGGTTGAAATTTTTGCAAACCTACGTTATGTTGGGTGATTTGTGGTTACGTTGTGAAACTTGCATATGAGGGGTATAAAAAAAAAGTAGTTGAGTACCTGCAAGGTGTTTGCTTTAATGTTTCAATGAAAACACCATAAGACTAATGTGCGTTTGTGATCTATAATAGGTTTCTTGGTGTTTATGTGTTTACTCCGTGTTCGCATTTAAGTAGTATCAATAGAATTGCATTGTGGTGGTGAAGGTGTACTGGGGTTTGGTTGTGTTGTTTATTGTACCGATCTTGAGTTAAGACAGACTTGTTGAGTGGTGAAAGTTAGTGATGTTTGTGTGTTCTACGGCTGTGTGGTGTTTTAATACTATCTTGTGGTAAGAACGATAAAGTGGTAGTGGATGTGTGTTACTTGTTGATCGCATGAAGTTGTGCCCCTGGTTAGGGTGAAAAGTGATTGTAGTTAAAGTTGTGCTTGTTGGCTGGTGTCAACTGGAAGAAGTTGTTTTGCATATCAACATACCAATGACATCTACTGGATCAAGTTGCTTCGCATAATTGGAGCTAAAATATTTGAGAAGCCTTCGGACAATGAATGACATGGGCATTCAGGGAAGTCTTCTATTTACTTTTCTATACTTTTGACATTGAGGACAATCCCTAGTTTAAAGTTTGTTGGTGGTTATTATATGTTTTCCTGTGTACACTTGTTCTTTTTAGTATTCGTATTATCTGTTTTTCTTTTTACATGTTTTGTTATTTTTATTATGTTTAAAAAAAATCAGAAAAATTTGAAAAAAAAAATGAACAAAAAGAAAAAAAAATGAAAGTAATGCTGAAAAGATAAGAAATAGGCATAATGAGTAGCGTAAGGAGTACTTGATAGTAATGAGGATAATTGACTGAAATATAGCTTTGTTTTACAGAAAATCCCCACCTATTGCGCACTTAGCCTCGCCTAGTTATGTTGATACTTAAAGAAGGTTTATGTGAGTTTACGTGAACAGAAAAATGATTATAGGACTTTAGAACTTGCTTGATTGTCACTCGAGGCGAAATCCTGGGTTGCATAGCATTGGGGAAATGATTTAGGTCATCTTTGAATCGTTTGAACCTTTCAAGCCAACTTTTGTAATAATTGGATCCCTAGTCCACCCTTTTGAGCATAATCAACCTTTTCTTTTTTTTATGCGACTTACAATATCTTCCTTAACTTGTCAAGTTTGATTTTCCCAAATAATGACCCTTCTACTTGTAACATGTGATTGTTCTAAGATAATTATGTGGAGCTATGTTCTATATTGAAAGATGGGAGGTATGATTGGGTGATATGTTTTGTTGTTCTTGAGAAAAATGAATTATTGAAAGAAAAGAAAAGAAAAAAAGAATGAAAAGAAAAGAGGAGAGCCACACTCCTTGTAGTTAATATCAAAATGCAAGTTTGGGAGAGTGTGGATTCTTTATGTGTTTTGTAAATGTTGTGAATGTTGAGGAAGTGAAATGAAAGAAGAAAGAAGAAAGAAAATAGATATGTTGAATACTTTTGGTGATAAGAAGTAGAGTTGGTATGTGCTCCACTGAACGTCCTAGAATGATTGTGTGCTTACGGATAGTTTAGCCTTGTATTATATCCATTATCCTACCTTGACCCTAGCTACACGTTACAACCAAATGTAAAGTCTTACTGATCTTTAATGCTATGATTAACCTACATTAGTGGAGAGTGGCATGAAAAGTGAGTCTATGAAGCCTTAAGTAATTGAAAATAAAAGATCCACATTGGAAATTCGCTTGGCTTGCATAAACTTACAATTGATTAGGATAGAGGCTATATACACACTCACATAAGGGATTTGAAGTAAAATGAAATTTATGTGAAGTTGAGATTTCTCATACTTATGATTGAAAATTACCTTTTACCTTTTAAGATTGAGTTGTGAAAGGTTGCTACTGAGGCCGTGAAAAATTTACTATCCCACAACAATGCTTTCATGAGTTATATTGTGTCGAGTCTTTAGTTTTTAGGTTGTTTCTTTCTTTAGTTGTGTCTTTTGTTTAAGGACAAGCAAAGCTTAAGTTTGGGGGTGTTTGTTGGGTGTATTATTGATATATTATTTAAGCACATTTTCACTTAAATTTTGTTAGTTCTTGAGTAATTTATGAGCAATTTGATTGGTTTTGTGTTTGATTTGCATTGTAGGTAATTTCCAAGAGACAATCTGAGTCTTGAGACACAATTGAAGAAAAATGGCTAAGGGCGAGCTTTCATGCGGCATGTGAAAAAAATGAAGAGAAATCACAAGTAGCGCAGTCATAGCGCAGCTGTGCAACATCGTAGGAAATTTAAGGGCAATTTTATAAAATAGCGCGAAAAGAAGCAAACCCTAGGATAGAAGAGAAGAAAACACATGTTTGAGAGAGAGTTTTTGGGAGGCAGCTGGTTTTTGAGAGCATCTAGAGAAGAGAAAGCGAAGGATTCGCGAGTTGAAGATGAAGGAACGATTCGAATACGGACTTCTGCCCCAGTTCTTCTCCAAATCCTAGTTTTCTCTATCGTTCTTATTATGATTTATGTTACAACGGGGATTTTATTTAATTTATTTATGATGTTCTAGATTATTTTTCTAAGGCTACAATGTAGCCGGATTATGAATACTTGAAGCCTTTGATTTTAATTCATTGATGAACTATTCTATATACGCGTTGAGTATTTCATACTAAATTTAATGCTGGTGATTGCCTGATCAACAATTGCATGATTCATAGTTTGGTTTGAGACTGAGATGTGAGGCCCCGTACTTATTTCTTATGTATTATCATGTTAAATGAGCATTAACTATAATTAAGATTGCATTTCAGTTAACTATAATTAAGATTGCATTTCAGTGTCCTCAATTCTCACGGTACGAATTAAATTAAAGTTAGAGGAACTATAAAATCTAGCATATCAAATTAAGCATTTGTTTCAATTCAAGGAAGAATGATTAGCTTAGTAGGTACAATTAAATAGTTCGGGTGTTAAAAGGTTGGAAATATTAAAGCTAGTACGTTGCCTGTTTACCTGTCATTTAACTTAAATTTCTATGGTTTTATTGATTATGTTAGGATTTGTTAGAAAATAATATAAAGAATATAAATATGTGATAGCTAGCTTATGAAATGAAAACTTGATATTGCCTTGGTTAGATGTGACAATGTGCACTATAAATAAGAGAACTAGGTTGATCATATTATAAGAGAATATTATTGTAAGACCAAAGAAAATGGCAATCTTAAGTACAAGAATAATATACTTAGTTTTGTTACATTACTGAATTAGTTAAGAATGTTAAGAACTGTGATTTGTTCTACTAAATAGTAGCCTTAGTTAAATATAGAAGTTTAGTATGAGAAATAAGGTAAATTATTAAGTAAGCCTTAATTTAAAATAGAATTAGCTAGTTAGGAGTTGTGACTTAGGATATTAGATTTAGTACTGAATGGTTTCAAAATGAATTCACTAGGAAATTTAATCTAATGTTAATACTTAGGAATACTCAGGTGCATTAGAAAAGCTAATTTTATTAAATAATACTAATGGAATAGTATAACAATCCTAACTCTAAAATGAAAATATGGAAGTTAGGTACATAGTACATTTAAAAAGTTTGAGATATCTTCAAATAGATACTGCTCTTCGTTAACTACAACTTTTAAATAAGGTACATTAGTTATTAGTCTTGTTAGAAGTTTTACTATTTCCTAACTTGTCGAGGCTTCAACTGTTTTTATACAAATTAAAGAGGTAAGTGTCACCATCGTCCCAAGCTAGTTAACATTGGTAGATTCCTCAAACTCAAGTTAAGGAAAACTCATATATCTTCTCTTTCTCGTCCTAATAAGCTGCCTGCTAATTATAGCCATTCAAAAGAAATTTAGTAACAAGCCTGCTTCACCTTTTTAGTAAGCACCTAGTAACCAAATTATTAAAAAAAATGTTTGATATCCAAACTCCATCCAACGTGCCAAGCTATGAATGACTCCCTGCTCTGCTTCGCTTCTTTACCGCCCCATAAGCCAACAAACTATCTACACCTAGCAACTAGACACTAAGTCAAGCTATTTGCACGACATCTTGCACCAAGTTATCATCAAAATTCATTATCATTAGTCATCAGCTTAGCACCAACAACCTGCATTGCCCACGTCCTGTTCAAGTAAATGAATTAGCACCACTTCACCACCCTAAGCTAAATCGTGATAGCCTACTAAACTGACTTGTTTAAACAAAGCCAAGTGTATTAGCTGAATCGCTGCCGGTCATTACAAGCAATTAACATTGAACAAATCAGCCTTGCAAATCGCGTGTCTACCATAGCTTCATTTCGCACTTCACCAAGCCATTTTAGATTCATAGCTTACAGCCACTTGTCTTCAGTTTTAGCATTATCATCATTTAGTGTTAGAATTATCAAATAGCCGCCTAAGGAAATTAATTATCACCTACTCTTAGCTTTCAAACGCTGTCAAGCAAACCAAAGGTCCAAGCCGTGAAACAGCATATCACGTAGCTGCGTTGTCACCTTGCATGCATGCTTATAACATTGAGGTCGGGTATAGCCACTTGTACTGCCACGATTTCACAACAAACACGCAGTAGCTTGCTTCATGTTAGCTAGATTACATAAGTTATTATTAGGAGTAGATTTATTATGATCTAGCAGCGCCTCCCTGTTTGCCAACAATAAATCATAGCTAAGGTGAGTCATATAAACTAGGTAGGCCACGTCTACGCAAATTCGATATAAATAGACGCAATTTCTTCATCATTCGAAAGCAGCAAAAACTCCTGAAATCTTCTAAGCTTCATAGCCGTAGTAGTTACATCAGCGAACAAGGTGAGAAAATTTCTCAAAACTCATATTTATAAGTTAATATGTTAGCATTGCTGAATTTATTTTCTTATGAAAGGTTGTATAACTGTTATTATGCTTTAACTAATAGGTAAGTTATGAGTTGTACTTTACATTTTAGGAGGTTGCCATGGTTCTGCTACACATATAGGTTTACCATTAGTTTATTAAAATGTGAAGATGTATTCTTGAAATACTTACTGATACATAGAAACTTTCTAATTAAGAAACATATTAGATTAGTATTTAGATAATAGACCAATCCAAAAATGGTTACTGGTAGATAAATACATACCAAGGTTAAGTTAAATAGCTATATAGCCCTATCTTAACCGAATTACTCTCAATTAGTTAAGGTTACAGGTCAGATGATATGACCATTAAATTACAACTATACCAACTATCAAATTAATACTAGTTCTTAAATAAAAGCTAACCCTATCTAATATAGGACTGGACTTGTGTGACTGTTGTTTCCCTTTATAAGCTAGGGTTGCCAACCATATTATTATATCATTAGGATTTTAATTAGGGTTATAAATAAAAGATATCTTTCTATTTATTTAAATCCCCTACCTAATAATGACTAGACATTTTAATTGATAACAATGAGTGAAATTGTGAATCTACTCTACAAGCCACTATTCTAGGATTACTGGGAAACGATTATATTTTATTGTTAAATATATTAGCTGTTAACTTATAAGTTACAAATATGATTGACTGTGAATGTAAGAACATTTCCTTGAACACATGAGCTAATTAACTTTGATTCTATAATATTAGCTTTTAACTTATCTATTCTTGTTAGTAATTATTCGCTGGTTATCAATTGAGGTACTATTTAATTTGTTAATTTTAAGTGACAACAGTAAATTATTATGGATTACATTATGTTATCTGCTTGTATTAATATTTCTAATTGTTAAAGATACTTGTTCAGAGACAATCCCTTTTGCTGCTCTCCACCTACATGTTTATCAAAGTGCGTGATCATAAATTGTACAAACAATTATCGATTATGTGATACATGAATACTTGTGCATGCTTGTGTGTTATTGGGGGTTACAACCTCAGGCCCGATAGCTTGCATAAACGTTACATGCCCCGATCCCTCACGGAAACCGGGACTTCTATTAACCATACTATTCTCAACCTAATTCCAAACTCGGTCACAAAATTTAGGGAAAACGGACGGAGTTTTTCCTGTTTATAAGACAAACAGCTACCTGCCAACAGACAATAAAGCCACACAAAATTCAACATCCACAACATTCTCCAGTTTCATGGCCATCCAAGCCTTAAGCAATACAAGACATTATAAACACCTACAAGCATGCAATTAACAATCCTTGAATCTTTATCTTTTGTCCGCTTATCATACCACTCTATATTATTAATTAGACTTTGAAATAAACTAAAGCCAAACAACCACTAACTTTCATTAACACACAAGCAAGCAGCATAAAGGAAAGTAAAGTTAAGCTATTACAATCTACTACCATTCAAGCCATACATTAACCTAGCTATTACAATTCTTCAACAACTCCAAATATATACAAGCCCATAGACACAAAATAGAACATAACATAATACTGTGAGAGATATGCCCTAATGCTACATATTTGGACGACATATATTATGGCATTTTGACATTTACTTATGACATTAGTGTTTATATGTTCGTTTACATATTGATATAATAAGGACATTTATATTCTCCTTCTTTACGTGTATGAATGAGTCCCTAGTATTTTCATTAGAGGAATGTATTCTAAAAGAGTTTAGAATACGTTGGCGTATTTCCTTAATATGATTCCTTAGATTATTTGATCAGGACTTCAATAATCTATTATACATTATTACATGTGTTGTTAACTTTGATTAACAAAGGGATGTTAATGATAACGAATGGTGAGCCACATACCATAACAGCATAGCGATGCGACTAACAAACATGTGGATGACTATTAGTTGAATAGATCATTGAATGTGACGTGAATAACAAATTACATGACTTTGGATTAATAACTTGTTATTCGTTGCGATTGTGCATGTAATCCTTAGACTTGAGACATTACGGTTGTCATATGTATTGTGGTTTGATTCTAGCGTTTGGACAATGATTGTTTCGACAAACGAGATAAGATGCATCCTCTCGCAATTTCATTCATTCGGTATAGTGATTGACATGTAGTGGTCAAGATAGGATCCATTAACCTCTAGCGTGAGGCAATGTCCTATGCGATCTAAGCTTGGTTGTTTAATGAGAAAATCCTTGGCCAAGGTATGAATGATGGAGAAACGGTTTTCCATGTGTCATCTCTCATTACACCAATTAGATCTATGCATAGTATTGAGTTTATGAACTTAATCGTATCATGGTTCTTGGTCGACGGGACAATTAATGGAAGGATTGGATTGCACGATAATCGGCGACCATAAATAGATTCACAAGAGATTGACTTCATTACCGTATATATTGTCTTGATATGTTACTAGGTGTTACTCTAGAACGTGAGGGTATTTCGAGAATGACGGAAACATTTTCAGAATAGATTGAAAGGGTTTAATCGTCCTTCATTGCTATACGGTAGTGAATCTAGAGAGTCACACACGTTTGAGTATCATGAATAGAGTTTCTATAATGAGCTTACAATAAGTTTGAAAATGTTAAAGAGTTAACGTTATTGTATTTGGTCATTAAAACATAATGGGCCAAAAATGTAATTATTAAAAGTACTGGTGCCAAAGTATAAATATGAAAAGTTAGTTTCCAATTAATTAATCTAATATTGATTAGGATTAATTATAATCTAAGGCCAAGATTTGATTTTGACTAGATCTATGGCTAGGATTTATTATGGCAAGAATAATGAATAATTTCATAATTTTCCACTATCCAATATACTTGTATTATATTGTTACACAAGACACAAAGATGCATTGGAGACATATATGTTGGGAATGCACAAGACACTAGGATGCATTGGAGACATATATGTACGGAATGCACAAGACACAAAGTTTGAATAGGAAAAATATATGCATAGAAAACAAGAGAAAAAGAGAGAGAATAGATATTGCAAGAAAGAAGAAGAAAAATTCTGCATTTTTCTCCTATGCTCTCTCATAATTTCGACCAAGAGTGCTTGGGCAGCCTTATTCTCTTGCTTTCAACACTTGTGTAAGCTCTCAATCCAACTAAATAGCTAGTACAAAGATTTGGTTTGTGGAGAAGAAGCTCTTGGATGCTCGTGTGGACGAACTAGACCTTTTGCACGTGTGAAAGGCTTGGTCATCATTCTTGTGTGCTTCTTCACTCCTTTGGCTAGATCTTCAAGAGGAATACCTTGATAACTCTTGTTCATTCATATATATGCTTATATAAGTAGTAGATATGTTGATTACATGTACTAGACATAAGGTATTATGGTGAATACAATTGATATGTATTGCTGGAAAATTTTTGAAATCAAGTTTTTGCTTCTACCTAGCTCATTATATGTTGTGATTCACCTCTTGTAAGCACAATCCTTTCAAGTGGTATCAGAGCCTTGTTTGTGTAGTCCATGTAATCACATATATATGCTTAAAGTTTCAATAGTTTTGAGCACAAGAGAACTAGAACGCAATCCTTGCATGTTTGATGCTTAGAAGTTTTCTAAAAAATGTTTTTCCGCACTGTTTTTGTGTTACAGTTTTGACATAGTAAATGTTGTTGTTTGAGGCTGATTTTTGGGTATGTTATGCTATAGAGATAGTAGAACATTTCATCCTCTAATATGCATCTCCTAATTTCGTGGTTAAGATTTTCATTTTTAGCAAAATCAGTAAGTTCACTGATTCTTGCGTAAAGCTGGACAGTTTGTGCAGTTGTGTTCTAAGAGGCATAACTTAGTCAATTTAACTCCGAATTGAGATCTATTTGATTCTAAAACTATCTACACTCGAAGAGCTATGTCTCTGAAAATTTTAGAAGTTTTTGAGATCTGTAGATAGGCGAACAGAATCAATATAGTTAGTACATGTGCAGTAAGTTTGTGATGGGTCATAAATTTGAATGCCATGGCTAAATGATTGGATTTTGGTTAAGCCTAATGGGCATAAAAATTAATGGGCTTAAGTCTAATAAGATTAGATGAAGTTTTTTCTTAGTGAAGATTAAAAATAAGCCTTAGAACTCAAATAGGGCCATAAAATTCACAAAGAATTTGTATTGGGCCTTATTCAATAAGTATGTGTTTAAAATTGGTTTTATTGAGTTCTTTTGTGTGTTGTTTAACATGAGATGTTAAAAGATCAAGATATGAAACTTATTGCAAACATGCCTCTAATTTATTTTATGTATTGGTTACATTAGTTTGTGCTAGCTTGCTTGTTTAGCTTTTATTGTTTATGTATATGATGCATATCTCATGCTTTATGAGCTTTGATCTTACATTGTGATGTTTGATGTTTGATGGTGAATTTGATCATGGACTTGGTTAGTAAATGATTAGATGGCGTTGTAACTAATTCTACCATTCATTAGTATATAATTGAGGCATAAGTCTCATTTTACTTTCTTGCAATTGAGAGAAAATTGTAGTGAGGCATAATGTATGTAATTTCTACAAGAAGTTTGCAAGAAGACCATTGGAGGCTTTCAAAGAGTTGGAGGTGGTTTGAATCATTTGAAGAAATCAAGAAGACAAGACCAAAGAAGACATATTGATGTGCTTGTTTAGGTTTTATTTTTGTCTTGATTTGATTCATAGTCCAAGTCCATGATCCACCATGATGTATGATTTTGCATGTATGTTTATTTATTTGCCTATATGTGATGTATGCTTGTAAATGAACTAATGTTCAAAGTGAGACCTAATTAAATTCAAAATTTTTCTACGTGCAAACATATTAAATTGTAAAGCGGTAAAAGTGTTTATCGTTGTTCTCCACTATCCTAAGTTATATTTTCTCGATTGGGTATGTTTTGGCTAACCCAAAGGTAGGAAGACATATTCCATGAAAGTATTATGTTTACCTAGCAAGCATAGTGATGTTGTGTTGTTCCAATATCACGAGGCCAATAATGCACTAAAGCTGAGGTCCGAGATTCAAATTGTCGCAACACTGTGGGGTGGGTGTAATCTAACTAGATCACGTTTCTAATAATGCACCAAAGCTGAGGTTACGGTGATTTAGGTGCAAAATGGTCATATCCTATATATTGATATAGATAGTAATCGTTGCTAATTTTTTGTATATATATTCCAATAAAGCACCAAAGCTGAGGGGTATTCATATTAAAGAGAACTATGGTCACCTACTAATGAATCTTTAATTAAATTCACAATCTCATTTAGGAAGTGTGGGACTCGATAAAATTAGTGGGAGGTATCATTTAATTAAATGCCAAATTAAATGTTTTAACAAGTTTATGTCAACTAGTGATCTTATTTTCTACATACGTTTATGGCTACAACAATGAACCCATTATTTCAATTATCTAAACTTTATATCACGCAACCGGACCAAATTTTTGATTAACGTTATCATCTAAGAATGGTTCTTAGAAACTTAATAAAGTCTTAGAATTATATGCTCCATTAATTTTTATCTTGATAAAGTATCAAAACAAAAAGTTGTAGTATTTATGGTTGATAAGTAAAACAAGTTTAATATGTTAAGGATTTGTATTCTTTCATAGTTTGCATAAAGGTATGCAAGATGTAAAGAATATAATTCTAAACTAACAAATGGTTGTGTGATAAGCATATTCAATGGCATAATATTAGATATAAATAGAATTCATTCTCATATTTGTGTTTCCTATTTGGTTAGTGGTAATGCAAAGAAGAAAGGCAAACAAAATGATTTTTATTAGCCAGTAGGAGCATATCTAAGAAGAAAACTAAGAATTGTATAGGCATGTGTAAAAGATGTTTTCATAGCCTTGAAACCGGATATTAAAAGAGGTTTTAATTCAAAGTATCTTTATAGTTTGAATGTCAAGATTGTAAAACTACTATGATTTATAAATCTTCTTTTATTGTGATTGGTACTACTATGTGTTTTAGATTCTAGTGAAACATTGATGTATGTGTTCGAGGATAGAATCTTAATCACAGTAGTGCGCTTTCGAAAGCGTGGAATGTTTTCAGTGTTAGCAAATGAAACAAAGGTTGTTACATTAGTTAAGGACAATATGTTTGAATGCTTTCTGGACATATTTTATTTTAAGGATTATACCTAAATAATGTTAGGAATAAAATATATATTCCTAAAGCTTGTAAAAGCACATTATGGTGTAGTCTTTATTGTCTTAATATGGAAGAAAGAACATATTGCGAACATATTGTTAGCCGTTATAACCATCCACTAAATTTTAATATCACTCAAATAATCCAAATCAATTGTAGTTTCTACACGATTAGGTTGTTCTAATAATAAGATGATGATTAGGTTGGTTTGATCAACTTATGCATCTTATTTATTGGAAATGTAACCAAGTCATCCTTTGTTTGATAAAGGATTAGAACTACTAAGTTATTTGGATTAGTACATGTTGATATACGTGGAGCTATTTCGGAATAGGCCCGTGTAATAAAATGTATTAGTGCCTTATGATTAGATCATGAAAGTAAAATACTTAAGTACTATTTTGTTTGAGTATCCTAAAATTTTGATATAGTATCGAAATTAACAATGTTTGGTGTACCACAATTAAATAGGGTTTTCTTAGTGAAGAACCGTACTTTATTAGACATAGTACATATGTTGTTTAGTTTAACTAATCATTCTATTTATTTGTGGGTCATGCTTTCCTTAATTTAATATTATATTAAATAGTAAATGCCTACTATTGCTAGAACTTTATATTTGATATAAGTTAGATAGCAACTAAGGATTAATTATGTTAATTTTAGGGTGTCCTACTTTTATTGGAAAAGTTTTGTACAGACTAGTGGGAGTTTTGGTTAAAGGTAATTTTATAGTATACCCTAGTTTTGTAGGATATAATTTCTATTTAATGATCAATGTCTATTGATCTATTAGATTGTTATCTTTTTGAAGAAAATGTTTTGTTCAAGAAGATGTTGCATTCTAAGAAAATGAAAATTGAGAAAACGTCATCAAAAGCTATAAAATCACCTAGACCAAAGTAATGAATCTATTCAAAAAGGTCCAGAATGTGTCATCACAAAAGATCATTGCAAATCTAGTAGTGTATCTTACACTTAAAAGGAATATATGGATATCTTTTTGAGATGCACAAACGTTGTTTGTGTATTTGAGATAATGATCAATTAGTTGATCCTACGATTTACAAAGAAACTATATATTTGATATCGACTCCAAGAAACTATATAATGCAAAGCATAATAATTAGACTCCATATACTTTAGCTTAATCTGGATATTAATCTCCGAGATAAAGGTAAAAGTTAATAGAAAAAGGTAATGACCATTTATAGTTATATTGGTTTCTGAAAGATATCATCAAAGCCAAAGGGTTGACTACGATGAAGTCTTTTTACCAATAATTGTGCTTAAGTCTCTTTGTATTATGCTAGGCATTATAGCACATTGTGTTACTATATTAATGATTTAGATCAATGGATATGAGTAACATGTGCGTACTTGATAAATCCACTTGTGGATTTTTAAGTAAATTTCTTGGAATTGTTTTGTCCAATTCAAATGAGATTAAAGAGTTAGATTTCATTTCAAATGTGGATGAACCTTATGATTGCAGAAGCATAGTGGGAGTGCATCTACTTTTCTATGACTGCAATAATGTTGACTTGAATATCATGATTGATGATATATGTGTTGTGATATTAATTAAAGTCTAGTCATATTAAATGTTCTCCATATGGAACATGTCGTTTGTATCTTGTAAATTTGTAGCTATAATGATAGTACAAATACATTACTCGGCATATTCCTTAGATTGTACATAAGAGTGGTTTTGAAAGTGTTCAAGAAACTCTTGTTGCGTAGCAAATTTGTATTCAAGTTATAGTAGCTTCATATTTGCTATACTATGTACAAGACTTGATATTGCGTAAATTGTAAACTGTTACGAGTGAGTAAATATCAGTCCAATCCAGGTTTGGGAATGGTGGATTGAATTTAAAATATATTCTTAAGTACTTGGGAAGCACCAAAGATATATTTTAGTTCATGGAGGAGGTAAATTCCGTAGTGACGGATTTACCAATTCAGATTCTTAATCTGAATCTTTTAATAGAATGTCTATGTTAGGGTTCGCGTTTATTTGTAGTGGGAGCTCAATAAGTTAGAAAGGTTCTGAACAAACTGTAGATTCTATTATATAACTCATGTATTTTGTGATATGTAATATTACGAAAGAAGTTGTTTGGATCGAGAAAATCATACGAGTTGGTTATGGTTCCTACCGTTAAGTTGTGATGCTTTTGTGTTACGACTATACGGAGCTACTGCACAAGCTTGTGGAACCTAGGTCTCACTGTATGTCCAAACATTTGGAAATGTGTTTCCATCTTCATGTGTTGTATCTGTAGCCAATAATCATATTGTGATATGTCTTTGCGAAAAACGGCCACATCTCTTTATGTAGTTGACCCACTCACCGTAGCTTTAAATCAGTCACAACTAGGTCTTCGCTTTGAGAAGATGGATATGAGATATCATTGTTTGTTGTATGAATACTATGTTGTATAGCATTAGTGCAAGTGTGAGATTGTTAGAGATATGCCATAATGCTACATATTTGCATGACATATATTGGGGCATTTTGACATTTACTTATGGCATTAGTGTTTATATGTTCGTTTACATATTGATATAATAAGTACATTCATATTATCCTTGTTTACGTGTATTAATGAGTCTCTAGTATTTTCATTAGAGGAATGTATTCCAAAAGAGTTTAGAATACGTTGGCGTATTTTTTTAATATGATAAATACTTAAAGTATTCATTATCCTTAGATTATTTGATCGGGACTTCAATAATCTATTACGGACTATCACATGTGTTGTTAACTTTGATTAACATAGGGATGTTAATGATAAAGAATGGTGAGCCACGTGCCATAACAACATAGCGATACGACTAACAAACATGTGGATGACTATTAGTTGAATAGATCATTGAATGTGACGTGAATAATAAATTACATAACTTTGGATTAATAATTTGTTAATCGTTGCGATTGTGCATGTAATCTTTAGACTTGAGACATTACGGTTGTCATATGTATTGAGGTTTGATTCTAGCGTTTGGACAATGATTGTTTCAACAAACGAGATAAGATGCATCCTCTTGCAGTTTCATTCGTTTGGTATAGTGATTGACAGGTAGTGGTCAAGATAGGATCCATTAACCTCTAGCGTGAGGCGATGTCCTATGAGATCTAAGCTTGGTTGTTTAATGAGGAAATCCTTGGCCAAGGTATGAACGATGGAGAAACGGTTTTCCATGTGTCATATCTCATTACACCAATTAGATTTATGCATAGTATCGAGTTTGTGAACTTAACAGTATCATGGTTGTTACTCGACGGGACAATTAATGGAAGGATTGGATTGCACGATAATCGGCTACCATAAATAGATTCACAAGAGATTGATTTCATTACCGTATATATTATCTTGATATGTTACTAGGAGTCACTCTAGAACGTGAGGGTATTCTGAGAATGACAGAGACATTTTCGAAATAGATTGAAAGGGTTTAATCATCCCTCATTGCTATACAGTAGTGAATCTAGAGAGTCACACACGTTTGAGTATCTTGAATAGAGTTTCTATAATGAGCTTACAATAAGTTTGGAAACGTTAAAGAGTTAACGTTATTGTATTTGGTCATTAAAATGTAATAAGCCAAAAGTATAATTATTGAAAGTATTGGGGCCAAAGTATAAATATGAAAAGTTAGTTTCCAATTAATTAATCTAATATTGATTAGGATTAATTATAATCTAAGGCCAAGATTTGATCTTGACTATATCTATGGCTAGGATTTATTATGCAAAGAATAATGGACAATTTCATAATTTTCCACTATCCAATATACTTGTATTATATTATTACACAAGCCACAAAGATGCATTGGAGACATATATGTATGGAATGCACAAGACACAAAATTTGCATAGGAAAAATATATGCATAGAAAACAAGAGAAAAAGAAAGAATAGATATTGCAAGAAAGAAGAAGAAAAATTCTGCATTTTTCTCCTATGCTCTCTCATAATTTCGACCAAGGGTGCTTGGGCAGCCTTATTCTCTTGCTTTCAACACTTTTGTAAGCTTATCAATCCATCTAAATAGCTAGTACAAAGATTTGGTTTGTGGAGAAGAAGCTCTTGGATGCTCGCGTGGATGAACTAGACTTTTTGCACGTGTGAAAGGCTTGGTCATCATCTTGTGGTGCTTCTTCATTCTTTTGGCTAGATCTTCAAGAGGTATACCTTGATAATTCTTGTTCATTCATATATATGCTTATATATGTGGTAGATATGTTGATTACATGGACTAGACATAAGGTATTATGGTGAATACAAATGATATGTATTGCTAGAAAAATTTTGAAATTAGGTTTTTGCTTCCACCTAGCTCATTATATGTTGTGATTCACCTCTTGTAAGCACGATCCTTTAAAATACAAGCAAGATCTTCATGTAATCTACAAACAACATCCCAACCTCAAGCAATAGCACACAACAATCAAGGCAAATCCTCCTCCAACTGCACCTCCTGAAACATGATGGCAAGGTATGAGCAATCACAATTGTCGAGTAAGGGATAAAGTCTACCCGTGGCGTACAATGCAATAGTTAGAGCAAATAAGTATTAAAAGCAAGTAAAGGACAATTTAAATAGTAAATAACCACGCATTTGAAAGGATACGATACACTTAACCCCAACACTCCATAATTCTCTTTATCTTCGATCACGAATCACGAACCTCGATCAATGTGCCGGCATAAACCCCAATCACTCCAGTGGGCGTACTCCGGATGTACCCCGATAAACCTACGACCCAACACCCCCTGCCAATCTCTGGACCAGGCTAGTGAGGGACTAGAGCATGAAGATTGAATATCCATTGGCAAGCCCGCTGCCGCCCAGCCGATATTCAATACATCCTCCCCTGATACTATGGTTACGCAACCACTATGCAATGCACTTTAACATATGACAATCTAACAACAATGGAAGCAATAACACATAGGAGGAACAACAAAGTAGGTTGTCCTCAAAACAGTTAGTATAGAAGCATTAGCATATAAACAACTAAAAGATTACAAAGGGGCATTAACATATTTCACACAGAACGTTACCAAAAGCTCAAGAATGTCTTGAAATCACATTCAAACACTTAAGAAACATTTACAAGGTCACAGAAGAGTGAGACAACCAATTTCCTACTTTATCCCCTTTGTAACCCAAACCGTTTTCCTTCCAAACACAAGCTATTGTTCTAGTTTAGCGGGCAGCCTATTCCATACTTCTAATTAATCCATAAGGCACCCCTAGGACCCTCGAAACTATCCAAATGCCCGCGATTACCACAAAAGCCCCGATTTCCCCCTTGTGAGTTTGTAGTACAAGTACCCTAACCAAAACTCAACCGAGGTTTAATAAAGCATATCTAGCACCTATATAGCTTAAGAACACTAAATATGATGACCAAATTAACCCAGATTTGCATTAACCCCGAAACCCCTTTTTAAAAGTTGCCTATTTCATGTTTTAGCCAAGTTTCGAACAATTCAACCTCACGCGGCTATTAAACTATCTTCATCAACATCTAAGGCACCTATTAGAAGCAATGAATCAAGCCATAACGCACAATTTCATAAAACCCTAAAATTTCGTCACTATTTACACCCTACAATCAAACCACCAATTTTAATCATTCAAAAAGCGAATCAATGGTATAAATGTGGTCTCTAGCACTTATATACAATGTATATCATCATATTTGAGCATATCATATGTATTTAATAGCAATTCTACAAAATCAAGAAATGTGTAACATTTTAGAAATGCAAAATGACCATGCAAATCCCTCACCAATGCGCGTGAAAGCTCGTAGAATGCTTGCAAACTCTTTAAACTACTTGCTCCTAGCTTGCCAAGGCTTGAATCCAAAGTTTGTTGAGCAAAAATTCCTTCTTTTTTCCTTTAGGGGCTGTCAGGTTTTGGGGTGGGGGACTTAGGGGTAGTTTCCTGATTTGTTTTGAGCTATTTTATGAGTATATATGTTGTGATGTGTAAATGTAATATATGTATTATGTTTTGGGTAAGTGTTGACTACTAAAAATGAGTCAAACTAACTTAATATAGTCTAATGGTGTGCCTAACATATTAGCTAGCTCCAAAACTAATGTTAGGCTATGTAACACTAATCACGTGATTCAATAAAACATTTTCTAAATGGGTACTCTCAACGCTAAATGCTCGAATGCACATATTTTTCATACCTAAAATAATTAATATGATTTAAGAAAAATGCTAATTCGAAGAAAATAGGTAGTTGAAAATTTTGATGAATAGTAACCAAAGAAGTAACAAATAGTTGCATAGTAAAGATGCACAAATAGTGGATGCAACAATTAATAGGTGAACGGTGAAGTTCTCGGGTGTCACACCCTCTCCCCCTTAAACTCATTGCGTCCACGCAATTCTTCTTTCAAAAGAACTCAGCATCAACCGAAAACCAACTCCGATTACTCGTCATCAATTGCGAAGCAAGAATACCGTATACGAATTCTCGTAAAAACTCATTAAGAATCCCAGTGGTATTGCCTGCGAACCTCAAATAATAAGGCCAAATAAAGGCTCCAATAGAAATGCGACTTAGAAGTCCGAATAAGAATCCCGCTGGCACGAATACCGTAAAAGAATAGAATCCCAACTAAGAGCGGCAATAAAATACCAATAAAAGACCCGAGCATGAGTACTATAGATAATACCGTGTAATAAGGCTGAAAAGAATCCATATACCAAGCCTTCTAAGAAATGCTGACAAAAGAATACCAAAGAAGTCCCGATAAGAAAATACCAAGAAAATGCTCTAGAGAATCGTCATATAGAAACCCCAAAAAAAGCTACTCATTTATGACCGTTAAGCACAGAAGAAGGCCTTAGAAGAATCCCAATAACTGAGCTCCAACTATATCCACCAATTCCCAAATAAAGGCTGATTAATTGCCTCTCATTCTCGCTAATCCACATAACTTGGAGGACCTGCCTCTAATCATCTCGCTTCAGGGAGAGGGAGAAGGCTTTCTTACCATTTCGTCAGGTTATGTATGAATGCCTGGATATTACATATGTATAAACATTCTTTAACCTATTAGGCAAGCATGATTATAAAAGAACTTATAAAAACAATGTAAGCAACAAAGTCATTCAAGTGCAAATCATAACATAACCAATTCAATTCACAACAAAACTTAATTCAAAATGCTCATGCACATACATTACAATTAATAATTCAAGCAGATAACGATTCACGAGGTCCATTTGATGTAGCTTCATTTCACTTAGCACATATTTAGCATGTAACACATAACTATATCACATAGGTACACACATTCAATTCAAGACAAACACTTAACAAGCACACATGAAAGGGTTACTACCCGACACACCGAGGACCTTGTCCCAGCTAAGAGCTAACTAAGCTCTAATACCACCTGTAATGCCCCGATCCCTCACGGAACCGGGACTTCTATTAACCATGCTATTCTCAAACCAATTCTAAACCATGTCACAAAATTTAAAAAAACGGATGGAGTTTTTCCTGTTTATAGGACGAATAGCTACCTGCCAACAGACAATAAAGCCACATAAAATTCAACATCCACAACATTCTCCAGCTTCATAGCCATCCGAGCCTTAAGCAATACAAGACATTATAAACACATACAAGCATGCAATTACCAATCCTTGAATCTTTATCTTTTGTCCGCTTATCATACTACTCTATATTATTAATTAGACTTTCTTATAAACTAAAGCCAAACAACCACTAACTTTCATTAACACACAAGCAAGCAACATAAAGGAAAATAAAGTTAAGCTATTACAATCCACTACCATTCAAGCCATACATTAGCCTAGTTATTACAATTCTTCAACAATTCCAAATATATACAAGCCCATAGACACAAAATAGAAAGTAACATAATACAAGCAAGATCTTCACATAATATACAAACAACATCCCAACCTCAAGCAATAGCACATAACAATCAAGGCAACTCCTCATCCAACTGCACCTCCTGAAACATGATGGGGAGGTATGAGCAATCACAATTGCTGAATGAGGGATAAAGTCTACCCGTGGCGTGCAATGCAATAGTTAGAGCAAATAAGTATTAAAAGCAAGTAAAGGACAATTGAAATAGAAAATAACCACACATTTGAAAGGATACGATACACTTAACCCTAACACTCCATAATTCTCTTTATCTTCGATCATGAACCATGAACCTCAATCAATGTGCCGGCATAAACCCCAATCACTCTTGTAGGCGTACTCTGGATGTACCCTGATAAACCTACGACCCAACACCCCCTGGCAATCTCTGGACCAGACGAGTGAAGGACTAAAGCATGGAGATCGAATATCCACTGGCAAGCCCGCTGCCGCCCAGCCGATATTCAAAACATCCGCCCTTGACACTATGGTTGCGCAACCACTATGCAATGCACTTTAACATATGACAATCTAACAACAATGGAAGCAATAACACATGGGAGGAACAACAAAGTAGGTTGTCCTCAAAAAAGTTAGTATAGAAGCATTAGCATATGAACAACTAAAAGATTACAAAGGAGCATTAACATATTTCACATAGAACTTTCCCAAAAGCTCAAGAATGTCTTGAAAACACATTCAAACACTTAAGAAACATTTAAAAGGTCATAGAAGAGTGAGACAACCAATTTTCTACTTTATCCCTTTTGTAACCCAAACTGTTTTCCTTTCAAACACAAGCTATTTTTCTAGCTTAGCGGGCTACCTATTCCATACTTTTAATTAACCCATAAGGTACCCCTAGGACCCTCAAAACTATCGAAATGCCTGCGATTACCACAAAAGCCCTGATTTTTCCCTTGTGAGTTTGTACTACAAGTACCATAACCGGAACTCAACCGAGATTTAGCAAAGCATATCTACCACCTATATAGCTTAAGAACACTAAATGTGATGGCCAAATTAACCCGAATTTGCATTAACCCCGAAATGCCTATTTTATGTTTTAGTCAAGTTTCGAACAATTCAACCTCACGAGGCTATTAAACTATCTTCATCAATTTCTAAGGCACCTATTAAAAGCAATGAATAAAGCCATATCGCACAATTTCACAAAATCCTAAAATTTTATCATTATTCACACCCTACAATCAAACCACCAATTTTAACCGTTTAAAAAGTGAATCAATGGTATAAATATGGTCTCTAGCACTTATATACAATGTATATCATCATATTTGAGAATATCATAAGCATTTAATAGCAATTGTACAAAATCAAGAAAAGTGTAACATTTTAGAAATGCAAAATAACCATGCAAATCCCTCACCAATGCGCGTAGAAGCTGGTAGGATGCTTGCAAACTCCCTAAACTACTTGCTTCTAGCTTGAATCCAAAGTTTGTTGAGCAAAAATTCCTTCTTTCTTCCTCTAGGGACTGTCGGGTTTTTTTTTAGGAGGGGGGGGGGGGGGGAGAGGGACTTAGGGGTAATTTCTTGATTTATTTTGAGCTATTTTATGAGTATATGTGTTGTGATATGTAAATGTAATATATGTATTATGTTTTGGGTAAATGTTGACTACTAAAAATGAGTGAAACTAATTTCATATAGTCTAATGGTGTGCCTAACATATTAGCTAGCTCCTAAACTAATGTTAGACTACGTAACACTATTCACTTGATTCAATAAAATATTTTCTAAATGAGTGCTCTCAACACTAAATGCTCGAATGCACATTTTTCTCGTTTCTAAAGTAATTAATATGATTTAAGAAAAATGCTAATTCGAAGAAAATAGGTAGTTGAAAAACATGATGAATAGTAACCAAAGAAGTAACAAATAGTTGCACAGTAAAGATGCACAAATAGTAGATGCAACAGTTAATAGGTGAACGGTGAAGTTCTCGGGTGTCACACCCTCTCCCCCTTAAACTAATTGCGTCCACGCAATTCTTCTTTCAAAAGAAATCAGCATCAACTGAAAACCAACTCCGATTACTCGTCATCAGTTGCGAAGCAAGAATACCGTATACGAATTCTCGTAAAAACTCATTAAGAAATCCCAGTGGTATTGCTTGCGAACCTCAAGTAATAAGGCCAAATAAAGGCTCCAATAGAAATGCTACTTAGAAGTCCAAATAAGAATCCCGTTAGCACGAATACCGTAGAAGAATAGAATCCCAACTAAGAGCGGTGAGAACATACCAATAAAGACTCGAGTAGGAGTACTGTAGATAATACCGTGTAATAAGGCTGAAAAGAATCCCATATACCAAGCCTTCTGAGAAATGCCGACAAAAAAATACCAAAGAAGACTCGATAAGAAAATACCAAGAAAATGCTCCAGAGAACCGTCATATAGAAACCCCAAAAGAAGCTACTCATTTATGACCGTTAAGCACAGAAGAAGGCCTTAGAAGAATCCCAATAATTGAGTTCCAACTATATCCACCAACTCCCAAATAAAGGTTGATTAATTGCCTCTCAATCCCACTAATCTACATAACTTGGAGGACCTGCCTCTAATCACCTTGCTTCAGGGGGAATGCCAGGATATTACATATGTATAAGCATTCTTTAACCTATTAGGCAAGCATGATTATAAAAGAACTTATAAAAACAATGTAAGCAACAAAATCATTCAAGTGATAATCATAACATAACCAATTCAATTCACAACAAAACTTAATTCAAAATGCTCAAGCACATACATTACAGTCAATAATTCAAGCAGATAACGATTCACGATGTCCAATCGATACAACTTCACTTCACTTAGCACACATTTAGCACGTAACACATAACTATATCATATAGGTGCACACATTCATTTCAAGACACACAATCACACATACAGGCACACACTTTCAAGACAAACACTTAACAAGCACACATGAAAATGTTACTACCCGATAGAACAAGGACTCTGTCCTGGCTAAGAGCAAACTAAGCTCTGATACCACCTATAATGCCCCGATCCCTCATAAAAATCGGGAATTCTATTAACCATGCTATTCTCAACCCAATTCGAAACCTAGTAACAAAATTTAGGAAAAATGGATGGAGTTTCCCTTATTTATAGGACGAACAGCTACCTACCAACAGACAATAAAGCCACACAAAATTCAACATCCACAACATTCTCCAGATTCATGGCCATCCGATCCTTAAGCAATACAAGACATTATAAACACGTACAAGCATGCAATTAACAATCCTTGAATCTTTATCTTTTGTCCACTTATCATACTACTCTATATTATTAATTAGACTTTCTTATAAACTAAAGCCAAACAACCACTAACTTTCATTAACACACAAGCAAGCAGCATAAAGGAAAGTAAAGTTAAGCTATTACAATCCACTACCATTCAAGCCATACATTAACCTAGCTATTACAATTCTTCAACAACTCCAAATATATACAAGCCCATAGACACAAAATAGAACATAACATAAGACAAGCAAGATCTTCACATAATCTACAAACAACATCCCAACCTCAAGAAATAGCACACAACAATCAAGGCAACTCCTCCTCCAACTGCACCTCCTGAAGCATGATGGTAAGGTATGAGCAACCACAATTACCCAGTGAGGGATAAAGTCTACCCGGGGTGTGCAATGCAACAGTTAGAGCAAATAAGTATAAAAAGCAAGTAAAGGACAATTGAAATAGCAAATAACCACACATTTGAAAGGATACAATATACTTAACCTTAACACTCCATAATTCTTTTTATCTTCGATCACAAACCACGAACCTCGATCCCCGAACCTCGATCAATGTGCTAGCATAAACACCAATCACTCTAGTGGGCGTACTCTAGATGTATCCCCAATAAACCTTTGACCCAATACCGCCTGGCAATCTCCGAACCAGGGGAGTAAGGGACTACAACACGGAGATCGAATATCCACTGGCAAGCCCGCTGCCGCTCAGCCATTATTCAATATATCCGCCTCTGATACTATGGTTGCGCAACCACTATGCAATGTACTTTAACATATGACAATCTAACAACAATAGAAGCAATAACACATAGGAGGAACAACAAAGTCAGTTGTCCTCAAAACAGTTAGTATAGAAGTATTAGCATATGAACAACTAAAAGATTAAAAAGAGGCATTAACATATTTCACATAGAACTTTACCAAAAGCTCAAGAATGTCTTGAAAACACATTTAAACACTTAAGAAACATTTATAAGGTCATAGAAGAGTAAGACAACCGATTTCCTACTTTATCCCCTTTGTAACTCAAACCGTTTTCCTTCCAAACACAAGCTATTGCTCTAGTTTAGCGGGCGGCCTATTCTATACTTCTAATTAACCCATAAGGCACCCTTAGGACCCTCGAAACTATCCAAATGCCAGCGATTACCACAAAAATCCCAATTTTTCCCTTGTGAGTTTGTACTACAAGTACCCTAACTGGAACTCAACCGAGGTTTAGCAAAGCATATCTAGCACCTATATAGCTTAAGAACACTAAATGTGATGGCCAAATTAACCTGAATTTGCATTAACCCTGAAACCCCTTTTTAAAAGTCGCCTATTTCATGTTTTAGCCAAGTTAAAAATAATTCAACCTCACGAGGCTATTAAATTATCTTCATCAACATCTAAGGCACCTAGTAGAAGCAATGAATCAAGCCATATCGCACAGTGTCATAAAACCCTAAAATTTTATCACTATTTATACCCTACAATCAAACCACCGATTTTAATCGTTTAAAAAATGAATCAATGGTATAAATGTGGTCTCTAGCACTTATATACAATGCATATCATCATATTTGAGCATATCATAAGCATTTAATAGCAATTCTACAAAATAAAGAAAAGTGTAACATTTTAGAAATACAAAATAACTGTGCAAGTCCCTCACTAATGCGCATAGAAGCTCGTATGATGCTTGTAAACTCCCTAAACTACCTGCTCCTAGCTTGCCAAGGCTTGAATCCAAAGTTTGGTGAGCAAAAATTCCTTCTTTCTTCCTCTCGGGGTTGTCGGAGTGATTGGTTGCACAACCTCTGCGTCCTATTCGCTTACTCACTTGGTCATTAAAGGCCTTGGGGTGTTGGATCATAGGTTTCGGGTATATTCGGAGTACCCAAGTAGGAGTGATAAGGGGATGTCAGCAAGTGTTTAAGCATTAAAGTGTTCGTGGAAGCGGAATGAAGAGTAGCTGCAGCAAGCAGAATCGTATCATTTTCTAAAGTGTTTACATAGTTTCTTAAAGCTTGATTGAATGTTGTTGTACCTTTTTATCGTGCTTTAATGCTTATTACTCCATATAATCATGTGGTATCCATTTAATTTTTATCTATTGTTGATACATGCTTCTTGGTTCTATTTTACTGAATGTACTTGATTTTAACGTTCTCTTGTTGACTACGTGCATTGTATTCATGAAAAGGCTTTTCAAACCTCCCCATACTTGTCCCCACTAACTGATTACGTAGTTGTTCAACCATTTTCCTTCATCAATTTCAGGTGATACGAGGTGGTTTTTGAGGTGTTTTGCAAGTTAAATGGCTTACTTTGCAATGAAGTTCCACTTCACTTGTGTTAGCTCATAGTTTTATTTTATTTTTATCGAGAGAATGTTGAGAGTTTTATGAAATTTAGTGGAAATGTAACAAAGGCATAACTAGTCTAGTTTGAATTTTTAATGTGAAAGGCTTGAATTGTAAAATATAAGGAGATGTGAAACTATCACGCATGTGAAACAGGACTTTGATTTTTGTGGTTGTATGCTTGTGGTTGGGTTTGATTGAACAGGTTGGATTGACCAAAGTATAGGGGAAACTTTGTCCGTTTTTCCTCATTTTTTGTCTTTAGGATTGGATCGAGTTGTTACATCAACTTGATTTCGCGAGGGATCGGGTTGTTTCAGAGGCTATGTATTAGTTTTGGACTTTGGAATATTTCTTTGGGGTAGTGCACAAAATATTTGGATATCCACATTGGGGGTTAATCAATTCAACCATTATTCTGGACTTATACTACTAGGACTAAGTGCGGTCACAATCGACCTCTGACTTTGGATTTGCCTTATGTCTTTGAAATTGTTTTGGATTTATAATTTTGAAATAAACTTCATTTTTCATGATTTCTGAGAATGTGGTTTCATTGTATCTTCGTTAAATTTTTTATTATTGCATTAAAATTTAGACGTGGTCTATTGTTTTGGTATTAGATGGCATGGCTTTTAATTTGTGAGATTATTTCCTAGGATTGAATTATAGTATCATACTTATTGTCCATTCACTTTCTATCACCTATATGTTTACGTTATTTTTGTACTGTCACAACTATATGTAAGGTTTTAAGTATTATTGTTTGAAAATTATCCACTTACTAAGTATTTTTTGTACTCATAATTTTGTTTGATAATAAATTTATTGCAGATAAGGAGTAAGATTCTTTAAAGAAGCTTGGGGTAGAGACAATCCTTAGCGACTTTGGATATTTACTTATATTTTGAGAATAAAGGTTGTAGACTTTATTATTTTGAGCTTTCTGACATGCAATTGTATTAGGGAAAATATATTTAAGAGGGGATGAATTAATTATTTGACCAATTACTACCAATTAAAATTCAATACTATCTATTGTAATTTAAACAAGCAAGATACCAAACACGTAAAGTAAAGGAGATAGAGAACGAACTCAACAATTTATGGTGGTTTACTAATCTACATCGACCACCTAAGGTAGCCCCTTATGATTTTCACTAGCCCCACTACAGTTGCTTCTTCAAAAGTTGGTGAAGTATAAAACCAACCTTACAAGTCCTCTCGAGTCCACAAGAGTAGTACACGTCTTTTCACTTCTTTGAGTCCACAAAGAAGATTACAAATACTCACTATATAATGAATTTCTCGAGGATAGTTATAGAGTTTTATCTCACAATAAAAGTAGAATAAATATTGAGTACAATGAATAATTCTCAAGAGTAAATGATTACAATTAAAGCTTTCTTGAATGCTCAATGATTTACAAGTTAAAGCTCAACAAATGTGTAAGCAAAGTACTTTGAATGATAAGAAAGCTTATGATCAATTGCTTGTTAATAAAAAAGGTAAAAAAAAACATTGGGGGCATTTGAAAATATATAGAAAAGCTTTCCAATGGATAATTAACGACTATATTTTTCAAATGTCGGTTGACAAGGTTGGTTGATATACTTGATCGATGTTACGTGACTGACCTGGTCTGTAATTGCCGGTTGAGTAATGTTGGTTGAATCAACTTGACCGACCTTTACTAGAAGGGCCGGTTGAG
Source organism: Ehretia macrophylla (assembly GCA_037974665.1). Taxonomy (NCBI): domain Eukaryota; kingdom Viridiplantae; phylum Streptophyta; class Magnoliopsida; order Boraginales; family Ehretiaceae; genus Ehretia; species Ehretia macrophylla. The sequence continues at coordinate 9,542,894 of CM075767.1, read as the reverse complement.
TAGTTAGTTCAGTGACTCGACCGACTTTACTCAACTAGCTTGTCTAGTTCTTCAACCAGGGCAAGCTTAACCATTTTGCAAAGGCATTTTAAACAAAATCTTTTGCACAGCTCTTTTAGAAAGACATTTTGGAAGAGAGACCAATTTGAAACAAATATTAAAGCTACTTTGGAATATCAAATTGATTCTCAAATTAACTTGAAGCAAGTGAAAGGCTTTTTCTAAAAAGAGATTTAGAATAATTTTGAGCTTTACCAAGCATCTCGAGGGCATTCGATATTTAACGATCGCTACCACTTATGACGCCACATCTCCAACCTTATGTCTCCTTCTTTATTTCATTTTTCATTTGTCATTGGTAAGATCTTCAAGGATTATAGAACTTCAAGACATGGATATTCACCAATCTTTGCACTAGAATGGATTTGTACTTGGAATGAGCAAGAACTTGATGAGCATGTCTTCATGTTTTATCATCACTTGATCATTCTAGCATCCTTGACTAATCTCAATCACAAACAACTTATAAAGCACAAGATTAGTCAATAATAAAACAAGTGATTATGATTTTAGTTATCATCAAAATACACGATTAAGGCCTTTTAGGCTAACAATCTTCCCATTTTTTATGATGATAAAATCTTATGCATAAAATTAATATTCCCTTTAAAATCATGCATAAGTAAGATTTCATTAAATCAAATAAGCTCCCCCTTACTATATACATATCTTCAAGTATATGATCCTATAAGCATTATAGCCATTTGAGCATTCCAAGCCAACTCTCATATACAAACAAAGTGTTGACCTTATTCCTAAATCCATGATTTTGATTATAAGAAATCTTACTTATTTGGATTTGTCAAATGTGATTGATTTAATGTGTTTATATATCTAATTCACACTTATGACTCTTGCGGATAAATTGTGTATATTTGTTTGAGTCAAATATTTGATTGGTGGCATAACTTTCATAGAGATGAGAATAGTATTGATAAAATGAAATGTAAGTTTGAATAATTGAATTTATCAAGTGTGTGAACTCAAATATGTTTATATGATTAAGAACACAATTGTTGACTTTGTACATTAAATATATATATCACTATAAGCCAAATTGGGCTTGAATGTTTTGACTTGTGTGGATTATGTTGTACTAATCATTTTGTGAGCCAAAAGATGCTATAAATGCTTGATGTTAAAAGTGGAAGAGAATCTTGCATGAAGAGGTAAATAGTTTTTATTAAAAAAGTGATGCAAGATTGAGAAGATGTAAAGTTATGTTGAGAACAATGGAAGAAGGCAAAGATGTGAAGATCTAAATTGAAGATCAAGACTAGAAGTGATAAATACAAAGTGGTGTTATAAGGATGGAGACGTGGCGACATAAAGGGTGCGGCTCAAAAATGTCGTTTGCCTTAGATTTGCATTTGTGTGGTTCAAGCTCCTGGTATGTTTTCAAAATATTTTTAAATCCTTCCTCAAGAATTTTTGAAAAGATTTTAAAGCCATAATAGGTTGGTATATGTTTTGAAGAATTGGTCTTAAAAGATTAAAATGATTTATCTTCAAAAGATTGGTTTTGGGTTCAAATGTTTTGATAGACTCTTGAAAGTGAAAAATCGGTTTTAATCTTTCATCAAAAGTTTAGAAAATATTTTAAAGTGTTAAATATGTTAGAAGCTCTTTAGAAGAAGAGTCTTTGTGGTGCCAAAACATTTTACCTCCAAAAAATTGAATTTCGGGTAAAATTTCAACAAAGTTGCGTGATAAGCCCTTGATAGCACAACCGGGTTGTTCAGAAGGTTAATCCGGACGCGATAACACAACCAGGTACGTGACCGGTAACGTGATGGGATCATCCGTTGGTGCACTTCTTTAAAACCACAGCCACACCCACTTTGCAAAACACCTTTCCAAGCAATAAGCATTCAATACTAAGCTTTCAAAGTCTTTTATTATACATTTATTGCAACAAATCTTGAGCTAGCACTTGCTAATCTTTGAGCATTCAAGATCTTCATTTGTATATCCAACTCATTAAGGAGTTATCACTTTGTATCCATTATTTACACACTACCTTCTTTGTTTTATACTCTTGTTCTTAGATTTAGAGAATCATAGAAGAAAGAAATGTGTTGTAATTCCTTTGTGGACTCAAAGGAAGAGAGGAAGTAGGTTGAAGTTTTACCTACATTAGAAGAAGCTTGTGTTTCTCTTGTGGACTCAAGAGAGGGTTGTAAAGTTGGTTTCTGATTTTTTATATTATTGTAATCTCATTTATGTTATTTAATAACCTTTGGTATTTTGTTTTTTTCTCTCTTTTATTTATTCATTTTCTATCATTTAATCTTCAATGTGTATTAATCTTTTTTCTCGTACTTTTCCTTTACTACAATTATTTTGCACAAGTTATATCTAATTCCAAACAATTACAGAAATAAATAATTAAATAATCAAATTTAATTATTCTATCTACAATATCTAGATGAAAATAGTTAATTAATCAAATACACAATTTGATATCTTAATTAACATTATGCAAGAAAATACATGTAACACAAAAAAAACATACATGGTCACGTTTGGCCAAGGTTTGACTGTCTTTCCCCATGCGTCCTTGGGACATGTGCACTAGGGGAAGGGGCGGTCCAATTTTTTTTTTCTTTTTCTTTTGTTGCTTTTCTTGCAATCGAAGTAAAACTCTTACATGTTTATTCCTTTTCTAACTTGATTTTACTATTTTCCTAATTCAATTTATCTAATTAAAATATCTAAGATGTTCTTATTATTTTGCGATAAACGAAAAACACATATATATCTTTAATTAAATTGAATCAAACATGTAAAACATGTAATCTTTTATCAATATATATAGCTACAAGTTGTTTACTTCAAGAATTTATTTTGTTTCATAACATGAAAATGCACAATTCTTCATATTAAACAAAAATTCCAGCAAACAATAAATTTAATGAACTTCTGCCAACAGTTCTTAAACTACACAATTTACGCATGCACAAATTGCAAAATTCATCTTTTAATGTGGTGAGGCTTTGATACCACTAAAGGTGCATGCTACCTAGATATACTATGGTATTTAAAAAATTTAAACGCAGTGGAAATATGATAGCATGCTAATCTAGGATCAAACCACATAATCTTAAGAAGGATTTTGCACAAACGAAACTAGCATATGAATTCTAATTGTGTAAAGATCAAAATTCAGCAACTAGAAGAATTTGTCACTTGGATTCTTTAGCGTAGAAACTTAATGAAAAATACCAAATTCTACCTTGATCTTGATGGATGAAGATCTACAAGCCTTGGAGACAAAGAACACCTCTTGATCTTCTTCTTTATGACCTTTTTTTCATTAAGATGATGAAGATTTATGGGAATCTTCTTCTTGTATTTTCTCTAGATACTAACGTGTATAAGAGAGATTGGATGGGTAGAGAATAGCTCCTTTTATAGATGGTGAAAAAGGCTAGAAAGATGAAACCCGGTTGGATTAGGAAAAAGTGCACAACCCCATAAGGAATGTATCTTGACACTTTTATGAATCTTGCACTGCAAGTAATCCATCATAATTCAACTAACACATCTTCTAGAAGCTTTACACCAATCCTGTGCCTCTATCTTATTCTACACGTGTGGATTGCTTTATCTATTCATTATATTGCTAAATTAATTATTCTTAGTTTCCAATTTAATCTACAATAATTCTAAATAGGAAATTCTCCTAAATAGGAAACCTAGTTGCAATTGGGTGCTATATTTAGCAAGCCTTTAAATGCCAAAGCTGTCACTAACCTGTAAGACCCCGATCCCTCACGAGACCGGAGCCCCGATTCGAATCCCATAGTTACGAAAAATGAGGGAAAAAAGACTGAGTTTTCCCTGTTTCTAGGCTTAACCGGTTACCTGCATTTAGAAGAAAGAGCTACCCACCAATCCCAACTTTCAACATCATAACATTCTTCAATCTTTTTGGCCATTCGAGCCTTTGTACGACCTCAACATATAACATACAAGCATGCATTCATTAACTGTTGAAAGTCTATGATTATAATTTCACTTATCATACCACTCTAATATTCTTTATTTGTCTAGCTTAGGTTTTAAGTCATTCAACCGACTTTAACCTAACCCCATTTGTCTTTCATTCACTTAGCAGGCCAATAATTTCATAGCAAAATAGATTATAACATTCTAGTTATGTTACAACTTACTAAAGTAGTAACTACAATATTACAGACCATTATCACTAGGTGCGTTCTTCGTAGTTACATTAATTACAACAAACCAATATATACAAGGCACACAGGTCTCAAAAGAATACATAATCTTAGCATTCACAAATTTACAACGATGCAGCCACTACAAGCTAACACAACCAGTCAAGGCGTCTCATGAGCCTCCTTTTCCTCCACAGACTCAGGAGGAACCAAACTTATCTCACTTGAAATGGTTAGAAAAAGGGAGTGAGCAAACAAAGTTGCTAAGTGAGGGTTGGGAACAGATAATCGGGGAGTTTGAAAAACTATTTCATGCAATGCAACCAAGCCAGTGAATTTGTTGACATAAAAACTCTTACTCATGATAAACAAGTTAATCAATACATTAAAAGAGCTAACTTCACCTATTATATCAAATAAACAACTAAAGACTTGTAACGGACTATAGCTAAGTAACAAGTTCATATAACAATAGGAAACGAACAACACATTCACTTGTGAACCACATCAACACAGAAGAATCAACTAATAACACCAATTACACAACATTAACTAAATCTCAACATCAAAACAATGTACCATTCAGGTAACCAAGCTAGATAACACACATTCAGAACAATACAAGCATTAGTAACATATAATCACAAGATTTAATAACAATACAAGATAGATAACAATTTAACATTAAATAACACACATTAAAAATGATACGATTTCGATAACCTCAAACACTCCAAAGTCTTGATCTTCAATCACAAACCTTGATCCGCAAATCACGAACTCGATCAATGTGCTGGCATAAATCCAAAACACTCCAGTGGGTGTACTCTGGATATACCCAGATATCCTATGACCCAACACCCCCTAGCGATCTCCGGACCAAGCGAGTGAGAGATTAAAGCATGAAGATTAGATATCCACTGGCAAGTCCGCTGCCGCCTAGCAGATACCCAATACATCCGTCCCGACAATATGGTTGCGCAACCACTATGCAATGCACTCGAATAATAATGACAATATAATACAATAAACACAAATGAGGGACAACAAAGCAGGTTGCCCTCGCACATAATTATAATATAAGCATTAAAATGAGAAATAGACATATTTGATCAAAGGGGCTAAGTTCACATAACTCACGAAACAACATTAAATGAAAGAACAACCTTCCCAAACCTCTATTAGTACTCAACCAATCCCATAAAGCCAATTACAAGTGTTTAATTTGAATTAATCAATTTTTCCTTTTGTCTACTAAGACAATTTGACTCATAAACGAACACAAGGTTTTAGTTTCGCAAACAAGCTACTCAACACATCTAAAGACGCTTTATGGCCCCACTTAGAGCCATGAAACTGCACTTTTAACCCCATTTATCACAAAAGCCCCGAATGCCCCAAGGTCCGTTTCAACTACAAGTACCTTAACCGTTGATTGATTCAATGCCATAAAGGCATTCTAGACTCTATCCTACATATATAAGAATATTTAACACCTTAAACCTCACCCCCGGGTCTCTACATCAATAGGTCGTTATTTATTACGCAATTAAGGACTCAAAATTCAATGTTCTCGGAATTCAATAAATTTTATCGAGTTACCATTTTAGCATCCCTAGTGTCCATATAAACTATCAAATTAAGCATCGGGTCTTACTTTGATGGTCCTGAATGAATAGTGCCCATTAACTCACTTTAAATCAAAGTTCTAGTAGCTCAAGCAAATACAATCCATTAAAGGCTCTAATCTAGGTTCAACAACTCCTTAATCATGATTAGATGTCAACTAATTAAGCTAGAACACAATAGTTTACAAAATCCCAATTTTTACTATTTATAGTCTACTTTAAATTAAAGATTGATCTTTATAACCATTAACAATACTATCTATTATCATATACATGTTATACAAGCATAGTGAAGAGCAATATAAGCATAGATTAGCATGGAAAGTTCATTACACAACCAATCAAGAAATTCAAAATAAACCCTAACTATTCAATGCATGAAAAATGGATTTCTCCCTTACCAAAGTCCTTGTAGAAGCTAGTAGGAGGCCCTAGCAAAGATGAATCCACTCCTAGAAGCTTGCAAGAGCTTTAATTAACAAAGATTGAAGAAGAAAATTCTCTTTTCCTTCCTCTATGTGCCGTCGGGTAGGGGGGAAATATGGAGGGTATTATGTAATTTTTTGTATAGCCATGCTTATGTATGTGTATTATAATGTATATACTATATGTATATTTTATTATTTTGAGCCAAAATGTGCAAAACTAGGCTTAATTAAAGTCCAAAAGTGCCATTAAAATTAGCTAGCCCACTTAACTATGATATATAATGTTTTTCACTATTTACTTGGTCTAAAAAATATTTTCTAAGCGCGCCCTCCTAACATGTAACGCTCAAATTAGCGATGAACGAATACTAAACATATGTTAGGACACGTAAAAAAATATTCAATCACGAAATTAGAATGATAGAAATTTAGCCCTGGGTTCAAAGTTATTTATTCAACTAATTGAAAATAAAGGAAAACTAGCACTTGAATGCAATAAAATAATTTCTAATAACTATTTTACCAAGATAATTACATCATTTAAATTTACTACATACTATTTGCACATATTCCAAGAAATATGAATATAGTATAAATAAATGAATGAATTAATATAAACATATGATTATGAGCAAACACTTAAAGTAAACACGTAAATACATGCAAGTAGATACTATTACTATATGCCAGGCCTGGGTGTCATAAAACCCCTAACAATAAAGTCTCTGATACCATAGAGTAGTCCCAAAATCATAAAACTTTAATGGGATCGTGATGCCACGGGTTTAAGAAGATCGTTCCTTCTAAGTCTGCTAAGGCACAATACCATAGCCCGTTCACTAATACCCATAAAATAGTATATCAGAGCAACATCCTTCCATTACATTCAATATAATTCAAGAATCCATTACAATAACCCTTTATAACAATTTTATTTGATAAAAGATTTCATAATTTTGTTATACATTTCCAAAGGATCTCTCGAATCTTCTCGACGACATTAATCCTAGAATCCTAAGAGTTCGCTTGAAAATATTTTATAAAATGAAAGGGGTGAGCTATAAAGCTCAGTGAGGGGTGAAACACGAGAGGCTTTGGAAACCCTTTACGTGATACATGAATGCCATGATATAGAAAACATGAGATATGCAAGCAGTTTAACATTGATAGGAAACATGTAAGCATTAAAACATACAACACTTCAATAAGTAACAATAAATCTTTAAAACCACTCAAGAAAAGGATACGATTTCCATTCCCCTTATCTCTCCCACTTCCTTGGCTTTATTGCGCTTGCGATATCAATAACCCCTTATAACGCCAATGGGTATATTCTGGATGTACCCCAAAATCCTACGACCCAACACCCCATGGCCTTCACCGACTATGCGAGTGAGAGAATAGGTCGCGGAGGTCATGCAACCAATGGCAAGCCCACTGCCGCCGAATGGAGACACAATACTACCGTGCCTCAATAAAAGGTTGCAACCTTCAATAACTTTCAATCAATAATTTATACATTCGTTAAATGCACTTTAAATGAAGGGACAACAAAGTAGGTTGCCCCTCAATCACAATAAAAAGCAATAACACTTTAATAGCACATTTTCACATTAACAATCAATAAACGCTTTAATAACACATTTGGTAGATGACAAAGTAGGTCATTATACCGTTTGTGCAACATTTATACTCGTTAATAACTTTCAATGGCAAGTAAACATGCATGCATTCATGTAAATCTTTGATTATAACATGAATTCATTTTATGTGACATGTCCTTTCTTTACTTACATATACGTACAAATATTTCAACCATAATATCAAAGCACTCTTTCATTTAAGCCTTTATTTCCCTTTTTCACTTACATTATCTAGACTTTAATTCCACCAAGCAATCATTATTCATCTAGCATTCATTTCACTTGAACATTCGCTCCCAACAAATACTTATTACCACCAAGCATTCATACTACCTATGCCCAAGTTTTAGTTTTTCACTCACTTTACTAAAAACTAATTTTGGCTAGCAAACCCAATTTCTACCAACTGATAACCCACATACATACATACTCACTTTAACCATTTCTATTAACATTTATTATGATATATAAGCATTTCCAACAACGTTTATCACTACACTTGGGTAATTTCATAAACTAACTTCAGTAGAATATAATTCAACCACATTAACATCTAGCATATAACCACTAATTTACCATCTTATAAAGCTATACAAATGCTCAATCTTAGCAATACCAATTTACTAGCCAACTATAATGCCATATAAGTATAAAACATAGGCAAAATCAAGCGTAAGACAAGGTTAATAAGCAAGAAATAAGGTTTGCACCTTTGCTGGAATTTTCTGTAATTTTCCAAAAATACATACACACACTAGTGAGACTTAGTCCGAAAACCTACCATTGACCAAGGTAGGTCACCTTTCACAAGAGACTATCTCACTATAACCTAGACCTTGATGAAGTGCCTAACTTCATCAATCGATTATGAACTGAATCTAGAACTAAGTGCCTATGACTTAGATCTTCTGTTCTCATACACCATGTGCCTAAGTCATATACTCATGGTTCAGGGACCTCTATACGAGCAATTAGACATAAATGCGACAGAGAATAGAAATGAATGCTTTCATTAATACTAATTATCACAAACATGTATCCAATATAACTAAAATGTCATGTGCCAATGAGTTTTTGGGCATATTAATCCCAACAAATAGATCCCACGACGCCACCCGTTAACCCTGATGAGGGCTTCTACGATGCAGCTGGTTGGTCCAAGAAGGAGTGCGTCTACGGATTCGGCTCACAAGGGGTCCACATTGATGGGGTAACACACAATGTCCCTAACATTAATGCCCTCGCACTCACACTGCAAGATGTCGATGCTATAGTCAATTAGGAGACGGAGGGCATGCGGTAGTAGCTAGAGGAGCAGTAACAAGTACATGAGGTGACATAATGTTAGGTACAACAAGAGATGACACTCGTTATACAGATGAAAGATAAGATCTCCCAACTTAAATGCAACCACCTACCACGTGAGCAAGATTACCAAGATAATGATCAATAGATCTTAGGTTTTTTTTAAAAAAAATTAAATATTAATTTTGTACAGTATCTCTAATTTTTTGTAACTAATAATTTTTATTTTTATTTTTAATTTTTTATAAATATTAATATTTTTTTGAATATTTAATATTTTTAGTTTGTATATTTTATATATTTTTTAAAAAATAAATAAATAATTAGCGACAAAATAATGACTGAAAACAAGCAATAGATTAACGACCGAATAACAACGAAACATAGGCAACGAATTGGCGACAAATATTAGACGACAGAATAGCTATGGAAGATGGGCTATTGATTAGCGAATGAATATTGGACGACAGAATAACAACAAAAAATTGGCAATAGAATGTCCATAGATATTAATAAAATAATTTAAAAAAAATGTATAGGGCAACGAAATGATGACGGACATAATAAATTATTTAAAAATAAAAAATTAATTTATCTACGGATTGATGACATAAATAAATAAAATAAAAATATTATTGGGCTATGAATTTGCGATGGTCAATGATAAAATAATTAAACACAAAAAATTAATTTGGTAATGGATTTCGAAAAATAATATTTATTAATTTTCAAAGTTGGCGACGGACTTTGAGTTTTTCCATGAGCCTTAAGGCGACTGACTGTGAGACCCCGGACCCGCATGCATGTGCATTTACTACTTTAGTGTCAAATTATGTGCATTTATGTGATGTTTCTTGAATAGTAGAAATATGTACTATTCATAGTGATTTTCGACCGTTTTGTTTTTCTGATTTTATATTTTTCTCATGATACTTGTCAATTAGGAGGCATGAGAAAAATAGAATTTTGTGCATTGCATGTCCGGAAAGTGTATTGGAAAAATGATTTACGTATTGTGTGAATAGTAAAAATCTTGTATTACTTGGTCTAACTAGTTTTTATGTGAACTTTAGGCTTTAATTTGTCTTGGTCTTACATCTAGTTGACCCAAATTACCTATCTATGCATTATATTTACTACATAATCATCATATACTTAACATAATAGCAGAAAACAAAACAAAAATTGTCCATTTTGTCCTCAGGGCCGACGGCCAAAACAACTAAAGAACCAAGAAACATTTCTTTCTTCATGCAATTTTAAGCTTCTCCAAGTTGATTTCAAGTGGTTTCATGTTCTCCAAAGCTTATTCTGAGCATCTAATGGTCTATTTTGGTGAGGGAATTGCATAAACTCATGTTTTCAAGTTTGTGATCTAATAGTAACTTTCCCAGGATTTTTGTCTAAAGTTGATGCTAAGTTTGTGTTTATGTTATCTATTGGTTCTATTGGTGCTAGTGAACATAGTTTAGTAATTGGTTTGGTCGGAACTTGAATAAAAAATGCATAATTGGCTTGAAACCGAATGGGGCTTTGCGTAAAATTGTCAACTGTGCGTAATTGAACATTATAGTTAGTGTTTATCGGGTATGGAAGTGTTTAAAATGCTTTTATGGTACTCGTTTGGGGCTTGATTTGGGTAGCTATAGTTTAAAGCACCTACGGGGATTTTAGAACTTTTGTGCTAAACCTCTATGAAAGTGTGTTTTGTAGTTCTAGAATGGGCCATAAAGTGCATCTAGAGGTGTGGAATAGTTAGTTTGTGGATTTCTTGACTCGGGTTTCGAATATGCATTGAGTTGTATTCTTGAGCTAAAGGGTAAAGTTGTGCAATCATGTCTATTGCTATAGTTGGCTTGGAATATTATTTGTCATGTCAAATAAACAATTATTGACTTGCTTGTATATCAGTATCTATGTGTGAGAGCAACCTACTTTGTTGTCCCTCGTTTGTGTGTTGTTGTATTATATTGTTATCTTGTGATTACTCGTAATCTTGTAATTACTCGAGATATTTTGTGAATTCTCGTAATTATATAGGGTTGCGCAACCTTTCGGACATGGTGGTATCGAGAAACTTCGAGCAGCATCAGGTTGTTAGTCTAGCTCGGCTATTGTAAGGCCCGGCACAAAGCCCCATATGCATATCATAAGCATTTACATCATTTACAGTGCATTTATATTATTTAACGTGTTTTTATATCATTTTATATGCAATTATCTTCTTTTACGTGCATCTGAATTGGAAAACATGTATTTGAGTATTTTAGATAACATAGACGGTAATTAAACTCGATCGAGTAACTATAGATAACTAAGTTAGTTAGGATTGAACAAAATGGCAAACTGGAAAGAAAACAATTAGTTGGAGAGCATTTTAGTCATTTGGCCTTTAGATATTATCTACCTAACATTTTCCACTAACTAAAATAAAACAAACATAACTTTGCAAACACATATATCAGATCACACACTACCACACACAACACCACGTGATCAAGAGAGACATGAGAGGAGAAAAGAGAAGAAAAGAAGAAGAAGAAGGATAAGAATAGGGATTTTCAAGCTATTCTAAGCATCTTCAAACTATTCTTGTGCTTTCTCTTGTATCCTACAACATTTATCTTGAATTTCAAACTCTTGATTGAGGTGAGGGAAGTTTTCTAAAGATTTAGAAAGTCATATAAGCATGTATATAAGTTCTATGTTCATGTATTGAGTTGGTTTAAGATTGATATGAGCTTGTTTGTATAGTTCAGCATATGTTGAACATCTAGGGTTTCAAGCTTGTGTTGTAGTGCTATAGGACTTGTTCTTGAATACTAGTATAATAACTAGATAGGAGTTTTACATGTGTGTGGGTGTAAAGATATGATGTTGTGCTACCCTAGGTGTCAAGTTTGGCTAATGATTGTGTAGTAGTTGTTGTTATTGGGTCTATTTGTGGTGAATGATTCTAAGAGGGATTTGAAGTTAGATGTTGTTTGAACATGCTAGAAGGGTACTTGAATGTTGTGCAAGAAGGGATTAATGGTTAGAGCTAGGTGGCATAGCAAGAATTAACAAAAAAAGGAAATTCGTGCATTTTCTGCAGGATCTGGTCGACTGAGTCGACCGGATGCCCCATTTTTTCCCCTTTCTTTGCTTACTGGTTTTTAATGCTTCTAGCTTGTTTCATGGACCTCTTTGAACTCTTAATTGGCAAATATGGAACATATAAATTAGCCTTTACCTTACACAGGTAAACACATAGCACTAGAATCTAGTTATGAACATCGAATCCTCATAAAGTTCTTGTTGCATTCATGACTATGCTTGGCTATTGGAGGAATTCTACATGGTTTATCTTCTTATGCATGTTTATATGTTATATGAACTTCGTTGAGAACATGATTATACTATTGCATGTTTAACTGTTACTACTAACCAGTGGCAACCTACTTCGTTGCCTCCGAGCTTGTTTACTTTGCTTGAAATCCTCTCTCGCTTAGTGTGTCTCCTTGGAAAGATAGAAGGTACATAAATGATACAATGAAGTAAATAAAATACCATGGTAGAAGTTCTAGGCTGCCTAGGCGGCGTTGGGCTTGCCAGGATGGACTTGGCTATTGTTGTTTGGGTTATCTCCGGAGTGCCCTTATCTCTTGGTATGTTGGGTTTATTTTGGAAGCTGATTCGAGACTGGCTATCTCCAACAACAGTTCGAGCTATTGTATCCTTTAATATATGTTATCCTATTCTCGCTTGATCCCTTGAGGTTCTCGGAGAATAGAGTTATGTGTTAATTATTCGACCATTACTTTTGCTATTCATATGACTACATGCATAGCATCTCTTTCACAAACGACTTCGAATGCTAAGTCTTTGCAAAAATCCCTATTCCTTTTAGCCCTCACTGAGCTATGAGTTGTTTAGCTTACCCTTCTTTATGACATTTTCAAGTGAGGCCGAGCACTAGTCAACGTCTTAAGCTGAAGATGAGGTTCACTTATGTGATGAGTCAGATTTCTGTTTGTTGTGACCATGTGTGTTGTTGATGTTTGCCCTTGTTGTTAAAAGTTATCTTTGTGAGGAACAACCTTATGTAATATTCATTTGGATTTGTATGTAATGTAATACTAACTTGTGGATCTTTAGTTGTTATCTAACTTAGGAATTATTCTTTTGAGATCTAGGAGATGTTGATAGGACGTATCTTGTACTAGATGGGAACCTAGATCTTGCACATATAGACAGGTGGATGAAATCTTATTTTGCCATATGCTTGGGCACCCTTTTGAAAGTTACTTGTGGATAATATATGAATGTTATATTGGTAATTGATGATCTTGCAGGTATTAGTATTACATTCTGTCGCGTTCCAGCCTTTAACTAAAGATGGTTGGGGTCGGGGCGTGACACCTTATTTAGGTGGTATCAGAGCTAGCTTAGGTTAGCGATTGTCTGGGTTTAGAACTATGGTTTGAGGGTAAATACCCTAAGTAAGTGATACTTCACTTGAAGGTGTTTGAATTACTCATGTACTAATGTGACTTATATGTCTATATGTGAATAATATGTGCTTATATGTGGTATTTGTTTCTTGTTAAAGTGAAGTTATGTGATTAAGTATGGCCATACTCTATACCATATCAATATTAATTTATCATTAACCATTCATGTTAGAAGTAACTATAGGACATGTACACTTATCCCATATCATAATGCATGCGTAGTATATATAACCGTGAGTGGTCCATATGCTATGTCTATAGATGGTAGGACCTAACACCCGCAGTCATGCTGGAGCTCAAGCGACCGAAAATGCATAACAAACCAATCCTGGAGTAGCCATGTTCAATATGATAGAAAATGCAATAGATCACATGAGTAGGGTGATAGAGCAACAAGCAAACATGGGTACGGGTAGCAACAACAATAACAATAATAACAACAATGGAGGTGGCAACAATAACAACTACTATCGAGGTAATAGAGATGATACCTTGAGAGGTTTTCTATGGTATAGACCTTCTAAATTCTTGGGTGAGCCTGATAGTGAGAAAACAGAGGCTTGGCTTGGTAAGGTGGAAAAGATCTATGTTGCCATGGACTACACCGACGAGAAGAAGGTAGCCTTTGCAACTTTCTCGTTGGAGGAGGATGTAGATGAGTAGTGGAGAAATAAGAAGACTCGTTGGGAACAGAATGACACTCCGGTTACGTGGGCTACTTTGTAGACTATTTCAAGAACAACTATGTGTCAGAGGTAGTTCAGGAAAGAAAGGAATAAGAGTTCCTAACCGTGATGCACGGGAACTTGTCTGTAGTACAGTACGAAGCCCGATTCAACAAACTCTACAAGTACTTACCAGAGTTAGTCTAGACTGAGAAAAAGAAGGATCAAGCACTTTATTTGGGGATTAAGGCCCAAAATTCAAGATTTCATTGTGTCATACCGCTTCACTACCTATGCCGAGATAGTTGATTCGACAACATGAGTTGAAAAGAGAAGATTGGATACCCGTGGGGGACCAAGCCAAGTAAGCAAGAGACCAATGATTTCACAAGCACCTCAGAGATCATTCTTAGCCCAGAGTCAAGCCTCGAGTCAAGTTAAACTAGTTATTACTCGACCTCAGCTTAGTGCCTCAGTTGCTCAGTCAGCTAGTGGTTTTTCGGGTAATACTGCTACCCCCCGTAATGTCGTGTGTAAACATTGTAACAAGAAGGGGCACGTGGAGGCCTAATGTTTGAGAAAGAATGGTAAATGCCTTAGATGTGGCAGTGATCAACATTAGGCAAAGCAGTGCCCAAAGTGGCAAGGCAAAGATCAGCAGAACCAGACCATAGTCAATGTACCAGCACAAAGGGTCAAGGCTCGAGTTTATGCGGTAAACCAAGAGGAGATTCCAGAGGCTGCAATAGTGGTTCAATGTACTTTTTTAATTTTAAAACAGTTGGTTAAGGTTTTTGTTGATACGAGAGAAATGCATTCCTTTATTATACCCCAATGTGTGCATCGTATCAAGTTGCAAGTAGATCCATTATCATGTCATGTAGAAGTTAGCTATCCTATGGGCACTAAATATGTTTCTAGGTTTGGATGTAAAGGATGTAAAATTCATGTAAAAGGTCAGGAATTTTTGGTCGATCTCATTGTACTTCCTTTTCAAAAGTACGATATTATATTGGGAATGGATTGGTTAGCTTGCAATTATACTCAAATGGATTGTCGGACGAAGATTGTAAGATTACAGGTACCGGGACAACCTGTGATCGAGGTGAAGGGCAGATGTGATTTTTCAAGTAATACAGTGGTGTCCTCTATCAAAGCTATGAAGTTAATGAGGAAAGGATACAGTGGGTATTTGGCTTATTTGATCAATAAACCAATTGACCAAGATAAGTTAGCAGAGGTACCAGTGGTGAAAGAATATGTTGATGTATTTTTGGAAGAATTACCAGGATTGCCACCAAAGAAGGAGATTGATTTTGTAATTGAGGTATTACCAGGTACGCAGCCTGTCTCGAAAGTACCATATCGGATAGCCCCGAATGAGTTGCACGAATTGAAGATTCAATTGCAAGGGTTGTTAGAAAAAAGGTTTATTCAGCCTAGTTCATCCCCTTGGGGAGCCCTGGTATTGTTCGTGAAAAAGAAAAATGGCACGTTAAGGTTATGTATTGACTATCGGGGATTGAACCATGTGACTGTTAAGAACAAGTATCTCTTGCCATTGATAGATGAGTTGCTTGATCAGTTACAAGAAGCCAAAATTTATTCGAAGTTTGATTTGAGGCAGGGTTATTACTAGATTCGCATCAAGAAAGAAGACGTGCCTAAATCAGCTTTTAGAACAAGGTATGGGCATTATGAGTTTGTTGTGATGCCGTTTGGACTAACAAATGCTCATGCTACCTTTATGGACTTGATGCACAAGGTGTTCCAACCTTATTTGGATCAATTTGTGGTGATATTCATTGATGATATTTTGGTGTATTCCAAGATGGAAGAGGAGCATGAGAAACATCTACATATGGTATTACAAAAGTTGAGAGAACATTAGTTGTACGCCAAGTTCAGCAAGTGTGAGTTCTGGCTTCAACATGTTGCCTTTTTAGGACACATAATCTTTAAAAAAGGAATAGTTGTGGATCCTTCAAAGATTGAAGTGGTGCAGTCATGGAAGAAATCCAAGAATGTTACAGAAGTACGTAGTTTCCTTGGGTTAGCCGGGTATTACAGGAGGTTTGTGAAAGACTTCTCAAAAATTGCAGGACCCCTTATAAGATTGACACAAAAGAAGGTGAGCTTCACGTGGGATGATAAATATGAAAGTAGCTTCCAAGAGTTGAAAAAGAGATTGACAACCGCTCTTATCTTAGCGTTGCCCAAGGGAAGCCAAGGGTTTTTTATTTACAGTGATGCTTCAAATGAGGGATTATGATGTGTTTTGATGCAAAATGATCAAGTTATTGCTTATGTCTCTTGAAAATTGAAGCCTTATAAGATGAATTACCCCACTCATGACCTAGAATTGGCAGCGATAGTGTTTGCTTTGAAGAAGTAGAGACATTATTTGTGGGGAAACAAGTTTGAGATCTTCACCGACCACAAAAGCTTGAAATACTTGTTTTCTCATAAGGAACTAAGCATGAGGCAAAGAAGATGGGTGGAACTCCTAGAAGACTACAATTGCACCATCAACTATGTGCCCGAGAAAGCTAATGTGGTTGCAGATGCGTTGAGCCAAAAGACAAGTTTGGCAAGATTGGGGATAAGTGTTCATTTAATGATTCAACCAACATTGCTGTCTCAAATCAAAGAAACTCAACAACAAGATCCACAATTCCAGAAGATAAAAGAAGACAATCCGGATTTCAAATAGCAAGATGGATTGTGGAGATTTCATAACCAAGTTTGTGTACCGAATGACCGAGAATTGAAGAAGAAGATACTTAAAGAAGCTCATAACACGAGGTATACAATACATCCTGGAGGAACAAAGATGTATCGAGATTTGAAACAATTCTATTGGTGGAACAATATGAAGTGGGAGATTGCAGATTTTGTGTCACGTTACATGACATGTCAAAGGGTTAAGACAGAACATCAAAGACCAGCAGGACTTTTGCAACCTTTGAAAATTCCACAATGGAAATGGGAGTATATAACGATGGATTTCATGACAGAATTACCAAGGTCACCTCGAGGGTGTGATATCGTTTGGGTAATCGTGGATCGATTGATGAAGACAACCCACTTCATCGCAATGAATAAGACGGATAGCTTGGAGAAGTGAGTCAACTTGTATATAGCCAATATTATCAGATGGCATAGTATATCTACGAGCATAGTGTCTGACAGAGATCCAAGGTTTACATCTTAGTTTTAGCAAAAGTTTCAAGAGCCTTTGGGGACAAAGTTGAACTTCAGTACAACCTACCATCCTTAGATTGACGGGCAGTCCGAAAAGACCATTCAAATCTTGGAGGACATGTTAAGAGCTTGTACGTTGGATTTTGGAGGAACATGGGAGAAACATTTGCCATTTGCAAAGTTTGCCTATAACAACAGCTACCAAACAACAATCGACATGACACCTTACAAGGCCTTGTATGGACGGAAGTGTAGATCACCTCTATATTGAAGCGAGGTTGGCGAGATAAATGCCCTTGACCCTACATTATTACCGAAGATGATGGAGAAGATAGAGAATGTGCAGATGATCCGAAAAAGGATGCTTACCGCTCAAAATAGGCAGAAAAGCTATGTCGATAGAAGAAGAAGAGGAGTTCGAAGTGGGTGATAAGGTATTTTTGAAATTGTCTTCTCGAAAGGGATTGATTTGGCATGGCAAATGTGGTAAATTAAGTCCGAGGTATGTAGGACCGTTCGAGATTGTGGAGAGAATTGGCAAACTAGCATACCGATTGAGTCTACCTCCTAATCTTTCTAGTATACACAGTGTGTTTCATGTCTCAATGTTAAAAAAATATCAACCCGACCCCTCTCACATCTTGGAACCGGAGCCGCTTGAACTTCGGGAGAACCTCTCCTATGAAGAGAAACCCGTGCAAATCTTGGATGAGCAAGAATGGGAGCAACAAGAAGATTCCTATGGTGAAGGTACTTTGGAACAATCATGGAATTAATGAAGCGACGTGAGAACTACGAGAACTGATGGAGAAGCAATACCCGGAGTTATTTTCAAGGTAAGAAGAAATTGCGAGGACGTAATTCTTTTAAGGAGGGGAGGATGTAAGGCCCGACACGAAGCCCCATATGCATATCATAAGCATTTACATAATTTATTGTGCATTTATATTATTTAACGTGCTTTATGTGCAATTGTCTTGTTTATGTGCATCTACATTGGAAAACGTACATTTGAATATTTTAGATAACGTTGACGATAATTAAACTCGCTCGAGTGACTATAGATAAATAAATTAGTTAGGATTGAACAAAATGGCAAATTAGAAAGAATGCAATTAGTTGGAGGGCATTTTAGTCATTTGGCCTTTAGATATTATCTACCTAACATTTTCCACTAACTAAAATAAAACAAACATAACTTTACACACACATATATTAGATTACACACTTATACATATAATACCACATGATCAAGAGAGACAAGAGAGAAGAAAAGAGAAGATAGAAGAAAAGAAAAAGAAGAAGAAGAAGAAGAAGAAGAAGAAAAAGAAAGAGAATAGGGATTTTCAAGCTATTCCAAGCATCTTCAAGCTATTCTTGTGCTTTATCTTGCATTCTACAACATTTATCTTTCATTTCAAACTCTTGATTGAGGTGAGGGAAGTTTTCTAAAGCTTTAGAAAGTCATATAAGCATGTATATGAGTTCTATGTTCATGTATTGAGTTGGTTTAAGATTGATATGAGCTTGTTTGTATAGTTCAGCATGTGTTGAACATCTAGGGTTTCAAGCTTGTGTTGTAGTGCTATAGGACTTGTTCTTGAATACTAGTATAATAATTAGATAGGAGTTTTACATGTGTGTGGGTGTAAAGATATGATGTTGTGCTACCCTAGGTGTCAAGTTTGGCTAATGATTGTGTAGTAGTTGTTATTGGGTCTATTTGTGGTGAATGATTCTAAGAGGGAATTGAAGTTAGATGTTGTTTGAACATGCTATAAGGGTACTTGAATGTTGTGCTAGAAAGGATTAATGGTTAGAGCTAGGTGGCATAGCAAGAATAAACAAGAAAAGAAAATTCATGCATTTTCTGCAGGATCCAATCGACTGGATCAGGTTGACTGAGTCGACCGGATGGTTGAGTCGACCAGATAAGTCGATCGGATATTACTGGCCATGATCAGGCCGACTAAGACGACCGGATGAGTCGACTGGATATCACTGGACCTAATTCGGTCGAGTGGATCAGGTCTACTGAGTCGACCAGATGACTCGACCGGATGCCCCATTTTTGCCCCTTTCTTTGCTTACTGGTTTCTAATGGTTCTAGCTTGTTTCATGGACCTTTTTGAACTCTTAATTGCAAACCTGGAACATATAAATGAGCATTTACCTTACACAGGTAAACACATGGCACTAGAATCTAGTTATGAACATCGAATCCTCATAAAGTTCTTGTTGTATTCATGACTATGCTTGGCTATTGGATGAATTCTACTTGGTTTATCTTCTTATGCATGTTTATATGTTATATGAACTCCGTTGAGAACATGATTATACTATTACATGTTTAACTGTTATTACTAACCGGTGGTAGCCTACTTCGTTGCCTCCGAGCTTGTTTACTTTGCTTGAAATCTTCTCTCGCTTGGTGTATCTCCTTGGAGAGATGGAAGGTACATAAATGATACAATGAAGTAAATAAAATACAATGGTAGAAGTTCTGGGCCGCCTGGGCAGCGTTGGGCTTGCCAGGATGGACTTGGCTACTGTGGTTTGGGTTACCTCCAGAGTGCCCTTATCTCTTGGTGTGTTGGGTTGATTTTGGAAGCTGATTCGAGACTGGCCATCTCCAACAACAGTTCGAGCTATTGTATCCTTTGATATATGTTATCCTACTCTCGCTTGATCCCTTGAGGTCCTTGGAGAGTGGAGTTATGTGTTAATTATTCCGCCATTACTTTTGCTATTCATTATGACTACATGCATGACATCACTTTCACAAATGACTTCGAATGCTAAGTCTTTGCAAAAATCCCCATTCCCTTTAGCCCTCACTGAGCTATGATTTGTTTAGCTCACCCTTCTTTATGAAAATTTTAGGTGAGGCCGAGCATGAGTCAATGCCTCAAGCTGAAGGCGAGGTTCACTTATGTGATTAGTCAGATTTCTGTTTGCTGTGACCATGCGTGCTGTTGATGTTTGCCCTTGTTGTTAAGAGTTATCTTTGTGGGGAACAACCTTATATAATATTCTTTTGGACTTGTATGTAATGTAATACTAACTTGTGGATCTTTAGTTGTTATCTAACTTAGCACTTATTCTTTTGAGATCTTGGAGATGTTGATAGGACGTATCTTGTACTCGATAGGAACCTAGATCTTGCACGTATAGACAGGTGGATGAAATCTTATTGTGCCACATGGTTGGGCACCCTTTTGGAAGTTACTTGTGGATAATATATGAATTTTAGGTTGGCAATTAATGATCTTGTAGGTATTAGTATTACATTCTGTTGCGTTCCGGCCTTTAACTAGAGATGGTTGGGGTCGGGGCGTGAAAGCTACCATAATGCCAATTCCCTCTCTCGTTGAGGCATACGCACCTACTCTAGAGGCGTGGTTCATCTCGTTAGGGCATACAAATCTATCTCAAGAGTGTTGGGTCGTAGGCTTCCGGGTACATCCAGAGTATACCTATCGGGAGTAAAGGGTTTACCGACTATTGATATCGTTGTTCGTGGTTCGTGGATCGAGATTAAGTAGAACCGTATCTTTTTCCATATGTGGTTATCTCGTTATCTCGTTACCTAAATATATTGTTATATGTTCTACTCATATACTTGTGTATTATCTAGTCTTGTATACTTGTGTGCTATCTAGTCTTGGATACTTGTATGATATCTAGTCTCATATATTTGTGTATTATTTAGTCTCGTATACTTGTGTGCTATCTAGTCTTGTATACTTGTGTGAAATATAGTGCACTACCTACGTATATGTACCCTGTGTTGTTATTTGACTTCCGTTCACATTTGTGGAATGGTCAGGGTCATTGTTAATTGATGTCTCGTAGTGAACATTCGAGTACTTGTTTAAATGCATTGCACGAAATGTTTTCGAAAACTCCACGATTTTATGTCCCTCCCTCACTGGGCATACGTGTTTTGTATATTCACCCTCGTTTCTAACCATTTCAGGTTCAATGCCTTTGAAAGTTGATAAAGGGAAAGTTCGAGAGTTACCGTGATTGGATATATTGGCTTCAATTGATGTATAAGTGAATCTTTGTGTTATAGTTAAGTGGCTTGGATTGTAGACTATTTGAGAACATAGAAATGCTGAATGTAATTGTATTAGTTCATGTATATATTTGTGTACCACAGAGGATTGTAATGTAAAGTCCAAGTCTTGTATGAATTGATAGTGATAGGTGGCTTGTAATAACTTAATGGTTTACTTTATCACCTAACTGTCTTGCATGTTTGTCTGGATAAATCGAATTGATTCGCAGACTCAATAGATAAGAAAGTTGAATAGATATGATTAGAGTGGTATGATAATCGAACTATTGTTAAAAGAACTTCAATAGTTAATGGAATGCATGCTTGTGTGTTGAGAGAAAGACTAGGATGATCTTATAGTCTTGGGAAATCATTCTATGAATGGTATATATTGTTGTTGTGGCCAATTCTTCTGAGTGTAGGGTTATGGATAGTCCTAAAACAAGGGAAACTTTGTCCGTTTTTTCTCATTTTTTGTGCCGTGAAGTATTGACGGTTTTCTGTCGCCTTTCCAAAGCCTATCCCTTTGGAGCAACGGAAGATTGATAGAAAATGTCCATTGTACGCTGTCCTTTTTTCTTGTAGTGTCTTGACGATCTTTGACTAGACGGGATAGGCAAAAGTTGATCCAATATATTGACTATCAATTTTATTAGCAATAGGTTGTACATGGAAGTCTTTATCTTTGACTAACAATTGTTCACTTTAAGATATCAATTTTGACAATTCTAAACATTTACGTAGGAATGACAATAGGGGCATTTTGGGATGGAGGAATCTATCTCCATGTCCTGTTGTATCACCCTAAAGGTCATCTCAACACCCATCCCACCCCTACATTCTGTATACTTATCCCTCGCCCTTGCCTTGTCTCTAAATTCCCATGACTAATAGGAATTACCAGCAAGTTTATATTAATTATTCTTTTAAATTGTGAGATAGTTAACGACATAACTTGAAAATATAAATTAAAATTATAATAAATGATTAATATAATATAGGTGTTAAATAAATGTTAAATATAAATTATATATTAAGTAGGTGCTTTAGTTAAATAGTAAAAAATAAAATTATAATAATTAAGTTTTAACCATTTAAAATAAGTTTGGATTGATATCATTCGTATGAGAACTATGTGGAAAATAACACTTGTTTGTGTTATTCGGTGCAGATTGATTACTATAAAACCTTTTTTTAAATTATTTTATGTCCACATATAATTAGTATTGTAAATTTTTAAAATATCACAGTTAATTATATTGATTTAAACTAACTTGAAGCAAGACTGGGAATAACCAACAAAACTCTTAAATCCATTATGATCAACTACGAAATGGAAGTATTCATGTTAGTGTGTCTTGATTAAAAGAATAATTATAAATTTTTTTTGAGTGATCATTTTGTTCTTCTTTATTTGAATAATATTTAGTCTAATGTCATTTTTTGCATACTTTTATATTTATGACCTTAAATTTTTAATGCATATGAAAAATGTAAAAATATAAATATGAATCTATATGTATGCGGGCAGGTTATGTGGGACGACGAATGCTTACCCTTGCATGAGGATTAAAGTCAATCCCCAATTCTTATCTCATCTTCCATCTGCCACCCTAGTACCCTTATTATTTTGGGCGGGGAGGGACTAATGCCTGCAAAACTCACCCCTATTGCATCCCTACATTTAGTGACTAAGGCTCATTTAAAACATTTAGGCCATCTTTAATGGCCTTTAGCATCTGAAGAAGTTTAAATGTTTTTCTTACATACCAACAACCCACCTAAATGATTCCTTATTTTTGGGAGCCCCTAAAATTTGGAACTTGACTCTCTATTCAAATCAAAAGTTTTAAATTTTAAAAAATAAAACGTAAAAATGTAAAAAAGACATCTTGAAAGTTTAAAATTAAAAAGAATTGATATAGTCAACGAAAATTTCAATTTAGAAAATAACAAATAATATTAATATAACAAATAATATTAATAATTAAGAATAATATTAATATTATCAATGATTGTCAGAACAAAGCTGATGGAAAATTTTAAAAATAAATAAATAGTGTAACAATGTGTTAATAATTAAAATAAGGAGTAGTCTAAAAATAGAGAGACGTGTTTTCAAAAATATATACTTATTTGTAGATCTGATCATTTTCATAGAGTCGACTTATCCTGGTGTATGGCTCATCGACATTTTAGATCTTCATTTTCCCAAGAATACGAAAAACCACATTCTCTTCTATGCATGATTTCCATCTTTTTCTTCAACACCGGTGAAAGGAATAAACACCAATTTTGTAATTTTGATACTTACTCTATACTTTTGAAAGTACTAGCCAACTATTGAGATCATGTCACTACACATCCATAATTTGGAATCAAGATCGAGAAAGTCATGCATGGATACCATGCCATGGCCGAAACATGCATAGGCAAACAACAAAAAAATTTCAAGTTTTGTGGTAAGGATCAACATGCAAACTTTCTATTATATCCATTGACTATCAACACAATATATATATATATATATATATATATATATATATATATATATATATATATATATATATATATATCAACTATACATATAGAAATAGAGAGGTCCATAGATATACCTCTTGTAGTCAACTTTGGAGAAGATGAAGATGGAAGACAAGCCTTTGAACCCTTCTAACTTGAAGGCCCTAGTTGGTTCACCAAATATCCAAAGCTCAACCACCACTTGAAAATTGAATGTGCTAGCATATAACTTCAAGTCTTAGGCTATGTATGAATGTTTCAAGGAAAAACAAGAAAGCTTCCTTTTTTATTTGGCTATGGGCGAAACTTTCAATGTAAAAGGGATGAGTTTTCTTTTGATCTCTTGTTGTGCCTATGTCGTGTGAGTGAGAGGCCTTTGATGAGATAGATTAATGTTGAGATCAACTATTATAATAGGTTATCATAATAGGTGACCAATCATATTTGTCACTTTTTGATAAGAAGTGTCCAATTAATGTAATAGTCTCTGATAC
Organism: Ehretia macrophylla; assembly: GCA_037974665.1. Taxonomy (NCBI): domain Eukaryota; kingdom Viridiplantae; phylum Streptophyta; class Magnoliopsida; order Boraginales; family Ehretiaceae; genus Ehretia; species Ehretia macrophylla. Next base: position 9,518,210 of record CM075767.1, on the reverse strand, counting down.
CGCATTAATGAAACAAAAAGGATTACATTCAACTTACATAGACTTCAAAATTAGGAATTGTGATGCCACAGGCTTAAGAAGATCACTTCTCTTAGGTCCGCTAAGGCAAAATATACTAGCCCGAGCTCTAATTTCCATGAACTAAACATCCAAGTTGCTAATATTACAGTTACATTACCTATTACAAGATTTCCTCAAATCAATACATTATATAAACTTCATTACTAATAATTAGAATTACAACTAACGAATATTTATCGACAAGATCTAGATCCTTCAGATTACATCATTTAGGTTTAGCTACCTCATCTAGACCTTACAAGCACAATAAACTAATGATTTATAATCCGCATATCCAAAAAAATAATTACAATCCTTCAAGTATTCCAATTTACATCACATAATGACACAACATAAAGGAATACATCATGGCATCACGTAGGATTGCAAAAGGCAGAAGATCTAACTCAATAAGGAACTAGAGCTTTCTATCCCTTGATTGGCTTAACTATACCTGAAATAGTGAAGTAAGAGGAATGAGCTACAACTAGCTCAGCGAGGGTTAAAGGTCATGGGGGGTTTTCGTAAACATTTTCCATTTAGAAAGCCCTTTTTGGAAAACATGTTATGCATGAGTTTCAATTAAGTACAAGAATTAATGAACACGCGGTAACAATTAACCCAACTCCAGGGGCAAAGGCTCCTACGGGAGTGTATCACATAATATCAAAAGGATACAATTGTTCTTGCAGTTGATGTAGTCGGCCGACCTTGAATCAATCTTCATCAATATCCCCAAACCCCTAGATGATATCCGGATATCCACCGGGGACCATGGTAGTCGAGACCGACTGGTAGCCCGATGCTACCCAGGAGAAATGAACGCTACCATGCCAATGATTGTGGTTGCAACCTTCGCGCCCGTAGAGATTAACATTGTAACCATAACATGAATAATAACATAAATGAGAGGCAACAAAGTAGGTTGCCCCCGACCACGTAGCAAGCATATCAAGATTTGAGCATAATCATGATCCAAATTGAGTTCATATAACATATAAACTTGCAAGTGAAGATCAACGAGGAAAGTTACTTAAACAAGCAAGTGTACAACCATGTAACGACCTCATTCGAACTTGTAAATTTATATGTGCATCATTTAGATAATCATGAAACCAATACTCATCATGGTTGTTCATATTAATACCATATAGAAAACTCAACATAACCATATACCAAAGGAGGGTGTAAGGATACCTTAAAACAACTTAAAACGACAATAAAATGCAAGCTCGAACGAAGCTATGAAGCATCCTCAACCATTTTTGTATTAGCCTAACTTAGGAGGTTAATTTTCCCACTTTCCCGAACTCTAATTACTCTGATTTTGGTCTAGCATCAAAGCTTATCGAAAGTCGGATCCGACTTCACTCTCTCAGCAGTGACTTTCGGGCGACTGTCTGGTCAACTGGATCCGATAGCAAAATGCATGAATTTGCATTTTCTTGCTTCTAAACTCATTCTATCAGGCTCAAATCAATTGTGTAACTTAATTCCATGCCAAACAACATTAAACTATAAGTTTTCTAGCTCCTAACGTCACACCACTCAAGTACAACACCTTCATCTACCAACATTCAACTTCGCACCTATTGTTCAAAACTCAACTTTTACTTTTCTCTCTTTGCAACCAAATTAAACACACTCCATACATGTAACACATCACCCAACATATATAATACTCTCAAAGATCATCAAAAGCTACAAAGATCAAGGTCAAGCTACAAATAACTCCAACACAACATTTGAAACCCTAGTTTATTCATACCAAGCTCAAATTCATAATACAAGCTTATAAACCTCTTCATTTTACTCAATACACATACTTAGTTCATCAAGCATGCTATATAATTCATTTATAAAACTTTTCAAAACATCCCTCACCTTAGATGCAACAATGAAGGCTAAATGGAGCCTGAAGATGCTAAAGGATTGAAGAAAATACCCTTAAACCCTTATTCCTTCCCTCTTCTTCCTCCATTTCTCTTCTTCTTTCTCTTTTTCTTTCTCTTTTTGGTCTAGTGTAGTGTGTGTAATGTGTGTGTTGAGTGTGTTTGTGTGTGTTTTGAGTGGGAGAGAATAGTGGAGTTAGGTGATCAAATATCTCATTGGCCAAATGACCACCTTGCCCTCCAACTAAGTCATGTTTTGCTAGTTTGTCATTTTGGTTGAATTGCAACTAGTTGGTTACTACTCTAGACCTATTAAAATACAATTAATGCCTACGACACGTAAAACTCCCTAATGCACGTAATTGAACATTTTGGCACGTTGAACATGAACATGTAAATGATATAAATTGCATATTAATTAATATAAATGTATTTTAAATGATGCAAAAATACATGAAATGTTATAAAATGCACATGAGCCTCGTGCAGGGTTTCACAAGAAGCCATGCAAGCCATTTGATCTTAATGATTAGCATTAGATGACAAGATGATCATCTTTTCTCTCCTCCATGGCTTGGCCGAAAATGCAAGTGGATGGAGAGAGAATGTTGTCATCTTTATTATTATTATTATTATTATTATTATTATTATTATTATTATACATACATATATATATATATATATAAAAAGTTACTTTAATAGATAGACAATCAAAATTGTTTTCTTCTAAAGTAAAAATCATGCAAATCCTAGGATTGTAATCATTACAATCCAAAGGTAACTTTATTCTCTTTCTTGACACTAGTCAAAAAGGTTCTATCATCCAAAGCAATGGTTAAGATTCTTTTGTCTTTATACAAAAGTTAATCTTGTCCATCCATTTCAAATTCAAATGACTAGGATTGATGACATGGACAATCCTAGTCATCAATCTCTACATGCATATGCCACATGTAAATATCTAGTCATTAATTTGCAATTCACCTTTTGACAACCAAAATGATTATGTGGCATTTCTCAAATTACATCATCATGACACATATATAATATATAAACTCCTTTATATATATATATAATTTTTTCCCATTCTAATCTCTAGTAGAATTAATATATTGAAACTACTTTTCAATAACTATAGTTTGGCCCCAAAAGTTTTGACAATTACAATTGGACCCCAAAACTTTTCAAAACTATACTTTTGGCCCAATTACTAACGTAGATGACTCTTAAGACCTTGAAGCCACCAACCACATTATACAAGCTTCCGGTGAACTTATTCATGATGCTTATTAGTGTGTGACCTTCTAGATTCATAATCGCATACCGATAAAGGACCGATAAACCTCCTTATCTATTTCGGAAATGTCTCCACCATTTACCGAAATACCCTTATGCTCATGAGTGACGCACTAGCAATGAACATACCATGAGAATGTAAACGATAATGAAGACAACACCTTTTATGAATCCATTTAATCATCGAGAATTAGCGTGCAATCCGATCCTTCTGTTAAGAATGCCCCGATCGGGAAAGGACCATGAAATGGTTAAGTCCACCTCCGATACTATGTATAAATCTGAATAAGTGAGACGAGAGATGACTACCATGGAAAAACCCATTTCCATCACTTCATACTCGCCTTGGCAAGGACTTGCTCGTTTAACGACCAATCTCAGATATCATAAGACATCGCCTCACGCCGGAGGTTAACAGATCCTATCTTGACAATTAAATGTCTGTTCGTACCACAAAACTAAAATGCGTAAGGCCATAACCCACCTTATGAAAGACGGGTATTGTCCAAACGCAGTATTTAACCCCTAATATAACCGGCAGCCGTAATTTCTCAAGTTTAAGGATTAATATGCATAATTCCCAACTAAATAGTAAACTATTAACCTGAAATCATGTAGTTCACTATTTATTGTCACATTCAATGATCCGTACATAAACGATCACTCATATGTTTATTAGTCCACATCAGCATGTTGTTCTGGCACTTCGCACGCCATCCTTTATCATTAACATCACTATGTTAATTAAAGGTAATAACATATGATAACCCGTACTCGATTATTCTTGCCCTGGTTGAATAATCTAAAGGGTTATGAATCGATTCTTAATGTTGATCATATCGAAGAAAAAGTGCAAAATATCCTAAACCATTTTAGAACATTTTTATTCTCGGATAAGCATTGGGGACATATTCATATCGAAGCGGAGAATATGAAACACGTAAATGTATTCTTATTAAACCCTAATAAGGTCATCTCAAACTATAGCATTAGGGCATATCCCCAACAATCTCCCACTTGCACTAATGCCATCAGCCATAGGATATAGTTCATTGTATATTCGTATCAATATACTCATCTTCTCCAAGACGGTGATCAACTGTAACTATCTTTACAGGATTAGTGAGTCAACTATAGAGGTATCTATAGGAAACTATTTTTGTTATATCATTTTCTATCAAGAAAGAAATTCTTGAATTGACTCTTTTCCAATTCGGATTCTTGATGAGATCGGTTTTATTAAGCTTGTACAAAAAGCCTCTATAATAGTCACCATATTTCATATCGACTACTATCAATAGACAGAACCACACAATATCCAAACATCATAAAAGTCAAGCAATATCTTGGCTCAAAAAATAACATAACAATTACTTATTTTTATTCGGAACTCTTTCCAATAGTACACTAATCCACTAAATACACTTTTATCCCCTTTTTAGTGAATTTTTTACTAAGAACTTCACTATTAACCATGAACCTTAAAATTTTGGGTTAAAGTTCATTTAGAGATCAACAAGATCAATAGAACTCATATGTATTCTCTCCGATATCTATCATGTAAATCATTACATCATATCGTGCCAAGTATTTGCCATCACATTTAAAGGAGAATGCAAACAACGAAAGGATTAGGTGTAAAAACAATTCACAACCTTTCTTTAATAGTCAGAAGGAAATCTATAGAAAAATACGGATACCCTGTCATAGAGACTAGAGACCAAAGTTTCATAGATTCTTTCATCTTAAAGAAAACTTTAAGATCATGACTGGGTGTACATGTGACGCCCGAACTTTTTGCCTTGCATTAACTTACTGTTGCATCCCTTGTTTGCGCATTTCCTTCTGTGCTTTACTAATTGTCTTCTTTAGCTACTATTCACTCCGTTTTCAAACTGCATTCTATTAGTGAATTAGCATTTTTATTAAATCATATTAATTGTTAGAGGAGTGGGAAAAATGTGCAATTGAGCTAGAAGCGATAGGAGAGCTCGTTTAGAAAATGATTTTAGTAGTTAGATGAATAGTGTTACGTAACATAACTTAGTGTTTTAATTAATTAGCATACATTCTACTACCTAGGCTCGTTTTTAGCTAACTAAGCGCATTTTATTGGACCACTTAAGTACCCAAACAAGACCCCACCTAAGCTTAGTCATTATATAGTCTTATAAGCTCATAAAATGCAAAAGAAAAAAAAATAAAAAGCTAAAAACAGAAGAAGAAAAGCTGCCAGCAGCTAGGGAGGAAAATGAAAGATTTTGTTCATTCAACTCTTCGATCCAAGCCTCTCCAAGTCTTGAGCAAGTAGATTAGGGTGTGTGCAAGCCTCCTAGGTGTTCCTACACGCTTTGGTGAGGGATTTCATGGCTTATTTTCGCATTTTAAAATAGTTGCTATTTTATTGATTTGTTGAAAATGCGATCAAATGCTAATGTATTGATTATCTATGCTATTATACCTTGTATATGAGTGCTAGAGAACATATTTGAGCCATTGTTTCGCTTTTTAAACGGTTAGAATAGTTAGTTTGATTTATAAGGTGAATAGTGATATTTTTCTAGGGTTTTGTGTAATTGCACGTATTAGCTTGATTCAACACTCCTAATAGATGCTTTAGGTGCTAATGAAGATAGTCTAATAGCCCCGTACACTTGAATTGCTCTAAAATTGCATAAAACGTGAAATAGTCGACTTTAACAAAGGGGTTTCGGGGTTAATACGAATCCGGGTGGATTCGGGCTTCACTTTTAGTATTCTTAGGCTACCTAGGTGCTATAGAAGCTTTGCTAACCCTTGTTTGAAGCCCGGATGAGGTAGGTGTAGTGTAAAGCTATAAGAGAGAATTTGGGGCTTTCGGGGTTATTGCGGGCGTTTGAATGTGTTAGAGGGTTGAAAGGGTTCCTTGAGGGTTAGTTAGAAGGTTGGTAGAGTTTCCCTTTGAATTGGAATCATTAACTTTGGTTTGGAAGAGAAATAGCTTGAATAACAAAGGGGTTTAGGTGCAATTTCGGTTGTCTCGCGCTTCTAAGACCTTGGCATGACTTCTGGAATGTTTAAAAGTGGTTTCAAGTTGGTTTGGAACTTTTGATGTAATTCTAATTATATCTTGTATATGCCCCTTTGTAAAACTGATTATTTGCTTGTAGAAACTGCTTATATTCTAACTACTTTGAGGTCAACCTACTTTGTTGATCTTCCTATGTGTTATTGCTTATCTTATTGATATTAACTTGCCATTGTAAAGTGCATTGCATAGTGGTTGCGCAACCATAGTGTCAGGGGCGGATGTATTGAATATCGACTGGGCGGTAGAGGGCTTGCCAGTGGATATTCAAACTCCGTGCTCTATTCCCTCACTCGCCTGGTCCAGAGATTGTCAGGGGGTGTTAGGTCGTAGGATTATCGGGGTACATCTGGAGTACACCCACTGGAGTGTTTGGGATTATGCCGACTTCTCGTTATCGTGATCGTGGTTCGTGGATCGTATTCGTGGATTGAAGATTTGGTGTTGGGGTTAAGTGAAATGTATCCTTTTTAATGTGTGGTTATTTAAGCTATTGTTATTTCTTAAATTGTTTAATTACTATTGTTGATTAACTGTTTTAATTTTTGCGTTGCACGCCCCGGGAGACTTTATCCCTCACTGGGCAACAGTGGTTGCTCATACCTCGATATATGTTTCAGGATGTGCTGAGGGTGATCCCCAGCTAGTTGAGGTGATAGTAGAAGAGGAAGAAGTTCAGACTGATCCTTTACCTTAGTTGCTGTGCTTGATAGCTTGAAATGGTTTATGTTCTTGCTGCTATCTGGAAGACTCAATTGTTATCTTATGTTCTATTTTGTAGCCTAAGGGTTATGTATATGCTAGTTGTAAAAAGTTCAAGGATAGTTGGTTGTGGTGTAGATTTGGAAGCCTATGTCTTGTAATAACTTATGTATCTGCTTTAATTACCTTGCATGCTTGGAAGTGTATGTTCTAACTCTAGCCACTAGCATGCTTGTGTGTTTTGGGACTATTGTATGCTTCAAGACTCGGATGGCTTTGAACCTTTGTTGTTTAGTTATAAAAAGCTTGTCTTATCTTGTTGAGGTTTTATTTGAGTGTTTACAGGTTTCCAGAATGTCCACGGCACAGGGGAGACTCTGTCCGTGTGTCGGGTCCGGACTTAACCTTTAGCTTGGGGTTGGGTCGGGGCGTTACATTTTAAGTGGTATCAGAGCTATAGATTGCATGAAGCCGGGTTAAATTTCTCGGTCTGTGGGTAGAGATCTGTTATGTGACCTTGTGATTGTATGTATTTGTGGTCTTTTGATTTGCCTAAGTGGAATTTGAATTAGAAAGGAACATGCTAGCATGATAATGGAATGCGAAAGGTCTCTAAGAGTTAATAGTTGAAAGTGAGAAGTCTAGAATGTCAAGCATGATTAAGTGACTATGAATCTCTTGTATGTGAATATTCTCCTAATGTAATATGTGACTTATGTGAATTTATTTGCACTTCTTCTTATGTGCTTTACCTGTAATTTATATAAATGCCTGTCATAATACTTTGCATTCTAGCTGTTGAGATGAGGAGACGGGGCAGACCGGGGAGAGAACCGAAGGAAGCTCCCAGGCAGGGTGTACCGGGAGAGGGTGAAGAAGTAGCAGAGAATGCACCACCGCAGGGACCAGAACCCAGCACTGCACAGATTCTGGCTACTATGGCTACTGCAATGAACACTATTGCACAGTTTGTAACTCAGCAGGGTCAGGCAGGGACTCCTAGGGGTAATCAGGCCGTCAGAGCTGAGGGTAGTGTTGCTGCTGGAGCTAATTTGTATGACCAATTTCTACATCACGGGGCCTACAGCTTCTTTGGTGAACCTGATGATATGAAGGCCGAATTATGGTTGAGGAAATTTGAAAGGGTGGCTGCAATTCTAGAGTGCAGTGATGAGAGAAAGATCACTTATGCTACATTTCTGTTACAGGGTGACGCCGAGGAGTGGTAGCATACTATTAATGAGAAATGGGAAGCTGAGGCGGTTCAACATTCGTGGGCTGATTTTGTTCGAGAATTCCGAGACAAATATATCTATGTGGTTGCCCGTGAAAGGCGTCAGGTAGAGTTCATAGCTTTGAAACAGTGGAGTATGTCAGTGGATCAATATGAGGCTGCTTTTACTAGGCTTTCCCGCTATGTGCCAGCTTTGGTACAACCTGAGGATATGAAGATGCAGAGGTTCATTATGGGATTGAGGAAGGATATTATGCTTAGTCTGTCTGCAAATGATTACTCTAACTATGCTGCAGTGGTCAAAGCCGCCTCGAGGTATGAAAAACGCAAGGCAGACGTGATGGCAGAGTCTAGTCAGGGGTACCAGAGGTATGAATCAGGGGTACCAGAGGTATGAAAAACGCCTCGAGGTATGAATAAGCGGCAGTTTCAGTCTCAGAGTCAGGGGTACCAGAGGCAGACTATTCAAGTTGGGCAGAGTCCACAGCCGAGGCAGACACAGAGTTATACAAGGCCTATTCAGATTCAGTCGCGACCAGTCCAGAGTCAAAGTCAGAGCCAGGGGCAGACCCGACCAGTAGTAGTTCGTTCTCAGCAGGGTAGTTCAGCTACCTCTACTTACAGAGCTCCTTCGGGAAGCACTGTTGCAAGACGTCACTAGCAGTGCAGCTTCTGTCAACGCCAGGGTCATACTGAGGAGAATTGTTAGAAAAGATTGGGCCGATGTACCGGATGCGGCAGTGATCAACACAGGGTTAGAGATTGCCAGAAATTCAAGAATACCAGGGGTCAGACATCTAGTCAAGGCAATCAGACCAGGGGTTCAGTTGCAGCACCAGTACCGCGGGGTCAGGCCCGAGTATTTGCCTTAGATGCTGAGGAGCTTCCGGATACGACCGCTGTAGTAGAAAGTACTTTTCTTCTTAATGATCAATCAGTTAAGGTTTTAATTGATTCCGGGGCTTCGCATTCATTTATTACACCTGTTTGTGCACAAAATGCTAAGTTGAAACATGATAAATTGTTGCATGATATTGTGGTTTACACTCCTATGGGGCCGAAGTTTGTCACCAAATCTATCTGCAAGGCATGTAATATTTATATTCAAGGTCGTGTTTTTCCTGTCGATTTAATTATTCTACCTTTCCGCGACTTTGAAATTATATTGGGGATGGACTGGTTAGGTAAATATTATGCCCGGCTTGATTGTAGAAAGAAGATTGTGAGTCTAGAAATGCCCTTCCAGCCTGTACTTAAAATAGTTGGTAGTAGAAAATCTACGGGAACTCCTATTATATCTTCTATTAAAGCATCAAAAATGTTAGGTAAGGGTTGTGAGGCTTACTTTGCTTATTTGATTAATCAACCTGGTGATCAATTGAAACTGAATGATGTACCTATCGTGAGAGAGTTTTCGAGGGTGTTTCCTGAGGAGTTACCTGGTTTACCACCTGATAGAGAGATAGAGTTTGTGATTGACTTATTACTAGGGGCTACGCCTATCTCTAGAACTCCGTACAGAATGGCTCCACCTGAGTTGCAAGAATTGAAAATTCAGTTGCAGGGTTTACTTGAGAAGGGATTCATTCAGCCGAGTTCTTCACCTTGGGGTGCACCGGTCTTATTTGTTAAAAAGAAAGATGGATCTCTTCGGTTATGCATTGATTATCGGGGTCTTAATTAGATAAGTATCAAAAACAAATATCCATTGCCTTTGATTGAGGAATTATTTGATCAGCTGCAAAGTGCCAGGGTATTTTCTAAATTCGATCTGAGGCAGGGCTATTATTAGTTAAGGATTAAGTCTGATGATGTTCCCAAAACTGCTTTCAGAACTCGGTATGGTCATTATGAGTTTGTTGTTCTGCCGTTTGGGTTAACTAACGCTCCTGCCGCATTTATGGATCTGATGCAGAGAGTATTCCGCCCCTATCTGGATCGGTTTGTGGTTATTTTCATTGATGATATTCTTGTCTATTCTAAATCTGAGGCAGAACATGAACAACATCTTAGGATTGTACTGCAGACTCTTCAGGAGCATTGGTTATTTGCGAAATTCAGTAAGTGTGAGTTCTGGTTAAGACAAGTCACTTTTCTGGGCCACATTATTTCTCAGGATGGAATTTTCGTTGATCCAGCTAAGATTGAGGTTGTTATGGCATGGAAACGGTCGGAGACTATTACAGAGATTCGCAGTTTTCTGGGTTTAGCGGGTTATTACAGAAGGTTTGTCAAGGATTTCTCTAAAATTGCTGGGCCTTTGACTCAACTAACTCGGAAGAAGACTATATTTGACTGGAATGAGAAATGTGAGGCTAGCTTCCAAGAATTAAAGAAGAGATTAACCACAGCTCCTATTCTCGTTCTACCTGAGGGTACCGATAATCTGGTAATCTATAGTGATGCTTCTAAGGAAGGTTTGGGCTGTGTATTGATGCAGAAAGGGAGAGTTATTGCTTATGCTTCCAGAAAACTGAAACCTTATGAACTTAATTACCCAACGCATGATCTCGAGCTTGCAGCTATCATCTTTGCGTTAAAGAAATGGCGTCATTATCTTTGGGGTAATAAATTTAAAATTTTTACTGATCACAAGAGTCTGAAATATCTCTTTTCTCAGAAAGAATTGAATATGAGGCAGAGGCGTTAGTTGGAGTTGCTTGAAGATTATAATTGTACTATCAATTATCTGCCAGGTAAGGCTAATATTGTTGCTGATGCCTTAAGCCGAAAGGCCACAATTGCTAGTCTAATCATAAAAAATTGGGAGTTCATGGAGGAATTATGTTTATGGAGACCCAACATTTCAGATTCTGGTGTTCAATTTGCAAGTTTGCATATTCAGTCCCTTTTATTACCCAAGATTGTAGAGGCTCAGCAAGTTGATCTGCAATTGATAGAAATCATAGAAAAGTCGAAAGGGGGAGAGTCGAATTTCAAATTACATGATGATGGTCTTCTTAAATTCAAAGGTAGAATTTGCATTCCTTCTGAGCCAGCTTTAAAGAAAGAAATTCTTGCAGAGGCTCATAATTCTAAGTATACTATCCATCCAGGCAGTACCAAGATGTACAGAGATCTGAAACAGAACTACTGGTGGAACAACATGAAGAGAGAAATTGCTGACTATGTTGCTAAATGCCTTACGTGTCAGAAAGTTAAAGCTGAACATCAGAGACCAGCAGGGTTGTTGCAGCCTTTGGCTTTTCCTGTTTGGAAATGGGATCATATTACTATGGATTTTGTGTCAGATTTACCGTGGTCTTCAAAGGGTCATCATTCAGTCTGGGTTGTTGTGGATAGATTGACCAAAACCTCTCATTTTATTGCTACTAAGAAGACTGAATCTCTGGATCGGTTGGCTGAAATTTATGTTGAGAATATTGTTAGACTTCATGGAATTCCTAAGAGTATTGTGTCAGATAGAGACCCTAGATTCACATCTCAGTTCTGGCAGAAGATTCAGAAAGCTTTGGGCACGACTTTGAGTTTCAGTACAGCTTATCATCCTCAGACAGATGGTCAATCCGAGAGAACTATCTTAATCCTCGAGGATATGTTACGGGCTTGTATTTTGGACTTCGGTAAGAATTGGGAGAAATACTTACCTCTTGCAGAATTTGCTTATAACAACAGTTATCAAGCTACTATCGGTATGGTACCGTATGAGGCTTTGTATGGGCGGAAATGCAGATCTCCTTTATATTGGGATGAAGTTGGAGAGTTGAAATCTATTGATCCTACCTTATTGCCAGAGATGAACAGAATGATTGATAATGTTCAGCTTATCAGAAAAAGAATGGTTACAGCACAGAGTCGGCAAAAGAGTTATGCAGATAGACGTCGTCGTGATCTGAAATTTGCAGTTGGCGATCGAGTATTTCTGAAAATTTCTCCTCATAAGGGCTTGATTCGGCATGGCAAGGGATGTAAACTCAGTCCTCGTTACGTGGGACCGTTTGAAGTAATTGAAACTATTGGTGAATTGGCCTATCGTTTAGCTTTGCCTCCTAGTCTGGGCAGAATTCATGACGTCTTCCATGTTTCTATGCTTCGGAAGTATCAGCCAGATCTCTCTCATATTCTTGAGCCCGAGCCTTTAGAGATTAGTGAGACCTTGACGTACACAGAGAAACCTCTTCGAATTGTTGATCAGAAAGTTCAGGAGCTGAGGACTAAAAGCATCCCGATGGTTAAAGTCTTGTGGGATCATCACGGGTTAGAGGATGCTACTTGGGAGAGAGATGATCATATGCGCGAGCGATATCCAGAGTTATTCACCGATTCATGTAAGAATTGTGTGGACGCAATTAGTTTAAGGGGGAGAGGATGTGACGCCCGAACTTTTTGCCTTGCATTAACTTACTGTTGCATCCCTTGTTTGCGCATTTCCTTCTGTGCTTTATTAACTGTCTTCTTTAGCTACTATTCACTCTATTTTCAAACTGCATTCTATTAATGAATTAGCATTTTTATTAAATTATATTAATTGTTAGAGGAGTGGGAAAAATGTGCAATTGAGCTAGAAGCGATAGGAGAGCTTGTTTAGAAAATGATTTTAGTAGTTAGATGAATAGTGTTACGTAACATAACTTAGTGTTTTAATTAATTAGCACACACTCTACTACCTAGGCTCGTTTTAAGCTAACTAAGCGCATTTTATTTGACCACTTAAGTACCCAAACAAGACCCCACCTAAGCTTAGTCATTATATAGTCTTATAAGCTCATAAAATGCAAAAGAAAAAAAAATAAAAAGCTGAAAACAGAAGCAGAAAAGCCGCCAGCAGCTAGGGAGGAAAAGGAAAGATTTTGCTCATTCAACTCTTCGATCCAAGCCTCTCCAAGTCTTGAGCAAGTAGATTAGGGTGTGTGCAAACCTCCTAGGTGTTCCTACACGCTTTGGTGAGGGATTTCATGGCTTATTTTCTCATTTTAAAATAGTTGCTATTTTTTTGATTTGTTGAAAATGCGATCAAATGCTAATGTATTGATTATCTATGCTATTATACCTTGTATATGAGTGCTAGAGAACATATTTGAGCCATTGTTTCGCTTTTTAAACTGTTAGAATCGTTAGTTTGATTTATGAGGTGAATAGTGATGTTTTTCTAGGGTTTTGTGTAATTGTACGTATTAGCTTGATTCAACACTCCTAATAGATGCTTTAGGTGTTAATGAAGATAGTCTAATAGCCCCGTACACTTGAATTGCTCTAAAATCGCATAAAACGTGAAATAGTCGACTTTAACAAAGGGGTTTCGGGGTTAATGCGAATCCGGGTGGATTTGGGCTTCACTTTTAGTATTATTAGGCTACCTAGGTACTATAGAAGCTTTGCTAACCCTTGTTTGAAGTCCGAATGAGGTAGGTGTAGTGTAAAGCTATAAGAGGGAATTTGGGGCTTTCGGGGTTATTGCGGGCGTTTGAATGTGTTAGAGGGTTGAAAGAGTTTCTTGAGGGTTAATTAGAAGGTTGGTAGAGTTTCCCTTTGAATTGGAATCATTAACTTTGGTTTGGAAGAGAAATAGCTAGAATAACAAAGGGGTTTAGGTGCAATTTCGGTTGTCTCGCGCTTCTAAGACCTTGGCATGACTTCTGGAATGTTTAAAAGTGGTTTCAAGTTGGTTTGGAACTTTTGATGTAATTCTAATTATATCTTGTACATGCCCCTTTGTAAAACTGATTATTTACTTGTAGAAACTGCTTCTATTCTAACTACTTTGAGGTCAACCTACTTTGTTGATCTTCCTACGTGTTATTGCTTATCTTATTGATATTAACTTGCCATTGTAAAGTGCATTGCATAGTGGTTGCGCAACCATAGTGTCAGGGGCAGATGTGTTGAATATCGGTTGGGCGGCAGAGGGCTTGCAAGTGGATATTCAAACTCTGTGCTCTATTCCCTCACTCGCCTGGTCCGGAGATTGTCAGGGGGTGTTGGGTCGTAGGATTATCGGGGTACATCCAGAGTACACCCACTGGAGTGTTTGGGATTATGCCGACTTCTCGTTATCGTGATCGTGATCGTGATCGTGGTTTGTGGATCGTATTCGTGGATTGAAGATTTGGTGTTGGGGTTAAGTGAAATGTATCCTTTTTAATGTGTGGTTATTTAAGCTATTGTTACTTCTTAAATTGTTTAATTACTATTGTTGATTAACTGTTTTAATTGTTGCATTGCACGCCCCGGGAGACTTTATCCCTCACTGGGCAACAATGGTTGCTCATACCACGATATATGTTTCAGGATGTGCTGAGGGTAATCCCCAGCTAGTTGAGGTGATAATAGAAGAGGAAGAAGTTCAGACTGATCCTTTACCTTAGTTGCTGTGCCTGATAGCTTGAGGTGGTTTATGTTCTTGCTGCTATGTGGAAGACTCAATTGTTATCTTATGTTCTATTTTGTAGCCTAAGGGTTATGTATATGCTAGTTGCAAAAAGTTGAAGGATAGTTGGTTGTGGTGTAGATTTGGAAGCCTATGTCTTGTAATAACTTATGTATCTGCTTTAATTACCTTGCATGCTTGGAAGTGAATGTTCTAACTCTAGCCACTAGCATGCTTGTGTGTTTTGGGACTATTGTATGCTTCAAGGCTCGGATGGCTTTGAACCTTTGTTGTTTAGTTATTAAAAGCTTGTCTTATCTTGTTGAGGTTTTATTTGAGTGTTTACAGGTTTCCAGAATGTCCACGGCACAAGGGAGACTCTGTCCGTGTGTCGGGTCCGGACTTAACCTTTAGCTTGGGATTGGGTTGGGGCGTTACAGTACAGGTCATGAGAAAACGATCAATCATATCACTGTACTTCATATACAAGGTACTTACAAGACATGATCGGTTTACCCAAGAAATACAACATGATATAAAATTTAGTTGGACCTTGGCGAACAAAGGTATCATAAATTCATAAGACTTGTTAAGGGCATAAACTCCCACTAACCTTTCTTATAAACTTAGATATCACCTTTATTAATTAATGAAAACGATCTCTATCTTTTAATTTTAACCATTTCATCATAGTTACCTTTCTCTAAAGAAACTATGCATGAAGGAGTTTAAATTCTATATAGCCATAGAATTAAAACATGGTATAAGTTTAAAGTCAATCTGAAAGATTTTGGTGATAAAAGATGCATTCTCTAATCTTCTTTTATAACCCAACATATTCTGGACAAGTCTCATAAGCTCTATTTCTTTTAATTATTTATTTTGAACAAACTCTTTTGTCAAAAAGAATAATTAATCTATCAAACTCTTTTGAATAGACATATAAAAGAATTCAAGTCTTTAACTCTTGACCATTTCAAAGTTTAAGACAATATAAGTACTATTTGGTATTTAGCCATTTCATTAAATGCTAAGTAATAAAATATAAATGTTCGAGTTTGAAGACATTCTTTCTTCCGATACGCAATCCAATCATTTCATTACCATAAATTAAAGATATACAAAAAATGCCAATCATTTCTTACAAAGGATCAATTCCAAAATTACCTATAGTAAGAAAAGATTGATAATAGTCACTATTATTTCTAAAGAAATTACTCAAACTAATCCAACATATTTATAAACATTTTTCAAAATTGGAATCGCATACAAAGTCGATCCAAAACAACCAAATCATGCATAGTCTGGGTCTATTACTTAATCCCCTCCTAATGAGAGATCTCTTGGTAAGAATGCCACAACCCAACTCCTTCTATGTCTCTTCCTCCTCCTTCTTCTAATATTTCTGTTTTGGCTAGGCTCAGCCACAGAATGAGAGGACTCAACATAGGGTTCGGGTGCTCCACCCAAATCAAGATTTTGCTAGCTAGTCAGAACATCTGGCAACACATTCAGTGTGACCTCAATTCTATGTACGTGTAAGTCCAAGACCAAGGGAGAGTAGGATGATGGAAGAGACTGCAAGATCAAGTCCACCTCAAGTCGGGGGTCCATGACGAAACCAAATGCTTCCAGTTGAGTTACCAAGTAAATCATCCTGAGGCTGTGCTGGCTCACGTTACCACCCTCTTCAAGTCTCATACTAAAAATCTCACGGGTCAACTGGAATCTCATACATTGACTGTGCTCACCAAAGGATTCTTCCAATGAACGAATGATATCTACGGAATGAGGAAGCCCCTTATAGAATCAACGCAGATTATCACTCATTGATGAAAGAATGTATCCCTTAGCACGCATGTCATCCTGGACCCATTTATAGTAAGTGATCTTATCGGTCTCGGAGGCAGTCTCATCTAAATGAGCAAATATCGGGACATCCAGAATATACTCAATTATCTCAAATCGGAGGACTACCCTTAAACTTTTGTACCATTTCTCAAAGTTTGTTCCAACTAAATAATCATGATTAAGGATGGACAAGATAGGATTTATGAATGAAGCCATAAATAAACTGCAGAAAAAGTAAATATAACAGAAAGTAAGATTGCAGACTAACAAGAATATATATAAAGCTATTAAATTGCAAGATAAAATAGTTACTCCCACTATTTGTTTTAAATCTCATACTCCCCAAATGAGAAAACATGAATCTATGAGAAGACTCTAAGTGGGATGACCAAGTTCCTCTGATCAGACATATTTCTTAAACCTTTGTGGTTATGCTGAAACATGAATACCAAAGGTCAACAACTCTTTGTTGTCTATTTCTCTAAATAGGGTATAGTCTACATTAGTCCCTAAATCACTTTGGTCTCAGACCTTTGTGGCTATGTTGATTAAGTGATCTAGTTAGATCGGACCAGCCATCACTTAGTTATCCGACAAATTGAATCAGTAACCTCAAACATTTGTGGCTATGTTGGTCGTTAGATTTTGGAAGATAACCACATCTCTATGTTTCATTCTAGCGATTTTAATAAACTTACTTTGAAACATATCATCTACCTTTGGGTAAGAAGGATTGTATTCATTTAGGTCTTATTAATATCCTAGGATGGGGGAGGACTACGATAAAACTCCTTTTACTGTTTTATTAATCTAATATTTGTTTGCATGTAGGGAGTTGATATAATCTCATCAAATCAATAAGCATTCAACATACTCTTAAGCTAATAATCACAATTATAGCATTTTTAAATAGTATGAATGCAAAGATATATGAATGGTGGATCATGGGCTTGGTTTTTGGGCTTAAAGAAATAAAACTATTTTCTTAAAGAGATCTTCAACTCCTTAAAATCTCCATTGTGTCTCCAATTCCTTGAAAAAGTCCATTAGGCCTCCAACTTCTTAGAAAAGTCCATTGGGCCTCCAACTCCTTGAAAAAGTCCATTGGGCCTCTTTCAAGCTTCTTTTGAAAAAATTACATAGAAGTCCTCACTACATAATTCTCTCAAAAAACAAAAATTAAAATTGAGATTTATATCTCAAATTACAACCCAATAATTTTTTACCCTAAAGCCCAAGTCCATGATCAAATTCACAATTCTCAAAATAATAAATATGCTTGATTATTCATATCAAAATATAATAATCAACATATTAATTTCTAGGATTCAAGTTTAATCTACTCATCAAACATGAAAAATAAACTAAACCAATGCCTTTTTGCATAATAATAAAACCCCTTTTATAGATGCAAGTCATAATGGCCCATTAATTCATAACCCTTTATAATTAATTATATTCACATCTAAGTCCAAAACTTAAAGAAAAACACAAGTCTATGGCCCATTCACACAAAGTAGCCCAATAGGTTAAAATTAAGCACAACTAGATGTACACAAGACCCAAGCCCAAATCCATATGTCTTTGAAGCCCATATTTATTAACTATAGTCCAGTAGTCCTCTAAAATATCATATTAAAATATGATAATCTTTTATCTATCTTAAAATTTAGAAATATCATCAATACAACATATTAGATTATTTCTAATTTTAAGATGAGATAACTATGGCCATTAAATTATGTGAAATCCATTTTGCCATTTTAAAAGACAGAAAGAAAAGTTGTATTCTTGACTATCAAACACCTTTACTAATCAAGTAGTCATCAACTTAAATCATATGCATGATCATATTAAAATAAGCTTAAAACTATTTTTAAACTTTCATTCTAATACATGCATACAATAGACATATACTCTTTTGAGTATTTCAAGGCAACTACAACAACTTTATATGTCCAACAAAAAGGAAAAATCTCCTCATCCACACACAATGTGGATTCGGCCAAAGCAATAAGAGATGCAAGACTTGTTCTTTTCACCTTTTGACTTCATATACATGCAAAAGGAACTTAATAAACTAGTAACTTTTAGCCCTTTTAGAATGCCCTTCTTATTCAAGTCTAAAAACAATCATGCAAAGATCAAATCTTCATTTATCTTCACAACTTAGCACTTTCAACAAGAGGACAAATCATCAACAAACTACATGTGATTTTCGGCCATCTCATTTATATAGGTGTAGCATGCAAGTTCAAGTTAAGTCATATACACACATATATATTCAAGATCTACATTATCAATCAAAGATCTAAACTAGATTTGAACATGCAAGTGTGTAAGCTAAAGGCTTAACATAAAAAACTTGCAAATCTACAAGCTCACAATCGGCCATAGGGTTTATAAACACATGACCAACATTTGATAATCAATGGATATATAGACATGGCTCTGATACCACTTGAAAGTACTAGCCAACTCTTGAGATCATGTCATTGCACATTCATAAGTTGGAATCAAGATAGAGAAAGTCATGCAAGGATACCATGCCATGGCTGAAACATGCATAGGCAAACAACAAAAAAATTTCAAGTTTTGCAGTAAGGATCAACATACAAACTTTCTATTATATCCATTGACTATCAACACAAGACATATATATATATATCAACTATACATATAGAAATAGAGAGGTCCATAGATATACCTCTTGTTGTCAACTTTGGAAAAGATGAAGATGGAAGACAAGCCTTTGAACCCTTCTAACTTGAAGGCCCTAGTTGGTCCACCAAGTATCCAAAGCTCAACCACCACTTGAAGATTGAATGTGCTAGTACATAACTTCAAGTCTTAGGCTATGTATGAATGTTTCAAGGCAAAACAAGAAAGCTTCCCTTTTTATTTGGCTATGGCCGAAACTTGCAATGTAAAAGGGATGAGTTTTCTTTTCTCTTGTTATGCCTATGTCGTGTGAGTGAGAGGCCTTTGATAAGATAGATTAATGTTGAGATCAACTATTATAATAGGTTATCATAATAGGTGACCAATCATATTTGTCACCTTTTGATAAGAAGCCATGCAAGCCATTTGATCTTAATGATTAGCATTAGATGACAAGATGATCATCTTCTCTCTCCTCCATGGCTTGGCCAAAAGTGCAAGTGGATGGAGAGAGAAGGTTGTCATCTTTATTATTATTATTATTATTATATATATATATAAAGTTACTTTAATAGATAGCCAATCAAAAGTCCTTTCTTCTAAAGTTAAAGCCATGCAAATCCTAGGATTGTAATCATTACAATCCAAAGGTAACTTTATTCTCTCCCTTGACACTTGACAAAAAGGTTCTATCATCAAAAATAATGGTCAAGATTCTTTTGTCTTTATTCAAAAGTTAATCTTGTCCATCCATTTCAAATTCAAATAACTAGGATTGATAATATGGACAATCCTAATCATCAATCTCTACATGCATATGCCACATGTAAATATCTAGTCATTAATATGCAATTCACCTTTTGACAACTAGGATGATGACGTGACATTTCTCAAATTACATCATCATGACATATATATAATGTATAAACTCCTTTATATATATATACATTCTAGATTCATAATCGAGTACCGATGAGGGACCAATAAACCTCCTTATCTATTTTGGAAATGTCTCCGTCATTTACCGAAATACCTTCATGCTATGAGTGACGCACTAGCAATAAACGTACCATGAGAATGTAAACGATAATGAAGACGACGTCTTTTACGAATCTATTTAATCATCGAGAATTAGCGTGCAGTCCGATCTTTCTGTTAAGAATACCCTGATCGGAAAAGGACCATGAAATGGTTAAGTCCACCTCCGATACTATGTATAAATCTGAATTGGTAAAACGAGAGATGACTACCATGGAAAATCCCTTTCCATCACTTTATACTTGCCTTGGCCAAGGACTTGCTCGTTTAACGACCAATCTCAAATATCATAGGACATCGTCTCACGCTGGAGGTTAATAGATTCTATCTTGACAATTACCTATCGGTTCATACCACAAAACTAAAACGCGTAAGGCTATAACCCACCTTATGGAAGACGGGCATTGTCCAGACATAGTATTTAGCCCCTGATATAACTGGCAGCCGTAATTTCTCAAGTCTAAGGATTAACATGCACAATTCCCAACTAAATAGTAAACTATTAACCTGAAAACATGCAGTTCACTATTTATTATCACATTCAATGATCCGTACACAGACGATTACTCAGATGTTTATTAGTCCACATCAGCATGTTGTTCTGGCACTTCGCACGTCATCATTTATCATTAACATCACTATGTTAATTAAATGTAATAACATATGATAACTCGTACTCGATTATTATAGTCCCAGTTGAATAGTCTGAAGGGTTATGAATCGATTTTTAATGTTTATCATATCGAAAAAAAATGCGAAATATCCTAAACCCTTTTAGAACATTTCTTTTCTCAGATAAGCATTAGGGACATATTCATATCAAAGCGGAGAATATAAATATCCTACAACTAACATAGTGTATAAAACACGTAAATGTATTCCTATTAAACCCTAATAAGATCATCTCAAACTATAGTATTCGGGCATATCTCCAACAACTTTTAGCAATTTGAATGATTGTAGTTGAAAGGATTAGACGACATTAATAAATATCCTATAATATATTATGAATAGAAAACATAGGTCAATAATAAGACGTATGAAGAATGTTGTAAGATTGCACACTTAATAGGAAAAGTAACACTAATTTTAGAAAAGGGTTAATGACATGTTGTTCTTTATATTTGTTGTGTTTTACAAGTTAATTTGCTATTTTCAAAAGTGTTAACTTAATATCCCTGATGTACAGTGGCAGAACCACCCTTTAGATTGTGGGGACTACAACCCTAACTCAACTTAAATTTTGTCAAAAAATGTGTGTATTTTTAATGTATTTTTAGGTTAAACCCCACTGAAAAAAATTATATATATATATAAGTATTTAATTGTATGATTTTAGTCTTCATTGGAGAAAAATTCTGGCTTCGCCCCTGCTAATGTTTATTAGTTGTGTTACTGCTAGTTCTTTGTCTTTTTTTTCTGTCTAAAAAATGACAATTTTTTCACGCATCTGACAATAATGTTTCTGTAATTTGGGAATTGCGAACGTTTATGTCATGTTGTCAAATACCTGAAAAATCGTCAATATTTAGATTGAAAAAAAAGCCGAAGGATTAATGGTGGTAGAACTAATATACATCATGAGGGATATAAAACAAACACTTTTAAAGTAGGGGATCAACTTTTCAAATAGAAGAAATGTAAGGAACTAAATATGTCATTTCATCCTTTAAAAAATGTAGAGCAACAGAAGTTCTACTAGATGTCCAAGCAAAATGGAGTAAGATGATGATACCTAAGGGTGATACATATCCATTTTTTTGAGATCCACATATATATGGGTCCTATTGTCCTTTTGTTGTTTGTAAGCTCGACCAATAAAACCAGGTCTGTTGTGATATAAAGGAACCACTGTAGTACATCAAATCAAAGGCAAAGCCAAAACCTTCCATGTGGGAGGTCAAGAAGAAACTACGACATATTGTTCTAAGATTACACAGATAATTACAAGATTATCCAGAAAATTATTTACATTTTGTCGTGACCAAGTCAATGTAATTAAGGAATACAACATGAAAGTTAAGGTGGGGCAAAAAAAAATTGGAACCTTTGGTAGGGTCATGGTCCGCTTTGCCGTAAGGTGGAGTTTTCGGATTCACTCGTAACAATATAAGTTATAATGTTATGACTCGTAAAGTTATGTAATTTAAGGGTATTTATATTTTCAGTTTACACTCAAGAGTTGAGTAAGATGATCATATAGTGACCTATTAATTAAACGTTTTGAGTTTAATCACGATTTTAGTTTTCATTTATATTTTTATATATATCATCATTTTATTACTATTAAATAATATTATGAGAAGATCAAAGTTTGACTTAATTTGCTCCTATTGTAAAGGAAAAAAATGAGCAAATGGTCCTTATTATTTTCTTAAAATTTTAAATTAGTCTGCATTGTTCAAAATTAGTCAATTTAATCCCTATTAATTATTTCCTAAAAAATTGTAAATTCGTTCCTATTGTTCAAAATTAGTTAATTTAGTTCCTATAGTTTTTCAAAAAAAAATAATTTAGTCTACAAATAGTGGTCACGTGCACGGACCAAATTAATTTTTTTGATAGAAATAATAGGGACTAAATTAAATTTTTTTAGAAAATAATAAGGACTAAATTGATTAATTTTGAACAATAGGGACGAATTTAAATTTTTTTTGAAAACAATAAGAACTAAATTGACTAATTTTAAATTATAGGAATGAATTTAAAATTTTGGTGAAATAATAAGGACCATTTGTGTGATTTTTCCCTATTGTAAATATCAAACATTCAAGCAAAAATAACAGTTGGTTGATAAATATATACAGTAGAACCTCTTTAAATTAATAGTGTTGGGACCACCAAATTATATTAATTTAGCGAGATATTAATTTATCGATAAATTAATAAATATTAATTTATAGAGATATTTTTAGTTTTTTTGGTTTTATAGTAAATATATTATGATTATGGTGTATTTTTTTGGTCCAATTTAAAAAGATAAGTGATAAGAATTGAAGATAAAATTTAAATTAGTAGGATTATAACAAAATTTCTCTAATCTCGTATCCAAGTTTTTGTAGAATTAGGATGAGAACTAAGTTCTCTAGTTTTGTATCCTAATCTTTTTTTTTTTTGGCTAAGCCAGCAAGAGCATTTCATTCAACTATAAAACCATAAAGTCATTTACAATGGGGTGTAAAGTCAAAGAAAAAATTGTATCATAATCCTTGTAGTATTATCTCAATTTTTTTTCTCTAAATAATTAAATATGAGATTCAACTACATTTAAAGTTCAACAAAAGATAAGCTACTCTTGATTCATATTTTAAGAAAATCTTATAGTCAATTTATTATGTATATTTTAGCTAATTATTAATTTATGAAATATTTAGGTCAATAAAATACAAAGAAATTTTTTTAAATGTATTATCTTATAATTTTATTAAATTTATCAACTTTTTACACTGGTCCCAAGTCGGGACCGGACATTTTTATTAATTAAAAGAAATTATTAATTTATCGAGTATTAATTTAAAGAGGTTCTACTGTATTTTTAAAGTGCACTAGGTGTAACTATTAGCTAAAGTTAAAATAATTGACGAATTTCTTCACCAAGTTAGCACTCGACGCACTTTCTTTTCCCTTTCCAGCGAAAAGAAGATGGCGTGTCTATGAACAAAAAGACCACTTTGTGAAAATTACGTCCAGTAAGGAGATAAAGACACACCACTTTGGCATACTTTAGTCGACGTTGTTAAAGTGATACCGAAGGACTCAACAAATCCAATGAGATATTGAGGAGCTATCACAAGACCAAAAAGCGAATCATATTTCGGTAGCTTTCAAAGAGCTACCACACGTGGTCCCAAGAAAGCAGTGAGCAGAATCGTTTGCAGGTGCACCCCATGGTCTTATGTTGGCTTTTGCCTTTTCAGTTCGGCAATATAACAAATTCAAGTGGCAACGATTCATTATAAGGGTTGGTTTAATTTAATGGTAAAACGTTTAAGAGATTTGATGGGGGTGAGCCAGAGCCCGAAAGGCTCTCCCGACCTGGAGCTATGAAGCAATTCCCGACCTTGACCTCAACTGCTTCCATGACACAACTGTCACATCTGATAAGACATAAAGTTGTGACAGTGTTGAGCAAGTATGAATAGTAACAGACAGAGCTCAACATTAAATGATGTCTGAATCTTGAAGTAGTATAAATATTATTTTCATCTATCATTAAAAAGGAACTTGGTACACATTTATTACTATAAACTATTACCTGTTAAACTCGAACATACTAATCACTCTTACGCCCAAGGAAAAACACGGTTCATCACCCCAGGATTCCTTCCTTGTTTTGTAGGTCCAGGTAGCTTGAGAGCCGAAGTACTGAGGTCGGACGGATATCAATTTTCCACCCTCATCAAGATTAACTAGAGATTTATTTTTCAAATCTAAATCAATTAAGAAATAGTCTCCTTTAAGTCAATTTCAAGACCTCTTGCATATTAAACGAGAACTATACGATTAGAAAAAATTCTACCAGTAACCAACACACTTGGTTTTGCTTCTCTTAACCATTTAATATGACTGACCAAAGGAAACCATTTAATGTGTTTCAAAATGGCCTTCCGACCTGAATGCTCGTGTTCTCTTTGGTCTCGCTAAATAAATGAAAGGTGTCAGTGTGGCACCTGCTAGCAGCTGACGCTGGCCATGGCTTATCTCCTGATTTTGATTTAAAAAAAAAAAAAAAAAAGTGAGTTTATGAGAGAGAAAGTGTTTATGTTTGTATGTTTGTATTTTCCTTTGACAAGGACGAGTCCCTGATTTTAACCATTCAACTGTGGCACTGAAAAACATGACGCTTTCATTAGCATTTATTTTGCAACAGACGAGCAATAAAATCATCCCCACCCCCGGCGCTGTCTCTCAATCCTACAACTTTTTTTGGCTAAATCTTACAACTTGTATTTAATGCATAAATATTTATAATAATATATTTTTATAGGGTACATTATGCATATAGTTTATATTGGTTATATATATTTTTTAAATTGATACTTAATATTTGAAAAAGAAACAGATTAATATTTATAAAAGTGATTCAAAATAGTTGTTATTATTCTTTTTTTTTGTCAAGAGTTATTGTTTAAAATTAGCCAACTCAATCCTTATTATTTTTCAAAAATAAAAATTAATTTAGTCCCTATTGTTTCTTAAAAAAATAAATTTAATCCTTGCACGGGAACTTTATTTGGGGACTAGATTGAATTTTTTGAGAAATAATAAGGACTAAGTTGACTAGTTTTGAATAATAAAGACTATTTTGAATTACTTTTGTAAATATTATGAATTAATATGATTTTTTTTTAACATTAAGGACCAACTTGAAAAAATGTGTAAACAATAGGGACTATTAAGAGCAAATCTCATAATTAGTCCTCATTGGTTTACAAGTGTTGGACAGATAGTCTCTATTGTTTCAAAAGTCATGCGGTTTTCCTTGTTTGCAAAAGTCTTACCTTTATTAGTTTCTATTGTTTGCAAATATCTCACCATTAGTTTCTATTATTTACAAAAATCTCATCATTAGTCCTTATTATTTCACAAGACATACAGTTAGTCTCCATTATTTGCAAAAGTCTCACCAATAGTCCTATTATTTACAAATATCTTATTATTAGTCTCTGTTATCAATTAACACCCGTTAAAAACTTAACAGAAAAATCACTATTTTTGTTAAATGACCTTATTACCCTTAATTTCATGAACAAAATTATATAATTACCCATACTATTTAATTAAAAAGAAAGAATTTTTTGATAAAAAAGACTATTATACCCCTAAAATCTGTTTTTAACGTTTAGTTAACATTAAGGAGTAATTGAAGGACCTTTTAAATAATGGGGAATAATGGTAAGACTTTTGCAAACAATAGGGACTAACCGCGTAACTTCTAAAATAATAAGGACTAATGGTGAGACTTTAACAAATAATAAGTACTAGTCGTGTGACTTCTAAAATAATGAGGACTAATTGTGTAAAATGTATAAATAATAGGGACTAATTGTGAGATTTGCTCATTTTGTAATGTAATCATACGCCTGATATAGATATCTAGTATCTAATAATATTTGTTTAAATTTTTTCTTCTTACTTATAATATTTTAACTCTTTTACAATACTCTAATTAAAAAATAAAAATAAAAAATCATTACAAGAAGTATCTTATTGCAGTGGTTTTTAATTATTGTATAAATTAAAACTATTTGTAACTATTTTATTTAATTTCAAAATTTAAAATTGTTTATCACGTTTTGTTAGTAATTACACATAAGATTACTTTTTTGCAAGTGTTTTAAAATTATAGTTTAATTGTATTGTAGCTCATTATTTACGAAAAATCATTATAATGAAAGATTTTTAATGGGACCATAGCGATAAAAGTAATTTACAACAATTTTTAATATTTTTACGATAATTTTAAGTAATATAATAGTGTGTTACAAATTTTTTTGCACAAATTGCGAAAATAGTTAAGCTTCCTAGTGAGTACGTCGATAAGCGAAACTTATGAAGTCCTTATTTTGCGTCTTTGCCGACTTAAAGAATAATTTGAATTCACCTTTTCCTTGTTTCTTTCAAAAGTCAAACTTCTTTTTCATTTTTGTGCCATCATTGAGTTCGATGGCATTTGTTAAAGGAGACAACAATGTTGACTAATTTTAATTATATCTGATAGCTACATCACCAATTTGTTTGATCTTAATCTGAGTGGGATACTTCATCTTGATAAGGAAAAATAATTCATGGCCATTCAACACAACTGTTGAATACTGAAAGCTTACGAATTTAAAAGAGTAGACATCTTTTACCCTTTATGAAGGAACATTTTTTTGTTTTTTTGTTTTGAGGGAGGCGAAAGTCGAGAAACTAAACCAAATAAGAACATGTTTCACCCTTAAAATCTTTTTCCATTAATGATAGTACAGATCTTGGAGGGTTATCAATTTAAGAAGTTTGAGACTGCTATCGTGACTCTAAGTTTTTCAAAGTGTCAGCACATCTATTAGATTCACGAAAAACATAGATCAGTTTATAACTATTGTGGCATGAGAGTATACACTTATAGTCTTCAACTAAGGGCGTAGGGGATTAAATAGATACGATTTGCCCTTCAACAAATTACACACAATATTGGCATAATCAGTCTCAATTTGAAGTTCCTCAATCTGTAAACTCTCAACCAATTTAGCTCCTTCCAATAAGGCGAGTAAATCAGCTCGACAACTCGTCGTCACCCCCAAGTTAGATGCAAAGCCAACAACCACTCAACATTCGTATTGCAAATAATTCCTCCTGGCCCTGTAACACTAGGATCACCTTTGGCACAACCAACATATGAGAGTAACAGATGAGAAGGAAGTCTCAATCGTATTAAATTCAGAGACATTAACAACTATATATAATATAGCCTTTGGGCAGCAGATAAACACAACCTAATCAAGTTGTTACAAGGGATAAAAAAATATAAACAACAACAATTCAAAAGAATTCAAATATTGAACAGTAGATTGAGTCCGATAATCATGAGCCACTATTATGTTCTAACATGCCCCCGCAAGATAGAGACGCCATCAGCAACTCTAGTCTTGAGCCGTAAAGCAGCGAAGTGTGACTTAACCAACGACTTGGTCATGATATCCGCAAGCTGATGAAAGGATAGAATGTGAGAGACTCAAAGTTTGCCAGCCACCACTTGTTCAAGAACGAAATGGTAGTCAAGTGCTACATGTTTCATACGGAAGTGAAAAACTAGATTCTTACAAAGATATGTAATGCCGAGATTATCATAGTAAATCGTTGGTGAAGCTGGCAGGGAAACATCAAGCTCATGAAACAAGTACACAACACAACAAATTTCCGAAGTAGTAGACACTACAAGAAAACAGCATTGAGGCTACCAAAAATGGCGACGAAAAAAGTTTGGTAGCCATTTGCAATGAATGGCGACGAAATGAAATATTTCGTCACCGTTTGGTGGCTAAAATGTGCGAAAAAAAATATGTTAATAGGAAAATTACAAATGGTCGCCATTTGGTAGCAAACGGCGACGAAATAGCCACAAACAAAGATAATTTTTGATTAATTAGTTTTTGGTCGCCATTAGGTCGCCAAATGGCGACCACATGGCCACCGTTATCATTAATTTTTGTTCGTATCTTAATTACCAAAAATAAATTATAAAAAATAATTATAAAATAGAAAAAATATAAATATGGTATCCATTTGGTCGCTATATAGCGACCAAATGGCGACCAAAAAAATTTATAAAAGTAAAAATTATAAAAAAATAATAATTTATCCACCAAATGGCGACCAAAAGTAAAAGTTTGGTCGCCAATAGCCACCAAGGGGCTACGAAATATTCATGTTCATGAAAATTTAAGTTGATTTAGAACATAAGAATTAATAATAACAAATACATTACAAGTTTGTGTAAGATCTCTTTTGTTTTGATTGAAAATATATTATAAGATTTATTCAATGGTATAAAGTTGTATATATTTAATGACTATAATAAAAGATAATATTTAGCTTAAAAGATCTACTTAAAACAAAAGAATTGATTATATAAAATAAATTTTATTTTTTGCATGGTAGTTCGTAGCCTCGTGGTGGCTATTGGCCACCAAACGGCGACCAAAAATAAAAGTTTGGTCGCCCTTTGGTCGCCAATAGCCACCAAGGGGCTACGAAATATTCATGTTCATGAAAATTTAAGTTGATTTAGAACATAAGAATTAATAATAAAAATACATTACAAGTTTGTGTAAGATCTCTTTTGTTTTGATTGAAAATATATTATAAGATTACTCAATGGTATACAGTTGTATATATTTAATGACTATAATAAAAGATAATATTTAGCTTAGAAGATCTACTTAAAACAAAAGAATTAATTATATGAAAGAAATTTTATTTTTTGCATAGTAGTTCGTAGCCTCGTGATGGCTATTGGCCACCAAACGGCGACCAAAAGTAAAAGTTTGGTCGCCCTTTGGTCGCCAATAGCCACCAAGGGGCTACGAAATATTCATGTTCATGAAAATTTAAGTTGATTTAGAACATAAGAATTAATAATAAAAATACATTACAAGTTTGTGTAAGATCTCTTTTGTTTTGATTGAAAATATATTATAAGATTTACTCAATGGTATACAGTTGTATATATTTAATTACTATAATAAAATATAATATTTAGCTTAGAAGATCTACTTAAAACGAAAGAATTGATTATATGAAGAAATTTTATTTTTTGCATGGTAGTTCGTAGCCTCGTGGTGGCTATTGGTCACCAAACGGCGACCAAAAGTAAAATTTTGGTCGCCATTTGGTCGCCAATAGCCACCAAGAGGCTACGAAATATTCATGTTCATGAAAATTTAAGTTGATTTAGAACATAAGAATTAATAATAAAAATACATTACAAGTTTGTGTAAGATCTCTTTTGTTTTAATTGAAAATATATTATAAGATTTACTCAATGGTATAAAGTTGTATATATTTAATGACTATAATAAAAGATAATATTTAGCTAAGAAAATCTACTTAAAACAAAAGAATTGATTATATAAAATAAATTTTATTTTTTGCATGGTAGTTCGTAGCCTCGTGGTGGCTATTGGCCACCAAACGACGACC
The DNA here is from genome assembly GCA_037974665.1 of Ehretia macrophylla. Lineage (NCBI taxonomy): Eukaryota > Viridiplantae > Streptophyta > Magnoliopsida > Boraginales > Ehretiaceae > Ehretia > Ehretia macrophylla. The sequence goes on along the minus strand of CM075767.1, from coordinate 9,488,397 downwards.
AAAAGTAAAATTTTGGTCGCCCTTTGGTCGCCAATAGCCACCACGGGGTTACGAAATATTCATGTTCATGAAAATTTAAGTTGATTTAGAACATAAGAATTAATAATAACAAATACATTACAAGTTTGTGTAAGATCTCTTTTGTTTTGATTGAAAATATATTATAAGGTTTAGTCAATGGTATAAAGTTATATATATTTAAGATATAAGAGTATGAAAATGAATTAATGATTAATAATTCTATATTTAACAAAAGTGGGATTATGAAATATAAAGTGAAAAACAATGAATATTGTGTCATTGTCATTAGTTTTTCGCACACTAATCAAATTGTAATTTCACACTAACATCAATGAATTAGTATAAATTGAAGAATGACTATAATAAAAGATAATATTTAGCTTAGAAGATCTACTTAAAACAAAAGAATTGATTATATGAAATAAATATTATTTTTTGCGTGGTAGTTTGTAGCCTCGTGGTGGCTATTGGCCACCAAACGGCGACCAAAAGTAAAATTTTGGTTACCCTTTGGTCGCCATTAGCCACCACGGGGCTACGAAATATTCATGTTCATGAAAATTTAAGTTGATTTAGAACATAAGAATTAATAATAACAAATACATTACAAGTTTGTGTAAGATCTCTTTTGTTTTTATTGGAAATATATTATAAGGTTTACTCAATAGTATAAAGTTGTATATATTTAATGACTATAATAAAAGATAATATTTAGCTTAGAAGATCTACTTAAAACAAAATAATTGATTATATGAAAGAAATTTTATTTTTTGCATGGTAGTTCGTAACCTCGTGGTGGCTATTGGCCACCAAATGGCGACCAAAAGTAAAATTTTGGTCGCCCTTTGGTCGCCAATATTTATATAAATAAATAAATTCATTTATTTAGAATAAAATTAATAATATAAATCCAAAGTTGTTTTTAGATAATATAAAACATATTTACAAAATTTAATGTGAAATAAATTTAGTTATTTAATATTAAATTAATTAATTTATAATTTATTATAACAAATTTTAGTTTTTGAATATCATTTTGTAGCCCCGTGGTGGCCATTGGCCACCAAATGGCGACAAAAAATAAAAATTTAGTTGCCATTTGGTCGCTAATATATATGAAGAGGCTACAAATTAAAAATATAAATAAATAAATTCATTTATTTAGAATAAAATTAATAATATAAATCAAAAGTTGCTTTTAGATAATATAAAACATATTTACAAAATTTAATGTTAAATAAATTTAGTTATTTTATATTAAATTAATTAATTTATAATTTATTATAACAAATTTTAGTTTTTGAATATCATTTTGTAGCCCCGTGGTGGCCATTGGCCACCAAATGGTGACAAAAAATAAAAATTTGGTGGCCATTTGGTCGCTAATATATATGAAGGGGCTACAAATTAAAAATATAAATCAAATTATTTATATAAATAAATAAATTCATTTATTTAGAATAAAATTAATAATATAACTCAAAAGTTGTTTTTAGATAATATAAAACATATTTACAAAATTTAATGTTATTTAATATTAAATTAATTTATTAAAAATTTATTATAACAAATTTTAGTTTTTGAATATCATTTTGTAGCCCCGTGGTGGCCATTGGCCACCAAATGGCGACAAAAAATAAAACTTTGGTGGTCATTTGGTCGCTAATATATATGAAGGGACTACAAATTAAAAATATAAATCAAATTATTTATATAAATAAATAAATTCATTTATTTAGAATAAAATTAATAATATAACTCAAAAGTTGTTTTTAGATAATATAAAATATATTTACAAAATTTAATTTTAAATAAATTTAGTTATTTAATATTAAATTAATTAATTTAAAATTTATTATAACAAATTTTAGTTTTTGAATATCATTTTGTAGCCCCGTGGTGGCCATTGGCCACCAAATGACGACAAAAAATAAAACTTTGGTGGCCATTTAGTCACTAATATATATGAAGGGATTACAAATTAAAAATATAAATCAAATTAATTATATAAATAAATAAATTCATTTATTTAGAATAAAATTAATAATATAACTCAAAAGTTGTTTTTAGATAATATAAAATATATTTACAAAATTTAATGTTAAATAAATTTAGTTATTTAATATTAAATTAATTAATTTATAATTTATTATAACAAATTTTAGTTTTTGAATATCATTTTGTAGCCCTGTGGTGGCCATTGGCCACCAAATGACGACAAAAAATAAAAATTTGGTGGCTATTTGGTCGCTAATATATATGAAAGGGCTACAAATTAAAAATATAAATCAAATTATTTATATAAATAAATAAATTCATTTATTTAGAATAAAATTAATAATATAACTCAAAAGTTGTTTTTAGATAATATAAAAGATATTTACAAAATTTAATGTTAAATAAATTAATTATTTAATATTAAATTAATTAATTTATAATTTATTATAACATATTTATATATAATTAAATTATATAATTTATTATAACATATTTATATATAATTAATTTATAATTTATTATCAGATATTAATATATATAAAAGATTTAAATTAACAAAAAAAAAAAATTGATTAGGGCTTGGTGCGACCAAAGGGCTGGAGGCCCTTTGGTCGCAGCCCAACCTTAAATCAGAGTGCTGCCCTCTGATTTAAGTGGGCGACCAAAGGGCCCGCATACTAAAAACAGTGGGCAGAACGTTGCCCCCTGTTTTTAGTATGCATAAAGTTAAAAAAAAACCACCCCCCACCCCACCCTTCTAAGGTATATTTTTTTGTTTTTATTTTACTTTTTACATTATACATTTAGTAATATGTATATGTATATGTATATCTATATATATATATATATGTGTGTGTGCATTCCCTTTTTTTCTGTTTTTCTTAATTTTTGTTTTTTTCTTTGTTATATAAACTACATATGTATATGTGTGCATTGCCTTTTTTCTGTTTTTCTTAATTTTCGTTTTTTCCGTTGTTTTATATAGATCTTATATATATATATATATATATATATATATATATATATATATATTCATTTTGCTTTTATTTTTTCTGTTTTTTTATTTTCTTTTATTTCTTATTTTCTTATTTTTTTCGTTTTCTTTTCGTTTTTAACTTCAAAATATATATATGTATGTATGTTTGTGTATCCATTTTTCAGCTTCAAATATATATATATATTATAATTTTTTCATTTTTTTCTTTTTTTTATTTTCTGATTTTATTCTTTTTTTTGTATTTTCTGTTTTTTTTTATTTTTTTATTTTCTGATTTTATTCTTTTTTTTTTATTTTCTATTTTTTTATTTTTTTATTTTCTGATTTTATTCTTTTTTTTGTATTTTCTCTTTTTTTTAATTTTTTAATTTTCTGATTTTTTTTTGTATTTTCTATTTTTTTTAATTTTTAATTTTCTGATTTTATTCTTTTTTTTTGTATTTTGCGTTTTTTTAAATTTTGTTTTCGTTTTTATCAAACTAACCTTATTTTTGGGGTTTTTAATTTTTGAATTTTTGGGTTTTTATTATTTGTTGTTTTGTTAGTTGTCGTTAGTTTGTTTTTAAATTTGTGATTGCTAATGATGCAATTGTTGGTTGTTTGCTATATTTTTTTGAAGGATTGGAGTTTGTTTAGTGTGATAGGCCAAACTTTCACGTCTCAGGTTAGTCTTCTAATCAATATGTTTTATATTCGTGTTGATATATTATATTTGATATAAATGTTGTAAATTGAGATGTATTGTTGTAAAGATAACTTTCTTTAGATATGTGATGTTGCGTTGTAGTTAAAATAATGTTGATAAAATGACTTTGAATTTAATGAAGGTTAATGTTGTAGGTGAGATATTGTTGTAGATATAACTGTATTTGAAAATGTGATGTTGCCTTATAGATGAAATAATGTTAATCAAATCACTTTGAATTTAATGAATCTTAATGTTCTAGTTGAGATATGGTTGTAGATATAACTGTATTTGAAAATGTTATGGTGCGTTATAGTTGAAATAATGTTAATCAAATGACTTTGAATTTAACTATGTAAAAGGTAAATTTAAAGGACTTGGAATGTTACTTTGGAAAAATAAAATTAACCAAAATTACTTTGTAATTAATTTTTGTCTATTATTATTAATAAAATTTTGTAGTTAATTATTTTGAGAGTTGTGGAATATACAATAATGATGATTTGTGTATATAATTAGGTCAAATTGGTAATACAAATTTAGTCGAAATGGAAAGGGATCGACGGTCCTGGATGAACAATCGCTTCCTATATGAAAATTCATGATTGCCATGTATTTATGGAGAGATTGCTTCCTATAGCCTTACGAGAGTTATTGCCAACATATGTGTGGGAAGCTTTGATTGAACTGAGCTTATTTTTTCGTGACATTTGTTGCACAACACTCCAACAAAATGAGCTTGAAAGGATGCAATTAAAATTGCAAACATTCTTTGTAAGTTGGAAAAGATATTTCCTCCATCATTCTTTGACTCAATGGAACATTTGCCTGTTCACATGGTTTATGTAGCAATATGTGGCGGTCCTGTACAATTTCGGTGGATGTATCCTTTTGAGAGGTTCTTGCATGTTTTGAAGATAAGGGTGAAGAATAAAGCACAGGTTGAGGGATCTATATGTCAAACATATATTCTCCTTGAAATGTCGACATTTTGTTCTTATTATTTTGATCCTCATGTAGAAACTAAAACTAGGAACGTCGGTCGAAATGATGAATCCATGGATACAAATTACCATGAAGGGTGTTTACCTATATTCAGTTACCCAGGTCGTCCGATGGGCCAAATGAACAATCCCTATTTAGACGACCGAGACATGAAGGCTGCACACTTGTACGTTTTGATGAATTGTGAAGAGGTGTCCCCATATATCAAGTAAGTTAATGACCCGACATATGTGTATTAATTCTATTAACTAGATTAAAAGAAGGAATGCATTTACAGTTTAATAATTAATACTGTACATGATGTTTGAAAATGAACTTCTTCTCAATTTCCCAACATTGACTGAATCGGAAATGATGTATAGCATGGATAACAATTTCCCAATATGGTTGCGCAATCATGTAAGTAAATGTTGAACCCTTATTAACGTTTCGACCATAAAGTTCGTCTATACTTTGACATATATTACATTCGACTTTAATTAATGTGTTTTATAGCTTATCAACACTAATGGTCTGGATGATCGAGTAAAATATCTATCAATGGGGCCTAGTAAGAAAGTGCGCACATGGCCAGGGTACTTGGTAAATGGTTACCGATTCCACACTTTGACTTATGGAGCATCGAGGACTACTATGAATAGTGGAGTCTTTGTGAAAGGGTCAACAGACAATACGGATGAGAATGATTATTATGGTTTGTTGACTGACATAATTGAGTTGGAATACCATAATCTAAGTCTCAAACATACAAGAGTTGTCCTTTTCAAGTGTAAGTGGTATGATTCTCAAATTAATAAGGGGTTAAAGGTTCATCCGAAATTTTCATTGATTGATGTAAATGTGAAGAAAAAATACCCAAAGTATGAACCTTTTGTCTTAGCCGAACAGGCACATCAAGTTTACTACATTAGATATCCTAGTGCTAAGAGAGACCGAGCAGATTGGTTGGCTGTATGCAAGATCAGACCAAGGAACCAATATGATGTGTCTAGGGTTGATGATGATAATGTTATAAATGAAGACACGACATTTCAAGCGGATGACATGGATGTGCCACTTGTACAACCAGATGAAAATGTTTTGCTCGTGCGATTTCACGAGTCAAGTGAATGCATTGAGGTAACTGAAGATGCTGAAGAAGAACATGATGAGCAAAACAACGATGATGAAGATAATGAAAGTGCAGATGACGAAAGCATAGAATATGAAGAAGAGCATGATGACCATGACAACGATGATGAAGATACATAAAGTTCAGATGATAACATACAATTTGAAGACGATGAATGACTTGAAAGAAATTTGTATTCACAACTTCAATATTGTGGTTCTTATTATTGTATAATGAAAAGTTTAAATATTTTCTATGTATTTATTGATATTTTTTATCTTATTATTATTTTTTTAAAATTTAGTGATGCCTAGACATAGAGGTAAAGGTAACAGCCCGTACAGTGATTGGTCACGATCGGGAAGACCATCATCTTCAACACCATCTGCATCACATGGTGATGAGGATAGTATGGACACTCCTACCCACGTCGGGATATCACCTCCTTCTACAGGATTATCTGGGAACTTATCTGCGTTCCACATGCGCGACGAGGATGAGCACGTGGATGTGGTTGGTGTCACGCCTACTTCCAGTTGCCAGCGTCCATCCACAAATTAGGCAGAGTCATCAGCACGCGCCGAGGACAGTATGGACTTTCACGAATTAGGCTTCCATTCGTTGGAAGAGTACACTAGATGGCTGGGAGATACACGTACGCATCTTCGACTATATGAAAACGGGTAAAGATATTTTTAATTTTTGTAAATAGATTTGTAAAAGTTCTAATTAGTTGTTGCAAATGAAACTAACAAAGATATTCTTTATTTTTTTTAATAGTTTTGTACCAGCTACAGTGGTGCAAAACTTCAGGATGATTTTTTCTGGCGGGTATGCGCAACCATGGATTACTTATGGAGAGGTCCCACAAAATGTCAAGGATTTATGGTTTCACAAATTTGAGGTACAAAATATTATTATTAATGCAATAAATATTTATTATTGCTTTTATATATTATGTAGACATGCATATTGTATTAACTCATGTACTTGTTTTTATTCATTTTGGATGTAGATGGATTTCAAGTGGTACCCGTGTGACACTGCCCTAATAAGGAGTCATTTCCATTTTAAAGCAAGAGAAAGGTTGAAGGACCTATTGAACAAGGCCCGTAAAGTTGGCAAGTGTCCTAAATGGATCACGGAGGAAAATTGAGCGCAAATGAAAATTAAATGGAGGGATCAAAAGTGGATAGGTATAGCTGGGAAGAAAAAGGAAAACAGGAAGAAAAACACATCAGTCCACTTTGCGGGTGCCACTGCTTTTCATGAGTACAAGAGAAGAATGGTATGTACAACAATTATGTAATAAATTCAAAAGTGGGATTATTTAATTTTATGTCTTATCTTATCTTACAATTATGTACTAATTATGCGTTAATAATGCAGGAGTTAAAAGAAAGCCGTCCGGTGACCCACGCCGATGTTTTCAAAGCAACGCATAGCAAAACAGTGGATGATGAAACCCATTACTCTGATGAAAAGGATTCTCAATTAATGGTAAATATTATTACAATGTACCAAGTGTGTTATAAAGTAATAAGAAAATTCATTATTTCAAATTTCTCTTTATAGGAGCGGTATAATGAGATGCTCCAGCAACGTGAGGCTATGAGTCAAGCTAACCCCACAACGCCGCCCATTGACCCCGACCAGATCTTCTTCGAGGCGTCTGGTGGGTTGAGGATGAGACGCGTCTATGGACTCGGCACACAAGGAATTCGCATTGAGAGAGGATTACACAAAGCTTCCACCATTCCCCCAGCTAGATTAACGCAACAACAAGTCAACGCTACTGTCAATCAGGCAACAAAGACCATTAAAGGACAGCTTGAGGAGCAGCAGCTGGCGCACTCGAAATTGCTGAGCATTGTGACGCAGCTGCAAGATGACATGAACCGCATGCGAGACAAGCGCTCATCCCCTAATCCAGACCAGCACGATAATTAGTAGGTTTTAATTTGTTTTTAAAAAAAAATTCTAAATCTCATATTATGTACTTTATTTTGAAGATCTTTTAAATACTTAAATATGTATATATTAAATTAATTTTGGTTTTGTAAATATTAAATTTAATTTTTTTTAAAAATTATTGTGTGGCGACGAAGTGGCGATGAAAACGTAGCTACCACGTGGCGACTATTATTGGCTAAAAAATAATTAAAAAATTTGGCTACCTAGTAGCAACGATAAAATAACCACCATATGGACACCAAAATCGGCTACAAATTTGGACTACCAAATGACGACCAACGTAAATAATGAAAATTAATGAATTAAAAAAATAATTAAAAATTTTGGCTACCTAATAGCGAAGATAAAATAGCCACCATATGGCCACTAAAATCGGCTACAAATTTGGGCTACCAAATGGCGACCAACGTAAATAATAAAAATTAATGAATAAAAAAAATAATTAAAAAATTTGGCTACCTAGTAGCGGCGATAAAATAGCCACTATATGGCCACCAAAATAGGCTACAAATTTGGGCTACCAAATGGCGACCAACGTAAATAATGAAAATTAATTAATAAATAATAATAATTAAAAATTTGGCTACCTAGTGGCGACGATAAAATAGCCACCATATGGCCACCAAAATCGGCTACAAATTTTGGCTACCAAATGGCGACCCACGTAAATAATTAATAAAAAAAAATTTAAAATATTTGGCTACCTAATGGTGACGAAAGTATGGCTACCAAATTGTGGCTACAGAAATTGGCTACCACATGGAGACGAAATTAAATAATTAACAAAAAATATTTAAAATAATTTGCTACCTAATGGCGACAAAGATTGGCCACCATGGGGCGACCAAGTATAATTAATTGATACAAAAATTAACGAATTAATTAATAAAATTGCTAATTATAAAAATTAACTAATAATTTATTTTCTAAACATTGCGACCAAGGGGCTACGAAATGTTAATTTTTTTTTTTTTCCGATTTGGCCACCAAAATGCGACCAAATAACAAAATGGCGACAAGGGTTTTCTCGACGCTCGATTTTTGGTCGCCCAATGGGTATAGGCGACGAAAGGGAGACGAGAAATCTTCGTCGCCCCAGACCAATTTTCTTGTAGTGAGATGCAACCGAGCGGTACTCCGCTTTAGTTGACAAACGTGCAACAGTGCGCTGCTTCTTGGAGCACCAAGACACAGGATTACCACCTAGGTAGAACATATAAGCAGTAGTTGATGTAAAATTGTCTTTGTCACCCGCCCAGTCCACATAAAAGAAACTAGCGAGCACAAGATGTTTAGATCTACGATAGAATAGGCCAAAGTAACTTTCACGAATATAAGAATGTTGAGAGAGAGAAAGACCTTGCGGCGTGTACACAACTTCAACACCTAAAAAGAAACTGAAATGGCCTAGATCTTTGATTGAAAATTGCTTCGAGAAAGTTACAATGAACTGAGAAATGAAGGTAGGGCAGTTACCTATAACCAGATAGTCATCAACATATACCAAAAAATAAACAGTTAGAGTGTTATGGCGATAGATAAAAAACGACTCATTAGACTTGGAATTCTTAAAGCCAAACTTGAGAAGAAACTCACACAACTCATTATACTAGGCTCGCGGAGCCTGCTTTAAACCATACAAAGGTTTTATAAGATAGCAGACATGATTAGGATATGTAGGATCAATAAAGCCAGGAGGCTGTGCCATATAGACCTCCTCATAAAGGGAACATTGAAGGAACGCATTATTAACATCTAACTGATTAATCAACCACCCATAGCTAACAACAATAAAGACAACCATGCGAATAGTGGTAGGCTTGACCACCAAACTAAACGTCTCATGATAATTGACCCCAGACACCTGATGAATCCTTTGGCTATGAGACGAGCTTTATAGCGAGCAATAGACCCATCTAGATTTCTCTTAATCCTAAACACCCATTTATATCCGACTAGATTTTGAGACGACGACCGAGGGATGAGAACCCAAGTTTGGTTGTGAGCTAACTCAGAGAATTCATCCTCCATGGCCTATTTTCATTTCATATCACTAAGGGATTAGGACACACGAATGGGTCCTGAAGGTGAATGAAGATGATGTTTGGTAATGTGGAAGGTATGAACATAATCAGTGAAGGACTTAGGTTTGAAAACATTATTATGAGATCCGTTAATTGGATGCGAGGGAGGCTGGGGCTCAACAACACCATCGGTGGTTGGAGATAAAGATTCAAGGGATAGAGACGAATGAAAAATAGGGTCAACAATTTGACTTGGGAGATTAGACTGAGTAAGAGACCCAGAAGACATGGGAGTAGACATTATACACGGGAAAAAGGGTGGAGACACTTGAGAAGGGAAGGGATGAAGAGACGCAACTAAATGAGGCAAAACATACCTCAGAGCCACCAGCGAGGGGCATGATGGAGTAGCGACGTGCGTCGAGTGGCTCAGTGGAGTGTGAGTAGTATGCGGAGCAGCTTGTGACGAAATAGAAGGGAACACAAAAAGGGGGATTGTAGTGCAGCTAGTGCTGTTGACTGATAAGACCAATTTTCAATAGAGTCACTAAGGGAAAAAATAGTTGTGGGACTTAAAAATTTATCTTCAATGAACTAAACGTGTCATGATATAAACAGTCTATTAGTGGATAGATCTAGACGCTTGTACGCGTGGTGTATATTAGAGTAGCCGACAAAGACACAAGGCCTTGACCAAGGTTGGTGCTTATGAGAGGAGTATGGATGGAGCCATGGATAGCAAATATAGCCGAAGACATAAAGATTATCATATGTAGGAGGAGTGCAAAATAAAAGCTCAAATGGAGTTTTTAATTTAAGAAAGGGTGTTGGCAGTCTATTTATGAGGTAAACCATAGTTAGAAATATATGAGACCAGTAGGATAAGGGCGAAGAAGCTTTGTGTAAAAGTGCCAAACTAGTTTCAACAATATGGCGATGTCGTTGTTCAGCTGAGCCAATATACTTAGGCATGTAAGGTAAATTAAGTGCTGAACCCCATTAATTTCGAAAAACTTTTTGAGCCCCTTGTATTCAATCCCACCATCGGAGTAGACCGTGACAAGATTAGTTTGAAAAAATTTCTTGACCATGGCTTTATATTTCAAAAAAATAGTGAAAACTTCAGATTTACGTGCCATCAGATACAATCAAACGTATTTGGTATAATGATCAACAAAAACTAGATAATAACGGAAACCGTCCATTGACTCAATAGGGGAGGGACCCCAAACATCAGTGTACACAAGGTCCAGAGGACGACAACTACGTAGAGAGGATGTGCCAAAGGGCAACTTGTGACTCTTATTACATAAACACGATTCACAGGAAAAGCTAATTGAAGATCGTTTAGAACTACATAATTTGTTGTTTATAACTAAGTAACTCAGGATCCTATGAGAAGGGTTACCAAGTCAATTGTACAGGTTGGATGAAGAGGTCCGGATGCTAACACAATCCTGCTTTAGCGACTCAGCTATACGAGTATTACGACAGGGCCACTTATACATATCATTCCTGCTCTAGCCTTGGATGAGAGATTCCCTTGTGGTGAGATCCTTCACACCAAAAGAAGACGGAAAAAACTCAATAGAGGTATTATTAGTTTTGCAGAAATGAGAAACTGAAATAGGATTTTGACGAATAGAGAGAACACATAAAATATCTGTAAGGGAAAAGGATTTAGATAGGGAAAAAGGATTAGAGAAATCAATGTGAAAAATTGCAAGACCAGAGCCATCTCCAAGGATAATGTCATCAGGGCCTTCGTAGGATTGCGTAATGGTCAAGTTACCCAAATCTGATGTAACGTGGTACGAAGCACTAGTGTCCGAAAGCCAGCCACCAGAAGCAAACTGATTAGATGAAGTGTGATTGGCAACATGTTGTGATTGCATAAGCCTTTTTGCGGTAAAGCACTGTTTGGCCGTGTGCCTTTTCTTGTCACAGAATTGGCATGTAATATTAGACTTGGTACCACCATCAATGTTGTTATTCTTACGCCAATGCAAATTCCCTTGATTGTTGTTATTCTTGCCATGTTTCTGATTAGTAGAGGAATAAGAGCCACTATTCTTGGAGTGAAACTGAGAAGAGTTTCCTAGGTATGAGTGTAATGGGCTGAAAGCATGGTCGACGTCAGGCAGGCATCATCACGCTTGAGGACTGCTTTGTGCTCCACCAATTTGTCAAGGAGTTCCTCGAATGAGATAGAGCTATCTTGAGCACGCAAGGTAGCAACAATTTCCTTAAAGCCAAACCCAAGCCCATTGAGAGAAAATATAGTAATATCATCGTCATTCAGAGGGACATCGATGAGAGCTAATTCATTAGCAATAGTCCGAATTGTCTTCAAGTATTCAACGACGAATTGACTACCTTGAGAGAGATTGGTGATACATTCCTTGAGATTCATAATGCCGGGACGAGATTTACTAGCAAACATCATGCGGAGCTTGTCCCAAGCTTCACGCGAAGTTGGGCACCAGTGCACAAGGAAGCAACTTTATCAGATAGGGAGGCCAAGATGGCATAGAGAAGAAGATTGTCCTGTCGGACCCATAGCACAAAGTCAGGATTAGGAGTTAATTTGTCATCAACAGTAATTGTTTAGGGTAGACACGACAAAGAGTCGTCCACTTAACCCATCAGATTATAGCCAAGGAGCAAGGCATTGAACTGGGCCTTCCAGGCTGCAAAATTGGATTGAGTGAGCTTGAGGGGAAGTTGGGTTGCGACATTGACCACGACAAGACCATCAAGCGAAAGAGTCAGCGAAGAGGCTGGGGCAGCGGAGCTTGTGGAGGGCACGGAAGTGGAGCTGACAAATGGTATAGTCGAGGATACCGAAGGCTGGGCCATGAGGAGAGCTACAAAAAACTATATTTTGTAGATGGGATAACTCGTTAGAGTTAGTAATCGCTCTGATACCATATGAGAGTTAAAGATGAGAAAGAAGTCTCAATCGTATTGAATTCAAAGATGCTAACAACTATATATAATATAGCCTTTGGGCAACAGATAAACACAACCTAATCTAGTTGTTACAAGGGATAAAAAATATAAACAACAACAGTTTAAAAGAATTCAAATATTGAACAGTAGATTGAGTCTGATAAGCACAAGCCACAATTATGTTCTAACACATCAATATTTAATTTGTAACCACTACCTGGCCTTACCTATCCAACATCAATAAGACATCTGTGGTGGGAGTTAGAGATACCATTAGTATTCCAAGCAACAGTATTATCCCATGCTGATTTAAGTCAAAGTCTCCATATTATTGTTTGACATAAATTTTCCATCTCCAAAAAGTGTGTTGTTGCACCACTTCCAAATGAGCCACAATGTAGTTCCAAAAATGATGTACCAATTCAGACCTCGCCAAAGAGCCCAGCTTTTGGTATTACTATTCCACCAATCGCTTCAATTTGACTTGAAGAACAACCCGTGATTTTGTTGAAAGATGAGCCGCTCCCAAACTTGTTTCACTCGTGGGTAAGACTTAAAGATGTGATCAACATCTTCAACTGCTGCACCACAAATTTGGCAGGCTGTACAGTTAATAATCCTTCTACGAGATAATTGGAAAGCATAAACAAGACGACGATGTGCTGTTTTCCAGAAGAAGGTTTTGACACGTTGAGGGCATTTTAGTTTCCAAATCACTTCCCACCTAATGCCAGTTGTATCAGTCATCAAAGAGCCATGACGTAAAAAACAAGAACTTACCTGTCCTCAATATTTTCACCAAAATAATCAGGTTTGACATGGCTGAAGTCTTGAGGCCCAGTAACTAAAATAAGGAAAAATATGTATTTTCACCTAAGGCCCCAACTGAGTACTCCTTGAGTTAATCTGGCATAATTGACCTATCTCGGTATCTCAACATAATTGAGTTTTCCATAATTGACCTATCTTGGTACCTTGGTAAAATCGCGTTACATCGGTAACTCAGCATTAGGCAAGTTCCTCAATCCCTACTGAGACCCGAGTATAGAGTGATGCCTCACCGCTTTAGTAGTACAAGGAATATACCGTAATCACTCAAAAATGTCAAGGAATATTCCTATTCACCCTATTCTTAGAATGCCTTGGGAAGACATTCCAGCACTCAGAAAAATTAAGAAATATTTTTTCAACATAGTATATATTCATCCTCTTGTAACAAGAACATGTGACTCATTCTACTCACATGTGAAATATTTTTTCGAAAAAACAAGAAGAGCAATGGCACAAATTTGTCATCTATCTGTCACGTAAGAAGACAAATGACAGAAGGGCGACAAATTTTTAGATGTCATGTCACATTTTGTGCCAAAATTCAAATTTAGTGGCCAATCCGTCACTATTATTTTTTATTAAAATTTTTATTTACTTTAATATCCCCTCGCTAATCCATTACCATTGTTTTAAATTATTTTATTAAATTTGTCACAAGTCTGTCGCATTATGATCTGTCGTTAGGCCGTTGACTTTCTGTCACGACGAGGCCATCGCCAGTCTACCACAAAATTAACACTCATGTCCATTCATTAACCTTTTGATTTTTTTTTATTATAAAAAATAAAAAATTTACTATGAAATTTTAATATATATATATATATATATATATATATATATATATATATATATATATAAATATTTAAAAACCACAATTTAATAATAATAAATAGAATATCAAATATATGAATATTAATATTTACAAATAAAATACAAAATTAATTTCTAAAATTTATAAAAATCCTAGAATTAATTGATTGTCTAGTTGGTCTAGATCATGAGATGGGCAATTACCGCTGGTTGTCAATCTCTTTACGTATCTTCTGCATGAGGGCCATCTACTCAACCATCTGACGTTGCATCTTGATTTACAGATTGTGTTGTTGTTGCATCAGATGTTGATGCTCCTCCCACGCCTGTCATTACTACTCAATCTCTTGCTGGACAATATGCTTCTCTTTGGAGGTATGCCGCTGCTGTTCCTCAACCAACTGCCTCATGGCCTCTATCGTCTAAGTGACAAGAGTATCAACGTCCCGCTGCATGAGACTGGGGACAATGGTAGGGATATCGTGCACTGCCTCACCAATACGGACCCTTTGTGAGCTTAGTTCGTAGACGCACCCCATCTTTGACCCACCCGCTACCTTGAAGAAGATTTTATTGGGGTCCATAGGTGGCGCTGTAAAATCAGCTTGGCTCGCAGGCTTACGCTACTGGAGCATCTCATTATATTGCTCCTGTAAAGACAAAATTTTAAATATATAGTTAGTATTCTTATTACATTAAAAGCATATTTGTAATGTACGACTATATTGTATAAATATTTACCATCGTCTTAGCAGTTTTATCATCAAAGTATTGTATATTATCACATTTCCCTTTACCGTGGGCTGTCCTAAAAATATCAGCCTCGGACACTGAGTGTCCTTCTCTCACCTCCTGCATTATTAACTTCATAATTAGTAATTACATATATAAGACATAAAATAAGCTAATTAATTTATGTAGTGAATTTATCTTGTTAATTGGTTTCACATACTATGCTCTTGATCTTATGAAAGAGGATGGCACCGTGTAGTGGACCGACGTGTTTTTCTACCTGTTTTGGTTGTTCTATTTAGCTATGTCTTTCCACTTATTAGAACCCGATTTTATGTTCATCTAGTCCTAGTTTTCGTCAATTGTCCAACTAGGCCTCTTATTTTCTTTATGCGCCTTATGTAATTGGTCCTTCAATATTTCTGAGGCTTTATGATAGCAAGGTCTCCTTATGCCCGGTGTCTCGCAAGGGTGCCACTTGTAATCTCTCGGGAAGCACAAAGAATAAAAATACGTACATGTGCTAATATAATATGCATGTATAAATAATATATATATATATATATATATATATATATATATATATATATATATATATATATATATATATATATATAATATGTATAACATATAATAAATATTCATTGTATTAATTTTTATATGTACTTCAAATGAGCAAAATCATCATTCCTTGATGCCTACTAAAACCTCTATGTATCTGATCCATGGGCTCGTGAACCCGCGAGCGAGAATATTCCTGAACTCTCGTATGGACGCAATAGGTACAAATCTGTTAACAATTATAAATCGTATCTAAGTCAATTTCTTTTGCAATAATGAATAATTTATAGAATAATGAATTAAACTAGATAGTCTATATTTGGATTGGAGTGAATTTTTACCCGTTGTTATATAGCCAAATATGCTTACGCGCATCTACCAGCAATGTTGTATACTCATCCAGTGACTGAAAACTCGTCTCCCGCTAATCTGCAGTGCCCTTGGCATGTCTTGATGACTCAGGCTAAGTGGATTGGCGTTGGTGATTGGTAGCAAGTAGAGCACCAACAATGTCCACGTGCTCATCTTCGTCATGCACGTGGATGTCAAATAGGTGCATGGATAATCCGGAGAAGCAGCTGATGACCCGAGAGAGCTACGGGCATCTCGATCAGCATCATAACGTGCCACGGACAATGACGAAGATGATGGTATGTTTGGCCATGATTGGAACGCCCGAACCAACACCCCTACGCCTGCAGGATACCCCTTGGGACTTGGGCCCAAGCGAGCACCGAGGCCATAGCGAGTGGGCCCGAAAGCGCACTATGCACGTATTGTCCGCTTTGGGGCCCTACCCCTCACGGTTTTGTCGCCTCCCAACCACTGCCAGAAAAACGCGTGTACACGATACAAGGATGTTACCCCTTATATCAAGTAGCCTAAAGACCTCCGCGTCCGATGTGAGATATTACACCCGCCCTCCTTGGGGACCCAGCGTCCTCGTTGGCTATGCGACGCATCGGCTCTGATACCACCTTTGTAACGCCCCGAACCAACACCCCCACGCCTGCAGGATACCCCCTGGGACTTGGGCCCAAGCGAGCACCAAGGCTATGGCGAGTGGGTCCGGAAGCGCACTATGCACGTATTGTCCGCTTTGGGGCCCATACCCCTCACGGTTTTGTCGCCTCCTAACCACTACCAGGAAATTGTGCGTACACGATACAAGGATGTTACCCCTTATATCAAGCAGCCCAAAAACCTCCGCGTCCGATGTGAGATATTACAATGATTGTGATGTCTTAACTATTTGGTACTCTACATTTTCTTCTACCTCTATCTCTAGCCATCACTGAATTAAAAACAACATAAGATACAGACACACACACACACACACACACATATATATTACAAATCCACATAAAATATATAAAAAAATTATTATAACTTTTGTGTCTGTACGATACAATTGACATATGTAATGTTAGATTTATTAATATAGATTTTAATCAAATAATTAATCAATTTTTGATTCTTTGCCATTGTCAAATTCAGTTTCGTGATCTTCATCAATGTCATAGTCCTCATGCTGTTCTTCAGCATCTCCAACTACCTTAATGCATTCACCTGATTCATGATAATACATTAATAATTTGTTATCATCTGGTAATACTAATGGCACGTCTATCTCATCTTCCTGGAAAGCAAAGTATTCATTTATTTCATGCTCATCTTTAGACGCATCATAGTTGTTCCTTGTTCTAATTTTTGGTCCAAATGCATTATTAAATTTGGAGCAAGTTTATAAAAGAGGCATTCTTCTTAAATTCGCAAAGCCCTAAGGAAAAATAATAGCATATAACCACAATAATATACAATGAACCTTAGAGCAACTAGTCAAAGTAACACGATGTAAATATCCCAAAAAAAGCATGTGAGAAGCTGAATGATAGAAATACTCCGGACAAATAGCCAAAATGATAGTCTATAGAATATTTTTCTGCATAAAATATCTTTGAGATAGAAGGAATATTTTCTCGAAGGTAAATATACCATCTCAGAAAGATATTGTTCTTTCTTGAACTTTCTAACAAATTCAAGGGTGTCAATGTAAATTGATGAACCCTATAAAGGTCGCTTAACCATACATTAGCATAACCAAGATAATTTAAGTAGAGATGACAATAGTTAAGGTTTAAATCCGAAATTGACTCATATCCGCCTGATAAAAATCTGATAATAAAAATCGATGGGGTATCGGTTAGGGTTTGATTTTTTTATGAGATAAATGATGGGTAAACAAATAGGTTTTGGTTTTAGATGTTAAAGAAAAATCAAAACCCGAAAACCTATTATCAATTTGATAAAAAAAATTTCATATATATATATATATATATCATTTATATATATATATATATATATATATATACACACACTTCAAATAATAGAAAACTAACCAAAATTGGTAATTAAAATGATAAAAATGTGAACTAAACTCAATTAAAAAAATGGACTAAGCTCAATTAAAAGAGATTGGCTAAGTATATTAGACCAATACTTATACTCTTAAGAATTGTTAATTTCACTTAGGAACGATTTTTTTTTTTTTTTTTGCATAACTTATTGATTTTGATTTTTTCTCATTAAATCATTATGTAATTTATTTCAAATTTTATCATTGGCTTGGATTCTTTTATTTTGGTTTCTTTACATTTAAATCAATTTTTCTTACATTTGTTTAGGTTTTTTCATTTTAACTAATTTTTTATTTTTTTAGTTAAACGGTTGCGATTAACTTTAGTTTTTGAATCCTTAATGGTTACAATTATGGTTAATGGTTTTAAAAACCGTTAGGTTTTGGTTATGGTTATAGTTGTTGGTTTGCTAAATGGTTTTGGTTACAGTTTTGTCATTTTCTGATGTTATCTGAATTGTTGTCATTCTTAAATTTAAGGGGTTGTTTGAAACTATTTCAATTTTTTGTTTTGTAAATAAAAAAATAAAAAAACTTGTTTGGCATGAATTGTTTTTAGTAATTCTTTTCAAAAACTATTTTGAGAAAATATGTTTTCAAGAACACATTTTTTATGGCTCTTGTTCTCTTTCTTCACCCCTCCAACCCACTATAACCCCTTTCCCTCTGACTCCTACACACAGTTTAAATTAATTATTATTAATGAATTTAATAATAAAAAATAATTAACTTGATAATTAAAAATTAACTAATTTAAATTTAAATTTAATAATAGTTAATTGAATTTATTAATAACTAAATTTAATTAATAAAAATTTAATGAGTAAATTAATTAATAATTTAGAATACTCAACTTTGATTTAGTTATTAATTTTAATACATTAATTATAATTTTCATTAATTAATTAATTAATTATTAAAACTTTTTTAATTATGAAATTAAAATTATTAATTTTAAATTAAATTAATTTATTAATAATATTTAATATCTTATAAAAATTATTAATTGAAAATTATTAAATAATAAATTAATAATTTTAATTTTTCAATTGAAATTAATAATTTAATAGAAGAATTTGTAGTTGGATAAAAGAAAAAAATTGTCCATATAATTTTAAAGGGCGCCTTTATTTTAAAAACTTGTTCAAAAATAATTTTAATATTAAAACAAATTTTTTATTTTTTTATTTTAAAAAAAAATCATAACACTTCCGAACAGCTTTAAGATCCAGACCCAGAGGGTTATTGGGTTTTAGGCAACGGGTTCGAAGAAGAGCTCCAACCAATTTTGAGCATTATAAGTAGAATTCATAGAAGAGCTAGACCAATTTCGAACATCATCACTACCATCAATAGTGTACTCTTAGCTTTTCATTTATTTCAAGGCAATAATGAGCCATACATGCCTTTTTGTTGCACTCTAACGTATAGTTAACATCAGAGCCTGTAAGTAATAATAATAATGTAGATTTCCATGATCCACCTAAATGCACCTTTCGCAACTTTATTCTCTTTCTCCATTTACTCAAATAAGATTGGATGAAGTTCAGAATTAGTATGACAAAAATAAGAGTAAAAACAAAATATTGTGGAGAATAAATTTATTTGCATGGTCAATATTTTCTATTGAATAATTGAACAAATCGTTAAAAGCAAAAAGGTTGATAAATTATTCAGTTAGATGGAACTGATATAAGTTTCTTACATAATTACTGAATTCACATCAGTCTAGACTGAGAATTTTCGAAAGGAGAAACATACCACGACGCAATAAAATTTCAAAAATAAACTTCCAATGAAGAAAACACAAAAAGACACACAAACGAAAGTAACTATTGGGCTTCTCACTACTCTCCTTCAGCTTCTGTTGTTGCTGAAGACATGTAGCTTGTAGCAAGCGAAGTTTCATCAGAAGGAACAGTTGCTGTAGCTGTTCGAAATCGTTGCTTGCAAGTATGGCAAGTGATCTCCAAGATCGTAGCGCTTATCTTCTTCGTAGCTTCCTCTTTCCAAAGTTGAGCCTTTTCTACCTCAGCCTGTGCTTGTTGCCTAATTCTCTTGGCGTTGGCGAAGTCCATCTCAGCTAATTCTAGTTGCCTCTTTGCCTGCCGGCTAGCCTCCTCGGCGTAAGCCTTTTCGGCCATCGCCAAACTCAACTCCTCATTAGCCCTTTCTTTCAGCCTTGATGGATCTAATGTTGCTTCTGTATTATTACTCACTTCCGATAAAGAGATTCGAGTTGCATCTAATCTAGAGCACGTTGCTTCACTAATATCGTTTTGGTTACATGATCCAATTGATAGTTTCAAATGGGGTTCATGGTTATCATCACTAGTTCTTGATGGATAAGCATTAGGTGATGGTAAAAGCTGAAGCTCCAAATTATGCTGCTGAACATCAGTAGGCGAATCGTTCCGGTCCGGGCACATGAAATGAGCATCAGAAGCAGGTGCAGCCATGGTTGTTCTTGGTAGTGTAGGCATTGTTACTCTTGGCAATGGGGCAATGCTGAAATTGGTATCACTTGAAGGGCTGGTGCTTGAAGCAGTTCGAGATGAGCTTGCCTGCTGGGATGTTTGCAGCTCAGGCCGAACTCGCCGGACAGTACAAGCGTCTTGATGCTCGATGAAACTCTCCACTCTAAAAAAGGACAAAGTTAATCATTTCATTCAATCAACTAGATTGCATAACATGTGGCCAAATCTTGCTGTCTTAAATAAGTTACACAAATCGATGGTTATAATTAATAGTGTTGAAAGACACAAAAAAAAAAAAAAAAAACCATGCTTCTTCATGTAGGGCTATATACCAACTATAAGACAATAAAAAACTAGATTAATCTGTTGTTTTCAGAAAACCTTAGCCTAATCATAACAATCCTATGAAACAAATAAGGAAAAACAAAGAACATTGACTTGTCTTGACACATTGAAAAATGCAAAACATCTGTAATGCTTGACAAAATCTGTATGCTTATAGAAGTGCTACATTTGGGTAAGATTTAGTTGCAGTGAATATATTGAAATGGTGGAAACAGAATAAAGAGAAACACTAAGAGAAGGGTAGTCTAGGAAAATGAATTGTCGATAATCTAAGAGTTGAGTGGAATAATCAAGTAGTGATATATTTATTATAATTAAAGGTTAAGTTATGAATTAATTTAAACCACGATTCAACATCTATTGTACCATAAATAACTATAGTAGTATTAAACCTGGAAAATACAAGACCACAATCGCAAGAATGGCCTCTAGTACCACAAGTCTTGAGATGCGCTTTGTAATCAGATTGAACAGCATATCCTTTAGAGCACTTGTCACAAACCCACTGCTTATTATTACTATGCTTTCTTCTGAAATGCTTTTTTATGCCCACAAGATCACCAAGGGCATGGCATGGGTCATGGTGCAAGCAAGTAGGCTCTGGACAAACAAAAACACGCTTCTTCACTTCTGTTGTTTCCCTCTTGAGAAGCCTCCAAGGTACCTTATGTCTACGCCTGTGCATCTGAAGGTTCTGGTCCCTCTGAAACCCTTGGTTGCAGATCTCACAGACATATCTGTCTGATTCTAGTAATGTCTTGGGGGATAGTGAAACAACCTCAGCATCTGGATCTATAGTAAAGCAAAACAATCCAAAACTAAGTAAAATTCAATATATATATATATATATATATATATATTCACACACACACACACAATACATTTGTGTGGTTACCTGGAGTACCAGCTGGTCTTCTTTTTCTTTTAGTTGAAACAATCCCATTTTCTGAGGAAGTGAATGCATCAGAAGAAGATGGTCCACTTGATGAAGCAGTGTTGTCGAACATGGGTATGTGAATTCTGATGGTTATGTTGAACGGTGTTATATATATCTTAAAGCTTGATGAAGCAGAAAATTATCTTAATCTTGATCCCTACTTGTACAGCTAGTGGAGTGAGAGTTGTTCTTTCCAGCTTTACTCATAGAATTCACTTTTTTGTTTTTTTTGTTTTTGGGGAGGCGGGGGCGGGGGGGCAGGGGGGGGGGATGGAGAGGTGGACTTGCCTTTTGCAATCAGCTTTAAGCTTTTTAGCTTTATGGCTTTTTTCTATGAACTTTCTTTGCTTTGTTTCATTCAACCCCCACCTTGAGCAGGTAAGGTTGAGGCAAGTCTTCTAAAAAAGGCTCGAGACTGTGTAAAGAGAGAGAATGTGGAGTGGGGTGTTTTAGCCTTAAGCTGACCCAATCATTTTTATTTTTTTATTAAAATTCAAGTCATAATTTAAATTTAAATTTTTTATTATAATACGTTATTATTCGATCATTTCATTTAATTCTTAAATATAACTAACCCAATCACTTTTGCTTCAAACTTTGGGCCTACACCAAGCAATTCTGACAGAAACAAAAAAACATCCTCCCATAAGAAAACAAACAAACAAGCACTCATTATTCATCAGCAATGAAATTTGCATGAATAAATGGTGGATGGACCCTCACTTACACGTGAGCTCATGTCTCCCTCACGTGACCTTTTTCCACCTTCTCCGTGTGTGACTCTGAAAGTAAAAGCAAAGAAGAGGTTAAAATAATGAAAGCAAAAGAGTTTAATTGACTAATTAACACCCTTATTTTAATGTGCTCAAAGTAAAATGAGTAAGCTTTGAAGAAGCTTTTTACTAAAACATGATTTGAGCACGATTAGTTGTTTTCTTAAGAGCAATGTAATCATTTTAATAAGTTTTTGTCCACATCAGAAAGTTAATATTGCCACCTTTTCATTGATAATCAACTTTTGTAGATTTCTAATTTCTATTTGTACTTGTTAGGACGAATTAGGAGGCCATCGGTGAAGGAACCCATTATAAGGAGTGCATGTATGAAGTGTTATATTATAAAAGAAATAGAGAAATATTTAGTAAAACTTAAATAAGGAAAATCAGAAGAGATCGCGTGTATATAAAATTAATAAGAATGATGACTCAATATAAATAAATGACGTAATTGTATTTTGTTAGAGGCTCTTACCTTTAATCAATTGTTTTTAAGAATGAATATTATCTGGCTAATGAAAGCCTAATTATGACTTGACGGCAAAAAAGGAAGAAAGCCTAATTATGAGAAGCGATGGAATCTACTGGATTTCCAAGTGGAAAAATCTGAGACCCGGGAATCCTAAGTTGCTTTCGTGAAGCTCAAACCTAAGTTTTATTTCAAAATTTTCTTAATCTTGGGACACTCAATTACATATTGTGTCAAGGTTTGATATTTATACATGAGAGATAATAATTCTAGAGACTAAAACTTGATTTTATGTATGAAACAATATAATTCTTAACTCGTAAATGAATCAATTGATGCAAAATACTACCCTCTGACTAGCCCGCTGATGTGGAAAATTGATAAATGCATGCGCAAATGCTTATTGAGACAACACCCAGGGTTCGACTTTCGCCATATCGTCGAGAGGTTAATAGGTGTAGAATTTGGCTAATCAACCCTTAGGCAACACTATGCTGTCCACTATTCCTGAGGCGTTAGCTATTTTGCCAGAAAGAGATGAGAGGAGCGAAGCGTCCCGTAGGATAGTAAGAGTAACTACAATTAACTCCCATTGCTATTTTGAAAAAACTAGAATACGGTTAGGTCTGCTCGCTTCAAACCACAGAAAAAATAAAAAAATAAAAAAATAGTTAATTGTGTGAATAGTCCCCACCCAAGTAACATCACCCTACCCTCCCCCACTATAATAAAAAGGGCGGTGACAGGGGGCAATCAAAATCTATCGCCCTTTCGTCACCTAAAATGAGGGGCAACAGAAGAGCGATGAATATATGGACGTCGTATGGTAATTGGTGGCAAAACGCATAATTTGTCACCAGTCCTTCACCTAATTCTTTATTTATCTTTTACTCCATCACTTATCCAATGCGGGATGTTTGTACCCCATCTGACGCTTGGATCCGTCGCTGTTTCCGTCTATCGTTAACCTATTTTGTCGTAATTCTTTTAAAGAAAAATAACTTTTTTTACCAAAAATATCAAATATAAAATATAAAAATATTGTACAAAATTAAAATATTGTACTAATATATATATATATATATATATATACAAATAATTTAAAATACTGTACAAAATTAATTTTTAATGTTTTTAAAAAATGAATTAAATATCTATCTACGGAAGGTTATCCGGGTGGTCTGGATGACGTGGTGGCGGCCTTAGGGCTTGGAGAACTCCTCATACATCTTTTCCATTTATTCTTCGTATTGTCGACACATAAGGATCATCTAATCTTGCATCTGTTGCGATATCTTACATTGCATCTCTCGTTGTTGCTCGGTTATGACGCGTTGTTGCTACTCCCACACCCCGTCCCTACTCCTTGAGCTGCTCTTAGACGGTATGCTATTGCTCCTCAAGGTGTTACCTTATGACCTCCGTTGACTAAGTGACAATAGCATCCACGTCTCGTTACATGAGTCCTGGGGCAATTATGGGGACATCGTGTATTGCCCCACTAATGCGGACCCTCCTATGAGCCATGTTCGTAAACGTGCCCCTTGTTCGACCTACCAACTGCCTTGAAGAATACCTGGTTGTGGTTAACGAGCTATGCCATAGGATCACCTTGGCTTACAGCCTCACGTTGTTAGAGCATCTCATTATATTTGTGTTGTAAAGACAAAACTAATTAGTTCTCTTATAACATTAAACATATTTGTAATTACTTCGTATACTATACAAATACTTACCATTGCCTCAACAGCCTTAAGGTCTGAGAATTGCACATGTTCACTGTTAGCCTAAAGGCTTTTAGGCTTGTACTATTTATTTTGATGATAACTAAATCTTAATTATGCACTTATCTTGTGACTAATCATGCATTGTATAAGTTCTCAATTTATGAGATTAGTCAAAGATTGAAGGATGCTCAAAAGCAAGTTCATGAAGAATGATGTTGATCAAGCTCAAGTGATTTAATCATGAAGAGCTCAACATGATCAAGCTCAAGTGTCTTTTTGTCAAGATCTCTACAAGTTTCAAGTTGTGAATATTCAAGTGAAGATCTTTGCAGATGAAGAGGGAGTTATAAGAGGAGACGTAGCGACATAAGGGGTACTGGCTAATTAAATGTTGAGTGACTTTGATTTGCTTGGTAAAGCTCAAAAACGTTTCTTCCCTTTGAAAAAGCTTTTTGAATTTAATTTGCAAACTATCATTTTCTTGTGTTTAAAATTATGTTTTTTGAAAAACTTGTTCAAAAGAAATATAGAACATGTTTTTAGCAATCAAAAGGATTTTGAAAAATGGTTAAGGGTGTTGCTTAGCTTGCCAAAACAAAGCAAGCTTGATGAGCAATGTCGGGCGAGTAACTCAACTGGCCTTTCCAATGGTTTCTCAAGCAATACCGGTCGAGTAAGCCGGGTGAGTTACTCAACCGACCACTCAACGGCTTTTTAAAAAAAGAGCCGTTAGAGAGCCATTAGAAATGTTATCTATAAGTTTTCAAACACCCCATTAGCTTAAAACACCTCTTCCAAGCACAAACATTTGCTCTACAACTTTCATATCATCAAAAGACATTTGCTTGAACAATTATTGAGCTTAATCTTGCAAATCAATTGAGCATTCAAGAGCTTCATTTGTATTATCCAACTCAAAGGAGTTATTATTTTGTATCATTCAAATACACACATTTATTGTTGTATTGCTCTCTAGACTAGGATTGGGTTAATCTTAGAAGAGAAGAAAGTGTTGTAATCCTTTATGGACTCAAAGGAGGAAATGTCATAGGTTTAAGCTTCACCTATTTGAGAAAGAAGTTTGGGTAATCTCTTGTGGGTTCAAGAGATTATTATAATTATTCTTGTAGATTCAAGAGGAGTGCTCTTGTGGATTCAAGAAGGAGTTACTCTTGTGGGTTCAAGAGTAGATGTCACGCCCAAAATCCGGTCCATTGGGAACCAAGCTCAAGACGCAACGACACACGGGCATTATAACACTTGGAATATGAACAACTCACGAGACACCACAAAACACAACATTCATTCTCAAAGGTCCGCATCATATAAACAACATTTCAATACATCTCTTGCGGAACATATTCGTTCGCTTGGCAAAAGTAAACAACTCTTTCAAAGCTAAAGCTTTATTTAGTATAAACATGAGCTAAGACATAAGACTAGCTAGTTGTGATCACGATCGAATATGACCAACCATATATACAACAAAGCAACTAGACTTAAATAAAGACAAGTTATCAAGTATACATTACATGAACTTCAAAAGCTTCTAAACAACTAACAACATTCTTTTTCATCAACAGGACATATCATACATAAGTCACATTATCGGCTCATTAATCGCTTCTTTGTGCACATAGTTAACACCAAGAACACCTGTAATATGCATTAAAGAGGAGTGGGCTAAATAGGCTCAGTGAGGGATGGTAAAAGGAAATTTTGTACGCTTTAACCTGAAAACCATTTGAAGCATATTAGAACACAACATATCATGTTCGTAACCAAGTAATCACATTCGCTTAACAACCTTGAAACAGTCACGCTAAACAACACATTAAAGGAATACCGCTTTGGAACACTTGTTGATGACGACGCTTGTATCTTTCTCACAAACTCATGTCAAACACTTATCTCTCCTGCTAGTGCACTCCAGAAGTACACGAATCTACGACCCAATCACAAAAGAGAGGGAATAGTACATGGTAGTCGTGCAATTACCGGCAAGCCCTATGCCACCCAACACGACACGATGCTACCATGATGTACTAAAGGTTGCAACCTATCACATAAGGGTATACACCCAACGCTTCACATCACATAGAATCAAACACATTCACATATTCGGATCAGGTAGGAAGATCAATGAAGCAGGTTATTTCTCAGCCAGATTAAACACTAACAACACATTCATTTATCAACAAAGTAGGTTTCCAACCATTAACAACAATAACAACACCTTTCAACAACTACTAATGTCCACCAATTACGCTTCACAAGAACATATACTTAACGCACTAACACCAACATCTAAACATCGCATAAGCCGTTTCCAATGTTATATTATTACCCAACTCCTAACATATCCAACATTTAGACAATATTTAACCACTTTTAAATCCCTACAACACATTCACTTTTTACAACACATTCATTCTTTATAACACATTAACAACAACTAAGGCTCAAATGAACATATATCCAATACATTAGTTGTCACAAGAACATGATCTCTACAACACATTAACACCATTAGGCTTCATAAGAACATGATCTCTACACATTAACACAAATTAATCCTTGAAAGAACATGATATCCACAAATCAACTCCAACTTTTTGACATCATTTAACCACCCTATGAATCTCTTCAACACATAACCTCAACATAATCAATATAGTAACCAACTACCATGTATTATGAACTCATTATAACAACAAAATCAAGCATTAAACAAGCCAAACATGCCAATCTCTAAAATGACACCACTGCTGAAATTTTAAGAAATTCATCAAAATAAACCCCTAAATTTACCAAATTCACACCAAAGTCATGAAATCATATCCCAATCACATATATATAATAATAAACACAAAAGCCAACTCAAATTCTCAACTTCCAACCAATATAAAACCAACTATTTCGCCTCCAACAAGTTCACATGCATATATAAAGCTCTCAAATCACTACTATAATATATATTCATCTCTACAAGCATTTATAACACAATTATATTTGATTTCCATGAATTAAGGTAAGCAAATAACATACAATAACTTGAAACTCTCACCTAAAATTGTGGAAAAAGGCTAGATAAGGCAAGAACAAGCTATGAAGAACACACTTTGAGCAATTTTCACTTTGATTTGGCTTTGAAATGCAAGAATTCTTCTCCAAAAAGCTCAAAACCCTTGTTTTCTATTTTTTTTCTTCTTATGGCCGACCCTTGAGCATCTTCTAGACTTTCTTGGTTGTTTTGTTATGCTATATAATGTATATGTATTGTATGTATATAATGTATTAATTAGCTAAGTGATCAAATAGTGAAATAAGCCTTATAAGCTAAGTCAAAGTAGTCAAATATGGTTAACTAAGCAATTATATATCATATTTGTGTATATATATATACATGTATGTATTAGCCAAATGATCAAATAAAACTAATTATGCAAAGTCAAATAGTCAAGATTGGTATACTAAGCATTAATCTATTATGTTTATATGTATTTATGTATGAATTATTTATAATATGAATATATATGTATATATGTATATAAGAGTCAAAATATGGTCAAACATGGTTGGCTTAGCAAAATATGACTATATTTATATGTATATATGTAATTTAAATGCAAATTTGATGTGGTGAAATAGATAAACACATAATTAACACATCATACTACCAAATAATTTTTAATGCACATTAGTTCATGCTCAGGTCTCACAGTAGACTTGTTGTGTTGGTTTGTGCTTCACCAACTTGTAAACATCACTAGTGGAGCTAGTGGAAGTCCTAAGGGGAAGAAGACCTTGGGCGGTGAATTAGATTAGCGAACTACCTAAAAATCGACGGCGTCATCTCTTTCTCTCTTATCTCCTTATCTCTTTATATTGTGTATGTATAATGTTTGATAAATTGCTTAACAGAATTTACTAGTTTTTATCATATCTGAAAAAAGTAGCATACTTGCCTCCTTATCCTAATTCACCCCCTCCCTATCCTAATTCACCCCCTCTTAAGATAATTTGGGCTAACACTCACCTTCTCCTTTAGTATGGGCTACCATAAAACCCTAAACATCTGGTGTTTTCCCTCCTCCTGCATATTTAACTTCACATTTAGTAATTGCATACGTAAGACGTAAAATAAGCTAATTTACGTATTGAATGTAATTAGTTAATTTATTTCACATACCATCCTCCTCTTGAGCTCATGATAGTGGCTAGCACCTGCATAATAGACCAACTGTTAGTTTTGCTTGTTCAAATAACATTATTGGGCTCACTATAGGCCCAATATACAACTGATCAATTAAAGTTATTAAACAACCAACATTAAAAAATAATAAACTAATTACTAAATAAAAAATAATAAAGTAACTAAATTAATTAATTAAATTTATATAAATCATTAATTAATTAACTAATTTAACTAATTAAAAAAATAACTAACCTAATTTAACAAATTAACCTATTTTAACTGGTCTACCTAGCTAGATTGTGTAACTTAATTAATGAGGTTATTTTAATTATATAAAAAAATTAACAATTAAAAACAATATAACAATTAATAACTATTAATAATTAATTATTATATAATAATTAATAATTAAAAAAAATTAACAACAATTTGAAAATTGACAATAATACATTTACAAAAAAAAATTAAATGTGAATATAAAATTAATTAATTAATTATATATATATATATATATATATATATATATATATACAAACAAATATATAAATGTGTGTATATATATTTATTTATTTATAAAACTAACCTAGATAGGGGTGGAGACGTTGTAGGAGGAGAAGAGGGGGCATCACGTAGGGGATGGGAGATGAGAGGGGCATCACAACACAGGGGTTTTGGTACATGTGTTATCGCGCGAAGGGGGCCTTTGTGTGAGGGAGTGTAAGGGCGTTGGGTTCGTGGGGAAAAGAGGGAGAGTGTGACATAAATCAGGGGGAAAGTAGGGGGCTGCAAGGGGGTGGCAGGGTTGCTCATGGTTGGAGGAGAGAAAGGGAGAGATGTGGGGGTAAAGTGTGGGAGACCAAAAAAAAAGGTAGGGTCTGTAGCAAGGATAAGGAGTGTTGCGACGGAATGGTAATTGCATTCGTCGCCTAAAACCCTATAACGGGCAACAAAATTTCGTAGTCCATTTATGTTTTAAAATGCAAATTGATAAAATAAGTGTTTGTTGCCAATTATCAATAGATTTTGCGAGGGACACTTATTTTTAATTTAAATTTATTTAGCAATTGCTTTTCGTTGCATATCCGTCGGGAAATGACAACTGATTTGCAAGCAACAAATTAAAAATAAGTGTATGATGGAAATTGATTAATTAAATAAATATAATAATTATCACGCAAGCCATCGTGAATTTGGGACCACGTGGCAAACAAAACTTTAATAAAAAAATTATTAAAAAAGTAATCCATTGCGTTTTTCTTTGCCAATTTAAGGTGCCAATTTTTAGCACGCTATTTTGCAATGAAATGGTGATGGAATCCTTTATCATCATTGCAATGCAAATATGTCACCAATTGGCGTCAGAGCATGTGTCCATCTCATTTTTTTATACTGCCCCCAACCCACCGAGCTCACCTCCTACTTCTCTCTCCCCTACCCCCAAAACCTTATCACCCACCCCCACAACACGTCTTTCTAATTCCAACTGCACTACTTGAGCTATTGTGTGTATGTGTGATTATGGCACTGTCATATGGGAAAATTTGTTTTTTTTTTTTGTCAATGATGATTAGGGGACTAAATATATATATTTTTCTTCTGAATTAAAATAATAAGGACTATTTTAAAAACTATATTAGTTTTTCAATTCTAACCTATACACTATCATAATGTTTGGAAGCACTTATAGTGTAGAATTCATGTGATTTATAAGTTAATTCTATGAGAATTTGTATTTACAAATGAATCCCCTTATTTAGAAGTGTAAAATAATATTAAGTCAATTATGTGAATATATATGTTTTAGTTATTATTTTTTTGCACCTATATCTTAGAGCTCTTCTCTTAAAACTTTGACACAAATATGTGCAACACTAATGTAATTTTAATTAATTAGGATCAATGAATTAGAAAAAAATGAATATATAATTTGTTATTTTAGATGGCTAAGTATGCTAAAATTACTTGAAAATAAGGATGGACGCATAAATAACTTTTGATTTAGACTTCTAATTAAAACACAACAAAGAAGCTTGAGTTCAAAAATATGGAGAAGAAATTCACCTTGGAAAAGGTTGCAAAAAGTTTACGAAGAACTAACTTCATGGGGAATGATAGTGAAAGAAAAACAGTAAAAAAGTGAAGAAAATGCGACAATGAGGGATTTAAGCTGGTCCATGTTTATTAGGAAGCAATTTTTTGTGCGAATTGGCTTGCCAATTATGCCTTGTAGCTCCTAATTGACCTCCGCAAAGTTGTAACCAACGTTAGCTCTTGCTATTGACAAAGAAAGAAGGGGCAAGATGCGCCACATAAGTGTTATACTATAGCCAACTTTGGCTGTCACGCCCAAACCCGGTCCCTTCGGAAACCAAGCCTGGTCGCGACGGCACACGGACATTATAACGCTTGAAATATGAACATTCACAGAATACACAACATACATCCTGAAAAGCCCATGTCATATATTCAACATCTCAACATTCTTGAATACACTAAACATACATTCATTCACTTGGCAAAAGTAGACAACTCTTATAAGACTAAAGCATTCTTGATTATAACATGCGATAATATATATAAGCCTAGCTAGATGTGATCACGATCCAACGTGACCAACCATATAAATACAACAAAAAAAACTAGACTTAAAGAAAGACAAGTTTACCAAGTATACAACCTACAAACTTCAAGACCCTACATACAATAAAACTAAACATCTAGCAACATTGTTCTTCATTAACTAGGACATATCAAACTTAAGTCACATTCTCGGGCTCATTAACTGCTTCCTTGTGCACATAGTTAATACCAAGAACACTTGTAACATGCACTAGAGAGGGTGAGCTAAACAGGCTCAGTGAGGGACAATCAGGAGTTTTGGGAAGCTTGAACCTAAAAACTCTTTTAAAACACATTAGAGATAATATAAAATCACATTCGCATTCGCATCACATTAATATAATCACATTGTAAGGATACCGCTTAACATTGTTGGTGCCGACACTTATAACTCATTCACGAACTTTTCCCCTATCCGTCCGCGAGTGTACTCTAGATGTATACGAATCTATGACCCAACTCACCATGGCCTTCACCGACCACACAAGAAATGGGGCTAGTACATGATAGTCCTCCAATTATCGGCAAGCCCTATGCCGCCTAGCACGACACAATACTACCATGACGCACTAAAGGTTGCAACCAATCTCATAAGGGTATTTACCCATCGCTCCATATCGCATAGAACATGCATACGCATACAACAACAATCATACACATACGTATCACTTTTAAAGGACAACTAAGTAGGTTGCCTCTTAATATATTTAACAACATATCATTTCATACACATACGCATTACTCATTCAACATATCGCAGAACGTTCATTCATATGCAATACCTTTTGAACACATATTAACGTACTTATGTGCTCTTATTTCAATGACAACTCATTAGGACATTCAATAGCATATTCATAGACCTCATGATAACTCAGCTATACTAAAGACATGATGATTTGACTTCAAGGCTAGTTCATGCTACCACTCTTACTTCTAAGCACCTAAATTATACATTAAACATATATGCACATATGAAATTCATATTCAAGCTTAGAACCATGATTCACTAGCATTTAACGACCATACAACATAAAACACATGGACATGTATTCTGGAAAATCTGAACAACACATGCATGACTTACTCAGTTTGGTTAACAAATTCAAAGTCCTCTAAAAACTCTAAAACTACACAAGGACATAGCTCTTTAGGTGTAGATGGTTATAGAATCAAACATAATGCAATTCGGAGCTATATTCAACAAGATACGACCTCTAGAACAACATTGCGCAAACTACCCTGCACCTATGTGAGAATCAGAACCCTATTGTAATCAGTTTAAATCATCATCTTAACCTCTAAATTAGTTCATGCACCAAACAAAGAGTTTGTTCTACTATAAGTTTAGTATAATATATTCGAAAATCAGCCATATCCATAAAGGTTAACCACATCAAAACACTTATGTAAAAATAGTGTGCAGAATTCTCTTTTAGTCTCTACTTTGCTTGCATTAACATGACTATAAGCCTTGTATTTCATTCTCTTGAGCTATGAAACTCTCTCTCAAGTATTCTTACATGCATCTAGTATACATATAATACAACCACATCAAACATCAAACCACACCAAGTAACATACAAAGTTTCCAAGTTTAGAAAGTATACTACACCTATGCTTCACATTTTCTTCACAACATACAAGCTAGCTAGCTAATTCATGGCATAATCATCTCTTGTTCAACATATATATAAACTTATCACTACAAAATTTATAAGAAACATGCATAATACATAAATCTCTCACCTAAACTTGAACATATGCACAACTATAGCAAGAACTTGAGCTCAAACTTCTTCTTTCTCCTCTTTTCTTCTTCGTTATTCTTCTTTCTTCTTCACGTTTCTCTCTTGTTCTTTTTTTCCTCTTCTAGCCAATTCTACAAGTTTTTTTTTATGTTTTTGTTGTGTTGTGTTGTTTTGTTAATATATAAAACAATGGTCAAATAAGCTAAGTCAAATGTGGTCAAAGTTGGTTGGCTTGCAAAATATGTCTATGTTTGCATGTATATATGTATGTATTGTGTAGTGTTTATAAGTATAGGTCAATTGCTAGTCAAATGCCAAACCAAATTCAAGTTAAATGCAAATTCAAATGAACAAGTAGATTCAAATGTTAGAATAGATAATTAAATGCACATATTATTTAAAATAGAAATTAAAGAAGATAAATGCACATTAGTTCATGCTCGAGTCTCACATAGGCCACCCATAAAGGAAGAAAAAAAAAGGAAAACTCAGAGGATAGTTTAATCCTTAAAAGATGAGCAACTAGTTTGGTGTTTCGAATTGCAAATTTTTCCTCTTACGCAAGGAATTAGGTAAAACTTGAGTACTTTTTAGTTTTTAAAAAAGTATTTCAAAACACAAGTAATTAGATTTACAAATGAATTTTGCAAAATTTTATTGACTTCATTTATTCCAAACAATATGTATGTACATATGTTAAATGTAACCATTTTTCTTTTTAATGAAAAAGTCTAAATTTACTAGATTTAACAAATATTTGGGACTTATTTACACTTTTATAATGTTGGGTAATAAATTAAAAACTAATACAATAACATTATGGACTATTTGCATAGCTTATCTAGTCATAGAACTTTATTTTTATTGATGGAAAATAATAGTTTTAGAGCCTTAAAGCTATGATAAGCCCTGTAATCAACAAAAGTGAAAGCCTTAATGAACTAATACAAAGTGGTGTTTATTGATTTTTTGTTTAAGAAATTCATGTATTTCGAGAACTATTCTCATGTATGACATCCTAGGTGATGTAAAATAACTTATGGCTTTCTTGAAAAAAAAAGGTAAGGTGATAACTAACCAAGTGTTAACCATCGTATGAAATTGCAATAGATTGTATTATAGTTTTATGAAAGTATTAGCCATGCCAATTGTCTATTCATCTGCAACGGAATATTGCTTCTTATGTACATTTGTTGCTATTTGTGTTTCACTATATTAGCTTTGATATGCAACTTTTCCAAATTGAAAATTGTTTTTACTATAACTCAGCTTTGAGATGGATCTATACTAGATTTTTTTTAAAAATGTTTTTCTACTATACTAATGTGTCTTCAATAATTAGTATTGGGTTACATGTAAACAAGATATAAAAGAGTGGATTTCTCGAATATTGATAAATGATGAAAAACCCTAGACCCCTATGATTTTTGGAAAGTGTACAATTCCCTCTGTGGTTCAAAAATCATCAAACACCTTTCATGTGGTTTGTTAAACTAAGCGTAATATCCCTTCCATCGAAAAATTTGTTTATTTTGATGAATAGTGTATTACACTCGCTTTTCATGCAACTAGTCATGTTTGTTTTTTGCATAAATAGATCATTATTTGGACATGAATACCCTTACTAAGATTTTTTTAAAAATTTTTTTCTTTAAATTCTCTCACCATACCAGATTTACAAAAAAAGAAATTATAAGATGTCATCGTCTCCAACCCCCCGACCGTATCCCAACCTCAGCCCCACTCCACCCTCAATCATTGTTAGCCCCCTACCTTACCCCAACCCTATAAGGCCCCTACTCTTCCACCACGCCCCGTCATTCTTCTACCTTTATATATATGTAACATAAAATTCAAGATCGGGTAGCATGCGTAGGCCTCAACAGAGTCATCGAAAAGAGGAAAAAAATCGTGGAACTCCAACTTGGCTTAGTGAATTATAACAAACATATCATGGAGAAAGATGAGAACTTTCATAGCCGCTGTGATTAATTACAACTTGAAGATAACAAATCAGACATGAAAGCTTTTTTCTTCCTAGTCTGCTATAAATGTGTGTATGTGTGTGTATGTATGTATATAAATACATATATTTATTTTTCTCTTGTTTTGTTTGTATATATGTGTGTATATATATACACAAAGCACTACTTTAGAAGATTACTACTTTAAAAATTATGAAATTCAATTACAATAGTCACTTAGACAATTTATCAAACACCTAAAATACAAGGCAATATCTTAGACATTTTATTAAAATAATTTTTAGAGATTACAAGATCTTAATCCACACAAGTGCAAATCTAAGGGAAATAACAAAACTCATGTCATTATCGCTTATGTCGCTTCTTCTTCGCCTTATGTCACCATATCATTTTCAAGTCTTGATCTTTAAAATATTTACTTCTTCAATTCTTCAAGATTTCATTGGTTCATGCTTGTGGTGAGTTTGATCATTTCACTATTCAATTCTCAATGGCTACCACTGTTGGGAAATATACATGACAATTAAAATAATTGCGCAGAGGAAAATTAATCATGTATCCGTCCATGTTTAATTATGCAGATCTAAATCAGATAATAATTTAATCTAATTAAATTAAATATGCAACAATTCTAGGATTACCTCTTGAAGCGTAGTGCGATGTAGAATCTGAATCAAGCTCCCCACGTGTGAAGCCTCCAAGACTGATCCACACAGAATTTGCACTTCTGATTGGATTTCTACCCCCACTAGGTTTCTAGAGAAATCCTATATATTTTTATGACTGATAAATTGTGCTAGCAATTTCTCTGTCAGAATAGTTCTATATATAGGAAACATATATGACCTAAGTCATAAGTGGGCTGGTCTTAAACTTACCAGTCTTGGGCTTTATATTAATCAGATCAACATCTAATTACTACGAGCCCAACTAAATTAATATTTAGGATGATCCTAAATTTAATTTAATATTTTTCTCTAATCCAATTAATCTACAAATTTCATTTGTGTGTGACCTCTCGGGTTCATAATTAATCGGTAGCGAATAATTAATTCAACCAATTAATTAAATTAGAACTCTTTCTAATTAATTTGTAAATCGTGAGTGACACCTAGCAGTGTATCACGATTACCCAATTAAAGATGAAATGCAAGTATACGAACCCATTTAGTAATTTCTATACAATCAAATCCTACTATCTCAACTGTCTCGATCAAGCTAGAGTCATGGATCGGGTCGTCAAACTCTCTTACTTGACCATATGCCAAACCTAATTAATTAGTGACTAATGAATTATTCGTGAAACGACTTTCACTATTTCACCTTGGCCAAGGATTTCAAGTCACTTAATTAATCAGATTGTATAGGACACCCAATTGACAGTTTTCGTATCTTTACATACATTTTTCCATGACAGAATAAATCACAACCACTGAATACATTGTCTAATCCATGATTAGGACAAGCTTATCTGCACCAACAAATCATGACATTTCTAATCATGATATAATTGTAGTGTCTCAGGTCTGAGGATTAATTGCATAATTACATGATACAAAGAATTATTGACATTCGATGTAATTCGTTATATCGGTGGTCAAATCCAGTTACCTATTCACAATAAGTACTTATACATCTACTATAACGATATGAGACAAATCGCCCAAACTGATATCTCATATAATTTGGTTAGCAGACTGTAATCTGATCTATCCGGATAAACTAACGCCCAATTAGTTTATCCTATGATCAGGGATAACTTTTAGAATATATTCATGATTATAGATTCCGTCACTCATATCCTTACTTCTAATGATAAAATCTATAAATAGTATTTTAATGACTTTATTTATTTAATCAAAACATTTATAATAAATAAATAAACTGCCTATATTAAATTAATTAATAAATTAAATAACACACTATCCATAATTCCAAAATAAAAGTTATTGGCTTTTGGGCATTATTCCTAACAACAATTTTCATATTCTTAATCTTGTATCTTATAATTGATGAATTACATTATCTTCTTTGTGCAAGATCTTTTCCTCTTTCAACCTAAACATTCAAAGCATATTTTG
This sequence comes from Ehretia macrophylla, assembly GCA_037974665.1. Taxonomy (NCBI): domain Eukaryota; kingdom Viridiplantae; phylum Streptophyta; class Magnoliopsida; order Boraginales; family Ehretiaceae; genus Ehretia; species Ehretia macrophylla. The sequence goes on along the minus strand of CM075767.1, from coordinate 9,450,915 downwards.
GCTCACAATATCATTAGTACAAGATAATACACACAAACCAAAATAGTTAAATACAATTTGGCTTAAAACGATATACGCATTTAAAGCACAAATACCAATAAGTGTGTATTTAAGAATATAGACATATTTAATTTCACACAATTGATAAATTCAATTATTCATACTTGCATTTCATTTAATCAATATCATTTTCTTCTCTATTCAAGTTATTTGCCTAATTCCAATATTTTGCTCAACTCAATATGCATATTTTAATCTCATGAGTGGTAAGTGTAAGTTGAATCATGTAAACATATAAATGCAATTGCACTTGATAAATCTAGTTTTTCTTGATTTATTATCATCAAAATCATATATTAGGAATAAGGCCAACAATCTCTCCCTTTTTAATGATGAAAAACTACTCATGTTATAACAACAATATTATACCATTTAACCAATAAAACATATGTGGAATCTTTGACTACAACAATAATATTATACCATTTAACCAATAAAACATATGTGGAGTCTTTGACTACTCCCCCTCAAATAATGCATATAACACATAATGTATATAAACAAGTTTAATGTCACATATTAATATGTTTGTTTCCATTAAAATCTTGTAAATACCCTTGGTTTGAAATCTTAGGATTAACACTATCCCTTTTTTTATGATGACAAACTATCAATGTGTTTACCAAGTTAGTTCAATTTGGTGAAGTTCCCCCTATCACCATGCCTTGAGTGAAGATACAAATGCAATCAACTTTTGAACCACATCTTAAATATAACACAATCACATATCGTTTTCCCCCTTTTGTCATCAATAAAGACAAATAATCACAATAATGATGTATAAGGTATAATATGCATAAATACCTTGAAATCATTAAACATTTAAACTCATCAGTCTACTTATACAGCATATATTTTTTCTTTAAATTTCTACTCCTTTATATGTAATGCTGTTACTTCATATTTCTTTTTGCCACTTTGGTATTCAACCAAAGCATATATCAAATTCATACCACTACAAACTTTTATCTCTTTTTCACAAGATCAAGGTATCCATCATTTTCATCACAGACACTTATTCTTCTCATTTTTCATCATAAACTCAAGGAATGTTTAGTGAGCAAGAAGTAAGAGAAATCATATGATAACTCTAATGTAAGAAAGTACAAGTTTGATTCAAGAGATTTTTCAAAAGTTATGAGAGATAATCTAGAGTAGGTAATGGTATTTATGTTCATCACTATTTGTCTTCCAAAACATTGATCTCTATATAAGTATATGTGATATCTCATACTACCAATGCTTTCTTATAGCCCTTTTTCTCAATAATGTATTCATCTCAAACATGCATGACATTTATATTCTTATACAAGCATAAAAATATGCTACAAACAACTATCCCAATGCATTATGATGATTCATCAAAGATCAATAGTCATTGCAAATGGAGATAACTCAAATAGTTCAAGAACATAATCCATCAAAGAGTCATGATAAACATTTATTGTGTGTAATAGATAGACATTTGTACCCCTTTTACAAAGTTTGAATGAGGATTTAAGAAAAAATTGAAAATCAAGCACATACTATAACACCCTGACCCCGAGCATATAGTTATTTTATTTACTTGCATATAATAATATGCTTATTTTAATCATTTGTGTACATTTACATGTTGTCTTAATTGTTTGCATATAATTATTAGCATTACTTTTTATATTTCTTGAAAAATGTGCATTCGTCTCATTTAGCATACATTCACTTACATTTTCATATTCTAAGTATTGTAGACATACCGTAGGCATTATTTAAGTGTTAACAATTTAAAAATAGGAACTAGATTAGTTAGATTTCATCTAGATGTCAAACTAGTAATATTCAATTAGTTAGATGGGCAATTTAGACTTTTGTTTTTAAACTAAATATCCTATTTAATAAAACAAAACAAGATACACAAAACACACAACACACACATCGGTCTCTACACACATACACACACACACACACACTAATACACGCTAAAAAATATACACACACAAGAAGAGAAGAAAATATAGAAAAATGAGGAAAAAAAGAAGGAAGAAGAAGATTTGAGCCTTGTTTTAGCTTCTCTTGCATCTCTAGCCACTTCTAAGGTGAGAGATTCGTCTTTATGTACATTATTATTCCTATTTCTTTCTCCTATCAAAGTTATTGAGAAGTAGTTAAATGATTGATGAGCTTATAAATGCATGAGAAGATGAATTCTAGCATGTATTGTGTTGTAGGAGTTCTCTTTTGTATATTTGATAAATGTTGCAAGTAGTTTCATTGGTGTTGTTACTTTGTTAGTTGATGATCACAGATGAAGACTAGATGCTTGATAAATGGCCTCAATGAAGTGTATAAGTGTTGTCTATGCTAAACCTAAGTGCAAAGTTAGCTAAAATGCAAGAAGACAACAAAAGTACAAATTCAGAACAATGCACTGTCCTTATTTTTCAGAGTCTTTTTGACATAGTAAACAAGCTCTAAAATTAACGAAATGTATATAGTAGCTAGATCAAGCAGTTTAGAGCAAATGTTGATTTCTAGTGCGAAGGCTAGTTCTAATGTTTTGACCCTCCAATTTAAGCATTTCCGAAATGCGTCCTGAAATCACTGGGACAGGGCAGTTTAGAGTAGTTGCACAGAAAATGGTATAACTCATGGAATTTAACTTGGTATTAGTCACCGTTTGATTCTAAAATCAACTACACTCAAAGAGCTACGTTTATATGTAAAAATCAGGGAATTTGGGGCTCAATAGTATAGGTAATTGAATTGATGAATTTGGAGTTCTGTTAGAAAATGATGATTAGTGCTTTAGTTAAAGATTGTTGAACTCTAAGTTACTTACTTGTTTCTACGCTTTAAATGCATGCCATGAATGATTATAATGTTAATTTAATGTTTAAAAAATTAGAGTATGGTTAGAATTTGTTGTGTTCGTGTGTGTTGGACATAGAATTATGCTTGTTTCATGTTAAATGAAACCTAACAAGTGTCTAGGAAATGCTAGAGCTTAAATGAACTTGGTTGATTGTAAGACTTGTTAATAGATTTAGAAGTAGACTTGAATAACTTGTATGAATTGTAGATAGGTTCTATGGTGTTCATAAATATCATTGAGTTAACATGAATGAATATTAACAAATAGTAACTTTTGCTTAAATTGGGGTTTTTGCATTTCTAAAGGTTGTAATGCTTATATTAGTTTCCATAACATCCTAGAATGCTATATGTATCATAAAATTGGATATAACCTAGCTAGAATTAGAATTTTAGTTTAAATTACAAAAGGGAACTTTGAAACGAAGTATTGAGTTTGGCTCGTTTGATTATGTAGTTAGTCTTAGAAGTGTATGGAAGCCCTTAAAATATAATTATGGCGTAGTTTAGCTAACCAGATTAGGTGGCTGTAGTACAAATCACCTAAGGGGCTTTTCGGTATTTTTAAGTTAACGTACTTGAAAATGCAATTTCATGGTATTTAGTTGCATCATAAAGTGACTTAAAATGAATGGTAAAGTTATATTTGGAATTCATTACCTTGTGTGAAGTTTAGAACCTAATTAGTAAGCATTGGAATGTGAATTATTGGGTTTCTTGAGAATTGATTTGACTTATTGCATAATTAGTTATTTGAATAGCTATGGTTGCCACATTTGATTGTTAATTAAGTAAACTATAAGTTAGCTCATCTAGTTAGATGATTATTGATTGTTGTAGTTAAGAGTAATTGAAATATATAACTTATAATCTTAACTTTTTGATATTTGATGCTTCTAATGTCTTCTATGCTATCTAATGATGTGGTAGGGTGCACTTTATAGCTTATTTGCTATCTAATGATGTGGTAGGGTGCACTTTATAGTTTAATTGCATGTGGAATATGAGCTTGTGTGAATAAGTGATTTGATGAAGGAAATGAATAGTAACTTGATTAAAGAAATGTTTTAGAGTTATTTGTATGATTACTTAGGCTATGTGGTAATGTGATATATATAAGTGATTATAAATATAGCTTCTATTATTGTGGGTTGAGTTAAGTAATAGTTAAGTTGGAATTGATATAGTTAATTACTAAAGTGCTAAACTTATATGAACACACTAAGGTTACGTATTCGAGCTAATTCGAGAAAGTTTGGAGTGAATTGGAGCTATAATCTTGCATGCTTGGCTTAATCCAAAGTGATGGAGTTTTGCATACTTGTGACATTTTTAAGTTTATGTTTAAATTATAGCTTTTCTTGATTTGTTATTATTAGCTCATGTAATGCTCTAATCTAGTATAAAATACCTTCCACATACTATGAATGCCTTGTTGTGTTGTGTAGAAGCTTGTTCCATGGTTAAATGCAAAGATTCATATGTAGGAAGAAGATAAATAGTATTTTTCTTAGGGTTTTGTTAAAATTTACTTATGAGGTTGAATTGGTGCAACCTATAGGTGCTATTAGTGATAATGAACATATAATAATGGTTGTATGTGATTAAATTGCTCGGAACTTAGGTAAAAATGCATAAATAGCCTGATTTACAAAGGAGTTTTGGGTGAAATGCGAATCCGGGTGGAATTGAACTTTATATTTGGTATTTATAGGGCGAGGGAGTGCTAAATATGTAGTTATGTCACCTAATTGATCACTGGTTAAGGTATTTGCAATTTAAATGCATAAAGGAAATTTTAGGGCTTTTGCAGTAGTTGTGGGTTAAAGGGTAGTTTCAAGGGTGCCATAAAGTGTAATTATGAAGATAGGATAGCTTGTTTGAGAATCTTGAGCTTTACCCTTCGGTTTTGAGTTAAGTAGCTTAAGTTGACAAAGGGGAAATGTGAATAATTGAAGGGAAATGTGAATAATTGAAGCTAGATGCTTGTAATTTATTTCTACATGATCAATTTGATATTAATTGAGATTTGGTTAAATTGTTCTAGCCTTTCATGAAGTATGAGAACTTGTCCCCTTTGATTGCATTTGTCTATTTTGTGTTAAAAGCTTGTATTGTAACTATTTACGAGGGCGGCCTACTTTGTCATCTCTCACCTGTGATTACTTAGTTCCTATGATTGTGAATTAGGTTGCGCAACCTTTTTGAACATGGCAGTGTCGAGAAACTCCGGGCAGCAACAGGCTGTCGGTCCAGCTCGGCTACCATGGTGGCTATTCCCTCTCTCGCTGAGGCATACTCCCCTACCCCAGAGGCGTGGTTCACCTCGTTGGGGCATACGAACCTATCTTAAGAGAATGCGTCGTAGGATCGGGGTACATCCGGAGTACCCCATTGGAGGAATAAGGGGATTTGTCAGCATTTGTTATTGAAGATCGGGGTTCGTGGTTCGAGATTGAAAACAAAGAAGATGAACCGTATCCTTTTAATGTAATTAAATGTTTATTCGGTTGACTGGCTATATTGTGTTACTCGTGTTATTACCTTTGTTGCATTGCACCAAATGATTTTCGAAAACACCTCTGGTTTACTGTATCCCCTCCCTCACTGAGTAACTTTGGTTACTCATTCCTCGTTTTAACATGTTACAGGTACAGTTAGAACAACTACCTTGAGTGCTGTGTTGCTAGTTGCTTATCATGATGAGGTTGAATGCTCTTTGAAGATGTGTGTTATTGTAATATGTTTTATTTTGAGACCTTTGAGGTCTTGTATGTATTAATGATATTTGGTGGGTTGTAATTGAAGTTGTAGTCTTGAATAGTTAGTGGCGTAGTTGGTATGTAATAGTTAATGATAGACTTTGCTGCCTTTTGACTGCAAGCTTGTGTGCTAAAGGAAGTTGAATGATGGACTTAATATTTAAGTAAGTACGGTGATTAGAATTAGAGTGGTATGATAAGTGGGTTTAAAAGACAGGATTTCAATGGATTTAACCTTGCATGCCTGTGTGTTATGTTGTTGGGTTCCAAGGCTCGGATGGCCTTGAGGAGTTTGTTACATATGGTGATAGTGGAAGTTAGGTGTTACAGAAGAGGTTGAACTTGGGTTTTAAGGTTATAATTGCTTGTACAGGTCTTGGATTGTCCTATAAACAGGGGAAACTCCATCGGTTTTCCCTAAATTTTTGTGCCCCAGGTTTAGAATTGGGTTGAGAATAGCATGATTAATAGAAGTCCTGGTTCTGTGAGGGATTAGGGTATTACAGGTGGTATCAGAGCTTAGTTAGCTCTCAACCGGGACAGGGTCCTTGGTCTGTCAGGTAGCAAACCTTGAGTATGCGCATGTAAAGTAAGTCTTGAGTATGTTTGTGCTTGTATGTGTGACTTGTGTGACTTTGAATGTACCTAAGTGGTATGTGTGTGCAATATATGAAGAGTATGTGATACTTATATTTATGTGACCGTATGTGCATAACTGAAATCATGAGTAATTACTTGTCTTAGCTGTTGGTACTAATGTGTGAATTAAATCTTTAATTTATGTGTGGTTTTGAATACATGCATGCATTATCCCCTTGAACTGGTAAGTAAACTCTCCCCTATAGAGATAACCAGTAACGACTTATTTGAAGATGTAGACCAACAAAAAGAGGAAGTGGTTGATCAGTCGATTATCGGTGATTAGTGCACGGGATTCAGTGCTCGAACATTATATTTAGTAATCAACCGTTGGTGTTCTTGTTCAACAATCCTTCTCGGTATTCTCTTTTGGGTATTATTATTAGGATTTGTATCTAGTATCGTCCTGGTATTTTATTCATGGTTCAACAAGGTCTTTTCATAGGGATTCTAAAACTCTAGATATAGTGACCTTATTAAATGAATTTGTCATTCATCAATTTTACATGTATCGTATAGCTTTTATATTTTTCAAAATTAAATACCTATGCTTGCTACAATATCTTTCCAAGAAGAATTTAAAATTAAACTTAACCAAGCATATCTTAGTTTTACAATTCTATAATCAAATATTGTCATTGCTATTTAGATAGATGAGCACTTTTTAGATACATGCATGGAATAATTCCATCAATTTAGATAGATGGCATATTGTTATTCTCATCAATGCAGTATGAGGGTTATATCCCTCTAATGGCTATGCAAATTAAATGTCAAACAATGTCAACAAATTGATATATTGAATCTTCAAACAATTTGTTAACGCCAAAATTGGGCTTTGACCTATGGTCTAACCATGACGGGTCACGTGACCTCAATCGACACGCAATTTGGGCCAAGGCCTACTTAAATGCCCGGATCCTTTTGCTAGACACGAATGATGACCTCGTTCTGAGTGGACAACCAACAACGGATTCTGGTAAGACCTGAACTCTATCGAACGATAATGGATAAGCGATCAAGAAGACACCTTAATTGACTGGTCTACTTATAGCGGATGATGGTCGACGAACTCAGGATAAAGATCAACCATATCCTACGGGATAACAAATCACTCACTTGTAGTAGTCTAGTGAAAATACAAGTCCTAAGGGTTCATGACTCTTGGCCTACCCACGCCTATAAGTAGGCCATGCCTACTTAGGGAAGGGGACATCGAGTATTCACAGCATCTAGCAATACTCTCCCTTTCCCTTTTATCCACGACCTACACATTCTCAATATCGACACCGATACTACGGTAGCCTCCTCTATCATCTCTATATTTTTCTCACATTCTTATCTACTGACTTGAGAGTCGGAGTGTCTTCGGTCGGCACCACACCGGTGTCTCAAGACTCACATCGCTCTATTGCTATTTGACCTTGTAGGTTATTGGTGCTCGAAGATTCTTGATTGTGGATTTTGACGTCTACACAATTTATACTTCTAACAACATCAATTAGCATATAAATGGATAGTATTCTTATTATCAAGTTCAACTCAAGAAAGCTAAAAAGAGCATTTCATGTCATTTTTCAACAATTTACATCAAATCAATATTTCAACCTATTTCTTTCTTCTAGTTATTAAATGCTTTCAATCAAGCATGCATGAAATCAAAATCATAAGTTGCATGTCATTCATCATGTATATCATTCAATAATTCAACCATTCATTTCATAAGTTGCCACAATTTTCACATTCATCATTCATTTTCTACCTCGAAATATCTACATGAAGAATAGTTTAATGGATAACATTCAGTATTTCTTCCCATTACAACAAGAATCCATTTGACATCATTTGAGTCAATCACATTAAACATTACAAGTTTCTATATGAGCATATTTTTAGTAAGATTTTAAGATTCCTCAGATCCATTCAAATTAACTTCCTCATTTAGGCAATGGAAAAATAGGGTAAGGAGGTATAGATATTATCATTCATTCATTCAATTCAATTCTATAACACAAAAGAATTTGAACACAAGTAATCCATTGAAGTGTGACATAGGTATTAAGGATTTCTCACTTAGTTTCTTGCATAATTGAGGCATCTATTCAATCATGAAGTTAATTATCAAAATTATCCTCAGCCTCAATCTCATGTCCTATATTCTCATTTCATTCTCATCAATGTTCATTTTATCTTCGTCAAGCATTAATCCTTGCTCAGCTTTTCTCACATTCACTAATGAATCTTTCATTGAACCAATGTGTTTTCCCACCATATTGGGTACAACTCATGGTCAAGTACCAAATATGACACAACTTATCCAATTGAGGGAATTCTAGGACCATGGAGGATTATGCAAATACCATTTCCTTAAGATAATAAGACTTCCTATATTTGGCCATAAAGCATGTGATGTATCATAATATAGATCAAATTGATTTTCCTATTCTAATACAATACAATCAACAAATTCTTATCACAAAAGTGATCTTATTATCACTTGTCCTCTTTGGCAAGATTATATCAAAATTGGCATTCCTAAGCTTGGGAGATTAAAAGTCTTATACTTTTCTAATATCATGAACATTTTATTTTCTCTTTTAAAAATTTATTTTCTAACATTCAAAACATCAAGTTCAGTTCATGTAAGTCATATATTTTCACAAAATATCCATGATATAATAATGCATATAACATTTCATACTATCATTGAAGCACATATTCTCAATCAAATATTGAACACAAACCAATTCAAATAACAATATATAAATATACTTCTCAAGGAGCACATATGAAAGTAAGTTCAATGTTACCCATGCTTCCTTATCTCAATGATCTTACCTCTTTTATGAGTTACATCACCAACTTCTTTGATGTTGTTTGACATTCCTACAAAAAAACTAGATCTAGGTATCCATCTTTAATTGGATCCTTGAAGGTTAGTCTTATTTGCTGTAAATTTTAACGATCCATTGGTGTTTTATCCACCATGGAACTTTTGATCTGTGATGCTCGGGAATTTTATCACAATTCCTATATAACTTTTGCATATTTACTTGAGCATTCTTAGGTGCATCACTTTTCTTGCTTAATTATTTTATTTGAGGCTACTATTCATAAAAAAATTTACTGTCTCGGATGTGCGATTTAATATTTTTTCTAAGTCACGTGACACATAATAGGAATCGGGAACTTGTCATTTTGGACTTTCAAGCTCGGGAGCATGCATTTAGAAAATGTTTTCCGCTTTATTTGAATAGTATTACGTATGTAAAAATAATAGTTTGCATTAGATATCAATTAATTGGAGTTTTTAACTTTCTTTGACTAAGATATGTTAAGAATTCACTTAGGATATTGATACATACTTAACCATATATCACATATTAACTCATAAATTGCAAACATGGTAAAAAACAATTGAAATAATTCCCTTTTATCCCCCCCCCCCCAAAAAAAACCGTGACCTATAAGGGAGAAAAGAGAAAAAATTTCTTCAACAAATCTTGCAAGTTGGCTTTTAGGCTTGATCTTGAGGGGTCTTTGGAGCTCATACAACATCTACAACTTGTCTTCAACACTTGAATGTGAGGGAGTTGCATTTTATTTTGAGTTTAAAGTTGATTGCTTATATATTGATTTCTTATATTGTTGAGTATAGCTATAAAACTTATTTTGGATGCTTGTTATATGATCATTAGAGGCTATAGAACTATCTTTGGTTGCTAGATAACATCTTCCATGGCTAGAAGCTTGAATCACCCGAAGAAGATGATAAATAGTGCTTGAACTTAGGGTTTTGAATAAACTTGCTAATTGGAATGAATTAAGACTTCAATTAGGTGCTCTAGACTCTAATGAAGCTAGTTGGGAGGCTAAGTGAAGTTGAATCACCCAAAACCGTGCTAAATTACAAAATTAGTTAACTTTTAAAAGGGGACTTTTCTCGTTATGCAATCCGGGCACGTTTGAGCTTTGCAATAGGTATCCTTAGGGCATGGAAGCACTTTTGGTGCTTTCGTTACATGAATTTGGTGTACGAATAGGGTAGTTGTAGTTAAAACCAGCTCAGGGCCTTCCCGAGCTTTTGTTTCCAAACCGGATTTTCAAGTCTTAGATAGGTGTCTTTTGATCTACCTAGGAACGTGAAATGATTGGCTTGTTGATTTGGAACCTTGAACCTTGCGTGGGAGAAGAAAACGAAAGTTAACAAAGGGGAAAAATGTAATTTTGGTTGCCTTTATGTTCAAATGAACTTGTAAATACTTGGTAAGTGTTTATATGCATGATGAATGGATTTCATAAGCTATTTATGGAGTTTGAGAGAAAATATGATAGATGCCTCTTTGTGACTATGCGGTTATTTCTTGTATGTTTTAGTTCTATTGTGAATAATTGCTAGGGCGGCCTACTTTGTCATCCCTCATATGTGATATTTGATATACTTGGTTCTCGTGATCATGTTTTGGGATTGAACAACCTTTTCGGACATGGTAGCGTCGAGAAACACAGGCGGCGTCGGGTTTGCCATGTTCCCTCGACTACCATGGTGCCTATTCCCTTTCTCACTGAGTATACTCTACTACCCTAAAGACGTGGTTCACCTGCTGGGCATATGGACCTATCTCAAGAGAAAGGGTTGTAGGATAGGGGTACATCCGGAATACCCCAACTTGGTGGAGTAAGGGTTTGCTGGCACTTGCGTGAAGTTCTTGGCTCGTGGTTCGAGATTGAAGACTTGAAGTAGAACCGTATCCTTTTAATATGGTTAATTATTTGACTATTTGATCTTGTTGTTTTATGTTATATATATGACTTCCTGTGATTGCATATCATATTGCACGCCCCGGTATGCTGCATCACCTCCCTCGCTGGGCAACATTGTTGCTCACTCCTCATTTAACATGTTTCAGGAGAAGCTGAGGTGAATCCCCAGCTAGTAGCAGTAGAGGAAGAAGAAGAAGTGCAAGTAGATCAGATTCCTTGATTCCTGTGTGATAAGGTTGATCATATGTGAAGTTTGCGTGGAGTTGTTGTCAGCTGTTGTGTTTTGAGACCTTTGGATCTTGTATATATGCTTGGGAATTGTAATCTTGTATGTTGGATATGAAGTTGGATGGCATGTAATAATGGATTCTAGATTACTTCTCTTATTGCATGCTTGTGTGTGTTTAATAACTTGGTTATAGTTGTACCTAACTACTTATAGTTAAAGTTAGCATTGCTTTGCATGTTTGTGTGCTATAAGTAGGCTTTTGTTGCTCCAAGGCTCGGATGGCCTAGAGATCTTGGTTTGACTATGAAAGTCTTGAAAGATAGGTTGTATGTGTTGTTGTTGTGAATGAAAGATTATATGTAGATATTGGCATGTAACAGTGTAGTCCACGGTACAGAGGAGACTTTATCCGAGTAACAAGTCCGAACTTGGCCTCTAGCGTGGGGTTGGGTTCGGGGTGTTACATTTAGGTGGTATCAGAGCTGCTTGAATGCATGAAGCTGGGTTAACTTCCTCGGCATGTGGGTAGAGGTCTATATGTATAAGTTGAACTACATGACTATGTGATTGTTTAATTGCCTAAGTGCTTGGGTACAAGACATGCTAGCATGTAACAGGAATGGTAAAGCTTGATATGATATGAATATGAAAAGTTTAGAATGTTTGTTAAGTGTTTTATATGTTATCTTATGTGAGTAAGATGTTTTGAAAACAATGTGCATATTATCTTTGCATTATCTATTTGCCTATTATAATACTATACTCTTCTAGCATCGAGATGAGGAGAACAAGAAGACCGAGGAGAGAGCCGGAGGAAGCTCCTCGGCAGGATGTACTTGGGAAAGTTGCAGGGGCAGCAGGGAATGTACCGCAGGGCCAAGAACCGAGCAATGCACAGATTTTGGCTACTATGACCACCGCTATGAATACTATAACTCAGTTTATGACTCAGCAGGGTCAGGCAGGGTTTGGCAGAGGTAATCAGGCTGCTACAGCAGAGGGTAGTGGTACTATTAGGGGTAATTTGTATGACAAATTCTTGTACTACAGGGCGTACAGTTTATTTGGTGAGCCAGATGACATGAAAGCTAAGATGTGGTTAAGCAAGTTTGAGAAAGTCGCTGCGATACTCGAGTACAATAATGAGAGAAAGATTACTTATGTTGCATTCTTATTGGAGGGTGACGCTGAGGAGTAATGGCGTACTATTAGAGAGAAATGGGATGCTGAGAGGGTACAACATTTATGGGCTGACTTTGTTCGTGAGTTCAGGGACAAGTATGTGTCTGTGATAGCTAGCGAGAGACATCAAGAGGAATTCATAGCTTTGAGATTGGGAAACATGACTGTAGATCAGTATGAGGCTACTTTTACTAGACTTTCTCGATACGTACCGGCTTTAGTGCAGCCGGAGGACATAAAGATTCAAAGGTTTATCACAGGGTTGAGGAGTGATATTATGCTTAATTTGTCTTCGCAGGATTATCCGGTTATGCTGCAGTAGTCAGGGCCGCATCGAGGTACGAGAAACGTAAGGCAGATGTATTGGCGTAGTCTAGTCAGTCAAATAAACGGCAGTATCAGTCTCAGAGTCAGGGCTACCAGAGACAGTATCAGCAGTCTGTTCAGATTCACCAGCTGAGGCAGACCCAGAGCTACCCAGGACCAGTTCAGGTGTAGTCACAGCCGAGACCAGCTCAAAGCTAGCCACAGGGACAGTCACAAACCCAACCAGTGACCGCTAGATCCCAGCAAGGTAGTTCTGCTACATCTACTTACAAGACTCCTACAAGAGATGCCGCTGCCAAGAAAAATCAGTAGTTCAGTCATTGCAATCGCAAAGGCCATACGGAGGCATAGTGTTGGAGGAAATTGGGCCGTTGCATGGGATGTGGCAGTAATCAGCATAGAGCTAGAGATTGTCCCATGTTTAAATAGGGACAGGTTCAGACTTCTGGCTAGGGTGCTCAGACTAGAGCTTCAGGAGCAGGTACTATTCCATGAGGCCAGGCACGGGAAATTGCACTCAATCAGGAGGAGCTTCCAGATACGACAGTGGTGGTGGAATGTACTTTTCTTATTAATAGTTAGCCAGTAGTAGTTTTGATTGACACCGGGGCTACACATTCATTCATTACTCCTGCATGTGCACAATCTGCTACTTTAAAAGTTGATAAGCTGTCGTATGTGATGAAGTAGGTAGTCCTATGGTTATTAAATGTGTTACGGAGTCTGTGTGTAGAAATTGTGATATTTGTATTAAGGGTCACATGTATCCTATTGACTTGATTATTATGCCATTTCGAGACTTTGAAGTTATCTTGGGGATAGATTGGTTAGGTCAGTATTATGCATGTTTGGATTGTAGAAGGAAAATCTTAACTTTAGAAGTACCTGATCAACCTGTTGTTAAGATTTTTGGGAGTCGTAAATCTACTGGGACTCATATCATATCTTCCATTAAAGCTACTAAAATGCTGAGTAAAGGTTGTGATGCATACTTAGCTTATTTAATTAATTAGCTTGGGGATAAATTGAAACTGAATGAGGTACCCGTTGTAAAAGATTTTTCGGGGGTATTTCCTGAGGAGTTGACGGGGTTACCACCTGACCGAGAGATAGAGTTTGTGGTTGACTTGTTGCCAGGACTAATCCTATTTCTAGAACCCCATATGGAATGGCTCCCCCTGAGTTGCAGGAGTTGAAAATTCAGCTATATGGTTTACTTGAAAATGGTTTTATTCAGCCTAGTTCATCACCTTGGGGTACTCTTGTGTTATTTGTAAAGAAGAAAGACGGAACTCTGCGTTTGTGCATTGATTATAGGGGTCTTAATCAGGTGACGGTGAAAAATAAGTATCATTTACCCTTGATTGAGGAATTTTTTGATCAGCTGCAGGGTGCTGTTGAATTTGATTTGAGACAGGGTTATTACCAACTGAGAATCCGGAATGAGGATGTGCCCAAGACTTCTTTTAGAACCAGGTACGACCACTATGAATTTGTTGTATTGCTGTTTGGGTTGACAAATGTTCCAGCCGCCTTTATGGATTTAATGGAGAGAGTGTTTGGACCCTACCTTGACCAATTTGTTGTAATCTTCATTGATGATATATTGGTGTATTCTAAATATGAGTCAGAGCATAAAGAACACTTGAGAATTGTGCTGCGAATATTGCAAGAACATAAATTGTTTGCCAAATTTAGTAAATGTGAATTCTGGTTGAAACAGGTAGCCTTTCTAGGCCATATCATTTCACATGAAGGAATAATTGTTAATCCTACGAAAATTGAGGTAGTTATGTCCTGAAAAAGACCCGAGACTGTCACAAAGGTTCGTAGTTTCTTGGGATTGGCTGGTTATTATAGGCGGTTTGTTAAGGACTTTTCAAAATTTGCGGTGCGATTAACTTCCTTAACTCAGAAGAAAACTATATTTAACTGGGATGATAAATACGAAGCTAGTTTTCAGGAATTGAAGAACTGACTTACCACTGCTCCTATTCTTGCATTGCCTGAGGGGACTGATAGTTTGGTGATATACAGTGATGCTTCGAAAGAAGGTTTGGGTTGCGTTCTTATGCAAAATGGAAAGGTGATAGCCTATGCCTCTAGGAAATTGAAACCATATGAACTCAATTATCCTACACACGGTCTTGAACTTGTTGTTGTTGTCTTCGCTTTGAAGAAATTGCGTCATCACTTGTGGGGTAATCAATTTGAGATATTTACTGATCATAAAAGTTTAAAATATCTATTTTTTCAAAAGGATTTGAATATGAGGAAAAGGCGTTGGTTAGAATTGTTGAAAGATTATAATTGTACTATTAGCTACTTGCCTAGAAAAGCTAACACTATAGCAGATGCATTGAGCCGAAAAGCTACTGTAGCTAGTTTGATAATCAAGGATTAGGAGTCTATGGAGGAGTTGTGCTTGTGGAAACCGAAGGCTTCTAGATTATGTATCCAATTTGCTAGCTTACAAATCCAGTCTCTATTACTATCTAGAATCAAAGAAGCGCAACAGTCAGATCCTCAGTTATTGAAGCTTCTAGAGAAGTCCAAAGGGGGAGAGTCTGACTTCAAGTTACATGATGATGGACTACTCAGGTACAGGAATAGAATCTGCATTCCTAGTGATTCAACTGTGAAAGATGAGATTCTTGCTGAGGTTCATGGTTCTAAATACACGATTCATCCCGGTAGCACTAAGATGTACAGGGATTTAAAGCAGAGTTTCTGGTGGAACAATATGAAAAGAGAGATAGCTGATTATGTGGCTAAGTGTTTGACTTGTCAGAAAGTTAAAGCGGAGCATCAGAGACCGGCAGGATTGTTGCAACCATTAGAGATTCCAGTATGGAAATGGGACCAAGTTACTATGGACCTTGTATCGGACTTACCAAGGTCACCGCGAGGTAATGATTCTGTCTGGGTTATGGTAGACAGGTTGACAAAAACTTCTCATTTTATTGCTGTAAAGAAGACAGATTCTCTTGATAAATTACCGGAGCTTTATGTTGAAAATATTATGAGATTGCATGGAGTTCTATCTCAGATAATGTTGGATAGAGATCCCAGGTTTACATCACAGTTCTGACATAAACTACAAAAGGCATTGGGAACTAATCTAAATTTTAGTACTGCATATCACCTGCGAACAGATGGCCAGTCTGAGAGGACTATTAGATTTTAGAAGACATGTTGTGAGCTTGCATTCTAGACTTCGGAAAGAGTTGGGATAAGTATTTGCCTCTTGCAGAATTTGCCTACAATAATAGTTATCAGGCTACCATTGGTATGGCACCTTACGAGGCACTTTATGGGCAGAAATGTAGGTCTCCATTGTATTGGGATGAGATAGGTGAAATGAAAACTATTGATCCAGCTATTCTACCTGAAATGATCAAGATGATGGATAATGTGAAACTTATAAAGAAGAGAATGCTTACAGCACAGAGTCGACAGAAGAATTATGCTGATAGACACCGAAAAGACTTGGTATTTTCAATAGGTGATCGTGTATTCTTGAAAGTCTCTCCGCGTAAGGGTTTGTCTCGACATTGAAAGGGAAGTAAACTTAGTCCTAGATACGTAGGGCCGTTTGAAATCATTGAGAAGGTTGGAGATTTAGCTTATAGATTGGCATTACCTCCGAGTTTGGGTAGGATTCATGATGTATTCTATGTGTCGCTGTTGAGGAAGTATAATCTTGATCCTTCGCATGTTATTGAGCCAGAACCGTTGAAGATTGATGAGTCTTTGACATATGTTGAGAAACCTCTTCGAGTGGTCAATAGAAAGATTCAAGAACTTCGAACCAAGAATATTCCTATGGTAAAAGTTCTTTGGGATCATCATGGGGTTGAGGATGCCACTTGGGAGCGAGAAGACCAGATAAAAGAAAAGTATCCAGAGCTATTTGTTGAAACATGTAAGAATTGCGAGGACGCAATTAGTTTAAGGGGGAGATGGTATGATGCCCGGGAATTTTATCACAATTCCTATATAAGTGTTGCATATTTACTTCAGCATTCTTATGTGCATCACTTTTCTTGCTTAATTGTTTCATTTTGAGGCTACTATTCATAAGAAAATTTACTGTCTCGGATGTGCGAATTAATATTTTTCCTAAGTCATATGACACATAATAGGAATCGGGAACTTGTCATTTTATACTTTCGAGCTCGGGAGCATGCATTTAGAAAATGTTTTCCGCTTCATTTGAATAGTGTTACGTATGTAAAAATAATAGTTTGCATTAGATATCAATTAATTGGAGTTTTTAACTTTGTTTAACTAAGATATGTTAACAATTGACTTAGGATATTGATACATACTTAACTATATATCACATATTAACTTATACATTGCAAACATGCTAAAAAACAATTGAAATAATTTTCCTTTTGTCCCTCCCCAAAACCGTGACCTATAAGGGAGAAAAGAGAAAAACTTTCTTCAACAAATCTTGCAAGTTGGCTCCTAGGCTTGATCTTGAGGGGTCTTTGGAGCTTATACAACACCTACGACTTGTCTTCAACACTTAAATGTGATGGAGTTGCATTTTATTTTGAGTTTAAAGTTGATTGCTTATATATTAATTTCTTATATTGTTGAGTATAGCTATAAAACTTGTTTTGGATGCTTGTTATATGATCATTAGAGACTATAGAACTATCTTTTGTTGCTAGATAACATCTTCCATGGCTAGAAGCTTGAATCACCCGAAGAAGATCATGAATAGTGCTTGAACTTAGGGTTTTGAATAAACTTGCTAATTGGAATAAGTTGAGACTTCAATTAGGTGCTCTAGACTCTATTGAAGCTAGTTGGGAGGCTACGTGAAGTTGAATCACACAAAACCGAGCTAAATTGCAAAATTAGTTAACTTTTAAAAGGGGACTTTTCTCGTTATGCAATCCGGGCATGTTTGAGCTTTAGAATAGGTATCCTTGGGGTATGGAAGCACTTTTGGTGCTTTCATTGCGTGAATTTGGGGTCCGGATAGGGTAGTTGTAGTTAAAACCAGCTCGGGGCCTTCCCTAGCATTTGTTTTCAAACCGGGTTTTCAAGGCTTAGATATGTGTCTTTTGACCTATCGAGTAACATGAAATGATTTGCTTGTTGATTTGGAACCTTGAACCTTGCTTGGGAGAAGAAAACGAAAGTTAACAAAGGGGAAAAATGTGATTTTGGTTGCCTTTATGTTCTAATGTGCTTGTCAATACTTGGTAAGTGTTTATATGCATGATGAATGGATTTCATAAGCTATTTATGGTGTTTGAGAGAAAATATGATAGATGCCTCTTTGTGACTATGTTGTTATTTCTTGTATGTTTTAGTTATATTGTGAATAATTGTTAGGGCAGCCTACTTTGTCGTCCCTCATATGTGATATTTGATATACTTGGTTCTCATGATCATGTTTTGGGGTTGCGCAACCTTTTCGGACATGGTAGCATCGAGAAACACGGGTGGCGTCGGGCTTGCCATGCTCCATCGATAACCATGGTGCCTATTCCCTTTCTCGCCGAGTATACTCGACTACCCCAGAGGCATGGTTCACCTGCTGGGCATATGGACCTACCTCAGGAGAAAGGGTCGTAGGATAGGGGTACATCCAGAGTACCCCAACTTGAAGGAATAAGGGTTTGCCTGCACTTGCGTGAAGTTCGTGGCTCATGGTTCGAGATTGAAGAATTGAAGTGGAACCGTATCCTTTTTAATGTGGTTAATTACTTGACTATTTGATCTTGTTGTTTTATGTTATATATATGACTTACTGTGATTGTATATTATATTGCACGCCCTAGTATGCTGCATCACCTCCTTCGCTGGGCAATATTGTTGCTCACTTCTCATTTAACATGTTTCAAGAGAAGCTGAGGTGAATCCCCAGCTAGTAGCAGTAGAGGAAGAAGAAGAAGTGCAAGTAGATCAGATTCCTTGATTCCTATGTGATAAGGTTGATCATATGTGAAGTTTGCGTGGAGTTGTTGTTAGCTGTTGTGTTTTGAGACCTTGGGATCTTGTATATATGCTTGGGAATTGTAATCTTGTATGTTGGATATGAAGTTGGATGGCATGTAATAATGGATTCTAGATTACTTCTCTTATTGCATGCTTGTGTGTGTTTAATAACTTGGTTATAGTTGTACCTAACTACTTATAGTTAAAGTTAGCATTGCTTTGCATGTTTGTGTGCTATAAGTAGGCTTTTGTTGCTCCAAGGCTCGGATGGCCTAGAGATCTTGGTTTGACTATGAAAGTCTTGAAAGATAGGTTGTATGTGTTGTTGTTGTAAATGAAAGATTATATGAGGATATTGGCAGGTAAGAGTTTAGTCCACAGTACAGAGGAGACTCTATCCGAGTGATGAGTCCGGACTTGGCCTATAGCGTGGGGTTGGGTTCGGGGCGTTACATGATCCTCAATCAAGCAATTTTTTATAATAACAATATAAAACAATATGTCCTTTTCATTCACAATATTTACAAGCATGTTCATGTACTTTACATGTAGATATATGTTTGAAATTGAACTTTTGATAAAATAAATTTTCAAAACCTTTTGATTGGTACATGATTTATGTCCTAAATCATTCAATTATGTCACATTTTGTGAATCATGCATAACAACTACTTTTTATTTCCATTTGTTAGATTTCACCATCTTCTCATTTGATTCATTATTTTTATTTCTCCAACAAGAAATCTCATTTCACAACACTTTATTTTTATCAATCAAGGAAGTATTTTTGTTTTCAAGCTCATAGTTTGGTTTAACAAGTAATGTAATTCTATTTTCTAAATCATCTTTTTCTATTGAAGGAAGATTTAGATGTTTTTGAAGATCTTTCTTTTGAGATAATGCCAATGCTAAGTCATCATGCATTTTGGAGAAAGTTTTTTGCATTTCGAACATTGTAAAATCTTTTTCACAATGTAATGAACTACTAGAAGTAGAAGAAGAGCATACCTTTTTATCCATTGCAATGAAGCAAACTAAATTTTCTTCTTGTTTCTTTCTTTCCCATCTTCTCAATCTCCTACTTGATATAATTCCTCAAGAAGTATCACACACGGTCAAGGGGTCTCATGAGCCTTGTCCTCTGCAGGCTCAGGAGGAGCCGAACCTGCCTCACCTGAAATGTTATAAAGAGGGTAAGCATACTAACCACATATGCTCAGTGAGGGAAGGATACGCATAAATAGGGACTTTTTGAAACCATTTCGTGCAATACAAGTAAACAAGTATCACTCTAAGTAATACACGAGATTACAATACTAGGTAATACGCAAGCATACGAATCTAAAACAATACTTAGGCACACGGGACTAGTTAGCACACAAGCACATAAGATAAGTTAACATACAGGTAACAAGACTAGGCAACACTCATGTAACGAGAAACACGCAGACATGCATTCAAGGAACAAGTTAACGAGATTAAGAATTACAATAAGGAAATGTAAACAGGTAATGAGGTGTCAAGTTCATGAAATAACCACTTAAAAGGATACGGTTCCATGAAGTCTCGATCCACGAATGACGACCACGAGCCACGAGCCAAGATATCAATAGCCGGTATACCACCTTATTACTCCAAAGGGTGTACTCCGGATGTACCCCAAACCCTACGACCCAATACTCTTGAGGTAGATCCGTATGGCCCACGAAATGAACCACGCCTTTGGGGTAAATGGGCATGCCTCAACAAGAAAAGGAATAGGCACCATGGTAGCCAAGCTAGACCGACAGACCGAGGTTGCCTGGAGTTTCTTGACACTACTATGTCCGAAAGGTTGCGCAACCCGATACGAAGACACGATATACACAAATAACACGAGAATTCACGAAATCACGATATATTAACATAACACATAAATGAGGGACAACAAAGTAGGTTGCCCTCACACACAATTATTGAGGTATAGTCAAGTCTAATAACACTTATCTAACACGAGAAGTAATAGAATTAATCAAGACATGCATTAAGCATATATGCACAACAGGGATCCATATCACACTTTCCACGAAACTTCACATTAGCTCATATAGATTATAGAAATTCATTTAAATACACAATAACTAATTACAAGTCAAATTCCTACATTTCCCCTTTGTTAACCTATGCTAATTAGCTTCAAACCGAAGGCCAATGTTCAAGATTCTTAACCGAGCTATTCTATTCTTCTAGTTATACATTATGTCACTCCTAAGACCCTTGAAACCAACCATTAACCCGTATTTACCACAAAAGTTCCGTTTTTCCCTTTATGCGCTATAACTACAAGTACTCTATTCGATGTTCAATTAGGCGTCGTAACCACACATTTAACACTTCTTCACCCTAATAACACTAAATATAATGCTCAAATTCACCCGGATTCGTATTTACCCCGAAACCCCTTTGTAAACCTATTTATGCACTTTTACTCAAGTCCCGGGCAATTTAAACTCATATAATTAGAATTCTATGTTCATGAACATCTCTAGCATCTATAGCATGCATAAAATCAATCTAATAAGTAACTTTTAACAAAACCCTAGGTTTAGGCACTATTCATCATCTTCCTCATTGGACCCTTTGCATTAAATCGTAAAACAAGCCATTAAACTAAGCATACAAGGTCTATAGAGCTTGTAGAGAAGGTATCTTGCAATATCCAAGAATTTCATAAGCATTAATCAACAAATCTAGAATTTTCTATAATTTGACATAAACTTCAAAATGCTTTAAATGCAAACTCCCTCACCTAATAGCCTTAAAGATGCATGAGGAAGACTTAGGAGAAGAAGATTTCACCCTAGGATGCAAATTCTTGGACCAAAGCTTGAAGATGCACAAAAATTTCTCTCTTCTCCTTTCTCTCCATGCCGTCAGGTTTGGGGGGCTTTTGGGTATTTTTTTTTTTTTTTGCTAGTTATATGTTAGTTTTATAAGGTGTAGGATATTTATAATTATATGAGTAGGCAAAATGTGTAATGTTTATGCAAGACTAAGTCAAAATAATGTTCAATTACTCAATTAAATACTAACTAGTTTTATTTCAATGCTACACTATGTTTCACTATTCATACGATCCATGAAACATTTTTTAAACGCGCTCTCCTGACATCCAATGCGCAAAATTTCACTTTTCTCATTCCTTTTATATGTTACATAACCTAGGAAAAATATTAATTCAGACAAATTAAACAGTCATTTTTCCTCTATAAATAGTAACCAAGCTCAAAATAAGAAATGTACATCAAAATGCACATATTTTGTTACTAAGGTATTAAATGCACATGTATGCAAGTCCGGGGTCTCACAGGTCACACACTTTTTGTCATTATCAATTGGAAGGACCTTTGGCAGAATACCATCCATGATGATCACCTTCCCATTGGCTAGAAGCACTTTATAGTAGTTTTTCAAGAGTTTCACGCACTTGTCATCATTCCAAATATAACAACTTTTTGTTCTTATTATTTCAAACCACACATGGTAACTAAAACTAGAAATATTGATCAGAATGACCAATATAACGAGGTGGACTACCCTGAAGGATTCTTATCTATATTTACTTACCCGGGTTGTTTACTAGGGAAAAAATATTTCAGATGGTCGATGATCAAGAGTTGCATGCGGCATACCTCTATGTGCTAATGAATTTTCAAGAGGTTTATCCTTATATCAGGTAAGGTCGTGACACTTTACACATCTCTTGAAAGTATTAGGCGTCCTGAATATAGGTGTAATATGAACCACATCTTTTGCTTCTAGGATGTTTGGGAAAAAGCTTTCCAGTAATTGTCCCCTATTGACTCCATCACATATTCAATATCATGTTGACATTCTCTTTTCGAAATGATTATATGACCATATAAGTACAACTCCAATTAATGACCTTTCGATGGTTTGTTGTTATGTCTAACATATTGACAACTCCCTGTTTTGCAGCTAGCCGACACTAATAGTTTGGATGATTGTGTAAAATATCTTTCTATGCTGCCAAGTAGGAGGGTAGGCACATGGTCAAGATACTTGGTCAACGAATACGGGTTTCACACTTTGGATGATGGGTTATCCAAGTCCACAATGAATAGTAGTATGTTCGTTAAAGGGGATATATGATAGTAGTACCGAGGATGTTGGCTACTATGGACTGTTGAATGACATTAGTGTACTGGAATACCATAATCCAACACTAAAGTGTATAAGAGTCGTTCTTTTCAAGTGTGACTTGTATGATTCGACAAAGGATAGATGTAATGGCCCAAGTCAAGCAAGTTGCTTGGTATTGTGCCGGGACTGAACGTTCAACACTTTTGAAAAACCATTTGCGGAAGCGTTTTAAAGGAACAATAAAAGTTTTTACGAAAACAGTAAGGATAATCTGATAAGGTAAGTAGTAAAACTAGATCAGCACTTCCGTTATCTTACAAAAGTAATTTGTACAGACACCACCGCCAAAATTGCACAGTACTTGTTACATGTACAATTGTGCTCACAAGAGGACCTACAACACAACCCACGCAACTACTACTACCCCTCCAACACTATCAACTCCCGATCCTGGTAGCCCCGGAAGTGAACATGTACCAAGATCGTAGGTCAACTGCTTAGGACAATAGGCTGCCGATCCACGATCGTCTCGTATCGGATTTTACGCAGGATAGGAACAGGCGATACCGGAGGCGGCGGAAGATCGACCTACCTGTAATGTCGTATTACCAGTATATCCATCTCAGGTGCGAAATGCTGATCTATCTCAGACAATCTACAAAATATACACATGCCCTCTCTACACATGATGACCTGTCGTGATGCAAACATGATACAAACACAAGACAAGCACGCAGGGTGAATCTATAACCCATCAAGGAACGGGAAGGGGATGGTACATGCTGTAACAGATCAGGATTACAAGATAGCATTACATATGCAATAGGGATACCAGCAGGATACAGGTAGTACAGGTAGTACAGGTAGTACGAGACAAGTGCGATACAGGTACACAAGTGAGCACAATAAATAGTTAGGCCCAGGACAAGTACAGGTAAACAAGTACAAGTTGATGCTTCGCGCACCCTTCGGGACAACAATCAATCAATAGGGTGAATGCGGAGGGTTTCTCCGACTCATATCACTGCAACTGCCAAGAGCTTGTCAGGCTTACATTGCACAATACAATCATAATTAAAAGATGCAGTACATACTAGTGACTCACTTTCCTGGACAGTGGGTGAACCATAAATAAGTAAAGCAATAAAACCGTTGCATCAAAATGCCAAAAATTGGAGAAGACTTAGACCGATTTTGGAACTTTCAGAACATTAACTAAACTGAATCGATATAATTTAGTGAAATCAGGTCAGAGAAAAATTGTCTGAAAGTTTGATTTCAGGGGGTCAAGTGACCCCCTTATATAGGCCCTCAAGGCCGACATAGGAGGGAACATGTATCCCTCCCTCATTGGCCGACCAATCATGGTTGGCCACGTAGGGGACACGTGTCCCTCCACGTGTCAGGCATGCGTGACACGTGTCCCGAGACACGTGTCACTATCTGATTCTCGTATTTTTGGGTCGGGATGTAATTTTATCAAACTTCGCCATTAAGTAGTATAAATTAAAACCCAATGGCGTATGCCCGATTTTCGCGGCGGGGTCCCCATTTTCCTTTAATTGGCCTTGAAGTGAATCCCTTTTTTTGGGACCAAAAATCCTTAAAATCGGGAAAACAGTCGAAATGGCCCAAAAAGTTAAAAAAAATTACCCATACTCTTATAAGCAGCTGAAAATTTTTATTTGGTCACGATATAGGGCTTTACAATAGAGGTGTAAAGGACTATTCTAAGTATCAACTGGTTGAGGTCAACGTGAAGAGAACATATCCAGAATATGAACTGTTTATGTTCGCAGAACAAGTACATCAAGTGTATTATTGTAAGTATCCAGGGGCCAAGAGAAACCGAGTATGTAGCACCCAGACCTATCATAGATTTTAAATTGAATTGCACATCTATTTTATTAAATTGATAGTCTTGAAAAATGTGTCATGAAAACTTTTCGTATTCATTCAATTCTACTTATTTGATTTGCTTAGAATAATTATTTTATTCTTTTCTTTATTATACTTTACTTTATTTATATTTTAGTTAATTGATTTGATTCTTTTATTGACGAGAAACTCGGACGAAAGTAAATGTTTCATTTATAATTGTTATTTACAGTTATGAAGTTACGTGATAGAATAACGTGAAATAATTAATTATTATTATTTTTATTATCTGTGTTTAATTAATTTAAAGATTAAAGGACTTTGGGACAATTATCATAAAATACTATATTTATTTAAATTTATTTTCGTGCTTTTCAATAAGTTATCTTTTGGTTTATGTGCGAAGTCGGGTCAGGACTGAACGAATTAGTTCATAAGACTTGACCTTGTAGACCTTCATTAGTTTGGCTTATTGAGTGTTACACCACACATAGCAATATATATATTTATTCATACTATGAAAATAGAAAAAAAGAATGGAAAATAAACACAGCCACATAAAATGAAATATCTTACCTAATCTATCACACATCATACACGACCCTACACTATATACACCTCACACGACTCTCACACATATACTTCACAAAACGAATTAAACAAATCACACCTCACCATTACCTCCCCACTGCCGGGCAGAGAAAGAACAAGGAAGAAAAAAAAGAAGAAGAGAAGAGGATTAGTGGCAGCCCGGCGTGAAGAAGAAAAAAATAAAAATAAATAAGCTCAAGTGTGAAATCTCATATTTCACCTATACGTGAAATTACGTGTTTTGACTTGTATATGTGTTATCTGAGTTAGAATGTGCTAATTTTGTGATTTATATTCCTATTACATGCTATGTGTGCATTCATGAAATTTTTATCGAAATCGGTATTGAAAATTTTATCGTCGATTTTTGTAAATAGTATTTTGAACACAAATCCGCTAAAATTTTTACACGGTTGTTTTAAATGTTTTAAAACCTAGTCCTCGGATATTAATAGACCCATGTTTGATTAAAATGGATTTTAAATCGGATTAGGAATTTAAAAGGTTTTTACACCTTCTTTTGTAAAAATCGAGTTTTTAACCGAGTTGGGTGTAAATATATGCATATGAAAATTGTTATCACCTAAATTTAATCTACTAAAAATATAGTATAAGTTAGTTAGTTTTTCTAAAGACTATTTTGAGTAAAAACAATTAAAAGACTAAATATATCAACTTTGACCTTTTTGATTTTGTTGACTTAAGCTATATATGCATCAACACACATTAAAACAATGCAAAACATACTCTCACACACACACAAGAGGCCAAAACTCCATAGGAGAAAAAGTGAGTTTTTCTTCAAGTTTTTCAAAGCAATTTTTCATTAAAAAAAAACTTAGTTTTTGTCTAAAGCTTTGCAAACCGAGTTAGATTCCGCTTGTTGGGCACCTATTGCACGCATTCCTAGCCTTGATTTGGATCAAAGATGAGAGAAAAATTCTAGATCTTAAAATGCTATTTTATGTCAGTTTCATATAATTTCATTTTTATCCAATGAAATATTAAATTGTCTTTAGATTATTGCTCAGTAGATGTCAAAGATCGTTTATTTGTGTTTATATAAGTTTTGAACGGTAGTAGCATGTATTTATACTTTTCGGATATTAAAATTAGATTTTAAGTTCATTGTTGAATAATTGTTGTTGTAGTGGTTGGAATAGTAAAAGTTAATATATGATAGTCTAAGGATAGTGAAAGTATTATGCTAGTTTAGTTGTCTTACTTTTGGAACTTGAATAGGTTACTAGACTAGCTTAATATATATATATATATATATATATATATATATATATATATATATATATATATATATATATATTATGCATGTGTATGGTTTGGCTATGGTTGATGTTGGAACGGAGGCGTATAACTTATGAATGAACTGTTGAATGGTTGTTTAATATATGGAAATGATTGTGTTATATGTTGTTGAAATAGTTGTGGAGTTGTTGTTGATCTTTGGAATTGGTTGTATGAAGTTGTAAAGGGTTGGTTTAGAGCCCTGTTATACGTGTTACGGTCATTATACTGCCGAAATTCCATTGCGTTCTGACTAATTGTAAGTGGGGTCAAGTTGGGGCATGACATTTAAGTGGTATCAAAGCGCATGATAGTTGTCAGCCAGGGTATTCTCGAAATGTGGGTAGTGGTCATATCATGAAAGTATGTATGAAGTGAAAGAAAAGTGAAAAATGAGTTAATATGATTAAGTGATTATGTGATTAAGTGACTATGTGATTATGTGATCAATTTACTTATGTGACTAATACTTAAGTGAATTATGTGTCTTACGTGTGTTTGTTGCTTATGTGCTGATAATTGTCTATAGCTTGTCTATGTGTTATAACTTGTGCTAACTCTTTGATAGTAGAATGGCTGATCGACCGAGAACAAGTGGTAGGCCTGAGGGAGTTAGTGAGACACCGAGTAATGCAACACCAGGCCGAGATCAGGGTTACGATTGTATTGCAGTAGTTATGGACCAGATAACGGAGGTCATAGCAGGGCAGGCACAGATTTTAGCGGGACAGGCTGCGCAAGCACAGAATGTTCAGGTACAGATGCAGAATGCACCGGGTGGTTATCAAAGGCGTAGTTTGTTGAAAGAATTTTTGGGTTATTATCCACCGAGGTTCCAGGGTGAGCCCGACGATCAGAAAGCCGAAGCTTGGATCAAGAAAATTGAGAAAATCTTTGATCCCCTAGATTACATGGATGAGAGGAAGGTCACCTTTGCGGTGTATTTGTTTGATGACGAGGCTGAGGAGTGGTGGCGTACCGTGAGATCTGATTGGGAAGCACGGGGTACTCCCTATGTCTAGGATACTTTTCTTAGGGCATTCCGGGCCAAGTATATCCCGAGGATTGCTCGTGAACGTAGGGAGGCGGAGTTCACATCTTTAGTTCAGGGTGATTCTACAGTGGCCCAGTACGAGGCCAATTTTACTAGGCTATCCCCGTATGCACCGGAGTTTGTGTTAGATCAGGAACGTAAGACTCGGAGGTTCGTTTTGGGTCTGAGGCTAGAGATTCAGGATGCAATGGCATTGATTCAGTATAATGAGTTTTCTGAGGCCTTTTATGCGGCTTCTAGGTTGGAGAAGAGGAAAGGGGAGCAGATTAGCTCTAGTCAGATCAATAAGATGTCGTATCAATCGTAGAGTTAGCAGGTTGTGTATAGGCCTTTGGTGCAGCAGAGTGTTTACCGGCCACCAGTTCAGCAGAGTTCTTTTAGACCTTAGGGGCAGCAAGGTTTCTTTAGGCCCTAGTTTCATCAAGGATTCTATCAGGCGTCGTCATAGTTTAAGCCAGCCCAGTCTCAGGGTCAGTACAGGCCTAGTGTTGTGAGACCTCAGTAATAGGCTAGTACAGTTGCTTATTCAGCTTCCGATTCTTTAGGAGGCAGTGTCGGTGCTCTAACACTGTAGTGTACTTTTTGTAACCATAACGGCCATGTAGAGGCCAACTGTCGGAAGAAGGCAGGGACATGTTTGGGTTGCGACAACAACTAATACAGAGCGAGGGATTGCCCTAAATATCAGAGGTCTGATGGTCGGCCAGTAACCCAGGGTTATTTGGGTAGACCTACCGATAGTGCACCTCAGCAGCAGCGAGTTCAAGCTCGGGCCTACGCAGTAGACTTGGATGAAACACCTGAGGCAACAACGGTAGTTGTGGAAGGTAACTTCCTTATACTCGATCAACTTGTTAAAGTGTTGATTGATTCTGGTGTTACGCATTCTTTCATTATACCTACTTGTGTGTAACCTGAAAGATTGCCTTATGTGGTTGAGATTGGTACTTCTTTGACTAATAAATATGTGACTGGATTAGTATGTAAAGATTGTAAAATACATGTTAAGGGTCAGGATTTCCCTTCGGACCTTATCTTATTTCCTATCTAGGGGTATGGCATTATCTTGGGTATGGACTGGCTTTCTAAGTATGATACCCAGTTAAACTATAGAACAAAGGTAGTAGAGTTTTGGTTGCCAGAACAGGCAGTAGTTAAGGTAGCAGGGAACCGGGATGCTAAGACGAGTTTCATTATCTCATCAACTAAAGCTATTAAGATGGTGAGTAAAAGGTGTTCAGGGTATCTAGCTTATTTGATCAACAAGCTATCTAATAAGCTAAAGCTGGAAGAAGTTCATATAATTCGGGAATATCCCGATGTATTTCCCAAGGAGTTGCCAGGATTGCCACCAGAGAAAGATATTGAGTTTGTGATTAATTTAATTCCCGGTACTCAACCTATTTCTAAATCAGCGTACCAGATGGCACCAGTTAAGCTTAAAGAGCTGAAAACTCAGTTGCAGAAGTTATTGGAGAAGGGTTTTCATTCAACAGAGTTCTTCACCATAGGGAGCATCCGTCTTATTTGTGAAGAAGAATGATGGTACCTTGAGATTGTGTATTGATTATAGTGGTTTGAATCAGGTGACCATCAAGAACAAGTATCTTTTACCACTAATTGATGAGTTATTTGATCAACTTCAGGGAGCCAAAGTCTACTCTAAGTTTGACTTGAGGAAGGAGTATTATCAGCTTCAGATTCATATGGAGGATGTTCCAAAGTCTACTTTTAGGACTTGGTACGGGCATTATGAATTTGTAGTTATACCTTTTGAACTGACTAACGCACCAGCAGCATTCATGGATCTTATGCATCGAGTCTTCTAGCCGTACTTGGACCAGTTCGTGGTAATCTTTATTGATGATATCTTGGTTTATTCTAAAATTGAATCGGAGCACGAGAAACATTGTCACGCCCCAACTCGACCCCACCTACAATCAGTCAGGACGCAACGGAATTTCGGCAGTATAACGACAGTAAATAGAATACTGAGGTTCTAAACCAACCTCATTAATAACATTAAACATCCAATTCCATAACCATACAAACAACAACTCCTCAACAGCATAACAACACACAACATAATCGTAAATTACAATAATCAGTCCTCGTTATCTGCCTCCGTTCCAACATAACATACAATATCTCAACCTTATCATACATTTCAAAAATAAGTTGAGACCCATCTAACAACTTAACCATAGACAAAAGAAGCTGCTAGAATAGTAACAACTAATTCATATTCTTTTCAGCATCCTATACAACAAGAACTATAAAACATAGAAAAGGCTACTAAACTAATATACATGATAAATAACAGCACAGAATCACGGATAAGACTCTGAAACATATGACTCGTCCACGTAAGGCACATTTTCCTCCTCATGAGGCACGTACCCGTAATCCGGCTCTGCAACACCTGTAAGCATGCAATAATAGAGAGTGAGCTTATATAAATAAGCCCAGTGAGGATCCGATAGATCTCGAGCATGGTCTACTAAACTCCTTGGAATAATCCTTTGAGTCAGTAAACACACAATAACATAAATAATACTATCATCACATAACTATATAACCAATCAATAAAAGATACTCTATTTGGTGTAGCTCCAAACGCCATCACGATCTCAACCATTCTTCTTATAACTCCCCATTACTCACGCACCTGAGGTACCTCACTAGCCCCTCCCTCCATGACACCTCCGTCATGCGAGCTGGGGGTAGCCTCTGGCAGTCATGCCGTTATCAACCCGACAGCCCAACGCTGCCCGAGAGGTGGCACACATATACCAAGACTCCATAATCATCATCAATCATCAATCAATCATCAATCAATCATCAATCAATCATCATTTATTCACCATTGATAGCATTAATTATTATTTAAACAACAATAACTTAGTTAGATGACAAAGTAGGCCATCTAACTGGACATGCATTATATACACAATAAAACCCTAAATTACTCATCAACAACTCACCATTCAACACTCAAATACCACCCAATCATCTAAAGGCATCGCTCAAGAAATTAAAGAATGACAACCTAAACTTCAAAAATTCATAACTTACATTCTACTAACCCAAACATTGCCAAATCAATTTCTATCACTCACCCATTCAACCTACTACATTAGCCCTCTCGGAAATCCACCATAACACTTCCAAATCATGCCCGATAACCCTAAAACCCTAGAATGTCTTGGCTGAATTTTCCGGACTTTCCCACGAGCAATGTAATCGAAAATTTGGCATTACAACAGCGCTAACACGTAATTATCAAGTATTTATAAATCGACGGCAATCGATTTCGATAATCGCAACTCAATTAATTCAACATTGAACAATTTAATCAAAATTTAATACCCGAAAAATAAAAATTATGCTACATCCGACAGAAATTCGTAGTATTACCACTAAACGATCCCTAGCATGCAAGGAGCAATAATCTAACATTAGATTACAATTCTAACAGTTCAAATTTCATTTATACGCAAAAACATAAAAATGACATTTTGTGATCTAGAATTTTTCTCTCACCTTTGACGCGATAAAAGCCTAGGGATGCGTGAAGTGCGTGCCCAACAAGCAGAATCCAAATCGGTGCGAAGTTTTACGGACAAAAACCAAGTTTTTCTAAGAAAAATTGATTGAAAAAACCTTGAAAATTCTCTTTTCTTTTTCTCCTTCTTTCTCTTGGCCTTGTGTGTGCAATTGGGTGTGTTTTTGTGTTATGTGAGTGTGTGTAACTAATGTGAGGCAAATTAGTTAATATATAAAATAGTTTAAGTTAGTAAAACTTATTATTTTTAGTATTTTATTGACTTTAAAGGCATTTTATTACTCACCAAGGCTCAAAATAATTATGCAAACCCCAAGATATCTCAAGTGGATTATTTTTAGGTGACAAGAAGTTTTACATTCAAAGAATTCCACCCGAGTCGGCTTCAAACTCGATTTTTGCAAAAGTCGATGTAAAAATCCTAATAAATTCCTAAGCCGATTTGAAATCTGTTTTTATCAATCACATGTCTATTAAAGTCTATGGACTAGGTCTATAAGGGTTAAAAAGACCAGTTTCAAAATTTTAACGGATGTGTGTCCAAAACACTATTCACTAAAAATCGACGATAAAATTTCTGATCCTGTTTTTGATAAAAATTTCATGAATGCACATTTAGCACGTATTAGGAGTATTGACATCAAAATTATAACTTTCTAGGTCCTATAGCACATAAACAGGTTATATGCACGCAAAACGAGGTATAGCACGTAAAATGAGATAAGCAGAAAAGTAGGGTTTCACAAACATCTACGACTTGTCCTACAAAAGTTTAAGGAGCATCAGTTGTTTGCGAAGTTCAGTAAATGTGAATTCTAGCTACAACTGATATCTTTTCTTGGCCATGTGATTACACAGAGTAGTATTTTAGTAGATCCCACTAAGATTGAAGTGGTAATATCTTGGAAATGGCCGGAGAATGTTTCGGAGGTTCGTAGCTTCCTTGGCTTGGCAGGTTATTACCGTAGGTTTGTGAAGGACTTTTCTAAGATTGCAGGGCCACTTTCTAAGTTAACTTAGAAATGAACGAGCTTTACTTAGGATGAGAAATGTGAGAGTGGGTTTCAGGAGTTGAAAAAGAGATTGACTACCACTCTAGTACTTGCTCTGCCAGAAGGAATTGATAACATGGTTATCTATAGCGATGCTTCCAATGAGGGCTTGGGTTGTGTACTTATGCAGAATGGTCGGGTTATTGCCTATGCTTCTAGGAAGTTGAAACTGTATGAAGTAAATTATCCGACTCATGATCTTGAGTTGGCAGCAGTTGTATTCGCACTGAAAAAGTGGCGTCATTATCTATAGGGCAGTAAGTTTGAGATTTTCACTGATCACAAAAGTCTGAAGTATTTGTTCTCACAAAAGGAGTTGAATATGCGCCAACGGGGATGGATGGAACTTCTCGGAGATTATAATTATTCTATCAATTATCTACCTGGGAAGGCAAATGTTGTAGCAGATACTCTTAGCCGTAAGGCGAGTGTTGCTTGTTTGGCTGTTAAAAAGTGGAAGGTTCTTGAAGAAGTCAGTTATTGGAGACCAGAATTAACTCATGTTGGGGTGATATGTTCGCATCTCTGTATTTAACCTTTATTGCTGTCTCAGATTAGATAAGATCAGCAACTTGATGCAAAACTTCAGAAGATCACGGATGATCAGTCTGACTTCAAATTATATGATAATGGTATTCTTCGATTTCGGAACATAGTGTGTGCTCCCGATGAACCGGGTTTGAAGAGAGGTATTCTAGAGAAGGCTCATAATTCTAAGTACACCATTCATCCCGGTGAAAACAAGATGTACCGGAATTTGAAACAACATTACTAGTGGAACAACATGAAAATTGAGGTTGCTCAGTTTGTATCCAGATGTTTGACTTGTCAGTGGGTGAAAGCAGAACATCAACGACCTGCAGGGTTATTTCAGCCGTTGGCAATACCAGAGTGAAAATAGGAGCATATTATGATGGACTTCGTCACTTTTTTGCCTAGAACACCAAGAGGTAACGATGTGGTTTGGGTTGTTGTGGACAGTTTGACGAAGACAGCTCATTTTATTCCGATTAAGATGAAGGATGAAGTTGCAAAGTTGGCAGATCTTTATTTGGATCAGATTGTTAAACTCCACGGAATTCCATCTAGTATTGTCTCTGATCAAGATCCTTGGTTTACTTCCCGATTGTGGGAGAAACTTCAGGAAACCTTAGGTACTCAGTTGAACTTCAATACAACGTATCATCCACAAACTGACGGTCAGTTTGAAAGGACTATTTAGATTCTGGAGGATATGCTCAGGGCTTGTGTTCTAGACTTTGGGAAGAACTGTGAGAAACATCTACCACTTGCCGAGTTTGCCTATAACAATAGTTATCAAGCAACTATTGGGATGACACCTTTTGCAGCTCTTTACAGCCGTAAGTGTCGATCACCTTTGCATTGGGACGAAGTAGAAGAGATGAAAGCTATTGATCCGACTATAATGCCAGAGCTTCTAGAGAATATTGAGAATGTCCAGTTGATTAGGCAAAGGATGTTGACAGCATATAGTAGATACAAGAGTTATGCTGATAAGCACCGTCGGGATTTGGAGTTTGCAGTCGGGGACTGAGTTTTTTTGAAATTGTCTCCTCATAAGGGGTTTGCTTGTTAAGGTAAAGATGGTAAGCTGAGTCTGAGGTTTGCAAGGCCGTTTGAGATTATCGACAGAGTTGACAAGTTGTCGTATTGGTTGGCTTTACTGAAGAACTTCTCTAATGTTCACGATGTCTTTTATGTCTCTACTTTGCGAAAGTATTATCTGGATCCTTCTTATATTCTAAAGCCAGAGCCATTACAGCTTCATGAGAATTTGACTTATGATGAGCGGCCGATTCGTATTCTAGATTAGATGGAACAGGAGTTGAGGTCGAAGAAGATTCCAATGGTCAAAGTATTGTGGAAACATCACGGGATTGAAGAAGGTACTTAGGAAGACGGGATCAGATTCAGCAACAATACCCAGACTTATTCCGAGCAGCAAGTAAGAATTTCGAGGATAAAATTTCTTTAAGGATGGGAGAATGTGAAATCCTAGATTTCACCTATACGTGAAATTGCATGTTTTGACCTGTATATGTGTTATCTGAGTTAGAATGCTCTAATTTTGTGACTTATATTCCTATTACATGCTATGTGTGCATTCATGAAATTTTTATCAAAATCGGCATTGAAAATTTTATCGTCGGTTTTTGTGAATAGTATTTTGAACATACGTCTGCTAAAATTTTTAAACGAGTGTTTTAAACGTTTTAAAACCTAGTCCTCAGATATTAATAGTCTCATGTTTAATTAAAATGGATTTTAAATCTGATTAGGAATTTAAAAGGTTTTTATACATTCTTTTACAAAAATTGAGTTTTTAACCGAGTCGAGTGTAAATATATGCATATGAAAATTGTTGTCACCTAAATTTAGTCTACTAAAAATATAGCATAAGTTAGTTTTTCTAAAGACTATTTTGAGTAAAAAAAATTAAAAGACTAAATATATCAACTTTGACCTTTTTGATTTTGTTGACTTAAGCTATATATGCATCAACACATATTGAAACAATACAAAACACACTCACACACACACACAAGAGGACGAAACTCCATAGGAGAAAAAGAGAGTTTTTCTTCAAGTTTTTCAAAGCAATTTTTCATTAAAAAAACAAAGTTTTTATCCAAAGCTTTGCAAACCGAGTTAGATTCCGCTTGTTGGGCACATATTGCACGCATTCCTAGCCTTGTTTCGGATCAAAGGTGAGAGAAAATTTCTAGATCTTAAAATGCTATTTTATGTCAATTTCATATAATTGTATTTTTATCCGATAAAATGTTAAATTGTCTTTAGATTATTGCTCAATAGATGTCAAGGATCGTTTATATGCGTTTATATAAGTTTTGAACGGTAGTAGCATGTATTTTTATTTTCCAGGTATTAAAATTGGATTTTGGATTCATTGTCGAATAATTGTTGTTGTAGTGGTTGGAATTGATTGGTTGTTGTTTCTAAAAGTTTGTTAATTGTGTGGTAGTAATGTTGTAATGCCGAATTTTTGATTGGAATGTTGTAGAAAAAGGTCCAGAAATTTCAGCCAAGTGCATTGCCAAAATTAGGGTTGTTGGGCTTGATTTGGATGGGTTTTGGTTGGTTTCTGATGGGTTTAATGTAGTTGCATGTGTGATTGAGTGATAGAAAGTGGTTTGGAGGTTATTAGATTTCTAGATTGTAAGTTATGACTTTTAGAAGTTTGTGTAGTCTTTCTTTAATATGTTGAAATGTTGTCTTTGGTTGTTTGGGTAGTGTTTGAGTAGTTGATTCTGGGGTTGTTGTTGATTAGGTCGGGGTTGAATGCGTGTTCAAATGCATGTTGAGTTTGATGGCCTACTTTGTCATCTAGCCTAATTGTATTAGAATTGTATAGTTGTTGATTGTTTTAAAGCTGTTTAATTGATTGTTGATTGTTGAAATACGGGAATTGGGCACTTTCGTTGTTGATCTCTCGGAATATTGATTGATTGTTGAAATATGGGAATCGGGCACTTTTGTTACTTATCTCTCGGAGTATATAGAGTCAATTGTCATTATTGTTGAGCTGTGATAATGTTGTGTCACTTCGGGAGGCATCCCGGGTTGCTGGCACAGTTATTATGGCTAATCCCTATCTCGCATGGGCGGAGATGCCATGGAGTGTGGGTCTAGAATAAGGTACCTCAGGATTGTATCAGTGGGTTTTTGAGAAGTTGGTGAACATTGAGACGGCGTATGAAGCTTTATCAACAACTGTGTCGTATCCTTATTGTTTGTTTACTGTTATTGTATTTGTGTTGTTGTTAAAGTTTATGGTATATTTATTTCTCATAGGATGATTTTCCACGGGTTAAAGTAAATATTTTCAAAAGATCTATCGAATATCCTCACTGAGCTTTGTTGTATATAAGCTTACTCTCATTCATTTTCTGCAATCAGGTGTTACTGAACCAGATTTCGGGTACGTGCCTCAGGAAGCTGGGAATGTGCCTTATGTGGACGAGTCTTGTGTGCTAGAGTTTTATCCATGATAGCTGAGTAGTAGTTCTCTTTTGTTATGTTGTATATTAGAACTAGTTGGATTGAATTTACCTTGAAGTTATATTGTATAAGATGGTCTAAGGATAGTGAAAGTATTATGCTAGTTTAGTTGTCTTACTTTTGGAACTTGAATAGGTTACTAGACTAGCTTAATATATATATATATATATATATATATATATATATATATATATATATATATATATATATATATATTATGCATGTGTATGGTTTGGCTATGGTTGATGTTGGAATGGAGGTGTATAACTTATGAATGAACTGTTGAATGGTCGTTTAATATATGGAAATGGTTGTGTTGTATGTTGTTGAAATAGTTGTGGAGTTGTTGTTAATTTTTGGAGTTGGTTGCATGAAGTTGTAAAGGATTGGTTTAGAGCCCTGTTGTATATGTTACGATCATTATACTGTCGAAATTCTATTGCGTCCTGACTGATTGTAAGTGGGGTGGAGTTAGGGCGTGACATCAAGGCTCCTCATCTTTTACACGACGTCAAGCCCAATGAAAGGAATATGAATTAGTTCAGGAGCGGGAGTTTAATCAAGAGAGGGATATCACTTTTGTTTGCATTTTATTACCATATTTTGTTCTTTAATACATGTTAGATTGTGGATAGACGATTCATGAGTTATAATTGCTTATTGGGATACTAATTAAAGTCTAACACGACAATGAAGTATTCTTGGGAATAAATTGATAGTTTTGTGTGGTACTATCGATGTGGGTGATGAACTATTAACCTATCTAATTGTGTGATAGTTATATGTTTGTTGAAAATCCCAAGTGAAGAATAAATGAGTATTATATGTTTATATTATGCTAGAGCAAAATCAAATGCAAAGGATTCACAAAATAAGGCAAAGACACTTGTGTGTGTGTGTGTGTCATAAAACTGCCCAGCGCCGATGACTATTCTGCCGGTGCTGAACTTTATGGTTCTGATTGTTAGCTGCCGGACTTCCTTTCCTTTGCCCCTGAGTTTTCATGCAAATTATTCTTGTTTAGTGTTAGGAGTTGATATGAATGTCTAGCAACTTTTACTATAAATGAGGATGGAGTTGAGTTCAATGGCTAGTTGGGTAGTTGAATTTAACTAACCTTAAATGATACTTACTTAATGGAAGTATTATGGACT
The DNA here is from genome assembly GCA_037974665.1 of Ehretia macrophylla. Taxonomy (NCBI): domain Eukaryota; kingdom Viridiplantae; phylum Streptophyta; class Magnoliopsida; order Boraginales; family Ehretiaceae; genus Ehretia; species Ehretia macrophylla. Next base: position 9,413,358 of record CM075767.1, on the reverse strand, counting down.
TGCCTTGGCTAGGAGAACATGTAGTTAGTTAGTAGAAGAATAAAAACAGTCACCATAATTTGAACATCACATAAAGGAAATACGTTGTTAATTAGTTATTTGCCTAGTAACTTGCCAAGAATGTTTAATTGATTAGCTAGAATTAGTTTGGGATCTAACAAACTGGATTTGACATTAGACTGTGATAGTTGTTAGAAGGATGGTGTTAGTTTTATTAATCAATGATTGGAACAGTTAGTGTCAGTTTGTTCGTAACCGATTGTAAACGTGATTAGGCATGTTGTATAAAAGAAATTTCTGATTCAATACTAATGTATAGTATATTGGTGAAGTTGTTAAGTGTTAATATGTTAAGCATGTTAACTTTATACCTCAAAGGGTTAAGTTCTAGATTAAGCTAAAACATAGTCATTAATGAATATATTTTAAGTTGTGAGAACAAAGTAAAATACCATAGCTTGTCTTTTAACTTTGTATTAAAGAGTAGTGTATTGGTGAATCTTTTGTAGTATTAAGGGTTATATCCTAGAATAAGCTTTATATATATAGTTATCCAAGAATATATCAAGATATAGGAGCAAAGTAGGATACTGAGATTTATCTTCTAACTTTATAACGAAATGTATTATGGTAGTGGAACTTTGAAATGTTAGTAGGTTGTTGTAAAGATGATGATTGTTACACGCTAAATGTACTATGTAGAATGGCCTTAAGTGACACTAGGCAAAAGTTTAGCCTAAGGCAGTGGTTTAGCTTAAGTGTAATTATCATGCCATTATAGTCAGTGACTAATGAATAGTTAAGTTAAAGTGTTATTAGTTCTTGAACACTTGCTTCTTTATCTTCTCATGTGCGAAAGCTTAAATCAGCAACATATGTTCATGTGTATAAATAAAAAGGGACTCAGTGAACTTTAGTTTAAAGGCTTAGCTATCCTAATTACTAAAGTCAGTTAGTAGCCAAATAGCTTATAGTTGACTTTTACTACTGGTTTGATTTATTCATTCCACAAAAGCTACTGTTTACTCATTAATGCCCAATTATTTGAATGAATAGTCAAGTTACGTGTTTAATTGAAGTCCTTTAATGGCTATTTGATTCTAAAGCTATGTGTTTGAGGAAAACCTACTTTGTTGTCCTCATTTTTGTGTTATTGAAAAATAAATACTTTATGTGCTATCTTGGGCGGCTGCGATGGGCCTCTCTGGGCGGCAGAGGGCTTGCCAGGGTTGGTTGCTCTATCTTCGTGCCCTAGTCCCTCGCTCGCCTGGTCTAAAGATTGCTAGTGGGTGTTAGGTTGTAGGATTTCGGGGTACATCCGGAGTACACCCATTGGTGTTTGGGAATATGGCGACATAACTTGTTCGTGGTACGAGGTTTGTGGTTTGTGAATCAAGACAGAAAAGTTGGAGTGATAAGGGCTATCAAAATTGTATCCTTCCTCTTAGGCAATGGTTAACTTTCTATTTTTAAATAATATCTTTCTGTGATATTGAACGGTCGTGGTTATTTTGTGTGCTTGTTTTGTGTTCCTTTTCTTCGACTGTGTTGCTTAATTGCTTATATACCGAACTATTTTGTGATGATATGTACTTTTGTATCTACTTGCTACATTGCACGAAAATACTTTCAAAAATCTCCCCGATTATCTATTCCCCTCCCTCACTGGGCATAGTTGTATGCTCACTCCCTTTTCTAACATTTTTCAGGAGAGGCAGGTTCAATTCCTCCTGAGGTAGAAGAGGAGGCTCAAGAGTCTCCTTGAGTACTTGTGCCGTGTTAGGTGGAAGTTCTTGTAAATTTGGTAGTTAACATGTATTCTTTGAAGCCTGCGTACCTTGTATATATTTGATGGATGCAAATATGTAACTAAGTTAAAGCTCACCTAGGCTAGCGGTCTGTAATATTTTGGATGACGTTATAACTGATAGCTACCTAACCTAGAACACTGCAAACTATTTTGCTAAGACTAAATAACTAGTGTCATCTTTGGAAATATAAATGGCCTATGTTTACTTGTGGAGATTTCATGTGATGATTCCTTTTAATACAGGTGTTGGAATGTCCTAAAAATAGGAAAAACTATGCCCGTTTTTTCTCATTTTTTGTGACCTCGGGTATTGGATCGGGGCTCTGATCTCGTGAGGGATTAGGGTGTTACAAAGTAGATGGTGGATTGCATACAAAATCTGGCCAAGAAATTTTTATCATGTGTCAAGAGAGGAGTTTGAAGATTGATAAGCTTTCAGTTAGATGAGATGAATGTTCTTATAGTACAATCGAGTGATGCTGAGTTACATCCACTTTGCTATAGGTCAGGTGAAAAAAATGAAATATTGGAAGGGAATCTTAATGATTTACATGTTGAACATAAAGATAAACAAGAGAGTCATCGAAAAGAGGGGAAAAAAACCGTGGAACTCCAACTTGGCTTAGTGAATTATAACAAACATAACATGGAGAAAGATGAGAACTTTCATGGCTGCTATGATTAATTACAACTTGAAGATAGCAAATCAGACATGAAAGCCTTTTTTTTCCTGGTCTGCTATGAGTGTATGTGTGTGTGTGTGTGTGTATGTGTGTACATATATAGATACATATATTTATTTTTCTCTTGTTTTGTTTGTATATATACACACAAAGCACTACTTTAGAAGATCACTACTTTAAAAATTATGAAATTCAATTACAATAGTCACTTAGATAATTTATCAAACACCTAAAATACAAGGCAAGATCTTAGACATTTTATTAAAATAATTTTGAGAGATTACAAGATCTTAATCCACACAAGTGCAAATCTAAGGGAAACAACAAAATTCATGTCGTTATCGCTTATGTTGCCTCTTCTTCGCTTTATGTCACCATATCATCTTCAAGTCTTGATCTTTAAAATCTTTACTTCTTCAATTCTTCAAGATTTCATTGGTTCATGCTTGTGGTGAGTTTGATCATTTTACTATTCAATTCTCGATGGCTACCACAATTTGCATATACTTAGTCTTGCATCTTATAATTGATGAATTACATTATCTTCTTTGTGCAAGATCTTTTCCTGTTTCAACCTAAACATTCAAAGCACATTTTGGCTCACAATATCATTAGTACAAGATAATACATACAAGCCAAAATAGTTCAATACAATTTGGCTTAAAAAGATATACGCATTTAAAGCACAAATACCAATAAGTGTGTATTTAAGAATATAGACATATTTAATTTCACACGATAAATTCGATTATTCATACTTGCATTTCGTTTAATCAATATCATTTTCTTCTTTATTCAAGTTATTCGCCTAATTCCAATATTTTGCTCAACTCGATATGCATATTTTCATCTCATGAGCGGTAAGTGTAAGTTGAATCATGTAAACATATAAATGCAACCACACTTGATAAATCTAGTTTTTCTTGATTTATTATCATCAAAATCATATATTAGGCATAAGGCCAACAATCTCTCCCTTTTTAATGATGAAAGTTCGCTCTATGTTATAACAACAATATTATACCATTTAACGAATAAAACATATGTGGAGTCTTTGACTACAACAACAATATTATACCATTTAACCAATAAAACATATGTGGAGTCTTTGACTACTCCCCCTCAAATAATGCATATAACACATAACGTATATAAACAAATTTAATGTCACATATTAATATGTTTGTTGCCATTAAAACCTTGTAAATATCCTCAGTTTGAAATCTTAGGATTAAAACTATCCCCTTTTTCATGATGACAAACTATCGATGTGTTTACCAAGTTAGTTCAATTCGGTGAAGCTCTCCCTATCACCATGCCTTGAGTGAAGATACAAATGCAATCAACTTTTGAACCACATCTTAAATATAACACAATCACATATCGTTCTCCCCCTTTTGTCATAAATAAAGACAAATAATCACAATAAGGATGTATAAGGTATAATATGCATAAATACCTTGAAAGCATTAAACATTTAAACTCATCAATCTACTTATAGAGCATATATTTTTTCTTTAAATTTCTACTCCTACTCCTTTATACGCAATGTTGTTACTTCATATTTCTTTATCCCCCTTTGGTATTCAACCAAAGAATATATCAAATTCATAGCACTACAAACTTTTATCTTTTTTTCACAAGATCAAGGCATCCATCATTTTCATCACAGACACTTATTCTTCTCATTTTTCATCATAAACTCATGGAATGTTTAATGAGCAAGAAGTAAGAGCAATCATATGATATAATGTAAGAAAATACAAGTTTTGATTCAAGAGAGTTTTCTAAAGTCATGAGAGATAATCTAGAGTAGGTAATGGTATTTATGTTCATCAATATTTGTCTTCCAAAACATTGATCTCTATACAAGCATATGTGATATCTCATACTACCAATGCTTTCTTATAGCCATTTTCTCAATAATGTATTCATCTCAAACATGCATAACATTTATATTCTCATACAAGCATTAAAAAAATGATACAAACAACTATCCCAATGCATTATGATGATTCATCAAAGATCAATTGTCATTGCAAATAGTGATAACTCAAATAGTTCAATAACACAATCCATCAAGAAGTCATGATAAACATTTATTGTGTGTTATAGATAGACATTTGTACCCCTTTTACAAAGTTTGAATGAGGATTTGAGAAAAAAAATTGAAAATCAAGCACATAAGCACATACCTTTATACTTCTTTTCATCAACATATTTACCTTATCTCATCTTTGTATAGCTTGGTTGATGCATCAGTTGGAGTCTCAATTTATTTTCCTTCACCATGGCCAATCTTCTTGATTTGTATTTTTGTGAACTTGACTTGATTGGTACGTACACTTTTTTAATTTTCTTGATTGAAAGTCCAAGGAGAAACTTTGACTTTCCTTTCATGCTCATTTCAAATACCCTTTGCATGTTCTTAGAAAGACTCTCACAAAGAGATGTATTGTTGCACCAATAACTTCTAAATGTTCAACAAGGTCTTTTCATAGGGATTCTAAAACTCTAGATATAGTGACCTTATTAAGTGAATTTATCATTCATCAATTTTACATGTATCGTATAGCATTTATAATTTTCAAAATTCAATACCTATTCTTACGACAATATCTTTCCAAGAAGAATTTAAAATTAAACTTAACCAAGCATGTCTTAGTCTTACAATTCCATAATCAAATATTGTCATTGCCATTTAGATAGATGAGCACTTTTAAGATACATGCATGGAATAATTCCATCAATTTAGATAGATGACATATTGTTATTTTCATCAATGCAGTATGATGGTTATATCCCTCTAATGGCTATGCAAATTAAATGTCAAATAATGTCAACAAATTGATATATTGAATCTTCAAACAATTCATTAACACCAAAATTGGGCTTCGACCTATGGTCTAACCATGATGGGTCACGTGACCTCAATCGACATGCAATTTGGGCCAAGGCCCACTCAAATGCCCGGAGCCCTTTGCTAGACCCGAATGATGACCCCGCTCTGAGTGGACAACCAACAACGGATTCGGGTATAACTTGAACTCTATCGGATGATAATGGATAAGCGATCAAAAAGATACCTTGATTGACTGGTTCAATTATAGTGGATGACGATCGAAGAACTCAGGATAAAGACCAACCATATCCCATGGGATAAGAGCTCACTTGCTTGTAGTAGTCTAGTGATGATACAAGTCCCAAGGGTCCATGACTCTTGGCCTACCCAAGCCTATAATTAGGCCATGCCTACTCAGGGAAGGGGACATCAAGTATTCACCGCATCTAGCAATATTATCCTTTTCCCCTTTATATATCCACGACCTACGCACTCTCTATATCGGCGCCGATACTACGGTAGTCTCCTCTATCATCTTTATATTTTCCTAGCATTATTGTCTTTTTTGATAAACTACTAACTTGAGCGTCAAAGTATCTTCGGCCAACACTACACCAGTGTCCCAAGACTCATATCGTTTTATTGTCATCTAACCTTGTAGGTTGCTGGTGCCCGAAGATTCTTGATTGTGGATTTTGATGTCTACACAACTTATACTTCTAACAACATCAATTAGCATATAAATGGATAGTATTCTTATTATCATGTTCAACTCAAGAAAGCTAAAAAGAGCATTTCATGTCATTTTTCAACAATTTACATCAAATGAATATTTCAACCTATTTCTTTCTTCCATTTATTAAATGCTTTCAATCAATCATGCATGAAATCAAAATCATAAGTTACATGTCATTCATCATGTATATCATTCAATAATTCAACCATTCATTTCATAAGTTACCACAATTTTCTCATTCATCATTCATTTTCTCCCTTGAAATATCTACATCAAGAATAGTTTAATGGACAACATTGAATATTTCTTCCCATTACAACAAGAATCCATTTGACATCAATTGAGTCAATCACATTAAACATTACAAGTTTCTATATGAGCATATTTTTAGTAAGATTTTAACATTCCTTATATCCATTCAAATTAACTTCCTCATTTAGGCAATGGAAAAATAGGGTAAGGAGGTATAGATATTATCATTCATTCATTCAATTCAATTCTAGAACACAAGTAATCCATTGAAATGTGACATGGGTATTAAAGATTTCTCACGTCTTAGTTTTTTGCATAATTGGGGCATCTATTCAATCATGAAGTTAATTATCAAAATTATCCTCAGCCTCAATCTCATGTCCTATATTCTCATTTCATTCTCATCAATGTTCATTTTATCTTCGTCAAACATTAATCCTTGCTCAGTTTTTCTCACATTCACTATTGAATCTTTCCTTGAACCAATGTGTTTTCCCACCATATTGGGTGCAACTCATGGTCAAGTACCAAATATGACACAACTTCTCCAATTGAGGGAATTCTAGGACCATGGAGGATTATACAAATACCATTTCTTTAAGATAATAGGACTTCCTATATTTGGCTATAAAGCATGTGATGTATCATAATATAGATCAAATTGATTTTCATATTCTTATACAATACAATCAACAGATTCTTATCACAAAAGTGATCTTATTATCACTTGTCTTCCTTGGCAATATTATATCAAAATTGGCATTCCTAAGCTTGGGAGATTAAAAGTCTTATACTTTTCTAATATCATGAAGCACATATTCTCAATCAAATATTGAACACAAAACCAATTCATATAACAATATATATATATACTTCTCAAGGAGTACATATGAAAATAAGTTCAATGTTACCCATGCTTCCTTATCTCAATGATCTTGCCTCTTTCATGAGTTGCATCACCAACTTCTTTGATGTTGTTTGACATTCCTACAAAAAAGCTAGATCTAGGTATTTATCTTTAATTGGATCCCTGAAGGTTAGTCTCATTTGTTGTGAATTTTAATGATCCATTTGTGTTTTAGCCACCATGGAACTTTTGATCCTATATTAAGCAATTTTTTATAATGACAATGTAAAGCAATATATCCTTTTCATTCACGATATTTACAAGCATGTTCATGTACTTTACATGTCGATGTATGTTTGAACTTGAAATTTTGATAAAATAATTTTTCAAAACCTTTTGATTGGTACATGATTTATGTCCTAAATCATTCAATTATATCATGTTTTGTGAATCATGCATAACATCTACTTTTTTTTTTCCCTTTGTTAGATTTCAGCATTTCCTCATTTAATTCATTATTTTTATTTCTCTAACAAGAAATCTCATTTCACAACACTTTATTTTTATCAATCAATGAAGTATTTTTCTTTTCAAGCTCATGGTTTGGTGTAACAAGTAATGTAATTTTATTTTCTAAATCATCTTTTTCTATTGAAAGGAGATTTAGTTGTTTTTGAAGATCTTTCTTTTGAGATAATGCCAATGCTAAGTCATTATGCATTTTGGAGAAGGTTTTTTGCATTTCAAACATTGTAAAATCTTTTTCACAAGGTAATGAACTACTAGAAGTAGAAGAAGGGCATACCTCTTTATCCATTGCAATGAATCAAACTAAATTTTATTCTTGTTTTTTCCTTTCCCATCTTCTCATTCTCCTACTTGATATAATTCCTCAAGAAGTTTCCATATCTCATAAGTGGATGTGCAGTTGTAAATTTGGCTAACCTCTTTAGCTTTTAATACACAATAGGAAATATTTATGACTTGGGTAGTTTTGGTTAACTTGGCAATGTCCTACTCGGTTAGCTTATCATTAACTTCATATGGTCCATTTTCAACAATTGTCCACAATGGATAATTCACGGATCAAATATATGTTTACGTCTTTTCCATCCAACACATAAAATTTGTATCTACGAGAAGTGGTGGTCTATCAATTGAATATCATTCCATAAGAGGAGACATAGTAGTATTTGTCATGATTTTTTCTCTACTAGTTTTTAAACTATTTGTAGAGTCCTAGCTTTATAGCACTTGTTAGTCCAAATGAGCCTAAAAGATAGGGAGTTAATTAGGTTTATTGAAAAAAATCACTATAAAATTATAAAATTCAATTACAATAGTCACTTAGGAAATTTATCAAACACCTAAAATGCAAAGCAAACAATGGTGAAAATTTAGCAAACAATGTTGTAAAAACTTTTTCAAAGACAATGTATCAAACACCTTGTGTACACTATATGTAATATTTATAAGTTTAACAATGAATTTAATACTGGATATGCAATAAACTTGAAAGTAAAGAGCATACGGATAGAAAAATCAAACGCAATGATTTTCAGGTGGTTCGCTAATCTACATCAACCACCTAAGTTCTTATCCCCTTAGGATTCCTACGAACAACACTACAATACTTTCTCAAATGTTGGTCAAGCACAAACAAACTTTTCAACCCTCTCCTGAGTTCAAAGAATCTGGAGTTATTAATGAAGAAAATATTACAAATTTTGAAATCAAAAACAAATATTTGTAAACAATGTGATCTAGATGAAGCTCAAACCTTCTACAACCTCCACCTTTTAAGTCCACAAAGGATTTTTCCATATTGTTCTCTTTACAAGGATTCTTTCAAATCTAATCTAGAGTCCCAAGATTGTATACAATACAAAGTATTGAGTATTTGAATGATATTACAATAAAGAACAAAGAGAAACTCCTCTAGAGTAGATAATACAATTTAAAGTACTTGAATGCTCAATAGATTTGCAAGTATGAGCTCAAGCTTGGTGTAATTTTCTATTTTGGATCAATAATTTAAGCTTAGTACCAATAAAGATTGTGTGGAAAAGGTTTAAGATGAAATATATGACAGTGATTTGGTATAAATAAGCATGCCTCCAACGTTAAATAAACGGCTAGTTTTTCAAATCTGCACGATCCGATCAGTGGATCTAATCAAGAGACTCATTCAGATAATCCAAATGAGTTGTCCAAATGCTTTAATTTGAGCTGAAATTGGTCCAATTTATTTTGTAGTCAAATCTTTCGAAGATGTAAGGTCTAGACCTCTTTAAAACACTTCTTCAAAAGAGTTTTTCAACCCATTTAACATCTCAAAGAATTTTTTAAATTCTTGATGAAAGATTAAAACTGATTTTTGCAACTTCTAGGGTTTAAAACAAATTTACAACTAAAAGTCAATCTTTTGAAGATAAAAACATTTGAACCTTTTAAGTCTGATTCTTCAAAATATATTTTTCCCAATTAACTTAAAATCTTTTTCAAAAGCTCTTGAGGAAAGATTTAAAATCACTTTGAGAGATTACTAAGAGCTTAATCCAAACAAGTGCAAATCTAAGGAAAATGACAAAACTTATGCCGGTTCCCCTTATGTCGCCTCTTATTCGCCTTATATCACCACATCATCTTCAATCCTTGGTCATCATCTTCAAGTCTTGATCTTTAAAATCTTTACTTCTTTAATTCTTCAAGACTTCATTGGTTCATGCTTGTGGTGAGTTTGATCATTGCAATCTTCAATTCTCAATTACTACCATAATTTGCATCTTCTTGATCTTTCATCTCTTATTTGATCAATTGCATTATCTTCTTTGTGCAAGATCTCTTACTTTTACAACACCAAGTATTCACAATATATTTTGGCTCACAATACCATTAATACAAGATAATCCATGAAAACCAAAATAGACAAATACAATTTGACTCAAAAATATATATACATTTAACGTACAAAAGCCAATACGTGGGTATTAAAGAATATAGACATATTTGACAGACACTTGATAAATTCGATTTTTCATACTTGCATTTCATTTTATCAATACTATTCTCTTTTCTATGTTAGTTAATTATCTAATTTCAATATTTGTCTCAACTCAATATGCATATGTTAATCTCATGAGTTGTAAGTGTAAATTGAATCATATAAGCATATAAATGCAATCACATTTGATAAATCTAATTTCTCTTGATTTATTATCATCAAATCATATATTTAGGCATAACGCCAACAATATATATATATATATATATATATATATATATATATATATATATATATATAACTTTTTAAAGATCTTGTCACGTCCCAACTCAACCCCACTTATAATTAGTCAGGACGCGACGAAATTTTGACAATATAACATCTATAATATGGACAACAGGACTCTAAACCAGTCTTTAATAACATCACACAACCAACCACAACTTCAACAACAACTTCAACACATCCAATACCTTTCATTAGTCAACCATACAACATTTCACAAACAAGACATATGCCTCCGTCTTAACAATACACATCACACTGTACTATACATATGCAAGATAGATAATAAAGCTAGTCTAGCAACCTAAGCATATTCCAAAAGTAAGACTACTAAACTAGCAATATGCAATCCACTATCTTTTTAGTATGTTATACAATACAAACTTCAAAGCTTAAAACATTATAACATACTACATAATACAAAACAACATAAAAGCACTCCAGCAAAATCATCAAGGACAAGACTCTTTCACATTGGACTCATCCACATATTTCTCGTACTCGGTCTCCTGAGAAACATACCCAAGGTCTGGCTCAGTAACACTTGAAAGTCAACAAAGAGAGTGAGCTTATACAATACAAAGTTCAGCGAGGGTTTAGTAGGATATTTTGGAAACACTTTCTTTACGACTTGGGAAAATACCCTAGGTACAATAACATCCAATAAACCTTATCAATAACATTAATTCAATTAAAGCAACACAAATAACCATTCAATTGAGAAATGATACACTAGTTGACGTAGCTCCATACGCCATCACAAACTCAACCAACTTCTTATAACGCCCATTGATACATTCTGGAAGTACCTCAACTAGCCCCACATTCCATGATCATTCTCCGACCACACGAGATAAGGGTAGCACATGATAGCTGTGTCGGCAACCCGGTAAGCCCAATACCGCCCGAGGTGACATAATACTATCATAGCTTATAATAGACAACACTTAACATTTAACATTCCGAGAGAACAACAAGGTAGGTCGTCTTCCGGCACTTCAACATTCAACTATGCAATTAAACAACAAAGACACCCAAGTTATATGACAAAGTAGGCCACCCAACTCAACACACATTTCAACATACATTCAAACCCAAGCCTGCTCAACATCAAACCGAGTATCAACTACATAAACACTACAAAGCAATTAAAGGCAACATTTAAGCATTTCAAAGAAAGACTACTCAAACTTATAAACTTCATAACTTACAATCTATAGACCAAACAACCACCGAACCTTTTCCTACCACTCAACCACATAAGCAACTACATTAACCCCCACGGAAACTAACCAAAAGCCATCCAAAACAAGCCCAACAAGCTAAAAATGACAATGCATTCAAGGCTGATTTTTTTTGACTTTTGCTATGGCATTCAAATTGAAAATTTGGCATTACAACATTACTACAAAATAATTAACAAGCCTATAGAAGCAACTACAACTCAATTTCAACTACCACAACTACAATTATTCAAAAATAAGCCAAAATATTAATTTAAATACCCAAAAAATAAAAATACATGCTACCACCGTTTAAAATGGCTATAAATACACTAAGTTGGTCCTTAACATCTACTTAGCAATAATCTAACATCAATTTAACAAAATAGCAACTACAAATACATCAACCAAAATTTAACTCAAACTTTAAAATAATGAACTAATTTTTGCCTCACTTTTGATCCGAAGCAAGGTTAGAAATGTGTAGAATAGGTGCTCAATAAGCTAAATCAAGCTTTGAATGACTATTTGGCCTTGAAATGCAAATTCTAGGTAAAATTTACTTTGAAAACCTAATTAAGCAAAATAATTTTCTTCTTCTCCTTGGAGCTCTCGGCTTACCAGGTGAGAAAGGAGTGTGTTTTGAGCTATTTTTATTTCTTGTGTATGCATATAAGCTAATATAATGCAAAGTCAACAAAAAATACTAAAGTCAAAGTTGACAACTTTTTAGTTTTTGTTAGTTTTTAGTCTAAAATAGTATTATTTCTACTATCTAACTTAAATTTTAAATTTAGTAGACTATTATTTAGTTGACAACATTTAATATATGCATACATATGCATACAACTAGGGTATAAAACTCAATTTTGCAAAACAAGTTGAAAAGTCACATTATTTGTTTTGCAAATGTATTTTAAATACCCTATCAATATATAAAAACTTAATATCACATATAAATTCATATATATCAATTATAATAGCATTTAAACAGATAAAATACGTATTGGCATATTAGGCAAATTCGGGGTCTCACATGTCTAATGTATATATAAATATAAAGGAAAAATGAGAAAAGAGAGAAAAGAAAAAGAATCTACGACATTTAGGTCTTTTTATAAATTTTGTTAATTAATTTTATGGAAACGTGGGAGGGGGGCGCATGTGCTGCGTTTCTATAACCATAGGGGAGGTATTTAGTGGTTTTTAAGCCATTTGGTGTGTTGTGTACTTTCAAAAACTATAGAGAGGTCTTGTGCTATTCACCCTTGATAAATTAATGACTTCTAAAGAATATAAAATTCTAGGTAATTCTGCCTAATGCTAATTGGTTTAGATTGACACCCCATATTTTTTATCAAGAAGAACTTGGTGTGTCCAAATATAAGTTAAAAATAAAGGAATTGATATTAGCGTCACATAAGATATTTGCCCTAGTTTCTCTCTACCACGCCCACCATAAAATTGGGGCATAATGGTAAGAATCCCTCTGCTTCCCCTTTAATTTCCAGTTCCTCTCCTTTTCAAATGAATTCAGATTCTCATTATTCTTCCCCCATTGGTAACTCCCCCTTCTGGCAAGCCCTAAATCCCCTCCACCTCCTCATATGGAGCCTCCTTTATCTTCTTTTCCCTCATTTAATTTAATGCATTCTAATGGTACCATGGTGTTTGGCAGTAGCTGCTACTAACAAAAAATTGTAGTTGCGATTGTTGTATTTTAGTTGGATATTACTGACGGATATTTACATCCAATTAGTTAATTTTGTCTAAGTGTAATCCAGCTATGTAGTAATGTATTATTATTTTAAATCTCATATGTCGTTTTCATCTTACACAAACTGATATGTGCGATAACTCCAGTGCTTTTAGATTGGTTGAAGATTGTGCATCTTGGTATATCATCCTTCATGACTAATCCAAAAAGCTCCAATTATGTTACTAAGTTAGGAAAAGGTACCTTTTATCTTAGCACTATATTAGTGAGAAGCAGTTATCATGAAAGACTTAAGTGTTCCGACTTTGAGGCTGGTCTTTGAATTCCTTTGCTAAGTTCATTCATGTCTTTGGCTAAGGTAGGATAATGGCCTAGTGTATTCAAAAGAAGGGAAAAAATGAAAAGCAGAGGGAAAACGAGTTTCCCATATTGATGCCTACCGGCTTGGCTTTGTTTTATTAGCTATTAGAATGCAAAATCTGACCAGCTGATGGGGTGTTTCAGCCCCTTGCATAATCTTCTGGGCGTTGTATCTACGTACGATTTTTTTCTATTCCTCGTGTATGATACATCTAGATATAATAAGATGTTGAAAATAAGCAGATAACATGTAGTATAAATCATATGCCGATAGGGTCAAAAAGCCACTACTCCGTGTCAACTAAATAGAGCTGAAAAAAATTACATACCATTTCGAACATGATCGCATCATTGGACATTAAAATTACGAGCTACGGTCCAAAACAGAATTTTGCATCTTTGTATATCTAATTTCAAATGAAGCGAGTAACACGCAAACTAGATGATATTAATGTACTGTGTCACATATTAATCAAGGGAGTAAACTACCTCTTTTTTGATAAAATTCTTTATCATCAAAAAGAAGAAAAACACATTTTTCGTAAGAACATGCATTACTCAAAACGACTGAAGAACTTTTAATGTTGTGAATATTACTAATATTCAAGTTGGGTGCTGTGACACAAATATCATATGGTCAATAAGCATTCATTATTCGCCTTTATTTTCAAAAAAAAAAAAAAATCCAACACCTTATTCTGAAATTTAACTCTTATATGCTTATATGGTGAGTTCGATAATGAATATTGCAAAAACATGGCAAACAACTTCGAACTTTGAAAATCCAACTCTTCTTGCCATGGTATTGAACTTTTCTTCTGTCCTTTCCTTCCCACCATGCATGGTGAACATGAGACTGTCTACATGGGTCGCACACTTTTCGTCATTATCAATTGGAGGGACCTTTGGCAGAATACCATCCATGATGATCGTATAGCAGTTTTTTAAGAGCTTCACGCACTTGTCATCATTCCAAATATAACGACTTTTTGTTCCTATTATTTCGAACCACACGTGGCAACTAAAACTAAAAATATTAATCAGAATGACCAATATAACGAGGTGGACTACCCTGAAGGATTCTTATCTATATTTACTTACTCGAGTTGTTCACTAGGGAAAGACATGTTTCAGATGTTGGACGATCAAGAGTTGCATGTGGCATACCTCTATGTATTGATTGCCAAGAGGTTTATCCTTATATCAAGTAAGGTCGTGACATTTTACATATCTCTTCAAGGTGTTAGGTGTCATGAATACAGGTGTAATATGAACCACATCTTTTACTTCCAAGATGTTTGAGAAAAATCTTTTCAGGAATTGTCCCCCATTGACTTTGTCACAGATTCAAGGTTATATTGACATTCTCTTTTCGAAATGATTATATGATTATGTAGGTACATCTCCAATTAATGACCTTTCAATGGTTTGTTGTTATGTCTAACATATTGACAACTCTCTATTTTGTAGCTAGCCAACACTTATGGTCTGGATGATTGTGTAAAATATCTTTCTATGTGGCCAAGTAGGAGGGTACCTATACGGTCAAGATACTTGGTCAACGAATACAGGTTTCACACTTTGGAAGATGGGTCATCCAAGTCCACAATGAACAATAGAGTGTTCGTTAAAGAGGATATATGATATTAGTACCGAGGATGTTGGCTACTATGGACTGTTAAATGACATTATTGAACTGAAATACCATAATCAACACTAAAGCATATAAGAGTCGTTCTTTTCAAGTGTGACTTGTATGATTCGACAAAGGATAGAGGTATAAAGGACTATCCTAAGTATCAATTGGTTGAGGTCAACGTAAAGAGAAAATATCTAGAATATGAACTATTTATGTTGGCAAAACAAACACATCAAGTATACTACTATAAATATCTAGGGGCCAAGAAAGACTGAGTAGATTGGTGGGTTGTATACAAAATTCGGCCAAGAAATTTCTATGACGTGTGAAGAAAGGAGTTTGAAATTGAAGACTGCTAAGCTTTCAATCAAATGAGATGAATGTTCCTATTGTACAATTGACTGTTGCTGAGTTACAACCACTTTGTTATAGGTCAGGTGAAAAAAATGAAATATTGGAAAAGAATCTTAATAATTTAAATGTTGAACATGAAGATGAACAAGAGGAAGAAGAAGATGAAAATGACGATGAAGATGATGGAGATGATGATGATGAAGATGACGATGAAGAAGAAGAATATGATGATAATGAAGATGATGTTTAGTTATTCTATTTTGTCACTTATGTTTAGTTATTTTGTTTTTCCATTTATGTCATATGTCATTTTGTTTTTCCGCTGAAGTGCATATGCAGTATTCAGTAAGTGTATTCAAATTATATACATGCATACATATATATACATATATGTATATATATGTATGTATGTATATATATATCTATAGGTTATTTACCCATGACCACGACATGTTCGATAAAACTACTAAACCACCAAAACTGTTCTCTCTTGAACCCTATCATCCACCACAATTCACTACCCATCGGCTCCTATCCACCACCACCTCTTCAACCTAAAACTACCATATACCTTTCATATCCACTACTCTCTACCCTTTTACCCTTTTGAAACTTTGCCCTTTATTTTTTAGCCTCTTACACCGCATTTGGAAATACTTTTTTGAACCCACAACCTAACCTACTACCCTTGATGTTCTCTACTTTCTCCATGGTTGGAAATAGGAAGAAGAATCTTCTTTCTTCTTCAATTTCTCCTTCAAAGTCTTTAATTCCACCAAGGTCAAATGTTAGGCTTTCTTCTAAAGCTAAGAAGCTCTATTCTATTCGAGAACAAGTTAGAGAAGACATGGTTGATGAAGACTCATCCTCTCATCATGAAGAAGAAGATGAAACTCCCTCTACCGTTCCACATCCACATTCTTTGGATAATTTCCTTTTTTTTCTACCTCAACAACTCCATCTAAGCTTTAAGGAAGGCTCTCTCTTTCTCTTTCGTTGAGTAACCATATCCTTCCCTTTGATTTGGGACACAATGGTAAGACTCTCACTTCTTCTTCTTCAAATTCACACAACTCATCTCTACATTTGGGTTCTAATACCACACACTCATCTCTCACCAAAAAATTCCCACAATTTGATGAATTCAGTGTCTTCTATCACTAATCAATTGGATGCCCCTCTCACCCTTTTTTCTCCTTCTTCTATGGCTTTCACTAATGGAAATCAAAATGCAAATATTTCATCTTCTTCCCAGGGCCACCCCTCTTCCCCCTAATCAAGAATTCCCCTTTGCCATCTAATAATCATAGAAGGCAAAATGCTAGTCAAGAGCCCTCAATTCTTGGTCCTAGGCCTAAATTTCCTCCAAAGAAACCTTATTTCCACCATCACCATAATGCCCTAACAATCTCAATTGGAAAAATCTGTTTGTTAGAGATTTCACCCGATCACTCAAGTTGAAAAAAGTGAGTGTTCCTCCAGAGATCACAGATGTATACATAGTTGCTAACCTGGCTCAAAGTATGTATGAAGAAACTAAAACAATTTGGAAAAGTTGCCTTATTGGACTATTCATTGGTTAGCCTCCTCCTATCTTCTTGATAAGAAAAGTGATAGAGTCTCAATGGAAAAAATATGGTAGTGTGAGTATACAAGTACTTGGAAATAGCTTATTCTTATTTAGACTTGATAGTGAGGAAGTTTATGGAAAAGTCCTTGAACAACTTTTGCATGTCAATCACCACTCATTACTTCTTCGCAAATGGGAGCCAAATATTAAACTTGTGAGCTTTAAATGTGATAAAGTTCCCATTTTGAAGAAGTTATGGAATGTCCCTATTTCCTATTGGTCACGAGTGGGTTTTAGCTTTATTGGATATAATCTTGGAATTTCGTTACAAATGGATAGACTCATGGAGTCTAGAACACGCTTGAGTTATGCGAGAATATGTGTTGAAATAAATATCAAGAAAGAGCTTCCTGACACTACTTGGGTTAAATTCAAGGTTGATTCTAAAGCCGAGATTCAAATTGAATACCAATGGAAACCTCCTAGATGCTCTCGATGTCATGTAGTGGGTCATACAAATAAGAATTGTATTCTACTTAATCTTTCTCAAGTTGAACAAAGCAAGGCTAAATCTCCAACCAAGTCTCCATCAAAAGCGACTGTGAACATAGAAAGACAATCAGAGAATAATTGACAAGAAGTTGGAAAAAAATGCAAGGCCAAAAGTTGTTGCTCATGAAGTGGTTTCCAAGAACCAATTTGAGGCCCTCAATGAAGAGTCTAACTTGGAGGAGTTAAAAACTTGTACTACAGTGAATGAAGTCAATGAAGAAGAAACATCTTCACCCATGGAGAATGTTACCCAACCTATGGACACCCCTTCGAATGAGCCTACTAACCAATCATCATAGCCATGAAAACCCCTCAAACCGAACCCTTGGCCAATGTGATGGAAAACGTGTGTATGGTGGACGATACGAAAGAAGTTGAAAAAGGGCAATTCCTCTCTTCCTCTAAAGGTACACTTTCCCATCATGTTGATAATTTCTTAAATGGATGTTTACCCTCCTCCCCTATACACTCACCCTCCCCTTAAGCATCCAAAAGTGATTCCCCCAAATCCAAATTGGGCCCTACCACTTCAATTTCCCCCTCCACCTCGAGGTTAATTCCTCTATCCCCCTTAATCAATGATAGTATGCTCTTGGAACATAAGAGGCTTCAATAAGCCTCACATGCTATGTATTTATTTGATGTCTTCTGAGATAATATATTGTCTTGCACATGACTCATTAATTGGAGCTTACTAGAGTGATGATAGTGGTATTATCCTAGTAGGTTGCTTGGCTTTATAGCCTTTATCTTTGGTTGATAAACTGAAGACTTAGACATAGGCGCTGTATTTGAGGTAGCTTGACACCTTGGTTGTATACTTTTCGTCTAGAGCTTTCGTGGACTTCACATACGAAGTTGATTATAGCTCTGCAATCATGGGTTATGGGCATGGTTTCCTCTTCATTATTGCTTTTCATAGTTAAGTGAACTACCATCATGAGAGTGAACCATTTAACTATGGTAGGTGAGTCATATGGAACCGTGGTATCACCCAAAGGAGTACATGTATCGGCAAACTAAGCCCCATTTTACTTGTGTGGTAAGTGGGATACCATGGACCTTTAATCTTGATAATATCTACAGACTACCATTGGTAGTAAGCATGCATCACCATAGGGAGTGGTTGAGTAGACTACCATCCCCAAACTTGGCATGAAGTAGACTACCATTCCAAAATATAACTTCACTAGACTACCATTCATAACTCAAGATGGAGTGGACTACCATTCCAAAATGTGTCTTCGAGTGGACTACTACTCCCCGCTTTTTATTTTGTTCCTTTTTTTTTGAATTTTGTGTAGCTGACACGGTATCAGCCCTGTGAGACCCGAGCTCGATTTACGTGTTATTATGTGTTTATTTAACTTTTATGTTCAAAATTATGTGCATATTTATTCTAACTCATAAAATGTGCAATTATATGATTTATACATGTTTACTAAGTTAAAATTGCATTTGAAATCGGATTTAAATACTAATTGTGACTTTTCGTCTTTGTCGGTCAGTTAAGGGTTAATATTGCGTATACTAGTTAAAAATTGAGCCTAATTTAGTTTTTATCACTTCAAATAATTACTAGAGTGTTAGAATTGAAATTACAATCGATTAGGAGCATTAACTAAGCTAGTTTGACCATTTTAAGTTAGTATGACCAAGACTTTGACCTTGACCTTCTATTTAAGCTAAAATAAGACCAAAAAATTGCAAAAATCTCTCCTTCCTCTTGAGCTTCAGCCGTGAGCCACCATAACCCTAGGAATAGTAAAATCTTGCATATTTTAGCTAATATTTGGAGATAGGGGTGGAACCAAGACTCAAACCAAGTATTTTCGGACTCGTCTCATCGTTTAATATCTTTCTACTGATCGTTTTTGTCTTTATTTTGCAAAAAAAAAGTGAGGGACTTTTCTAACTAATCTTTCAAAACTCATTTTTATTGTTATATAATGCTACTACTACACTTGTATCTTGCTAATTAGGTCCTAGAGAACATATTTCATGATTATTAGCTTGCGTCTAGTTTAATTTTGTTGTAGTTGATTTATATGAACTATTTGATTAATGTTATGCCTATGATTAAGCTTTCGCTTGCTTCCTAGCTTCACTTTAATGTTCATATATTCTTGTGTATCATTCTAACTTAGTAATTCAGCTTGATCATGTCAATTGGTGCAAGAAAAGTTGGATTTACATGGCTGAATTTTTGGCTTTTGCCATTTTGGGGCTGTTTGTTGGGCAGATTTTGTGCAACCATTAGACTGCCTATTTTATGCTTTTATATGGTTTATAAGCCTTCTAATAGCTAGGGAAAAATGTTAGAAGTTGAAAGGTCATGGTGGTTT
The DNA here is from genome assembly GCA_037974665.1 of Ehretia macrophylla. Lineage (NCBI taxonomy): Eukaryota > Viridiplantae > Streptophyta > Magnoliopsida > Boraginales > Ehretiaceae > Ehretia > Ehretia macrophylla. The sequence continues at coordinate 9,393,139 of CM075767.1, read as the reverse complement.
GGGTAGAAGTTGCTAAATTGTTGGTGTTTTTATGTTAAAATGGTTGGTTTAAGTGCAAATGTGTGCTCTTATGTGGTATGTAATCTTTATGTTTGTAACGGTGACCTTTGGGTTGCCTTGGTAACGTATTAGTGGCATGCTTAGTTAACATAATGATAGGTGGAGGCTAGAATGTTGTTTGGTTGCATATGTTGCCATAATTGAGCTATGTGTTACTAGGTGTTTTGTAGTTGTTGTTTTAACCTTTTTAGTTGTTAAATGTGTTGCTATGACCTATATTATTTTTTAAATAGATGAATTGGTTAAAGATGCAAAGTACGTGCTTAGGTGCTTGGTTATAACTTGACATACGTATAGGAATTGCGTAAGTGTTCGGGGAAATAACCTACTTTGTTGTTTACCCTTATGTGTCATGATGCGTGAATGTGTTATGTATGAATGTGTGATGCGTGAATGCGAAGGGTTACAACCTTTGAACAGAGACGGTAGCGTTCATGTTAAACTGGGCGGCATAGGGCTTATCAGGCAATGACATGACTACCGGGGTTCTAATCCCTATCCTATTGTGAATGGAGAATTCACAACATTTGGGTCGTAGGTTTTGATGTACATCCAGAGTACATCCGCGTGGCATATAGGGGATGAGTTCGTGAGAAGTATAGGGGAATGACATCAACAGAACGACCGTATCCTTCTTATATGGTTAATTAATTACATTCTCGCGCATTTATATATAACTGTTGCATGTTCTTGTTCATGTCATGCTTTCAAAATGAGTTTTCAAAACCCTAAAAGTTTTCAAAACCTTCCTTATTCCCTTCTCACTGAGTTCGTAGAAACTCACCCTGTTTGCTAACATGTCAGGTGAGCCTGAAGTGGTAAAGTATATGGAGTACGTGAATGTTGAGCCCATAGTTGAGGCCATGATTGAGCCAGAGGCTTAGTTGACTTGTTTGATGATATTTTTGTATATGAAACTTGTTGTATTTACTATTTTGGAGAATATTAGCTTTATGTACTAAAGTTAAAGCTTAAGTGTTTACTTTCATTTTGATAGGCTTGTAATGAATTCCATAAGTCTTATTTTGTATTGTATAGGAGATAGGCTTATGTATCTCATTATGAAGCCTGTAATTTGATGATCATGATGTGGTTAGGACGAAAGGCATGTGTTGAGGTTGAATGTTGGTTGTTGTGAATATATGAAGTATTTTTATGTAGGTTCATTTATTTGGTAGTCCATATTACAGCCGTTATAATGCTGAATTTTCGTTGCGTCCCGACTTGGTTTTAGGTGGGGTCGAGTTGGGGCATGACAAGCCTTTTGTTTTGGTGGCTAAGGGAATGTGGGTCCCGTTCAAGACCTACACACATTCAATGTCGCGGCTAATAAGAGAGGTTGTGCCTGTCTATTTTTTACTTCTTTTTTCTTTTATGTGTGTATAAATGTTTTAGCTCTCTATGGATCCAATAAGGAAGTACCTCATAGGGTAGGTGGACTCCAACTATGGGTCGGCGTGGGAGCCAACTGGGGCCAAGTTCCTTAACAGCAAGGTAGTCAGTTGGGCCAATAGCGAGATGACAGCCTCTTTGACTTCTGGCGCCAACTGTGATCCAATAAAAGGACGTCACGTGTCCCTTCGTACTGTAGGGGGATAGCGCTATTTTTCCCTGGCCCGTGCTTCATTCATTACCCGACACGTGTTGTATGAGGTTTAATTCATGGCTAGCATTGCCTTGCAACTACTTCTTTGGCCCTGGCCTTAGTCTTCCCCAAGTCTCAAGCATGACAACTCATTGTTTGAAAGGCCGAGCCACCATTTTTACACACAATAAGCTTCATCACTCCCTTTTGTACTTCTTCACCGATAGTTGCATACAATACCATTATGATTTATTACTTCCTTGTATTCAAGTTGACTACCATTGTAGGTTTTTACTCATAGTCATATAGATCATGTAGTAGCTTTCATCCGTAGTCAAGTGGACTACTTTCGTACTTCTTTATCCTTTTTTCACTAGTGAGAGGCTAATGATCTCGTCCTCGTAGTAGTGGTAGACAATTTTATTTTCCAAGCTAAACGAGCAGCCTTTCGTAGGCGGTAGCTTAACTTCTTAGTTTGTTGGATTAAAGGAGTAACATGCCATTAAGTAAGTTTGGCTTGAGTGGACTATTGTTGGGAAAGCTTTAGGTCGTATGAACTACCAGTGGACAAGCTTGACTTGAGTGGATTACCACTAGGTAAGCTTGACTTGAGTGGACTGCTGTTGGTCCCCTTAAGACCTCAATTTGATAGGTTGGTTGATATAGATATTACCATGGTTGCTTGGTCATTACGAACTCTACCATAGTAGGTTGATCATGTTATGACTTTAGATTGGTAGGTTGGTCTTCTTAGGACATCAATTTGGTAGTTTGGTTGCAGCAGACTACTACCACTATGGTCTGGTAACCTTAGGACTTCAAATATGTAGGTTAGTCACTATAGACTCAATCATAGCAAGTTTGTTCTCTTAGTACTTTGATAGGGTAGTTTGGTTGCAATGGGCTACCATATTCAAAGGTTGATCTTCTTAGGACTTGAGTTAGGTTGTTCGTCTGTTACGAATGACTACTTTGTAGGCTGGTATACATAGGACTCATATTCGGTCACAAAGGACTATTACAATTTGTAGGCTGTAGTAGTCTGGTCCACTTAGGAATATAGTCGTAAATGACTACTACAATAGTAGGCTAGTCGACTTAGGACCTTTTTTGTCACAATAGACTATCACATTAGCATGTTGGTCCGCTTAGGACCTTTATACAGTCGCGATGGACTACTATCTTTGTAGGTTGGTCCATTTAGGACTTTTATGTAATCGCAATGGACTATACCTTAGTAGGCTAGTCCACTTAAGAATTTAATTTGGTCGCAATGGACTACTACATTAGTAGGTTGGTTTGCTGGGAAATTTAATGCAGTCGCAATGGACTACTACCTTAGTAGCATAGTCCACTTAGGATTTTTATATAGTCGCAATGGACTACTACCTTTGTAGGCTGGTCCCCTTAGGACTTTTATGTAGTCTCAATGGACTATCACATTAGTAAGTTAGTCTGCTTAGGACTTTTATGTAGTCACAATGGACTACTACCTTTTTAGGCTAGTCTACTTAGGACTTTTATATAGTCACAATAGACCACAACATTAGTAAGTTTGTCCCCTTAGGACTTTTATACAATCGCAATAGACTACTACCTTTGTAGCCTAGTCCGCTTAGGACTTTTATGTGGTCATAATGGACTATCACATTAGTAAGTTGGTCCATTTAGGACTTTTATATCATCACAATAGACTGCTAACTTTGTAGTCTGGTTCATTTAAGACTTTTATTTGGTCGCAATGGACTATACACATTAGTAGGTTGGTCCGCTTAGGCTTTTATATAGTCGTAATGGACTACTACGTTAGTAGGATAACCTACTTAGGTCTTCTACATGGTCACAATGGACTATTACCTTAGTAGGCTCCTCCCCTTAGGACCTTCGTTTAGTAGTTTCCTTTTTTCCTGACCCCAAGATAGTGGATTGGGAACTCTATGAGTCCCCTTTAGCAAGATAAGTTTAGAGGACTATTTAGAGTTTGTGTTTGTATGCAGGCTCATATTGTGTATCCCAAACGCATGGGTGTGTGCACTCGCATTTTGTTAGTTTGCTTCAGATAGGCCTTCAGATCTTGGAATATTTACAAGACAGATTACATAATAAGTAAGCCAAAACATATAGTATGATTTTTATTTTGGGAAACTAATTATAGTGATAGGCTCTTGGGCGGGTCGTTAACAAAGATTGACTCTACTGACCCCCTGGAAACTAATAATCCCCTAGAGCGGCAACTAAATTATGACTATAAACCCCATAGTAGGGGAGACTAACTTGATACTAATAACCTTCTAGAGAGCCTATCAACTTGAGCTGATTGAGTCTAAAAATAATATTTCTCGAGGTTAGTGGAATTCTAACTACTGAAATGGAAAGGTATTCATGGTAAATTGGAAGGATAAGCTTGCGGGGTAGCTTGATCCATGTGGTATAGGACATTGTGCCCTACTTGCGATTGGATAGTACAATCATATTCATGAGGCTGTTGGCCTTATATTTCTCTAATCCCTTACTTGGAAGGAACTTGACTAGTTGGTGATAGGTGATTCATAGCCTTCCTAGAATGATGTTGTAGGAGGATGGAAAATCTACCCCCAAGAATCGAGTGTAGAGGTTTACGCCCTCTGCGTAGGTGTAGAGTTAATCTCCCCGATGGTGCTCTTATGCTCGCCACTAAATACTACTAGTATGGCTGTTTGGCGCATGATGTAAGCTTCATCAACTCCTATTCTTTTAAGGGTATCTAGCATGAGAACATTGGCTGAGTTGTCGTTATCAACAAATATCCTCCTGACCAATTGGTTGGCCACCATTAGCTTGACTAGTAGGGCATCGTGGTAGGGCGCACCTTGGTAGTTTGTTTCATGACTATAGAATATAATGATATGTTATGGTTCAAACTCCCTTGGTCACTGAGACCTAACTTCAAGGCAGGGCGGATGCGCCTCATTATTGTTGAGTGAATGATCCCTCTAAACTTGGATTTACCTATGATAGTGTTGATAGTGTGCTCGTATCTTGGTGCTTTTGGAAGAGTGATATCCTGAGTCATATATTTCCCTTCTTGTAGGCCATATTTTGTTTCTCATGGGTTTACTTCCATTTGACTGGTCATCTATCATCTCGTGAATGTTTTTCCTTCGCTTCTCTATAAGGTAGGGGTCATACCTTCTATCATGTCGGTTAGATGTCATAGTTATTCTGTGGTCTCTTATGCCATAGTGTGGCAAGAAGGAACGGTGGTTGGCTTTATCTTTCTACCATTTGATTTGGTCCCAAGCCTTGGCGATGATATCCCCCATGGTCTTGCATAGGTATTTGGTCAACTCTTTATACAAGTCAGACTCAGGGTAAACCCTTGTAGAAGGCCAAGATGGTTGTGGCCATCTTACAATGTAGGGTGGACACATTCTCTTTGTTGAATCTTCCCACATAGTTGTAAGAATATAACAAATTTTTCAGAAACATCTTAACAACAATCAAGTAGAAAGACAACACTACTCTTTATAACAATTCAATATAACACTTACAAGATAATTGTCCAACCATGGGCTCTCAAGATTAGAGCTTCAATGGCTTCTGGACTTACAAGAAGAATACAAGAAAGAAAGACTAACTTAGGATTGTGTTTGAAGTTGTGTTGTGAATGAATATGATGAACTAATGCATGCCTATTTATAGAATTCAGCAAGCCCGCCATAGGAGACTTCCTATCAAACATTTTCCATCTTGGTTGGCTTTACCAACCATGTTCAAAGTATTGACCACCTATATTTATCACATGGGTGACTACAATTGACCACATGGGTGGCTAGCATCCAAGCCAACTTCTAGGAAGCTTCCTTTGGTCAAATTTGCTAACTTTGGCATTGCATCATCCCGACGTCATCTTAGGTAACTTCAAATTCTTGAACTTCTTTCTTGTAGTCATTGCGGTCTCTTTTTACCTCATCGACGTTTAAAGTCGAAATCATTAATTTATGCTACTACATAAATTAACGATACTTATTATGAGGAAGTAGATATTGACATATACCAACACCCCCATCAATGTTCACCTCATGTTGACTAAGCTATTGGGCCAACACCCAATGTTTGAAGATGCTTGCTCAACTGGATGCTCCCTAACGTTTTAGTGAAGATATCTGCACAATTATCTTCTGTAGGGCAATACTCCATGTAGATTTCACCTTCCTCGATCAATTCCCTCACATAGTGATACTGAATCTCTATGTGTTTTGTTCTAGTATGAAATACTAGATTCTTTGACATGGCTATACAACTCTGACTATCACATTTTAGTATTGTTGTTTCCTCTATTGGAATACCAATATCAGTCATGATGCGTCGTAGCTAAACAGCTTCACAGGATGCTACACAAGTAGCCTTGTATTCCGCCTCCGTTGATGAAAGTGCAATGGTGGGTTGCTTCTTACTAGCCCATGAGATGATTTCAACACCGAATATGAATACGTAACCTGTAATAGATTTTTTTGAGTCAATATCACCAGCCTAGTCTGAGTCACAATACCTAGATAAAGTGTCTCCAGACTTGTATGATATGTCATACTCCACCGTGCCTTTGAGATATTTAAGGATTCGCATCTCTACTTGCCAGTGACTTTGTCTCGGTTTATTTGAAAACCGATTAAGAACTCCTACAGCATAACTAATATCAGGTCTTGTGTTACAAAGAAAGATTAAACTTCATACCAACCTTCTGTAGAGCTTGTTATCAACTTGTTCTAAAGGATCGTCAATTGATAACTTTGTATTCACTTCCATCGGGGTGACAACTGGTTTACACTCGGATATACCAAATGCAGTCAGGAGTTCACGAATATATCGTTGCTGCGAGATGAAGATAGTATAAGGTTTTTGCCGTACCTCGATTCCCAACCAATAATGAAGAAGACCAAGATTTGTCATTTCAAATTATTGGCTCAACCATTCTTGCGTCTTTCGAATATTATCTTCATGGTCACCAGTGATTACAAGATCATCCACATATAAGACTACAATTACCTTCTTTCCTTGTTCACTTAGAACATACAAGTTGGCCTCTAATTTGCTTCTACAGAAACCATGATGCAAGAAGAAATAGTCTATACGTTTGTACCAAGCTCGTGGTGCTTGCTTTAACCCATATAAAGCCTTCTTCAATTTGCAGACTTTTTCTTCTTCACCTGGTATTTGAAAGCCAGGGGTTGTGCAACGTAGACTTCTTTTTCAAGTTGCCCATTAAGAAAAGCTGACTTGACATCCATTTGATGTACAATCCATCCATAATGCGCGGCAGCTGCAACAACTAACCTGATTATTGTCATTTTTGCTATTGGAGCAAAGGTTTCATATATATCAAAACCTTCGACTTGCGAAAATCCTTGTGCTACAAGGCGTGCCTTGTATTTTTCAAGACTTCTATCTACCTTGTACTTCACTTTCCAGATCCATTTGGTATCGATGATTTTTCTGTTTGGTGGCTTTTCAACGATCTCCCAAGTATCATTTTTCATGATACTATCATACTCGGCTTGCATAGCTGCTCTCCAATTTGGATCTGACATGGCTTCCTCCACAGTTACTGGTTCTTTTACCGTATTGATGATTTGGGTCATCATAGCCATGTTTACTAACTGTTGTCCTGATCGATTTTGTTCATCTATTCTCTTTGACCTTCTTAGTCCATTAGGACGTGGACTATCATCAGTAACCCCTGGATTTCTTTTGTCAAAGAGTTGTTGGAACCACTTCAGTTGTGGCTTCCTTGTGGGTACAACAAGTTGGTCTTCAGTCTCCTCATCATTAAAGACTTCTTCATTGTTCAACGGTCGTTGTTCAAGTACTTGGTGGATTACTTCATCGGTTGATAACAAAATGGCAGGACCGCTATCCTCCATTGAGTGTGGTCGCTCATTAAACATCAAATCTCGGCTTATGATCACCTTCTTGGCCTCTACATCATAGAGTTTTTATACTTTAGACTCTTAACTATATCCCAAGAAAATGTCATTCTTCCTCTTGTCATCCAATTTCTTTCTATTTTCATTTAGAACGTGTACAAAATACTCGCACCCAAATTTTCTTAAATGAGACACAGAAGGTTTCGTACCATAATAAGCCTCATTAGGATCTTATCGTTGAGTGCCCTGGTTGAGCACCGATTGAGGATGTATACCACTGTGTTGACTGCTTCAGCCCAAAATGTGTCAGGTAGGCCAGCACCTTTCAACATGCATCGTGTCATTTCTACAATTGTTTGATTTCTTCGTTCCACAACTTCATTTTTTTGTGGTGTGTATGGAGCAGTCAATTGGCGCTTAATCCCAAGCTTGTTGTAGTAGTTGGTAAACTTTGTAGAACAGAATTCCCTCCACGATCGGTACGAAGTTTCTTCAACTGAGTTGTGTTCTCATTTGTCACAAGTTTGTGCCACACTTTAAACTTTTCAAGAGTATCAGCCTTGTTCCGAAGGAAGTACACCCACATCTTCCTACTATAATCGTCGACTAACAGGATAAAATAGTAAGATCTTCCTAACGCCGTGGTAGTCATTTTTCCGCAGAGGTCAGCATGTACCAACTTTAGAGGAGCCTTTGATCAGTTATGAGTCTCTTTAGGAAATGACTGTCTATGTTGCTTGCCCAACATACAAGCTTCACATGGTCCTTCAACTTCTTCAATTGAAGGCAAGTCGGCCACCATCTTCTTCTTTTGCATTTCCTTTAACATAGGATAGGAAATGTGCCCGAACCTTTCATGCCAAAGTTTACTTGTTTTGGCATCCATAACGGCAGAAAGATAGCTGATTTCGTAAATGTTATTTTTGCGTATACCTTTACTTACTATATTTTGATCCTTATCAAGAATCAAAGCTTCCGTCTTCTTGAACTGCACTTTTAGATCATTATCTCTAATAGCAGCTACAGATAGCAAATTTCTAGTGATCTGGGATACAAAGAGTACGTTGGACAGCTTTTTGCTTCCTCCATCTTTAGACACGAGCGAGATGGTTCTAGTGCCCTCAACGGGACACCTAGCATTATTTCTGACGACAACATTCATTAGTTCTTGTAGAGGTTTTATGGAGTCATATAACTTCTTCTTGCTGGTCATGTGTCGGGAAACTCCACTATCTAACACCTATGCACTTGTTTGATGTACATGTGAGCTAGTACATGTTTCCTCCGATACATCTGCTATAGTAAACAGATGCACTTCTATTTCAGCCGTATTGTCAAATTTTTTATTTCTCCAATTTGGCTTTAGAGTTCCGTTCTTCTCGTCATGGATTCATTTCCTGCAATCTTTGACAGCATGGCCTTTCTTATTGCAGTAGTAACACGATCCAGAGAACGTCTTCTTCTTTTCTTTCTTCTTTTCTTCTTGGCTACTCCTCGCTTTGGCTACAAAGGCAGAGTCAAGTTGATTTTCTCTACTTTTTAGCCTCATCTCTTCCTCCATCAATATAGCAGTGAATTCTTCAAACGTCAAAGGAAGAATGCGAACTTGTGTATTGAGTACTATCACAAAGCCGTCAAATTTTGGAGGCAACACTCTAATGTACCTTCGAGCTAATTCCTCGGTTGATTTGGTAATACCAACTGCAGCCATTTGATCACGTAGGTTTTTCATCCTACTGATAAATGACTCAACTGTTTCATCTTCACTTAATCTCTCAGCAGCTAACTGATTCTCCAAGTTCTGAATGCGAGTCTAGTTCTTTGTTTCATACTGATTTTTCAGCATGCTCCAAGCTTCAGATGCCTTGGTTGTGTGTTGAATTAGAGAAAGGACGAAATCCTGAACACTTGTTACAATTGCACAAAGTGCATCACCATTTCGTCTCCTCCATTCTTTGACAAGCAGAGGATCTGGAGGTGTAACCTTTTCTGTGTCATCTTCAGCATGGACTACAACTGGTTCTGCATCTGTGCCTAACACTATATCAAGGAGTTCGTAGGTGTCCAAAACTGTAGTGATTTTGAACTTCCACAAAAGATAGTTCGTGCCATCAAGCTTTCATTCTGTGAAGGTAGGGGGACGGATACGACTTGTCGGTACCAAACTGGAACTAGAACTGGTAGAAAAAGAACTAGCACCTTGAGTAGTCATAGTTGTTGAGCTTTACTAGACAAGATTGTTGTTAAGAGCCCCTTAAGTTCTTGATACCATGTAAGAATAGAACAAATTTTCCAGAAACGTCTTAACAACAATCAAGTAGAAAGACAACACTACTCTTTATAACAATTCAATATAACACTTACAAGATAATTATCCAACCGTGCGCTCTCAAGATTAGAGCTCCAATGGCTTCTGGACTTACAAGAAAGAAAGACTAACTTAGGATTATGTTTGGAGTTGTGTTGTGAATGAATATGATGAACTAATGCATGCCTATTTATAGAATTCAGTTACCCTGCCATAGGAAACTTCCTATCAAACATTTTTCATCTTGGTTGGCTTTACCAACCATGTTCAAAGTATTGACCATCTATATTTATCACAAGGGTGGCTACAATTGACCACATAGGTGGCTATCATCCAAGCCAACTTCTAGGAAGCTTCCTTTGATCAAATTTGCTAACTTTAGCATTACATCATCCCGACGTCATCTTAGGTAACTTCAAATTCTTGAACTTCTTTCTTATAGCCATCGCGGTCTCTTTTGACCTCATCGACGTTTAAAGTCGAAATCATTAATTTATGCTACTACATAAATTAACGATACTTATTATGAGGAAGTGGATATTGACATATACAAACAATAGTCGCATAAGAGTTATCCTCTCCTTTGCACGATCAGGTAGAGGTCATTAGATTACTTTTCTAGTTTTTTGCTGCTTGCAAATTGCTTTACAAACAAGTCCGTCAGTTGGGTGAAGGACGTGATGCAGTTATTAGGTAAGTTAGTATACCATTGTAGGCTGGCCCCTACCAGGCTAAAGCCGAAGCCCTTGCACATGCATGCCTCTCTCAAATCTCATAAAACAACCATAGTGAACATTCTTTGTTTGTATTGCATTATGTGGTACATCCGAATCGGTAGTCCTATAGTTGAGCTTCATGTTGAGATGCTAAACTTAGTGTCATCTCCATCATAGTGATAGTGTCGACAAATGGAGAGTTAGCAAAACTGTTTGTTGCGCTTCTCTTAATGGGGTGGAACCCGAGGATATTTTGAATGAGGGATTCGATCTCCTAAAACTGACGAAAGAGGTCTAGATTTTGTCTTCTTTCTTCAGTTTGTTGACTAGGTGATTGTTCCGTTGCAATAGTAGTCTATAGGTAGACTCTGCTGCCAGGCGTCTATTGGGGCGTGGAACTAAAAGGTTGCATGCATTCCACTACTTGGCTTTGGGCAACATAGTTTTCACCGCTAGGCAATATGGCAACCGCTGCCGAGAATGTCTTGTTTTTCTCTTCAAGTTCAAGGTTCTCTTGGTGAATTGCAGCAATTTTCGTCTCGAGTTTCTTTAGCTTGTCTTTTAGCCATGATAACCTCTATCTGGGATTGGACACCAGAATGTGTGTCGGATTCAACCATGGTATTAGTCGTACATGGAAGTAATATAAGGTTTGTGGCTTTCTGATTGGGTACCTAAGTTGTTAGGGCCCCACTGTGGGTGCCAAATTATATAAGTCGAAATCCATAATCATGAATCTAGGGCATTAGCAACCTGGGGGATCAGAATAAAATAGAGTGACGTAAGTCCAGGACACCGGTGTAGTACCGGCCGAAAATACTCTGATACTCAAGTCAATAGGTTACTAAAAAAGATAGGAATGGGAAGGAAAATATGGAGGAAGTTGAGGAGACTACCGGGGCATTGGGTCGATATAAGGTGTAGGTTGTTTGGAATAAAGGAGGAAAGAGAGAGTATTGCTAGATGCGGTGAATACTTGATGTCCTTTCCCTAGGTAGGGGTGGCCTACTTATAGGTATGGATAGACCAAGAGTCATTGACTCTTGAGACTTGTACCCCGCACGGGCTACTAAGAGATTGTGGTCGCTCATCCTTGTTATAGTATTGATCTTTATCCCGAGTTTATCGATTGTCATCCGTGCCCAATAGTCTGGTCAATTAACATATCTTCTTGATCATCTATCTACTATCGTCCGGTAGAGTTCAAGTCATACCCAGGTTCGTTATCAATTGTCCACACAAGGTAGTATTGACATTTGGGCTTAGTCAAGGGATCTAGGCTTTCTAGTGGACCCGCTACGGGAGTAGGCCTCGACTCTTGACGTCGTATGTGGAACTTGGCTTAATCATCGCGTGTCGACTGGAGTCAAATGACCTGCCGCAGTTGGACCATGGTCTAAGTCCAATTTTGGCAATAACAATAACTTGCTTAACTAACATCAGCACTTAAAGAGCCTAAAATTCTGGGTTAGGTCGACTCATGGTTGTGCTTAATTAAAGCCACTAAAGAGGGAGAGATATAAAACATTTGTAACTCTTGTTTTAGGGAGTATTATAACCAGCACTACAAAAAAATGTGGCATTAGTGACACTTTTTTTGCGACGGTTGGGAGAACCGCCGTTGATAGTGCATTTTGTTACATTTTTCGCGATGGTTTTTGCAGCGGCGGTTTTGATAAACTGTTGTTAAAAGGTAGAAAATATAAGTCTATAGCTGCGGTTTTAACCAACGGTCCCTAAAGGTAAAGACCTTTACCCTAAAAACTATCACAAACCCTTTCCCCAATTCTCTCAGCCGTCACCCCCCTTCTCTCTCTCTCTCAAGAAAAACAAATACCACATCACCACCACGATATCATCACCACTACAATGTAAGTTGGTACCTCCAAATGGAAACCCCCACCCAAAATTGTGGGTTTCGTTTACCCCAAATCTGAATCGCACCAAAACTATCTCAGACCCAAAACTATCCGATCTCTCCTAATTTTTCCAAAGAAGCAATCAGGTAGCAATCTCTCTTTATATATGTATATGTTTATTTGTGTATATATATATTTAAGATAAGATTTTTGTATATGTTTCTACAACAACATCGTGTGTTGACATCTAAGTAACAATGTCGTGTGTATATACGTTGGCACATCAGAGGAGAAGTGAGAAAAAGGATAAGATGCAGAGCAAAAACAGAGGATAAAATACTGAAATATGAGATAACTGAAAAATGATTTGTGGCAAAAGAGCAAGCTTTATTGCATACAATGGTACAGGTTATATAGAATACAAGGCCCTACGCTAAATATGGTACAAGACTGAGTTAAGGCTAAATAGAATGTGATTCCAATCAAATATACATTAAGATCTTTATTTACAAAAGGTAGTCCTAAATTGACGCGATTAGATTGTACAATGATCATGCAATCGGATTGTGCGATGATCATGCGTGAATTTGCATAGCATCCTGCGTGAATCTGCATATGATCTCCAATACTCCCCCTAAAGTTGGTGCATGGAGATGAGAAATGCCCAACTTGCCAAGCAATCGATGGAACTGATCGCGACCTAGTGCCTTAGTGAAAATGTCAGCAAGCTGATTTGTGGTAGAGATGGCACGAGGAGAAACTTCATTGGACTGAATATTTTGTCGAATAAAATGACAATCTATATCTACGTGCTTGGTTCATTCGTGGAACACGGGATTAGCAGAAATATGCAATGTGGCCTGGTTGTCACAGAAGAGAGAAACTGGACTGGGATGTGGAACGTGCAGGTCACGGAGGAGCCGACGAAGCCATATGATCTCACTCGTAGTGGTTGCCATACTGCGATACTCGGATTCTGCAGATGACCGTGATACAACAGTTTGTTTCTTAGACCGCCACACGATGGGGGACGATCCTAAGAAAATAATATAACACGTAGTAGATCGTCGAGTGGTTGGGCATCCAGCCCAATCAGTATCACAGTACGCACGAAATGTAAGGGTGTTATTAGCTGATAGTAAAATTCCTTGTTCAGGATCTGTTTTGAGGTAGTGAACCAAGCAAAGCGTAGCGTCGAGGTGTGATTGGCGTGGTTGTTGCATGAATTGGCTCAAAACATGGACATCATAACAAATGTCAGGTCGCATGATGGTCAAATACAACAAGTGACCCACTAACCTCCGATATTGACCAGGATCCGTGCACAGTTCACCAGAGTCGGCTGCCAGACGATGGTGTTGTTCCATGGGAAAGGTGCTGGGACGGCCTCCTATGAGACCACATTCAGACAAAATGTCCATAGTATACTTACATTTATTGAGAAAAATGCCAGACGGAGAACGTGCTACATCAATCCCAAGAAAATACTTGAGACGTCCCAAGTCTTTGATAGATAACTCACTGTGCAGATGTTGCTTCAGTTGGTGGATCTTAACGGGATCATTGCCACAAACAATAATGTCATCAACGTAAATGAGTGTGGCAACAAAATGCGTGCCATGTGTATAAATGAATAGAGAATGATCTGCTTGAGACTGTAGAAACCCAATGGCAATTAGGGAACTAGTGAACTTTTGATACCAATTGCGGGATGCCTGTCGAAGACCATGTAAGGATTTGCGAAGTCGGCACACTCTGTGCTCCCCTTGTCGAGCAAACCCTTATGGGATCTTCATGTAGACTTTCTCATCAAGATCACCATGGAGAAAAGCATTAGTGACATCTAGTTGGTAGAGCGCCCAATTACGAACAGCAGCAACAGCAAGTAAGCAACGGATGGTAGTCAACTTTGCTATTGGTGCAAATGTTTCATGGAAGTCAATGCCTTCTACTTGAGTGAACCATTTTGCTACCAAACGTGCTTTGTAACGTTCTATACTACCATCTGGTTTGTACTTGATTTTGTACACCCATTTAGAGTCAATTGCACGCTTCCCAGGTGGTAGGGGTTCCAATGTCCAAGTGTGATTAGCCTCCAGTGCTTCAATCTCTCTCGCCATTGCTTCGCGCCATTGGTGGTGTTTAACTGCTTGAGAGAAGTGAGTCGGCTCATCTAAAGATGAGATGGCCACTAGAAAGGTTCTGTGAGTGTCAGAAAATTTATTATATGATAAATAGTGGTGCAAGGGATATACCGTGGAGTTGGCTGACGGTGTGGACGAGCTAGATGGCTTAAGAGAGGACGACAAGGCAAACTCATATTCAGCCAACTTGCGTGAAATGTGTCTAGTGCGAATAAGTCGTGCATGACTAGTCGGTGAAGTGCTGGGACTAGCGATGATATTTTCACTATTGCCGTGAGAAGTAGCTTGTTCATTGACATTTGGCGAGATGGGGCTGTTGTCAATAGATAAATCTGGACTAATGTGCTCATGAACTGATGGGCTCGGCATTCCATTGGCTTGATTCTCAATTGTTTCCGTGATGTCTTCATCACGAAATCCTTGTGAAATGGGAATAGGTGGACTTGAATAAGGTCTGGTATCTTCAAGAGGTACCATAGTATTATCAATATTGTTAACATTCAGAAGACTCTAAGGCTCAGTAGCTTCAGTCACGCTATCAGCTCCTTTAGCGTAAGGAAAATGTGTCTCATGGAATATAACATCTCGTGAAACATACACTTTCTTGCTTTCTAGGTCAAAAATCTTATACCCCTTCTGTCCAGCTGCATACCCCACGAAAACTCCTTGACGGGCTCACTCAGTAAACTTGTCGCGAGGTTTCCCAGTTATATGCGCATAGCATAAACAACCGAAAATCCTCAGGTGTTCATATGATGGTACTTTCCCAAATAGCATTTCATGCGGTGTGCGCTGTTGAAGAACAGGTATTGGCATTCGGTTTATGAGGTATGTCGTAGTCAGGATGCACTTGCCCCAAAATGTCAAAGGTAAGTTGGCTTGGAAACGCAGTGCTCGTGCTACATCTAGTAAATGTCTGTGCTTCTATTCAACTACCCCATTTTGTTGTGGGGTATATGCGCAGCTTGTTTGACGAGAAACCCCATGCTCATAGTAGCATTGCAACAAATCACCATGCTCAAATTCCAAACCATTGTCGCTTCAAACAATTTTGACTTATCGATTAAATTGGGTTTTGACCCAATTACAAAAATGTATCAAATAACTAGAAGTTTCTGACTTGGACTTCATAAGATAGACCCAGGTTGTCTGAGTAAAATCATCAATAATGGTGAGAAAATAATGCACGCCAGAGTGAGAGGGGGTCTTGTAAGGACCCCAGATATCACTGTGAATGAGATCAAAAGCTTGTGAACTTTTATTACTGCTATTTGAAAAAGACAATCTAGTGTGCTTCGCTCTCTGACATGCATCACAAACAAAGTCATTCTGATCAATAGAAGAAATGTCCAATACATGAAAAAGTTTATCCATTGGCATGTGTCCTAAACGATGGTACCAAAGAATAATGTCACGTCCTTTTCTTGCCATGAGTGCCTTGCCCCCTTTCAACTACTCCAGGTAGTATAAGCCGTCTTTCGCTCAACCCACTCCAATCAGCCTCCTCGAGGTTAAGTCCTGCATCACACATATGTCCGAGGAAAAGGTTAAGGTACAATTCAATTCCTTGGTTAATTGATGCACAGATAAAAGATTACAACTAAATTCAGGAACGCCCAAAACTTTGTTCAAAATGAGATTATTGCCCAAAGTCACTCTTCCTGTGGCTCGCACAGGCACTGCCTTTCCATTAGGTATTCGGACGGGTGGTATGCTGGGATTTTCAACTTTATTTGCGAGAATTTCTGGATTGCATGTGAAGTGATCAGTTGCCCCAGAATCAATGATCCATGGCAACTGGTTGTTTATCATACTAGAGAGGTTGGCCGAAGAACTTGAAGCATTGCCATTACTCAACATTGCTAATAACTGTTGGTACTGATTTTCCGTGAGACGAGGCACAATTGAATTCACTTCTGATTTTCCTTGCATTCTCTCATTGACTCCTCCGTGTATCATAGTCTCCATTGGCATAACAGCAGCTGCACTAGATTCTCGCATATTGTTGCCAAACTGCCTAGCTTTTGAATTGTTCATGATTGATTTCTTTCTCCAATTCGGCGGGTATCCAAGAATCTCAAAGCACCGATCCTTAGTATGTCCCCGTTTTCTACAGTGCTCGCATATTGGTTTCTCCTGGTTGAATTTTCCTTTGCTAACAGAGGCAGTTAATGTCGTCACTAGTTGTCCTGCCACAAATGCCGCCATGTCCATGTTGTTTGTCCTCGATGCAACAACAAATTGTTGTTTCTCTTCTTGTATGGCCACCGCATATGCTCGCCCCAACGTGGGTAAAGATCCATGTTCAGAATCTGGGACCTCACCATATTGAAGCCATTATCCAGTCCCATCAAGAAGTCATACAACTTTTCACTTTCACGCATGGATTACATTTTCTTAGCAGCATCGCAAGTGCATCCACAATAGCATATGGGTATGGGATTAACTGCCTGAAGCTCGTCCCAGAGTCCACGTAACTTGCCATAGTAGTTTGACACCGAGGTTCTTTCTTGTTGTAGAAGCGCTATGGCACGCCTTAACTCGTAAATTCTCGGTGCGTTTCCTTGCGAGAAACGTTCCTCCAAATCCTTCCATATCTCCCTCGATGTCTCCGCGTATGTTACGCTATTTTGTAGTTCCTTCGCAATTGAGTTCACCAGCCATGAACACACCATGGCATTGCATTTTATCCAGGGTAATAGATCTTGAGAACCTGTTTCTGGCTTTTCAATTCTTCCATCCACAAAGCCTGCTTTCATCTTTGACTCCAAAGCATTAAGCATATTACGTTTCCACGTAAAATAGCTCTCTCCGCTCGCATCGAGTGGTGTTACTACAAAAATCAGCCCAGGGTGGTCTGATGGTTGCATGTAATAGGGAGAATTGACGTCCCCTACAACCGCCTATTGTCCATCCTTCTTCACATTGTTTGGCTGCTCGCTCGTAGGCTTATTATCAGCCATTCTTTTGGTATGATAAAGATACGCAAAATGGGTTTATTACTCGGCAAAGCAGGTTTTAGAAAACCTGCTCTGATACTATGAAAAATGATTTGTGGCAAAAGAGCAAGCTTTATTGCATACAATGGTACAGTTTATATAGAATACAAGGTCCTACGCTAAATATGGTACAAGACTGAGTTAAGGCTAAATAGAATGTGATTCCAATCAAATATACATTCAGATCTTTATTTACAGAAGGTAGTCCTAAATTGACGCGATCAGATTGTGCAATGATCATGTGATCGGATTGTGCGATGATCATGCGTGAATTTGCATGGCATCCTGCGTGAATCTGCATATGATCTCCAATAATAACTATTGCAGTAATTTGATGTTAGATTTGTACTGAAATGAATAATAGAGAAAGTAATATTGGATTGCAATAAATTCTTTTTTTTTTTTTGCTCACAGAATATTACAACATCAGCTCCTTTTATAGATGCATTTCATGCTCTAGAATAATCTGCAATGGTATGTTTACAAGATGCATTAATGAAGTAGGTAGAGCTAACTAGTTGTTGCAAACTTAATGCTTTCTCAGATTTCTATAGACACAACTCAGGTTGAAAATTGCAAATTATCTTCCAACAATATATGTAAGTAATTCCTGGTGTTGTCTTTGCTAATCTATAATAATAAAATAGGTTTGAAACTTTTATTTCCTATTGATGGCTTGTATGTGAGCAATTGTGCTTCTGGCTTTGGAGGACTTGCATAGTGAGGTAATGGAAATTTCTGAGCTAAGATTCCTTATGTCCTATCAAATTCTTGAACCATTATTAATTATTTCAATTTTCCAACTTCAACTATCTGCAGGATCTGTATATGCTACTGGAGTTGTGTGGAGTTTCAGTCATTAGAAGGTATTTTTTGTTATCATTTATTACAGGAAATATTAGTGACAATACTTGTCCTACATATCGTAGTCAAATTAAGTTCATTGGCGTAATCACTAGTTCAATAATTGTGTAAATAACTTGAGGCTCCTTAATGCTAATGAAGATGAATCAATTATATCTACAAAAAGTAGTAACCCCTTACTGCAACTCTACACTTGACATTCTTCAATTTCTTCTAGCTATTTTCCTAATTCTTCAATTTCGCCTAATATTTAATTGAAAACAAAGATGCTACTCTGACCTAGTGGAGTCTTAAATATGAAATTTTGGTGTCTTAACTTACTTTTAGTAATTGTATGAATGAGGACTATCTATTTATTTAAGCAGATGTACTTCGTGGATGTGCTTCTATAGTTTATACTGAAAGCTTGATTTCTCTAAAGTCTATAGTTTATTTAAGCAGTGGCATGGCTTCGCAATGCAACTAGAAGAAACCATATTGGTTATAGTATCCATGTTTAAGATTTAAAAATGAATCTTGCCTACTTGTACTAATAATATGGCTGCTATATAGTCTGCAATGATCTGAAGCAGAAAAGTTGGACATATTAGATCAAGTTGATACTCTCCTGGACAATGGTTGTTGTAGTCAGAATCTTATTCTCATTTTTTTTATTGTTTTGTAGTACACCACCAATAAGATGAGCCAAAGCAAAGTACAGAATCATTAAAAGAAATGTTTAATATTTCTCTGCAGACCTCTGAAATTGCAGCACTTATATGAAATAGCTAATGTTGTTTATGTGATCCCTATGCATTTTCTCCTTTTTTTTGTCCTCACTTTCCAGAATAAGATAGATACTAAAACTTGAGCTTGTCACATCACAATGAATATGTCGATTAAGATTTTATTGTTGACCACTGGCTTCCAGTTGCAGGCTAAGATCTTTCTGAGTGTTGAAGCTATTGAATGAATAAGATGTCAGACTATGAGAAGCAAAGAATGAAGAGAATTGAAGGGAATAGGACAAGAATGGAGGCTATGGGTTTGATAACAATGGCTAAATCTTTGATGGGTTCTCTTCAAAATGTCAAGAAAAAGAGTGAGAAGAGCAGGACAAAATCATAGAGGATGGGTTAAAGAAAGATTGATGATGATTATAGGCCAGCTGAGGATGGTGAGCTTCAGGGGTTAAGTTCTTCTCTAAGAACAAAGAAATAATTGAACACTTTTGATTTTTTGACCTTGCTTCAACTGCTTTATATATAAAGCATCACTATTGTAACTTAATTTCTTTATTGTACATATTGACACAATTAATAGAAGAATTCTACTTTTATGAGCAATCTAATTTTTTTAGTTTTTTTTTTATGAAGTTTTGTTCAAATTTGAAATTGCCTTTCCTCTATCCTTTATCCATCCAATATATAGATAATAAAGAATTGTTATATGATTTACTATATATATTAAAAACAAAAAAAGCAAAATAATATAAATAAATAAAAAAGATCAACACATTAGTGGCAGTTCCATAGAACTGCCACAAAAACATACATTGATGTTTTCGCGACGGTTCAGTTAAACCGCCACAAAAAAACTTTTTAGCGGTAGTTTCATTAAACCGCCGCAATTCGTATTGGCGACGCCTTCATAGACGACGGTTTTCGGAACCGCCGCCAATGACTATTTTTTTTGTAGTGCAGAATCAAATACCCTTATTGGTGATAATAGCATGAATAAGTAGTCACTAGGTTTGGGGGGCTGTTATGAAATGGGTTTTTGTAAATCTACATTTGTCGCTTTTAGCAAAATGGAATTAAGAAGAGATGGGAGTTCAGTTATTTTATTTTATTTTTTATTTTTGCTATTCTATTATATGAAAACAAAGTGCAGAGACAAAGCAATCACCTTTAGCTCTTGTGCGGTGTGTGCATTAAAAACTAATGAGAAAGGTGTTGATTGACGAAATGGGAGCTTAGCATTTTACAGATAACGAGTATACTCATAAGGTAAGTACATTTTATTCGTTTTCTTTGGACTAGCATGGTTTATGCATCAAAATTTTGGTGAGCATCCTAACATTGATTCTTGTAACGATTTTTGCATAGCTTACTAAGTAATTTCTCAAGGCTGTAGCTATACTTAATATTATAGGTTAACTCTCCAAATTTGGACTTTGAATAATTTAACTTGGGACTTTCCTCGTTTCAATCGACGAATAGAAGTTTTGTAGACTTTCCTTAGCCACTTGGATACGGTGTAAGGTTTTGTTGAAAGGCTTAGTTAAAATCAATTTCATGAGCTCAACTGAAATCGCATATCTATATAAATTGTTCACTTTTTTCAGCACATGAACTTAAAATATTTTTCGATATCTTTTTACGTGATTTTAAAAGTATTGAAACAAACTTGGAACCAAAGCCTAGAAGTATATATGTTGAGAAACTATTAGAATTATTCTCATATATAGTTATGCACACTAAACATTTGGAAAGAAAATATTGAGATATTCTGGGAAATGGATTTTGACAGCATCTCTAGCATGTGCTTCTGATTGTTGATTATTGTACTATTGCAATCCTTGCGGTGGTGGGGCTTGTACATTATTATTTATTATCGTACCGTATAATACACTACTTATGTTGAGGATATTCTATTCGTTTTTGGTGGTTGGACAAAATAAACTACTTTTTGTATTATTCTGCCATGATCATTGCCACTGGCGGAGGCACATGCTGGAGCCCCCACTGACCTATAAAAATCGTTAAAATTTTTATGTATTTTTTTTAAAAAAAAGTTAGATATCTATGTATTTTTAGTTAAAAAAAATTAATTAGCCCTCACTGAAAAATAAAAGTACTTGTATAGTTCAAAAATTATGGATTTTAGCATCCACTGGCCCATAAAAACGTTAAAATTTTTATATATTTTTTGAAAAAAAATTAGATATCTATGTATTTTTAGTTAAAAAAAAAATTAATTAGCTCCCACTAAAAAATAAAAGTACTCGTATAGTTTAAAAATTATGGATTTTAGCCCCCATTGGCCCATAAAAACCCTTAAAATTTCTATGTATTTTTTGAAAAAAAATTAAATATCTATTTATTTTTAGTTAAAAAAATTAATTAACTCCACTTTTAAAAAAAATACTCGTATAATTCAAAAATTATAAATTTTAGCCCCCCACTGACAAAAAACCCTGACTCCGCCCCTGATCACCGTCCATTGCGTAATTCAATAAGAATTAATTTGCTTTATTGTTTTGCATTGGAAATTGACTTTTGTATAGTTTTGAATAAAATAATGAGTTACATTATTACCGGTTTTTATACGCTACTCGATCTTTTTGAGTTTTTTTTGGAAAGATATTTTTGTATTAATATAAGGTCTCAAGATATTTCCTAGCTAGTGAAGTTTCTATCTTATTGAGTTATATGTATACTCATTTTAACTTACGTATTTTGGAGACTATAAAATGAATAGAGTGTTGTTTGGGGTAGAGACTCCCTAACTGCTACTTCGATTTAGTTTTAGAACCTTTGAACTGTGTTAAAATTATGTTATGAACTAAACGAGATTTTATATTGAAATTGCACGAACTAAGGACCAAAAAGAACTGATATTATATATGATTAGGCTCAGTTACAGAGAATAATTGAGCTAATGACTAAGTGAAAGTAAAGACATAATGAAAAAACAAAAAAGAAAAAAAAAAGAAACAACTAAATAGAATATGATAATAAGTTGGTCTTCAAATTCCACGTAATCATCCATTATATCTTAATATCTATACAAAATTATAAATAAATTAACAATAAAAACACGATTTCCACTCAAAAAATTAATATTTTATAATAATAAAACTAGTGTCAAATAAATTACAAGATCAACAAACGGAAACAAAACAAAAAAGAGTAATCAATATCTAGGAAGGCGAACAATTCAATCAATCCAACTGTAAGAAGTAATAGGTTAATCTTTCACATCTTAAAAAAAAAAAAAAAAAACATTCTTTAGTTAACTGATTAAAGAACTGAGTCTCTCAATTGAATCAAAGATCTATTGAACTTTTAGTGCATTAAAAAGGGTTAAAGCATCAAAGAAATTGAAAACTAAAAATCCAACATGTTTGACAAAAAAATAAAGAGAAAGAATGATTTCCTTTTACTTCATTTTATGATTAATTGGTGAAGTAGTATTTGCAATTCCACATGTGTATCTGAAAGCACATGGAAAAACATAACAAAAGCTGCAAAATGGAAATCAGAATAACCAAAGCTATGCAAAATCATCATCATTGATGCAACGTGAAGACAATCTCTTTTAGGGTAAGTAATTCTTATTTACATTTTCTAATATTCCTTTTGTTTCCTTATCATACTCTCTGTTTCTACATGAGATAGAATTCAAACTGGTTCTTTGGTTCAATCAAGCTCTTAACTTGAAAACTTTAGTTTACGATCAACCAACATTTCTTGAATTTGAAGACCTGTTGATTCTAACAACTGATTGGAGAGTAAGTTGATCATTCGGACCTTTCAATTCATAGATGTAGATCTCGGACCTATGACCTACTTCGCTCTACCACTGAGACACTAGGGGAGATCAGATTTCTTTGGGGCTAACTGTTAGTAGGCTACAACACAAAAATAAGATAATTTATACAAAGTCGAGAAAAGCTAATTTATACAAAGAATAGGTAATGTAATTGGTAAAGTGATAGATTTTTCTCGCGGAGAATAGATTTGAAGAGCGAGTATTTGAGAGAAATGAATAGGCAATGTAATTGGTAAAGTGATGTAAAGCCACTGTGTTGGGATTTAAGGGGATATTTCTTGGCAGTTATAAAACGTCGAGAAAAGCTCTAAAAAATATGAGTAAGCACAGTTGAACTGCCTTTGATGGTAAGGGACGCAACATCATGGGCCCAGGCCGCCATTTCCGGGCTTGAGAAAGTACCAAGCCAGATCCGTGACTTCGTTCTGGGCTCACGGATTTCGGAAGCCCATTTATCTCAGGGCCGCATTGATATGCCTCTATACACGGGAGGCTTGCTGCTGCCATTATTGTTGTTCGTGCTGTTGCTTTTCTTCTTATCGCTATTATGATCATCACTTGTGGTTGAAAAGTTATCTTCTTTGCTGCGTTTGGGCCGGTGTTTCTGGCCTGGTTTTCTGGATGTGGGGTGGTGGGGTGGTGGGCGAAGCCCAGATGATGAAAGTGAAGAAAGTGACGGCGAAGATGAGAATGTGATGCTGCTTGTTTCCGTTTTTGAGTTTCATGTCTCAGCCATTTGTAGTTGATGATAATGATCCTTCATCAACCCAAAAATTGCTATATACATATGTGTGTATGTGTGTGTGGGGGAAGTTACTAGTGTAAAGTGGAAGAGAGATCTCTGTGTGTGTGTGTTTGGACTTCTGCACCTCAAAATGTGGGTTTAGACTCTACTTATATTGTAGAGATTCTGCACCATTCTCTTTGATTGTTCCACCTGATCGTAAGTTAATGTTAGCAATTTGCAAAGGCCTGGTGGTAGTTCATTTCATGCTTGTTTAACTGTAAAATATTTTGAAACCAGAATGCTTTTAATCCATTTCTTTGTTTTGATACCTTTCTTCCGACTCCACTTGTTTCTCTTTCGGTCACATGCATTGTCATCTTCTATTTTCACCATTACGCGTGAAATTAATTCCTATATATATTAAGGGTGAAGTGCACCAGACCCCTTGTACTTTAGCGAAAGTGCACAACACCCCCTATAGTTTAAAAACCCCCTGAACTAGTCCCTATGTTTTTTAAAAGTGCACAACACCCCCCTACCGTTAAAAAATCCGTTAAATTTAACGGATTTTGTAAAAAAGACGTAAATACCCTCATTTTTTTTTTCATTTCTCTCTTTTGTTTTGTTTAGGCCAAAAAAAAAAAAAGTAATTTGGTCAATTCATATAATTATTTAATTAATAAATTCGTTAAAAATTAAAAAAAAAAATCTCACTTAACGAGTGTGAAGTACACTCTCCGTTAAATTTAACGGATTTTTTAACGGTAGGGGGGTATTGTGCACTTTTAAAAAATATAGGGACTAGTTCAGGGAGTTTTTAAACTATAGGGGAGTGTTGTGCACTTTCGCTAAAGTACAAGGGGGTCTGGTGCACTTCACCCATATATTAATCATACACTTAATGTTGCATTGTGACTCAAATTTCAAGTCGAAGCCCATATTGAAAACTACTAAGTGTTCTATTCCAATTAGAGGCTTTTTTTTGGTTTGAAAGTTAGAGGTAATTTGAAAAAGAAGAATTCTTGTCCAATGAGAATATGATTAGTTTTCGATAAATAAGGTTTTTTAACTTGTAGGTCGATATATAAAAAATCATTCTTTATAAATAAATGATGTATGAGTAGTCATATGAATGTTTCCCTAAATAAATGATGTATTACGATCAGATCGAATCATAAGATTATTAATTTGTTACTCAAGTGATGTTACAATACACTTCCTCAATATAGGTTTCGACTTGAAATTTGAGTCACGACCTAACTTTAGATGTATGATTAATATATAGAGGAATTAATTTCATGCGTAATGGTAATGGTGAAAATAAAAAACGACAATGCATGTGAACGAAAGAGAAACAGGTAGAATGGGAAGAAAAGAGTCTATTAAGAGTTTTACATGGTGAACTAAAGAACAAAGAAAAAGATTTCTCCCACATAGAAAGATTAAGAGAATAATGAGCTATTAATAAATATGTGTAGACTCAAGACCTAATAATTTAAACTTTTGGGTCAATAGTTGAGTTCTACACATGAGTATTAAGGCCCATTTTTCTAAGATTTTCTAGGCTCGCCACAACAGAGTCAAAACAAATAAATGAATTAAAAGCATTCTTACTGAAAACACGAATGCTTACGATCAGGTGGAACAATCAAAGAGAATGGTGCAGAATCTCTACAATGTAAGCTGCTCTGCTGGAAGTTTAGATTTGTTAGGTAGCAATTGGTATACTGGAATGGATTTGAACATGAATGAAATAGGCTAAGGAATGGAATGAAACTGAGAATGGAATGAACTTGGGAATGCAAATAACATGTTTGGTATGTTTTAGGAATGAAGAGTAGTAATGGGAATACCTTATATAATATGACAAGATTACTCTTTTATTATTATAGTATTAAAAATATGACAATATTGCTCTTTTATTATTATTATTATTTCAATCACTATCATTATTTTGTTATTTTAATTTTATTGATTATTATTATTATTATTACTTTTATTTTATTTTATTTTTAGTTTTTTCTTTTATTATTATTATTATTATTATTATTATTATTATTATTATTTCAATCACTATTATTATTTTGTTATTTTAATTTTATTGATTATTATTATTATTATTATTATTATTACTTTTATATTTATTTTATTTTTAGTTTTTGATTTTATATTTATTTTTTTAATAATAATTATTATTATTATTATTATTGTTAATTATTATTAAAAATAAAAAAAAAAATAATATTTTTTTTTTTTAATAATATTTATTTTTTTTTAATATAAATTTTTATTTTATTTTTTTATTATGATTTTTTTATATTTTTATAATAATAATTAGTATTTTATAATAATAATAATTATTATTTTTTTAAATTATTATTGTTGTTATTATTATTATTATTTTTGTTATTATTATTATTATTATTATTATTATTATTATTATTATTATTAATAAAAATAAAAATAAAAATAATTTTTTTAATAATAATAATTATTATTTTTTTAATAATAATTTATATTATATTTATTTATTATTATTTTATTTTTATTTTTATAATAATAATTTGAATTTTATAATAATTATTATTATTGTATTTTTTAATTATTATTATTGTTATTTTATTATTATTATTATTATTGAATATGAGGGTATGATAGTCAAGTTCATTCTTAAATACATGGGAATGGCCCATTCTCATGGGTTTGCTCTAGAATGGCTATTCCCATATACGTGGGAATGTGATTATCTTGGGAATGAGATTCTCAAGTCCATTCCTTTATACTAAGCATAAGAATAAAAAATAATTGAGAATGTCATTCTATTCTAAACTTCATTCCAGTATACCAATCGGTACCTTAGCCTAAGTCATAAGTTGGGATAATGTTCTCAAAATTGAGCCTTGAATAAATTCTGCAGATGTGATTTGTGTTGTGCTAATAATGCTAAGGGTAGAAATGAAAATTCTCAAGCACATAACAAAAATTCTAATAGGCAGTTAACAGAAAGGGGTGTAAGTCTTTATATTTCAAGTGAAGGGTGTGAGCCTTGCAAGGGGTTTAGAACAAAATCACCCTGTCCAAATACATATGCATTTAATTTTCATTGAAAGACTTTCTTTACATGTTAAATATACTATATATACTGAAAAGCAAAACATAACTTATTCTGGTAGAAATATTTCTCTTCTTTTTAGCAAAGACCAATTAATAATTATAAATCAAAACAAAACCTAATTAATTTTCGCCAAAAGAAAATTTGATTCTCTATGTGCGGAAGTTTTTGCCTCTGGACAAATAGTCAACCTAAACCATCAGATCCACCATCTAATCAGCCTCAACCTCCTTGTTCACCTCGAGCTTGGAACAAAACTTTCAGATCTACTGTGGTGTTCTTTGCCATCGTCTGCAAGTTCTCACATATGCCAGAAATGGAGGATATCCGTAAGCCTTCGTGGGGGGTGAATCTCGAAAGAGACCACCAGCAAAGCCTTTACTATTTCCATATCAGGAAAGGAAAAAAGAACAACCGAGGGAAAAGAAAGGGAATAAGGTAGAGACGAGAATTTATGCAGATAAAATAGCTTCACAATATAAATAGAGCTTCAATCGTTTCTTTTTCTCTCCATCAACAGCTTCTTTCACCATCATATCTTTTTCAATGTCTAATCTTGATAACTTTTCTCTCCATCATCTTCCTTTCGCCAGCACCACTTGCTCTACAACATCTAATGATTTTTCAATTTCTTGTTCATTTTTGTTGAACGAGTTTTGTGATGACACTTTCCAAGCAAATTAATAACGTCAACTCTACCATCATTTCTGATGGCTCAACTACTGGTTATGCAGTTTCATGTTCTCAAGATAATGAATTTGAGAACATGAACTCATTTATTTTTCCTCCAGCAGATGATGTTTTTGTAGAACCGTCAATTGGAAATGTGAAAAGGAGGACCGAGAATAACCACTATGATCTTTACTTGGATGGCCATGGCCAAGGAATTTCAAAACCGCTTTTTTGAAGCAAAATTTGTGGTCTTCGATGATGCTGAACGAGGATGATAGGGTTGAAGTAGCTGTGGTGGATGCGGAATGCAATTCGAGTGAACCAAATAAGTTAGGAAGAGGCCTATGCATCAAGAAGTTTCCTAGATACTTGGAAGACTACGTAGTATTTGAATGTTGAGATTTGCTACGATTTCACTAATTAATCTGTAAGACTTAGCTTTAGGCTTTTCTTTCTACTATATATCATTTTGTATAGCATATTAGTAAAATATAGAAAACTATCTAAATTTTTCATCAACTCATATGGAACGTGATACAACTTACTCTTTGTATATGCATGCATCCCATCAAAACCAGCATCAGTGAGGCAAAAATCTCTGATTGTAACCAAGAACATGATATGGAAATAGTAAAGGCTTTGCTGGTGGTCTCTTTTGAGATTCACCCCCCACGAAGGCTTACGGATATCCTCCATTTCTGGCATACGTGAGAATTTGCAAACAATGGCAAAGAACACCACAGTAGATCTGAAAGTTTTGTTCCAAGCTCGAGGTGAACAAGGAGGTTAAGGCCGATTAGATGGTGAATCCGATGGTTTAGGTTGAGTTTGAGGAGAAGTTGACTACTTGTCCAGAGGCAAAAACTTCCGCACATAGAGAATCAAATGTGGACTTCTAGTGTTAAACAAGCATGAAATGAACTACCACCAGGCCTTTGCAAATTGCTAACTAATGCTTATGATCAGGTGGAACAATCAAAGAGAATGGTGCAGAATCTCTACAATATAAGTAAACATTACAAAATAAAAGCAGATCGGCAACATTTTTCTTTTGTTATACGCGGCGATTGTGAACTGCCACGTATTTGAAGGCGGCGGCAAATGCAACTGCCGCAATGACTGTCGTGGAATTGAGTGTCGCTTAAGACAACCGCGACAGTCTATGAAACCGTCATGTATTGGTGGAAACTATTGGCGGCAGCAACCGCCGACTATGTTGAAGACACCCAGGTAATAGACAATTGTGGAACATCTATTATTCCACCATCACCTATTGTATTTATTTTTTCTTTATCTTAGACGGCAGTTGATAAAACCGCCGCTTTTAGTACTCTTTTTTTTTTTTGTGCCCTTTCTATTACATTATTGTATTTCATTTATAATAGCCCTCGGTGTCAATCCGCCAAAAGTTTAGACATTTTATAATACTTTGTGCTCACTAAAAACTGGAAGAAAAAGAAAATATAAATACACAAATCATGTGTAACAAGGTCTTGTAAGCTTTAAGTTAACCTGATATCTAGCAAAAATAAAGCAAAAGAAATTAAAACATGTCTTGCAAAATATTTTCACAGCATGTCTAGCAAAAGTAAACCAAAAAGAGGTATTTCTTAAAGACTATAGCACGAGCATCTCTTTAATGTCTTCATTTCCATTGCCATATTCTCAACATGGAGTTAACTCACCTAAATCAGAGAAAAAAATTAGCAAAAACAAAGAAATTTAAAGCAATGCTAACTCAAGACAATTCAGAGTCAATGAAAGTAATAAACAGTTAAAATATCTCATAATTTATTGCAGGACAGAAAGGGGTGTAATGCCTTCTTTCCTATTCTTTATACAATTCTGAGAGTTCTTATCGGCACAATCATATCAACTATATGAGATTCAAATCACACACAGGCCATGGCTGAACATTAATTATCAAAAGTAAAAGCAGAAACATCATTCTGACCCAATATTCAAAGCCATCCACTTAACCTCATTTCTCATAAGGTTACAACAACTTACAACAAAGAAAATGTTACTCACTGGACCACCAAATTTTTCAAAACAAGATTATATATGTTTCAAAAGAAGATAAGTTTAAACTGCATGAACATACCAGAATCGCCCTAACATCATCAACTACTTCATCATCTTTTCCGTGATTATATATAGCAAAGTTGAAACAATACTAAGAGATTCGGCTTCAAGTACCAGCTCAATTCTTATTTGGACAAAGCTTTTATTTCTGCCCCTGTGTACGTACTTTTGTTTGCTCCTATAATATTTTGCATTCTCCGATCCTTTCTGTCAATATAAACATCAAAAGTGAATGATATGATACTTACAATGCCCATATAGCACTAATTAAACGAAGACAACTATAGAGACATAGTGAATACATATCAAAAGTGAATGGGGTGGCACTTACAATGCCTTCAGGGGATAAAACGTCGTTTACTAGATGTAACCACTGACTGGAAGCAACTCCCTTTGGAACAGCAGCAATAATCTTTGATAAGGGCTCTGTTTTTGCGAGTTTATATATCTTTTTCCTTAAATTATGTTTGTGGTTTCTCCATTTGCTTCCAATAGTTATTAGTATAAGACAAACCTTTTGTACTTTTCCTTCACCTCGGAAGGAAAAATGAAATGCTCCTAGCACATAAGAGTTATTAGTATAAGAAGATTATCAATAAAACCTAAAACACAAAAAATATCATACATTATATCTAAAAATATAGAAAACATACAAACATTTACAAGAGCATAATTTCGGATTAACCTTCATGTATTTCATAATTTCGCCCCTCATAGGTTTGAAAACTTTTCCCCAATTCTCGTGAATTAACGAACAATAGTTGCCCATTCGAGCAACTAATCCACAGCTACTTGCTAAACTAACCCGTCCCTTTCCAAAAGGCTGCCCACTTCCATTGAACTCCACTCTAATTCGTTTTCCAGGTGGTAGATGCCACTCTTTCCTGCAATAGATGTTGCCTCTTGTCTTCCTCTTTTTATTTGTTTCTCGTCTTGTCTCCCCTGTACAATACGATTCATCTTGAATAAAATTCCCGGACTGAAAAATAAGAGTGGAGTTCACATAGTTAATTAGTGTTAAAATAGAAACTATGCAATATGTGAACTTTCTTATCAGCATTAAATATTATGAAGATATAATGTTACGACAGAATTCAAATTCGCAATCAATAATCAAGGAATAAGGGTGTGCAATAAAATTGTTAATCCGGCTTAACCCAACCCAAATTAATCCACTTTTTGTGATTTTTTAAAAAATTTATTGGTTATGGTTTAAGATTTTATAAAAACCAACTATATGAGTTGGTTTATGATTTTTAGCATTGAAACTGATAAATCCAAACCGCTCCAAATATATATATATATATATATATATATATATATAGAGGCCCAATATAAGTGCTGATTTTTTTCATTGCTGCACTTTCCTTTGGTTCACGTGCTGATTTTTTTCATTTTGTGTTTGGCTTTGTTTTGTTATTTTGGGGATTACTAATTTCTTATTATTATTTTATGTTATAGAAAGTACTATTTTGAATTTGGAATCAATGTAAAAACTAGTTTGTGATATTTTGACATAGACAAGTATGTTGTTTCTTTTTGTTTGTTGTTCCTATTTACATTTTTAATATAAGCAATTATATTAGCAAGTAGTGACAAATACCAACCTGACAAACCGAATCAAACCATTCTAATGGTTTGGAACCTGCCCAACTTTGGGTGACTTTGATAAATGTATGATTTGGTTTTTGTTTCAATTTTTTCAAACCGAATGTAATGGATCGATTTGTAAAATATCCTTCAAACCGTTCAAATTGACCCATGCACACTCCTACTAACAAACATATCAGAAGCAGCGCATGCTATTTAAGTCTTATGGCAGAATGCACAAGTGAGACATTCACAAACATTTTTCAGTTGACAATAAACATTTTGGGCCCAACAAACAATTAAACTTGTATAAAGGAAACACTAGCATAACCAAAAAAAATTATAAATCAACTTGCAATGAACTGGAAAGGAGTAATTGAATCATAATTATCAGTCTACAACAAATGTCATTTGTATTTTCATCTCAACCCAACAAATGCAGATTTAACAATGTTATAATGAAAGAACAGAGGCCAACTCTCTAATAGAACTATCAGAAGAAATCTTATACCACCACAACGTGACATTAAATCGCACACGTTGAGAAGTCCATTAATAGAACTCATAAGCTATCTAACATCACATCAGCACAAAAACACAAAACAAATAAATTAATTAATTAAAAAAATCATTTTGAGTCAAAACCCAGTCATAGTCGATAATCAAATCTGACTATCACTAGGAAGCTCAATATCAAAATTAAATAAAAGAATAAAAAATCCATAAAAAATAATTTACCTGAATTATTTTGTGAGCTTCCTGAGCCAATTGAAGATGATGAAGCCATTAGCTGGAAAATAATCAGATTCATTAGCTACTTCACAAATAACAAAAGGCTTCATAAACAACAACAAAAAACAAAACAAAACAAAAAAAGCATATAATACCCAAAAAAAACATATAATACAAAAAAAGCATATAATATAAAAAGAAAATCATACAGAAAAAGCATAAAATACAAAAAAAAAACATATAATGCAAAGAAAAGCATATAATACCAAAAAAAAAAAAAAGCATTTAATACCAAAAAAAAAAACATATAATACCAAAAAGTAAACTGCGGCCTATGATACAATTTTTAATCAGCAAAGGATCACAATAAGCAAAGGAATAAGGAATTAGCAAGAAAAACGAAACGAAATAAATCAGTTAAGCAATGAACGAAATAAGAGTAAGAGAAGCAATTAGCACATGGGCAGCGGTTGGATCAACCGCTGCTTATAGATTAAAAGAAATTCCTCATAGGTAGCAGTTGGGACAACTGCCGCGCTTAAACTGTGGCCTATGATACAATTTTTTTTGTAGTGAAAGCCTCAACCCACATTTGAGGTGCAGAAATCCAAACACACACACACACACACTGATCTCTCTTCCACTTAACACTAGTAACTTTCCACACACACAGAATCACACTCTCATCTTCACCATCACCTTCTCATCGCTATTATGATCATCACTGGTGGTTGAAGACTTATTTTCTCTACTGTGTTTGGGCCGGTGTTTCTGGCCTGATTTTCTGGATGTGGGGTGGTGGACGAAGCCCACATGATGATGAAAGTGAAGAAGGTGATGGTGAAGATGAGAATGTGATCCTTCATCACCTTCTTCGCTTTCATCATGATGCAGAACAGAGGTAGATGCAAGGCTATTCATGTTAAAAAAGGGTGCACCAACAAGAATGGTGGCTGTTGTAAATGTAGAAAATGGTGATGGGTCTTTGGAGAATGGGCAATTTGAGAACAATGGCGATCCAAGATGGGCAATTTGATACTGATGATAGAAATCAAGTTCTTTTGTTTTTTTCTTGTTACTATTCAATAGTTTTTAAATTTTTGTACGTAGAGGTCAACCAACACGTTCATGCACTTTGCCCAATTGACAACTATCGGCAAGCAAATGTCGGGAATGGTTCTCCTCAGCAACTACGATTCAAGCAAGAGAGGTATAGTACAATGATTTATGCTTTCAATTAATTAATTTCCTTAACGGCTAATGCATATGCAAATAAGGTACTGACGTTTGTCATCCATCTAATCTAAAAAGCATTAAAACAATTTATTTTGGATGTCCTGTGGTGTTGGCTAAAAAATTTAGATGACGTCTTACAGAAAGAAAAAAAACTTTTTTTCTGGGCTTTTCTTTTTAGGCAAACATTTGTTCTTTGTCTGTGCTTATAACTACTTCCAATTCCTTGTTAACTGTTTATTGTTCGTTTAGTATGTGCACCCCTGATCAGTCCTTTGATTAGAAGTAATATCACGAGATGAATTTTGGAGAAACTTTTTCATATATTAGCAGGATGAGTCCGACTTTAATATGGATGTTAAGACATATGTCATACCCCAAATTTGACAAGTTCAATGCAAGACGAGACCGCCACCAACCTCAGAAGATCAATTTCGTAAGTTCGCAAGACACTAAACAAAATAAATTAAAAGCTCCAAGTAAAACGAGTAGCAACTCAGAACATCCAATCTAAAATACAAAAAACGTAATTGTTCAAGTCCCCAAATACTATTAAAATATAACTTCAAAAGTTACACAACTCAAGGTAAAAATCCAAACCAATATGTAGAAAATTAAGTTAAATAAATCTTAAATCAACTAAATCTAAATACTCCAAAAGTATTAAAGAGATTTGTGTCACGAAATGTCATATAATCTCCAAAGTTCCAAGTGCAAAGTATATATGTCTAACACCTACGAAAATATAAATTTTCATGAAAAATGTGAAACGACAAAATTAGATAAAAATCTCAGTAAATAGTAAAGACCCCAAAAATACCATGGGACTATATACAGTTCGAAAATACATAATGTTTAATGCAATAAACGATAGGACACAATAAAACACATATATGGAATGGATGCCAAAACAATAGGATCAAATTGGCTAAATTTAAACAATACGGACCATTTTGAATAACTTTTATAAATATTAGAGATCACTATAAATCTTTTAAAATATTAAGAATTAACATTGAAAAATCATGCAAATAATAGAGACTAAGTGTAAAATTTACCCAACTTTCTCAAAAAACAATAGGGAAAATATCATATAACCCCCATGTGATATGTAAAACTATCCCTCTCCCCGCCCTCCCCACCCCCGCCCCCCCCCCCCCCCCCCCCCGTGTTCTTAAAACTTCAAGAATGCTCTATGTGTTATTAGAAAGTCATCACACTACCCCCTTCATGTCTTTTTTAAGCTATTAAATGTCAGTTTTGCCCTTTTATAATACGTATTTTTTTTTTCTTTTTTTTCTTTCATTTTTAATTATTTTCAACTAAATAAAAAAATATTCATCTTCCTCCCCCCCCACCCCCTTTCCCCCCCCCCCACGCCCACCCCCTACTGCTGCTCCGACGAGTAGTAGCATCCACGCTGCTGCTCCGCCGAGCAACAGAGGCCACGCTGCTGCTCGTCGGACAGTAGCTTGGCTGCTCCGTTGGAGCAGTAGTGAGATCTGCTGCTTCGACGGAGCAGCAGGGGGTAGAAGTAGGAGGGGGGAGGGGGGGTGTAAGATGAATTTTTTTATTTAGTGGTAAATAATTAAAAATGAAAGAAAAAAAAAAGAAAAAAATATTTATGTATTATCAAAGGGTAAAATTGACATTTAATAACTTAAAAAAGACATGAATGGGGTAGTGTGATGACTTTTTAATAACATAAGGATCATTCTTGAAGTTTTAGGAACACAAGAGGATAAAGTAATAGTTTCACAAATCACAGAAGGATTATGTAATATTTTCTCAAAACAATATTGATTAACATCTCTGTCTACATTAATTCTCCTTTCGTTACCCATTCTCTTTCTTTTCCCTAGGCTGTCCCATTCTCCCCTCCTTTATGATGACCCATAGGCCTTTGATTTTGACCCTTGAGTTACCCATTCCCTTGAGTTACTTCAAAGTTTGCTAAATTGGGGGAAACCACACATGTGGCCAAGATAGTAGAAAATAAACTTATTGGCTAAAAAAAAAAAAGACCATCAACTCTTCATGGGGTTCAAAGAACACGTTGCGACAAGAAGAATTGGATTTAATGTATGCCTCCTCAACTTCAAAAATCATGAAGATATCCAAAGAGCTTGTACTCTTAGGGCTTGGTTTCTGTACAGTGACGACGTGTCATTTATTTGCAAAAAAAAAAATGATATAACCTTAGTTGTAATTGTACGTTTATTATAACTTATAACTAAAATCTTAACGAAAATCAACAAGTTCGAAAATCACTAATCTTAAATATTCAAAAAATCAAAGAGACTTCTTACTGTAACCAATTACTTTGGAAAAAAATAGATTAAATAGAAAACCAATCTAAAAAATATCTTAGAAAAATTCTAAGTAGCTACTTTATAATTTCATGATATATTATACGGCATGTGAATGTTTAGTTTTCAAAACTGTGTTGATTTTGCACTCAACAATGTCGAAATATAAATATATTAAATATTAACCTAAAAAAGAAATTAAACAACATCAAATTTTTGTTAGTACAAGAAGGGAATTGTCAATGTTGAAAGATTAAAATAAGAAGGTTTTCATACTTGAACTTCTTCAAAGTTCAAATGTTTCAGAAGTGCAAAGATTTAGAATGCTATGTAGGCATGTAGCGGCTTATAACAAGAGGTAGAAAGCGTTAAGAGTAAAATAATGTAAAAGTTCTTATAGGGTTTAAATAAAATTAGGAGGAATAGTCTTTGGACTTACCCCATTTGTTTTTTGCCCAAATTTTGTTATTTATATAGTTATTAAATGGGTTAATTATAAAAGGAAAAAAAAATTCTATTACCACTTGGACATTGGTCTAGTAGTATATTACTCGTAATGTTTGTGAGCTCGATTCTCACTGACTACATCTTTAATATATATTGTACGACCTTACATCTTCCTTGAATCAAAAACAAAAAAAAAAATACTATTGGGTTAATAAAGATAGACTTAGAAGTGTAACTTTAGGTATTTTTTAGGATAATAAAAAAAGTATATTTGATTTTATTCAACTTTACATATTATAATACATATCTATGTCATCTATGTCATCTATGTATATATGTCATGTATTTAATTTGGGTAGGTTAGTCTTATAGGAAGATAGCTTTAAATGTAAAATGTGAAACTCTTTTAGAAATGGTATATCCTGTCAAACTGCAATGACCTAGCGTTGTAATTTAGGATAATTGAGTTATGAACCCTCTTGCTGTGTGTATTTACGAACCTTAGCTGAAAAAATTCCCTAAGAAATAAGGCATGAACTCGTAGTTATCAATGCATCCTCGAATAATGTCCTAGCATTCTTAGCTTTTCAAGGAAAAGACGAACAACTAAAGATATGTTATAGCCCAGGACTCCGCACTGGTCTAAGTTGAAGCTTGATTTTATCAATAACTATTGCACCATTTTATTTATTGGAGTTCAAAATACATGTTCGATTTTGGACTGTATGGCCACAACTTAAATGCCTTTGATTTTGATTTCTACGCACAGGATATGGTGAGAATGATTGGGAGAGGGAGAGAGAATCTTATAAGAAGACTCACTATCTTCTTTTTTTAAGAAGTGATACGTTCAATTCTATTTGTTTTTTATATTTTCCTAATTGAAAATATGATAAGTTATAAAAATAACTTCTCATAACTTCTATTGATCCATACAAAATAGGTCGGGTCGGATCAATCCTGTTTATTGTTCGTTTAGTATGTGCACCCCTGATCAGTCCATTGATTAGAAGTAATATCTAAATTTTGGATAAACTTTTTCATATATTAGCAGGATGGGTCCGACTTTAATATGAATGTTAAAACATATGTCATACCCCAAATTTGACAGGACCAATGCAGGACGAGACCGCCGCCAACCTTAGAAGATCAATTTCGTAAGTCCGCTAGGCACTAAACAAAATAAACTAAAAACTCCAAGTGAAGCGAGCAGCAACTCAGAGCATCTAATCTAAAATACAAAAAACGTGATTGTTCAAGTCCCCAAACACCATGAAAATAGAACTTCAAAAGTTACACAACTCAAGGTAAAAATCCAAACTAATATGAAGAAAATTAAGTTAAATAAATATTAAAACAACTGAATCTAAATACTCCAAAACTATTAAAGAGATTTGTGCCACAAAAGGTCATCTAATCTCCAAAGTTCCAAGCAAAGTATATATGTCTAACAATTACGAAAATATAAATTTTCAAGAAAAATTGAAAACGACAAAGTTAGTTAAAAATCTCAGTAAATAGTAAGGATCCCAAAAATACTATGGGACCATATAGTTCGAAAATATATAATGCTTAATGCGATAAATGATAAGACACAATAAAACACATATGTGGAATGGATGCCAAAACAATAAGGACCAAATAGTTAAGTTTAAACAATACAGACCATTGTGAATAACTTTTGTAAACATTAGGGACCACTATGAATTTTTTAAAATATCAGGGACTAACAATGAAAAATCATGTAAATAATAAGGACTAAGTGTGAAATTTATACAACTTTCTCAGAAAACAATATTGATTAACATCCCCGTCTGCATTAATTCTCTTCTCGTTACCCATTCTCTTAATTTCTTTTCCCTAGGCTGTTCTTTCTTCCTCTCCCTTTCTCCCCTCTATTATGATGACCCATAGGCCTTTGATTTTGACCCTTGAGTTACCCATTCCCTTGAGTTACTTCAAAGTTTGCTAAATTGGGAGAAACCACACATGTGGCCAAGATAGTAGGAAAGAAACTGATTGGCTTTAATATCCTAAAAAAAAAAAGACCATCAACTCTGCATGGGGTTCAAAGAACACGTTGCGACAAGAAGAATTGGATTTAGTGTATGCCTCCTCAACTTCAAAAATCATGAAGATATCCAAAGAGCTTGTACTCTTAGGGCTTGGTTTATGTACAGTGACAACGTGTAATTTATTTGCAAAAAAAAAATGATATAATCGTAGTTGTTGATGAAGAGGATCCCAAGCTGAGATAAGCACGTCGACACTAAGTTGAGGTAGGCCAACCCGAGCCAAGGCCGACCCATTCAGCTAATGTCCAACCTGAATGTTGATCTGACCTCACCTCGACCCAGGAAAACCCCGAGCTCTGCGCCAGCTGTTTTGATGGGACATAAAGCTACGCCGCATTAAATGCTATCAGATCCGAATTTAGTATAAATAGAACTCCACCCCCACATTTGAGATGTAACTCGTCATTAATGCTCTCAATTACATTGCCAGCTCGGATATACTAATCATTCGCACGCCGGAGGAAAAAATCCGGGTTGTCACCCCTGCCTTTTCCTTCCCTTTCTTTGTGCAGGTCAAGCAGCCGACCCGAAAAACCAGGTCAGGTATCCAACCCAGAAATCCAGCTCAGCAGGGGTAGCCATCCAACCTCAATTGCGAGATTCCCAACCTCGACAGTTTGGTGCCATCTATGGGAAGTTCTTTATGTCACTCTTCTTACCACTCATTGAGAAGCCATCATGGTACTAATTAGAAGTCATAGCGCACTGGTAAAGGACTCACCCAACCTGGATGAGGACCTCGAAACCAACCAAGCGCCTAGCCAAGACCCAACCCAAGCCGACATTGGAATGAGCCAACGTATACACTTAGCCTCACAAACCAACCCCTCTACAGACGGAGACCTCAACTCCAGCCTTTCACCGGAGATGAAAATGATGCTCGGGATGTTTGAGGAACTTAAAGAGTAGGTAGCTCGGCTAGCTGTGGATCCCTCGGGTCTGCAAGCAGCTGCGCCATGGCCCCCGAGTCCATAGTTCTGCATCCCAGCCCCAAGGCAAAAACAGGCGCAAAATGAAGAGGGCTTCTTGGAGCCGGAGGCAAGACCCAAAGAGGCGAGAGAAAAAAGGGCAGTACATGCCAACCCCGAGCAGGCTAAGACCGTGGCTGCCATAGCCAAGGTCATTAACCAACTCAGTATAAGCCCGCTTTTCCCTGAGGTACTGGCCACGCCATTGCCCACCGGCAATTGGATGCCCAACTTGGCAGTCTATAACGGGGACGGAGACCCAGCTAGCCACCTGCTCAATTTCGATCACCACATGACTCTACATGACATGACCGACCTCATGAAGGCGAAGACATTCCCGACCACATTGGTTGGCAATGCCTTGGATTGGTTCCAAAAACTTCGTTCTGGTTCTATTGTAAGTTTTCATCAGCTAGTGGAGGCTTTCCCGTCCCGCTTCGCGGGAAGCCGACGGGAAACCTGTCATACATCATTGCTGCTATCGGTGAAGCAGCACAGAGGAGAAAGTTTGAGGGCTTATATAGCCCAATTTATTGAAGAGTCCATCAGAATCCCCAACCTAAAGGACTCTAAGGCATTGATGGCTTACCAAAGTGGGCTCAGATCGGGCCCCCTCACATCTTCCTTGGCCATCGATCCCGTGGATACTGTAGCCGAGCTGATGGTGCGAGCAGAAGGGTACATACACTCGGAAGAAATCCATCAAGCGAAGAGGGATGATGACAAGGAAAATGAAGCTGGTAAGAAGGGAGATGTCTCCCTAGGCCAACCCGGAGGAAAGGCTCAAAACGACCGAGGTAAGCAGCCCCAGCAGCCAAAGTAGAACACCCAGTTCACTATGTTCACTCCCCTCAACACCTCAAGGGAGCAGATCTTGATGGAGATCCAGCACCAGAACCAATTGCCTCTCACACCTAGGATGAAAGGCCGACCTGAGAAGCACAATAAGACCAAGTATTGTCGTTACCATATGGATTACGACTACACCATCGAGGAGTGCCCTAACCTAAAATAGGAGATCGAGGCACTAATAGCCCGATGTCACCTCCGGAGGTACATAGAACAACAGCAAACTCGGAATCGTGACCAAATAAGGGAGAGAGAAAGGAGTCTGCCCCGACACCAGGTCTAGGGCGGGTAGTTGGCTATGATTGAGACTATCGCAGGAGGATTGGCATCAGGCGGGGAGACCTCGGTTGGAATGAAAGGTTATGTTCGGGTTGGAAGAGAGTACGGGCCGGTACAGGGACCAGCCCTGGAGATGGAAGAGCTCACTTTCTCCTCATAAGACTTGGAGGGTTTAATACTACCCCACAATGACCCGTTGGTGATCAATGCTGAAATAGCCAATTTCACTGTGAAGAGGCTAGTGGACACCGGGAGCTCGGCATAAGTCCTATTCTTAAAGGCGTTCGAGCAAATGGGGTTGGACAGGAGCCAACTCAGGCCATTAAGGGGCACCTTGGCTGGTTTCACAGGCATGCTCACTGGGCCGAAGGGGTCCTTAACCCCCCACTAACGTTGAAAAACGGAGATAAGCGGGTTTCTATGCAGGCCAACTTCATTATAATGGATTGTAACTCCACTTACAATGAGATCCTAGGGCAAGTGGCCCTCAACCATTTTAGGGCCATTCCTTATGCATACTATTAGGCCTTGAAGTTCTCGACCTCGGGTGGCAAAGCCACCATCCGAGGACCTCAGCTCTCGGCTCGGGAGTGCTATGAAAGCTCCCTCCATCCCATATATCAGGTCGGATGGGGACCAGATTTGGCCGAAGAAAATAGGGATGCCAAGAGAAGGAGCCCAGCTGAAGACCTTCAAGAGGTAGAGCTTTCCGATGAGGCAAAGAGAGCAAAGATTGGGAGCGAGCTCCCCAATGACCTCAAGAAAGATATAAGCCAATTTCTCTTAGAAAATGAGCATATATTTGCATGGTCTGCTTCTGACATGACAGGTGTTGACCCGGGTGTGATTGAGCATCACCTGAATGTCGACCCAAATCACTATCCGGTAAAGCAAAAGTGCTGGCATTTTCATTATGATAAGCAA
This sequence comes from Ehretia macrophylla, assembly GCA_037974665.1. Taxonomy (NCBI): domain Eukaryota; kingdom Viridiplantae; phylum Streptophyta; class Magnoliopsida; order Boraginales; family Ehretiaceae; genus Ehretia; species Ehretia macrophylla. The sequence continues at coordinate 9,352,163 of CM075767.1, read as the reverse complement.
CAAATCATAGCAGAAGAGGTTGATAAGTTGGTGGACGCCGGTCACATAAAAGAAATCCAATACCCGACTTGGTTATCCAACGTGGTACTAGTAGCCAAGTCCTTAGGTGGATGGAGATTGTGTATTGACTTTACCGACCTCAATAAGGCGTGTCCCAAGGACTGCTTTCCCCTACCACGGATTGATCAGATGGTGGATGCCACATCCGGGTTCGAGCTACTCTCTTTGATGGATGACTTCAAATGCTATAACCAGATCAAGATGGCTCCCGGAGACAAGGAGAAAACTGCATTCACCACCGATAAAGGTCTTTACTACTATGAGGTCATGCCTTTTGGCCTCAAGAATGCTGGAGCTACCTATACTCGGATGGTGAATAAGGCCTTCAAAAAATAGATTGGCCGAAATATGGAAATTTATATAGATGACATGTTGGTCAAGAGCAAGAGGGCGGAAGACCATGTGACCGACCTAGCTGAAGCCTTCACCATAATGAAATACTTTGGGATAAAGCTAAACCCAAAAAAGTGCTCATTCGGCATCAAGGCAGGAAATTTTTTGGGGTTTATGGTCACAACCCGGGGAATAGAAGCCAACCTGGAAAAGGTTCAGGCGATTCTAGACTTGGCGCCGCCGACCTGGGTGAAAGACGTCTAACTGCTCGCAGGCAAGGTTGCAGCGTTGAGCAGATTCATGTCCAGGTCAGCCGACAAGTGTACTTTTTTGTTCAAGATATTGAAAAACCCTAAGAATTTCAAATGGACTATGGAATGCCAGAATGTCTTCCGAGAGCTGAAAAGATATCTAGCTTCGCCATCCCTGCTATCCCGACCTGAGGTGGGAAAGGAGCTGGTACTATACTTGGCATGCTTGGGGACAACAGTGGCTGCGGCAATGTTCTGGGAAGAAGGAAAGGATCAGAAGTCAGTCTATTATGTTAGCAAAACCTTGCAAGGGGCGGAGGCGAGGTACTCATCCTTAGAAAAACTCGCCTTCACGTTCATTATGGCGGCAAGGAAGCTGAAGCCATACTTTGATGCCCATACAATTAAGGTTATGACGGATGCCCTACTTAAGTCCATAATGTATCCGGAGACGTCGGGTAGGCCATTGAAATGGGCAGTTGAGTTGAGTCAATTTGACATCACTTACCAACCCAGAACGACCATAAAAGCCCAGGTCATCACAGACTTTGTGGTGGAATGTACTGGCTGAGCCAAATATGACCCAGACAATGTATGGAAGGTCCATGTGGATGGAGCTTTGAGGAAGTCGGGAAGCAGAGCCGGAGTGGTCATCTTCGACCCGAACAGACATGAGCACCAATACTCCCTCAAATTCGCTTTCTCAGCATCCAACAATGAGGTTGAGTACGAGGCAGTGATTACGGGGTTAAAAATTACAGCTCAGCTCGGGGCACAAGCAGTTGACCTAAATACTGACTCTCAATTGGTCACCAGTCAAGTATCTGGAGAATTCGAAGCCAAGGACAACGCTATGATGGTCTACTTCAACAAAGTTAGGGAGTTGACCTTGGGGCTCAAAAGACTAACAATACAGCAAATTCCGAGGGAGGAAAATATGAAGGTTGATGACCTGTCCAAATTGGCCTTGGGAGAAAGCCGACTTGCACTAGTCCACGTAGAAGAAGTCTCCGAGCCTAGTATTCAGTTGCGAAGGCAAGCTGTGGCCGAGCTCAACTTGAGCCCAGATTGGACCAAACTAATCATGGACTATTTGGAGGGGGTATAACCCTGGAGGATGAAAAGGCAACTCGAAAATTCATGAAACAAGCCTCAAGGTTTGTCATAATAGTTGGACAACTCTACAAAAGAGCTTACACCTGGCCTCTCTTAAAGTGTGTTGGGCCCGATGAGGGAAACTATGTACTCCGAGAGATCCATGAAGGGGTATGTAAAAACCACTTGGGTGGCAAGGCTCTGGCTCGAAAGGCATTAAGGCAATGCTATTTTTGGCCAACCTTAGAACAAGATGCCAAAGAGTATGTAAAAAAGTTTGATACCTGCCACAGGTTTGCCAATGTACAAAGAAAGCCAGCAGCTGACCTGACGGTGATGATAAGCCCGTGGCCATTCTATCAATGGGGGCTGGACATCATCAGTCCATTACCCACCGGTGTTGGTCAAAAGAAGCACGCTTTCATAGCTGTAGACTACTTCACCAAGTGGCCTGAGGCTGAAGGTGTTGCTAGAATAACAAAAAAGGCAGCTTGGGAATTCGTATGGAAGAATATCATTTGTCAATTTGGGTTGCCAAAGGTCATCATTACTAACCACAGCAAGCAATTCGACAGTGCATACTTTCGAGGCAAATGTGCTGAGATCAAGATCGACCTCAGATTCTCATCTATTGTTCACCCTCAAAATAATGGCCAAGTTGAAAGGACTAACCAAATCATTTTACAGGGCCTGAAAACCAAGCTAGAGGAAGTGGAAGGCCAATGGGCATCGATTATCCCCGAGGTGCTGTGGGCACAGCGAACCACCACCAGCTCGGTAACGGGTTAATCGCCCTTCGAGCTGACCTTCGGTACTCAAGCAGTGCTGCTAGTGGAGATCGGGTCTCCGACCAATAGAACCCTCCATCATGATCCAGCAATAAACGGAGCCCTAATCCGTGAGGAGCTTGACCTCGCTGAAGAGCTCCGAGCTAAAGCTCAGATCAGGATGTTGGCCAGCAAAGCTGCCATGCAAAGAGCTTTTACCAAGCAGGTCAAGCCTAAGCCTATTAAGGTTGGCGACCTCGTCCTCAGAAAGGCCATCTTTTTGCTGCGCTCGGGTAACAAGTTCTCCCCGACTTGGGAGGAACTGTACGAAGTCGTGAAAAAAGTCCGACCTGGGACCTTCTACCTCTGCGATAAATATGGAAAAAAAACTGAAGAATGCATGGCACGCAGAACACCTGAAGAGATATTTTATCTAACGGCCCCGAGTCGGAAACTTTTATAATGGCCCCCGAGCCGAAATCTTTTGTCACGGCTCCCGAGCTGAAATCTTTTGTAAAGGCCCCGAGCCAAGTACGTCATGTACATAATTTCAATACAATGTATTTTGTATGCCTGTGTGAAACCCGACTTGGGCCCAAGCACCTTAACTACTTAGCTTTAACAAACTCGGATTAATGCGGTGGCCACGTATAATTATGAGCTAAATCAGCTCGGATCAGATTCCAGCTCGGTTATAATCAATAACAATTTGATTCACTTTACTAGTTCGGATTAAAGTCCAACTCAATACTGACCGGCTTCGGGTCGGCATGTTAGTTTGGGTCTAAACTTGAACTCAACATTAGTCAATATTAGCTTGACCAATTTTAAATCGGACTAAGGAGTCCGGGTCGGTAACAATAATAGTTGCCCAATTAACCAGCTCGGATTAGGATAAAAATTCATTAATCGCGTCCAACTCGATTCTTTACGTAAAGATCAAATACTTAAGTTTGGAAAGCCCATTATGGTTGGTCCGACCCCACTTACTTGAGAAAATTTGCAAAGGTAAAAGTACAGTTGTACGAACTCGAACATAACGCAAATAAACATCAAAATATTCATTTCATTATATTGAAAATACAAATTGCAAAAGCCTGACCAGGGCGAGATTACAAAAATCATTTAGGTGCAGGCGTAGAGGTAGCAACCTCGGCTTCTTCCCCAACCTGGTCCATGCCCTTCTTAACAAAGTCCATCACCTCCTGGGCTTGGGACTTGAGATCGGCTAGAAGCTCAGGAACCTCCTAGAATTCTGGCGGTGGAGCCTCAAGGATTTTGATGTAATCATTCTTGGAGGCGGGAATGAAGGTGGTCTCTCGCTCCTAAGCTACGACTTGGCCTCGGAAGTAGTACTCCAGCTCGGCGTATTTAGCTATTATCCCACCTTCTGATGTCACCCAGTCTACAGCCGCCTCACTAGACTTATAGGCTTCCACTGCCTTCTCTCCATTGGGGCCTACTCGATCTAGAAGCACCAGGAACTTTGCCTCGGCCTCACGCCTCTTCGACTTGTAGCACTCCACGTCCTTGGTCGCGGCCTAACGTCGGGTTTTCTCTGCCTCGAGCTCCTTCTTCAGCCGATCAATCTCTACTGCATCCACCTTGTACCTTTGGGAGGCCTCTTCCTTTTAGGCTTCAAGCACGGCTCGGGCATCGATGCATCGCTGTTTGAGCTTGACGCAATAAGCCTGGGCCTTGACAAGGAAGTTGGGTCCTGAGAGGATGTGGGACTCGGCCTGCACAAAGGACAACAGAGTGATTGGCCGAGCTAAAGAACATAACCATACCTGCATAATCGAGTACAACTCACCATGACCACGGCCATCCTCAGGTCGAGTAAAAGCTACTCTGTTGGGACCTTAGCCAGCTTAGGGTCGCGGGCGACCTTGGCTACCTTCATCAAATCCTTACCGGGAGGGATCACCTCCGTAGACTTGCATTTCCCGGAGTACTCGGTCCGAGGCCGCTTCCTATTGTCAAGACGAGTCGGCGAGCGCTCTTGGATCGCTATACCCGAGCTCGTCTTCTTAGGCAGGGGAGACTCCGAGGTCCTCTTAAAAGTAACCTCGGCGCTAACCTCCTGGACTTTGTCGCTGGATCGTTACTTCTGTCCTTGAGGGACATGACCATGACTAGACCGAGCTGAACCTTCGGCACTGGCCTCTGCCTTCTTTTTCCTGGTGTAGACAAGTTTCCCAGCTTCCGACATATCTGTAAAGGGAAAAGGAAAAAAAAGGTGAGAGGTGAACAAGTACTCATGGGAAAGAGCAACGTCAGACAAGGTGATGGGGAAGTTGGGCATTGGTCTCACGAACTAACCCTCTCCCGAGTTGGATACCTCATCTTCGCTGGGCTCGGGAAGTAGATGGGGATGCTTCTTTCTCAGGTCGGTCTCTCTCTCGAACAACCTTGATTCCCAGATCTTGTCCCATTTAAGCACACTGTCAATGTTTATTAACATTCCCTGTTCGGGTCTAAGGACCGCGACCTCTTTGAGTTCTTCGTATGAAAACTTGGGATCGTCGTTCACATTCTTCTTCAAGGTGGGATTCCAATCCGTCCTGCACCCCAGGTTCACAGCCGGCTCCACCCAGTAATAGTCGTTATACCAACCCTTGTTGGAGGAGTACCACTTGGTGAATATGGCATTGCCTGCCCGAGCTGCAAAATGGAACCACCCAGGCTGCTTTGGGTTAGGCTTACACACAAAAAATTGACTAAACTGGCGCAGGGGCAGCTCTACTTCCTTCTCGAGACAGAATACATAGAACGCCACCATTACAGATCAACCATTGGGTGACATCTGACCCGGGCTGAGCTCGAAATAGTTCAAGATGCTGATGATGAAATCAGGAAGCGGAAGCTGAATAACATCGAAGGTGAGGTCATAAATGGTGAAGTGGTCGGGAAAAGGATAGCAAGCGGATTTGTGCCGACCTGGAACCTTCAACTTGTGGTGTCGGTCCTCTGACCAAGTCCTTACTCTGGTGTTAGCCATCTGCACAGTAGAATGGCACTCGCTCCTACAACAGGAGAATAACTACTCGATCTTCTTTCCCCGACTTGAAAAAACATTGGTCGTGGCCGAACATCGGGCGCGGACTGCCCTCACTGGGATCACTTCAATCGGCTCAACCGTGGAGGCTCTAACTAAGTACTCCTGCGGTATCTTGACCCCCACAAATCGGTTCAAAGGCGACCCTGTTAGGAATAATGCCCAAAAACGAATATATTGTATTTTTGAAATTATGGATAATGTGTTATTTAATTTATTAATTCATTTAATATGGGTAGTTTATTTATTTATTATAAATGTTTTGATTAAATAAATAAAGTCTTTAGAATACTATTTATAGAATTTATCCTTAGGAGTAAGGATATGAGTGACGAAATCTATAATCATAAATATATTCTAAAAGTTGTCCCCGATCATAGGATAAACTAATTGGGCATTAGTTTATCCGGATAGATCGGATTACAGTCTACTAATCAAATTATATGATATATCACTTTAGGCAATTTGTCTCATATCGTTGTAGTAGATGTATAAGTACTTATTGTGAATAAGTAACTGGACTTGACCACCGATGCAATGAATTACATGGAATGTCAATAATTCGTTATATCATGTAATTATGCAACTAATCTTCAGACCTGAGACACTACGATTATCTCATGATTAGGAATGTCATGATTTGCTGGTACAAATAAACTAGTCCTAATCATGGATTAGACAATGTATTCAGTGGTTGTGATTTATTCCGTCATGCAGAATGTATGTGTAGACACATAAACTGTCAATTGGGTGTCCTATGCAATCAGATTAATTGAGTGACTTGAAATCATTGGCCAAGGTGGAATAGTAGAAGTCATTCCACGAATTATTCATTAGTCACTAATTAATTGGGTTTTGACATATGGTCGAGTAAGAGAGTTTGACAACCCAATCCATGACTCTGGCTCGATCAGGATAATTGAGATAGTATGATTTGATTGCATATAAATTACTATTTGGGTTTTGCATGCTTGCACTTCATCTTTAATTGGGTAATCGCGATATACTGCTAAGTATCACTCGCGATTTACGAATTAATTAGAAAGAGTTCTAATTTGATTAATTAGTGGAATTAATTGTTCGCTATCAATTAATTATGAACTTGAGAGGTCACACACAAATAAAATTTGCAGATTAATTGGATTAGAGAAAAGATTAAATTAAATTTAGGATCGTCCTAAATATTAATTTAATTAGGCTCGTAGTAATTAGATGGTGATCTGATTATTATGGAGCCCAAGATTGGTAAGTTTAAGACTAGCCCACTTATGGCTTAGGTCATATATATTCCCTATATATAGTAGTGTTCTGACAGAGAAATAGCTAACACAATTTATCAGTCAGAAAAATATATAGGATTTCTCTAGAAACCTAATGGGGGTAGAAATATAATTAGCAAGTGCAGATTCTGTGTGGATCAATCTTGGTGGCTTCACACATGGGGAGCTTGATTCATATTCTACATCGAACTACGCTTCAAGATGTAATCCTAGAACTATTGCAGATTTAATTTAATTAGATTAAATCATTATCTGATTTAAATTTGCCTAATTAAACATGAACGGATACATGATTAAATTTTTCCGCTGCACAATTATTTTTAATTGTCATGTATATTTCTCAACAGTGGTATTAGAGCCACCGTTCATGTTTGCTATGCGATTTAACGTTTATGGCACAATTTCCAGTATCTCTTATATTTGAAATTAAAGTTGTTTAATTTTGTGATTGAAAAATAGCCCAAAATCTTTCTTCCCAATTAATATGAAAAAGGTGTTTTTCATAATTAGAGTTTTATGAAAAGTGTTTCTCTAAAATTTTTAACTATTCTGTTTTATATTTATGAAAATATTTTTAGAATATTTTTAAACAGTTTTAAAAAAAATGTAAAAAAAATTGAAAAACCCATCCACCCCAAGCAGTAACACCGCCGCTGCCAGCAGTGGTTAGCTGCCAGCAGTGGTTAGGCCACTACCGGCAGCGGCGCACGGCACTGCTGCAGCAGCGCCAAGAAGCGCCGCTGCTTCCCCAGCAACGCCTGATGGCGTTGCTGGGAATAGCAGCGCTGCGACGCTGCTGCTGAGGCAGCAGCGTGCAGCGCATGCTGCTACCTCGACAGCAGCCTTGCTTGGCAGTGACGTTGTGTGCCAAGGGGCAACGGCACTGCTACAGTAGCAGCGCCGCTGCCAAGGCAAAGATAAGGGGAACACACTGGGGAAGAAGAAAGAAAAAAAAATGTTTTTGGGATCTAGGGTTTCGACCCAGATCCGAATCCAAGTGGGGACTCAAATCCAGGTCCAAACCCATGACCCAATGGTTGGGGTTCATGGGTTGTGAGCTTGTTTTGTTTTTATTTCTTTTCTAAATTGGGCTATTAGGGTTTTGGGCCTTCTTGAGTTATTTTTAAAATAGTGTTTCAACTAATTGGGCTAAGTTGTTTTAATGAAATTATTTTTTTATTAATTTAAGCCCAAATCTTATTTTAAATAAAACTCAACTTTTGAAGCCCAAAAAGGATATTAAGAGATTGAATTAATAAATTGTTTATTAATTATATTAAATAAATAAAAGGTGTTTTATTTATATGAGATATTTTTGCTAATTTAATAAATGGTTTATTAAATTTAGGCAACTATATATGATGAGATTATATAAAAGAAAATTAATTGTGCCATATTCATGGATTATCTATTATATTTATGATTGAATGCTTGGATGATCATGGACTAGAATGGATGAATGAATGATGAATGAATGGATGTATGTTTATTTATTTATTTATTCATTTGGATTTTATGTAATTATTTAAATGGGGCTTGCATGCCTCTTACCCATTTTGATAATGTAAAACTCCTATTCCCATTTATGTATCCCACTAGATTAGGAATATATTTACATAAATGTAACAAGAAGATCAAGCAGGACGTATCAAGGAGTTGATGGACCCGGTTAGCAAAAGGAGTTTTGTGAAGCCCAACAAGGAGTAGCCCAACTATTTGGCCCTAATTTTATTTTAGGAATTCAACCCAATGGCTCAGGTTGATAGTGCTCATAGTCCATGATCATCCTATTTATTTACATGCATTTATTTATTATATATATATATATATATATATATATTATTTGCATGAATGTTTCTAGTTTAGTTTATGTGATAAATTGAAACCAGAAGCATGTGAAAAGTGAGACATTAATTAAAGACCGACAAATCTTCCCACTCCAAATATTAAGTTAATAATGGTAGTAGTCTAAAAGTAGATTATATCATTGTCTTCCATTATCATATATTAGTTTATGTGTTAGGCAAGTGAGTAGTTGGTTGTGGACACATAGGGGTTATTTATTTGTATTAATACGTGAGCTAAGTCTTTAAAACATGAGATGTAGGAGAATTTGGATTCTTACTGACTACCAAAAATCTATCATGTAAGGGGTCGGTATTGCATTGATCCAAATTTCTTAGGATAATGGGTTTGACTTAAACAATTCTTAGAAGACCAAAAATCTATAATGTGAGGTCAAGGGAATTGTAGACAAGTAAATTGGGATTTGTATGTGATACATTGAATAAGGTGTTATTCACTCATTAGTCTTTGTATCACCAAGAATCTATAATGTGAGGTGAAACAAAAATTAATGGGCCCCCAAATCCACTAAGAAAATCATTTATTTGATTTTCTGTTTTCTACTAGGGAAGTGTGGAATCTGAAAAATTTAGTGGGAGTACTATTTGATTTAAAGACCCAAGTCAAGTAGTTAAATAATACGTTATCTAATTTCAATTAATTATTTTCTACAGTTACATGTCAAAAAATGAATCTTCTTGCAACTATCCTGGATAAGAACTGTTTAACCGACATTCATTTTGCTAACTGGTCCCACAACGTTAAAAATATTTTGTGTCCTAATAAAGATTGTAGCATGGAAGAACTACTTTCTTCAGAGGTACCTGAAAAGGCCACATTAGAAGAAAGGGTAACAGTTCAAAAATGGCGCGATTCAGCACTGAAAGTTAGAGACTACATTTTGGTTTCAAAGGAACTTTTCAGTATTAGAATGGTAGAAGGATCAGACGTTAGATCACATATTATCAAAAATATTTGGTATGATCAAAATTATTGAAACCTTAGGCTTCGAAAGAGGTTCAAGTTTTTGGGTGAGTGTGATCCTTCAATCATTGCCAGAATCATTTAAGCTATTTGTCATAGATGTTTATGAGAATAACATCAAGTATTCCATGCTTCAGCTCTTGAATATGCTTGAAATGTTTCAAGGGCAACTTGTGGAAAATAAAAGCAATAAGGCTCCTTAAGGCAAACCTACTGGAGGTGTGTCCAAGACAAAAGGGAAGGTTGCAAAGCCTGGAACTTGTTTTCACTTTGAGAATGAAGGACATTGGAAGAGGAATTGTCCAGAGTACCTCAAGAGTTTGAAGGGAAACGGTAAGGCTTCTGCAGGTATGTCTCGATTGCTCATGTTTGAGATTAGTCTTTTAATTAATCATGATTCTACTTCATGGGTGCTAGACTCTGGCGCCACTTCTCATATATGTACTTCTGTACAGGAACTGAGGAGAAGTAGAGCTTTGGGAGAAGGCAACGTGGTCCTGAAGATGGGAAAATGGAGCAATGGTTGCTGCGTTAGCTATTGGGACATGCTGTCTTACTTTGTCGTCTGAATTTACTTTAGTTCTAGATAATTGTTTATTTTTTGCCAAATGCTTTAAGGAACATCATTTCCGTTTCAGTTTTAGTTCAAAATGGTTTTGAATTTAAGTTTATGGATAATGGATGTTTTATTTATTTGCGAAATAAATGTGTTGACACTGGCAAATTAGTAAATGGGCTTTATATACTTGATATAAAGAGAGACAACAATAAAAATGAGCAATGCATGAATGTACAGACCTTTAAAAGGTCTAGAAATACTATTAATTCTAAATATTTGTGGCACTTAAGATTAGGTCACATAGGGGAAGTAGAATCACGAAGTTGGAGAAATAAGGACTTATAAGCCCATGTGGCCTAAGTCCATTCCCAGCATGTGAATCTTGCAACCTTGGTAAAATGACCAAATCACCCTTTGTGGGACTAATGCAAATAGCTACAAACATTTTAGAGTTGATACACACTAATGTGTGTGGGCCTTTTGGTGAATTGGCCCGAGGTGGGTTTGCCTACTTCATTACTTTTACTGATGATGTGTCTCGGTATGGGTATGTGTATCTTATGAAACACAAATCTGAATCCTTTGAAAGGTTCAAAGAGTACAGAGTAGAAGTAGAAAACCAAACTGGAAAATGGATTAAGGCTCTTCGGTCTGATCGAGGTGGGGAATACCTTAGTACTGAATTCTAGGAGTATCTCAAAGAAAATGGTATAATCGTATCATTGACTCCACCTAGAACACCTAAGCTTAATGGTGTGTCGGAAATGAGAAATAGGACTCTGTTGGACATGGTCAGATCAATGATGAGTTATACTAATTTACCTATTAGCCTTTGGGGCCATGCTCTTCTCACTGCGGCATACATCTTGAATAGGGTCACTTCCAAATCAGTTATAAGCACTCCTTATGAGATCTGGAGAAATAAGAAGCCCAGCTTTAATCACATTAGAGTATGAGGTTGTCCTGCTTACATTAAAAGGCTTAAACTGAGAAATTTGAAGCGAGATCTGACAGAGTCAGATTCATTGGTTATCCCAAGGATTCGTTAGGATACAACTTTTATTCCCCTACTGACCAGAGAGTCTTCGTCAGCAGACATGCCATATTCTTGGAGGAAGAGTTCATCCAAGAAGGTGGTTTGGGAAGAAAAGTAGAGCTTAATGAGGGAAATATTGAGTAACCAATTGACTAGGTAGAAACCCAGGATTTGATCCAGGATGAAACTATTCAAGAAAAACCAATTGTTTCACCATAGATACGCAAATCTTTAAGGACTGTTCGTCTCCCCACAAGATATAGCTACCTTCATAGCCAAGGACAAAAGTTGTTCATATTGGATGAAGGTGATCATGTTGATGATCCCCTAACCTATGAAGAAGCTATTTCTGATAAGGACTCAGAAAAATGGCTTGAAGCCATAAAATCTAAAATGGATTCAATGCACACCAATCAAGTCTGGAATCTGTACCTATTGGGTGCAAATGGGTATATAAGAGAAAGAGGGGTGCAGATAGAAAGGTAGAGACCTTCAAGGCAAGGTTAGTGTCAAAAGGTTACCGTCAGAAACAAGGAGTTGACTATGAGAAAACCTTCTCACCAGTAGCAATGCTTAAATCCATTAGGATTTTATTGGCTATAGTTGCACACTATGATTATGAGATATGGCAGATGGATATCAAAACGGCTTTCCTTAATGGCTTCATTGAAGAAGACATTTATATGAAACAACCAATATATTTTGAATTCATGGGTGAAAGTCACAAAGTGTGCAAGCTAAAGAGATCCATCTATGGACTCAAACAAGCCTCAAGGAGTTAGAACAAACGTTTTGACGAGGTCGTCAGAACATTTGGCTTCATTAAGAATGAAGAAGACCCTTGTGTTTGCAAGAAAGTCAGCAATAAAGCAATTACATTCCTCATCTTGTATGTAGATGACATACTACTGATTGAGAATGACATTGGTATGATGACATCTGTCAAGGTTTGGTTATCAGGTACATTCTCCATGAAAGACTTGGGAGAAGCAAGTATATCCTAAGAATTCGAATCTATAGAGATAGATCGAAAGATTTGATAGGTCTCTCCTAGAGTACATACATAGATAAGGTGTTAAAGAGGTTTAACATGCAGGATTCTAAAAGGGGGCTGTTACCTTTTAGACATGGCATTAATCTCTCTAAGGCTATGAGTCCTAAGACAGTTGAAGAAAGAGAAATGATAAGTAGGATTCCATATGCTTCAGCAATTGGAAGCCTTATGTATGTTATGTTATGTACTAGGCCTGATATTACTCATGCTGTAAATGTTACTAGCAGATATCAGTCAGATCCAGGTGAGGAACACTGGATAACAGTCAAAAATATCCTGAAGTACCTGAATAGGACTAAGGATATGGTCTTGGTATATGGAGGAGGGGAATTAAAAATCAAGGGTTTCACTGACTTGGATTTTCAGTCCGATGTAGATGATCGTAAATCCACATCTGGATTCATTTTCGTTTGTAATGGTGGAGCGGTCAGTTGGAAGAGTTCCAAACAGAGTACGACTACAGATTCCACTACAGAAGCCGAATACATCGCAGCATTAGATGTGGCAAAAGATGTAGTTTGGATAAAGAAGTTTGTCTCGGAACTCGGAGTGGTTCCTTCCATTGAGGTCGCAGTGCCTTTACATTGTGATAATAATGGAGCGATAGCTCAAGCTAAGGAACCGAGGTCTCACCAAAAATCCAAACACGTAGAGAGGCGTTACCACATTATCCGAGAAATTGTGGGAAGATGTGACATAGTGATGCAAAAAGTAGCTTTAGCAGATAACACTGTTGATCTATTGACCAAGGCTCTGACTAAGCAGTCTTTAGATTGACACTTAGAGAGGATGGGTATAAGATACCATTCTGATTGGCTTTAGTGCAAGGAGGGGATTGTTAGGAATAATGCCCAAAAGCCAATAAATTGTATTTTTGGAATTATGGATAATGTATTATTTAATTTATTAATTCATTTAATATGGGCAGTTTATTTATTTATTATAAATGTTTTGATTAAATAAATAAATTCATTAGAATACTATTTATAGATTCTATCCTTAGGAGTAAGGATATGAGTGACGGAATCTATAATCATAAATATATTCTAAAAGTTTTCCTCGATCATAAGATAAACTAATTAGGCATTAGTTTATCCGGATAAATCGGATTACAGCCTACTAACTAAATTATATGAGATATCAGTTTGGGCGATTTGTCTCATATCGTTGTAGTAGATGTATAAGTACTTATTATGAATAAGTAATTGGACTTGACCACCGATGCAACGAATTACATAGAATGTCAATAATTCGTTGTATCATGTAATTATGCAATTAATCCTCAGACTTGAGACACTACGATTATCTCATGATTAGGAATGTCATGATTTGCTGGTGAAAATAAGCTAGTCCTAATCAGGGATTAGACAATGTATTCAGTGGTTGTGATTTATTCCGTCATGCAGAAATGTATGTGTAGACACGGAAACTGTCAATTGGGTGTCCTATGCAATCTGATTAATTGAGTGACTTGAAATCCTTGGCCAATGTGGAATAGTAGAAGTCGTTTCACGAATTATTCATTAGTCATTAATTAATTGGGTTTTGGCATATGGTCGAGTAAAAGAGTTTGACGACCCAATCCATGACTCTGGCTCGATCAGGATAATTGAGACAGTAGGATTTTATTGCATATAAATTACTATTTGGATTCGCATGCTTGCACTTCATCTTTAATTGGGTAATCGCGATATACTGCTAGGTATCACTCGCGATTTATAAATTAATTAGAAAGAGTTCTAATTTGATTAATTAGTGGAATTAATTGTTCGCTACCGATTAATTATGAACCCGAGAGGTCACATACAAATGGAATTTACAGATTAATTGGATTAGAGAAAAGATTAAATTAAATTTAGGATCGTCCTAAATATTAATTTAATTGAGCTCGTAGTAATTAGATGGTGATCTGATTATTATGGAGCTCAAGGTTGGTAAGTTTAAGACCAGCCCACTTATGGCTTAGGTCATATATGTTCCCTATATATAGTAGTGTTCTGACAGAGAAATAGCTAGCGCAATTTATCAGTCAGAAAAATATATAGGATTTCTCTAGAAACCTAGTGGGGGTAGAAATCCAATTAGCAAGTACAGATTCTGTGTGGATCAATCTTTGAGGCTTCACACATGGGGAGCTTGATACAGATTCTACATCGAATACGTTTCAAGAGGTAATCCTAGAACTATTGCAGATTTAATTTAATTAGATTAAATTGTTATCTGATTTAAATATGCATAATTAAACATGAACGGATACATGATTAAAATTTTCCGTTGCGCAATTATTTTTAATTGTCATGTATATTTCCCAATAGACCCATCTTCTTTATCTCCTAATTCTCCTAGGTCAGCCAAAGGATCCTCCTCGGCCTCCTCCTGCACTCGCCTGACCCTGATGACTTGGAAATCATCATCACTCTCCCTAGGCCCATATCGCCGGGCTGACCCTTGAGATAGATTGGTGCTGTCGTCACCTTGACCTCCATCCGAGATGGACTCCGAGCTCGGTGGACTCTCGTCCCCACCATAGGATCTCCTTTCCATCACTTGGAAATCTTTCGACTCCGACCTCCCTATCTTTTTCATAAATTAAAATATGTGTAGAGGAATATTTAAAGGGAGTCGGGACGTACCTAAGGTTCTAGCTATGGAAGATAACCCGACCTAATTGACTCCGAGCTAATGGATTCCGAGCTGAATACCCCGAGCAGACTGCTTGCTGAGCTAAAATGTCCAACCACTCTGGTTGCCGACCTAAAGCCTTTGAAATTTTGTAGGCAAAGTGTGAAATGAATCTCGAGTGTTAGGGCCCTATTTATAGGCAACTACTGTAACCGCCTCGGAAATCCCAAACGTTGCATCTTATCATAATATCGGGTGACGTGTAAGCCCTCTAAAAGACGTGCCTTGCTGACGTGGCCTCCTTTTCCCGATGGGGTCGGGAACCCCCAACTTGGGAACAACTCCCAAATCCAGATCTCACCCTCTCGATCTCGACTTGGGGAGGGGGATTGACGAGGGGGATCTCGAGCTGAGGTAAGCTGCCGACACCAAGTTGAGGTAGGCCAACCCTAGCCAAGGCCGGCCCATTCAGCTAATGTCCAACCTGAATGCTGATCCGACCTTACCCTGACCCAAGAAAACCCCGACCTCTATACCAGCTGTTTTGATGGGACATAAAGCCTTGATGGGACATAAAGCCTTGATGGGACATAAAGCTGCACCGCATTAAATGCTGTCATATCCGAATTTAGTATAAATAGAGCTCCACCCCCACATTTGAGAGGTAACTTGTCATTAATGCTCTTAGCTACTTTGCCAGTTCGGACATATTAATCATTCGCATGCCCGAGGAAAAAATTCGGGTTGTCACCCCCGCCTTTTCCATCCCTTTCTTTGTGCAGGTCAATCAGCTGACCCGAAAAACGAGGTCAGGTATCCAACCCAGAAATCCAGCTCAGCAAGGGTAGCCATCCAACCTCAACTGCGAGATTTCCAACCTCGACAGTTGTAATTGTGCGTTTATTATAACTTATAACCAAAATCAATAAGTTTGAAAATCATTAATCTTAAATATTCAAAAAATTGCAGAGACTTCTTACTGTAACCAATTACTTTGAAAAAAAAAATTAAATAGAAAACCAATCTAAAAAATATCGTAGAAAAATTCTAAGTAGCTACTTTATAATTTCATGATATATTATACAGCATGTGAATGTTTGGTTTTCAAAACTGTGCTGATTTGGCACTCAACAATGTCAAAATATAAATGTATTAAATATTAGCCTAAAAAAGAAATAAAACAACATCAAATATTTGTTAGTACAAGAAGGGAATTGTCAATGTTGAATGATTAAAACAAGAAGGTTTGCATACTTGAACCTCTTCAAAGTTCAAATGTTTCAGAAGTGCAAAGTTTTAGAATGCTATGTAGGCATGTAGCGGCTTATAAAAAGAGGTAGAAAGCATTAAGAGTAAAATAATGTAAAAGTTCTTATAGGGTTTAAATAAAATTAGGAGGAATAGTCTTTGGACTTACCCCATTTGTTTTTTGCCCAAATTTTGTTATTTATATAGTTATTAAATGCGTTAATTAATTATAAAAGGAAAAGAATTCTATTACCACTTGGACATTGGTCTAGTGGTATATTACTCGTAACGTTTGTGAGCTCGATTCTCATGGATTATATCTTTAATATATATTGTACGACTTTACATCTTTCTTGAATAAAAAAATAAAAAAAAATACTATTGGGTTAATAAAGATAGACTTAGAAGTGTAATTTTAGGTATTTTTTAGGCTAATAAAAAAAAATATTTTTTTATTTTAGTCAACTTTACATATTATAATACATATCTATGTCATCTGTGTATATATGTCATGTATTTAATTTGGGCACTAGGTTTAGGGGGTTGTTATGAAATGAAAAACATTTGTAACTCTTGTTTTGGGGAGTATTATAACCAGAATCAAATACCCTTATTGGTGATAATAGCATGAATAAGTAGCCACTATGTTTGGGGGGCTGTTATGAAATGGGTTTTTGTAAATCTACATTTTTCGCTTTTAGCAAAATGGAATTAAGAAGAGATGGGAGTTCAGTTATTTCATTTTATTTTTATTTTTGCTATTCTATTATATGAAAACAAAGTGCAGAGACAAAGCAATCACTTTGAGCTCTTGTGCGGTGTGTGCATTAAAATCTAATGAGAAAGGTGTTGATTGACGAAATGGGAGCTTAGCATTTTAAAGATAACGATAGTGGTTTAGTATACTCATAAGATAAGTACATTTTATTCGTTTTCTTTGGACTAGCATGGTTTATGCATCAAAATTTTGGTGAGCATCCTAAGATTGATTCTTGTAACGATTTTTTCATAGCTTACTAAGTAATTTCTCAAGGCTGTAGCTATACTTAATATTATGGGTTAACTCTCCAAATTTGGACTTTGACTAATTTAACTTGGGGCTTTCCTCCTTTCAATCGATGAATAGAAGTTTGTAGACTTGTCTTAGCCACTTGGATACGGTATTAGGTTTTGTTGAAAGGCTTAGTTAAAATCAATTTCATGAGCTCAACTGAAATCGCATATCTATATTAATTGTTCACTTTTTTCAGCATATGAACTTAAAATGTTTTTCGATATCTTTTGACGTGATTTTAAAAGTATTGAAACAAACTTGGAACCAAAGCCTAGAAGTATATATGTTGAGAAACTATTAGAATTATTCTCATATATAGTTATGCACACTAAACATTTGGAAAGAAAAGATTGAGATATTCTGGGAAATGGATTTTGACAGCACCTCTAGCATGTGCTTCTGATTGTTGATTATTGTACTATTGCAATCCTTGCAATGGTGGGGCTTGTACACTATTATTTATTATCGTATCGTGTAATGCACTACTTATGTTGAGGATATTCTATTCGTTTTTTGTGGTTGGACAAAATGAACCACTTTTCGTATTATTTTGCCATGATCATCGCCCATTGCGTAATTCAATAAGAATTAATTTGCTTTATTGTTTTGCATTGGAAATTGACTTTTATATAGTTTTGAATAAATTAATGAGTTGCATTATTACCGGTTTTTATACGCTACTCGATCTTTTTGAGTGTTTTTGGAAAGATATTTTTGTATTAATATAAGGTCTCAAGATATTTCCTAGCTAGTGAAGTTTCTATCTTATTGAGTTATATGTGTACTCATTTTAACCTTTGAACTGTGTTAAAATTATGTTATGAACTAAACGAGATTTTATATTGAAATAGCGCGAACTAAGGACCAAAAAGAACTTGATATTATATTGATTAGACTCAGTTACAGAGAATAACTGAACTAACGACTAAGTGAAAGAAACAACTAAATAGAATATGATAGTAAGTTGATCTTCAAATTCCACGTAATCATCCATTATATATTAATATCTACACAAAATTACAAATAAATTAACAATAAAAACACGGTTTCCACTCAAAAAATTAATATTTTGTAATAATAAAACTAGCGTCAAATAAATTACAAGATCAACAAACGGAAACAAAACAAAAAAGAGTAATCAATATCTAGGAAGGCGAACAATTCAATCAATCCAACTGTAAGAAGTAATAGGTTAATCTTTCACATCTTATACACTTAAAAAAAAAAAAAAAAAACTTTTTTTAGTTATCTGATTAAAGAACTGAGTCTCTCAATTGAATCAAAGATCTATTGAACTTTTAGTGCATTAAAAAGGGTTTAAAGCATCAAAGAAGTTGAAAACTAAAAATCCAACACGTTTGACAAAAAAATAAAGAGAAAGAATGATTTCCTTTTACTTCATTTTATGATTAATTGGTGAAGTAGTATTTGCAATTCCACATGTGTATCTGAAAGCACATGGAAAAACATAACAAAAGCTGCAAAATGGAAATCAGAATAACCAAAGCTATGCAAAATCATCATCATTGATGCAACGTGAAGACAATCTCTTTTAGGGTAAGTAATTCTTATTTACATTTTCTAATATTCCTTTTGTTTCCTTATCATACTCTCTGTTTCTACATGAGATAGAATTCAAACTGGTTCTTTGGTTCAATCAAGCTCTTAACTTGAAAACTTTAGTTTACGATCAACCAACATTTCTTGAATTTGAAGACCTGTTGATT
The DNA here is from genome assembly GCA_037974665.1 of Ehretia macrophylla. Classification (NCBI taxonomy): domain Eukaryota; kingdom Viridiplantae; phylum Streptophyta; class Magnoliopsida; order Boraginales; family Ehretiaceae; genus Ehretia; species Ehretia macrophylla. The sequence continues at coordinate 9,333,190 of CM075767.1, read as the reverse complement.
CTAACAACTGATTGGAGAGTAAGTTGATCATTCGGACCTTTCAATTCATAGATGTAGATCTCGGACCTATGACCTACATCGCTCTACCACTGAGACACTATGGGAGATCAGATTTCTTTGGGGCTAACTGTTAGTAGGCTACAACACAAAAATAAGATAATTTATACAAAGTCGAGAAAAGCTAATTTATACAAAGAATAGGTAATGTAATTGGTAAAGTGATAGATTTTTCTCGCGGAGAATAGATTTGAAGAGCGAGTATTTGAGAGAAATGAATAGGCAATGTAATTGGTAAAGTGATGTAAAGCCACTGTGTTGGGATTTAAGGGGATATTTCTTGGCAGTTATAAAACGTCGAGAAAAGCTCTAAAAAATATGAGTAAGCACAGTTGAACTGCCTTTGATGGTAAGGGATGCATTGATATGCCTCTATACACGGGAGGCTTGCTGCTGCCATTATTGTTGTTCGTGCTGTTGCTTTTCTTCTCATCGCTATTATGATCTTCACTTGTGGTTGAAAACTTATCTTCTCTGCTGCGTTTGGGCTGGTGTTTCTAGCCTGGTTTTCTGGATGTGGGGTGGTGGGGTGGTAGGCGAAGCCCAGATGATGATGAAAGTGAAGAAAGTGACGGTGAAGATGAGAATGTGATGCTGCTTGATTCTGTTTTTGAGTTTGGTGTCTCAGCTATTTGTAGTTGATGATAATGATCCTTCATCAACCCAAAAAATGCTATATATATGTGTGTGTACGTGTGTGTGTTTGTATGTGTGGGGGAAGTTACTAGTGTTAAGTGGAAGAGAGATCAGTGTGTGTGTGTGTGTGTTTGGACTTCTGCACCTCAAATGTGGGTTGAGGCTCTACTTATATTGTAGAGATTCTGCACCATTCTTTATTGTTCCACCTGATCGTAAGCATTAGTTAGCAATTTGCAAAGGCCTGGTGGTAGTTCATTTTATGCTTGTTTAACTGCAAAATATTTTAAAACCAGAATGTTTTTAATCAATTTCTTTGTTTTGATTCCTTTCTTCCGACTCCACCCGAACCTCTTTCGTTCATCACATGCATGATCTTCGATTTTCAACATAACGCGTTTACATCACAATTCTCTCCTTCCATAAACTGTCTCCAAGATGAATGAGCACAAATTCATCATCTTTGGTTCTATTTGAGGCTATCACAGCCAAATTCTCCTCCCAGCAATGTCTACTCTATCTAAGACATTTTAATTAATATGCTTAGAACAGCTTGAAACAACTTTTGAGGACAGAGGCAAGCACATATTTGAACAAAAATGAGTAACTTATGTGCTCTATACCTGTACAGGCATGCTACTACCGGCTGTGGTGTCCATAGAAAACAACATCAGCTGGCTGGCCAGCAATTAATAAACACAATGTCCGCAATGGAGAACCTGCTACTAGCTGGCGAAGTGCTATTTGCTTCACAGTATCAACATAGAACTGCAAGTGGTATGAAATACGTAGTCTTAGATTTGAGAGTAGGAGAAGAAAAGAAAGAACTCAAGCTCAAAGGTATGAATAAGTGGTATGAATAAGCCTCTTTCTTTCTACCAGAAACCAGAAGACTTTGAACTTCAGCAGCAGTAGCCTAAAACATGTATTAGCAACTATTAGTATATCATAGAAAAGCCAATTCATATTGAAACAAACTTGCAAGAAAGTCAAAATTACCCGCATCTGTTCTTCAGAAGCCATTTGCTTGATATTTTTTCTTCACCTCCGACTTTGCTCTGCTGTAAATAGGTCTTTGTCGTTATGGGGATACTTGTACTTCAAACATGCATGGCACAACATACCTCATGATCACATTAATTATGGGCGATCATAATGAAATGCATTGAAAACTTGGTGGATGGGAATCTGAACACACCTCATGTATTACACCCATAACGCCAAACTTTCAGTCTTACTTGATTTGCAGCAAACTTAATCAAAAAGGTGCTTTGGTCCCTTTTACCATATATGTTAAATTCCAGTACAATTGTAATTGCTATCAATAATGCGTCATTTATTGCAGCAAATTTAGCCTATTAATGTTCAAGTTTATCACCAACTTGATAATAAACTGGGTCGACATTAAAGGGATCGACATTTCATCATGGAGAACCGAGGAATTAAAGCTTGGTTGGAAAGCCATGGTTGAATATATTTGGGTTAAGATTGTTTAAGATTCTGCAAGTCTTTGATGAATTGAACCATGAAAATATATATATATATATATATTAACAATTTGTCAAACTATTTCAGTTGAAGAAGCCTAAAATTAGAAAGATCTTGCTTGATTATAAATAGAGGCAAGTAGGCATTCTCATCGGAGCCAAGCGCGTGTTTCTTAGTTCAGTAAAAAGACGAAACTTTCACATGTTGGATAAAATAATTGATGTAGTTAGCATAATGCTTTTAAAGCCGGAATAGATTGATTGAAGGGACGAAAGGGCAAGTGAAGCTTTACCTTGATTTAAATAATTTTGCTTCACGAGATCTACCATATTATAATTTTATATATATAGTGTAATACCCCTATAAAATGCAAGTTAAAAATAAATTATTAAATAATTAAAGAATGACCAATTCATGATAATTGTTATATCCTATTTCAACGCAATTGAGTTAATATGTAATTTAGAACTTATAATTAATGAAGAGTGATGTCGGAACATCTGCTATAAATATGTAAGCGCAATCAAATAAGTTTAACTCCTAACAAAGAAAGAAGTTTGAAAGATTAAAAAGTTATGAATCACTTTTGGGCCAACTTTGACATTAAAATTGTCGCAATCAAAAAGGAATTAAATGATAATTTATATATGGTTGGAGAGCCTTACGTTGATATACAAAAAAGGAAAAATGTCACATTTCGTCCCTTGTTTAAAAAAAATTAATTTAGTTTCTATTGTTTAAATTTTTTCAATTTTATCCCTATTTACAGGATCCTCGTAATAGGTAAGACAAACATCCAGCTGAGAGAGGGCTCAAAAGTTTCAATTTGGTCCCTATTTTTTTCTTAAAATTTTAAATTCGTCTTTATTATTCAAAATTAATCAATTTAATTCCTATTATTTTCTAAAATAAATCCCAACACAGCGGCTTTACATCACTTCACCAATTACATTACCTATTTATTTCTCACAAATACTCGCTCTTTAAATCTATTTTCCGCGAGAAAAATCTCTCACTTTACCAATTACATTACCTATTCTTTGTATAAATTAGCTTTTCTCGACTTTGTATAAATTAGCTGATTTTTGTGTTATAGCCTACAACAGTTAGCCCCAAAGAAATGTGATCTGCCCCTAGTGTCTCAGTGGTAAAGCGATGTAGGTTACCCGTACCATGTGTAGAGTGTAGGTCACTAGTCATTAACTTATGGTAGAATCTGGGACTAAAGTTTTCGAGTTAAGAGATTGATTGAACCAAAGAAACAGTTTCAATTCTATCTCGTGTAGAAACAGAGAGTATGATAAGGAAACAAAATGAATATTGGAAAATGTAAAACAAAACTAAATCAAACTAAGTATTGTTCCCTTAAATAGGGTTAGTTATATAGATCATATAACGTCATTTGTTTTTGTCGACAATCATCTCTTTTATAAGTTAACAGTTGGATTATTTAAGTGTATAGGATGTGAAAGATTAAACTATTACTTCTTACAGTTGGATTATTGATTGAATTATTTGCCTTCCTGGATATTGGTTACACTTAAAAAAACATTTTCTAGTTGTCTGATCAAAGAACTGAGTCTCTCAATTGAATCAAAGATCTATTGAACTTTTAGTGAATTAAAAAGGGCTTAAAGCATCAAAGAAATTGCAAAGTAAACTATTACTTCTTACAGTTGGATTATTGATTGAATTATTTGCCTTCCTGGATATTGGTTACTCTTTTTTTTTTTTTTTTTGGTTTGCATTAATCAATCTTGTAATTTATTTGGCGCTAGTTTATTATTATAAACATTAATTTTTTGAGTGAAAACCGTGTTTTTATTGTTGATTTATTTATAATTTTATGTAGATATTAAGATATAATAGATGATTACGTGGAATTTGAAGACCAACTTACTATTATATTCTATTTTGCTGTTTCTTTCTTTCTTCCTTTCTTTCTTTCTTTCTTTTTTTTTTCTTTTTTGTTTTTTCATTATGTCTTTACTTTCACTTAGTCACTAGCTCAGTTATTCTTTGTAACTGAGCCTAATCAATATAATATCAGTTCTTTTTGGTCCTTAGTTCGTGCTATTTCAATATAAAATCTCATTTAGTTCATAACATAATTTTAACACAGTTCAAAGATTCTAAAACTAAATCGAAGTAGCAGTTAGGGAGTCTCTACCCCAAACAACACTCTATTCATCTTAGTCTCCAAAATATATAAGTTAAAATGAGTATACATATAACTCAATAAGATAGAAACTTCACTAGCTAGGAAATATCTTGAGACCTTATATTAATACAAAAATATCTTTCCAAAAAAACTCAAAATGATCGAGTAGCGTATAAAAACCAGTAATAATGCAACTCATTAATTTATTCAAGACTATACAAAAGTCAATTTCCAATGCAAAACAATAAAGCAAAATAATTCTTATTGAATGACGCAATGAGTGGTGACAATGGCAGAATAATACGAAAAGTTGTTCATTTTGTCCAACTACCAAAAACCAAAAACGAATAGGATATCCTCAACAGTGTATTACACGGTACGATAATAAATAATAGTGTACAAATACCACCATTGCAAGGGTCACAGTAGTACAATAATCAACAATCAGAAGCACATGCTAGATGTGCTGTCAAAATCCATTTCCCAGAATATCTCAATGTTTTCTTTCCAAATGTTCAGTGTGCATAACTATATATGAGAATAATTCTAATAATTTCTCAACATATATACTTCTAGGCTTTGGTCCCAAGTTTGTTTTAAAATCACGTAAAAAGATATCGAAAAACATTTTAAGTTCATATGCTAAAAAAAGTTAACAATATAGATACGTGATTTCAGTTGAGCTCATGAAATTGATTTTAACTAAGTCTTTCAACAAAACCTTATACCGTAGTCAAGTGGCTAAGACAAGTCTACAAAACTTCTATTCGTCGATTGAAAGGAGGAAATTCCCAAGTTAAACTACCAAAGTCCAAATTTGGAGAGTTAACCCATAATATTAAGTATAGCTACAGCCTTGAGAAATTACTTAGTAACCTATGCAAAAATCGTTACAAGAATCAATCTTAGGATGCTCACCAAAATTTTGATGCATAAACTGTAGGAATCTTAATGTTGTTGAATGGAAATATTTTATTATAAGGAATCTTGAAACAATGTGAAAGTGTGGTTGCAATCATAATATTCAACATGCTTGTTATGTATCAAAAATTGTGCAGCAGGCTTTATCAATTTCTGTGGAGCATGCTTGCATCGAAGTTAGAATTCTGATTAGATATATTAATATTTTATTCTAACAATGATGTTTTGCACTCAGGAGTTTGCCTATATATATGTGTGTTTTGCTAGCATTGTAAATAACGAACTAAGAATAAGAGAAAGCATAACAAGGTCATCATATAGTCATATTAACGTTTCATATTTAGAGAGAGTTTACCATACAGTGGTTCGCTAGATTCGTAGTTTGGTGTGCTCCTACTATGAATGTAATATCGTTGTATCTTAGGAGATTTGCGCCAATCAACCAAAAGCACCGTAGCGGGGCATTTAAAAGTCTTAAGGACATCGAGTCCAACTCGAGCCTCAATATCATCTCATTTTTTGGTTTGTTTCTCTATAGCTTTAAGTTTAAAGTTTAATTTATATTCTATCTTAATTTGTATATTTATTTATTATCATACTTTAATTTCTTGTTTGAGTATTATAACTAATTTTATTCTGTTCAATTTTATGATTATTGAATTGTTAGAAAATCTTATTTCTACGAGTTATATGTGCGCACATAAGAAACAAATATTTTCAACAATCTTAAGACTTTTAAATTTATAATTTCTATGATGTGATTATTTGAAGTGCAACAAACTGGAAAACAAATTATGTTTCCATATATCTCTTAAATTTATGAAGCTAATTTCATCGAATTTGGACTTAAAATGAGAATGATAAGAATTTTTGTTTCTATGCATGAATTGAAAGTATTTCACTTGAATGCTGATCCTTTATCTAATTTTCGTGTGAACAACAGTGTTGTGCAAAGCTTGTAATAATTTTATAAGACCTAACTGGTTTGTTTTCAGAAGCAAAAAAATACTTTATATATTAACCAGTTGCTGCTAACAAGTTTTGATCCAAGACCAGAAGGAAAATATCAAGTGACACCACCACCCAACCAAGCGCCGCTTCCTGGTGTTTTAATGCCAGAGTATTTTATTAGTAGTGTTTTCTTTAGTCCTACTCTACTACACAATTATTTCCAGTAATTGTTATCTTCATTTTACTTTCATTATGGATAACATTTCCATTACTATTCTGTTAGAATAGTAGTATAATATATTTATATATCTTATCTATGCATTTAAATGCAATTTATTGATAAATTTTGAGAACAAATCTTATCACGACTATTGAGACTGAACATATTAATGTTATCTTGACTGTGACTGGATTCAATGAGGAATTCAGAAATGGAGATGTATCCGTGACTGGACATAACAGATTTGTGACTGAAAATGAGAACATAACTTTAACTGTAAGAGTGAAACTATGTATAGATACATGTTTTTCGGATCCATATGGTTGATGGATCTCTGTGAAGTTTCTTAAATGAGAGATTAATTGGTGTATTTATGTTTTACTCAACTTTAGGAATTTAATGGTTCAAATTTCGTATGATTTGGACTAAAGATGAAAGAGTTATGAATTTTTAAAGATTGCTTATAATCTGGAAAAATTATTCTCATGGTTGTGAAGAAGAAGATAACCAAAAACTACGTCGTTTTATTTGCTATCTTTGACAGCCAATGAACGTGTGACAAGTGGTGCATGATAAGTGGTGAAATATATAAATCATGCAAAATTCACGTGATAGCATTCTTGATTTGAGGATTGCTAATTTTATTTGTTGAGTGTCATGTGCAGACTGAGAGACAAAAGTCAATTTGTGACTACCAACTTTTGGTAGAAGGCAGACATGGTTATTGAGAATCATGTCCAGCATGGGCCCACATGGGTTTTGAGAAACAAAAATTAGTTTGTAATTGTGGCTGCCATGTTTTAAACGTGAGACCTCCAGGTTGTTGAAAAGTTATATGACCACTAAGCTAATATCTTCTATTGGCCTTTAAGATGCGTGGACTACTAATTATCTGTGACATGACAGTTTACATACCTTCAGCTCATATCTGATCTTTTATTCTCTCATGTCTACTATATTTCCTAGATTGTGTTTCTAGTAGAAATATAAATTTTAATATTTGGATAATGTGTATATTCTAGTACAAATCAAAATCATTGATTATATGAAATTGCAAATATGTGGTTAATTTGATAAATACTATGAGAGTATATTTGCATCCTATAATAATCTCATGTGGTTGGAATATTGTCTTTGAGAGGCAAAATGAGATTTTATGCCATGATTTATTCATGATTAAAATAAATCTTGATTTGTACCTATAAGTGAGTTAAATTATATTTGCTCATATTTGGTCTCTAGGCCAATATTGGTAGGAGCAAAGAATTGGGTAAAAAAATATGATAGTTGATAAATATCATATTTTGGGTGAACTTCTTTTTGAGGACTAATAAAATATGAAAAACAATTCATAAATGTGATTATGATATGTATATTCATGAGTACATATTTATACACTGTGATTGTAATAGTATAAAAGTTATTTGTCTAGATAACTACATAAAAAAATGTTATGTACTCTTAAGGATATGATATATGTATATATGTGTTATACATGCCTTGAAGGTACTTAAGTGATGGTTTATTAAAATTGAGTTTAAAAAACCTTTGTACCAATTGTTGTGGAAACAAATAATTTCTCAATATACCTATTGGAGCCTCCTAATTTATGGTGTGATAAATTAGAACAAATGAGTTTTGATTATTTGCATAGCGGAGTATGCAAATACACAAAATCATTAGAACTTATTGAGAAGTTCGGGGACTTTGGAATTCATTGAGGAGTTTAAAGTCAAGAATAAATTCACTACGGTATTTGTGAATTAAAGTTTGTGCAAGTTAGAGGCGGAAAAAGTAATTTATTACTTCTTACAACTATTTGCACAAGAGTTTATAATGTTTATTTACAAAATTTCAAACACGAGGCTTTGAAAGTATTTAAACAATATATAAATGAGATTGTGAATCAACAGAAACATGTTAAATAGTGAAGGCAATGTCTATTTTCCTTAATACTATATTGAACATGGTATTGCTCATTAATTGTGGTTCCTTGTTCACTTCAACAAAGTGGTGCTACTAAAAGTAATACCTAAGTGGTGTTAAATACTTTGTTGATTAAAGAAAACTTTAGTACTTGAGGGGAAAGGCTATTTTGACAAGCCACCCACAAGTATTTTACAAGATACCTATATGTAAGGTTAGAAATGTTGACCACCTTTCTGAATGCTCAAAATGTGGGGGTATCTTGGTGAAATAGGAGTTCTTACTCCTATAATGGTCGAGATTGGACCCCAAGACTATTGATTATATCTTTATTGCGGTATACAAGATTTCTTGTGTACAAATTCAAAATTTGAAGACATGCATGTCAAAGTTATTTAAAGTCAAGGATGTAGAATTTTGAAAAATTTTATCCTTGTGAGAATTCGGTTTTTCTGAAAGATCTTGTATATTTAGAGCTATAAACATCATCTAGCTAAGAATCGAGCGAAAGTGAAACATGACATTCAAAAATTTCTAGAATTCAAAGCATAATGTTCATATGAAACTCTAATCTTGATATCATGTGATTAACATATGCAAAATATATATATAGCAAATATATATATATATTGACAAGTGATAGAAGTAGGAGATACTTCTTGTAGACAACTCATAGGAGATATGAATCTGAATTTTCGCACACTTGATGGAAGACACCTGCTCTTGAAAACACAAGAGCTCTAGTCCGTCCACACGAGCAAAGAATGGCTTCTCCATTTCCGTGGTTGTTTTGTGCTAGATCTACCATGGAAGATTTATGAGCTTGTTGGTAAAGAAGAGAGCAAAACCATTTCCTTCTTCTTCCTTGTTCATGGCTACGTTTTTGTGAAGAAGAAGAGAATACTACTTAATCTCTTTTGCTTCATTTTTCAGCCATGTATGATGAAGATAATGAAGAAGATAAGACTTCTTCTTCTCATTATTTGTTGCGTTTTTCTTTGATTTTCAGCCATGGAGGCTTGAGGAGAGAGATAGATGAAGACAACTCATTTCTTGGTTGATGATGAAGACAATTCTTTTTTCTTCATCTTTTTCTTTCTCCAACGTGTGGAGAGAAGAGAAGGTGACAAGCATCCTTAGACTTGAGACATTACGGTTGTCATATGTATTGGGGTTTGATTCTAGCATTTGGACAATAATTGTTTCGACAAACGAGATGAGATACGTCCTCTCGCAGTTTCATTCGTATGGTATAGTGATTGACAAGTAGTGGTCAAGAGAGGATCCGTTAACCTCCGATGTGAGGCGATGTCCTATGTGATCTAAGATTGGTTGTTTAATGAGGAAATCCATGGCCAAGGTATGAATGATGGATAAAGGATTTTCCATGTGTCATCTCTCATTACACCAATTAAATCTATGCATGGTATCGAGTTTATGAACTTAATCGAATCATGGTTCTTGCTCGACGGGATAATTAATGGAAGGATTGGATTGCACGATAATCAGCAACCATAAATAGATTCATTTGAATTAGACTTCATTGCTTTATAAACTGTCTTGATACGTTGGTAGCTAGAACGTCACTCAAGAACTCTGAGGGTGTTTTGAGAATAACGGGAGACATTCTCTAAACAAATCGAATAGCTCGATTAACATTGAAAGTGTTCAACGTTTCTTCAGTGCTATATAGTAGTGAATCTAGAAAGTCACACACAATAGAGCATGGTGAATATTTTTCCTATTGAGCTTGATTTAGTTTCTCTTAAATTGTTAAAGTGTTAACAATTGCGTTTATTTTCTCTTGAATTGTTAAAGTGTTAACAATTCGTTTATTTTCTCTTGAATTGTTAAAGTGTTAACAATTCGTTTAGTTTCTCTTGAATTATTAAAGTGTTAATAATTGTGTTTAGTTTCTCTTGAATTGTTAAAGTGTTAACAATTATATTTTGTTTCTCTTATATTGTTAAGGAGTTAATAATTGTATAATTGTTAAGGAGTTAACAATTGTGTAATTGTTAAGGAGTTAACAATTGTGTAATTGTTAAGAAGTTAACAATGGTGTAATTGACCTTTTAAAAGTTATTGAGGTCAATATGCAATTATTATTGAGTGTTGGGGCTAATGTGAAAATATGAAAAGGTTGTTTTCATAATTTCAACTAATTGTGATTAAGTTGAATATTTGAATATATTAGTGAAAAAATACTACAATAAAAGAAACAAAAGATGACAAAGTTGTCATCTTTTCTTTTCTAACAAAGAGACAACACAACCAAGAATTGAGAAATGTTGTCTTCTCTTTTGTTTAAAAGTTGGGACAACAATGAGGAAAGTAAGAAAAAAAAATGACAAGGCTTGTCACCTTCTCTTCTCTCCACACGTTGGAGAAAGAAAAAGATGAAAAAAAAAGAATTGTCTTCATCATTAACCAAGAAATGAGTTGTCTTCATCTATGTCTCTCCTCAAGCCTCCATGGCTGAAAATCAGAGAAAAACGCAGTAAATAATGAGAAGAAGAAGTCTTATCTTCTTCATTATCTTCATCATACATGGCTGAAAAATGAAGCAAAAGAGATTAAGTAGTATTCTCTTCTTCTTCACAAAAACGTAGCCATGAACAAGGAAGAAGAAGGAAATGGTTTTGCTCTCTTCTTTACCAACAAGCTCATAAATCTTCCATGGTAGATCTAGCACAAAACAACCACGGAAATGGAGAAGCCATTATTTGCTCATGTGGACGGACTAGAGCTCTTGTGTTTTCAAGATGAGGTGTCTTCCATCAAGTGTGCGAAAATTCAGATTCATATCTCCTATGAGTTGTCTACAAGAGGTATCTCCTACTTATATCACTTGTCAATATATATATATTTGCTATATATATGTTTTGCATATGTTAATCACATGATATCAAGATTAGAGTTTCATATGAACATTATGCTTTGAATTCCGGAAATTTTTGAATGTCATGTTTCGCTTCCGCTCGATTCTTAGCTGGATGATGTTTATAGCTCTAAATATACAAGATCCTTCAAGTGGTATCAGAGCAAGGACTTGATGTTCATGTGATAACATATGTGTTTGCTTAAAGTTTCTAAAGTCTTGAGCACAAAAGAACGAGGAAAGAGTTTCAACATTTCTGAAAATGTTTCTGTCCACTGTTTTTGCATGACTGTTTTGGCATAGTAAATGTTGTTATATTTGGCGATTTTTGGATATGTTATGCTATAGAGATAGTAGAACACTTCATCCTCTAATATGCATCTCCTAATTTCGTGGCTAAGGGTTTCAAAAAAATCAAAATCAGTAAGTTCACTGATTCTCGCGTAAAACTGGACAGTTTGTGCAGTTATGTTCCGAAGGGCATAACTCAGTCAATTTAACTCCGAATTGAGTTTTGTTTGATTCTAAAACCATATACACTTGAAGAGATATGTCTCTGCAAAATTTCAGAATTTTTGGAGAACTGTAGGTAGGCTAAACGAGTCAAAACAGTTGGTATATGTGCAGCAGATTTATGATGGGTCATAAATTAAAAGCCATGACTAATTGGTTTGACTTTGGTTAAGTCCAATGAGCTTAAAAATCAGTGGGTTTTAGTCTAATAAGATTAGATGAGATTATTTTTCTTAGTGAAGATTAATATGAGCCTTGGAACTCAAATTGGGCTATAAAATTAACAAAGGATTTGCATTGGGCCTTATTGAACAAATATGGACTTAAAATTGATTTTATCTAGTTCTTTTGTGTTGTTTAACATGAGATGCTAAAATCTCAATATATGAAACTTATTGCAAATATGCCTTTTATTTATTTAATGTATTGGATACATTCGTTTGTGTTAGCTTGCTTGTTTAGCTTTATTGTTTATGTATATGATGCATATCCTATGCTTTATGAGTTTTATCTTACATAATGATGTTGGATGATAAATGGTGAATTTGATCATGGACATAGTTAATGAATGGTTAATTAGTTGTAATTTCATTAGATGGCATTGTAACTAATTATATCATTCATTAGTATGTAATTGAGACATAAGTCTCGTTTTATTTTCTTGCAATTGAGAGAAATTTGTAGTGAGACATAATATATGTAATTTCTACAAGAAGTTTGCAAGAAGACCATTGGAGACTTTCAAGGAGTTAGAGGCGCTTTGGATCTTTGAAGAATTCAAGAAGACAAGACCAAAGAAGACATGTTGATGTGTTTGTTTATGTTTTATTTTTGTCTTGATTTAATTCATAGTCCAAGTTCATGATCCACCATAATGTATGATTTTACATATATGTTTATTTATTTGCTTATATGTGATGTATGCTTGTAAATTAACTAATGTGCAAAGTGAGACCTAATTAAATTCAAAATCTTCCTACGTGCAAATATATTAGATTGTAAAGCGGTAAAAGTGTTTATCGTTGCCCTCCACTATCCTAGGTTATATTTTCTCGATTGGGTATGTCTTGGCTAATCCAAAGGTAGGAAGACATATTCCATGAAAGTATTATATTTACCTAGCAAGCATAGTGATGTTGTGTTGTTCCAATATCACGAGGCCAATGACGCACTAAAGCTGAGGTCCGGGATTCAAATTGTCGCAACACTGTGACGGTGGGTGTAATCTAACTATATCACGTTTCCAATAATGCACCAAAGCTGAGGTTACGGTGATTTAGGGACAAAATGGCCATATCCTATATAGTGATATAGATAGTAATCGTTGCTAACTCTTTGTATATATATTCCAATAATACACCAAAGCTGAGAGGTATTCATATTAAAGAGAATCATGGTCACCTACTAATGAATCTTTAATTAGATTCACGATCTCATTTAGGAAGTGTGAGATTCGATAAAATTAGTGGGATGTATCATTTAATTAAAGGCCAAATTAAATGTTTTAACAAGTTTATGTCAACTAGCGATCTTATTTTCTGAATACGTTTATGGCTACAACAATGAACCCGTCGTTTTTAATTAACTAGACTTTATATCGCGCAACTGGACCAAACTTTTGATTAACGTTATCATCTAAGAGTGGTTCTTAGAAACTTAATAAAGTCTTAGAGTTATATGCTTCGTTATTTTTATCTTGATAAAGTATCAAAATAAAAGGTTGTAGTACTTATGGTTGATAAGTAAAACAAATTAAATATGCTAAAGATTTGTATTCTTTCATAGTTTACATAAGGGTATGCAAGATGTAAAGAATATAATTCTAAACTAGCAAATGGTTTTGTGGTAAGCATATTTAATGCATGATATTAAATATAAATAGAATTCATTCTCATATTCGTATTTCCTCTTTGGTTAGTGGTAATGCAAAGAAGAAAGACAAATAGAGATGATTTCTATTAGCCAGTGGGAGCATTCTAAGAAAAATATTAAGGATTGAATAGGCATGTGTAAATGATGTTTTCATAGCTTTAAAACCGGACATTAAAAGAGGTTTTAATCCAAAGTATCTTTATAGCTTGAATGTCAAGGTTGTAAAGCTACTATGAATTATAAATCTTCTTTCATTGTGATTGGTACTACTTTATGGATTCTAGTGAAACATTAATAAATGTGTTCGAGGATAGAATCTTAATCTCAGTAGTGCGCTTTTGAAAGTGTAGAATGTTTTAAGTGTTAGCAAATGAAACAAAGGTTGTTGCATTAGCTAAAGACAATTTGTTTGGATGCCTTCTGGACGTATTTTGTATTTTAAGGTTTATACCTAAATGATATTAGGAATAAAATGTATATTCCTAAAGCTTGTAAAAGCACATTATGGTGTAGTCTTTATTATCTTGATATGGACGAAAGAATGTATTGCAAACATATTATTTACCGTTAGAACCATCCACCAAATTTTAAGATTACTCAAATAATCTAAATTAATTATAGTTTCTACTTGATTAGGTTTTTCTAAAAATAAGATGATGATTAAGTTGGTTTGATCAACTTATACATCTTATTTATTGGAAAGGTAACCAAGTCATCCTTTGTTTGATAAAAGATTAAAACTACTAGCTTATTTGGATTAGTACATGTTGATATATTTAGAGCTATTTGAGAATAGACTCGTATAGAAAAATGTATTAGTGCCTTATGATTAGATCATGAAGGCAAAATACTTAAGTACTATTTTATTTGAGTATCCTAAAATTTTGATATAGTATCGAAATTAATAATGTCCGGTGTACCACAAATAAATAGGGTTTTCTTAGTGAAGAAACTGTGCTTTGTTGGACGTAGTAAAGTTGTTGATTAGTTTGACTAATCATTCTATTTATTTGTGGGTCATACTTTCCTTAATTTAATATTATATTGAATAGTAACTGCCTACTATTGCTAGAACTTTATATTTGATATAAGTTGGATGTCAACCAAGTATTAAATGTGTTAATTTTGGTTTGTCCTACTTTTATTGAAAAGTTTTTTAAAAGACTAGTAGGAGTTTTGGTTAAAGGTAATTTTATAATATATCCTAGTTTTGTAGGATATAATTTCTATTTAGTGATCAATGTCTATTGATCTATTATATTGTAATCTTTCTTGAAGAAAATATTTTGTTTAAGAAGATGTTACTTTATAATAAAATAGAAATTGAGGATGTATCCTCTAAAGCTATAAAATCACCTAGATCAAAGTAATGAATCTATTCAATAAGGTCCGTGATGAGTCACCACACAAGATCTTTGAAAAACTAGTAGTGTATCTCATTCTTTAAAAGAATATAGGGATATCTTTTTGGAAGCACAAACGTTGTTTGTGTATTTGAGATAATTATCAATTAGTTGATCCTACGATCTACAAAGAAACGATATATTTGATATCGATTCCATGAAACTATATAATATAAAGCATAATAATAAGACTTCATATACTTTAGCTTAATCTGGATATTGATCTCCGAGATAAAGGTTGAAGTTAATAGAAAAGGGTAATGACCTTTTATAGCTATATTGGTTTCTAAAAGATATCTTCAAAGCCAAAGTGTTAGCTATAATGAAATCCTTTTACCAATTATTGTGCTTTAGTCTCGTTGTATTATGCTAGTCATTATAGCACATTGTATTACTATATTGATGATTCTGATTTATTGATATGAGTAATATGTGCATACTTGATAAATCCACTTGTGGATTTTTAAGTGAATTCCTTGGAAATGTTTCACCCATTTCAAATGAGATTAAAGAGTTAGATTTCATTTAAAATGTAGATGAACCTTGTGGTTGCAAAAGAATAATGGGAGCGCATCCACTTTTCTATGATTACAATAATGATGACTTCAATATCATAGTTGATGATATGTGTGTTGTGATATTAATTATAGTCTAGTCATATTAAATGCTCTCCATTTAGAACTTGTCGTTCGTATCTTGTGAATTTGTAGTTATATTGATAGTACAAATAGATTACTCGACATATTCCTTATATTGTACATAAGAGTGGTTTTGAAGGTGTTCAAGAAACTCTAGTTGCATAACAAATTTGTATTCAAAGTTATAGTAACTTCATATTTGTTATATTATGTACAAGACTTGATATTGCGTAAACTGTAAAGTGTTACGAGTAAATATTAGTCCAATCCAAGTTTGGGAATAGTTGATAGAATTGAAGTATATTCTTAAGTACTTGGGAAGCACTAAAGATATATATTTTAGTTCATGGAGGAAGTAAATTCCGTAGTGATGAATTTAATAGTTCAGATTCTTAATCTGAATCTTATAATAGAATGTCTATGTTAGGGTTCACGTTTATCTATAGTGGGAGCTCAGTAAGTTAGAATGGTTATGAGAAAATTGTAGATTCCATTACATAACTTATGTCTATTGTGATATGTAATATTACGAAAGAAGTTGTTTGGATCGAGGAAATCATACGAGTTGGTTATGGTTCCTATCACTAAGTTGTGATGCTTTTATTGTTACGACTATACGGAGCTACTGCACAAGCTTATGGAACCAAGGTCTCACTGTATGTCCAAACATTTGGAAAAGTGTTTCCATCTTCATGTGTTGTATCTGTAGCCAATAATCATATTGAGATATGTCTTTGCAGAAAACAGCCACATCTCTTAATGTAGTTGACCCACTTATCGTAGCTATGAATCAGTCACAGCTAGGTCCTCGTTTTGAGAAGATGAGTATATGATATCATTGTTTGTTGTACTAATACTATGTTTCATAGCATTAGTGTAAGTGGGAGATTGTTAGAGATATGCCCTAATGCTACATATTTGGATGACATATATTGGGGCATTTTGATATTTACTTATGGCATTAGTGTTTATATGTTCATTTACCTATTGACATAATTAGGACATTTATATTCTCCTTCTTTACGTGTATGAATGAGTCTCTAGTATTTTCATTGGAGGAATGTATTCTAAAAGCATTTAGAATATGTTGGCGTATTTCCTTAATATGATAAATACTTAAAGTATTCATAGTTCTTAAATTATTTGATCGGGACTTTAATAATCAATTACGGACTATTACATGTGTTGTTACCTTTGATTAACATAGAGATGTTAATGATAAAGGATGGTGAGCCACGTGCCATAACAGCATAGCGATGCGACTAACAAACATGTGGATGACTATTAGTTGAATAGATCATTGAATGTGACGTGAATAACAAATTACATGACTTTGGATTAATAATTTGTTAATCGTTGCGATTGTGCATGTAATCAACTAATAGTCATCCACATGTTTGTTAGTCGCATCGCTATGCTGTTATGGCACGTGGCTCACCATCATTTATCATTAACATCTCTATGTTAATCAAATGTAATAACACATGTGATAGTTCGTAATTGATTATTAAAGTCCTGATCAAATAATCTAAGAACTATGAACACTTTAAGTATTTATCATATTAAAGAAATACGCCAACATATTCTAAATGCTTTTAGAATACATTCCTCTAATGAAAATACTAGGGACTCATTCATACACGTAAAGAAGGAGAATATGAATGTCCTAATTATGTCAATAGGTAAATGAACATATAAACACTAATGCCATAAGTAAATGTCAAAATATCCCAACATATGTCATCCAAATATGTAGCATTAGGGCATATCTCTAACATTTTCATTATACTATGAGTAGTAGTCATAAAAGTGATATATTGAAAAGGCTATATCAAATGGCAATAAAGAAAAACTAAGACATAGCAAGAATTCTATAATGCCTAAGTCTTTTGGTCTCAATGAACTCATACCATCAAGGAAATAATAACAACTCTTAAAGTTCTTTTTTGGAAAAAAGTTGTTATTAGTGGATTAATTCCATTATATGTGGAAACTGGTGGTCTTTCTTCCGAAAATTAACCTTTAAGGTGTAAATGAATTTTCTAAAGATTAACCTTTAAGGTGTAAATGAATTTTCTAAAGAAAGATTAAATTTGGTGGATCTATTGACAAGTACAAGACTAGACTTGTTATCAAGGATTGCAAGCAAAGTCTTAATTACTTGAACACGTATACACCAATTACGAGGCTGACACCTATTGAGATGTTGATAGCTATTGTGGTTATGGATAATTGAGATACATCTAATGGATGTAAAAATAACCTTCTTAAATAATGACTCAAATGAAGAGGTCTTTTTAGAACAACCCGAGGGGTTTGTGCTTCTATAAAAGGGAAAGAAGGTTTATAAGCTTGTAAAATCATTGTGGATAAAAACAAGCTACACAACAATGACATGAGAACTCTAGAATCGATGTCATTGTGTTTAAATGACATGATGGTCATTGGAAGCAGTAATTCTGATGTAAAACATTCAAGTGTGAAAAATGGCATTTTGGAAATTAATATTACCAAAATATCTGATGGACCAATCGAGTCTCTATCTCATTGTATTGTCTGATAGTCCAGCGAAGACACCTACGAATGTAAATATACATCTAGTGAAGGAATATCTCAGTTAGAGTATTCACATATTTCTAGTAGTCTAATGTATATCATATTTGTGAGACAGTCCAATGGACAACTATTATAAGAGTTATGATGTATCCAAAATACACTCTAAACTATGAGTTGCATGTTGTAAGATATCTAACTGTATTAGGATGATACAGTGATGCTAAGTGGATATCTGATTCAAAAAACTCAAATCCATGAGAGAATATGTCTTTGGGATGCAACTATCTCAAAGAAATCCTTTAAGCAAATTTGTATAGTCAGATTCACGGTGGAATCTAGTTTATGGCTAGAAAAGAAACCGAGTGGTTTCATAATTTGTTAAAGGATAATGTTAATTTACATCAGCACCATATTGACTCAACTGTGCAGCATTTTTTGCAGTTGCAAACAATTGAGCAACTGCCGATTCTGGAAGGTCATTTTCCTATTAAAATAATAATCCAATTAGCCAACCCGATATACTAGTGACAATAAGTTGAGGTCATTTTCCTAACAAGGAGGAGAATAGAAGTGAGGGAATTTCACCACAACTAGAACAGATAAGTTGAGCTCAGGTATGTATGTGATATAACCCGATTCCCAAGTCCACACACACACGCTAGTGACAATAAGCTGAGGTCATTTTCCTAAGCCCCTGTTTGGATTGCAAGAGGGAAAGGAAAGGAAAGTAAAGTGAAGGAATAAAAATAAAGGAAAAGAAAGAAAATAAATTACCTTGTTTGGATTATAAAAAAATAATAATAGAAAGGAAATGAAAATATTTTATGATTTTTTGTTTGGATTGGAGAGGGCAAGGTTAATTTTAAATGAAAAATTACTTAAATACCTTTTTTTATTTTTTTAATAATGAGATATGTAAGGACAAAATAGACTTTTTATAATTTTACTTTCCTTTTCCTCCAAAAAATCTCAAATTGGAAGGATTGTAAAATCCTTCTCATTAAAAGAAATTGAGGGGATTTGAAACCCCTCCATAACTTTTCCTTCCTCTAAAATTATAATCCAAATAAGAAAATTGATTAAAAAATTCCTCCATAACCTTTCCTTTTCTTTAATATTGCCAATCCAAACAAGCTGTAAAAATCTTCTCGTTACCCATTCTCTTTCTTTTCCCTAGGCTGAACCTTTCTCCCCTCCTTTATGATGACCCATAGGCCTTTGATTTTGACCCTTGAGTTACCCATTCCCTTGAGTTACTTCAAAGTTTGCTAAATTGGGAGAAACCACACATGTGGCCAAGATAGTAGGAAAGAAACTTGTTGGCTTTAATATCCTTAAAAAAAAAAGACCATCAACTGTTCATGGGGTTCAAAGAACACGTTGCGACAAGAAAATTTGGATTTAATGTATGCCTCCCCAACTTCAAAAATCCTGAAGATATCCAAAGAGCATGTACTCTTAGGCCTTGGTTTGTGTACAGTGACAACGTGTTATTTATTTGTAAAAAAAAAAAAATGATATAACCTTAGTTATAATTGTGCGTTTATTATAACTTATAACTAAAATCTTAACGAAAATCAACAAGTTCGAAAATCACTAATCATAAATATTCAAAAAATCGCGGAGACTTCTTACTGTAACCGATTACTTTGAAAAAAAATAAATTAAATAGAAAATCAATCTAAAAAATATCTTAGAAAAATTCTAAGAAGCTACTAATTTCATGATATATTATATGGCATGTGAATGTTTGGTTTTCAAAACTGTGTTGATTTGGCACTCAAAAATGTCGAAATATAAATGTATTAAATATTAGTCTAAAAAAGAAATAAAACAACATCAAATATTTGTTAGTACAAGAAGGGAATTGTCAATATTGAACGATTAAAACAAAAAGGTTTGCATACTTGAACTTGTTCAAAGTTCAAATATTTCAGAAGTTCAATGCTATGTAGGCATGTAGCAGCTTATAAAAAGAGGTAGAAAGCGTTAAGAGTAAAATAATGTAAAAGTTCTTATAGGGTTTAAATAAAATTGGGAGGAATAGTCTTTGGACTTACCCCATTTGTTTTTTGCTCAAATTTGTTATTTATATAGTTATTAAATGGGTTAATTATAGAAGGAAAAAAAATTCTATTACCACTTGGACATTGGTCTAGTGGTATATTACTCGTAACGTTTTTGAGTTCGATTCTCACTGACTACATTTTAAATATATGTTGTACGACCTTACATCTTCCTTGAATAAAAAAAAAATACTATTGGGTTAATAAAGTTAGACTTAGAAGTGTAACTTTAGGTAATTTTTAGGGTAATACAAAAAAGTATATTTGATTTTAGTCAAATTTAAATATTATAATATATATCTATGGCATCTGTGTATATATGTCATGTATTTAATTTGGGCAGGTTAGTCTTATAGGAAGATAACTTTAAATGTAAAATGTGAAACTCTTTTAGAAATGGTATATTCTTTCAAACTGCATGACCTAGCGTTGAAATTTAGGATAATTGAGTTATGAACCCTCTTATTGTTTGTATTTACGAACCTTAGCTGAAAAAAATCCCTAAGAAATAAGGCTTGAACTCGTAGGTATCAATGCATCCTTGAATAATGTCCTAGCATTTTTAGCTTTTCGAGTAAAAGACGAACAACTAAAGATATGTAATAGCCCACGCGACTCCGCGCGGGTCTAAGTTGAAGCTTGATTTTATCAATAACTATCGCACCCTTTCATTTATCGGAGTCCAAAATACATGTTGGATTTTGGATTGTATGGCCACAACTTAAATGCTTTTTATTTTGATTTCTACACACATGATATGGTGCGAGAGATTGGGAGAGGGAGAAAGAATCTTAGAAGAAGACTCACAGTCTTCTTTTTTTAAAAACTGATACGTTCAATTCTATTTATTTTTTATATTTTCCTAATTGAAAATATTATAAGTTATATAAATAACTTCTCATAACTTCCATTGATCCATACAAAATGAGTTGGATCAGATCAACCCATATTGGACAACCTAGCCCCAAAATCCAACACAAGGCTTTCTCTTCAACACTATGCAAAAAGGCCCACACAGAAAATAGAGAGCCGAAGAGGGTACAAATAAAGGTTCAATACAATGTAGAGGGATTAAACGAGGAATAATATAAAACTTTTATTGGATTAAAGGTAGAGAATCGGCTTTCTCTGTTTTGTATTGCTAGTCACATGATTTGGACCTCCACCAAGTGAAAAGAAATGACCAACTTGAACATTAATAGGCTAAATTTTTTTATTGGGCAAATAAGTCATTTTATTCCACAATTCAAAAACATTTAGCAAAGAACTACCCTTTTGAGTAGAGTCAGGATAAACAAATGTTTCAATCTCTACAAAAAACAGTGTTTTCTAAATTATTAGGATATTTACGTTACAAGTTAACTTTGCTTCTAACATAAAAAAATATTATTGTGATGACTTGATCCTCCGTTTGCGGTGAGGCTCCAAATATATGTTATACACACAAGAATTAAAAGCATTCCTAACAAGAGTGGCCTTCAGGCTACGACCAATAGAAATAGCACTTAATTTATCCACCAACGTATTCCACCCAACGTTTCGCTGCAATAAAAAACGCATTATTGATAGCAATTACAATTGTACTGGAATTTAACATATATGGTAAAAGGGACCAAAGCACCTTTTTGATTAAGTTTGCTGCAAATTAAGTAAGACTGAAAGTTTGGCGAATGGGTATGATAGTTGTGTTCAGATTCCCATCCACCAAGTTTTCAAAGGCATGTTGTGCCATGTTTGAAGCAGAAGTAGCTACTTTCATGATATATTATACGGCATGTGAATGTTTGGTTTTCAAAACTGTGTTGATTTGGCACTCAACAATGTCGAAATATAAATGTATTAAATATTAGCCTAAAAAAGAAATAAGACAACATCAAATATTTGTTATTACAAGAAGGGAATTGTCAATGTTGAATGATTAAAACAAGAAGGTTTGCATACTTGAACTTCTTCAAAGTTCAATTGTTTCAAAAGTGCAAAGATTTAGAATGCTATGTAGGCATGTAACGACTTATAAAAAGAGGTAGAAGGCGTTAAGAATAAAATAATGTAAAAGTTCTTATAGGGTTTACATAAAATTTGGAGGAATAGTCTTTGGACTTACCCCATTTCTTATAGGGTTTACATAAAATTTGGAGGAATAGTCTTTGGACTTACCCCATTTGTTTTTTGCCCAAATTTTGTTAATTATAAAAGGAAAAAAAATTCTATTACCACTTGGACATTGGTCTAGTGGTATATTACTAGTAACGTTTGTGAGCTCGATTCTCACTAACTACATCTTTAATATATGTTGTACGATCTTACATCTTCCTTGAATAAAATAAAAAAAAAATACTGTTGTGTTAATAAAGATAGACTTAGAAGTGTAACTTTAGGTATTTTTTAGGGTAATACAAAAAAGTATATTTGATTTTAGTCAAATTTAAATATTATAATATATATCTATGTCATCTGTGTATGTATGCATGCATATATTTAAATCAATAATCGAGTTTTTTGTTTTATTTTATTTTATTTTTATAATGTCTAATTTTAAAACTTATCGAGTTATCCATTGGATATCCTTTATGAAAAATCCTTCCCAATTATAACGGATACCTCAACGACTTTGTTATCAGGTTTGTCGTCGATTGGATACTTATTAATTTCAAATTTAAACCTTTCTTGCAGGCATATCTAAGTCTGTGTTGGGCCATCATGAACTCCTCTAAAACTGAAAACCATAACTTACTTTGGAGACGCAATGGCAGAGCTAGACACCGGGGTTAGGGGGTTCCGCTCTACCACCCGGGTTATCTGTGTATAGACCAATATTTAATTTAAGCACATTATGGTATAAATAAAGTATTTAAGTAACTCGCCCTCATTTGATGCACATTATAAATTTATCTATAAATCTAATAACCAATAACTTAAAAATAAAAATAACAATTACATCAATTAAAATAAACACATAAAAGATTCCATATCAATAATTTCATATAAACAAGCTATTTATGAATAAAATTATTAACTATATGTAGAGCACATAAAAATTTAAAAGTTTTAATTTTTTGCTATTAATTATTAATGGAATTCAATCAAATAGACTGTAATAGTCTATCTTAAGGAAAAATTCCCTTAGAAAAAAAAGGAAAAATTGGACTTAACTCTAACATTTGACTAATTAGTGGATTAGAATTTGGAAAAGTTATATAACCAATCTTCCATTCAACATACACACAAACACACACATACATATACAAGAAAATGGTGATTCTATTGATTTTTGGCATAGATACATCATACATGTTTCATGATTGAAAAAAATAACCTAATCAAAAATTAAATTTAAACCCTAATTTAATCAAACTCAAATACTACATAAAAAGAAATTACAAAATAATTAATTATCACATTTGCTTTGCCGCTTGAAATTTTTTTTGTTGAATGGCATTGGACTTTGGTGATGTCGGGACTTGAGAATGGTGAATGGTGGATGGTGATTGCCGAGTGGGTTGAAAGAGTTAAAGTGATGAAACTGTGATGTTGATTTGGGTTTTGTAATATTTTTTTAAAAAATAAAAGCATATTACCTATTACCTATATACCCCTCATTAAATGAGGGGTGGACCAGGGGGTGTCCCTGGTGAACCAGTGGGTTCATGTGAACACACTGAATTGTTAACAGCTCCGCCAGTGCATGGACATGAATCACACCTCCTTCTCGGTACAAGTCCATGGTCATACTTGCATGGGATAATGGTTGAAAGATCTGTTTTGGCAATACAACAGTTTCTCTATGACCTAAAAAAAAAAAAAAGTGGAGCACATTTTAGATATTTGATACATGCGCATTCATGGGCCAATTAGCAAGACTACAGTTTCCTCTGTTTTTTCATCCCCAACCAAGAATGTAATTTATAAACAAATTTTAAGTCTGAATTGATTTTAATAAATAGAAGTCACAAAGAAAAAACATAACTTTCTTTTTTATTTTATTTTTTAAAAAAAGGGCAGTACCCTTCGAAATTTTAAAACTCAATAGTCAGCCTCGAATACATGTGCTAACCAATACCCTTACAAACCATTAGTTAATTGGAATATTTGATTTAGTTGTTATTTTTGCATTCAGTGTTTTCTAATCATGATCACTAGGCTAATGTAAAAGGATTAGCTTAGTTCTTAGATTATATTTCTTGACACATGACATCAATTGAGACCAGTATTGCATGAAATAGTGAACAAAAATATATTTACAAAAGTATTGTATAGAGGTCAAATCTTATGTATTTAGAGTGACAGGAAAAACTAGATGCGCCTTCAATGTCGTTTTGAATGCACAAAGACATGTCCTCTTTCAAAATTTAGAGAACAAATCATGTTATCCCCCTGTGTTATAGGAAACTATCACATTAACCCTATGTGTTTCCAAAACTATCAAAAATACCCCCATGTCTTTAGAAACTTATCACAACGCCCCCCTCCATTTATTTTTCATTCGTTTTGCTGTTAAATGTGCTATTCATGAGCCGAAGAAGCATTTGGGAAATTTTTTGATCTTTTTATGAGGCTTAAATTGACCAAAAAGCCCTTGATTTTAGTTTAAAAGGGCCTGTACCAAGACCCACACGTATTCAATGTTGCGGCTGATAAGAAAGGTTGCGCTTGTCCATTTTTTACTTCTTTTTTCTTTTATGTGTGTATAAATTTTTTAGCTCTCTATGGACCCAATAAAGAGGTACCACATGGGCTAGGTAGACTCCAGCTATGGGTCGGTGTGGGACCCAGCTAGGGCCAAGTTCTTTAACAACAAGGTAGTTAGCTTGGCCAATAGTGAGAGGATAGCCTCTTTGACTTCTCGTGCCAATTGTGATCCAATAAAAGGACGTCATGTGTCCCTTGGTGCTACAGAGGGATAGAGCTATTGTCTCCTGGCTCGTGCTTCACTCATTACCCGACATGTGTTGTGTAGGGTTTAATTCATGGCTAACACTGCCTTGCAACTGCTTCTTTGGCCCTGGCCCTAGTCTTCTTCAAGTCTCAAGCATGACAGTTCATTGTTTGAAAGGCCTAGCCACCATTTTCACGCACGATAAGTTCTGTCACTCCCTTTTGTACTTCTTCACCTTTAGTTACATATAATACCATTATGATTTATTGATTCCTTGTATTCAAGTTGACTATTGTTATAGGTTTTCACTCATTGTCATATAGATCATGTAGTAACTTTCATCCGTAGTCAAGTGGACTACTTTTGTACTTCTTTATCCCTTTTCACGAGTGAGAGACTAATGATCTCTTCCTCGTGGTAGTGGTAAACAATTTTATTTTTCCAAGCTAAACGAGCAACCTACCGTAGGCGGTAACTTAACTTATTAGTTTGTTGGATTAAAGGAGCGACCTGCCATTAAGCAAGCTTGGCTCAAGTGGACAACCGTTCGAAAAGCTTTGGCTCATGTGAACTTCCAGTGGACAAGCTTGACTTGAGTGGATTACTACTAGGTAAACTTGACATGAGTGGACTACTATTGGTCCCCTTAAGGCCTCAATTTGATAGGTTGGTCGATATAGACGTTACCATGGTTGCTTGGTTGTTACGAACTCTACCATAATAGGTTGATCATGTTAAAACTTTAGATTGGTAAATTGGTCTTCTTAGAACATCAAATTGGTAGCTTGGTTGCAACAGAATACTACCACTGTGGTCTAATAACCTTAGGACTTCAAATCTATAGGTTAGTCACTACAGACTCAATCATAGCAAGTTTGTTCTCTTAGAACTTTGATAGGGTAGTTTGGTTGCAATAGGTTACCATATTCGTAGGTTGGTCCACTTAGGACTTGAATTGAGTTGTTCGTTTGTTACAAACGACTACTTTGTAGGTTGGTCTACATAAGACTCTTATTTGGTCGTAAAAGACTACTACAATTTGTAGGCTTGTCCGTTAGGACTTGAACTGGCTAGTTCATCTGCTAGGGACGACTACTGCGTAGGCTGGTCCACTTAGGACTATAGTCGTAAAGGACTACTACAATAGTAGGCTAGTCAACTTAGGACCTTTTTTGTTACAATAGACTATCACATTAGCAAGTTGGTCCACTTAGGACCTTTATGCAGTCGCGATGGACTACTACCTTTGTAGGTTGGTTCATTTAGGACTTTTATGTAGTCGCAATGGACTACTACCTTAGTAGGCTGATCCACTTAAGAATTTAATTTGGTTGCAATAGACTACTACATTAATAGGTTGGTCTGCTTAGAACATTAATGCAGTCGCAATGGACTACTACCTTAGTAGGATAGTCCACTTAGGACTTTTATGTAGTTGCAAATGACTATCACATTAGTAAGTTGGTTCGCTTAGGACTTTTATATAGTCATAATGGACTACTACCTTTGTAGGCTGGTCCCCTTAGGACTTTTATGTAGTCTCAATGGACTATCACATTAGTAAGTTAGTCTGCTTAGGACTTTTATGTTGTCACAATGGACTACTACCTTTTTAGGCTAGTCCGCTTAAGACTTTTATGTAGTCGCAATGGACTACTACCTTTGTAGGCTGGTCCGCTTAGAACTTTTATATAGTCATAATAGACTATCATATTAGTAAGTTGGTCCATTTAGGACTTTTATGTAATCACAATGGACTACTAACTTTGTTGTCTGGTTCGTTTAAGACTTTTATTTGGTCGCAATAGACTATACACATTAGTAGGTTGGTCCGCTTAGGACTTTTATGTAGTCACAATTGACTACTACCTTCGTAGGATGGTCCGCTTTGGACTTTTATGTAGTCGTAATGGACTACTACCTGTTGGGAATTGTATGCCCTAAAGACCAATAGCACTAAGACATCTCAGTGAATGGATATTATAACAATTAAGAATCAATGCATCTTACATGAACATCTCTATACTCTTCTTATATTCTCTATATATGCATGCTAAGCCTCCTTGATTTAAGTGAATGGCATAGGTACATGGTGATCCACACAGAAGGTATATGCCATGAGGCTTGAATCTAAACTATAGGTTCATAACCATACAGTGAAGTTGGGCACTTCACTATGAAAGGTTATAATGAGAGAGTCTCCCATTTGGTGGGGTGACCTACCTTGGTCATTGGAGGGGCTTTCTAAACTTTTCTCATTAGTGCATGAGAGTACATTGAACTGGACCATGGTAGATGTGATTTCTGTAAAAGTACTATCGCTCGTATGAGATCAGAAACATCTCAAGCTACTAAGAGATCAATGTTTTAGTTCTTGAGCATATGTGGATGACCAATGAACTCAAGGACATGTATTTTGATTCACTATGAGTGAGACCTTATATGGGTCAACAACTCTGTGTTTTGGATACATGGGCTTGACTAGTTGGCACATACATATGTGTCAAGTCGTTCTATGCCATCTTAACAATGGGTTATCCCCTTTTGTGACATCCTATTAATCATCGGAACCTAAATACTTAGTAATACAGTCAACCAGGACTATATTTAGATATTGAACTTAAGGGTCGCTCCCTGGATCAAGAGGATAATATCTAGATGATGATTAATGGAGGATTAGAGGCACAAAGTATAGAGGCAATCAAAAAAAGGTGGATAGTACAAAGACAAGACCTGGTATTGATTACGGTTTCTACATAGAGGGGCATTGTGGTCTTTTATACTTAGTAGGTCATAGACATAGTCAAACCTCGTTTGATTGCATCATGGGAATAAGTATTCGTACTAGAGTTCAGCCATAACTCTTTAGTGGAATGAGCTAGGGTTAAAATGAATAAAATGCAGCTAGTGTCTAGCATGGGCATTTTAGTCATTTTAAAGCTAGGGCAAATATGTCTTTTAGTCCCTCTTCTAGCTAATTTCCATATTGGTAGGTACACTTTCCTCTTCTCTAAGATTGGCGTGTGGAATGTGTGGTTTTAGCAAGTGTTATGCATGTGATAGGATTAGGAAGTTAAAGGATAAGATTGTAGGCTAGATAGTTATGTAGGACTAATTTATGATATATTCAATTTGTTTGAAATAGGATTATCATAAAAGAAGAGATAATCCTACATTTATCTAGTTATCTCTTGGAAAATGATATAGACACAATTGTATCTACATACGTTTCCTATAGCAACTACAAGTCCTTCACTCCACTATTTCTTCCTATCTATCACACGAGTATATATAGGACTCTTGCTAGGGTTTTTCATATGGCTAAGATGAGAATTAATTTTCCTTCTTTGTGAGAATATCACGCGGCCATAGAGAGAAAATGAGAGTGAGTTTCATCCCACAACGAACATCACCAAGGCTTGGAATTAGAATAGAAGAGAAGATCAATTGTGACTTCCCTTTTGTAGCCGCAAATTTCTTGTTCCATGGTGTGGAACTCTTGGCCAAGGCAAGCATGGAGGAGTGGTGTCCACTCATTGCAGCCATCATGTGGTAAGCATCATGTAGTGTTGAGTTTTTGACACTAATACTTTAAGGTAATAAATCTGTCTGCGAAATCTTAAACTGTATTTTATGCATGTATGCCGGTATGTTTATAAGTATTTGCTTGGTTATCGGTTCTTGATTGCTTCTGCTGCACTAGATTAAGTTTTTGATGTCTGAATCACTAGTAATCTAGGTGTTAGAACCTTGGTTAACAACCAACAAGTGGTATCAGAGCCACGCCAAATGCAATACATGTTAAAACATTTCATTAGAATAGCTGGAAAAATGCTAGAGAGTCCATGATTGGCGGATTGTTTAGGCTAAGCGCGGACTGATTTTGTGTGCTATGATTATGTGGGATTATTGCATGATAAATGAGGATACTAACCCTTGTTTTGCAGCCAATAATAACCCTTCCTTAATGGTTAGAATGCATGGTAATTATTGTGGTTCTGATTTTTCAGCTTTAATGGTTTATGTATGATTATTGGATTGGTGATTTATCCAATCAGTTTGTTATCTTTAAATCATTTAGATAGATGAATGTAAGCTTCGTAATGAAACATAGGACCATTTGTAATAGATAGGTTTGCTATTTTGCAATTCTATTACGAAAATACTTATACAATGCCGAGAATCACGCGAGCCAAGTCAAGGATGCAGTGCAGAATTTTTATAGACTGTTTTTGATGATTTTCTCGAGGAACCAGTGGCGGTGTGGAGAAAGTTTTGTGGCTGTCCGGACCCTCCATAAGTGGTGGAGTGGTCGAGTGTAGTGGTGGAAAAGTTCTATTGGCAATAGGACACTTGGATGCTTATCCAAATCTAAGACTCCTAGATTGTGGCTGATTCCTTCATCCACAAGGAATCTTGGAAATTTGGATAAGATAAGAGTCTTGTTGTGATTAGGATAAGAATCCTATTGGCAGTAGGACACTTGGATGCTCATCCAAATCTAAGACTCCTACATTGTGGT
This sequence comes from Ehretia macrophylla, assembly GCA_037974665.1. Lineage (NCBI taxonomy): Eukaryota > Viridiplantae > Streptophyta > Magnoliopsida > Boraginales > Ehretiaceae > Ehretia > Ehretia macrophylla. The sequence continues at coordinate 9,303,503 of CM075767.1, read as the reverse complement.
TGAATTCTTTATCCACAAGGATTCTTGGAGATTTTGATGAGATAAGGAGTCTTGTTGAAATTGGGATAAGATTCTCATTCCTAAAATAGAAATCTCCAAGAATGGCAACTTCCACTTCCAAAAATGAAAAGTACAAGGAACCATCAAGGAAAGGGTCGTGGTGTATGGATGCATGCCTTTACTTTTCAAAATTGTGAATGATGCTTTATTTTGAATGGATGTATAGACATGAAACACCTAGTAGCATGACCAATCATTAGGATTTAAAAATGGCTAAATCCTAGAGAACCTTAATTAAGTATGACTAGTTAATGACTATTTGAGGTTATTGATTTCATAATTGGTTAGGGAGATGCCCTTAGAAACCAAACATTAACTAGATACCTAAGTTGCTTACCTAATCCCGAATAGGTATATGACTATTGCAATTAAACGTAAAGTTTTAAAAGCAAGGATTTAAGGATCAAGTTTGCTTGAATTTAAAACTTAAAGGTGAAATTGCAAAGACTAGTTACAAGTAAAAACCCTTAGTTTAAAAGATCAAGTGGGAGAGGGGATTTGGAAAGAACCCCATGGCTTTCCGTTTTGGTCTATGCTAATAGTGAGAATGATTCTGAGCTCACCTGCGTGTGGGTCGTTCCCTTCGGAGGATAGTCTCTTTACTTAGACTTAGCAAGACTAGATTAAAGTGAGTTTCAACGAAGTGTTGATAGGAGCGACCATCCCCTCGATGGAGTGTTTGTCAAAGATCGCTTCATAGAATATTGATTAAGGTTAGCTGCCCTTCGGTAGGCTCTGATCAAGAATATTCTAAATGAAAAGACCTCATGGAAAAACGGTTAATACACTTAACATTGAAGAATAGTATCCTCCCTTCGGAGTTCTTGCTATTTCTTCAGTGAAGCTGAACATAAATTAGTGATTGAAATATCATTGGATGGGTTGTCATCCAGATGGTGATGTTTCAAATAAGTGGCACTTAACTTAATCAAAACTGCAACATGACCACCCTTTCAGTGGAATGTTGTGAGTAGGATTAAGACACTAAGACATCTTAGTAGTTTAAGGGTTCAACTACTAAAATTAGAGAATTTAGATGTCAAAAGATTATGAATGTCATGCTTTCCTTTTAACTATCATTCATATGCATGCATTATGAATATAATTGTTCGATTACTGATATATATTGTTTGTGAAAATATTCAGAGATGTCAGAAAATTTAGATTCCTCTAAAGTCCATTATATCTTTATGAATATTTTGACTGAGTATAATTTCGAAAGTTGGATGTATGACCTAGACATAGTACTTGAAGTAGAAAAATGCAAGTACATCTTAGACCAATCTTGACCTCAAGTTTTTCTACGTTCATTTAAAGATTGTGCAGAGGCAGAAATACTATGGGTGCAGGTCGATAACAAGGCTAAGACCATTATGTTGGGTGTAACGCCCCGATCCCTCACGAGACCGGAGGCCCCGACTCCATTCCCGAGGTCACGAAAACGAGAGAAAATTGACAAAGTCTACCCGATTTATAAGACTATTTGATAGTTGTACACAGGCTATATAACCACAAAATAACTCCTTCACAATTCTCGTCCACCAATATCAACATATACAACAAAACTACTCAAGGCCATCCGAGCCTTAGAACTCAACAGACTCAACCAAAATTCACGAACAAGCATGCAATCTATAGTTATCAAATCCAATTCACAGATGCATGCAAGCTATCTAAACAATAAGGTAATTCTTTATAGTTATTACATGCTAGTAGTATTAAATGTCTAGATACAATTCTTCACAATGTAACATAAATACATACAAAGTTTCTCTAGTCATGAACTTTATTACAAGATAAACTTTATATTTAATTTACATAGACTACATATGACACTCTAGCTGAACAACTTCAAACTTGAACCTCGTGCCGCCAAGCTTTGCTACCTGAAATATGTCATGCGAGGAATGAGCATACTAACCAGTATGCCCAGTGAGGGAGTTTTTTTTCGAAAAGGTTTTCGTGCAATGCAGGTAAAGCATAAAATCAATTAACGAGATAAGTACTCAATCGAGATGATAAACAATTAACATATTCGGATCTATAACTAAGTACAAGCACTAAAGGATAAACTTTGTAACGTATTAGCCGTATAGACACAATTAGCAATATGACATCAATATACCATTAGCAACTAATTGTTACATAATAAAGGAATAAGAATATTCACATCAAGTTAAGTATACAATAAACTACAAGATCACGATCCAAGGTAACTCTCCAAGGAACAAGGGGCCAAGCGAGAGTTACACAATAGATATCCACGAAACAAGATAGCAATTAAATCGGTTAACACAAGTATCACGTAGTCAAGCTTGACTCAATCAGGATTAAACTTTGGCACATTCTAGAGGTAACCTCAGGTACATTCAGGAATTATATTCCGACACATCGCACATTCAGGAGTTATACTCCGGCACATTCAAGTGATCAAGTACTCAAGTCATAAACATATTCACACACAAGTCATAGCCATGTACCAATCCAAACAAATAGAATTTATCAACCCAATCAAAGCTAACACAACTAGCATAAAATCAAGTAACCGTATACAAGCCCTAATCAACATCACACAACAACCACTTAACGAACATTAGCACTGTACAATTGGGATATAAGCGTTAACCATGAAATAACCACAAATACACAAAGGGTCATTAACATGTCTTTTACAAAACTTCACCAATAGCTCACATATACCTTAGAATTACATTTAACATACTATGAGCAATTACAAAGCAATACAAGTACCAAAACACTTAATTCTCACATTTCTCCTTTGTTAATTTAAGTCATTTAGCTTCCTAACGAAATAAGAAGTTCAAGATACGCAAACTAACTATTCTACATCCCTAATGGTACCTAATGACACCATTTAGCACCTTTAAAACCCACTTTAAATCACAATTACATATATCACCCAAAAAGTCCTCTTTATGCATTTACTTTACAAGTACCTTAACCAGGGTTCAATTAAACGAAACAAATGCATTTCTAGTACTTCCACACCTATTAGACACTAGCCATAATGTCCAAACGTGCCCGGATTTACAATACACCCAAAACCCTTTTGTAAAGTTGGCTCACTTCGCATTTTTACTAAGTTACGAGCAATTAAACCTCACAGGGTCTTTAGTCTACCTTCATTAATATCTAAAGCACCTAATTGAAGCATTGAATCAAGCTATAAGGCTCATTTTCTCAAAACTCTAAAACACGTCACTATTCACTGCCCTAAAATCAAACGAACGAATTTAACCGATTAAAAAGCGAAGCAATAACATAAATGTGGTCTCTATAACATGTATGTATCATATATAACAAGATTTAATCATATCATAAGCTAATAACAACAAATCTAAAAATTTGGAAACTTGACAACATTTTAAAGATTGCAAAAACACATGCAAATCCCTTACCAATTGCACGTAGAAGCTAGTAGGAGGCTAGAGGACACTCAAAATCACTTGCTCCTAGCTTGGTGTGGCCTAAATCAAAGGTTTGAAGAGCAAAATCTCCTCTTTTTTCCCTGTTGCTGCTGTCGGGTTTGGGCTTGGGACAAGGGGGTATTTCTTGATTTGTTTTTGCTATGTGTGTGAATGTGTAGTATTAAGTATATACTATGTATATATTATATTTAGCTAGCTTATTTAATCTACAAAAGGTGCAAAACTAAGTTAAAATTAAGCTCAAGATTTAATTAAATGTTAGTTAGCTTCAAATATAACATTAAACTACGTGACACTATTCAACGAACCATTAAAATATTTTCTAAACGAATGTTCCTAACGCATTTTACTCAAACGCACAATTTTATCATTCCTAAAATAATTAATATAGTTTAAGAAAAATGCTAATTTAAAGAAAATAATTAGTTAAAAAATGCAATAAATAGTAACCAAGGAAAGCAACAGCTAATGTACAGTTAAAATGCACAAATAGTGAATGCAACGGTTAATGGGAAGTATGATAATGATCTCGGTCGTCACATCATTCCCCCGTTACAAAAATTGCGTCCTCGCAATTTCTTATGCTCAAGAGAACCCTAACAATTGTCACAACTCTAATCAGTCTGGAAGCTAAAGAAAAACAACCTCACAGAAGCTAGTAAGAATACCCTCTGTAGTAATCATCAAGAAGTCCAGTAGGAACATCAGAAAACTCTGCGGAAGAAATACTATGCCAAAAATATCCACAGAAAGACCCATGATAACACTACTGAGAACTCAACAAGAGTACCCGAAGAATCCCCACGAAAGAAATCTCGAGCGTGATAGCCAAATAAAGGCTCCCACGAAATACCAATTAGAAAATACCAAGAATTTACCAAGAGAAAGCCCACATGGAAATGTTTGAAGATGAAGCTGAGCGGGATCTTAAAAGTAGTTCCCTTATACTACTATCTCTGATAGACACTCAATAAGAATACCAAAGAATACCATAGATGAAATACAGAACAAGAGATCCAAATGAGAATAAGAAATCCCAATAAGAAGTACCATTGTGAATCCCAGTATACGTACCCAATATGAAGTCTGACAAGAATACCATGCATGAATACTCAAAAGATATCACATAGGAATCCCAAAAGAATGCCCACGAGAATCTCATTTGTAGTTAATACACCCCCGTCAATCACAAGTTTGCACATGAGTGATTTCAGATGTTTCAATGCCAGATAGCCAAGTGTTAACACATATATACATCAGTTATATTGATATAAAATAATTCATTCTTGTTCTTACCCATTCCGTGAAGTAGTCTGATAAGGTAGACTCTGATCCGAGCCAATTACTGCGGAAGAGCATTGCCTATAGGTCCGCCCTGAGTCCCTCTGTTAGAAATTCGGTCTCGGATCCTCTATCATTTCGGGCAGTCTTATGACTCTGTGCCTGCCACTACCACAACCGGTACATTTCCCAGATCTCTTCCAACAATCATTCTTAGAATGGCCATTTTGCTTGCAAAAAGCACAATAGTGAACTTGATTAGCAGTACTCTTACTAATAGGATCCAACGCTAAAGAAGCAACAACTGGACCACCTGACTGGGGTTCCACAACAGCTGGTCTAATTTGTACTTGAGTCTAGATCGGTGCTTGTTGAGATTCCATAATAATTGATGGATCATACAATGGAGCGGGAAGATACTCCAAATGTGACATAGGTTGGTAGGATTGCTGCAAGTCAACTATCTGAATCTGAGGCTGATAATGACTCTGTTGTCCTTGAGACAGAGGGAATTGCTATTGATTTAGACTCTGAGATAAGTTCAGCCTCTTGTTAGGTTGACTACTCTCGGCTACTAAATCTGCCTTGCACTTCTCAAATCTTAATGCCGCCTTAACAGCAGCAGAGTAAGTAGGAAAATCCCGAGAAGATAAGTTGAGTTGTGTATCTACCTCCAAACCCTGGATAAATCTCTGAATCCTCTAGCTCTCAGGCTGCACCAAGGCCAGTATATAACGGGATAGTCTAGTAAATGTAGCCTCGTACTGATCAACGGTCATATTTCCATATTTCAATGATATAAACTCTTGTTCCCGCCTTTCACGTGCTACCTCAGAGATGTACTTGTCCCGAAATTCCCTAACAAAGTCAACCCACAAGTGTGGCACATCCTTCTCTTCCCACCTGAGCTTCACAGTCCTCCACCAATGCTCGACATCTCCTTCAAGTAAGAAAACAGCAATTGAGATCCTTCTCTCATTAGAATATTCTAAGACATTGAAGATCTTCTCAACCCGATTTAACCATCATTCAGCTTGTACATCATCTGGTTCCCCAAGAAATACAGTTGCCCCATGTGCAATACATTTCTCAAGTTGATCACTGCTACTATCACCAGTACCTGTTCGTCTATGTTCTACGAGTAGTTCGGTAATTCTGTCTAAAGTGGTCGACAACCACTCATTAATAGCTTGCTAACCCAGATCTGCTGCCCCTGTATTCTAACCTGAAGTCTGACTTCTACTTCTACTTCCTGCCATATGATAACTAGAATGCAATATGTTATGACAAGTATGCAAAATATGACACAAACATAGGTGTACCACATAATGAAATGATCATATAAGCATGTAATAATAATTAAAGTCACCTAAGTATTAAATTTCACGTAGAATAAGTTGACCAAGTATTCACCTTAATCACAGTAAGTACAAATAACCACTAAATTGCAAATATTATACATCTTTCATACTTCATATAAATATAACACTCAGGAACACATTATCATTCAAGTAAGCACATCAATCTTTTCAAGCAGACACTTACTACACAAGTTTTACACATTGCAGGGTTAGCCACATAAACGTACATAATTCCAATCAAAACTACACAAGGCACATAATCACATATTTGCACATAAGCGTACACATAGTCACATTGATGCTCATTATTCACATAGTCACACATATCACACATTCTTCATGTTTCACACAAGTATAACACAAAAGAACACATTTCTATTCAATTAAGTACGACCTCACATGCAAACACGTGTTCATTTAAACATACTTTCACATACACATACTCAAGGTTTCACAACCCAACAGACCAAGGACCCTGTCCCGACTATAAGCTAACTAAGCTCTGATACCACTTCTGTAAAGCCCCGATCCCTCACGAGGCCGGAGGCCCCAACTCTATTCCCGAGGTCACGAAAATTAGGAAAAACAGACAGAGTCTCCCTGATTTATAGGACTATTTGATACCTGTACACAGGCTATATAACCACAAAACAACTCCTTCACAATTCTCGTCCACCAATATCAACACATACAACAAAACTACTCAAGGCCATCCAAGCCTTGGAACTCAACAGACTCAACCAAAATTCACGAACAAGCATGCAATCTATAGTTATCAAATCTAATTCACACATGTATGCAAGCTATCTAGACAATAAGGTAATTCTTTATAGTTATTACATGCTAGTAGTATTAAGTGTCTAGATACAATTCATTACAATGTAACATAAATACATACAAAGCTTCTCTAGTCATGAACTTTATATTTAATTTACATAGACTACATATGACACTCTAGCTGAACAACTTCAAACTTGAACCGTGTGCCGCCAAGCTTTGCTACCTGAAATATGTAAGGTGAGGAATGAGCATACTAACCACGTATGCTCAGTGAGGGAGTTTTTTTTTTGAAAAGGTTTTCGTGCAATGCAGGTAAAACATAAAATCAATTAATGAGATAAGTACTCAATCGAGATGATAAACAATTAACATGTTCGGATCTATAACTAAGTACAAGCACTAAAGGATAAACTTTGTAACATATTAACCGTATAGGCACAATTAGCAATATGAGATCAATATACCATTAACAACTAATTGTTACATAATAAAGGAAAAAGAATATTCACATCAAGTTAAGTATACAATAAACTACAAGATCACGATCCAAAGTAACTCTCCAAGGAACAAGGGCCCAAGCGAGAGTTACACAATAGATATCCACGAAACAAGATAGCAATTAAATCGGTTAGCACAAGTATCATGTAGTCAAGCTTGACTCAATCCGGAGTTAAACTCCGGTACATTCTAGAGGTAACCTCCGGTACATTCAGGAATTATATTCCGACACATCGCACAATTAGGAGTTATACTCCGGCACAATCAAGTGATCAAGTACTCAAGTCATAAACATATTCACACACAAGTCATAGCCATGTACCAATCCAAACAAATAGACTTTATCAACCCAATCAAAGCTAACACAACTAGCATAAAATCAAGTAACCGTATACAAGCCCTAATCAACATCACATAACAACCACTTAACGAACATTAGGACTATACAATTGGGATATAAGCATTAACCATGAAATAACCACAAATACACAAAGGGTCATTAACATGTCTTTTACAAAACTTTACCAATAGCTCACATATACCTTAGAATTACATTTAACATACTATGAGCAATTACAAAGCAATACAAGTACCAAAACACTTAATTCTCACATTTTTTCTTTGTTAATTTAAGTCATTTAGATTCCTAACGAAATAGGAAGTTCAAGATACGCAAACTAACTATTCTACATCCCTAATGGTACCTAATGACACCATTTAGCACCTTTAAAACCCACTTTAAATCACAATTACATATATCACCCAAAAAGTCCTCTTTATGCATTTACTCTACAAGTACCCTAACCAGGGTTCAATTAAACAAAACAAATGCATTTCTAGTACTTCCACACCTATTAGACACTAGCATTAATGTCCAAACATGCCCGGATTTACAATACACCCGAAACCCCTTTGTAAGGTTGGCTCATTTCGTGTTTTTACTAAGTTACGAGCAATTAAACCTCACAGGGTCTTTAGTCTACCTTCATTAACATCTAAAGCACCTAATTGAAGCATTGAATCAAGCTATAAGACTCATTTTCTCAAAACTCTAAAAAAATGTCACTATTCACTACCCTAAAATCAAACGAATGAATTTAACCGATTAAAAAGCGAATCAATAGCATAAATGTGGTCTCTATAACATGTATGTATCATATATAACAAGATTTAATCATATCATAAGCTAATAACAACAAATCTAGAAATTTGAAAACTTGACAACATTTTAAAGATTGCAAAAACACATGCAAATCTCTCACCAATTGCACGTAGAAACTAGTAGGAGGCTAGAGGACACTCAAAATCACTTGCTCCTAGCTTGGTGTGGCCTAAATCAAAGGTTTGAAGAGCAAAATCTCCTCCTTTTTCCCTATTGCTGCTGTCGGGTTTGGGCTTGGGACAAGGGGGTATTTCTTGATTTGTTTTTGCTAATATATGTGTGAATGTGTAGTATTAAGTATATACTATGTATATATTATATTTAGCTAGTTTATTTAATCTACAAAAGGTGCAAAACTAAGTTAAAATTAAGCTCAAGATTTAACTAAATGTTAGTTAGCTTCAAATATAACATTAAAATACGTAACACTATTCAACGAACCGTTAAAACATTTTCTAAACGAATGTTCCTAACGCATTTTGCTCAAACGCATATTTTTCTCATTCCTAAAATAATTAATATAGTTTAAGAAAAATGTTAAGTTAAAGAAAATAATTAGTTGAAAAATGCAATGAATAGTAACCAAGGAAAGCAACAGCTAATGCACAGTTAAAATGCACAAACAGTGAATGCAACAGTTAATGGGAAGTATGGTAATGATCTCAGGCGTCAGATTGGGTGCCATGTCAGATACTCTGCGGTCTCAACACAAAAGTATAAAAACTGTTTCTTATATGTTGATATCTTTGGAGATTGCGAGTGATGTGATGGCTACAAAGATGGCAAATGAAATGCTTCATGGTGCATGTGCACCAAATGATGCATAATTTTTTCGTCGCCAAGATCTTTGAAGCTAAGATCAATCTCGCAAATGAGGTAGAAATGATCCTTTGGACACTACTTGAATCTTATGCTTAAGACAAGCCCGAATACCTCACGGATGGATTGAGCAAAACACCCTCGAGGTTGTTTAGGGATTTTCAGGAAGTAAAGGAAGAAGAGGTGGAACAACTATCTGAGCAATTTGATGAACAGTTAAGTGGAAAGAAGAGGAATGCTAATTATAAGCCCATGGACAAGTGCTTCAAGTGCAAACAGAAAGGGCATTGAAAACAAAATTGTCCTCGATATCTTGGTAAGAACAAATTAGGTATTTCCATTAATCCTTGTTTATGAAACATATTTAGTGGTAGAATCTACTATGGTAGACTCAGGTGTCACTAACCATTATTGCATATCGTTGCAGGAGTTTCAAGTAACAAAGAGGCATAACAGAAAAACATTTGATATGCAAGGGATGGGCCAGAGCAGCGGGAGTTATTATTTTGATACATGTATTTAGAACATGCGATGAAACTATGTTTCAAGATCGCAAATTATTGTTTATTCTTTTATATACTGATGTTTTATATAAGTTAGAATGGTACAATAATAGGTTCTATTTTAATTACATGGTATTTTATATTAATACTCCATTGCATGTTTCTGAGTGAAAAGTCTTCTACCAGCGAAGTTTATTATTTTGTTCTCCATGCTAATTGAGAATGGTCAAGAATGAGTTTTGGACTCATTAGATCTTGAACCATGGGCCCAATTAGGATCTTGGCTTGTAGAAAAGTGATCAAAAGGTCACTTACAGCTAAACGACAAGGACAAAAGATATACTAGACTTGGTACATATAAGTGTAGACCAATGAGAAAATCGGTTTATTAATAGATACCCATGACTTTCATAGATAATCATTAGAAGAATGATTTTGTACCACATAACGCAAAGTTTGAGCATTTCAGGCTTAGACGGAGCATGATTAAACATGCGAATCATAGTACTTCAAATTGATCGTGAAAGTGAATATCTATTAAGGTGAGCTCAAGGATTGCTTAGTTGTGATTCAAGTGACTACACCTGATTTTACAAAAGTAAAATGGTGTGTCTAAGAGGAGCAATTGTATTCTATCGAATATGATAAGATCCATGGGCGACTCAAGGGTCTTTGATAATATTCTTTTGGGATATGCAAGTGAAATAGAGATTATGCATGTCAGTCATTAGTTCTATTTAAATCAGTACTTAGGACACTCTAATACTATGTATAGTGCTAGAACTTGTTTTTGACACAAGGTCCATCTAAAGGGTTGTCCAGCTTATGTACTGAATAATTATGCTAAGAAATAGGAAACCAATATCGGACACATACTATTGCATAGGTTATCCAAAGAATACAATATGAGGGATATTCTATAATACCAAGGAACATAGGATGCGATATAGTGTCTAGTCTAAGTACTTGGAGGTACAGTGTATGAATCTTTGAGTAACCTAACAAAGATATAGTTCTAAAACTAAGAGTTCTAGATTACTCTAGCATTATAAAGGTTGTAGATGGTCAGTAATCTAGTTCTTACGCATAGATGAAACTATCTTGTAGTGGGAGGAATTCTGGATTCCTAGATAGCTACATCAGAGAGTTTCCTTCGTAACTGACTATGATTTTCTAGTAATGGATCCCACAGATCACAAAGTAGTTATCCAGTACATACAGACATATGGAACTAATTAACATCACATCCGAAGAAATAAACCCCATAGGATGTGAATAGTATACTGTAAGTGAAGTAGATGGTCAAGAAGATAAAAATCTTCGGAGCCAGGCATGATTGCAAAGTTCTCTTAGAAAGGAATGGACCGATTATAAGAAGATGTCTTTGCAAATGATCAGGCTAGGGTCCATCTAGATACTCTTTATCATTGGTAGTCATTCTGAATGCCAGATATGACAAATAGATGTCAAGACAGTTTTCTTTGGGTAGAAGTCTTGACGGATCTAGAAGTATGCTATTGGGTTCAAGAACATATTGTCGGTGAGCTTAAAGGTCAATTTATTTGGATGAAAGCTGACATCTAGGGTACTGGAAACATTATATTTGATCAGATTCATTTTTGATCAAAATGTTAATGAGCCCTGTATGTGTAAAAGAACAAAGAAGATTATTGAGGAGCACTCTTGATTGCAAGTGTGCATGTACTATTTTGGTCAAGAAGTCTTCTTGAAACCAAAAATGATGAGATTGAAAAAGAGTGAACTGTGTCTTTGCGAGGTCGCAAAGATAAGACACCAGTGTTGTTTCAAGGTTCATTTTTAGAAGACATAAATCGGTTTGACATACAAGTCTCTGTGAAAAGTGGGCATTATTTTTCAGACTTGGAACATCTTTATCTCAGGATTATTGTCTGGGAGACAAGTAAAAAGATAGAAAGGATGAAGGGATTTCCATGTGTGGCAACAGTTGGAAATTGAGGGTATGTCATGATTCCGTCCCAAGTTGGATATTTGTATTGCCATGGGCATGATAAGCAAATATCAGTTACATCTAAGATTAGGTTATTGAGTGATGGATATGCATATACTTAAGTATCTTGGAGAAATAGGGATTATATGCTGATATATCTGTCTGGTATCCTAATGCCTGCAAGGTGTGTATTTTTTCAAAAATAAGTCATGTAGAATCCAAGAATGGATCTCTGGATGAATATTCACTCTTTGTATGGTTGTGAGGGATGACAATTTGGTATTGTCAGTTCAACCATGGAGATCAGAGTTTGCGGTAATAGCGGAAGCTACAAGGAAGAGAGATAGAAACTCGGGTAATTCTTAATGGAATTAGAGTTTTATGATAGTACTGAAAGCTTAGTAGTTATGTACTATAGAGACTTGGTACCAGAAGGGAACCACTATATAGGAAGAATGTTTAATAAGAGCACCACTAAGTTCGAGAGTTTGCCTAAAAGGGCAATATAGTATAGAAGATAGCTTCGGTAGATAATCTGGTAAGCCCGGTTTTACCTATGAGTCTCATTGAGAGAGTATTCTATACTCTTATGAAGGCCAAGGGTGCTGGATTAGATTAGTAGTAGTGTTCTTTAATGCAAGTGGGAGTATGTTGGGAATTGTATGCCTTAAAGACTACTAGCACTAAAACGTCTCAGTGAATGGATATTATAATAATTAAGAATCAGTGCATCTTGCATGAGCATCTCTATACTTTCCTTATATTCTCTATATATGCATGCTAAGGTTCCTTGATTTAAGTGAATGGCATAGGTGCGTGGTGATCTGCACAGAAGGTATATGCCATGAGACTTGAATCTAAATTATAGGTTCATAACCATACAGTGAAGTTGGACACTTCACTATGGAAAGTTAGAATAAGAGAGTCGCCCATTTGGTGGGGGTGACCTACCTTGGTCATTGGAGGGGCTTTCCGGACTTTTGTCATTAGTGCATGAGAGTGCATTGAACTGGACCATAGTAGATGTGATCTCTGTAAAAGTACTATCGCTCGTATGAGATCAGAAACATCTCAAGCTACTACGAGACCAATGTTCTAGTTCTTGAGCATATGTAGATGACCAATGAACTCAGGACATGTATTTTGATTCACTATGGGTGAGATTTTATATGGGTCAACAGCTCTGTGTTTTGGATACATGGGCTTGACTAGTTGGCATATGCATATGTGTCAAGTCGTTTTATGCCATCTTAACGATGGGTTATCCCCTTTTGTGACATCCTATTAATCATCGGAACCTAAATACTTAGTAATATAGTCAACCGGGACTATATTTAGATATTGAACTTGTAGGTCGCTCCCTGGATCAAGAGGATAATATCTAGATGATGATTAATGGAGGATTAGAGGCACAAAGTATAGAAGTAATCAAGAAAGGTGGATAGTACAAAGACAAGACTTGGTATTGATTACGGGTTCTACATAGAGAGGCATTGTGGTCTTTTATACTTAGTAGATCAAAGACATAGTCAAACCTCGTTTGATTGGCATCATGGGAATGAGATTCGTACTAGAGTACAGTCGTAGCTCTTTAGTGGAATGAGCTAGGGTTAAAATGAATAAAATGCAGCTAGTGTCTAGCAGGGGCATTTTAGTGATTTTGGAGCTAGGGCGAATATGTATTTTGGTCCCTCTTCTAGCTAATTTCTATATTGGTAGGTACACTTTCTTTTTCTCTAAGATTGACGTGTGGAATGTGTGGTTTTAGCAAGTGTTATACGTGTGATAGGATTAGGAAGTTAAAGGATAAGATTGTAGGCTATATAATTATGTAGGACTCTTTTATGATATATTTCAATTTGTTTGAAATAGGATTATCATAAAAGAAGAGATAATCCTACATTTATCTAGTTATCTCTTGGAAAAATAATATAGACACAATTGTGTCTACATACGTTTCCTAGAGCAATTACAAGTCCTTCATTTCACTACTTCTTCCTATATATCACACGAGTATATATAGGACTTTTGCTAGGGTTTTTCATATGGCTAAGATGAGAATTAATTTTCCTTCTTTTGTGAGAATATCACACAGCCATAGAGAGAAAATGAGAGTGAGTTTCGTCCCACAACGAACATCACCAAGGCTTGAGATTAGAATAGAATAGAAGATCAATTGTGACTTCCCTTTCGTAGCTGCAGATTTCTTGTTCCATTGGTGTGAAGCTCTCGGCCAAGGCAAACATGTAGGAGTGGTGTCCACTCATTGCAACCATCGTGTGGTAAGCATCATGTAGTGTTGAGTTTTTGACGCCAACACTTTAAGGTAATAAATATGTCTGCAAAATCTTAAACTGCGTTTTATGCATGTATACCGGTTTGTTTATATGTATTTGCTTGTTTATCGGTTCTAGTTTGCTTCCGCTACACTAGATTAAATTTTTGATGCCTGAATCACTAGTAATCTAGGTGTTAGAACCTTGGTTAACAACCAACACTACTTTAGTAGGCTAGTCTACTTAGGTCTTCTACGTAGTTGCAATGGACTACTACCTTAGTAGGCTCGTCTACTTAGGACCTTCGTTTAATAGTTTCCCTTTTTCCCGACCCCAAGATGGTGGATTGGGAACTCTGTGAGTCTCTTTTAGCAAGATAAATTTAGAGGACTATTTAGAGTCTGTTTTTGTATGCAGGCTCATACTGTGTATCCCAAATGCATGGGTATGTGTACTCGCATTTTGTTAGTTTGCTTCAGATAGGCCTTCAGATCTTGGAATCTTAACAGGACAGATTACAAAATAAGTAGGCCAAAACATATAGTATGATTTTTATTTTGGGAAACTAATTATAGTGATGGGCTCTTAGGCGGGTCGTTAACAAAGATTGACTCTACTGACCCCCTGGAGACTAACAATCCCCTAGAGGGGCAACTAACTTATGACTATAAACTCCATAGTAGGGAAGATTAACTTGATACTGATAACCTTCTAAAGAGTCTGTCCACTTGAGCTAATTGAGTCTAAAAATAGTATTTCTCAAGGTCGGTAGAATTCTAACTACTGCAATGAAAAGGTATTCATGGTAAATTGGAAGGATAAACTTGCGAGGTAGCTTGATCCATGTAGTATAGGACATTGTGCCCTATTTGTGATTAGATAGTACAATCATATTCATGAGACTGTTGGCCTCATATTTCTCTAATCCCTCACTTGGTAAGGAACTTGACTACTTGGTGATAGGTAGACGAAATGGCTTTCATCTTATGGATCCATAGCCTTCCTAAAATGATGTTATGGGGAGGAGGGGATGAAAAATCTACCCCCAAGAACCGAGTGTAGAGGTTTACACCTTCTGCGTAGGTATGGAGTCAATCTCCCCTATTGTGCTCTTATGCTTACCGCTAAATACTACTAGTATGATTGTTCGGCGTGTGATGTAAGCTTCATCAATTCCCATTCTTTTGAGGGTATGTAGCATGAGTTCATTGGCTGAGTTACCATTGTCAACGAGTATCCTCCTGACCAACTGGTTGGCCACTATTAGCTTGAGTAGTAAGGCATCGTGGTAGGGCGCACCTTGGTAGTTTATTTCATGACTAGAGAATATGATGATATGTTCTGGTTCAAACTCCCTTGGTCACTGAGACCTAAATTCAGGGCCAAACGCAAGGCGGATGCGCCTCATTATTGTTGAGTGAGCGATCCCTCTAAACTTAGATTTCTCTATGATAGCGTTGATGGTGAGCTCGTATCTTGGTGCTTTTGGAAGAGTGATATCCTGAGTCATATATTTCTTTTTTTGTAGGCCATATTTTGTATCTTATGGGTTTACTTCCATTTGACAGGTCATCTATTATCTCGTGAATGTTTTTCCTCTGCTTCTTAGTAAGGTAGGGGTCATGCCTTCTATCATGTCGGTCAGATGTCATAGTTCTTTTGTGATCTCTTATGCCATAGTGTGGCAAGGAAACGGTAGATGGCTTTATCTTTCTACCATTTGATATGGGCCCAAGCCTTGGCAAGGACATCCCCCATTGTCTTACATAGGTACTTGGTCAATTCTTTATACAATTCAGACTCGGGAAAACTCAGGGAGCAAACATTCGTAGAAGGCCGAGATGGTTGTGGCCATCTTACAATGTGGGGTGGACATATTCTCTTTGTTGAATCTTCCTATGTAGTCGCATAAGAGTTCTCATCTCCTTTGCTCGATCAGGTAGAAGTCGTCAAATTACTTTTCTAGTTTTTTGCTGCTTGCAAATTGCTTTACAAATAAGTCCGTCAGTTGGGTGAAGGATATGATACAGTTATTTGGTAGGTTAGTATACCACTGTAAGGCTAGCCCCTACCATACTAGAGCTGAAGCCCTTGCACATGCATGCCTATCTCAAATCTTGTGGAACAGCCATAGTGAACATTTTTTGCTTGTATTGCATTATATGGTGCATCCGAATCGCTAGTCCCATAGTCGAGCTTCATGTTGGGATGCTAAACTTAATTAGTCGCATATCCACCATAGTAATGGTGTCGACAAATGGAGAGTTAGTAAAATTGTTGTTGCGCTTCTCTTGATGGGGTATGAACCCGAGGATATTTTGAATGAAGGATTCAATCTCCTAAAACTGTCGAAAGAGGTCTAGGTTTTGTCCTCCTTCTTCAGTTTGTTGACTAGGTGATTGTTCTATGGTAACAATAGTCTATAGGTAGACTCCACTGTCAGGCATCTATTGGGGCGTGGAACTAAGAGGTTGCATGGGTTCTACTACTTGGCTTTGGGCAACAGAGTTTCCGCCGCTAGACAAGATGGCAACTACTGTTGAGAATGTCTTGTTCTTCTCCTCCAGTTCATGGTTCTCTTGGCAAATTGCAGCGTTTTTCGTCTCGAGTTCCTTTAGCTTGTCTTCATATGTGGCATTTTAGCTATGATAGCCTCTATCTGGGCTTGGAAATCCGAATGTGTGCCGGATTCAACCATGGTATTAGTCGTAAATGGAAGTAATATAAGGTTCCTAGCCTTCTGATTGGGTAACTAAGTTGCTAGGGCCCCACTGTGGGTGCCAAATTATTTACGTCAAAATCTACAATCATGAATATAGGGCATTAACAACCTGGGGGATCAGAAGAAAATAGAGCAACATGAGCCTGGGACACCAGTGTGGTACCGACCGAAAATACTACGACACTCAAGTTAATAGGTTATTATAAAAGATAGGAGTGCGAGGGAAAATATGGAGGGAGTTGAGGAGATTACCGGGGTATTGGGGTCGATATAAGGTGTAGGCTATTTGGAATGAAGGAGGAAATGAAGAGTATTGCTAGATGCGGTGAATACTTGATGTCATTTCCCTAGGTAGGGGTAGCCTACTTATAGGTGTGGATAGGCCAAGAGTCATTGACTCTTGAGACTTGTACCCCGAACGGGCTACTGAGAGATCGTGGTTGCTTATCCTTGTTATAGTGTTGATCTTTATCTCGAGTTTATCGATTGTCATTCGTGCCCAGTAGTCTGGTAAATTAACATATCTTTTTGATTGTCTATCTATTATCGTCCGGTAGAGTTCAGGTCGTACCCAGGTTCGTTATCGGTTGTCCACACAAGGTAGTGTTGACATTTGGGCTTAGTCAAGGGCTCTAGGCTTTCTAGTGGACCCGCTACGAGAGTAGGCCTCAACTCTTGACGTCATATGTGGGACTTGGCTTAATCATCGCGTGTTGACTAGAGTCAAGTGACCTGCCGCAGTTGGACCATGGTCCAAGTCCAATTTTGGCAATAACAATAACTTGTTTAAATAACATCAGCACTTAATGAGCCTAAAATTCTAGGTTAGGTCGACTCATGGTTGTACTTAATTAAAGCCACAAAAGAGGGAGAGATGTAAAACATTTGTAACTCTTGTTTTGGGGAGTATTATAACGAGAATCAAATACCCTTATTGGTCATAATAGCATGAATAAGTAGCCACTAGGTTTGGGGGGCTGTTATGAAATGGGTTTTTGTAAATCTACATTTGTTGCTTTTAGCAAAATGGAATTAAGAAGAGATAGGAGTTCAGTTATTTTACTTTATTTTTTATTTTTGCTATTCTATTATATGAAAACAAAGTGCAAAGACAAAGCAATCACTTTGAGCTCTTGTACGGTGTGTGCATTAAAAACTAATACGAAAGGTGTTGATTGACGAAATGGGAGCTTAGCATTTTAAAGATAACGATAGTGGTTTAGTATACTCATAAGGTAAGTACATTTTATTCGTTTTCTTTGGACTAGCATGGTTTATGTTGGAAATATTTGTTTCTTATGTGCATATATATAACTTGTAGAAATGAGATTTTCTAGCAATTCAATAATCATAAAATTGAACAGAATAAAATTAGTTATAATACTCAAAGAAGAAATTAAAGTATGACAGTAAATAAATATACAAATTAGGATAGAATATAAATTAAACTTTAAACTTAAAGTTATAGAGAAGCAAACCAAAAAGTGAGATGATATCGAGGCTCGAGTTGGACACGATGTCCTTAAGACTTTTAAATGCCCCGCTACAGTGCTTTCGGTTGATTGGCGCAAGTCTTCCAGGATACAATGATATTACCTTCGTAGTAGGAGCACACCAAACTACGAATTTAGCGAACCACTGTATAGTAAACTCTCTCTAAACATGAAACGTTAATATGACTATATGATGACCTTGTTATGCTTTCTCTTATTCTTAGTTCGTTATTTACAATGCCAACAAAACACACACATATATAGGCAAACTCCTGAGTGCAAAACATCATTGTTAGAATAAAATATTAATATATCTAATCAGAATTCTAACTTCGATGCAAGCATGCTCTACGGAAATTGATAAAACCTGCTGCACAATTTTGATACATAACAAGCATGTTGAATATTATGATTGCAACCACACTTTCACATTGTTTCAAGATTCCTTACAATAAAATATTTCCATTCACAACATTAAAATTCCTACAATACCCCCACATGAATGGAAATAGACAATGCACATAGTAAAGACACTATGCAAACATTAGAGAGAGTTTAAAAGAATGATACTGATTCCGGATAGGTAGCTTTTGGCCTTGAACCTTCCGTAGTGAGAGCTATCGGATTTACTTGCTGACCAGTGAACGCGATGTCTTGAACTGTTCAACTTTTGTGTAAACCAAGGCAATAAAACTCACACAGTATCCTCTTAACCATACTTCAGTTCTCACGGTTGTATTCGTTTTGGCTCTGAACAACTCCCAGTTTCATGAGTACTCTAGAGAATTCAGCCTTAGAAATTCTCATAAGCCCACTCCCTACTCACATAGGTGATCACTTATTAAGAATAATCCTACAATACCCCACTTGGATTTTCCAAGATATAAGTATCATTAAAACCATAGCTTATCCTAAACCACATGCAGGCAGCACTATCTGCTCGTCATAGGAATAGGTGGGAGTAATACCCCCACAGTGCTCCCACTGAGTTGTATATAATTCAGTTTTTCCCATTGAACCTAGATCCAGGGATCTCCTGTCAACAAAGTAGGGTTTTCCATTTGACAACTTTTTTAAAAATAGGCTTAAGACCTATTCCCCTCGACGATTTATACAATTGCTGTCTATTTAAGCTTTTTGTAAGTGGATCTGTATTGTTATCTTTTGACTTTACATAGTCAATTGAGATAACCCCATTAGAGGGCAATCTTCTTACGGTTTTACATCCAAGACATATATGTCTAGACTTACCGTTTATACATACCACTTTGTGCCCTTCCAATCAATGATTGACTATCGCAATATTTGTAAATAGTTGGCACAAGTTTTGGTCAATTAACATTATCCTTTAACAAATTATGAAACCACTCGGTTTCTTTTCTAGCCATAAACT
This sequence comes from Ehretia macrophylla, assembly GCA_037974665.1. Taxonomy (NCBI): domain Eukaryota; kingdom Viridiplantae; phylum Streptophyta; class Magnoliopsida; order Boraginales; family Ehretiaceae; genus Ehretia; species Ehretia macrophylla. The sequence continues at coordinate 9,283,737 of CM075767.1, read as the reverse complement.
AGATTCCACCATGAATCTGACTATACAAATTTGCTTAAAGGATTTCTTTGAGATAGTTGCATCCCAAAGACATATTCTCTCATGGATTTGAGTCTTTTGAATTAGATATCCACTTAGCATCACTGTATCATCCTAATACAGTTGGATATCTTACAACATGCAACTCATAGTTTAGAGTGTACCTTGGATACCTCATAACTCTTATAATAGTTGTCCATTGGACTGTCTCACAAATATGATATACATTAGACTACTAGAAATATGTGAATACTCTAACCGAGATATTCCTTCACTAGATGTATATTTACATTCGTAGGTGTCTTCGCTAGACTATCAGACAATACAATGAGATAGAGACTCGATTAGTCCATCAAATATTTTGGTAATATTAATTTCCAAAATACCATTTTCCACACCTGAATGTTTTACATCAGAATTACTGCTTCCAATGACCATCATGTCATTTAAACACAATGACATCTATTCCAGAGTTCTCATGTCATTGTTGTATAGCTTGTTTTTATCTACAGTGATTTTACAAGCTTACAAACTTTTTTTTCCTTTTTATAGAAGCACAAACCCCTTGGGTTGTTCTAAAAATACCTCTTCATTTGAGTCATTATTTAAGAAGGTTCTCTTTACATCCATTAGATGTATCTCAATTATCCATAACCACAATAGCTATCAACATCTCAATAGGTGTCAGCCTCGTAATTGGTGTATACGTGTTCAAGTAATTAAGACTTTGCTTGCAATCCTTGATAACAAGTCTAGTCTTGTACTTGTTAATAGATCCACCAAATTTAATCTTTCTTTAAAAAATTCATTTACACCTTAAAGTTTAATTTTCGGAAGAAAGACCACCAGTTTCCACGTATAATGGAATTAATCCACTAATAACAACTTTTTTCCAAAAAGGAACTTCAATTGTTGTTATTATTTCCTTGATGGTACGAGTTCATTGAGACCAAAAGACTTAGGCATTATAACATTCTTGCTATGTCTTAGTTTATCTTTATTGTCATTTGATATGGCCTTTTCACTATATTACTTTTATGACTACTACTCACAGTATCATGAAAAACCGAATTCTCACAAGGATAAAATTTCTCAAAATTCTACATCCTTGACTTTAAATAACTTTGACATGCATGTCCTCAAATTTTGAATTTGTACACAAGAAATCTTGTATACCGCAATAAAGATGTAATCAATAGTCTTGGGGTCCAATCTAGACCATTATAGGAGTAGGAACTCCTATTTCACCAAGATACCCCCACATTTTGAGCATTCAGAAAGGTGGTCAACATTTCTAACCTTACATATAGGTATCTTGTAAAATACTTGTGGGTTGCTTGTCAAAATAGCCTTTCCCCTCGAGTACTAAAGTTTCCTTTAATCAACAAAGTATTTAACACCACTTAGGTATTACTTTTAGTAGCGCCACTTTGTTGAAGTGAACAAGAAACAACAATTAATGAACAATACCATGTTCAATATAGTATTAAGGAAAATAGACATTGCCTTCACTATTTAACACGTTTCTGTTGATTCACAATCTCATTTATATATTGATTAAATACTTTCAAAGCCTCGTGTTTGAAATTTTGTAAATAAACATTATAAACTCTTGTGCACATATTTGAAAGAAGTAATAAATTACTTTTTTTGCCTCTAACTTGCACAAACTTTAATTCACAAATACCGTAGTGAATTTGTTCTTGACTTTGAACTCCTCAATGAATTCCAAAGTCCCCGAACTTCTCAATAAGTTCTAATGATTTTGTGTATTTGCATACTCCGCTATGCAAATAATCAAAATTCATTTGTTCTAATTTATCACACAATAAATTAGGAGGCTCCAATAGGTATATTGAGAAATTATTTGTTTCCACAACAATTGGTACAAAGGTTTTTTAAACTCAATTTTAATAAACCATCACATAAGTACCTTCAAGGCATGTATAACACATATATACATATATCATATCCTTAAGAGTACATAACATTTTGTTATGTACATATCTAGACAAATAACTTTTATTCTATTACAATCACAGTGTATAAATATGGACTCATGAATATACATATCATAATTACATTTATGAATTGTTTTTCATATTTTATTAGTCCTAAAAAAGAAGTTCACCCAAAATATGATATTTATCAACTATCATATTTTTTTACCCAATTCTTTGCTCCTACCAATATTGGCCTAGAGACCAAATACGAGCAAATATAATTTAACTCATTTATAGGTACAAATCAAGATTTATTTTAATCATGAATAAATCATGGCATAAAATCTCATTTTGCCTCTCCAAGACAATATTTCAACCACATGAGATTATTATAAGATGCAAATATACTCCCACAGTATTTATCAAATTAACCACATATTTGCAATTTCATATAATCAATGATTTTGATTTGTACTAGAATATACACATTATCCAAATATTAAAATTTATATTTCTACTAGAAACACAATCTAGGAAATATAGTAGACATGAGAGAATAAAAGATCAGATATGAGCTGAAGGTATATAAACTGTCATGTCACAGATAATTAGTAGTCCACGCATCTTAAAGGCCAATAGAAGATATTAGCTCAGTGGTCATACAACTTTTCAACAACCTGGAGGTCTCACGTTCAAAACATGGCAGCCACAATTACAAACTAATTTTTGTTTCTCAAAACCCAAGTGGGCCCATGCTGGACATGATTCTCGATAACCATGTCTGCCATCTACCAAAAGTTGGTAGTCACAAATTGACTTTTGTCTCTCTGCACATGACACTCAACAAATAAAATTAGCAATCCTCAAATCAAGAATGCTATCACATGAATTTTGCATGATTTATATATTTCACCACTTATCATGCGCCACTTGTCACACGTTCATTGGCTGTCAAAGATAGCAAATAAAACGACGTAGTTTTTGGTTATCTTCTTCTTCACAGCCATGAGAATAATTTTTCCAGATTATAAGCAATCTTTAAAAATTCATAACTCTTTCATCTTTAGTCCAAATCATACGAAATTTGAACTATTAAATTCCTAAAGTTGAGTAAAACATAAATACACCAATTAATCACAGAGACCCATCAACCATATGGATTCGAAAAACATGTATCTATACAAAAAAATATACAATGTTTGATAGGAACTTATTTAGGAACATCATATAATCATAAAACAAGCCTATATTATTTTCTAATATTTCAACAATCAGAATAGAATAGGCTCTCATAGATAAAACATGTTTGCTTTATTTTTCAAGATATACATTCATGCAGAACATAGTTTCACTCTTACAGTTAAAGTTATGTTCTCATTTTTAGTCACAAATCTGTTATGTCCAGTCACGGATACATCTCCATTTCTAAATTCCTCATTGAATCCAGTCCCAGTCAAGATAACGTTAATATGTTCAGTCTCAATAGTCATGATAAGATTGTTCTCAAAATTTATCAATAAATTGCATTTAAATGCATAGATAAGATATATAAATATATTACACTACTATTCTAATAGAATAGTAATAGAAATGCTATCCATAATGAAAGTAAAATGAAGATAACAATTACTGGAAATAATTGTATAGTAGAGTAGGACTAAAGAAAACACTACTAATAAAATACTCTGGCATTAAAACACAAGCAGCGCTTGGTTGGGTGGTAGAGTCACTTGATATTTTCCTTCTGCTCTTGCGATCAAAACTTGTTAGCAGCAACTGGTTAATATATTAAGTATTTTTTTGCTTCTAAAAACGAACCAGTTAGGTCTTATAAAATTATTACAAGCTTTGCACAGCACTGCTGTTCACACGAAAATTAGATAAAGGATCAGCATTCAAGTGAAATACTTTCAGTTCATGCATAGAAAACAAAAATTCTTATCATTCTCATTTTAAGTCCAAATTCGATGAAATTAGCTTCATAAATTTAAGAGATATATGGAAACATAATTTGTTTTCCAGTTTGTTGCACTTCAAATAATGACATCAAAGAAATTATAAATTTAAAAGTCTTAAGATTGTTGGAAATATTTGTTTCTTATGTGCATACATATAACTCGTAGAAATGAGATTTTTTAACAATTCAATAATCATAAAATTGAACAGACTAAAATTAGTTATAATACTCAAACAAGAAATTAAAGTATGACAGTTAATAAATATACAAATTAAGATAGAATATAAATTAAACTTTAAACTTAAAGTTATAGAGAAACAAACCAAAAAATGAGATGATATTGAGGCTCGAGTTGGACTCGATGTCCTTAAGACTTTTAAACGCCCCGCTACGGTGCTTTCGGTTGATTGGCGCAAGTCTCCCAGGATACAATGATATTACCTTCGTAGTAGGAGCACACCAAACTACGAATCTAGCGAATCACTGTATGGTAAACTCTCTCTAAATATGAAACGTTAATATGACTATATGATGACCTTGTTATGCTTTCTCTTATTCTTAGTTCGTTATTTACAATGCCAGCAAAACACACACATATATAGGCAAACTCCTGAGTGCAAAACATCATTGTTAAAATAAAATATTAATATATCTAATCAGAATTCTAACTTCGATGCAAGCATGCTCCACAAAAATTGATAAAGCATGCTGCACAATTTTTGATACATAACAAGCATGTTGAATATTATGATTGCAACCACACTTTCACATTGTTTCAAGATTCCTTACAATAAAATATTTCCATTCAACAACATTAAGATTCCTACAGTTTATGCATCAAAATTTTGGTGAGCATCCTAAGATTGATTCTTGTAACGATTTTTGCATAGGTTACTAAGTAATTTCTCAAGGCTGTAGCTATACTTAATATTATGGGTTAACTCTCCAAATTTGGACTTTGGTAGTTTAACTTGGGACTTTCCTCCTTTCAATCGACGAATAGAAGTTTTGTAGACTTGTCTTAGCCACTTGACTACGGTATAAGGTTTTGTTGAAAGACTTAGTTAAAATCAATTTCATGAGCTCAACTGAAATCACGTATCTATATTGTTAACTTTTTTTAGCATATGAACTTAAAATGTTTTTCGATATCTTTTTACGTGATTTTAAAACAAACTTGGGACCAAAGCCTAGAAGTATATATGTTGAGAAATTATTAGAATTATTCTCATATATAGTTATGCACACTGAACATTTGGAAAGATAACATTGAGATATTCTGGGAAATGGATTTTGACAGCACATCTATGCGGAATGCAATTCGAGTGAACCAAATAAGTTAGGAAGAGGCCTACGCATCAAGAAGTTTCCTAGATACTTGGAAGACTACGTAGTATTTGAATGTTGTGATTTGCTACAATTTCACTAATTAATATGTAAGACTTAGCTTTAGGCTTTTCTTTCAACTATATATCATTTTGTATAGTATATCAGTAAGATATAGAAAACTATCTAAATTTTTCATCAACTGATATGGAACGTGATACAACTTACTCTTTGTATATGCATGCATCCCATCAAAACTAGCATCAGTGAGGCAAAATTTTCTGATTGTAACCAAGAACATGAAATGAAAATGGTAAAGGCTTTGTTGGGGGTCTCTTTTGAGATTCACCCCCTACGAAGGCTTACGAATATCCTCCATTTCTGGCATACGTGAGAACTTGCAGACGATGGCAAAGAACACCACAGTAGATCTGAAAGTTTTGTTCCAAGCTCGAGGTGAGCAAGGAGGTTGAGGCTGATTAGATGGTGAATCCGATGGTCTAGGTTAAGTTTGAGGAGAAGTTGACTACTTGTCCAGAGGCAAAAACTTCCGCACATAGAGAATCAAATGTGGACTTCTAGTGTTAAACAAGCATGAAATGAACTACCACCAGGCCTTTGCAAATTGCTAACTAATGCTTATGATCAGGTGGAAAAATCAGAGAGAATGGTGCAGAATCTTTACAATATAAGTAAAGCCTCAACCCATATTTGAGGTGCAGAAGTCCAAATACACACACTGATCTCTCTTCCACTTAACACTAGTAACTTCCCACACACGCACAAATATACATAAACACATAGATATGTATATAGCATTTTTTGGGTTGATGAAGGATCATTATCATCAACTACAAATGGCTGAGACACCAAACTCAAAAACGGAATCAAGCAGCATCACACTCTCATTGTCACCATCACCTTCTCATCGCTGTTATGATCATCACTGGTGGTTGAAGACTTATCTCCACTGCGTTTGGGTCGGTGATTCTGGCCTGATTTTCTGGATGTGGGGTGGTGGGCGAAGCCCACTTGATGATGAAAGTGAAGAAGGTGATGGTGAAGATGAGAATGCGATCGTCTTCATCACCTTCTTCGCTTTCATCATGATGTAGAACAGAAGTAGATGCAAGGTTGTTCATGTTAAAAAAAGGTGCACCAACAAGAATGGTGGTTGTTGTAAATGTAGAAAATGGTGATGGGTCTTTGGAGAATGGGCAATTTGAGAACAATGAAGATCCGAGACAGGCAATTTGATACTGATGATAGAAATCATGTTCTTTTGTTTTTTTTGTTGTTGTTACTATTCAATAGTTTTTAAATGAGATAATGCCATTTTCTCTCATGTATTTTTTGTATTACCTAGATTCCCATGGCTTTTAACACCGTTAATAAACCATTAGTGTTCAAGGATAATATTGTCTTTTTGGGAAAAAACCTATCTGCTACCCAAAGCAAAAGCAAAGAGAAAATCGATCAGAAAAAATAAAGAGAAAAAAATATTATCTCCATTACGGATCTACACACACCATCAACGATTAACACTATATCCAAATCCCAAATCCATTACACACACAAACAGAGTAAAGTGATGAAAATCATTGTTACCCACTTCGATCTGTGAGGTGTTGCTGCTCGAATTGGTCTCCTTGTCGGCACAGATTTGTGAGGTGTTGCTACTCAGAGTAGTATTCTTGTAGGCACAGAAAGATATGTGCATGGTTATCTAAGTGCTAGAATCATTCTGTTGTTTTATAAGTCCTAATTCCAATGACAAGAATAAAATATGATTTTTTTTTCTTTTCATGCAATTTAGTGTCCATAAAATCGTTTGTAAATAATTGTTTATTGTATATATAATTGTTGTCTTAGGCTGCTAGATGTCTATAAAATTGAAGCAATTTTGATAAACAATTTAGCATTTTGAAGTTAACACAATAATAATTTTTCACATGAATTGGTATTCTGTTTTATATTTAACCTTATCTTTTTGTCTTTCCTTCCTTACTCCAATTCTTCTTAATTTTATTTTGTAAACTTCTGTTCGTATGAATTTATAGGATGACATTCAAATTGATGTTATTTACAATGGAGAACACTTAATTGTAAATGGCTTGGAGACAAATGGTTATGGTTATATAGAAATGTTGAATGATACATGTGGGGCATTAGGAGGTGAATGGTATCTTAAGGGATGAGGGTGTGACGTTTCTAATTGAAAGAGATGAAGATGTGCAGATGCTATTACAATTATATCCAAGAATAGATAAGCATGCATATATCTTTATGTGCCGACAAGAATACTATTCCGAGCAGCAACACTTCGCAAATCTGTGCCGGCAAGGAGACCAATTCGAGCAGTAACACCTCAGAGATCGAAGTGGGTAACAATTATTTTCATCACTTTGCTTTGTTTGTGTGCGTAATGGATTTGGGATTTGGATATAGTGTTAATCGTTGATGGTGTGTGTAGATCTGTGATGGGATGATATTTTTTCCCTTTGTTTTTTCTGATCGGTTTTCTCTTTGCTTTTGTTTTGGGTAGTAGATAGGTTTTTTCCCAAAAAGATAATACTATCCTTGAACACTAACGGTTTATTAACGGTATTAAAAGCCATGTAGGAATCTGGGTAATACAAAAAATACATGGGGGACTTTGGGATTTATAGCTCAACACATGGGGGAAAATGACATTATTCCGTTTTTAAATTTTTGTACGTAGAAACTTTTTTCTGGTCTTTTATTTTTAGGCAAACATTTGTTCTTTGTCTGTGCTTATAATTACATTCAATTCTTGTTAACTGTTTATTGTTCGTTTAGTATGTGCACCCCTGATCAGTCCTTTGATTAGAAGTAATTTCACAAGATGAATTTTGGAGAAACTTTTTCTTATATTAGCGGGATGGGTCCGACTTTAATATAGATGTTAAGACATATGTCATACCCCAAATTTGACAGGACCAATGCAGGACAATACCGTCGCCAACTTTAGAAGATCAATTTTGTAAGTACGCAAGGCACTAAACAAAATAGGGTAAATAGCACTAGACCCTCCTATGGTAGGTCGTAAATGCGTAAGACCCCCCTGTGGTCACAAAAATGCATAGGACCCCCCTGTGGTCCAGTCATTGGTGCACACCGCCCCCCTCGGTCAAATTTTCTGTTACTTTTAATGGGATGTGTAACACACACGCACTCTTAGCAACTTGGATTTGTTTTTAATAATTTTGTCAATAAAATAAGTGTATTTATTGACCAAAATACCCTTTTTCACAAAAAAAAAAAAATAAACAATGTCATCTTCCCCAACTCTCTCCCCCCTCCCCCCCCCCCCCCCCCCCCCCCCCCCCCGCCGGAAAAAATGTGTGTTTGTTGCCCATTGCTTTTTTCCCTTTCGCTATTCCAGCCAAGCCATGGATGACCAAAACTCTTCTTCTTTAATGTCTTTCACATGCTGATGCACAAGCCATGGATGCACAAGCAATGCAACATTGCACGATTCCAGCCAAGCCATGGATGCACAAGCAATGCAACATTTGCACGCAGACTGCACCACCAACACAAGCACTCTACCAATTAACACCACTTGCACAATACATTGCACACAGACTACTCAATTTTCACAGGCAATATTGTAATTCACGAAAACATACACACCTCCACTTCTTTCCACCGTCGGTGTCGTTATAGGCATTGGTATGTTTGATTGACCCACGAATTAGAAGAAGAAGAAGACGACGTTGATTGTTGATGACGAGTCGTCGCCGTCGGTGATGTTAATGATGAGTCGTCATCGTCAGAGAAGAAGAAGACGACAACGTTGACTGTTTCCATTTCTTTTATTTTTTAATTTTTTTTAATTACTACTATTATTTTATTGTCAAAAATATTAAAAATCAATAAAAATCGCACTTCACGCGCATGTACTACACATCCTGTCAAAAGTAACGAAATATTTAACGGAGGGAGGTCGTGTGCAATGCGGTATAGACCACAGGGAGGACCTACGTATTTTTGTGACCACAAGGGGGTCCTACACACTTACGACCCACCATAGGGGGGTCTAGAGCTATTTACTCAACAAAATAAACTAAAAACCCCAAGTAAAGCGAGTAGCTGATCAAAAAAAAAAAGTGAGCAGCAACTCAAAGGATCTAATCTAAAATACAAAAAACATAAGTGTTGAAGTCCCCAAACACCATTAAAATATAACTTCAAAAGTTACACAACTCAAGGTAAAAATCCAAACTAATCTGAAGAAAATTAAGTTATGACTCGAATAGAGGGTCACATAAAATTGAATAATAACATGCTATATTGTTAATTACGATTGATGATAACTGGAATTAGATAATTACCAATGATTATAGAAAATAACAATGAAGCATGATTGGCTAAGCAAAAGCGACAAGATACACTAAGAAATTCACTTACACAGTCACAAACATTTAGAAATAGGTATACCCGTGATAGAATTATATTTTAAAGTAAGAAAAAAGAGATTGATAATCGAATACTTCATGAACGTTCACGATAGACAAAGGCTCATAGTAAACGAATAAATTAACATGATTATTCAGGAAATTACCACACTAAATAATTTAACTGGCACGAGAGTCACTGAGCAGTTGATTAAAGAAATCACCAAACAACCTTGACAATCAGTAACAATTATACAATATAAGGAGATAAAAGTATTATTAAAGTTGTAGCTACCAAATAGCATTAAGTTTTGATCAATAACACGCTATGAATACAAGGCCTCCATAGATACTCACGATATGATGATAATTCACCAATACAATAAGATGATATTTCACCAACACTTCACTTCACTTTGCTTTAACGTACAGAGATTTAATAATATTATCAGTTTCAATAAACGGCATAAGAGTAATTTAAGTACACAAAACGCATCCACTTAGTATTTAGAAAAATAGGCAAACACGTGCAGAAGGAGCCCTACAGGAAAGTTTAACTCCAATAGTAGTGCATAGAAAGGAAGATTTTAATAAGGATTAACAAAATGTAAATATGATAAAATTTCATGAGGAAGGTGGAATTGCCTTTTGTTCAAGAAAACCAATTCAACGAAGAGACACAATTCAACTTTTCAAGTTAATGATAGACTGAAATATCAGAAAATAGTGGCACGATACTTGCTTTGAATTAAACGAGAATTATTTAAGATGTCAAAATGAGGTCTTACGAAGAAAAGTGTCGTAGTACTTGCTAGAACTAAAAGACTAACAAGATTATAACAGGAGGATGAAAGTGTCTAATCAATATTCCGTCTAAGTTTATTTCAGTCCATGAAAATTAAGGATTAAATGTGCTATAGGTTTGAGATGACAATTTCTTTCATTTAAAAGAATCCAATGCACTGCAGCAATGTGAAACAATGAAATTCGCAGCCAAGCTAATAATTGAAAAAAAACAAAAAAAAAAAAAACTTGCCAAGGCCATAAAGGTATCCAAAGTTAATGTTATTTGCTTAGAAAGTGTCATCAAAAAACTGATTCAACATAAATAAACAAGAAATTGAAAAATTATTAGACGTTGTAGAGCAAGTGATGTCACAAGAGGAAGCTAATCGTACATAGGCATATTAAGAGAGTTGTTTCTCTGAGTTGACCCTGAAAAATTATCGAGATTAGACATTAGAAAAGATATGATGGTGAAAGAAGCTGCTGGCGAGAGGTTAAGTCCCTACTTCGTCTGATGGAGAGAAAGAGAAACGGTTCATGATCAATTTATATTGTGGAGCTACTCTATTTATAGTTGTATCTCTCCATCTGCATTAATTCTCTTGCCTCTACCTTATTCCCTTTCTTTTCCCTGAGCTGTTCTTTCTTCCATTCCGTCTTTCCCCTCGTTTAATGATTCTCTAAGTTGACTTAATCCCACTATTTATGATTATCTAAATCTCACATCCTTTTGATTTTTATCTTCATTCTTTTGATTTAATTCCCCGAGAAACCAAGCTTGTGGCTATTGGCTTTAATATCATCAAGAAACATGTTTTTTTTTTTTTGTAGTGTTTCTTGATGATATTAGAGCCAATGGTTACAAACTTAGTTTCTCCAATTTGGGGAGAATTAACTCAAGGGAATGAAGATCAAAATCAAAGGGGTGTGGGACTTAGGCTAACTCCAACAACTTTTCTATTTTTTACTCTACATGTAGAGAATTTGAACAATTTCTCTATATTTAAGGATTCACTATTTCACGTTTACTCTAACAGCTTTTCTACCTTTAATTTCTGGTAATTCCTATTTCATTTTCACTTTAACAGCTAACCTAGTTTAGTTTTTAGTGTCAGATGCTTTTGGAGATGTTTAGGGAATGAGTTCAGCATTTCCACATAAGCATCTCCACTGGAGATGCTGAATATTAGTTGTAGTTACTCTATAAAGTAGAGAATCCTTAGGAAAGGTGTTGGAAACCAAAATTTTCAATAACTTTTTTACATACAGAGAATTTGATGCTTTAGGGCACCTTTTGGTAGCACCACTTACTCGACAATGTCTAATAATTTTTAAGTTTCTTGTTCATTTTTGTTGAATCAGTTTTGTGTTGACACTTTATAAGCAAATAACGTTAACTCTACCATCATTTCTAATGGTTTTGCATGCTCACCTATGAGCCTACCAAATTTTGAATATGACCAACCAACTGCTTATTGCGGTTTCAAGTGCCATAACAGCAGGTAGTAGGGCAACATATTAAAATGATATCTTGAAGTTTTTCTCATTAAAGCCATCTAATTTTGGCTTGTTAGAAGATATGATACACGACTATCTCACTCCGTCAAAGGCGGCGGAGAGCATAAACTCATTTATTTTTCCTGCAACAGATCATGTTTTTGTTTAACAGTCACTTAGTAATGTGAAGAGGAGTACTGATCAATAACCACTTACTTGGATAGCCGTGGCCAAGAAACTTCAGAACCGCTTTTAGAAGCACAATCTGTGGGTAAAGAGTTTCCATGGGGCAAAAGGAACAGCACCAAGGGTGCTGTGGACGACACCAAGGCGAACCGCGGGGGGAGAGGCCGGTAATTGGGGTGTGGCGACGTCCCTAATGAAGTGGCATAAGTCAAAGGCCCGAATTGGCTTTGTGTCATTAGGCAAAAGAGCATTGTCCTCGAACCCTGAGCGGCTGTGCAGGGATTAGTCCAATACCTTTACGTTTAGGAGGACATTTCGTGGCTTTAACGAAAAAAAAGAAAAAAAACATTGTCCAAAGGTAATTGGTAAGGTGTCAAACTAGTAATGCTAACTGGATTGTCCAGTGGGGAAAAGAAAAAATTAGAGGATAAAACACAAGAGGTAACGACTTGAGGGATAAGAGAGCCATACCCGTTGAATCCAGCGGGTAAAAACCTAAAAGAGAAACATGGTCTCGGCCGGCTGAAAAGTTGGAGAGAAAGGGAGCTTGACCCGCCATTGGAGCAGCCATAGGAGCCAAGGACGGTGAGGAACTCACAATAGAGCAAGGGGTGGTAGGTTGAGAAGATAGATGCTTAGTTGCCAGTTGGTGATGAAGCTTCTAAAGTTGAAGAAGTGGAACCCAAGCTTCCAAGACGGGATGGAACATCAGGGGCGGAGTCATAAATTTTTGTCAGTGGGGATTAAAATTTATAATTTTTGAACTATATAAGTATGTTTTTCAAAAAATACATAGAATTTTAACATTTTTATGGGCCAGTGGGGGCTAAAATTCATAATTTTTGAATTGTACGAGCACTTTTATTTTTCAGTGAAGGCTAATTAATTTTTTTTAACTAAAAATACATAAATATCTAATTTTTTAAAAAAAAATACATAAAAATTTTAACCTTTTTATGGGTCAGTAGGGGCTAAAATTCATAATTTTTTAATTATACTAGTACTTTTATTTTTCAGTGGGGGCTAATTAATTTTTTTTAACTAAAAATGCATAAATATCTAATTTTTTTAAAAAAAAATACATAGAAATTTTAACAATTTTTATAGGTCTGTGGGGGCTGAAGCCCCCACTGGGCCCAATATAGCTCCGCCAGTGTGGAACATCAAGATTATTTTCTCGACTTGGAAGTTGAAATTGTTTCATCAAATTCAAAGGGAGGGGATGAGGCCCATAATCTCTTCATCAAGAGCCATGCAAACATATTGGCCTTAGATGTTCTAGATTGGAGCCTAGCACTACTTTTAGGAATAATAGATGAAAGTGGGGAAAGAGTTTTCTTCTTCTTTTTTCCACCCATGATGGAAGGAAAAGAGTGAAAATGTGAGGGGAGAAGGAGATGTTGTGTGTGTGAGTGGTGGTTTACAATGCAAGGGGCAGCAATGGTTTAATTTTATTATTTTATGGTGTATGAATTTAATTTTATTTTGCTTTTAGGTATTTTTAACATTTAAAATTAATTTTTTCTACATATTTTTTGGAGGGATTTTCTATTTAGATAATTTTTTCTAAATATTGATTTCGGGTTCTAATACCCATGGTTTTTTCAATATTTGTTGGTTTCGATTTTAATAAGTGATTTTTGAACTTGTCGAGTTTCAATTTCAATTTCAGTTTTAAGGTATGCTAAGTGATTTTAGTTTTGGATAGTTTATTTTTGGGTTTTTTTTTTCTTACATGGACCCCCTCTGTGAGCATAAAATGAGGCTTAGATTTCTTATTTATTAGAAAGTAAGAGAGACACCCTCCGTTTAGTTAAGTTTTCATTTATTTTCAAATTAAAAAAATTTATGAAATCCCTAATAATCCAATGTGTTGATTTTCTTTTTCCATTTATTTTTTCTTTAAGCTTTTTCTTAATAAAATTCCGAACAACAACTTAAGAAAAGGTTATAGCCAGGAACAATTCGCACAGCTTCTGTTATAATCCACTATGGAAGGTTTTTTGTTTTTTTGTCAAACACCATGGAAGTTTTCCAAGTAGTGCTGCTCAGATGCAAATTATATCGTACACAAAGGTAATTCAAAAGTTAAATGCAAAGTTTATTTATTTATTTATTTATTTTGATAACCCAAGACCTATTCTCATATCAATCAACTCACGATGCATAGATATGGATAGACACCACCAAAGTCTTGAGCCCCACGATGGGCACATCGACATCCTACCACATGACCTAACGGCTAGGTGTAAACTAAACCTGAGGACACAGCGGCCCGACCCAAGATATGCACCAATTCAGTCAAGAGTTTAATCCTCACGGCAGTTAGCAGGACTCGAACCCTAGTTGGTATTAGAGCGGAGTTTTGGATAAATCCCTTACGATCTTTTCTCTTATTGTATTGAATCAATAAAAAAAGAGATCGAGCTGATTAACAGTCGTCTAGTCAATTTCTCGGATAACGAATTCTTACGTAATCCAAGAAAATCAAAGATCTGCTTCTACAATTCAATCTATGGTTATTAGTCTTCTGCCACTTACTATTGATAAATGTAAAGTTGTATCTTATTAAAACTTTGCAGCAGTATTGAACTTGAGAAACTCTTAAAAAAGTCAGACTGACCGGTCAGTCTGGCTTTTTACATACAAAGCATTGAGGCCAAATACATGTGGAGATCATGCATTGTGAGTAAAAAAGCCAGACTGACCGGTCAGTCTGACTTTTTTAAGTGTTTCCCATTGAACTTACATGACGACACAACTTCTTGTGGCTTGTTTCACCCTACTGAACACACATCGGAATGTGCGTTGGCTGTTTAAATGCAAAAATTAAGACTAGAGTTGCTAGCTCACAAAAGAAATTACTTTATCATTTAGACTTGTTATTTTTGCTTCCGTTTCCAGCTCAATGCTTTGGTCTTGGTTGATTTCGAGCCAAAACAGGAAGAAGCATATAGATTAGACATTGAAGTTGATGAGGGGTGAAGTTAACTATAAGGACAGAAGAGTAAATAGGTACCCATAAGTGGGGGCATGATCGTAACACCACACAAGCAGAACTCTTGAAGTTAAATGTGCTCCCGACCTTAAAGCACGTTTTGTCAATTGGCATAACATGGCGTTGGGGCCCTTTCTATGAATGACAATAACTAGTAAACTCAAGTAGCGTAATAAAGTAATTTGCTCTCGAGCATATATAATTGTAACATACTACTCTTTAAACTTACCTAATCTGATTCATACTGACTTGAGCGTTGGAGTTATCCCTTAGAATACTTCTCACGTTTGATTTTTTATCTATTTTGCAGTTGGCTCGCTTGGGATTAAGTTATTTAACTCGAGAAACCAACTCAACAGATTTATACCTCAACAGAAGTAGTTGAATTTTGTCGACATCTCTTTTATTGGTTATTCTATAAAACGTCTGTGGAGCCCATAATTTCTCTTTGGCGCGTGAAAACACGCACCACTATAGGCTCCACAAGATGTGTCCAGTACGTTTAACATCCCAAACATTTTGTAAAATTTTCACTCTTTTATGAGTGCTGCAAAAGTTAAATAGGAGAACCCGACAATTCAAAATTTATAGTTTCTCGTGTCAGAACTTTTACATAAATCCTGCAGTTGCAGGTCCTCGACAAACAGAATGACTACCGTAGATTTATTGCTTCTCAAAGTATGTAAATTCATTTTATATATAAGAGGATCATATTTCAGGGGAGAAGAAAGTAAACTAAAAGAAAAGAGGTTTTAATTGTTTATTTAAGAAATAAGAATGTACATATGCCGATGACAAAGCAATATTCACTAATTTAATTGTCGAATTCACATTTGCATCAGAAAAGGATAAGTAATTTGATTGCATCCTCATAAACAAATGACTATTACTATTGCTTTACCTTCTATTAAATTGAAGCAACTTTATCTAATGAATTTAAAACGTGTATACATAATTGATATCTTATTCGCAGTTGGAATATGTGATGAAAAAAGGCATTAATATTAGAGAGTATTGATAGTACATCAACATGGAACATTGTGGAGGTAACAATGAATTCCTCAACCTCAACCAACCTTCTCCATCTTTAACCCCATCACCATCAAACTCAACCCTTCCTCACCCACACCCACTTACAAGATAAACAAGCTGTACACCTCTGAACCACAACCAATCCTCATTTACTCATTTACTTTACTCTTCTGTATCTTTCCTCCCTTTTCACCTGTCCTCTTCTTTTCGTGTTCACTTCATTTTTGCTCATCATCCTCTTTTATTACCCTCTTTATTGACTCTCATTCATCAGTTGCGTTTGTCTCATTTATTTATTTATTTATTTATTTGAAAACGTTTGTCTCATTTATTGCTGTACCATTAATATGAGTACAGAAGATTCATCACATTTGTACACTGACTTCGGGGCAAGGGCGGAGGTACACTTGCTTCAGTGTATGCCCATGCCTACACTGGTCTTTTTTGCTAAAGTTAATTAGTTTGCAGTTTTATTTTTATTTTTATTTTTATTTTTGTCGAAAGTTTGCAGGTCCATTCAGTTCAAGTGTATTAAGTGTAGTATAGTCCTATGTCTTTTTTTTGCTAGGTTAGTGTTGTGTTGTGTATATGCTAATGCTTCGCACAAAAATGGTTAATTCTCTGACAAAAAAAAAAGAATGGTTAATTCTGGCTTATTAATTAGAACAATAACGATGAGTCCAAAATTATTAATTTGAATTATTACTTAAAATAGTAACACTTAATTATAAACAATATTAATATTATGTCTCAATTTTAAAAGTATAATGCTAATTTATGAACGCATAATGTTGGACAAGTTCCACTCTTCCTCGAACCAGATAGATAGAGTGTAGACAAGTCCCAATATCATAACATAATGTTGGATTATATGCCTTAAAAGTCAATTAGTTGTAATTTTAGGATATAATAATTATATTATTTAGAATAGTGAAAGTCGTTCCACGTATTATTCATAAATTATCGATTAAATAGATTTAAGCATATGATTGAGTAATATAATTTGACGACTCTATACATAACTTTGACTCAATCGGTAAGGAGAAGAGAGACCCACTTAATTACCTAAACAAGCAATCTTGTGAAGAACTCAATCTTGTCTCTAATCATACACTGAATCCATCCAACACTAGTCATATACACTCGGATCACTATTTAATTCTTCTTCTACACCGTCAAGTGTGCAAGCAAGCTAATGCAAGGAACGTTTATGACAATGCAATGTTCTCTCTTATTTTTCTTTGTATCGTTAGGCGAACAGAAAGATATTCGAGCTTATGCGAGCAAAAGTGACCCACACACTCTATATTTTTTGCTAAAATCTGCCAAGGAGTCCTTAGTTAGGGATGGCAACCGATATTCGTTTCATCCGAAATTGACGGATATCCGTCTTATAAAAACTTGATAACAAAAATTATTAAGAGTATCCGTTAGGGTTTGATTTTTATAACGAGAAATAAACGAATAAACCGATAAATTTTAATTTTCGTTAAAAAAAAAAATGAAACCTAAAACTCAATTATTAATTTATTAATAAAATAATTATATATATATATATATACACACACACATAAATATATACTAAATAATATAATACATTTTTATTTTCTTTTTTTTTTTTTATCTTTTCCTTTCCTTTTAATTTGATCAAATCTCTTATATCTCTCATACTTCCTTTTTTTTTTTTTTTTTGTCGGGCTCTCTCATACTTTTTTCTCCTCCTTTTTCCCATCCCTAGTTTTCACTTACCACATCTCTCTTCCTTTTTTCATTATTCACCCTCTCTCTCTCTCTTAATCTATTTCTCTCTCTTTCTCTTTCTTCATCTTCACCCTTCCCCTAACAATTCATTCCCAAATTCTTACCCCTTCCTCTCTACCCGTCTTCTTCTTCCTTATTCCTTTTCTTGTTCTCCTACTCTTCTTTCGGTTTCCTTTTCATTCCCAAATTCTAACCCCAAAATGCAAAAAATACACATCTTACATTTTCATGCTAAAAAACCCACTATGGTCAAAGCAAGAAAGGAGAGAAGAGACTTATTTTTCTCGTGCATCTGAATATGTGTACCTGCCTTTGGTTCTTTTATCTTTATTATTTTGTGTTGATTTTTCTATTTTTTATTTAGATAAATTTACCCATCTCTCTCTCACTCTCTCTCGTGTGTGTGTGTGCAGCAACATAACTATGATTGCCTCTGATTGTGCTCATAGCAGTTGATCTATATGATTTTGTTTTAGCTAAAGTCATATTATGTTTGACTTTCAATAATTGTTGTATTTGGTGAACGTTCCAAAAAAAAATTTTTAGATAAATAAAAGAAATATTTATTGTATTATTGAAATTACAATTCTACTTGTTTTTAATATTTTTCATGTTTTAGTCTTCAATAATTGCATTTTCAATATTTAGATAGATTTTTTCTCTATTATTGATAGCAATTACAATTTGTACTGGAATTTAACATATATGGTAAAAGGGACCAAAGCACCTTTTTGATCAAGTTTGCTGCAAATTAAGTAAGACTGAAAGTTTGGCGGAATGGGTGTGATACATGAGGTGTGTTCAGATTCCCATCCACCAAGTTTTCAATGCATTTCATTATGATCGGTGTGATCATCTGGTATGTTGTGCCATGTTTGAAGCAGAAGTATCTCCAAGGGAAAGGTAGCACTTATAGCTTCTTACTCCTTTCTGCTTGCTAATTACCTCTCACCAAACCACATAACAACAAAGACCAGGCTCTATTTATAGCAGAGCAAAGTCGGAGGTGAAGAAAAAATATCAAGCTCCACCATCCTTTAGATCATTCTAGCATCCACAATTTTAAATCATTCTTGTTTCTGGTAGAAAGAAAGAGGCTTTACCACTTATTCATACCTTTGAGCTTGAGTTCTTTCTTTTCTTCTCCTACTCTCAAATCTAAGACTATGTATTTCATACCACTTGCAGTTCTATGTTGATACTGTGAAGCAAATGGCACTTCGCCAGCTAGTAGCAGGTTCTCCATTGCGGACATTGTGTTTATTAATTGCTGGCCAGCCAGCTGATGTTGTTTTCTATGGACACCACAGCCGGTAGTAGCATGCCTGTACAGGTATAAAGCACCTAAGTTACTCATTTTTGTTCAAATATGTGCTTGCCTCTGTCCTCAAAAGTTGTTTCAAGCTGTTCTAAGCATATTAATTAAAATGTCTTAGATAGAGTAGACATTGCTGGGAGGAGAATTTGGCTGTGATAGCCTCAAATAGAACCAAAGATGATGAACTTGTGCTCATTCATCTTGGAGACAGTTTATGGAAGGAAAGAATTGTGATGTATGTTCTGGTCTTTGTATGTCCATTATTCTATTCTTTCCAAATCCCTTTGGAAGTTTGTAATCTCATCTTTGGTTGTTTACATGAGCAGATTATTGCTGCACACATCTGTTACTTAGTTGCAGAAGCAAGTTTCGAGCCATACTCAGACAGTGCGAGATTGTGCCTTTGTAGGTGCAGATCACTGGAAATGCCCCCCAACTTATGTAAGCCCAGAGGCCATTCAGGTGCTTTTGATTTACCATTGATTGTTAATGAATTGTTTGTTTCCTGATTTTGCTTCTTCATTTTCACAGCTAAATTTATATTACCACTTTAGTATTTTGGTGTCAGATGTAACTTGTAATGACATTAATTTACTTATCTGAATGTTTCATATTTGGACAGAGGACAGAGATATATGAATACTCGATGGTTCTTGGGAACTCACAGTTTATCCTTCTCAGGTGACTCAGCCATTTGTAGTTGATGATAATGATCCTTCATCAACCCAAAAAATGCTATATACATATCTGTGTGTGTATGTGTGTTTCTGTGTGTGTGGGAAGTTACTAGTGTTAAGTGGAAGAGAGATCAGTGAGTGTGTGTGTGTGTGGACTTCCCCCACACATAACGCATGCATGGTCTTCGATTTTCAATATAACGCGTTGAATTAATTGAGCCATGCACACATAGCAAAAGAAATTAATGTGGAAAAGTCAAACTTGCATGGCTTAATTAATTTAACGCATTATGTTGAAAATCAAAGACCATGCATGTGATGAACAAAAGAGGTTTGGATAGAGTCGGAAGAAAGGAATCAAAACAAAGACATGGATTAAAAGCATTCTGGTTTTAAAATATTTTGCAGTTAATATGGAAAAGTAAAACTTGCAAGTAATGGTTAAATAAGCATGAAATGCTACCAGCAGGCCTTTGCCAAATTGCTAACTTGTTCTCATCTTCACACACACACACACACATATGACTGAAATTAATTGAGCCATGCACACAGAGCAAAGGAAATTAACGTGGAAAAGTCAAACTTGCATGGCTGAATTAATTTCACTTGTAAATTGGTGAAAATGTTAATTTCATTTGCTCTGTGTGCATGGCTAAATTAATTTCACGTGTAATGGTGAAAATTCAAAACGACAATGCATGTGAACAAAAGAGCAACAGGTGGAGTCGGAAAAAGGAATTAAAACAAATAAATGGATAAAAAAACATTCTCGTTTTAAAATATTTTGCAGTTAATATTGAAAAGTAAAACTTGCAAGTAATTGTTAAATAAGCATGAAATGAGCTACCAGCAGGCCTTTGTCAAATTGCTAACTTGTTCTTTCTGAAAACATAAATGCTTACGATCTGGTGGAACAATCAGACAGAATGGTGCATAATCTTTACCATATAAGTAGAGCTTTAGAAGTCCATTTGAGGTGCAGAAAGGTGCAGAAGTCCAAAGTAAAAGACCGACATACTCAGGGGCGGAGCCATAAATTGAAAATTGGGGGGGTTGAAATTTTTTTTTGTACAATATTTTTGGACTAGTGTTAAGACATAGCTTACGTTTCTCATATTATCTCTTGTTTGTATTTTTGAATTCCCAGTTATCCATATTGGTTGTTGTAACTTCCATCGTTATCACCTAGTTTCTAGGACTTTTGATGTAGTTTGAACTGCAGCCACAAGGCTATTTAATCTCTATAATACAACACATGAATACATGCTTCTTCAGCAACACCATTGCTTACTGCAATTCTTTATGGTATCAAGAGCTGGTTTGTCTCCAGCGAGAAATTAGTTTTTTTTTTTTTTCGATCTCACAGTAACTATCCTCGTTTCCGCTAGCAAAAGATGGCTACCTCTACAACCAGCAGTTCCACCTCTGTTATTCCATCATCCACCTTGCTTGCTGACGGTATCATAGCCATAAATGCCGCAGCTCAGCCCCCTTTTAAGCTGACGCCACACAACTTCCCTGCTTGGAAGGCCCAATTTGATGCTTTGCTGATTGGGTATAATCTTATGGGTTTTCTCGATGGCTCTAAGCCATCCCCATGTGCCTCCATTACTGTCGATGACAAAGTCACACCTAATCCTGATTATGAGCTTTGGGTACGCCAAGATAATCTACTGCTTCATGCAATTTTAGCTTCTCTTTCGGAGAAAGTCGTCACTCTTTGCACTACTGATCAGACTTCTCGTGAAGCTTGGGACAAGCTTCATAAGCTTTATGCTAATAAGTCACGCTCCAGGATAATGAATCTGAAGGAAAAATTAACGAACATTTCGCGTGGCACCCAATCTGTTACTGATTATCTCCAAACTATCCGTTGTGTGGCTGATGAATTAGCGCTTGTTAATGCTCCGCTTAGTGAGGATGATCTCACGATTTTTGCTCTTAATGGTCTCGGCAGCGGGTTCAAAGAAATCTCGGCAGCTCCCCGAGCTCGTGACACCACGGTCTCATTTGAAGAACTTCATGACAAACTGGTTGAGCATGAAGTTCTGTTGCAGAGAGAAGATGATCGATCTGCTTCTTCTTCTATTACTGTCAATCACACTCGTTCTTCCACAAATTCTCAACAGAAGCATAGGTCCAACAATTAGTCTTCTAATGCCAAAAACAACAAATATTCTAATGGCCACGGAGGTAATCAATGGCGTAAGGGGAATGGCAATAACTCTCATAGTGCTGGGTTCAAGTCCAATATTATATGTCAATTCTGTGACAAAAAAGGACACATGGCTAGACAATGCTATACTGCAAAAAGACTGATGCAGCAACCTGTGGCTAACAATATGTCTACTCGTTCCAATGCTTCCACTAATTGGCTATTAGACTCTGGTGCTTCGCACCATGTGACATCTGACTTATCAAATCTTTCCCTTCATCAACCTTATGAAGGTCCGGATGATATTTTGCTGGGTGATGGCTCGGGTCTTGACATTACTCATTCTGGTTCCTCTTCTTTTCCTTTTGGCTCTAAATCTTTTGAACTTTCTAATGTTTTGTGTGTTCCATCAATTAAGAAAAATTTGATTTCCGTTGCTAAATTTTGTCAAACTAATCAAACTTCTATTGAATTTTTTCCCTTTTCCTTTGTTGTGAAGGATCTCACCACGGGGGCACTTCTAATTCACGGCCAGAGCAAGAATGACGTGTACGAGTGGCCTTGGACCAGGAACCATGATACTTCCATCCAATCGTCTAAGCAGGCGTGTGTTGCCGCGCGATTCTTTTCATCTGATTGGCACCATCGTTTAGGTCATCCCTCTAGTAGAGTTCTTAGTTTTCTTATTAAGAATAAACTTGTTTTTGTTCCCTCAAATGATTCCATTAATTTTTCCTGTTTGTCATGTCATTGTAATAAAAGTCAAAAGTTGCATTTTGGCGTCTCTACACTATAAAGTCGTCGCCCACTTGACTTGATTTACACGGATGCCTGGGGTCCTGCTCCAGTTCCGTCAATAGACGGTTTTCGTTTTTATGTTATATTTGTGGACCACTTTACCAAATATGTATGGTTATTTTCAATTCAATACAAATCAGATGTGTTCTCAGTTTTTCAAAAGTACAAAACCATGGTTGAGAATTATTTTCACACTTCCATTGTAACTATTTACCTTGATGGGGGTACTGAATATAAAGGTCTCAAATCATTTTTTGAATCTCAAGGCATACAACATCTTGTTTCCCCTCCCTACACTCCAGAACATGTTGGTTCAGCTGAAAGACGTCATCGACATATTGTAGAAAATGGGCTTGGTTTACTTCATGTTGCTTCCCTTCCTGCGTCCTACTGGAGTCATGCTTTTCTTACTTCTGTGTATTTAATTAACAGAATGCCTACTCCTGTTTTACAATTTGCCACCCCATTTGAATCGCTTTTTCACAAGCCCCCAAACTATGATAAACTTCGCGTGTTTGGGTGTTTGTGTTTCCCATGGTTACGACCGTATTCAACTCATAAGCTTCAGTCACGATCCCAGCCTTGCATTTTTATTGGCTATTCTAATATACATAATGCTTACAAATGTTACGACCCATCTACAAACAAACTTTACGTTTCGCGACACGTGCGTTTCGTAAAAGATCAATTTCCAAATTCCTCTAATTTTACTAACGGAGATCTTGACTCAACCATATCTGTTTGGTCATCCTTGTCACCTGCACTCTCTGCTATTCAGCCACCCTTTTTCAATGTTCTAACTCATAGGGCCCAGATTGTTGTTCCTACGCATGTTAATGCTCAAGATGTTGCAGTCCCACTTAGTGCCCTCGACACGTCACAATTGCAGCCCAATGAACAGATGTTGTCCCCCAGGTATGGTTCTTTACCTAATTCTTCTAATTCACATGAGTCTTCTAATAATTCTTCTAATCCTTCACATTTTCCAGTTGTGTCATCTAATTCACGTGGGTCTTCTAACTCTCCACCTAGAGTCGTTACACGGTCACGCAACAATGTGTTTAAACCCAAACAGTATCCAGATTATGTTCGCACATTTCATGTGCAAAAACATTCTCTCCTTCAACCTGTTGAACCAACTTCTATTTCTCAGGCTCTCAAGGACTCAAAATGGCACTCAGCTATGGTGGACGAGTTTACTGCTCTCACTCGTAATCATACTTGGGTCTTAGTCCCTCGCTCGTCCACTCAAAACATAATAGGTTGTAAGTGGGTCTTTCGTATCAAGCGAAATCCGGACAGATCAATTGCTCAATACAAAACCCGATTAGTTGCAAAAGGGTTTCATCAAAGACCGGGTGTGGATTACCATGATACATTCAGTCCCGTTGTAAAACCAACTACCATTCGCACTATTATTTCGATTGCTTTGAGTTATGGTTGGTCCATTGGCCAGCTAGATGTTAATAATGCTTTTTTGCAGGGTCGACTAACTGAGGAAGTT
The DNA here is from genome assembly GCA_037974665.1 of Ehretia macrophylla. Lineage (NCBI taxonomy): Eukaryota > Viridiplantae > Streptophyta > Magnoliopsida > Boraginales > Ehretiaceae > Ehretia > Ehretia macrophylla. The sequence continues at coordinate 9,259,360 of CM075767.1, read as the reverse complement.
TTCATGTCTCAACCTCCGGGGTTTGTCGACTCTACGAATCCCACTCATGTGTGTTGTCTAAAAAAAGCAATCTATGGCTTGAAACAGGCGCCTCGCGCCTGGTACAATGAATTGAAAACTTTCTTGCTTCAATTTGGTTTTGCAAATTCCAGGTCTGATGCATCTCTTTTCATTTATCGGGCTCACTCAAAAATTGTCTACTTTCTTGTATATGTCGATGATCTTCTTGTAACAGGAAATTGTCCAAGTTTCATCTCAAAATTTCTTGCGGCTCTCTCGCATCGCTTCTCTGTTAAAGACCTTGGTTGCTTGCACTATTTCTTGGGTATTGAAGCAATTTCCACCTCAAGTGGTCTTCTCTTGTCACAACAAAAATACATTCGTGATCTTCTTGACAAGTTTCATCTCTCTGGCATAAAGGAATCTGCCACACCTATGTCCTCTACTGGGAAATTGCAATTAAATGATGGTACTCCTCCTGCAGATGGCAAATTGTATAGAAGTCTTGTGGGGGGACTCCAATACTTTCTTTTAACTCGACCCGATATTGCATTCAGTGTGAACAGGCTTGCCCAATTTATGCATGCTCCGAGTCAGAGTCATTGGATTGCTGCAAAAAGGCTCTTGCGTTATTTGAAAAAGACGTTGCAATATGGATTATTCTTCCAACACAATCAGCCCCTTCAAATTTGTGCTTATTCGGACGCTGATTGGGCTGGTAACAAAGATGATTACACTTCTACGACTGCCTATGTCTTATACCTTGGCTCAAATCCTATTTCATGGTGCTAAAAAAAACAGCGCACTATTGCTCGCTCATCCACAGAAGCTGAGTATAGAGCCGTTGCGTCAACGACGGCGGAAGTTGTATGGGTATCTAATCTATTCCGTGAACTTGGCCTTGCATTTTCGGCTAAGCCTTTGATCTTGTGTGATAACTTAGGGGCCACATATTTATGTGAGTCTTCCATTCAAGAATGAAACACATTGCTCTCGATTACCACTTTGTTCGGGATAAGGTAATGACAGGTGCTCTCAAAGTTTCCCATGTTCCGACTTCGCACCAGCTTGCGGATGTTCTAACTAAGCCATTATCCAAGTCTCAGTTCTATAGCTTGCGATCCAAGATTGGTGTAGCTGATGCCTCCACCATCTTGCGGGGGCATGTTAAGACATAGCTTACGTTTCTCATATTATCTCTTGTTTGTATTTTTGAATTCCCAGTTATCCATACTGGTTGTTGTAACTTCCATCGTTATCACCTAGTTTCTAGGACTTTTGATGTAGTTTGAACTGCAGCCACAAGGCTATTTAATCTCTGTAATACAACACATGAATACATGCTTCTTCAGCAACACCATTGCTTACTGCAATTCTTTAACTAGTACAAAAAATCTTCAAAATAACATAAAATTAGAAGAAGAAGATTTGATAAAAGATGATGGAGGAAGAGGAAAGTAATACACATATAACCAAGTATGACTTACATATATAGTTTGATTTTTAAGGGGAAAAAAAAAAGCTGGTCTTTTGATTTAAAAAATTTATAGTTATTCAGGAATTATGTGATGGCCCAATGGCAAAGGTTGTCACCTTGAGCTTGGGATATCTTGTAAACTTTAACAAATTTTATAGTATTTATTGGGGGGCCAAACTTATTTTCAAAAAAAATATACATCAAATATTTTTGTATTTTTTAGAAGTTGGGCCTCCCTCGGTCCCCCCTAGATCCGCCCTAGTCACATATTATCACATTCTCATCTTCACACACACACATGGATGAGACACTAAATTCAGAAACGAACTCAAGCAACATCACAATCTCATCTTCACCATCACCTATTCACCTTCTTCACTTTCATCATGATGATAATGATCCTTCATCACCTTCTCTACTTTCATCGTGATGCACAACAGGGGTAGAGACGAGGTTGTTCATGTTAAAAAAGGGTGCACCAACAAGAATGGTGGCTGTTGGAAAGGTAGGAAATGGTGGTGGGTCTTTGGAGAATGGGCAATTTGAGAACAATGGAGATCCGGGATGGGCAATTTGATAGTGATGGTAGAAATCAAGTTCTTTTGTTTTTTTCTTGTTACTGTTCAATAGTTGTTAAATTTTTGTACGTAGAAACTTTTTTTTGGTCTTTTCTTTTTAGGCAAACATTTGTTCTTTGTACATTATAGTTACTTCCAGTTCTTGTTAACTGTTTATTGTTCATTTAGTATGTGCACCCCTGATCAGTCCTATGATTAGCAGTAATATCACGAATTAGAATTTTGGGGAAACTTTTTCATATATTAGCGGGATGAGTATGATTTTATCATGGATGTTAAGACATATGTCATGCCCCAAATTTGACAGGATCAATGCGGGACGAGACCGTCGCCAATCACAAAAGATTAATTTCGCAAGTCCGTAAGGCACTAAACAAAATAAACTAAAAGCTCCATGTAAAGCGAGCAACAACTCAGAGCATCTAATCTAAAATACAAAAAACGCAATTGTTCAAGTCCCCAACACCATTAAAATATAACTTCAAAAGTTACACAACGCAAGGTAAAAATCCAAATCAATATGAAGAAAATTAAGTTAAATAAATCTTAAATCAACTGAATCTAAATACTCCAAAAGTATTAAAGAGATTTGTGCCATGAAAGGTCATCTAATCTCCAAGTTCCAAACAAAGTATATATGTCTAACACCTACGAAAATATAAACTTTCAAGAAAAATGTAAAACGACAAAGTTAGATTAAAATCTCAGTAAATAGTAAGGATCCCAAAAATACCATGGGACTATACAGTTCGAAAATACATAATGCTTAATGTGATAAACGATAAGACACAATAAAACACATATGTGGAATGGATGCCAAAACAATAAGAACCAAATTAGCTAAGTTTGAACAATACAGACCATTTTGAATAACTTTTGTAAACATTAGGGATCACTATAAATTTTTTAAAATGTTTAGAACTAAGACTGAAAAATTATGTAAATAACAGAGACTGAGTGTGATATTTACCCAACTTTTTCAGAAAATAATATTAATTAACATCGCGTCTGCATTAATATTCTTCTCATTACCCATTCTCTTTCTTTTCCCTAGGCTGTTCTTTCTTCCCTCCTTTATGATGACCCATAGGCCTTTGATTTTGACCCTTGAGTTACTTCAAAGTTTGCTAAATTGGGAGAAACCACACATGTGGCCAAGATAGTAGGAAAGAAACTTATTGGCTTTAATATCCTAAAAAAAAAAAAATGACCATCAACTCTTCATGGGGTTCAAAGAACACGTTGCGACAAGAAGAATTGGATGTAATGTATGCCTCCTCAACTTCAAAAATCATGAAGATATCCAAAGAGCTTGTACTCTTAGGCCTTGGTTTGTGTACAGTGACAACGTGCCATTTATTTGCAAAAAAAAAAAAAAAATGATATAACCTTAGTTGTAATTGTGTGTTTATTATAACTTATAACTAAAATCTTAATGAAAATCAACAAATTCAAAAATCACTAACCTTAAATATTCAAAAAATCGCAGAGACTTCTTATTGTAACCGATTACTTTTAAAAAAAAAATAGATTAAATAGAAAACCAATCTAAAAAATATCTTAGAAAAAATTCTAAGTAGCTACTAATTTCATGATATATTATACAGCATGTGAATGTTTGGTTTTCAAAACTGTGCTGATTTGGCACTCAACATTGTCAAAATATAAATGTATTAAATATTAGCCTAAAAAAGAAATAAAACAACATCAAATATTTTGTTAATACAAGAAGGGAATTGTCAATGTTGAACGATTAAAACAAGAAGGTTTGCATACTTGAACCTCTTCAAAGTTCAAATGTTTCAGAAGTGCAAAGTTTTAGAATGCTATGTAGGCATGTAGCGGCTTATAAAAAGAGGTAGAAAGCGTTAAGAGTAAAATAATGTAAAAGTTCTTATAGGGTTTAAATAAAATTAGGAGGAATAGTCTTTGGACTTACCCCATTTGTTTTTTGCTCAAATTTGTTATTTATATAGTTATTAAATGGGTTAATTATAGAAGGAAAAAAAATTCTATTACCACTTGGACATTGGTCTAGTGGTATATTACTCATAACGTTTGTGAGTTCGATTCTCACTGACTATATTTTTAATATATGTTGTACGACCTTACATCTTCCTTGAATTAAAAAAAAAAATACTATTTGATTAATAAAGATACACTTAGAAGTGTAACTTTAGGTAATTTTTAGGGTAATACAAAAAAGTATATTTGATTTTAGTCAAATTTAAATATTATAATATATATCTATGGCATCTGTGTATATATGTCATGTATTTAATTTGGGCAGGTTAGTCTTATAGGAAGATAGCTTTAAATGTAAAATGTGAAACTCTTTTAGAAATGGTATATTCTTTCAAACTGCAATGACCTAGCGTTGTAATTTAGGATAATTGAGTTATGAACCCTCTTGCTGTGTGTATTTACGAACCCTAGCTGAAATAATTCCCTAAGAAATAAGGCTTGAACTCGTAGGTATCAATGCATCCTCGAATAATGTCCTAGCATTTTTAGCTTTTCGAGTAAAAGACGAACGACTAAAGATATGTTATAGCCCACGACTCCGCGCGGGTCTAAGTTGAAGCTTGATTTTATCAATAACTATCGCACCCTTTCATTTATCGGAGTCCAAAATACATGTTCCATTTTGGATTGTATGGCCACAACTTAAATGCTTTTGATTTTGATTTCACACATGCATGCAAGCTATCAAGACAATAAAGTAATTCTTTATAGTTATTACGTGCTAGTAGTATTAAGTGTCAAGATACAATTCTTCACAATGTAACATAAATACATACGAAGTTTCTCTAGTCATGAACTTTATTACAAGATAAACTTTATATTTAATTTACATAGACTACATATGACACTCTAGTTGAACAACTTCAAACTTGAACCTCGTGCCGCCAAGCTTTGCTACCTAAAATATGTCAGGCGAGGAATGAGCATACTAACCACGTATGCCCAATGAGGGAGTTTTTTTTCGAAAAAGTTTTCGTGCAATGCAGGTAAAGCATAAAATCAATTAACGAGATAAGTACTCAATCGAGATGATAAACAATTAACATATTCGGATCTATAACTAAGTACAAGCACTAAAGGATAAACTTTGTAACGTATTAACCGTATAGACACAATTAGCAATATGAGATCAATATACCATTAGCAACTAATTGTTACATAATAAAAGAATGAGAATATTCACATCAAGTTAAGTATACAATAAACTACAAGATCACGATCCAAGGTAACTCTCCAAGGAACAAGAGCCCAAGCGAGAGTTACACAATAGATATCCATGAAACAAGATAGCAATTAAATTGGTTAGTACAAGTATCACGTAGTCAAGCTTGACTCAATCAGGAGTTAAACTCCGGCACATTCTAGAGGTAACCTCCGGTAGATTCAAGAATTATATTCCGACACATCGCACATTCAGGAGTTATACTCCGGCACATTCAAGTGATCAAGTACTCAAGTCATAAACATATTCACACACAAGTCATAGCCATGTACCAATCCAAACAAATAGACTTTATCAACCCAATCAAAGCTAACACAACTAGCATAAAATCAAGGAACCGTATACAAGTCCCAATCAACATCACACAACAACCACTTAACGAACATTAGGACTATACAATTGGGATATAAGCGTTAACCATGAAATAACCACAAATACACAAAGGGTCATTAATATGTCTTTTACAAAACTTCACCAATAGCTCACATATATCTTAGAATTACATTTAACATACTATGAGCAATTACAAAGCAATACAAGTACCAAAACACTTAATTCTCACATTTTTCCTTTGTTAATTTAGGTCATTTAGCTTCCTAACGAAATACGAAGTTCAAGATACGCAAACTAACTATTTTATATCCCTAATGGTACCTAATGACACAATTTAGCACCTTTAAAACCCACTTTAAATCACAATTACATCTATCACCTGAAAAGTCCTCTTTATGCATTTACGCTACAAGTACCCTAACCGGGGTTCAATTAAACGAAACAAATGCATTTCTAGTACTTTCACACCTATTAGACACTAGCCATAATGTCCAAACATGCCCGGATTTACAATACACCCAAAACCCCTTTGTAAAGTCGGCTCACTTCGCATTTTTACTAAGTTACGAGCAATTAAACCTCTCATGGTCTTTAGTCTACCTTCATTAACATCTAAAGCACCTAATTGAAGCATTGAATCAAGCTATAAGGCTCATTTTCTCAAAACTCTAAAACACGTCACTATTCTTTACCCTAAAATCAAACAAACGAATTTAACCGATTAAAAAGTGAAGCAATAGTATAAATGTGGTCTCTATAACATGTATGTATCATATATAACAAGATTTAATCATATCATAAGCTAATAACAACAAATCTAAAAATTTGAAAACTTGACAACATTTTAAAGATTGCAAAAAGACATGCAAATCCCTCACCAATTGCACGTAGAAGCTAGTAGGAGGCTAAAGAACACTCAAAATCACTTGCTCGCAGCTTGGTGTGGCCTAAATCAAAGGTTTGAAGAGCAAAATCTCCTCATTTTTCCCTGTTGCTGCTGTCGGGTTTGGGCTTGGGACAAGGGGGTTTTTCTTGATTTGTTTTTGCTAATATGTGTGTGAATGTGTAGTATTAAGTATATACTATGTATATATTATATTTGGCTAACTTATTTAATCTACAAAAGGTGCAAAACTAAGTTAAAATTAAGCTCAAGATTTAATTAAATGTTAGTTGGCTTCAAATATAACATTAAACTACGTAATACTATTCAACGAACCGTTAAAATATTTTCTAAATGAATGTTCCTAATGCATTTTGCTCAAACGCACATTTTTCTCATTCCTAAAATAATTAATATAGTTTAAGAAAAATGATAATTTAAAGAAAATAATTAGTTGAAAAACGCAATAAATAGTAACCAAGGAAAACAACAGCTAATGCACAGTTAAAATGCACAAACAGTGAATGCAATGGTTAATGGGAAGTATGGTAATGATCTCGGGCGTCACATCCTTCCCCCCTTACAAAAATTGCGACCTCGCAATTTCTTATGCTCAAGAGAATCCCAACAACTGTCACAACTCTAATCAGTCTGGAAGCTAAAGAAAAACAACCTCACAGAAGCTAGTAAGAATACCCTATGTAGTAATCATCAAGAAGTCCAATAGGAACATCAAAAAACTCTGCGGAAGAAATGCTCTTCTAAAAATATCCACAGAAAGACCCATGATAACACTACCGAGAACTCAACAAGAGTACCCGAAGAATCCCCACGAAAGAAATCCCGAGCATGATTGCCAAATAAAGGCTCCCACGAAATACCAATTTGAAAATACCAAGAATTTACCAAGAGAAAGCCCACATGGAAATGTTTGAAGATGAAGTTGAGCGGGATCTTAAAAGTAGTTCCCTTATACCACTATCTCTGATTGACACTCAGTAAGAATACCAAAGAATACCATAGATAAAATACCGAACAAGAGATCCAAATGAGAATAAGAAATCCCAATAAGAAGTACCATTGTGAATCCCAGTATACGTACCCAGTATCAAGTCTGACAAGAATACCATGCAAGAATACTCAAAAGATATCACATAGGAATCCCAAAAGAATGCCCACGAGAATCTCATTCGTAGTTAATACACCCCCGTCAATCACAAGTTATGCACATGAGTGATTTCAGATGTTTCAATGCCAGATAGCCAAGTGTTAACACATATATACATCAGTTATATTGATATAAAATAATTCATTCTTGTTCTTACCCATTCCGTGAAGTAGTCTGATAAGGTAGACTCTGATCCAAGCCAATTACTGCGGAAGAGCATTGCCTTTAGGTCCGCCCTGAGTCCTTCTACTGGAAATCCACTCTCGGATCCTCTGCCATTTCAGGTAGTCTTTGACTCTGTGCTTACCACTACCACAACCGGTACACTTCCCAGATCTCTTCCAACAATCATTCTTAGAATGACCCTTTTGCTTGCAAAAAGTATAATAGTGAACTTGATTAGAAGTACTCTTACCAGTAGGATCCAACGCTAAAGAAGCAACAACTGGACCACCCGACTGGGGTTCCACAACAGCTAGTCTAATCTGTACTTGAGTCTGGATCGGTAATTGTTGAGATTCCATAATAATTGATGGATCATGCAATGAAGCGGGAAGATACTCCGAATGTGACACAGGTTGGTGGGATTGCTACAAGTCAACTATATGAATCTGAGGCTGATAATAACTCTGCTGTCCTTGAGACGGAGGGAATTGCTGTTGATTTGGACTTTGAGATAAGTTCAGCCTCTTGTTAAGTTGACTACTCTCGGCTTCTAAATCTGCCTTGCACTACTCAAATCTTAATGTCGCCTTAACAGCAGCAGAGTAAGTAGGAAAATCCCGAGAAGACAAGTTGAGTTGTGTATCTGCCTCCAAACCTTGGATAAATCTCTGAATCCTCTAACTCTCAGGCTGCACCAAGGCCGATATATAACGGGATAGTCTAGTAAATGCAGCCTCATACTGATCAACGGTCATATTTCCTTGTTTCAATGATATAAACTCTTGTTCCTGCCTTTCGCGTGCTACCTCAGAGATGTACTTGTCCCGAAATTCCCTAACAAAGTCAGCCCACAAGTATGGCACATCCTTCTCTTCCCACCTGAGCTTCACAGTCCTCCACCAATGCTCGGCATCTCCTTCAAGCAAGAAAATAGCAATTGAGATCCTTCTCTCATCGGAATATTCTAAGACATTGAAGATCTTCTCAACCCGATTTAACCATCGTTCAGCTTGTACATCATTTGGTTCCCCAAGAAATACAATTGCCCCGTGTGCAATACATTTCTCAAGTTGATCATTGTTACTATCACCAGTACCTGTTCGTCTCTGTTCTACGAGTAGTTCGGTAATTCTGCCTAAAGTGGTCAACAACCGCTCATTAATAGCTTGCTAACCCAGATCTGCTGCCCCTATATTCTAACTTGAAGTCTGACTTCTACTTCTACTTCCCGCCATATGATAACTAGAATGCAATATGTTATGACAAGTATGCGAAATATGACACAAATATAGGTTTACCACATAATGAAATGATCATATAAGCATGTAATAATAATTAAAGTCACCTAAGTATTAAATTTCACATAGAATAAGTTGACCAAGTATTCATCTTAATCACAGTAAGTACAAATAACCACTAAATTGCAAATATTATACATCTTTCATACTTCATATAAACATAACACTCAGGAACACATTATCATTCAAGTAAGCACATCAATCTTTTCAAGCAGACACTTACTACACAAGTTTCACACATTGTAGGGTTAGCCACATAAACGCACATAATTCCAATCAAAACTACACAAGGTACATAATCACATATTTGCACATAAGCGTACACATAGTCACATTGATGCATATTATTCACATAGTCACACATATCACACATTCTTCATGTTTCACACAAGTATAACACAAAAGAACACATTTCTATTCAATTAAGTACGACCTCACATGCAAGCACATGTTCATTTAAACATACTTTCACATGCACACACTCAAGGTTTCACTACCCAAAAGACCAAGGACCCTGTCCCGACTATAAGCTAACTAAGCTCCAATACCACTTCTGTAACGCCCCGATCCCTCACGAGACCGGAGGCCCTGACTCCATTCCCGAGGTCACGAAAACGAGGGGAAACGGACAAAGTCACCCCGATTTATAGGACTATTTGATACCTGTACATAGGCTATATAACCACAAAACAACTCCTTCACAATTCCCGTCCACCAATATCAACACATACAACAAAACTATTCAAGGACATCCGAGCCTTGGAACTCAATAGACTCAACCAAAATTCACGAACAAGCATGCAATCTATAGTTATCAAATCCAATTCACACATGCATGCAAGCTATCTAGACAATAAGGTAATTCTTTATAGTTATTACATGCTAGTAGTATTAAGTGTCTAGATACAATTCTTCACAATATAACATAAATACATACAAAGTTTCTCTAGTCATTAACTTTATATTTAATTTACATAGACTATATATGACACTCTAGCTGAACAACTTCAAACTTGAACCTCGTGCCGCCAAACTTTGCTACCTGAAATATGTCAGGCGAGGAATGAGCATAATAAACCATGTATGCTCAGTGAGGGAGTTTTTTTTTTGAAAAGGTTTTCGTGCAATACAGGTAAAGCATAAAATCAATTAACGAGATAAGTACTCAATCGAGATGATAAACAATTAATATATTCGGATCTATAACTAAGTACAAGTACTAAAGGATAAACTTTGTAACGTATTAACCGTATAGACACAATTAGCAATATGAGATCAATATACCATTAGCAACTAATTGTTACATAATAAATGAATGAGAATATTCACATCAAGTTAAGTACACAATAAACTACAAGATCACGATCCAAGGTAACTCTCCAAGGAACAAGGGCCCAAGCGAGAGATACACAATAGATATCCATGAAACAAGATAGCAATTAAATCGGTTAGCATGAGTATCACGTAGTCAAGCTTGACTCAATCAGGAGTTATACTCCGGCACATTCTAGAGGTAACCTCCGGTACATTCAGGAATTATATTCCAACACATCGCACATTCAGGAGTTATACTCCGGCACATTCAAGTGATCAAGTACTCAAGTCATAAACATATTCACACACAAGTCATAGCCATGTACCAATCCAAACAAATAGACTTTATCAACCCAATCAAAGCTAACACAACTAACATAAAATCAAGTAACCGTATACAAGTCCCAATCAACATCACACAACAACCACTTAACGAACATTAGGCCTATACAATTGGGATATAAGCGTTAACCATGAAATAACCACAAATACACAAAGGGTCATTAACACGTCTTTTACAAAACTTCACCAATAGCTCACATATACCTTAGAATTACATTTAACATACTATGAGCAATTACAAAGTAATACAAGTACCAAAACACTTAATTCTCACATTTCCCCTTTGTTAATTTAAGTCATTTAGCTTCCTAACGAAATATGAAGTTCAAGATACGCAAACTAACTATTCTACATCCCTAATGGTACCTAATGACACCATTTAGCACCTTTAAAACCCACTTTAAATCACAATTACATATATCACACAAAAAGTCCTCTTTATGCATTTACTCTACAAGTATCCTAACCGGGGTTCAATTAAACGAAACAAATGCATTTCTAGTACTTCCACACCTATTAGACACTAGCCATAATGTCCAAACACGCTCGGATTTACAATACACCTGAAACCCCTTTATAAAGTTGGCTCATTTCGCATTTTTACTAAGTTACAAGCAATTAAACCTCACGGGGTCTTTAGTCTACCTTAATTAACATCTAAAGTACCTAATTGAAGCATTGAATTAAGCTATAAGGCTCATTTTCTCAAAACCCTAAAAAATATCACTATTCATTGCCCTAAAATCAAACGAACGAATTTAACCGATTAAAAAGCGAAGCAATTGCAAAAATATGGTCTCTATAACATGTATGTATCATATATAACAAGATTTAATCATATCATAAGCTAATAACAACAAATCTAAAAATTTGAAAACTTGACAACATTTTAAAGATTGCAAAAGCACATGCAAATCCCTCACCAATTGCACGTAGAAACTAGTAGGAGGCTAGAGGACACTCAAAATCACTTGTTTCTAGCTTGGTGTGGCCTAAATCAAAGGTTTGAAGAGCAAAATCTCTTCCTTTTTCCTGTTGCTGCTGTCGGGTTTGGGCTTGGGACAAGGGGGTATTTCTTGATTTGTTTTTGCTAATATGTGTGTGAATGTGTAGTATTAAGTATATACTATGTATATATTATATTTAGCTAGATTATTTAATCTACAAAAGGTGCAAAACTAAGTTAAAATTAAGCTCAACATTTAATTAAATGTTAGTTAGCTTCAAATATAACATTAAACTACGTAACACTATCCAATGAACCGTTAAAATATTTTCTAAACGAATGTTCCTAAGTATTTTGCTCAAACACACATTTTTCTCATTCCTAAAATAATTAATATAGATTAAGAAAAATGATAATTTAAAGAAAATAATTAGTTGAAAAATACAATGAATAGTAACCAATGAAAGCAACAACTAATGCATAGTTAAAACGCACAAACAGTGAATGCAAGGATTAATGGAAAATATAGTAATGATCTCGGGCGTCACATTAGGTGCCATGTCAGATACTCTGCGGTCTCAACACAAAAGTATAAAAACTGTTTCTTATATGTTGATCTCTTTGGAGATTGCGAGTGATGTGATGGCTACAAAGATGGCAAAGGAAATGCTTCATGGTGCATGTGCACCAAATGATGCAAAATTTTTCCGTCGCCAAGATCTTTGAAGCTAAGATCAATCCCGCAAATGAGGTAGAAATGATCATTTGGACACTACCTGAATCCTGTGCTCAAGACAGGCCCGAATACCTCACGAATGGATTGAGCAAAACACCTTCGAGGTTGTTAGGGGATTTTCAGAAAGTAAAGGAAGAAGAGGTGGAACAACTATCTGAGCAATTTGATGAACAGTTAAGTAGAAAGAAGAGGAATGCTAATTGTAAGCCTAAGGACAAGTGCTTCAAGTACAAACAGAAAGGGCATTGGAAGCATGATTGTCCTCGGCATCTTGCTAAGAGCAAATCAGGTATCTCTATTAATCCTTGTTTATGAAACATATTTAGTGGTAGAATCTATTGTGGTAGACTCAGGCATCACTAACCATTACTGTATATCATTGCAGGAGTTTCAAGTAACAAGGAGGCATAATAGAATAACATTTGATATGCAAGGGATGGGCCAGAGCAGTGAGAGTTATTATTTTGATACGTGTATTTAGAACATGCGATGAAACTAGGTTTCAAGATAGCAAATTATTGTTTATTCTTTTATATACTTATGTTTTATATCAGTTAGAATGGTACAATAATAGGTTCTATTTTAAATACATTGTATTTTATATTAATACTTCATTGCATGTTTCTGAGTGAAAAGTCTTCTACCAGCGAAGTCTATTATTTTGTTCTCCATGCTAATTGAGAATGGTCAGGAATGAGTTTTGGACTTATTAGACCTTGAACCATGAGCTCAATTAGGATCTTGGCTTGTGGAAAAGTGATCAAAAGGTCACTTACAGCCAAACGACAAGGACAAAAGATATACTAGACTTGGTACATATAAGTGTAGACCAATGAAAAAATCGGTTTATTAATAGATACCCATGACTTTCATAGATGATCATTAGAAGAATGATTTTGTACCGCATAACGCAAAGTTTGAGCATTTCAGGCTTAGATGGAACATGATTAAATATGCGAATCATAGTACTTCAAATTAATTGTGAAAGTGAATATCTATTAAGGTGAGCTCAAGGATTGCTTAGTTGTGACTCAGGTGACTACACCTGATTTTACAAAAGTAAAATGGTGTGTCTAAGAGGAGCAATTGTATTCTATCAAATATGATAAGATCCATGGGCGACTCAAGGGTCTTTGACAATATTCTTTTGGGATATGCAAGTGAAATAGAGATTAAGCATGTCAGTCATTAGTTCTATTTAAATCAGTACTTAGGACACCCTAATACTATGGATAATACTAGAACTTGTTTTTGACACAAGGTCCATTTAAAGGGTTGTCCAGCCTATTTACTGAATAATTATGCTAAGAAATAAGAAGCCAATATATGACATATACTATTGCATAGGTTATCCAAAGAATACAATATAAGGGATATTCTATAATACCAAGGAACATAGGATGCGGTATAGTGTCCAAGCTAAGTACTTGGAGGTACATTGTATGAATCTTCCAGTAACCTAGCTCAGATATAGTTCTAAAACTAAGAGTTTTAGATTACTCTAGCATTATAAAGGTTGTAGATGGTCAGTTGATTACTCTAGCATTATAAAGGTTGTAGATGGTTAGTAATCTAGTTCTTACGCATAGATGGAGCTATCTTGTAGTGGGAGGAATTCTGGATTCCTAGATAGCTACATCAGAGAGTTTCATTCGGAACTGACTCTGATTTTCTAGTAATGGATCCCACAAATCACAAAGTAGTTATCCATGTACATACAGACATATGGAACCGATTAACATCACATCTGAAGAAATAAACCCCATAGGATATGAATAGTATACTGTAAGTGAAGTAGATGGTCAAGAAGATAAAAATCTTCGGAGCCAGGCATGATTGCAAAGTTCTTTTAGAAAGGAATGAACCGATTATAAGAAGTTGTCTTTGCAAATGATCAGGCTAGGGTCCATCTAGACACTTTTTATCATTGGTAGTCATTTTGAATGCCAGATATGACAAATAGATGTCAAGACAATTTTCTTTGGGTAGAAGTCTTGACGGATCTAGAAGTATACTATTGGGTTTAAGAACAAATTGACGGTGAGCTTAAAGGTCCATTTATTTGGATGAAAGCTGACATCTAGGGTACTGGAAACATTAGATTTGATCAGATTCATTTTTGATCGAAATGTTAATGAGCCCTGTATGCGTAAAAGAACAAAGAAGATTATTGAGGTGTACTCTTGATTGCAAGTGTGCGTGTACTATTTTGGTCAAGAAGTCTTCTTGAAACCAAAAATGAAGAGATTGAAAAAGAGTAAATTGTGTCTTTGCGAGGTCGCAAAGATAAGACACCAGTGTTGTTTCAAGGTTCATTTTTAGAAGACATAAATCGGTTTGACATACAAGTCTCCATGAAAAGTGGGCATTATTTTTCAGACTTGAAACATCTCTATCTCAGGATTATTGTCTGAGAGACAAGTAAGAAGATAGAAAGGATAATGGGATTTTCATGTGTGGCAACAGTTGGAAATTGAGGGTATGTCATGATTCCGTCTCAGGTTGGATATTTGTATTGCCATGGGCATGATAAGCAAATATCAGTTACATCTAAGATTATGTTATTGAGTGATGGATATGCATATACTCAAGTATCTTGGAAAAATAGGGATTATATGCTGATATATCTGTCTGGTATCCTAATGCCTACAAGGTGTGTATTTTTTCAAAAATAAGTCATGTAGAATCCAAGAATGAATCTCTGGATGAATATCACTCTTTGTATGGTTGTGAGGGATGACAATTTGGTATTGTCAGTTCAACCATGGAGATCAGAGTTTACGGTAATAGCGGAAGCTGCAAGGAAGAGAGATAGAAACTCAGGTAATTCTTAATGGAATTAGAGTTTTATGATAGTACTAGAAGCTTAGTAGTTATATACTATAGGGACTTGGTACCAGAAGGAACCTAAGGAACCACTATATAGGAAGCTTGTTTAATGAGAGCACCGCTAAGTTCGGGAGTTTGCCTAAAAGGACAATGTGGTGGAGAAGATAACTTCGGTAGAAAATCTGGTAGGCCCGATTTTACCTATGAGTCTCATTGAGAGAGTATTCTATACTTTTATGAAGGCCAAGGGTGCTGGATAAGATTAGTAGTAGTGCTCTTTAGTGCAAGTGGGAGTATGTTGGGAATTGTATGCCCTAAAGACTACTAGCACTAAAATGTCTCAGTGAATGGATATTATAATAATTAAGAATCAGTGCATCTTGCATGAGCATCTCTATACTCTCCTTATATTCTCTATATATGCATGCTAAGGCTCCTTGATTTAAGTGAATGGTATAGGTGCGTGGTGATCCGCACAGAAGGTATATGCCATAAGGCTTGAATCTAAATTATAGGTTCATAACCATACAGTGAAGTTGGGCACTTCACTATGGAAAGTTATAATGAGAGAGTCTCCCATTTGGTGGGCGTGACCTACCTTGGTCATTGGAGGAGCTTTCCGGACTTTTCTCATTAGTGTATGAGAGTGCATTGAACTGGACCATGATAGATGTGATCTCTGTAAAAGTACTATCGCTCGTATGAGATCAGAAACATCTTAAGCTACTAAGAGACCAATGTTCTAGTTTTTGAGCATATGTGGATGACCAATGAACTCAAGACATGTATTTTGATTCACTATGGGTGAGACTTTATATGGGTCAATAGCTCTGTGCATTGGATACATGGGCTTGACTAGTTGGCACATGCATATGTGTCAAGTCGTTCTATGCCATCTTAACGATGGGTTATCCCCTTTTGTGACATCCTATTAATCATCGGAACCTAAATACTTAGTAATATAGTCAACCGGGACTATATTTAGATATTGAACTTGTGGGTCACTCCCTGGATCAAGAGGATAATATCTAGATGATGATTAATGGAGGATTAAAGGCACAAAGTATAGAGGTAATCAAGAAATGTGGATAGTACAAAGACAAGACTTGGTATTGATTACGGGTTCTACATAGAGGGGCATTGTGGTCTTTTATACTTAGTAGGTCAAAGACATAGTCAAACCTCGTTTGATAGGCATCATGGGAATGAATATTCATACTAGAGTGCAGCCATAGCTCTTTAGTGGAATGAGCTAGGGTTAAAATGAATAAAATGCAGCTAGTGTCTAGCAGGGGCATTTTAGTCATTTTAGAGCTAGGGATATGTATTTTGGTCCTTCTTCTAGCTAATTTTCATATTGGTAGGTACACTTTCCTTTTCTCTAAGATTGGCGTGTGGAATGTGTGGTTTTAGCAAGTGTTATGCGTGTGATAGGATTAGGAAGTTAAAGGATATGATTGTAGGCTATATAGTTATGTAGGACTCTTTTATGATATATTTCAATTTGTTTGAAATAGGATTATCATAAAAGAAGAGATAATCCTACATTTATCTAGTTATCTCTTGGAAAAATAATACAGACAAAATTGTGTCTACATACGTTTCCTAGAGCAACTACGAGTCCTTCACTTTACCACTTCTTCCTATATATCACATGAGTATATATAGGACTCTTGCTAGGGTTTTTCATATGGCTAAGATGAGAATTGATTTTCCTTCTTTTGTGAGAATATCACGCGGCCATAGACAGAAAATGAGAGTGAGTTTCGTCCCACAACGAACATCACCAAGGCTTGGAATTAGAATAGAAGAGAAGATCAATTGCGACTTCCTTTTTGTAGCCGCAGATTTCTTGTTCCATTGGTGTGGAACTCTCGGCCAAGGCAAGCATGTAGGAGTAGTGTCCACTCATTGCATCCATCGTGTGGTAAGCATCATGTAGTGTTGAGTTTTTGACGCCAACACTTTAAGGTAATAAATCTGTCTGTGAAATCTTAAACTGCGTTTTATGCATATAAACCGGTTTGTTTATATGTATTTGCTTGGTTATCGGTTCTTGATTGCTTCCGCTGCACTAGATTAAGTTTTTGATGCCTGAATCACTAGTAATCTAGGTGTTAGAACCTTGGTTAACAACTAACACTACCTTAGTAGGCTAGTCTACTTAGGTCTTTTAGGTAGTCGTAGTGGACTACTACCTTAGTAGGCTCATCCCCTTAGGACCTTCGTTTAGTAGTTTTCCTTTTTCCCGGACCCCAAGATGGTAGATTGGGAACTCTGTGAGTCTCTTTTAGCAAGATAAGTTTAGAGGACTATTTAGAGTCTGTTTTGTATGCAGGCTCATACTGTGTATCCCAAATGCATGGGTATGTGCACTCGCATTTTGTTAGTTTGCTTTAGATAGGCCTTTAGATCTTAGAATCTTAACAAGACAGATTACGTAATAAGTAGGCCAAAACATATAGTATGATTTTTATTTTGGGAAACTAATTATAGTGATGGGCAATTGGGCGGGTCGTTAACAAAGATTGACTCTACTGAGCCCCTGGAGACTAACAATCCCCTAGAGGAGCAACTAACTTATGACTATAAACTCCATAGTAGGGAATATTAACTTGATACTAATAACCTTCTAGAGAGTCTATCCACTTGATCTAATTGAGTCTAAAAATAGTATTTCTCGAGGTCGGTAGAATTCTAACTATTGCAATGGAAAAGTATTCATGGTAAATTGGAAGGATAAACTTGCGGGGTAGCTTGATCCATGTGGTATAGGACATTGTGCCCTATTTGTTATTGGATAGTACAATCATATTCATGAGACTGTTGGCCTCATATTTCTCTAATCCCCCACTTGGTAGGGAACTTGACTACTTGGTGATAGGTAGACGAAATGGCTTTCATCTTATAGATCCATAGCCTTCCTAGAATGATGTTATGGGGGGGATGAAAAATCTACCCCCAAGAACCGAGTGTAGAGGTTTACACCTTTTGTGTAGGTGTGGAGTCAATCTCCCCTATTGTGCTCTTATGCTCACCGCTAAATACTACTATTATGATTGTTCAACGTGTGATGTAAGCTTCATCAATTCTCATTCTTTTAAGGGTATGTACCATGAGTTCATTGGCTGAGTTGCCGTTGTCAACGAGTATCCTCCTGATCAACTAGTTGGCCACTATTAGCTTGAGTAGTAAGGCATCGTGGTAGGGCACACCTTGGTAGTTTATTTTATGACTAGAGAATATGATGATATGTTCTAGTTCAAACTCCCTTGGTCACTGAGACCTAAATTCAGGGCTAAACGCAAGGCGGATGTGCGTCATTGTTGTTGAGTGAGCGATCCCTCTAAACTTAGATTTGGCTATAATAGCGTTGATGGTGCGCTCGTATCTTGGTGCTTTTGGAAGAGTGATATCCTGAGTCATATATTTCTTTTTTTGTAGGCCATATTTTGTATCTCATGGGTTTACTTCCATTTGACAGGTCATTTATTATCTCGTGAATGTTTTTCCTCTACTTCTCAGTAAGGTAGGGGTCATGCCTTCTATCATGTCGGTCAGATGTCATAGTTATTCTGTGGTCTCTTATGCCATAGTGTGGCAAAGAAATGGTAGTTGGCTTTATCTTTCTACCATTTGATATGGGCCCAAGCCTTGGCAAGGACATCCTTCATTGTCTTGCATAGGTACTTGGTCAATTCTTTATACAATTCAGACTCAGGGAAACTCGGGGAGCAAACATTCATAGAAGGCCGAAATGGCTGTGGCCATCTTACACTGTGGGGTGGACATATTCTCTTTGTTGAATCTTCCTATGTAGTCGCATAAGAGTTCTCATCTCCTTTGCACGATCACGTAGAAGTCGTCAAATTACTTTTCTAGTTTTTTACTACTTGCGAATTGCTTTACAAATAAGTCCATCAGTTGGATGAAAGACGTGATACAGTTATTTGGTAAGTTAGTATACCACTGTAAGGCTAGCCTCTATCATACTAGAGCTGAAGCCCTTGCACATGCATGCCTCTCTCAAATCTTGTGGAACAACCATAGTGAACATTTTTTTGCTTGTATTGCATTATATGGTGCATTCGAATTGGTAGTCCCATAGTCGAGCTTCATGTTGGGATGCTAAACTTAATTAGTCGCATATCCACCATAGTGATGGTGTCGACAAATTGAGAGTTAGTAAAATTGTTGTTGCGTTTCTCTTGATGGGGTATGAACCCGAGGATATTTTGATTGAGGATTCAATCTCCTGAAACTGTCGAAGGAGGTCCAGGTTTTGTCCTCCTTCTTCAGTTTGTTGACTAGGTGATTGTTCTGTGGTAACAATAGTCTATAGGTAGACTCCGCTGTCAGGCGTCTACTGGGGCGTTGAACTAAGAGGTTGCATGGATTCCACTACTTGGCTTTGGGCAACAGAGTTTCCGCCTCTAGGCAAAGTAGCAACTGCTGCCGAGAATGTCTTGTTCTTCTCCTCCAGTTCAAGGTTCTCTTGGCAAATTGCAGCGTTTTTCGTCTCGAGTTCCTTTAGCTTGTCTTCATATGTGGCATTTTAGCTATGATAGCCTCCATCTGGGCTTGGAAATCCAAATGTGTGCCGGATTCAACCATATTATTAGTCGTAAATGGAAGTAATATAAGGTTCCTAGCCTTCTGATTGGGTAACTAAGTTGCTAAGGCCCCACCGTGGGTGCCAAATTATTTACGTCGAAATCTACAATCATGGATATAGGGCATTAACAACCTGGGGGATCAGAAGAAAATAGAACGTCGTGAGTCTAGGATACCAGTGTGGTACCGACCGAAAATACTCCGACACTCAAGTTAATAGGTTATTGTAAAAGACATGAGTGCGAAGGAAAATATGGAGGGAGTTGAGAAGACTACCGGGGTGTTGGGGTCGATATAAGGTGTAGGCTATTTGGAATGAAGGAGGAAAGGGAGAGTATTGCTAGATGCGGTGAATACTTGATATTCTTTCCCTAGGTAGGGGTGGCCTACTTATAGGTGTGGATAGGCCAAAAGTCATTGACTCTTGAGACTTGTACCCCGAACGAGCTACTGAGAGATCGTGGTCGATTATCCTTGTTATAGTATTGATCTTTATCTCGAGTTTATCGATTGTCATCCGTGCCCAGCAGTCTGGTCAATTAACATATCTTTTTGATCGTCTATCTATTATCGTCTGGTAGAGTTCAGGTCGTACCCAGGTTCATTATCGGTTGTCCACACAAGGAAGTGTTGACATTTGGGCTTAGTCAAGGGCTCTTGGCTTTCTAGTGGACCCGCTACGGGAGTAGGCCTCGACTCTTGACGTCATATGTGGGACTTGGCTTAATCATCGCGTGTTGACTAGAGTCAAGTGACCTGCCGCAGTTGGACCATGGTCCAAGTCCAATTTTGGCAATAACAATAACTTGTTTAAATAACATCAGCACTTAATAAGCCTAAAATTCTGGGTTAGGTCGACTCATGGTTGTGCTTAATTAAAGCCACTAAAGAGGGGGAGATGTAAAACATTTGTAGCTCTTGTTTTGGGGAGTATTATAACGAGAATCAAATACCCTTATTGGTCATAATAGCATGAATAAGTAGCCACTAGGTTTGGGGGGCTGTTATGAAATAGGTTTTTGTAAATCTACATTTGTTGCTTTTAGCAAAATGGAAGAGATGGGAGTTCAATTATTTTACTTTATTTTTTGTTTTTGCTATTCTATTATATGAAAACAAAGTGCAAAGACAAAGCAATCACTTTGAGCTTTTGTGCGGTGTGTGCATTAAAAACTAATACGAAAAGTATTGATTGACGAAATGGGAGCTAAGCATTTTAAAGATAACGATAGTGGTTTAGTATACTCATAATGTAAGTACATTTTATTCGTTTTCTTTGGACTAGCATGGTTTATGTTGGAAATATTTGTTTCTTATGTGCATACATAAAACTTGTAGAAATGAGATTTTCTAGCAATTCAATAATCATAAAATTGAACAGAATAAAATTAGTTATAATACTCAAACAAGAAATTAAAGTATGACAGTAAATAAATATACAAATTAAGATAGAATATGAATTAAACTTTAAACTTAAAGTTATAGAGAAGCAAACCAAAAAATGAGATGATATTGAGGCTCGAGTTGGACTCGATGTCCTTAAGACTTTTAAACGCTCTGCTACAGTGCTTTCGGTTGATTGGCGCAAGTCTCCCAGGATACAACGATATTACCTTCGTAATAGAAGCACACAAAACTACGAATCTAGCGAACCACTGTTTGGTAAACTCTCTCTAAACATGAAACGTTAATATGACTATATGATGACCTTGTTATGCTTTCTCTTATTCTTAGTTCGTTATTTACAATGCCAGCAAAACACACACATATATAGGCAAACTCCTGAGTGCAAAACATCATTGTTAGAATAAAATATTAATATATCTAATCAGAATTCTAACTTCGATGCAAGCATGCTCCACGGAAATTGATAAAGCATGCTGCACAATTTTTGATACATAACAAGCATGTTGAACATTATGATTGCAACCACACTTTCACATTGTTTCAAGATTCTTTACAATAAAATATTTCCATTCACCAACATTAAAATTCCTACAATACCCCACATGAATGGAAATAGACAATGCACATAGTAAAGACACTATGCAGACATTACAGAGAGTTTAAAAGAATGATACTACTTCCGAATAGGTAGCTTTTGGCCTTGAACCTTCCGTAGTGAGAGCTATCGGATTTACTTGCTGACCAGTGAACGCGATGTGTTGAACTGTTCAGCTTTTGTATAAACCAAGGCAATAGAACTCATACAATATCCTCTTAACCATACTTCAGTTCTCACGGTTGTATTCATTTTGGCCCTGAACAACTCCCAGTTTCATGAGTACTCTAGAGAATTCAGTCTTAGAAATTCTCATAAGAGTGACGCACTCCCTACTCACATAGGTGATCACTTATTAAGAGTAACCCTGCAATACCCCACTTAGATTTTCCAAGATATAAGTATCATTAAAAGCATAGCTTATCCTAAACCACATGCAGGCAGCACTGTCTGCTCCTCATAGGAATAGGTGGGAGTAATACCCCCACAGTACTGCCACTGAGTTGTACATAATTTAGTTTTTTCCTTTGAACCTAGATCCAGGGATCTCCTGTCAACAAGGTAGGGTTTTCCATTATGACAACTATTTTAAAAATAGGCTTAAGACCCATTCCCCTCAACGATTTATACAACAATTGCTCTCTATTTAAGCTTTTTGTAAGCGGATCCGCATTGTTATCCTTTGACTTTACATAGTCAATTGAGATAACCTCATTAGAGGGCAATCTTCTTACGGTTTTACATCCAAGACATATATGTCTAGACTTACCGTTTATACATACCACTTTGTGCCCTTCCAATCAATGATTGACTATCGTAATATTTGCAAATAGTTGGCACAAGTTTTGATCAATTAATATTATCCTTTAACAAATTATGAAACCACTCGGTTTCTTTTCTAGCCATAAACTAGATTCCACCGTGAATCTGACTATACAAATTTGCTTAAAGGATTTCTTTGAGATAGTTGCATCCCAAAGACATATTCTCTTATGGATTTGAGTCTTTTGAATCAGATATCCCCTTAGCATCACTGTATCATCCTAATACAATTGGATATCTTACAACATGCAACTCATAGTTTAGAGTGTATCTTGGATACCTCATAACTCTTATAATAGTTGTCCATTGGACTGTCTCACAAATATGATATACATTAGACTACCAGAAATATGTAAATACTCTAACCGAGATATTCCTTCACTAGATGTATATTTACATTCGTAGGTGTCTTCACTGGACTATCAGACAATACAATGAGATAGAGACTCGATTAGTCCATCAGATATTTTGGTAATATTAATTTCCAAAATACCATTTTCCACACCTGAATGTTTTACATCAGAATTACTACTTCCAATGACCATCATGTCATTTAAACACAATGACATCTATTCCATAGTTCTCATGTCATTGTTGTGTAGCTTGTTTTTATCCACAGTAATTTTACAAGCTTACAAACCTTCTTTCCTTTTTATCGAAGCACAAACCCCTCGGGTTGTTCTAAAAAGACCTCTTCATTAAAGTCATTATTTAAGAAGGTTCTCTTTACATCCATTAGATGTATCTCAATTATCCATAACCACAATAGCTATCAACATCTCAATAGGTGTCAGCCTCGTAATTGGTGTATACGTGTTCAAGTAATTAAAACTTTGCTTGCAATCCTTGATAACAAGTCTAGTCTTGTACTTGTCAATAGATCCACCAAATTTAATATTTCTTTAGAAAATTCATTTACACCTTAAAGGTTAATTTTCGGAAGAAAGACCACCAGTTTCCACGTATAATGGAATTAAACCACTAATAACAACTTTTTTCCAAAAAGGAAGTTCAAGAGTTGTTATTATTTCCTTGATGGTACGAGTTCATTGAGACCAAAAGACTTAGGCATTATAGCATTCTTGCTATGTCTTAGTTTATCTTTATTGCCATTTGATATAGCCTTTTCACTATATCACTTTCATGACTACTACTCACAGTATCATGAAAAACCGAATTCTGACAAGGATAAAATTTCTCAAAATTCTACATCCTTGACTTTAAATAACTTTGACATACATGTCCTCAAATTTTGAATTTGTACACAAGAAATATTGTATACCGCAATAAAGATGTAATTAATAGTCTTGGGGTCCAATCTTGACCACTATAAGAGTAGGAACTCCTATTTCACCAAGATACCCCCACATTTTGAGCATTCAAAAAGGTGGTCAATATTTTCAACCTTACATATAGGTATCTTGTAAAATACTTGTGGGTTACTTGTCAAAATAGCCTTTCCCCTCAAGTACTAAAGTTTCCTTTAATCAACAAAGTATTTAACATCACTTAGGTATTGCTTTTAGTAGCACCACTTTGTTGAAGTGAACAAGGAACCACAATTAATGAACAATACCATGTTCAATATAGTATTAAGGAAAATAGACATTGCCTTCACTATTTAACACGGTTCTGTTGATTCACAATCTCATTTATATATTGTTTAAATACTTTCAAAGCCTCGTGTTTGAAATTTTGTAAATAAACATTATAAACTCTTGTGCAAATATTTGTAAGAAGTAATAAATTACTTTTTCCGCCTCTAACTTGCACAAACTTTAATTCACAAATACCGTAGTGAATTTGTTCTTGACTTTGAACTCAATGAATTCCAAAGTTCCCCGAACTTCTCAATAAGTTCTAATGATTTTGTGTATTTGCATACTCCGCTATGTAAATAATCAAAATTCATTTGTTCTAATTTATCACACCATAAATTATGAGGCTTTAATAGGTATATTGAGAAATTATTTGTTTCCACAACAATTGGTACAAAGGTTTTTTAAACTCAATTTTAATAAACCATCACATAAGTACCTTCAAGGCATGTATAACACATATATACATATATCATATCCTTAAGAGTACATAACATTTTGTTATGTAGTTATCTAGACAAATAACTCTTATACTATTACAATCACAGTGTATAAAATATGTACTCATGAATATACATATCATAATCACATTTATGAATTGTTTTTTATATTTTATTAGTCCTCAAAAAGAAGTTCACCCAAAATATGATATTTATCAACTATCATATTTTTTTACCCAATTCTTTGCTCCTACCAGTATTGGCCTAGAGACCAAATATGAGCAAATATAATTTAACTCATTTATAGGTACAAATCAAGATTTATTTTAATGATGAATAAATCATGGCATAAAATCTCATTTTGTCTCTCAAAGACAATATTCCAACCACATGAGATTATTATAAGATGCAAATATACTCTCATAGTATTTATCAAATTAACTACATATTTGCAATTTCATATTATCAATGATTTTGATTTGTACTAGAATATACACATTATCCAAATATTAAAATTTATATTTCTACTAGAAACACAATCTAGAAAATATAGTAGACATGAGAGAATAAAAGATCAGATATGAGCTGAAGGTATGTAAATTGCCATGTCACAGATAATTAGTAGTCCATGCATCTTAAAGGCCAATAGAAGATATTAGCTTAGTGGTCATGCAACTTTTCAACAACCTGGAGGTCTCACGTTCAAAACAAGGCAGCCACAATTACAAACTAATTTTTGTTTCTCAAAACCCATGTGGGCCCATGATGGACATGATTCTCAATAACCATGTCTGCCATCTACCAAAAGTTGGTAGTTGACTTTTGTCTCTCAGTCTACACATGACACTCAACAAATAAAATTAGCAATCTTCAAATCAAGAATGCTATCACGTGAATTTTGCATGATTTATATATTTCAGCACTTATCATGCGCCACTTGTCACATGTTCATTGGCTGCCAAAGATAGCAAATAAAACGACGTAGTTTTTGGTTATCTTCTTCTTCACAGCCATGAGAATAATTTTTTCAGATTATAAGCAATCTTTAAAAATTCATAACTCTTTCATCTTTAGTCCAAATCATACGAAATTTGATCCATTAAATTCCTAAAGTTGAGTAAAACATAAATACACCAATTAATCTCTCATTTAAGAAACTTCATAGAGACCCATCAACCATATGGATCCGAAAAACATGTATCTATACAAACAAATACACAATGTTTGATAGGAACTTATTTAGGAACATCATATAATCATAAAACAAGCCTATATTATTTTCTAGTATTTCAACAATCAGAATAGAATAGGCTCTCACAAATAAAACATGTTTGCTTTATTTTTCAAGATATACATTCATGCAGAACATTGTTTCACTCTTACAGTTAAAGTTATGTTCTCATTTTCAGTCACAAATCTGTTATGTCCAGTCACGGATACATCTCCATTTCTGAATTCCTCATTGAATCCAGTCCTAGTCAAGATAACGTTAATATGTTTAGTCTCAATAGTCATGATAAGATTGTTCTCAAAATTTATCAATAAATTGCATTTAAATGCATAGATAAGATATATAAATATATTACACTACTATTCTAACAGAATAGTAATGGAAATGCTATCCATAATGAAAGTAAAATGAAGATAACAATTACTGGAAATAATTGTGTAGTAGAGTAGGACTAAAGAAAACACTACTAATAAAATACTCTGACATTAAAATGTTAGGAAGCAGCGCTTGGTTGGGTGGAAAGAATCACTTCCTATTATCCTTCTGGTCCTGGGATCAAAACTTGTTTGCAGCAACTGGTTAATATATTAAGTAGTTTTTTGCTTCTGAAAACAAACCGGTTAGGTCTTATAAAATTATTACAAGCTTTGCACAGCACTGCCGTTCACACGAAAATTAGACAAAGGATCAGCATTCAAGTGAAATACTTTCAATTCATGCATAGAAAACAAAAATTCTTATCATTCTCATTTTAAGTCCAAAATAGATGAAATTAGCTTCATAAATTTAAGAGATATATGGAAACATAATTTGTTTTCCAGTTTGTTGCACTTCAAATAATCACATCAAAGAAATTATAAATTTAAAAGTCTTAAGATTGTTGGAAATATTTGTTTCTTATGTGCATACATATAACTCGTAGAAATGAGATTTTCTAACAATTCAATAATCATAAAATTGAACATAATAAAATTAGTTATAATACTCAAACAAGAAATTAAAGTATGACAGTAAATAAATATACAAATTAAGATAGAATATAAATTAATCTTTAAACTTAAAGTTATAGATAAGCAAACCAAAAAATGAGATGATATTGAGGCTCGAGTTTGACTTGATGTTCTTAAGACTTTTAAACGCCCCCTTACGGTGCTTTCGGTTGATTGACGCAAGTCTCCCAAAATACAACGATATACCTTCGTAGTAGGAGCACACAAAACTACGAATCTAGCGAACCACTGTATGGTAAAGTCTCTCTAAATATGAAACGTTAATATGACTATGTGATGACCTTGTTATGCTTTCTCTTATTCTTAGTTCGTTATTTACAATGCTAGCAAAACACACACATATATAGGCAAACTCCTGAGTGCAAAACATCATTGTTAGAATAAAATATTAATATATCTAATCAGAATTCTAACATCAATGCAAGCATGCTCCACAAAAATTGATAAAGCCTGTTGCACAATTTTTGATACATAACAAGCATGTTGAATATTATGATTGCAACCACACTTTTACATTGTTTCAAGATTCCTTACAATAAAATATTTCCATTCAACAACATTAAGATTCCTACAGTTTATGCATAAAAAATTTGGTGAGCATCCTAAGATTGATTCTTGTAACGATTTTTGCATAGGTTACTAAGTAATTTCTCAAGGCTATAGCTATACTTAATATTATGGGTTAACTCTCCAAATTTGGACTTTGGTAGTTTAACTTGGGACTTTCCTCCTTTCAATCGACAAATAGAAGTTTTGTAGACTTGTCTTAGCCACTTGGTTACGGTATAAGGATTTGTTGAAAGGCTTAGTTAAAATCAATTTCATGAGCTCAACTGAAATCACATATCTATATTGTTAACTTTTTTTAGCATATGAACTTAAAATGTTTTTCGATATCTTTTTACGTGATTTTAAAACAAACTTGGAACCAAAGCCTAGAAGTATATATGTTGAGAAATTATTAGAATTATTCTCATATATAGTTATGCACACTGAACATTTGGAAAGATAACATTGAGATATTCTGGGAAATGGATTTTGACAGCACATCTAGCATGTGCTTCTGATTGTTGATTATTGTACTATTGTGACCCTTGCAATGGTGGTACTTGTACACTATTATTTATTATCGTACCGTATAATGCACTGTTGATGATATTCTATTCGTTTTCAGTAGTTGGACAAAATAAACTACTTTTTGTATTATTCTGCCATGGTCACCACTCATTGCGTAATTCAATAAGAATTATTTTGCTTTATTGTTTTGCATTGGAAATTGACTTTTGTATAGTCTTGAATAAATTAATGAGTTGCATTATTACAGGTTTTTATACGCTACTCGATCTTTTTGAGTTTTTTTGGAAAGATATTTTTGTATTAATGTAAGGTCTCAAGATATTTCCTAGTGAAGTTTCCATCTTATTGAGTTATATGTATACTCATTTTAACTTATATATTTTCGAGGAGTAAATTGCTTGCCGCCTCCTTGTGTTTTGCTCGAAATACTCATTCACTCCCTGTGTTTTTAAAATAGGCTCATTAACCCCCCTGTGATTTTCAGAATGTAGCTGACTGCCTCTCTCAGTTAGAAAAATCGTCTAATTTAACGGCAATTGTAACACATGCGCTTAAAATGTAATTTTTTTTTATGCTTTTGGTTAAAATAAATTCTTTGTTGGACAAAAATACCCTTTTAGTAAATTGCTTACCGCCCCCCCTGTATTTTTCCTGAAATACTCATTCACTCCCTGTATTTTTCCTGAAATATTCATTCACCCCATGTGTTTTTAAAATAGGCTCATTACCCCCCTGTGTTTTTTCGATTTTAACTTTATGTAAGGGTATAACGATCAATTAACTAATTTGGTAACGTTTGCTAATGGAATAAGCGATTTTGGGTGCGTCAGCTTAATCGAAAAAACACAGGGGGGGTAATGAGCCTATTTTAAAAACACAGGGGATGAATGAGTATTTCGGACAAAACACAGGGAGGCGACAAGCAATTTGCTCTATTTTCGAGACTAAGAGGAATAGAGTGTTGTTTGGGGTAGAGACTCCCTAACTGCTACTTCGATTTAGTTTTAGAATCTTTAAACTGTGTTAAAATTATGTTATGAACTAAACGAGATTTTACATTGAAATAGCACGAACTAAGGACCAAAAAGAACTGATATTATATTGATTAGGCTTAGTTACAAAGAATAACTGAGCTAATGACTAAGTGAAAGTAAAGACATAATGAAAAAACAAAAAAGAAAAAGAAACAACTAAATAGAATATGATAGTAAGTTGGTCTTCAAATTCCACGTAATCATCTATTATATCTTAATATCTACATAAAATTACAAATAAATCAACAATAAAAACACGGTTTTCACTCAAAAAATTAATGTTTATAATAATAAACTACCGCCAAATAAATTACAAGATTGACTAATGCAAACCAAAAAAAAAAAGAGTAATCAATATCCAGGAAGGCAAATAATTCAATCAATCCAACTGTAAGAAATCTTTCACACCTATACACTTAAAAAAAACATTTTCTAGTTGTCTGATCAGAGAACGTGTATTAAAAAGGGCTTAAAGCATGAAAGAAATTGAAAAGTAAAAATCCAACATGTCTGACAAAAAAGGGAAATTTTCACCGACCTGGGGAATGATTTCCTTTTACTTCATTTTATTATTAATTGGTGAAGTAGAATTTGCAATCCCACGTGTATCTGAATGCACATGGCAAAACATAACAAAAGCTGCAAAATGGAAATCAGAATAATCAAATCTATGCAAAATCATGATCATTGATGCAACGAGAAGACAATCTCTTTTAGGGTAATTAATTCTTGAGAAATATAATATATACTATTTTATTTTTATCATTTAAATACTATTTTTTATGTGTATATTTAATTGGCATACTAAAAGAAAAAAGAGAAATTAAAAAATTTGTTATCTTAGTATGCGAACTAAGCATCTATGTAAAATGTAGTATTTGAGTGATAAAAATAAAGTGATATATAACAATTAATATATAGAAATACTATTAACTCTTATTTACATTTTCCAATATTCAACTGTCTGTGTTTGGCAGCCGACAGCCAGCGTAAAACATGTCAGATCTTTTCACATAGATTTGCGACAAAATGAAATTAACGTTGAGGCGTCCTTTACTTGTGATGCACTGTATTGTCTGAATACAGTGTTAACTTATAAAAGAGATGGTTGTCAACAAGAGATGGTTGTCAACACGAACGAATCGTGTTATATAATTTATATAACTGACCTCATTTAATGGAACAATACTGAGTTTGATTTAGTTTTGTTTTACATTTTCTAATATTCCTTTTGTTTCCTTATCATACTCTCTGTTTCTACACGAGATAGAATTCAAACTGTTTCTACACGACATTGCTGGGAGGAGAATTTGGCTGTGATAGCCTCGAATAGAACCAAAGATGATGAACTTGTGCTCATTCATCTTGGAGACAGTTTATGGAAGGAGAGATTTGTGATGTATGTTCTGGTCTTTGTATGTCCATTATTCTATTCTTTCCAAATCCCTTTGGAAGTTTGTATCCTCATCTTTGGTTGTTTACATGAGCAGATTATTGCTGCACACATCTGTTACTTAGTTGCAGAAGCAAGTTTCGAGCCATACTCAGACAGTGCGAGATTGTGCCTTTGTAGGTGCAGATCACTGGAAATGCCCCCCAACTTATGCAAGCCCAGAGGCCATTCAGGTGCTTTTGATTTACCATTGATTGTTAATGAATTGTTTGTTTCCTGATTTTTGCTTCTTCATTTTCACAGCTAAATTTATATTACCACTTTAGTATTTTGGTGTCAGATGTAACTTGTAATGACATTAATTTACTTATCTGAGTGTTTCATATTTGGACAGAGGACAGAGATATATGAATACTCGATGGTTCTTGGGAACTCACAGTTTATCCTTCTCAGGTGTCTCAGCCATTTGTAGTTGATGATAATGATCCTTCATCAACCCAAAAAATGATATATACATATCTGTGTGTGTATGTGTGTTTGTGTGTGTGTGGGAAGTTACTAGTGTTAAGTGGAAGAGAGATCAGTGAGTGTGTGTGTGTGTGGACTTCCCCCACACATAATGCATGCATGGTCTTCGATTTTCAATATAACGCGTTGAATTAATTGAGCCATGCACACATAGCAAAAGAAATTAATGTGGAAAAGTCAAACTTGCATGGCTTAATTAATTTAATGCATTATGTTGAAAATCAAATACCATGCATGTGATGAACAAAAGAGGTTTGGGTAGAGTCGGAAGAAAGGAATCAAAACAAAGACATGGATTAAAAGCATTCTGGTTTTAAAATATTTTGCAGTTAATATGGAAAAGTAAAACTTGCAAGTAATGGTTAAATAAGCATGAAATGCGCTACCAGCAGGCCTTTGCCAAATTGCTAACTTGTTCTCATCTTCACACACACACACATGACTGAAATTAATTGAGCCATGCACACAGAGCAAAGGAAATTAATGTGAAAAAGTCAAACTTGCATGGCTGAATTAATTTCACGTGTAAATTGGTGAAAATGTTAATTTCATTTGCTCTGTGTGCATGGCTAAATTAATTTCATGCGTAATGGTGAAAATTCAAAACGACAATGCATGTGAACAAAAGAGCAACAGGTGGAGTCGGAAAAAGGAATTAAAACAAAGAAATGGATAAAAAACATTCTCGTTTTAAAATATTTTGCAGTTAATATGGAAAAGTAAAACTTGCAAGTAATTGTTAAATAAGCATGAAATGAGCTACCAGCAGGCCTTTTTCAAATTGCTAACTTGTTCTTTCTGAAAACATAAATGCTTACGATCTGGTGGAACAATCAGAGAGAATGGTGCATAATCTTTACCATATAAGTAGAGCTTTAGAAGTCCATTTGAGGTGCAGAAAGGTGCAGAAGTCCAAAGTAAAAGACCGACATACTCAGGGGCGGAGCCAGAAATTGAAAATTGGGGGGGTTGAAATTTTTTTTTGTACAATATTTTTGGACTAGTACAAAAAATCTCCAAAATAACATAAAATTAGAAGAAGAAAGATTTGATAAAAGATGATGGAGGAAGAGGAAAGTAATACACATATAACTAAGTATGACTTACATATATAGTTTGATTTTTAAGGAGAAAAAAAAAAAGCTGGTCTTTCGATTTAAAAAATTTATAGTTATTCAGGAATTATGTGATGGCCCAATAGCAAAGGTTGTCACCTTGAGCTTGGGATATCTTGTAAACTTTAACAAATTGTAAAGTATTTATTGGGGGGCAAATCTATTTTCAAGAAAAATATACATCATATATTTTTGTATTTTTTGGAGGTTGGGCCTCCCTCGGTTCCCCCTAGATCCGCCCCTGGTCACATATTATCACATTCTCATCTTCACACGCACACACATGGCTGAGACACTAAATTCAGAAACGAACTCAAGCGACATCACAATCTCATCTTCACCATCACCTATTCACCTTCTTCACTTTCATCATGATGATAATGATCCTTCATCACCTTCTCCACTTTCATCGTGATGCACAACAGGGGTAGAGACGAGGTTGTTCATGTTAAAAAAGGGTGCACCAACAAGAATGGTGGCTGTTGGAAAGGTAGGAAATGGTGGTGGGTCTTTGGAGAATGGGCAATTTGAGAACAATGGAGATCCGGGATGGGCAATTTGATACTGATGATAGAAATCAACTTCTTTTGTTTTTTCTTGTTACTGTTCAATAGTTGTTAAATTTTTGTACGTAGAAACTTTTTTTTGGTCTTTTCTTTTTAGGCAAACATTTGTTCTTTGTACATTATAGTTACTTCCAGTTCTTGTTAACTGTTTATTGTTCATTTAGTATGTGCACCCCTGATCAGTCCTATGATTAGCAGTAATATCACGAGTTAGACTTTTGGGAAAACTTTTTCATATATTAGCGGGATGAGTATGATTTTATCATGGATGTTAAGACATATGTCATGCCCCAAATTTGACAGGACCAATGCGGGACGAGACCGTCGTCAATCACAAAAGATTAATTTCGTAAGTCCGTAAGGCACTAAACAAAATAAACTAAAAGCCCCAAGTAAAGCGAGCAACAACTCAGAGCATCTAATCTAAAATACAAAAAACATAATTGTTCAAGTCCCCAAACACCATTAAAATATAACTTCAAAAGTTACACAACTTAAAGTAAAAATCCAAACCAATATGAAGAAAATTAAGTTAAATAAATCTTAAATCAACTGAATCTAAATACTCCAAAAGTATTAAAGAGATTTGTGCCATGACAGGTCATCTAATCTCCAAAGTTCCAAGCAAAGTATATATGTCTTAACACCTAGGAAAATAAAAATTTTCAAGAAAAATGTAAGACGACAAAGTTAGATTAAAATCTTAGTAAGGCCCCCAAAAATACCATGGGACTATATAGTTCGAAAATACATAATGCTTAATGCGATAAACGATAAGACACAATAAAACACATATGTGGAATGGATGCCAAAACAATAAGGACCAAATTAACTAAGTTTGAACAATACCAACCATTTTGAATAACTTTAAACATTAGGAATCACTATAAATCTTTTAAAATGTTAAGAACTAAGACTAAAAAATTATGTAAATAATAGAGACTGAATGTGATATTTACCCAACTTTTTTAGAAAATAATATTAATTAACATCCCGCATTAATTCTCTTCTCGTTACCCATTCTCTTTCTTTTTCCCTAGGCTGTTCTTTCTTCCCTCCTTTATGATGACCCATAGGCCTTTGATTTTGACCCTTGAGTTACTTCAAAGTTTGCTAAATTGGGAGAAACCACACATGTGGCCAAGATAGTAGGAAAGAAACTTATTGGCTTTAATATCCTAAAAAAAAAAAAAATGACCATCAACTCTTCATGGGGTTCAAAGAACACGTTGCGACAAGAAGAATTGGATGTAATGTATGCCTCCTCAACTTCAAAAATCATGAAGATATCCAAAGAGCTTGTACTCTTAGGCCTTGGTTTGTGTACAGTGACAACGTGTCATTTATTTGCAAAAAAAAAAAAATGATATAACCTTAGTTGTAATTGTGTGTTTATTATAACTTATAACTAAAATCTTAATGAAAATCAACAAATTCAAAAATCACTAACCTTAAATATTCAAAAAATCGCAAAGACTTCTTATTGTAACCGATTACTTTAAAAAAAAAATAGATTAAATAGAAAACCAATCTAAAAAATATCTTAGAAAAATTCTAAGTAGCTACTAATTTCATGATATATTATACAGCATGTGAATGTTTGGTTTTCAAAACTGTGCTGATTTGGCACTCAACATTGTCAAAATATAAATGTATTAAATATTAGCCTAAAAAAGAAATAAAACAACATCAAATATTTTGTTAATACAAGAAGGGAATTGTCAATGTTGAACGATTAAAACAAGAAGGTTTGCATACTTGAACCACTTCAAAGTTCAAATGTTTCAGAAGTGCAAACATTTAAAATGCTATGTAGGCATGTAGCGGCTTATAAAAAGAGGTAGAAAGTGTTAAGAGTAAAATAATGTAAAAGTTCTTATAGGGTTTAAATAAAATTAGGAGGAATAGTATTTGGACTTACCCCATTTGTTTTTTGCCCAAATTTTGTTATTTATATAGTTATTAAATGGGTTAATTATAAAAGGAAAAAAAATTCTATTACCACTTGGACATTGGTCTAATGGTATATCACTCGTAACGTTTGTGAGCTCAATTCTCATTGACTACATTTTTAATATATGTTGTATGACCTTACATCTTTCTTGAATAAAAAAAAAAAAAATACAATTGGATTAATAAAGATAGACTTAGAAGTGTAACTTTAGGTATTTTTTAGGGTAATAAAAAAAAAGTATATTTGATTTTAGTCAACTTTAATTATTATAATATATATCTATGTCATCTGTGTATATATGTCATGTATTTAATTTGGGCAGGTTAGTCTTATGGGAAGATAGCTTTAAATGTAAAATGTGAAACTCTTTTAAAAATGGTATATTCTTTCAAATTGCAATGACCTAGCGTTGTAATTTAGAATAATTGAGTTATGAACCCTCTTGCTGTTTGTATTTACGAACCTTAGCTGAAAAAATTCCCTAAGAAATAAGGCTTGAATTCGTAGGTATCAATGCATCCTTGAATAATGTCCTAGCATTTTTAGCTTTTCGAGTAAAAGACAAACAACTAAAGATATGTTATAGCCCATGACTCCATGCCGGTCTAAGTTGAAACTTGATTTTATCAATAACTGTCACACCCTTTTATTTATCGGAGTCTAAAATACATGTTCGATTTTGGATTGTATGGCCACAACTTAAATGCTTTTGATTTTGATTTCTACGCACATGATATGGTGAGAGAGATTGGGAGAGGGAGAAAGAATCTTAGAAGAAGACTCACTGTCTTCTTTTTTTAAGAACTGATACGTTCAATTCTATTTGTTTTTTATATTTCCCTAATTGAAATTATTATAAGTTATAGAAATAACTTCTCATAACTTTCATTGATCCATACAAAATGAGTTAAATCGGATCAACCGACGACCTAGCGCCAAAATCCAACACAAGGCTTTCTCTTCAACACCATGCAAAAAGCTCACACAGAAAATAGAGAGCCAAAGAGGGTAGAAATAAAGGTTCAATACAACATAGAGGGATTAAACGAGGAATAATATAAAACTTTTATTGGATAAAAGGTAGAGAATCGGCTTTCTCTATTTTGTATTGCTAGCCACATGATTTGGACCTCCACCAGGTGAAAAGAAATGACCAACTTGATCATAAACTTGAACATTAATACGCTAAATTTTTTTGCAGGGCAAATAAGTCATTTCATTACACAAAATATTTAGCAAAAAACTACCCTTTTGGGTATAGTCGGGATAAACAAATGTTTCAATCTCTACAAAAATAATATTTTCTAAACTATTAAGATATTTACGTTGCAAGCTAACTTTGCTTCTAACATCAAAAAATATTATCGTGATGACTTGATCCTCTGTTTGCAGTGAGGCTCCAAAGATTCTTCCGTTACACTCCAGCCAGATGTTATACACACAAGAATTAAAAGCATTCCTAGCAAGAGTAGCATTCAGGCTACGACCAATAGAAATAGCACTTAATTTTTCCACCAACGTATTCCACCCAACGTTTCGTTGCAATAAAAGACGCATTATTGATAGCAATTACAATTGTATTGGAATTTAACATTTATGGTAAAAGGGACCAAAGCACCTTTTTGATTAAGCTTGCTGCAAATTAAGTAAGACTGAAAGTTTGGCGGAATCGGTGTGATACATGAGGTGTGTTCAGATTCCCATCCACCAAGTTTTCAAAGGTATGTTGTGCCATGTTTGAAGCAGAAGTAACTACTTTCAAGATATATTATACGGCATATGAATGTTTGGTTTTCAAAACTGTGTTGATTTGGCACTCAACAATGTCGAAATGTAAATGTATTAAATATTAGCCTAAAAAAGAAATAAGACAACATCAAATATTTGTTATTACAAGAAGGGAATTGTCAATGTTAAACGATTAAAACAAGAAGGTTTGCATACTTGAACTTCTTCAAAGTTCAAATGTTTCAGAAGTGCAAAGATTTAGAATGCTATGTAGGCATGCAGCGGCTTATAAAAAGGGGTAGAAGGCGTTAAGAGTAAAATAATGTAAAAGTTCTTATAGAGCTTACATAAAATTAGGAGGAATAGTATTTGGACTTACCCCATTTGTTTTTTACCCAAATTTTGTTATTTATATAGTTATTAAATGGGTTAATTAATTATAAAAGGAAAAAACATTTTATTACCACTTGGACATTGGTCTAGTGGTATATTACTCGTAATGATTGTGAGTTCGATTCTCACTGGCTACATCTTTAATATATATTTTACAACTTTACATCTTGCTTGAATCAAAGAAAAAAAAATACTACTGGGTTAATAAAGATAGACTTAGGCTCCGTTTGTTTGCCGTAAAATAACTTGTTTGTGTAAAATATTTTATGTGGAAAATATTTTTCTGGAAAATAAAATATTTTACGGGATTCCGTTTGTTTGCCGTAAAATAACTTGTTAGGGAAAAATATTTTTCTGAAAAATAGAATACTGAAAAATATTTTTTGGTATTTAGATGTACCGTGAGTTCCGTAAAATATTTTTTTCTCCCAAAGGAAATGAAAACATTTTACAGAATTTTGTACTAGTCGCAATTGTTGACCGAAAAATATTTTACAGTTGACAAATTTTCTGGTATTACCAAACACTGTAAAATTAAATAAAAGCAGCCGTAATTTTTGACTGAAAAATATTTTACAGTTGACCAATTTTTCGGTCAAACACTATAAAATCTAGAAAATATTTTTTGAAAAAATATTTTACGCCAAACAAACGGGGCCTTAGAAGTGTAACTTTAGGTAATTTTTTAGGGTAATACAAAAAAGTATATTTGATTTAAGTCAACTTTAAATATTATAATATATATCTATGTCATCTGTGTGTATATATGTGCATGCATATATTTAAATTAACAATCGAGTTTTTTGTTCTATTTTATTTTATTTTTATAATGTCTAATTTTAAAAATTATTGAGTTATTCATTGATTATCCTTTATGAAAAATCATTCCCAATTATCACGGATACCTCAACGACTTTGTTATCAAGTTTGTCGTCAATTAAATACTTATTAATTTCAAATTTAAACCTTACTTGCGGGTATACCTAAATTTGTGTTTGGCCACCGTATACTTCTCTAAAACTGAAAATCGGAACTTACTTTGGAGGACATGGACGTGAATCACACCTCCTTCTGGGTACGAGTCCATGGTCATACTTGCATTGGATAATGGTTGAAAGATCTGTTTGGACAATACGACAGTTTCTCTATGACCCAAAGAAAAAAATAAAAGAAAAACAGTGGAGTTGATTTTAGATATTTGATACGTGCACATTCATGGGCCAATCAGCATGACTGCAGTTTCCTCTGTTTGTTCATCCCCAACCAAGAATGTATTTTATAAACAATTTTTAAGTCTGACTTGCTTTTAATAAATAGAAGTCTCAAAGAAAAGCAAAGCTTTCTTTTTTATTTTATTTTATTCTTAAAAAATGAACAGTACCTTCCAAAATTTTATTAAATCAAATAAACGTATCTCTGAGAATACAAACAAAAGTAGAATGGGGACAAGGCTGAGACCATACATTCTCTTGTACACAAATTACACAACTAAAAAGGTGAAAGTCACCCTTTCATTAGTTGAATCCAATCAGAACTGAACTAAAGGAACAAGAAGATGAGGCAAACAAGAAAAACAGAAGAATCAAAATCTGAATTGTGGCAAACCCATCTTGATCATTCGACGAAGTTCTTTACGCTGTTAAAGAACGGAACATTGTGGGCCGATCAAGTCTTTCCAGAATGGATATAGTTGGCTGAATGGTTTAGAGAAAATGGAGTGGCATAGTTGTCAAAGTAATTTTCAAGAGGGTAATTCTGCATCCTACTAAAAAGCATTTGGAAGAATTTTGTGTTTTTATCTCCTTCAGCAAGCCATTTATATCCAAACTTTTGACGCCAAAATTGTTCTTCAACCGCAAGAGCAAGGTTGAGTGTTGCTTCAGCTATATGGAGGCTTTCACGATTTTTAGGCTTTGGGACATGGAGATTATCAATTTCCCTCTTCTGAACCTCCACTTAGGCATCTTTCACATTCTGACAAATATTACAAAAAAACATTTTTATTCCAACATTTGAGACCTTTTTTGAGCCTTTGTTGCTTTTTCTAGAAACGCATCATACCAAAGTCTTCTATTGATCTTCTCCAATTTTCATCGGCAAATTGATTGAAGTCTTTATGGGTCATCCAGGTATTAATTAACCTCGAAGAAGAAAGCCCTTGCTACAAGAAATGGACAATGATCCGAACAAACTCCAGCGAGATGTTGTATTTGCCCGAGTGTGAAGAGATTGATCTATTCTTGATTGATGCAAACTCGGTCGAGTCGTTGATACATTCTTTGTTGTCCAAGTGAAACTAGTACCATCAAAACCCGCATCATTAAGACCACAATCCATAAGGCAATTAGTGTTG
Organism: Ehretia macrophylla; assembly: GCA_037974665.1. Classification (NCBI taxonomy): domain Eukaryota; kingdom Viridiplantae; phylum Streptophyta; class Magnoliopsida; order Boraginales; family Ehretiaceae; genus Ehretia; species Ehretia macrophylla. The sequence goes on along the minus strand of CM075767.1, from coordinate 9,220,186 downwards.
TCCTCCATGGCTCCATTGTTAGGAGTAACCCCATATTTCCTTTCATCCACAGAGATAATAGTATTAAAGTCACCACCAATAATCCAAGGACCTTGAATACATGCAGCAGTTTGTGTTAGTTCCTCCCAAAGATCCATTCTTTGTGTGCAGTAGCTCTTTGCGTAGATGAATGATGCAACGATTTCTGTGGGAAGCCTTGATGGAGGTTGTGAGAGCTTGGCCATGGTCTCTAATAATAGAACCCTGTAAAAAATCACTCCAAAAACAAAAGATTTAATTAGAGGAACTAGTAAAAGAGTAGAGAAATCCAAGTTGTCTTGAGAAATAAGAAATTTTATCGACTGTGACTATCGGTTCAAGAATGGCAATGAATTTTGGAGAGTGGATCGTTATCATCTTTTTGAGGCGTCACAGTCCTTTGGTTCCTGCAATACCCCTAATATTCCATATAAGGCCTCCAATCATTGAGCAATTCTACTTTTACTTTGAGTAATAGGAGGTTCTCCATGAGAGGGCCATCTCTGTTTTGTCTTTCCTTGATTTTTAAATGAATCTCCATGCTGTGGAAATCTTTACAGAGACTTACTTCTTGATAAAATTCTTGGATGATGATCAAAATGCACCTTCAATGACTCAATTCTCTTTTTCTTCAGTCCTGTTACTTCCTTCAGTTCCCAATTCATTTCTCCTTCTCCACATTCATCATCGATGACTTCACTCCATCTCAAAGTTTTAGTATGGTATTGGTTTGCCTTGCAATCTGTTGTTGTTTTATATCAGATGTAAGATTTTTCCATGATGCATCTCAGAGGAGTTATTCACATCAACAAATTCCTCCGCACGCAACATTCATGCCAATAATCCCTTTTCCTTCTTACATAGAAAATTCCTCTCTATTTCGATCTTTTTCTCTGGCATCTTCGGATTTATCTTTTACGGGAGGCTCCTCAATAACACTAGCTGCAAAAATACCATTACTGTTAACCTCTCCTGTGAATACACATACCAAGTAATTTGGGGATGACTAAGGTTAACATAGAATTAATATATGCATGTAAACCAACTCATATAGTATGTTATCATATAATTAAGGGTAAATTGCACCGGACCTCTTGTGGTGAGCCCTAAGTGTGCACGATCTTTCTGTGGTAAAAAAACTCCCTCCAAACCCCCCTATGGTCATATAAAAATGCACACAACCCCCCCGACCATCAAAAAAATATATTTTTGACCAATATACCCCTTGTTTCATGTATAATAGCCAACCACTCATTTAAGCTTCAAGAACCACTCATTTGAGCTTCAAGAACTATTCCTTTGAGCTTCAACGCCCGCTCCTCACTTGCCTGAGATGCTGCCGTGGTGAGTTCCTTAATATTTCTTAGTTATTTTTAATAACAACACAGTCATTGCTATGTAAAATCATTGGTATGTTTTGATAATTGATAAAATCATGGAGCAAGGGGTATATTGGTAAAAAAAATACACTTTTTTGACGGTCGGGGGGATTGTGTGCATTTTTATTTGACCACAGGGGAGTTTGAAGGGAGTTTTTTTACCACAGAGGGGTCGTGCGCATTTAGACCTCACCACAGGAAGGGTCTGGTGCAATTTACCCTATAATTAATACTAATTAAATTATTTAGCCATGAAGCTAAACACCACATGGCTGGTTAGGCATTGACGTGTAATTTAAACACCATCATCATCACGACATCAACTTAGTGAGCAGCTAGCAAAGTAAACACAACCTTCACCGCATTAGTTAACATAATTATTATCATCTACAAATTAGCCTAAATGTCGACATTCACCAAGTAAATTCCATCGAGTTAGCATTAGGAATCATAATTAGCTTGATAGGATGATTGCATTAGAATGAGCAGCAAGCCATGCACAATTTAAGCGAGCTAAAGCCTAGCCACTCGACGTCACCAACGTAACCACACATACGCGGCTATCACCTTTCTACACGAGTTGCAGGATTATTTAGTAGCCTACCAGTGTTACGTCATCTCTAAGCTCTAAGTAAGCAACTAGCTGAATAAGTACAAACTTCACTATAATCATGAATCAGTTATAATTGTTGTCAAACCATTAACATTACCATCGGGTAAGCTATTAGTTTCACTTGTATGTTTCATCAAATGCTAAAGTCGTGTCTTCAAATGGCTATACACACAACAACTTATCTAGTGCACACCTCAAGGCTTTGGATAGATGGCATGCAAGAGGGACACGATGGGCTGCAATGATCACCTATCATTAAGTAACAAACATGAATCAGCATGGTGGAAGCAGGAGGTGTCGGCTTGCAAGGTCATTAGAGATTATAGACTTTGACTCAGCCTCTCACCTGCAGTACACGAAGCTATTTAGGGAAATGATTAGCTTTGCTGTTGCGATCCAGTAAGATTGAGATTTAAGTAGTATAAATAGGCTGCTAAGTTTTAAATTTTAATATACACAAAACAAAGAAAAACCATAAACTATCACTAGTCTTTAAATTTCCTCTTTGAATTGAAGACAAGCCACGATTTACACTCAAGCAAAGGTGTGGGTTTCTTCTAATAAAAATGCATTGTTAATCCTTTTTTATGTTTATATGTGTAATGAAATGTGTGAAGTGAATGGCGTATCTTCTTTGTCTGTTTAAATGCATTTTAGTTTATTAATGTAATATATGTGTGGTCAATTAATCTAACAGTATTATAAGATAAGATATGTGACTGACTTTTATACATTAAATTGTTATTGGTACATTAAGTAGGAGCAACACAAAAGTTGGGATAAATAGTTACATGGCCTTCTTTAATTGAATTACTCAACTAGCTATGATTTTAAGAAAGTATTTCTCATGAGGCTAATGATGTAGGAATTAGTGTTATTCTTAAACCTGTCTATCACTAACCTACTGTTTCTAAAGGTAGGGAAGCCACTTAAATTTTGTTATTACTTAGCTAATTCTATTAGCTCTTGAAAGATGACTACATGACTTTATTTTAAAGGTTAAAGAATATAAGTTGAAATAATATGACTGGTTAACTAGTGTTTACCTATAAATTATCTACCTTGACACTTAAGCTATCAAACTTGTTATCAGCTAAATCCATCTTGACATTCCAATCTTCTACCCACTATCAATTAGAATATTAACCGGACATTTTAGTGACAATGATGAGTTAATCATAATATTTTCCTTTATAACCAATTCTTTCAAAATGCTATTAACTGGGTTATTCAAGTTATTAGAAAGTGAATGTATTTGATTGTTACATGTGCTTGATTGGGGACAATCTCTTTTGTTGTACCCCACATACGTGAGATCTTTTCTATTAGCTGTGTGTTATGTGACAAACTTGTTTATGCTTGTATGCTACTTGGGGGTTGTGACCTCAGGCACGATAGCTGTCGCGAACGCCGGGCGGCATAGGGCTTTCCGGTGCTCCTGTGACTATCGTGGTCCTATTCCCTCTCCCGCTTGGCAATCTCCACCCTTGGGGAGCTGGGTCGTAGAATTTGGGTACAATCCGGAGTACCCTCTTGGGAAAGATAAGAAGTTGTGATCTTGATCCGACCGGCCATCTTGTGAAGACAAACTGTATCCTTTGCAACGTGACTTGTATATGTTACTTATATATTGATATACTTGAATTGCATTGCATCATGGTTTTCAAAAGCTCGAAAACGTTTTCAAAACCACCCCGATTGACTTCCGCGCACTGAGTTCTTTTGAACTCATGACCCATTTCCCCCTATTTCAGGTAAAACAGAGAAGGATTGTAAAACTAGATAATGACAATATGTGTTTATTCTGCTTCATAGGCAACCCTAATCTTCTAATTCCAAGGTTTATTGAGGTCAATACGCACCAACATGGCTCACACACTGAAGACTACAAGAATCTTATCATACGCCACCATCTAGTGTATGACGTTGTGGTTAACGCTGTTCCAGTTGACTTTGGTTTTGGACCATAGGAGGTACCCTATGTACTTTACTTTAGTCCAGATTACGAGATGTAGGCCACATGTGGTAGTTGGTTTATCCAGGCTTGTTCTGACATAGCTGAGTCTAGGGGCTAAAAAACAATTTTAACTTCAGATGTAATCGGAAAGTTATGTAATATATCATACTAGACCTGCCTTTTGTATGTTTACATTTGCAATCATAGACTCTTTATCTAATCTTGAGAAAGGTTGGGTTTTAGGGTCGTTACAGTTGGTATCAGAGCATAAAATTGCCTTAGAAGCCGAGTTTAGAAACTAGGCAGTGGGATAGATTAGAAGTCTTGAACTAAATGTCCTTATCTAAGACTTACGTGCCTATGTGAATTGCCTGTTTATATGCTATAACTTAATAATGTGTATTTGGCTATGATATTTAACGAATGAGAATACTTATGTGCGTATAGAAGGGATAGCTGGACCAAGTACATGGAGAACCGACAGGAATACTAAACCAGTAGAGGAACCTGGTCAGAATAATCCAGGAATAACTATGTTCAATCTAATGGCAGCTACAATGGATAGGATGTCCAGAGTTCTAGAACTCCAGGAAGCAAGAGAGACGGTTAACCCTCGTAACGTTGAAGGAGGGGAAAACAATGGAAATGAAGGGAACAGGATGAGTCCACTCAAAGGATTCCTGGGTTATTACCCCCCAAAATTCTTCGGGGACCCAAATGATAAAAAGGCGGAAGCATGGCTTTCAAAAGTAGAGAAAATTTATGAGGCTTTGGACTATAATGGTGAGCAACAAGTTACACTTGCAGCGTTTTTGCTCAAAGGAGATGTGGAGCAATGGTAGAAGGTTGTAAGGCATCGGTGGGAGGAAGATCACACACCTTACACTTAGGAAAAATTTATTAAGTCTTTAAGGAGAAGTATATCCCGGATGTTGCCAGGGAAAAATGGGAAAAAGAAGTTATGACTCTAAGGCAATGAGGTATGACCGTTGTCTAGTATGGGGCACGTCTTGACAAACTATCTCAGTACGTGCCTGAGCTAATGTAGCTACCAAGCCGAGCAATTCAGAAGTTCATAAGAGGATTAAGGGCTGAAATAGAGGATAACTTGGCCCCACTAAAATTTGAGACATACGGAGATGCCATTGAGGCTGTTACGCGGGTGGAGAAAAGAAAGATAGAAACTGGGAGTGGACTAAGCCAACCCAGCAAGAAACCCTTTCAGCAACCCCCAGTACAATAGAAAACAAACCAGGGTTCGAGTTACCCTAGCCAGAGACGAGGTCAAGAAGGATTGGTGGTTACCCGACCACAGCCAGTTAGGTCGGTAGCTTCCTCAGCCCGAGGACCATCAGGCACTAAGACTCAAACTGGAACGTGTTCCTTTTGTGGTAAGAAAGGACATGCCGAGGTGTAGTACTGGGGAAAAGCCGGAAGGTGCATTGGTTGTAGAAGTGACCAGCATCGAATGAAAGACTGCCCTTGGTGGTAGGGGGATCAAAAGAAGCCTGTGACAAATTAGTGTGTATAGGCTAAGGTATATACGGCGAAGCAGTACGAATTACCGGATGACGCTGTTATGATAGAGGATACTTTTCCAATTTTAGGTCAACCTGTTGAAGCACTAGTTGATGACGAGGTAGTACCCTAAGTTTTTTACGGGATAAATAAATTGCATGGGCGCAATTTTTGTAAGGAGGGGAGGATGTAAGGATCCGTATCTAAATTTTGAACGTTAATGTCACTCATGTGCTTGGCTTACTGTGTCTGGTGTTTTTATAATAACAAGACGTGTTACAACTAGCGTATCAAGCTAAACATTCGTTTCAATCAACAAGTAAATTAAGATAATTTGTGCTTGGAAGTGACTGGAAATGCTAAAGTTATGGAATTCTATTAACTACCTTAGCTGGATAAGGTTTGCCGAGAATTAGAACAGTAATAAGATATGAACCCAGATTTATATTAGTGATCTAGCTTTTATCATTTAAGTTGCAGACTTTAGAATGGACATTAGTGTAAAGATGGAGACTATCATTAAGCTATGAATTTGGGTGGCACAACTGGGATAGTAGCTTAATGTTATAGGACTAGAGACCACTGTTATTACTAGAAATAATTAGGGGGACTGTTCATCTTCCTTTGCTACTTAATTATTTGTAGATATGTATTATCTTATTTGAGGGAACAATGTTAATATTTATAAATTATTTTGTTAAAGATGAAAGGATGGGTAGTCTCAGGTTACTAAAAGGTTTTAGTTGGATTTGGGGCGCCCGTACTACTTTGTGTTAAAACAAAATGGTGTTAGGTGTTATGACTCACTAAGATTCATTATAGTATGGAGTTATAAATGACAAAAATTAGGTTTACAGGAGTTGAGGAAATATTTAAAAAGCCAATGTGTTTTCGACGTACATTAGAATTAAGAGATACTAGGGTTTATTAGTAGGTAATTGAATCACATTATATTTTACTACTTTTGGGCCAATGTAGTTTATTAAGTGGAAGATTAGCATACTAATTGGGAGTTACCCAGGAACGGTATAGTTATAATAATGGATTTACTACCAAGTAATTTAGATAAGTTGGGAATTGGAATTGACTGGTATTGGCTAATTAGGAAAACCAACTTCTAATAGGGTAATGTTACATTGGTGAATTAGTGTAATAAACCGAAATTTCTAAAATAAGAGTGTTAGATTGTTTAAAATTGGTTATGTATGATAGGCTAGAAGTTGTAATCTTTGTCTAAATATGCCTAAACAAATTTAAGTTGAACCAGTAAGTACTAAAACTAACTAGATGGATTAGATTTATATGAGAAGTGTTTAGTGAATACACATACCAAGTAATTTGGGGATGACTAAGGTTAACATAGAATTAATATATGCATGTAAACCAACTCGTATAGTATGTTATCATACAATTAATACTAATTAAATTATTTAGCCATAAAGCTAAACATCACATGGCTGGTTAGGCATTGACGTGTAATTTAGACTTTGACTCAGCCTCTCACCTGCAGTACACGAAGCTGTTTAGGAAAATGATTAGCTTTGCTGTTGCGGTCCAGTAAGATTGAGATTTAAGTAGTATAAATAGGCTGCTAAGTTTTAAATTGTAATATACACAAAACAAAGAAAAACCATAAACTATCACTAGTCTTTAAATTTCCTCTTTGAATTGAAGACAAGCCATGATTTACACTCAAGCAAAGGTGCGGATTTCATCTAATAAAAATGCATTGTTAATCTTTTGTAATCTGTGTGATTAAATTTAATTGTGTGAACTACATGTGCGGGTCTTTTTCTATTTTAAAAGCATTGTAGTTATATGTTTATATGTGTAATGAAATGTGTGAAGTGTATGGCGTATCTTCTTTGTCTGTTTAAATGCATTTTAGTTTATTAATGTAATATATGTGTGGCCAATTAATCTAACAGTATTATAAGATAAGATATGTGACGACTTTTATAGATTAAATTCTTATTGGTACATTAAGTAGGAGCAATACAAAAGTTGGGATAAATAATTACATAGCCTTCTTTAATTGAATTACTCAACTAGCTAAGATTTTAAGAAAGTATTTATCATGAGGCTAATGATGTAGGAATTAGGGTTATTCTTAAACCTGTCTATCACTAACCTACTGTTTCTAAAGCTAGGGAAGCCACTTAAATTTTGTTATTACTTAGCTAATTCTATTAGCTCTTGAAAGATGACTACATGACTTTATTTTAAAGGTTAAAGAATATAAGTTGAAATAATATGATTGGTTAACTAGGGTTTACCTAGAAATTATCTACCTTGACACTTAAGCTATCAAACTTGTTACCAGCTAAATCCATCTTGACATTCCAATCTTCTACCTACTATCAATTAGAATACTAACCAGACATTTTAGTGACAATGATGAGTTAATCATAATATTTTCCTTTATAACCAATTCTTTCAAAATGCCATTAATTGGGTTATTTAAGTTATTAGAAAGTGAATGTATTTGATTGTTACATGTGATTGATTGGGGATAGCCTCTTTTGTTGTACCCCACATATGTGAGATCTTTTCTATCAGCTGTGTGTTATGTGACAAACTTGTTTATGCTTGTGTGCTACTTAGGGGTTGCAACCTCAGGCACGATAGTTTTCACGAATGCCGGGCAGCATAGGGCTTGCCGATGCTCCCGTGACTATCGTAATCCTATTCCCTCTCCCGCTTGGCGATCTTTACCCTCGGGGAGCTGGGTCGTAGAATTCGGGTACAATCCGGAGTACCCTCTTGGGAAAGATAAGAAGTTGTGATCTTGAACCGGCCGGCCATCTTGTGAAGACAAACTATATCCTTTGCAACGTGACTTGTATATGCTACTTATATATTAATATACTTGAATTGCATTGTATCATGGTTTTCAAAAGCTCGAAAACGTTTTCAAAACCACCCCGGTTGACTTTGCCGCACTGAGTTCTTTTGAACTCACGACCTTTTTTTCCCCATTTCAGGTAAAACAGAGAAGGATTGTAAAACCAGATAATGACAATATGTGCTTATTCTGCTTCATGGGCAACCCTGATCTTCTAATTCCAAGGTTTATTGGAGTCAATACGCACCAACAGGGTTCACACACTGAAGACTACGAGATTCTTAGCATACCCCACCATCTAGTGTATGACGTTGTGGTTAACGCTGTTCCAGTTGACTTTTGTTTTAGCCCATGGGAGATAGCCTATGTGCTTTATTTTAGTTCAGATTACGAGATGTAGGCCACATGTAGCCTATGTGCTTTATTTTAGTTCAGATTACGAGATGTAGGCCACATGTAATAGTTGGTTTATCCAGGCTCGTTTTGACATCACTGAGTCTGGGGGCTCAAAAACGATTGTAACTTCAGATGTAATCGGAAAGTTATGTAATATATCATACTAGACTTGCCTTTTGTATGTTTAGATTTGCAATCATAGACTCTTTATCTAATCTTGAGAAGCGTTGGATTTTGGGGTCGTTACACCCAGCATTCTGCTTTCTTCTATTCCAATATTCTTGCTAATTCGATCTCCAGTTTTGTTCTTTAAATCCCGCTCATTGATCCCTTCTTTCTCCTTGTTTTCCTTTGATTCATTTGTTTCAGGGCGATTTCCGATCTTTGTCTCTTCATCAGTTTCCTTACCTCTATTTTTTTCGCTTTGTTTCCATTACCAAATGAAATGTAGTTTTCTTTTGCGAGCCCAAAGTGTTTGCAGTTCACACAATACTTGGGCATTTCGTTGAACATGACTTGTACTTATTAGATCTATTATCGAAAATGAATGTCTGATTTGATTGAGTTTGGCCTTTCGGTAAACTTCCTAACGACTGAGAACTGATGCAAGGTAGCAAGGTTTTCAAGTTCACCCGTCAAGATCACGACAACTGGCATTTTGTTGTCTTGCTGAGTGATGGAAAATCATGAAGATTAGCTAAGTGTTTGGGAGATGTTTGGCAGTGGATCTGGTGGTTTGTTCGCCAGCATTGTCCATTGTTTTATCTCCTAGAGAGATTTTTTTTTTTTTCTTTTTTAAGTCAACTTCAATAACTTCCCTATCTTTCTCCCTACATGTAAGAGATTGAAGCCACGTTTCCTATATTTAGAGATCTCATATTTTAGTTTCACTCCAACAGCTTCTCTACATTCAATCAATCCCTTAATTTAGGTAATCCTAATTTCAATTTCACTCCAACAACTTTTTATTTTTATTTTGTTCCAATATTCTATTTTTATTTCATTAAACATATTATTAATTTTTTTCCGACGACATTCTATTTCTAATTATTAACATAAATTTTTATTTTCTATTATTTACTTCAATAACTCCCTAATTTTTTTGTTATTTAAATTAAAACTTTCTCGACGACATTCTATGTTTATTTTTTATTTTTTATTAATTTTATTTTTTGTTTTATTTTAATTAATAAAAAAATAAAATATTATACTGCAACAAAAAATTTAAAATTTAATTGTAATTCATAACGTTTAGTATATTAAGATGCATTTAAAAGATACTAAACAATTAGGCGTAATTAAAAAGTCAATAAACAGTGTTTAAGGGATGAAGTTTTTTCTCCTACATATAGAGAAGATGAAAATCGGTGTAGGGATCCTTTACAATTTAGGGGATGGGGTAGAGGATCTGTTGGAACATAATTTCCTCAGTCATTTTCCTACATGTAGAGTAAGAAGACATTTAGGACATTTCTTGGAGATGACCTTAGTCTAGCAATTTTAAGGTGGAGACCCACTAAAGAAAAGCATAGCTTAATTTAGTTGTACTAACATGATTAAGAATTATTCAACCATTTTAGAAAATAAGGTTCAGTTTGTACCAATGTTATCTTCCAATATAGTATCTGCAAATGTGTAAAATTTCTTTCAACAAATTCAGAGTTCTCTATCTAGTTCTATATTATCTGTAATTTGACTGGGTTTTTTCATATTTGTTCAATCTAGACTTTGATCTTCTTGCATGTTTTAGTGTTCATCAATCAGTTATGGAGTTTTTTGGGATCTTTGTGCTATAAAACTAGACAAAAGTTGTATACTACTAAACTTTACATGTACTCAGAATATAGGATTTAAAAAAAAATTATCTTTATGAAAGTTCAGATAATTATGAATCAAAATCTATATCAAGATGAATATCCATCAATCTTGATAACTATATAACACCCTTCCCTCTCTCCCTCCCCCCTCGGGATATTCATCTATTTAGAATATGCCTTATTAAAACTTTACTAAGAAACATACCAGTCGGAAAAAAATCATAATGAATGAAAAAAAGTACAATATTCTTATTATACACATACTAGAAGATACATTTAGATATATCAGTGTGATTACACAAACATATACACACTGATATACACATAAACACAAACATATATACACTGAACAATACATTATGAGACCCGAGCATGAACTAATGTGCATTTATCTATTTTGATTGTCATTTGAAATAATATGTGCATTTAATTATCTATTCTATCATTTGAATCTACTTGTGCATTTGAATTTGCATTTTACTTCAATTTGAATTACATTTCATCTAAATTTCCTAGGAGGGAAAACTTGTCTTTTCACTATTGAATATCTTCTGGTTTGGTATAATTGCAATATGAACAAGATAGCAAGGGGTGTTTAGTCTTTTATACATTTTAGCCATCACATTTGACTCAATTTGGCATGTATTTCACTTGAATTTGGTTTGGCATTTAACTAGCATTTGACCCCATTTGACCATGCTTTACCCTTATATCATCAAACTTAGCAAATCCAAGAGGGAGAGAAGAGTGGGCATCCAAATAGAGAAGGATGAGAAGATATTTCCATTTTTTTTAGACTTAGCATTTTGGAGAGCAAAACTAGCATTTTGGAGCACTTAGCGTTGGTTTTTGGCAAAGCTCATCTCTATCATTCTTATTTCTTGCATCTTTAGCTTTCTATAAATATCAAAGGTGAGGGATTTCTTGTACTTTATGTGTAGATCATGTTGTATATTGTTTATAAATGCTTATTTTGCAAGATCACATGGTTAAGTAGTGATTTAAGAGCTGTCTGTGCACTGTTTTTACATAACCAAATTGACATAGTAAATCTCGTTGCTTGTGGCTGATTTTTTAGTATGTTGTAGTAGACTCATATCGGAACAACTTTCATTTTGAGTGCATGTCAAGATTTGGTCGTTATGATGCTCTAAATAGTCTATTCCAGTGAGCGTATGCTCTTTGAACAAAGCTGGACAGTTTTGCACATCTGACTTGCAAAGCCTATTTGACATAGCAAACGTGGTTGGTTTTTGTTGAAAATTTAGTATGTTATACTAGACTCTTGGTAGAATAAACTCTATGTTTGGTACATGTTAAGATTTCGTGGTTAATCGAGAATTAAATGCATTTAGCACAAATTGGGATACTTTCCTGCACAGTGAACTTGCATGCTCGATTTGAGGTATCAAAGGTTGTTGAAATTATCTGATTTTTGGATATCTGGTGCATGACTCCTTTTAGAGTAAACTTTGTGTTGGGAGTTTCTCCACATTTATAGGTTAAGATTTGTTTTTAAGGCCATTCCAGTAGGTTCCCAAACGTCGCATATGCTGGACAGATTTGCACAATGTTTTTCTAAAGGCCATATCTTTGTGAATATAACTCCGAATTGAGTTATGTTTGATTCTAGAACCACATACGCTTAAAGAGCTATGTCTCTGTGCAGTTTTAGAATTTTTAGAGGACATTATGTTTGTTAACCAAACTGAGTAAATCATGCATGTGTTGTCCATATTTTCCAATCCTTGTGCTTTATGTTGTACGGTGGTTAAATGCTAGCTAATCTTGGTTCTAAGCTTGAATATGAAGTTCATAAGTGTGCATATATGATTATGGTCTAATTTAAGTGCTTAGAAGTAAGAGTGGTAGCATGACCAAACATGAACTAGCCTTGAAGCCAAAACATCATGTCTTTAGTATAGTTGAGCTAACGTGAGGTCTATGATCATGCTCTTGAATTCCTATTGAGTTGCCATTGAAATGAGAGTATGTGAATACGTTAATGTGTGTTCAAACGATGTTACATATGAATGAACGTTCCGTGATATGTTGAATGCGTGATGCGTATAAGTATGATATGATATGTTGTTAAATGTATTGAGAGGCAACCGATAGAAAACGGGGTTAAGTTACATGATTCATATTCAAAAATTTCTATGAACATGGCGAAAACAATCATGTAGGATCTCACTGCGATTAAACATGTAATAATAAAACAAAACATAGTTTACAATTTAATTCCCAATTGAAACAAGGATCTAGGCATACCTCTTGTAAAGAACGATGCAAGAACACAAAACACCTTGATCTACAAGCCTGAGAGATATTGCTTCCACTCCTCTACTTTGATCTTCTCCTCCATGACCAACACCTCTCTAAAGTATAATCTAGTTGTGAGACTAGATTTTGCTAAACTAAAAGATATAAACTAGAATTGAGTTTCTTCACAAAAGCGAAGCTTACTCAAGAGAGAAAAAAGAGAAATCTCATAAAAGATGGTGTGTGGAACATATTTTAGAGTTAGAGAATAGGTCTATTTATAGGCAAAAGATCTAGAGAAAAATTCATGAAATTCCGATTTGGGATTTGGTCAGAGAAAAGTCCAAATCTCTTCCACATGTAATTTTCTATTTTTTCTCCTTCTCCCTTCTTTTCTTCCCCATAGCCGATTTTTCTAGGGTAGGTGGGTCCCACCTCCTGCATCCAGCCTTGGCTTGTGAGCCATGGTCCTGGTTTAGCCAGCTTGCTCAATTTAATTTAATCCTAATAATAATTAAAAAATAAAAATCTCTTTCCATAAAATAGAAAGTCTATTTTTAAATATCTAATTGTCAATAAATTAAATACTTATCGATTAATTCCAAAAGTCTAAATCCAAACTACTATTTAAGAATAATCAATTTTTCTAATAGTAAAAAAATTATCTTAAATATCTCAACAGTCTTCTAGACTTTAATTAATCAATTAATTACATAATCCAATATCTTGACAATTCTCAAAATATAAATTCTTTTCCAAAATGAAAAGTCTACTTTGATTCTAACAGTCAAATGATTACATCTTCTCTCAAAATAATATATCTTAACTAAGTTTAAATACTTAACAAGGTTAAAGACGTAATTAACCTTTCTTTTGGAAATGAATAAAATATTCTCGCTAGTTCCCTGGTAATATTTTACCATTTCAACCAAGTCTACTCCACTAAAAGACTTTGGCTCCACTCAAGGATAATTACTGTAAGTACAGGAGTCAGTCAATCTATACATGACGCTCTGTCTTTTGACCAACTAAGTATTATATTGACCATAATGCCCTTTTATACTCACTCATTGCCAAAGACAGGTTCTCGAAGTGTACTATCACCTCTTTGACAACATCTTGTCTCCTTAGAACCTCTAATCCATAATTCAACCATCCTCCTAAAGCTATCCACTTATCTAAGGGAGCTACCCTTAAGTGTAACATTCAACACCTCAAGTGTTACTGCGGCCACAATTTCAGGATGATCTGGCTTGGATTATTCTAAGGGAGTGATTAATGTATAAACTCCTTATTACATATGCACGTTGTGACGCCCGAGATTTTTCACTACATTCACACGTAACTGTTACATATCTACTTGGGAAAATTTATGTACATTTCGTTTTCTTGCTTATTTGCTTATTTAGTGGGTACTATTTATAAAAAAATTTCAACGGTCTAAAATGCTCAGTTTAATATTTTTTCTAGATAACATGACTTATAAAAGAAATTAGAAACTTATAGTTTTGAGCTTTGGAGGTCGGGAACTTGTATTTGAAAAATGATTCGTGCTTCGTTGAATAGTAGTACATTAGTATAAACATTAGTTTTAAACTAGTTAGCATTTAATAGGAGTTTTATGCTTAATTGACCTTGTTAAACTAGCATTTGACTCAAAATAAAATAGCATACATATTATATATACAAACAACACCACATATACATGAAAATACTCATAAAAAAACATAACAAAAAATTTCCCAAACTACCCCTCCTAAACCCGACAGCCATAGGAGAAAGAAAAGGAAAAAATTTTATCAAACTTTGAAATTGATCTCTTGGCTTGGCTTTGGAAGTATTTTGGAGCATTTTGGAGCATTTACAACTAGCCTACACTTATTATTGTGAGGGAGTTTGCATATATTATTGTTTAAAGATTGTGTTCACATTTTAACTTTTCTTTAATTGATATTGTTAGCTCATGTAATGCTCATATATTGTAGTATATTGCTTATTTATGCTATATAGACTTAGAATGTAGAACTTGTTGGCCTATTCCGTGGTTGAATGTATGTACCTCACGAAGAAGAAAATGAATAGTGACGAATTTTAGGGTTTTGCTATAACTTGCTATTTAGAGTGAAATGATGCTTCCTTTAGGTGCTCTAGAAATTATTGAAACTAATTGGAAGCTTACATGTAGTTAATTTGGCCATAGTTGAGTTAAAATACAAAATTAGTTAACTTTTGAAAGGAGGTTTTTCAAGAAACATAATCCAGGCACATTTGGGCTTTAGATTAGGTATCCTTGGGGCATGGAAGCACTTTTGGTGCTTTCGTTGCATTAAATTGAGGTCCAGATAAGGTAGGTGTAATTGAAACCCGCTCGGGGCCTTCCTGAGTTTTTATCCCCAAAGCAGGATTTCAAGGTCTTGATAGGTGTCTTTTGGCTTCTTTAGGAATGTAGAATGATTGGATTGTAGTTTTGGAGTCTTGAATTTCATATAGAAGAAGAATTGTATAGTTAAAGAAAGGGGAAAAGTGATAAATGGATACCTTTGTACTTATAAGAGCTTGTAGATGTGTTGTTATATGTTTATATGCTTGTCTAAGGTATAATTGAGCTAATTGAAGAGTTTTTGGAAAAATATGTCATTTGTCTCTTTTATGTTTATGTCATTATTTTGTATATATTGTGACTAATTGCGAGGGTGGCCTGCTTTGTCGTCCCTCTAATGTATTATTTGAAAATTTTGGCTCTCGTGGACTTGTTTTAGGGTTGTGCAACCTATTCGAGCGTGGTAGTATCGAGTAGCACGAGCGGCATCAGGCTTGCCGTGCTTCCTCGGCTACCATGGTTTCCCAGTCCCTATCTCGCTGAGGCATACTCCCCTACCCCTGAGGAGTGGTTCACTTTGTTGGGGCATACGGACCTATCTCGGGAGATATAGGTCGTAGGATCGGGGTACATCCGAAGTACCCAATTTGGAGGAATAAGGGATTTGCCAATACGTGCTTGAAGATCTTCACTCGTGGTTCGTGATTAAAGACGAAACGGAACCGTATCCTTTTTATACATGGTTAAATACTTGTCTAATTGGCTTTGTTATTTTGTGTTGTATATGTTATTATCTTTGTTGCATCTTATGATAGCATGCCCCGGTATGCTGTATCACCTCCCTCGTTGGGCAACATAGTTGCTCACTCTTCATTTAACATGTTTCAGGAGAAGCTGAGGTGAACCCCTAGCTAATACCAGTAGAGGAGAGGAAAAAGTACAAGTAGAACAACTTCCGTGATTTCTTGTGTGCTGAGGTTGGCTATTATGTACAGCTTGTGGGAAAGATGTTGGTAGATGTTCATTTTGAGACTCTAGTGGTCTTGTATGTATTTGGTAGATGTAACAAAGTTGTGATCTTGTGTAGTTGATAGCAAAGTAGTTGGCATGTAATAATTGATACTAGACTTTATTTCTTTTGTTGCATGCTTGTGTGTTAAATAGTTAGAATGTTGAGCTTGGCCTATAATTATAACTTGTTACCTATCACTGAAAGTTTTAAAGAAGTGACTTGCATGCTTGCGTGTTGTGCTTTTGTTGAGTTCCAAGACTTGAATGGCCTTGAGGAGATTGTTGATTGTGTTAATGTCGAAGGATGGACTTATATGAGATGGTTGTTGTAGATTTGCAGTTATATGTGATGTTTACAGGTACCAGTTAGTCCATGGTACAAAGGAGACTCTATCCGTATGACAGGTTCAGACTTGACTGTAGCATGGGATTGGGTTCAGAGCGTTACACACGTCCCTTCTAATCAAGTCCTATACACCCAAACTACAGAGTAGGTGATATAACTATTAAGACCGTACCCATAATGGATCAAAGTACAAGCACTCAACTTCGTTGGTTCATTCACATATGCTCAAGATTGAGAGCTATGGTCTACTTAGAAGCTTGTAGGTTTAGGTGAACTATTTCTTTGATAGTACGAATTCAGAGCTCACACCTTAGGGGGTTCGTCCAATGTATACACATGCATAAGTGTAATAAGTCTAGAACAAATTCATGATCAAGGTAGATCACCCTTCTCTAAAGGGAACTTACTCCACTATGACTTCTACCATAATAAAGCGCCCAACTTTACTATTTAGTCATGGACAAAGTTACTTTGCTTATTCAAGTGACCATGACTTACACCTTCTGTGTGTAACCACCCCGCACCTAAGTCACTCCTTGAAGCAAGAACCTTATATTCATATATATATATATATATATATATATATATATATATATATATATATATATATATATATCTATGTCAATCCACATAATGAGAGAAATATGCCCATATGAATATGATGACACTAATTAATTTATTGCAAACCATCCAGATGTTCTAATGACTAAGTGTTAGTGGTCTTTTGGGCATACCAATCCCAACAGACTCCCACTTGCAGAAAAGAGCAAAGTCTGACCCTCACTGACTCAATGTCTACAGAAAATACCTTTATTCGAAAGAGTCCTTGTAAGAGGATTAGTTAAGAGATATCGCAAAGGCAATTCCATTGCTAAAACCCTTTTCTAAAAAAATTCCTGGATTAGTGAAACTTCTCTCAGTGAATCTTACCTTCCCATGATCCCTACTTAAGTGCTTATATTATATTATTTATCTTGGTAGAATAACATACAAGCTTCTGTTCTCTGAAGATACTAGAATGTATGATTTCCTATTACCAAGTGAGCTTGTCCTGAATTCGACTAAAAATTAGCCACATGTTCCCTTCTTAATATATGTACCTTGAGCCTATGATAGTATCTCATTCTAGTAATCTCAAAGGAGATTAACCCCTAGAACATAGCTAACATATAGTAGGTCCATTACATAAATTCTTTAAGAAGTCAGTCAAACTTCTAAGGATGTATATCTAAACAGTTTAGCTATTTCCTTTTCCAAAGTATAACATCCACCAAAGCCTCGCTCAAAGTCAATGACTTTGACTGCTCCTTTGAAGATGTTTTTGTCCTTTGTAATGGACTTTGTCTGGTTTGAAATGTTGTCAAGATTCCGGTTAAGGAATGTGACCTTGACATCTATCAGCCAAGTTTTAGCATTTAACAATGGCTAAGAGATCTTCTTATGAACTACAGTAGGGCTACTAGTGTGAAAGTCTCCACATGACTAATACTCTCATAAGAGTGTACCCTTTTTATCACTAGTCTTACTGTCCTTGTCCACTAATCTCCTTTTTGTATTCTTGTTATACACTAAGGGTTCCACCCTTGTCTAAGTATAACTACAAAATTCGATACAAAAGGGATCCAAATCTTTCAACAACAACCGAGTCATTGTTTTATCGTCTTTAGTGGATAAGGCAAACTTGCATGGAAACTGTCCTGAGAGACTTTTCAAGTTAGTCTAATTGTCTCCTTAGCCTCCTACTACGATGAGGCTCCATGGTACTTTAAGGAAATTTCTATTTTATTCACTGATGCAGGTAAGGTAGAAGTTACGAAAAACTTCCGCTTTTATAACTTCTGAACATAATCCCTCATAAATGGATCATACCATCATTCTCCAAGTTTCTTAGCAAAATACTTATTAGTACCCTTTGCTTCTTAGAATGATGGAAATTCCACTTTTGTTCTTCTAGAATGATTCTTTGAAACTACATATCTTGAACTTACAAGCTTAGTTAGGAAGCTAAGTAATTCAGTACTCAAGCCAGACGCCCTACATATGAATATGCCTTATACCGGGCTTTCCAACCCAATCATATGTCTTATGGAATCTTAAGTACTGATCTTGAAGGAGCTTGTTGTCAAGATCCGTGTGGCTGTTTCAATAATACTCAATCCGTATATGAGTGGAGTTTTGCAACTCAACATGGATTTATTCATATCTAATGAGTGTGATTTTGTTTCTTAGATACACTATTCCTTTGAGTAATGGCAGGTGCAACCTACTAAGACACATTCTCTGTTGTACATGATTACCAACCGAACTTACCTAAGAGGACTATTCTTTCTTATTTTGGTGTGCTCATGGATCTACCACATACACCAATGTGCACCAATCCAAACATTCCTTATCCGATGCCTTATGAAAGAATATGACCTTTTGGATAACCTTCCTTTCAAACTAGATTTATATTGAGCCTGTGGTTTGAGATCTAATGAGCTCAAGGGCTTATCCTCAATCCAGACTCTGAACCCATCTAGGTTCATATAACCTTAATCATAGGTCTCACAAGTACTGGTTTATGGTGAACAAAATCTATCTAAAAGAGATTAAATAATTTCAGAATAATTGTATGTTGGAAATAAAGTTAAGACAAAAATCATGCACACTTCTAGACTTTGAATAAAAACTTCCATTAAATGAATAAAATACTTGAAAGTTATCAAAACAGTACTTTAAAACAATTGTCAAAAAATTAAAAATTGTTAGTCTGGAACATGAAAAAATTGTCTTCGTAACAAATCTCTAAACAATAAAATTGTTTTCCAACAGCACTTGCCCAAGACATCACTCTTAAGCCAACATCCAAAATGATTCCTTCTTTACTTAGTCTTCTCGTTACCCGAAATTCCGGCACAACAATGCAGTCACTATTAGTGGTTCTTGATTCTACTATCCATGATTCTGTAGAATCCATCACTACACTAGTTTTAACGATATAAGTAAAGTCTATATCTTTGTTTTTCTTGGCTGGGTACTTAGGGCAATCTTGCATCCAATGGTCTTTCTAACCATATTCAAAGCACTTTCCATTGGGCTTTCCTACACCTTTCTTGTGTTTCTGCTGATGCTTTGGCCCATTATCAACCTGACCATTCCCCTTCTTATTTCCCTACTTTTCCTTATTCCAGGACTTCTTCCCTTTCAAGTTTCGTCTAAAAGTAGATGCTTGGGTCATATGGGCTTGACCTTTGGGCTTCATGATTGCCTCAACTGCCTGAAGTTCCTTCATAACTCAATAAGCCCCATGTCCATCTTGCTCATATTGTAATTGAGCTTGAAATGGGCAAAGGATTCAGGTAGTGTCTTGAGAATCATACTGACATTGCTGCAATTATCAATCTGGGCCCTTAAGACTTCTGCAAGGTTAAAATTGTCCATCATCTTGAGAACATGTTCTCTAGAGGATGTACTTTCTGCCATCTCGGTCGTCATGATTTTGCTCATAGCAGCTTGTTTAACAGGCCTATTCTTATTTGAGAGCATCTCAGATAACGAGGTCATGATGTCTTTAGCAGTGTTTTTCTTCTCGTGTGCACAAGCAGCACGTCAAACATAAAAGCTAACATATAGCACTTGACCATGCCATTTGCCCTCTACCACTGATCATGAGCCTTTTTTCTCAGCATCAGTAGAGTCATCCTTTAGTGTAGGACATGGCTCAGTCAGAACATACTTGTACCTATCAGCTATGAGTACTATGTCTAACTTTCTCTTTCAATCATTAAATTTCAAACAAATCAACTTGTCATTAGACAGAATGGTTGACAAAGGATTGAAAAAACCAGTCATCTTAATATGGATATGCAATATAATTAGGAATGAGCAATTTATGTATGAAAAACATATGTGAATAGCATGCATAAGAATATAATATTAGGAACTCATGGATGCATATGCACAAACATAGATGACCCTTTAAACTATGACTAGTGCTCTTAGTGATTACTCCACCACTAATCAATTTGGCTTCTCAAGAGCCGATAGCACTTACTCCGAAGGGAGGTTACTACCTATCTTGAGTCAAGTGTAAGCACCATTCTTTATAGGACTTTTCTAGATAACTTAGACTAAAGCCTTTGAAGGGAGGTTACCCCAATCCTTATTATTTATAAGATGCCCTATAGCTCAGAACTCCATCGAAGGATGACCGCTCAACTAACATAATGTGAATTCCCAATTTGAGATTATACTGCTAAATCCAAAAAATGCCACCCTCTGAATGGAGGTTAATGACACTATCCTTTTGCATAATCCGGATATAGAAAGTCGTGGAATTTCCTAGGTTCTTCTCCCACTTGATTATTTAAAACAAGGGTTTCTAATTATGTGTTTTTTGCTTAATACTTAATTTCTAATTTTTCTAAAAATTTTAGATTAAAGTCCATAACCAGTTTTGTCTGGAAAAACCTCTAAGTATACTTCAAATCACATAGTCCTAATCTGGGTTGTCATCTTTACCCTAGGTTTGGCTTACATGGGTCTTTTAGTCAACTCTAGGTTTCTAAAAAAAAATAATAACCATGTAGTTTTTCTTTAACCAATTTTTAATTAATCTCTAGACTATAGTATTACTAGTCTAATTTCTAAGATTGATAACTACCTTGACCAAAAGCTCTAATAATTACAACAATGGAAATGCTTGTAATTCATTCACATATATATTGTTTAATGTCAGTACAATTTATAATTATGTACAAAATATAACTTACTACAAATTGTTTCTCTAGCATTTTTGACAAATAATATATATATATATATATATATAATACATATATAATACATATTTGAAATAAAACAAAAAATTATGCTATGACACATAATTTCACAAACTTCTATTTCAAATATATAATGTTATATAATTAGAACAAATAAATTATGCTATACCACATAATTTCACAAATTTATATTTCTGGCATTAAAATAAAACAATGCTTATACAATAATAAATTATGCAAGAAAACATAATCTCTCATTGTTGTATTTATAACATTAATAAAAAGATAAGACTTTCCATATTTAAACTATTCAAAACAACACATATAATTAAAAAATTGAAAAAAATAATAAATAAATAAAAACAAATGGGGAACACAAAACGTGCATGGCCTACGCACGGATCCCACTCACGCGGACCCCCTTCCTATTTTTTTTTTTTTTTTTGAGTTGTTTGGTTTAATAAGAATTAACTTATTTTGGGTAAGTTTCCAATCCTTTTCCAAAACCAAATTTGCAATAAATATGAAAATCTAAATTGTAGGAATCTTACCATAAAAATTTAGGTAAACCTGTTTCATTAAAATTTGTTATTTAAATGTGATCTTCTATTAATTGTATTCCTATTTAAATTACTTTTACCTAACAAGTAATTTACCTTAAATACAATTACTACCATAAAATCACATATAGAATTAATTTACAAAATAATTCTAAATTATGTAGAAACAAATTACAACACAAAAATTCTTGCATTGTAGATCAAACACAAATCTAAATTTTTCTAGTGTTCATGTAATTTCAAAGTTTCTATTATCCAAGAATCAAATTGTTCTCAACTATTCTTAACTATTTGCATGTTTAATTCGCAGTGGCTCTGATACCATTGTTGGAAAATGGGGTAAAGTTACATGATATGTGACACCCGGACCTAGCCTATAGACATTTTAATAATTTACATATATTCATTCCATCAAATTGCATCATTCTTGAATAACGTGTCACGATATCTGTTTGCATTCATTTAAATTATATTCAATTGACTTTCCCGAAACAATTATTTTATTATTTTATTTATTAGAATTTGTTTTACTAATAATTTAAAATGATTTAATTTCACTATTTGAATGTGAAGCCCGAACCCGAGAATAATTATTTTTATTATTATCACCATTTGTTTTTTTAAAATTATATTTAATTGATTTACATAAAGTAATTAATTTATTATTTTCATTGTTTGTATTTATTTAATTTATATTTAAATGACTTGTCCATGATAATTACTTTATTATTTTATTTATTAAAATTATCTTACATGCCTTTTTAATTAATTCATTTTACCATTTGAACGGGAAGCTCGGTCCCGGACGAAACGAGCTAGTTTATTATTTTAATAATTATATTTGTTTATCTTCCCGGCACTGAACGAGCTAATTGATTATTTTTAACAACTGTATTTAATTAAATTACATTTACATGACTTACATGAACTAAATAGTTTGTTAATTTTATTATTTGTATTTATCTCATCTACATTTAATTGACTTAGTCTCACCATTCAAATCGTAGGCTGCATGTAGTACTTATCTAATTTACATCAATTAGTGAATTAATACCTGGCATCCACTACCTCGTTGATTTATTTAATATAACATGTTGTGTAGCCATCTACTTGGCACATTACACACAACTAAATAAACTAAGGCATTACATAAAAGAAACAGATTTGCTTAGACTTAGTGTGTTTGTCATCCTAGTGCATTTATCTACAACTTGGCCTTGTTTATCTTATAAGTTTTATCATATAACTTTATAAAAACAAAAAAAAAACAAAAAAACAAAATTCAACACTTCAATCTCCACTCACCACCACCAACGACCAAACAAGAAACAAATTAAGCTTAGCCACATAAATAAATTACCTAAACCACTAAATATCCTCACCCACTCTCACGGCTCTCTCACACACACACACACAAAAAATTCTCTCAACTTTATCACCACCACCGTGCAGTGAAGGAAAAGCAAGGAAAAGAAAAAAAAATAAGAAAGAAGGCAGAAAGCAATTCAATGAGAGAAGGGCAAAAAAGAGCGGGAAAAATAAGCTATTTTAACTCTATGATTCAAGCTTTCTTGTGCATTTCTTGCTAGTTCAAGAGCTCAACCTTTCATTTGTAGCCTAGATAAGGTGAGGGTGATTTTCAAACTTGGTTTTAGAGCTTTTCATGCATGAATATTGTATATATATGAGTTATAGGCTATACACGTGTTATATGTGCTATATATCTAAGATTGAGTACATAACAAGTTATGTGTTAAATTTTCTTTGTTTTACATGTTGTAGTATCATGTTATATGTTGTATATGAGTATAGGTGATGATTCAGGTGTATTAGAGCCTTAAAAAATTTGTGTTTATAGTGAAATAATTGCAAAAAACATGATTTATGTAAACTCTGGAAAATTAGACAAATTTTCGTGTCTGAGTTGCATAACCGATTTTACCTATCAAAGTTGATGAAATTGGTTGAATTTTGGATATGTCGTAGTAGACTCATAGTAGAACGAAAGTGTATTTCTAAGGCTTGGCCAAATTCTAGCACTAAGTACTCATTTTTGGATGATTTTTGAGAGGCATGTGAATAGTCACGAGCTGGACAATTCCTGCCAGTATTTTTTTTCCTTTTCCCTCTTTTGTGTATTATGTGATAGTATTATTGTAGATAGTTTGGCCTTAATTTGTCCTGGAATTTTAACTGTAATGTTACTAGCTTGCAAGTGGTTGTGAATGATTGTTGAAATAGAAATGAATTTGTTAATGCACAATTATTTGGCCTTAGTAATAAAAAGATTCTATGAGTTGCTTAGTTGTGATTTAACTAAGAAGTTTGGTTAATATTATTGAACTAGTGAAGTTGTTTCTATTTTATGTTGACAACTAAGCTAAAGCTAATTTAGCAAAGAATGGGGCTAGACACGATAATTGGACCTTGGATAAAGTTAGCTTGATTACTAAAAATCTAGCTTGGATGCAATATGGTTTAGTGGAAATTAGAATTTAAATGTAAAATAAGGTCATATGTTACATGTTGAATTACTTTAATGTTAGTCGAGTCCACTTGTACAATTGGCATTTAGTTTATAAGTTAAGTATAATTTTGGTTAGTTATAGCTAGCTTAGCTTTTTATGTATATTAATAAATGCTTCTATATTGCTACAAGGCTATGTGACATTACTAAAAAGCTTGAAGTATTCTTTTGTCAATTGAAGTTATGAAATGATTGCAAAGAGAAGATTAGATTATATTGTGTAATAACCATGAAATGTATATGAGTATATTTCATTAATCGTCTTGATTACCTATTCCTTTCAATTGAAAAGAAGGTTA
The DNA here is from genome assembly GCA_037974665.1 of Ehretia macrophylla. Lineage (NCBI taxonomy): Eukaryota > Viridiplantae > Streptophyta > Magnoliopsida > Boraginales > Ehretiaceae > Ehretia > Ehretia macrophylla. Next base: position 9,195,558 of record CM075767.1, on the reverse strand, counting down.
ATGGCTAACTAGTTAAAGCTAACTTTATGTTATTAACTACTAAGAATTCTATGCTATTATCCTACCTATTAATGTTTGATTACTTGAGTTATGTGTTAATTTTAGTTAAACTATATTCCAACTTTTGTTGCATTCAACTATAATCTGTTAGTTAGAACTTTCTCTTTTTGAAATGCTAAGTCACTTTACATTAACTAAATTAAACTAGAGTATAATAGGTTTTTGACCTTTAATTTGTAAGGGTTTTAATGAACTTGTGAGTGGCTAGCTATAGTTGAATTAAATAGGAGTCATAATTGATTAACTTGATTAGAATTATGGTATTTATCCAATTAAATGAAAGGGTATTAAGCTAATGTTTAATACTAACCTGAGCCATTAAAAATGAGAAGGTGTAATGACTATGAACAAAAGATAATCATAGGCAGTTAGGAGATGTATACTAGTTAAATTGGAAATTAAAATCTAAATAATAGAAAATAGTATGTTATGATATTATATTGACTACTAGCTTGGTTATGTGCATTTAGATGGAAATGTAAGCTAGCTATGAAATAAAAGAATTATTAATGCAATGCTCTTAAATGCTTGGCAGGGATAAGTAGTATAACATAGCATACTAAATGGTTTAATTACTACGTTAGATTTAAGATTGTATTCGATAATAAGAGTAACTGGTGGTCATAACAGAAGGTTATATGCGAATTATGTAATATGGTATTTTAGCATTTTTAACTGATATATGTAATGATCCTGATCCTCTAATAATGGTTGTATAGTAGAGTGTTGTAATGCTTCTAATTTATGTTATTGATTGGTTTAGTTAAACTTGTCAAGAAGGGTACCTTATTAAATGTTAATATGGTTAATGTCAATTAGGAAGTTATGGAATGTTTAGAGCCACAAGAATGCTTCAGTTGATTATCTAAGGTGTTTGAGAATGGATTTAAAACCAGTTCTGCATCTTTGAACTTGGTAAAGGTGAGGGAGTCTTCATCTCTTTTGTGCATTCTAGCCTATTTTTATTGCCTTAATTGTATGATTCAGTTTAATTGATAAAGTTTATATGTACTATTTACTTGCTATCTTGTAAATTCTCGTGTTTATTTGTGATTATCTCGTGAATTCTCGAATTCGTTTCAGGTTGCGCAACCTATTCAAACATGGTAGTATCGAGTAATACGGGCAGTATTGGGCTTGCCGTGCTCCCTCACCTACCATGATTTCCCAATCCCTATCTCGCTGAGGTATACTCCCTTACCCTAGAGGCGTGGTTCACCTCGTTGGGGCATACGGACCTACCTCGGGAGATTATGGGTTGTAGGATCGAGATACATCTGGAGTACCCCATTTGGAGGAATAAGGGGTTTGCCGGCACTTGCTTGGAAATCTTGGCTTGTGGTTCGTGATTGAAGTCAAAAGTGGAACCGTTTTTTTTCATACGTGGTTAAATACTTGTCTAAATAGCTTTGTTATTTTGCGTTGTATATGTTATTATCTTTGTTGCACTCATGATAGCACACCCTGGTTTACTGCATCACCTCCCTCACTGAGTAAATTTGGTTGCTCATTCCTCATTTTAACATGTTTCAGGTACAGCTAGAACAACTATCTTGAGTATCGTGTTGTTGGTTGCTTATTCTGCTGAGGTTGGAAGGTATTTGTGAAGATAGGACTTCATGTGTTTATGTTCTGTTTGAGACCCTTGAAGTCTTGTATGTACTTTTGTATGAATTGTTGGATTATAAACTAAATTAAGGAGTTATGTGATTTGATAGAGTAGCTGGCATATAATAGCTAAAAATAAACATTATTGCATTTTGATTGCATGCTTGTGTGACAAGTAGGTGGACTTATCATATAAGTAAAACTTGTGAGTATAGTTAGAGCGGTATGGTAAGCTATCCTGTAACCTAGAATTTCAAAGGTTGTGTCACTGCATGCCCGTGTGTTTATGTATTTGTCTGAGGTTCAGATGGCCTTAAGACTGGGAAAAATTGGACCTTTGGAGTTAGGGTGTTGTTATGGGGTTATACTTGTTGTGTGCAAGTTTTTGATTAGTCCTATAAATAGGCGGAACTCCCTCCGTTTTCCCTAAAAATTTTGTGGCCGGGTTTGAAATTGGGTTGAGAACAGAATGATCAATAGAAGTCCCAGTCCCGTGAGGGATTCAGGCGTTACAGAAGTGGTATCAGAGCTTAGATGCTCTCAGCCCAGTCAGGATCCTTGGTCTTGTGAGAAGCGAACCTCGAGTGCGTGTATGTAAAGTGTGTTTTGATTAGGACTGTGCTTACATGTGGACTTGTGCTTTCTTGAGTGAAAACATGTTCTGTGTGTTATAATTGCGTGAAATAGGAAGATTTTATGATATGTGTAGTTATGTGATTATGTGTGATATGTATAGTTATGTGATTATGTGTGACTTGAATGGAAATGTGTTTCTTTGTAAATTGCTTATGTGAAATATGGTAAATGTGTTAGATAAGTAAATATGTGACTATGTGCACTTTTATGTAGTAAATTTGCTAATATATGTACTTATATACTTTCCATTGCATGCATACTTAAAATTTCCTTTGAATTGGTAAGTAAACTCTCCTTTATCAAGAGAAGGTCAGCAGAGGATTTCTAGTGAGGTGGTATCAGGGATCATCATTGGCATTCTTCTTGTGGGTTTATATTCGACATTGAAACTCGACATTCGAGATCAACTCTGGGAATTCTTACTTGGGTTTCTCTTCGATATGCTTATTGAGATTTTGATGACATTCTTATTCAGCATTTATATATGAGTGGTTTTCTTTGGGATTTCGTATGTGGCACCCTCTTTGGTATTATATTGGGATTCTTGACGGTGCTCTTGTTCGGCAATTGTATTACTTTGGCGTTCTTGTTGGTATTCTCGGTGGTATATATAATCAAGATTCTTATTGGGATTCTCGTACAATTTATCCATAGTGATCATATACGGATTTCTTATTGGTCCTCGGTACTTTTGATTGAAAATTCATATGACATTCATATTTAGCGGGACTTTTAACTGGACTTCTATATAATATCTTCATTGGAGCTTTTATTAGGTTTCCTTTCTGGAGATTCTCTTGAGGCATCTTTGGTGTTTTTATTGGGCTTGGACAGACTTAAGTTGGAGTTCTTGCAGTCGACGAGAGGTTCTTTTGAATAAGAAAATTGCGAGGATGCAATTGTTTGAAAGAGGGGAGAGTGTAACACCCGGACCTAGCCTATAGACATTTTAATAATTTGCATATATTCATTCCATTAAATTGCACCATTCTTGAAAAACATGCCACGATATATGTTTGCATTCATTTAAATTATATTCAGTTGACTTCTCCGAAATAATTATTTTATTATTTTATTTACTAGAATTTGTTTTACTAACAATTTAAAATGATTTAATTTCACTATTTGAATGTGAAGCCCAAACCCGAGAATAATTATTTTTATTATTATCACCATTTGTTTTTTTAAAATTATATTTAATTGATTTACATAAAGTAATTAATTTATTATTTTCATTGTTTGTATTTATTTAATTTATATTTAAATGACTTGTCCAGGATAATTACTTTATTATTTTATTTATTAAAATTATCTTACATGCATTTTTAATTAATTCGTTTTACCGTTCGAACGGGAAGCTCCGGCCCAGACAAACGAGCTAGTTTATTATTTTAATAATTATATTTGTTTATCTTCTCGATACTGAACGAGCTAATTGATTATTTTTAATAACTGTATTTAATTAAATTACATTTACATGAACTAAATAGTTTGTTAATTTTATTATTTGTATTTATCTCATCTACATTTAATTGACTTAGTCTAACCATTCGAATCGAAGGCTGCATGTAGTACTTATCTGATTTATATCAATTAGTGAATTAATACCTGACATCCACTACCTCTTTGATTTATTTAATACAACATGTTGTCTAGCCATGTACTTGACACATTATACACAACTAAATAAACTAAGGCATTACATAAAAGAAACAGATTTGCTTAGACTTAGTGCGTTTGTCATCCTAGTGCATTTATCTACAACTTGACTTTGTTTATCTTATATGTTATATCACATAACTTAAATAAAAAAAAACAAAAACAAAAGTGAACACTTCAATCTCCACTCACCACCACCAACGACCAAACAAGAAGAAAATTAAGCTTAGCCACATAAATAAATTACCTAAACCACTAAATATCCTCACACACTCACACGGCTCTTACACATACACACACACACAAAATTCTATCAACTTCATCACCACCACCGTGTAGTGAAGGAAAAGCAAGGAAAAGAAAAGAAAAAATAAGAAAGGAGGCAGAAAGCAATTCGACGAGAGAAGAGGAAAAAATAAGCTATTTTAACTCCATGATTCAAGATTTCTTGTACATTTCTTGCTAGTTCAAGAACTCAACCTTGCATTTGTAGCCTAGATAAGGTGAGGGTGATTTTCAAATTTGGTTTTAGAGCTTTGCATGCATGAATATTGTGTATATATGAGTTATAGGCTATACACGTGTTATATGTGCTATTTATCAAAGATTGAGTACATAACATGTTATGTGTTAAATTTTCTTTGTTTTACATGTTTTAGTATCATGTTATATGTTGTATATGAGTATAGGTGATGATTTAGGTGTATTAGAGTCTTAAAAAATTTGTGTTTATAGTGAAATAATTGCAAAAAAAACATGATTTATGTAAAATCTGGAAAATTAGACAAATTTTCATGTCTGAGTTGCAGAACCGATTTTACCTAACAAACGTTGATAACATTGGCTGAATTTTGGATATGTTGTAGTAGACTCATAGTAGAACGAAAGTGTATTTCTAAGGCTTGGCCAAATACTAGCACTAAGTACTCGTTTTTGGATAATTTCCGAGAGGCATGTGAATAGTCGCGAGCTGGACAATTCCTGCCAGCGTTTTTTTTTTCCTTTTCCCTCTTTTGTGTATTATGTGATAGCATTATTGTGGATAGTTTGGCCTTAATTTGTCATGGAATTTTAACTGTAATGTTACTAGCTTGCAAGTGGTTGTGAATGATTGTTGAAATAGAAATGAATTTGTGAATGCACAAGTATTTGGCCTTAGTAATAAAAAGATTCTATGAGTTGTTTAGTTGTGATTTAACTAATAAGTTAGATTAATATTATTGACCTAGTGAAGTTATTTCTATTTTATGTTGACAACTAAGCTAAAGCTAATTTAGCAAAGAATGGGGCTAGGCACAATAATTGGACCTTGGATAAAGTTAGCTTGATTACTAAAAATCTAGCTTGGATGCAACATGGTTTAGTGGAAATTAGAATTTAAATGTAAAATAAGGTCATATGTTACATGTTGAATTACTTTAATGTTAGTTGAGTCCACTTGTACAATTGGCATTTAGTTTATACGTTAAGTATAATTTTAGTTAGTTATAGCTAGCTTAGCTTTATATGTATATTAATAAATGCTTCTATATTGCTACAAGGCTATGTGACGTTACTAAAGAGCTTGAAGTATTCTTTTGTCAAGTGAAGTTATGAAATGATTGCAAAGAGAAGATTAGATTATATTGTGCAATAACCATGAAATGTATATGAGTATATCTTATTAATCGTATTGATTACCTATTCCTTTCAATTGAAAAGAAGGTTAATGGCTACCTAGTTAAAGCTAACTTTATGTTATTAACTACTAAGAATTCTATGTTATTATCCCACCTATTAATGTTTGATTACTTGAGTTATGTGTTAATTTTGGTTAAACTATATTCTAACTTTTGTTGCATTCAACTATAATCTGTTAGTTGGAACTTTCTCTTTTTGAAATGCTAAGTCACTTTACATTAACTAAATTAAACTAGAGCATAATAGGTTTTTGACCTTTAATTTGTAAGGGTTTTAATGAACTTGTGAGTGGCTAGCTATAGTTGAATTAAATAGGAGTCATAATTGATTAACTTGATTAGAATTATGGTATTTAGCCAATTAAATGAAATGGTATTAAGCTAATGTTTAATACTAACCTGAGCCATTGAAAATGAGAAGGTGTAAAGACTATGAACAAAAGATAATCATAGGGAGTTAGGAGATGTATACTAGTTAAATTGGAAATAAAAATCTAAATAATAGAAAATAGTATGTTATGATATTATGTTGACTACTAGCTTGGTTATGTGCATTTAGATGGAAATGTAAGCTAGTTGTGAAATAAAAGAATTATTAATGCAATGCTCTTAAATGCTTGACAGGGATAAGTAATATAACGTAGCATACTAAATGGTTTAATTACTAAGTTAGATTTAAGATTGTATTCAATAATAAGAATAACGGGTGGTTATGACATAATGTTATATGGGAATTATGTAATATGGTGTTTTAGCATTTTTAACTGATATATGTAATGATCTTGATCCTCTAATAATGGTTGTATAGTAGAGTGTTGTAATGCTTCTAATTTATGTTATTGATTGGTTTAGTTAAACTTGTCAAGAGGGTACCTTATTAAATGTTAATATGGTTAATGTCAATTAGGAAGTTATGGAATGTTTAGAGCCACAAGAATGCTTCAGTTGATTATCTAAGGTGTTTGAGAATGGATTTAAAACCAGTTCTGCATCTTTGAACTTGGTAAAGGTGAGGGAGTCTTCATCTCTTTTGTGTATTCTAGCCTATTTTTATTGCCTTAATTGTATGATTCAGTTTAATTGATAAAATTTATATATACTATTTACTTGCTATCTTGTAAATTCTCGTGTTTATTTGTGATTATCTCGTGAATTCTCGAATTCATTTCAGGTTGCGCAACATATTCGGTCATGATAGTATCGAGTAACACGGGCAGTATCGGGCTTGCCGTGCTCCCTCGACTACTATGGTTTCCCAGTCCCTATCTCACTGAGGCATACTCCAGGCGTGGTTCACCTCGTTGGGGCATACAGAACTACCTCAGGAGATTATGGGTCGTAGGATCGGGGTACATCCAGAGTACCCCATTTGGAGGAATAAGGGGTTTGCCGACACTTGCTTGGGGATCTTGGCTCGTGGTTCGTGATTGAAGACAAAAGTGGAACCATATCCTTTTCATACGTGGTTAAATACTTGTCTAACTAGCTTTGTTATTTTGCGTTGTATATGTTATTATCTTTGTTGCATCTTATGATAGTACACCCCGGTTTACTGCATCACCTCCCTCACTGAGTAAATTTGGTTGCTCATTCCTCATTTTAACATGTTTCAGGTGCAGTTAGAACAACTATCTTGAGTATCGTGTTGTTAGTTGCTTATCCTGCTGAGGTTGGAAGCTATTTGTGAAGATGGGACTTGATGTGTTTATGTTCTATTTGAGACTCCTGAAGTCTTGTATGTACTTTTGTATGGTTTGTTGGATTGTAAACTAAATTAAAGACTTATGTGATTTGATAGAGTAGCTGGCAAGTAATAGCTAAAAATAAACTTTATTGCCTTTTGATTGCATGCTTGTGTGATAAGTAGATGAACTTATCATATAACTAAAGCTTGTGAGTATAGTTAGAGTGGTATGGTAAGCTATCATGTAACCTAGAATTTCAAAAGTTGTATTATTGCATGCCCATGTGTTTATGTTTTTTGTCTAAGGTTCGGATGGCCTTGAGACTGGGAAAAATTGGACGGTTGGAGTTGGGGTGTTATTATGGGATTATACTTGTTGTGTGCAGGTTTTTAATTAGTCCTATAAATAGGTGAAACTTCATCCGTTTTCTCTAAAAAATTTGTGGCCGGGTTTGGAATTGGGTTGAGAACAGAATGATCAATAGAAGTCCCAGTCCCGTGAGGGATCGGGGCGTTACATGATACATATTCAAAAATTTCTATGAACATGGCGTAAACAATCATGTAGGATCTTACTGTGATTAAACATGTAATAGTAAAACAAAAAATAGTTTACAATTAAATTCTCAATTGAAACAAGGATCTACGCATACCTCTTGCGAAGAACGATGCAAGAATACAAAACACCTTGATCTACAAGCCTGGGAGATATTGTTTCCACTCCTTTTCTTTGATCTTCTTCTCTATGACCAACACCTTTCTAAAGTATAATCTAGTTGTGGGACTAGATTTTGCTAAACTAAAAGATATAAACTAAAATTTAGTTTCTTCACAAATGCGAAGCTTACTCATGAGAGATAGGAGAAATCTCAGAAGAGATAGTATGTGGAGCGTCTTTTAGAGTTAGAGAAAATGTCTATTTATAGGCAGAAGATCTAGAGAAATATTCCTGAAATTTTGATTTGGGATTTGGTTAAAGAAAAGTCCAAATCTCTTCCACAAATAATTTCCTATTTCTTCTCCTTCTCCCTTCTTTTCCTCCCTATAGCCGATTTTTTTAAGGTGGGTGGGTCCCACCTCTTGCGTCTAGCCTTGGCTTGTGAGCCATGGTCTTAGTTCAACCAACTTAATCCAATTTAATTTAATCCTGACAATAATTAAAAAATAAAAATCCATTTCCATAAAATAGAAAGTATATTTTTAAATATCTAATTGCCAATAAATTAAATACTTCTCGATTAATTCCAAAAGTCTAAATCCAAACTACTATTTAAGAATAATCTATTTTTCCAATAGTGGAAAAATTATCTTAAATATCTCAACAGTCTTCTAGACTTTAATTAATCAATTAATTACATAATCCAATATCTTGACAATTATCAAAATCGAAATTCCTTCCCAAAATGGAAAGTTTACTTTGATTCTAACCGTCAAAGGATTGCATCCTTTCTCAAAATAATATATCTTAACTAAGTCTAGATACTTAACAAGGTAGATGGCTAGAAGAGGGACCAAAGACGTAATTAACCTTTCTTCTGAAAATGAATAAAATATTCTTGTTAGTCCCCTAATAATATTTATCATTCTAACCAAGTCTACTCCACTAAAAGACTTTAGCTGCACTCAATGATAATTACTGTAAGTACATAAGTCAGTCAATCTATACATGACGCTGCTATGTCTTTTGATCAACTAAGTATTATATTGACCATAATGTCCCTTTTATACTCACTCGTAGCTAAAGACAGGTTCCCGAAATGTACTATCACCTCCTTGACTACATCTTGTCTCGTTAGAACCTCTAATCCACAATTCAACCATCATCCTGAAATTATCCACTTATCTAAAGGAGCTACCCTTAAGTGTAACATTCAACACCTCAAGCGTTACTACAGATTCAAGATGATCTAGCCTGGATCATTCTAAGGGAGTGATTAATGTATAGACTCGTTATTGCATATGCACGTCTCTTCTAATCATGTCCTTTATACCCAAACCACATACTAGGTGATCTAACTATTAAGACCACACCCATAATGGATCAAAGTGTAAGCACTCAACTTCGTCGGTTCATCCACATATGCTCAAGATTGGGAGATATAGTTTACTTAGAAGCTTGTAGGTTTAGGTGAACTCTTTCTTTGATAGTACGTATTCAGAGCTCACACCTACAGGGTCCGTCTAATGTATACACATGCATAAGTGTAATAAGTTTGGCACAAATCCATGATCAAGGTAGATCACCCTTTTCCAAAGGGAACTTACTCCACTATGACTTTTACCATAGTAAAACACCCAACTTTACTACCTAGTCATAGACAAAGTTACTTTGCTTATTCAAGTGACCATGACTTACACCTTCTATGTGTAACCACCTCGCACCTAAGTCACTCCTTGAAGCAAGGACCTTATATTCATATATATATCTATGTTAATCCACATAAACTCGACCCCACTTACAATCAGTCGGGATGCAACGAAATTTTAGCATTATAACGTTTGTAATATGGACATCAGGCTCTAAACCAACCCTTTATAATATAACACAATCAACTCCAAATATCAACAACAACTCCACAACCATTCATCAACATTCAACACCATATATTAAACAACCAAACATCATACCAATCACAAGTCATATGCCTCCGTTTCAACAACATACCAAAAGTTATACCATTCATATGCATACTTGTTATAAACTAGTCTAGCAACCTAAGCATATTCCAAAAGTAAGGCTGCTAAACTAGCAATATACGATCCACTATCTTTAGATCATCTTATACAATATAAACTTCAAAGTAAATACAATCCAACTGGTTCTAATATACAAGATAGCAAAAGATAACTTCAGCTCAGATATCATGGATAAAACTCTGGCACATAAGACTCCTCAACATAAGGCACATTCTCAACTTCCTGAGGGACGTACCCGAAAACTGGCTCAATTACACCTGATGACAATAAGTGAATGAGCGTGAGCTTATATATAACAAAGCTCAGTGAGGATTCGAAAGATGTTTTGAAAACATTAACTTTACCAGTTGGGAAATCATCCTGTGAACAATAATACACAATACATTTCATTAACATCAACATTTCAGATCAAGCCACATAAATAACCAATCAATTGAGAAATGATTCTCTAGTTGGTGTAGTTTCATACGCCATCACGACCTCAATTAACCCCATATGCCCATTGATACATTCCGGAAGTACCCCATTCTAGACCCACACTCTATGGCACTCTCTAACCACACGAGATAGGGAATAGCACATGATAGTCATACCGTTTTCAACCCGACAGCCCGATATTGCCCGAGAGGTGGCACACATTATCATGACTCACAATAATAATAATAAACATTTTATATCTCGGGAGAACAACTAAAGTAGGTTGCCTAACTCCCGGCATCATCAATCATCAATCAGTTAACAATATTCCAGTCAATATAACATCAATTAAACAACTAAGACAACCAAGTTAGATGACAAAGTAGGTCACCTAACTTAACACACATATCAACATGCATTCAATCCCGAACCTACTCAACAACTATCCAAGAAACAACTACACAAACTGTCACGCCCTGACTTGGACACCTGCTAAGGCTAAGGCCGGTACGTGACTTACGTAACTCTAAAATCTATAATTTGATAACCTAATAACTTGTACATTCATATACACCATAAAAGTTCAAGAGTCTTCAATTACATTGGCCTTAGAAAAGGAAATCATAACTAGTTTCACATGTACAAGACCTCGAACCACCTGTTCAAACCTAAGAGCTAACCAACAGTTGGGTTTCTAGGTCTCAAAAGAATAGAATTATTTAGTTACATATTAGTTGTCTAAAATAATAAGTTATACATCAAGTATTCTTAAGTTACATCAACATATAGCAATCACATAAGGCAGAAGTCCTCGATGTCACACTAAAGAGTTTCGCCAGCACATTGAGGTGCCTAATCATCCTCAGCTTCGCCTAAAAGGTTAAAAGAGGGGTGAGCTAATCCTGCATATAGCTTAGTGAGGATGATATAGGAATGGTTTTCGTAATGGTTTTCTCTTTTCGCAAACAATTTGAGAAATCATGCCATGCACATAAGAACGCACGTGTAAGTAGACAAGAAACAACTCAAATAATGCAATAAGAAGATGAACGTTAATACTTATTGCAAAATGATACAATGATTGTTGATGTTGACAGCTTCTGACTTGAATCAATGTTGATAACCCCACACTACAATCGAGGATCGAGTCCTTAAAGATAACCCGACTCCAACTCTATCAACAACTAAGGGTTCCGGATAGCTCCCCTCAAAGGTAAAGAATAAGTCCATGATGGTCGTGGGTACAACCGGCAAACCCAATGCTACCCAGGGCCATCGATTATACCAAGGCCTTTAGAAGGTTGCAACTTTGATACATATATACTTATATAATACCCAACTCTCCAAGGAAAGACACCGAGCAAGATAGGGACTAGGATAGCAACAAAGTAGGTTGCTTCCGTCACAACAGTAATATCAAAGATAAGACAAATAAGTATGTAAACCTCTTGTGGTAATAAATGATTAGTCAATGGCATATCAAGCAAGCATATAATAATCATACATATATAGCAATTATAAAGCCTCATGAATTTCCAAGTACAATAAAATAGCGAGAAGATATCAATAGGTTATGTAAAATGACAAGAAAACGCAAACACAAGTGGAACTATGGAGCCATTTCAATGATTCTACATTAGCCTATCTTAGGCTATCCTCAATGGAGTCTCTATATGGGTCTCCATAAATCATTTATAGAGACCCATATAGAGACCAAATAGTATTTTAGAGACCCACTTAGAGACTAAGGCAAAAAAATTATTTTAGAGACTCATTTAGAGACCAAGATAAAAAAAAATCTACAATGACGGTCTCGTTAAAATTGAATCCCTATATCGTGTTAATTTTAATTTTACATAATAATTTGATTATGTGTAATTTTTTATCGTGTGTTACTTTTTTTTTAATTAATTGTTATTTAGATTATCTCAATTGTTTTCCCAAATATTTCAAGCAAAAAAATATATAATTTGCGTCAAACATAACGTTTAAAAAATTAGAATTACGTTTAATTACATAATTGCATTTTCAAAAAAATGCATTAAAAATCTCTAATTAAAAAAAACCCTACGTAACAAAATATTAATTAAAAATCCTCATTAATTTACCCATTAAATTAAAATTTTCTCGTGTGTTGCGTTTATATTTGTTTTTTTGTTCTTTATTTTATTCAATTTGTAAATTAATTAATTTTATTAATTTAATCACAAATCTTTTATCTACATAATATCCATTGGATTGAATTTTCTATACTCAATCTCATCCGTCCGTTTGTTATCTCAATCACAAATCTTATCCATTGTCACATCCATTGGATTGGATTACCTTTCTTCAATATCATCCGTCCATTTGTTATCTCAATCACAAATCTTTTATCTAAATAATATCCATTGGATTGGATTTTCTGTACTCAATCTCATCCGTATGTTTGTTATCTCAATATCAAATATCTTATCCAAACCTCATCCATTGGATCAGATTTCATTTCCTCAATCTCATCCATTCATTTCTTATCTATTTTGCATTCAATTTCCTATATATATTAAGCCCTCAATCCTTTAACACTCACAACAATTCAAGCATACAATCTCTCTCCATTGAATTGTATTTCTTTTCCTCAATCTCAACCATTTGTTTCATTTATATTTTGCATTAAATTTCCTATATATATAAAATGGCCCAACAAGGAATCGATTCCCCTCCATCCGACAACGAAGTCCATAACCATGCGAACGCGATGATGATGATGTACACATAATATCAATCAGTAGTGCAGGCTGCACAGGAAGCAATTACAGATCAACATGGAGGAACATCGTCTTGTCGACGATCCATACGAAGAGATCGGGTAGGTGCCCATAATAGGCTAATGAATGATTATTTTGTTGACCGTCCTTTGTATCCTGCTTCTGAATTCCAAAATAGGTTTCGCATGAGGCGCAAAATGTTTCTGAGAATTATGGGAGATATTGTGCATTTTGATGATTACTTCAAACAGAAGCCGGATGCAACCGGAAAGCTTGGTTTCTCACCGCATGTAAAGATGACAGCCGCACTTCGTATGCTTGCCTATAGAAACCCAGCAGATGCAAATGACGATTATTTGAAAATTGCAGAGACCACATGTTTGGAGTCGATGATGAGATTCTGTCGTGCCGTAAATGCAGTGTATGGAGACGAGTATCTTCGTCGACCAAACAATGCAGACATGTATAGGCTACTGCAAAAAGCCGATGAATGGGGATTTCCTGGAATGATAGGTAGTGTCGATTGCATGCACTGGGAATGGAAAAATTGTCCAACCGCGTGGGCGGGTACATATTCTGGGCACCATGGTTCTCTTACCATAATCCTTGAAGCGGTTGCATCGTACGACACTTGGATATGGCATTCGTACTTCGGTCCACCAGGTGCACGCAATGATCTTAATGTATTATACAGCTCACCTATATTTAATGATGTTCTTGAAGGACTAGCAACGCGCATTCGGTTCACCATCAACGGGAGACGATACAAACAAGGATACTATCTGGCTGATGGTATATATCCTAAATGGTCCACCATCGTTCAAGCATTTACCGATCCACAAGGTGAAGATAAGATCTTATTTACAAGATTGCAACAGGCATACCGTAAGGATGTCGAAAGGGCTTTTGGAATCCTTCAAGCTCGGTTTGAGATTGTTAGAGGGCCATGTCGTTTTTGGCATAAGGATGATATTGGGGAGATTATGAAGACATGTATAATTCTACATAATATGATTGTTGAAGATAACCGGATAGAAGAAGGCGATGATTTTGTCGATGATCCGTCTCGTTTTCATGTAGACGAGCCACCTGTTGTGCCCGATCGAGATCCAATTACGATTAATGAATATTTAAACAATCGTGGACAAGTCAGGGACGAAACTGCGTACTTTCTCCTCCAAAGTGACCTTGTTCAACATGTGTGGAACGAATTTCGTGTAGGAAATATAAATTTGTAATCTCATTATGCAATATCATATCTAATAAAACATATATTTAACTAATTAAAATATGAATTACAAACACATAGCTGATAAATAATACAAATACATCTATTGTTCTTCATCAAGTGAAGTCATATGAGGATGATAAACGTCATTATCAAAGTTAATCGAACGGGATGCCCTTTTTGCCATAATTGCATTTTGTTCCTCAATCATCCATGCTTTCCTAGCTGGAGTTTCGATTGCCGAAGTCTTCGTCATCATAATCTTATAATCGTTAGAAGTTTCTATTTCCTGTTTGTACTCATTCATTGTTTTTGCCATGTTTTTGGCTTGTTCATTAAGATCTTCCGCAACGGCCTTTCCCTTTGCTTGTTTTCTAGCCTTTTTGTTTCCAATCGGCCTTGACGATCTCGGGGTTTCCAGCACTGACTCCATGGGATCGTCATTGTCAAGAGAAAAATCTGTCTCAGGTGGACTCATATTCATCACTGGACTCGCAACATCGATTATTGATCGCCATTTTTTCCCGTGTTGTAAAATTGACCAACAATGTTCGAGGTTGAAATTATGACCCATAGCTGTGTATAAGCGTCTTGCGTCATCCATCTACAGAACAATTAAATATCTCTCAAAATATAATTTTAAAATTTGTTAAGTATTAAATACAATATAGTATTAAAAACTCACATTGTCAATGATATTTGCTCCGCTCCTTGGTCTCATATTAACTTGAGCAAGACACTCTGCAAATTTTGTGCATTTTTGGTTTATTTGCGTCCATCGGGATTTAAGGCTTTTCGTTGATCTTTTGTCACTTGGATTGTTGGGAGGGTGAAACTCTTCATATTTTTGTAGAACTCTATTCCACATCGTTCATGATGTTTGGTTTATCCCGATCAAAGGATCTTCGCTAATCGCGATATAGGCCCGGCACAAAGCCTTATCATCTTCATGCGTGAAATTACGTCCCCTCGAAAGTCCGTCTGTGCATTCCATATCTGCTAATTTATAAAGAGGAAAATAATGATAGTTAGGTTGATTTATTTAAAAATATACTAATACTAATTCAATTAAAAAAGCTAATTTTTTTAAAAAAAATATAAGTTCCTAAATGAAAAAATTAAAAAACAAACATTAATTAAAAAATATACTAAAAACTTAATTTAAAAAAAAAAATTAACCCTAACTATAAAAAAATCATATAATTACAAATAATTTTATATAAAACTTAAATTAAAACATATAAAATATAAAAGCTAAAAAAAATTTAATTGCAATTAATAAATAATCAAACTAAAAAAACTAAAATAAAAAAACATTAAATAACAAAACTAAAAAAGTTATACAAACCAAAAAACTAAATAAAAAAATTAAAAAACAAACATTAATTAAAAAATATACTACAAACGTAATTTAAAAAAAAATTAACCCTAACTATAAAAAAATCATAAAATTACAAATAATTTTATATAAAACTTAAATTAAAACATATAAAATATAAAAGCTAAAAAAAATTTAATTGCAATTAATAAATAATCAAACAAAAAAAAATAAAACAAAAAAACATTAAATAACAAAACTAAAAAAGTTATACAAACTAAAAAACAAAAAAAAAAAATTAAAAAACAAACATTAATTAAAAAATATACTACAAACGTAATGAAAAAAAAAATTAACCCTAACTATAAAAAAATCATATAATTACAAATAATTTTATATAAAACTTAAATTAAAACATATAAAATATAAAAGCTAAAAAAAATTTAATTGCAATTAATAAATAATCAAACTAAAAAAACTAAAATAAAAAAACATTAAATAACAAAACTAAAAAAGTTATACAAACCAAAAAGCTAAATTAAAAAATTAAAAAACAAACATTAATTAAAAAATATACTACAAACGTAATTTAAAAAAAAATTAACCCTAACTATAAAAAAATCATATAATTACAAATAATTTTATATAAAACTTAAATTAAAACATATAAAATATAAAAGCTAAAAAAAATTTAATTACAATTAATAAATAATCAAACTAAAAAAACTAAAATAAAAAACATTAAATAAAAAAACTAAAAAAGTTATACAAATCAAAAAACTAAATAAAAAAATTAAAAGACAAACATTAATTAAAAATGTACTAAAAACTTAATAAAAAAAAACTTAATTAAAAAAAAAACCCTAACTATAAAACACCCCCCCCCCATCTTCTTCCCCTCCACTGCAGCGCCTCCTTCTCCCCACCACAGGCCACTGCAGCGCCCCCCCCCCCCCCCTCCCCTCACCACAGCGCCACCCCACTACCCCTCTCCCTCACCATAACGCACAACCCCCCACCCCACTGCGCACCTCCCCTCACCAACGAGCGCCACCCCCCACCCAACTGCCCCCCTCCTCACCATAACGCACCACCCCCCACCCCACTGCGCCCCTCCCCTCACCAACGCGCACCACCCCTCACCCCACTGCGCCCCTCCCCTCACCAACGAGGGCCATCCCCCACCCCACTACCCCCCCTCACCATCGCGAGCCACCACAGTGCGCCCTCCCTCACCAACGGGCGCCACCCCCCACCCCACTGCCCCCTCCCCCCCACCATCGCGCCACCACCCCACCTGCCCCCCACCACCCTCACCATCGCGTCCCACTCACTGCCCCCCCTCCCCTCCCCTCCCACTATCAACCATTTTTTTTCTGTTTATTTACCTTTTTTTGTGGTATGTAATCAAATTTGTTGTGGATGAAGATTTGTGAATTTGTTGTTGATTTTTTCAGATATGGTTGCATATATAGGTTGAATTCAACATTTATTTTTTTTTCCAGCTTTTGCAGGTTGTGCAAACGGCTATATTGTCAGAAGTTGATGTCCTTTTTCTTTTTTTTTTATTGTCTGATCAAATTTTTTTTTCCAGATCTGACGTTCTGACAAGAACGTCAGATCGTCACATGCCAAATTGCCAAATTTAGAGACTCATTTTTGTCTTCTTGTATAGTCTCCATTTTTTTCAACAAATTTGTTGAAAAAAATGGAGACTATGTGCTATTTTGGAGACTCAAAGTTTGAGTGATGTCATTATTTTGCCAAAAACTATCAAATAGTGTTTTAGAGACCCCCATTGATGATGAATTTTGATCAATAGAGTCTCTAAAATAGCAATTATTGCTATTTAGAGACCCTTTAAGGACTCCATTGAGGATGCCCTTAATCAATTAATCTACCTACCTTCCCAAACACCAATTAATCTTATTTTGGCTTAGAATCGAAGCTTATCAAAAGTAGATCGTTCTAGAATCAAACAGAACTCAATTCGAAGTTAAAACGAATGAGATATGGCCTCCGAAAAATCACTGCACAAAGTTGTCAAAGATCCAGGCGTTATAGCCTTCATCCGGTCGCCCGGATGAAGCAGGTAACGCCCGGATGGGAGTTTTCTATCTGGCGTTATGGCTTCTATCCAGGCGATCGAATAGAGACTGTAACGCCCGGATAGTTGCACGGGAAAGACACAATTTCCATAAAAATCAACCTAGCAATCCACACAACCTTCTACCATCAATCAAACATGTTCTATGTAGTTTATGGGCATCATATAAGGGTTCAAACTCAATCAAAATCACCCCACAACAACAATCAACAACCACTCAACATGAAATTCAAATTCCTAGATCTACAACATACAAATACTCAACCTTCTCATCATCCAAGCTTAGATATGCAAGCTATATCAATATCAACACCAAATGAACATTAATAAACTTGAATGAATCCTTTAAAACAATTTATGAAAAATCCCTCACCTTTGCTTTTGTGTGCTAGACAAAAATGGAGCAAGAATCACTTGAAGAAAGCTAGGAAAACACAAAGAAAGATGCTAGGAATTGCTTGGAGATCTTCTTCTTCCTCTTCCTCTCTTCTCTTGGATGACTTCTCGTGTATGTGTGTGTGTAAAGATTTGGTGTGTGTGGGTGGTGTAGTGTGTGTGTAGAGATTTGGTGTATGTTTGAGTATGTTTTGTGTGTTTTGAGTCAAAATAGTTAGTAGGATATTTTTTTGTTTTACCAAATGACTAGAGTACCCTTAAACTAATTGCCTATCTTGTAACATGTCATTTAGTTCTAACTCCATTGCTTTAGTTCCAAGCTAATTGTTCTAGTTAGTTAGTATTCATGATAGGATTTAACTATGGGTTACGTTATATAAAAATTTTCAAATGCACGTTAAACGATGCAATGCACATATATCTAGACAAATGCACATAAGTCAATTTAAAAACATATATAACATAATAAAAGCATATAAAATAATTTAATTATATATAATATGATCTATATGCACATGTGGTCTTGGGTTGGGCCTTACAACCTCCCCTTGTTAAAAGAATTGCGCCCTCGCAATTCCTTAATTACCTTACAAACAAGAACGGATATTGTTGCTCCATTTGATCACATTTCTCCCACGTTGCATCCTCAACACCATGGTGATCCCAAAGCACCTTCACCATCGGAATACTCTTGTTGCGCAACTCCCGGTCTTGCTCATCTAGAATCCGCACAGGTTTCTCCTCATAGGACAAGTTCTCCTGAAGTTCCAACGGTTCTAGTTCTAGAATGTGGGAGGGATCGGGATGGTACTTCCCCAACATTGAAACATGAAACACATTGTGAATGCTGGAGAGATTTGGTGGTAGATTCAACCGATATGCCAACTTGTCGATTCACTCTACAACTTCAAATGGCCCTACATACCTTGAGCTTAGTTTTCCTCATTTTCTATGCCTGATCAATCCTCTTCGGGGCGACAACTTCAAGAATACTCGATCACCAACTGTAAATTCTATGTCTCGCCTCCTCTTATCGGCATAACTCTTTTCTCTACTTTGGGCTGTGAGCATTTTCTTTGTAATCAATTATACCTTCTCAATCTTGTCTATTAGCTCCGACAATAAGGTAGAATCAATTGTCTTTATCTCACCGACTTCATCCCAATACAATGACAACCTACACTTTCGTCCATATAGAGCCTCGTATGGTGCCATGCCAATTGTTGCCTGATAATTGTTGTTATAAGCAAATTCCGCCAAGGATAAATGTTTCTCCTACGTACCTCCAAAATCCAACACGTACACCCTCAACATGTCCTCCAAAATTTGGATGGTCCTTTCTGATTGCCCATCAGTCTATGAGTGATACGCCGTACTGAGCTTCAACTTTATCCCCCAGGCTTCCTGCAATTTCTACCAAAACTGAGGTGTAAATCTTGGATCTCTGTCAGACACAATGCTAGCTGGCACTCCATGTAACTTCACAATGTTAGCCACATACAACTCGGCTAATTTCTTTACACTATCTGTCTTGTTCATTGCAATGAAGTGAGTGGTTTTCATTAATCTATCCACAATGACCCAAACTGCATCATTTCCCCGAGGAGACCTCGGCAAACCCATGACAAAATCCATGGTCACATGCTCTCATTTCCATTGTAGAATCTCCAAAGGTTGTAGAAGCCCTGCAGGTCTCTGATGTTCTGCCTTCACCCGTTGACATGTTAAGCATCGGGACACAAACTCCGCAATCTTTTGCTTCATGTTGTTCCACCAATAGTGTTATTTTAGGTCCCGATACATCTTTGTACCTCCTGGGTGAATGGTGTACCTAGAATGGTGAGCTTCTTCAAGCACTTTTCTCTTGATCTATGGATCATTTGGCACACAAATCCAGTTCCTGAACTTCCACAACCCATTTTTATGCGACTTGAAATCCGGATTACCGTCCTTTATCTTTTGAAGTTGAGGATCTCGCTGTTGAAATTCTTAGATCTGAGACAACAAGATAGGTTCCTTGATCTCTAACCTTGCCAAACTTGCCTTCCGGCTCAATGCATCTACTACAACATTTGTCTTTCCGGGCACATAATTTATGGTACAATTGTAGTCATCCAAGAGTTCCATCCACCTCATCTGTCGCATGTTCAACTCCTTTTGAGAAAAGAGATATCTCAAACTCTTATGATCGGTGAATATCTCAAACTTACTCCCTCACAAGTAATGTCTCCACTTCTTCAATGCAAACACAATGGCTGCAAGCTCTAAATCATACGTAGGGTAATTCACCTCGTAAGGCTTTAGCTTCCATGATGCATAAGCTATAACTTGATTATTTTGCATCAACACACACCCAAATTCTTCCTTCAAGGCATCGCTATAAATAACAAACCCTTGACTTCCCTCGGGCAATGCTAACACATGAGCAGTTGTCAATCTCTTCTTCAATTCCCGGAAGTTGTCTTCACATTTATCATTCCACTCAAATCTAACCTTTTTCTGTGTGAGCTTCGTGAGCGGCCCCACAAGCTTGGAGAAATCCTTTGCATTATTAATTACTTATTTTTTAAAATTTATATGGCTAGCTCAGGATACCTACCTTATTGTTTTAATTATTTAAAATCATTTTACATGTCTTTAAATTATTATTATTATTTTTATTTTTATTGTTCGAACGGGAAGCCTGGGCCCGAACCTGAACGTGATAGTTTATTATTATTTTTTATAATTACATTTATTTAACTACATTTAAATGGTTTACATGAAGTAAATAATATATTATTTTATTATTTGTCTATATTTAATTGAGCCCGGAATGGATTTTATTTTATTTATTTTATTTTATCTACTTCTATATTTGCTTTAATTATTTTATTTCATGACTTCGTTCAGTGTTCCTTCTGTGCATTGCATGCCCAGGAGGATAGAATTAAGTGATTTTGATCTGTTCGCGCTTAGGTGTTATTTTACTTGGGCTTAGATTTTATTTCGTTTAGGTATTAGTGGATATTTTAAATGCATTAATTTAGTCTTTACATTAGTTAGTCTTTATAATAGTGAACTACAACATAAGACCAAAAAAAAAAAAGTCAAAAACGTAAAATGTGAAACAGTGCAAAGTGGATGGTTGTTTTTGGTTTCATTGGCTTTTGTTTATTAGTCTACTACACACACACACACACACGCACACACACATACACACACACACACACACACACACACACACACACACACACACATATATATATATATATATATATATATATATTAGTCTAATGTTAGTCTTCATATATATATAGTATAGCTAAAGCTAAGTCCTAAGAGCTAAGAAAACAACATAAAAAAAGAGAAAAGAAAAATAAATCTAGGGCTTGGCTTTTGGGTGCAATTCAAGGTTGAAGGAGAATATTTTTAGGCCTTCAAGCTTCTACATAGCTTCTGCAAGCCATTTGGGTGAAGGAGTTTGCATTTAATTCATTTTAAAGTTTGTGTCAATTTTTTAGATTTTGTGATTTGTTGGTTATACCTATTGAAATGCTTAAATATTGTATTATACATGATTTACATTCTATATAGACCATGCTTGCTTAGTTTAATGGCTATTTCCATGGTTGAATGCATAAAATCATGAAAGAGATGATAAATAGTGCTTCATTTTAGGGTTTTGCTATAACTTGTTATTTAGATTGAGTTCATGCTTTCAATAGGTGCTAGAGATGCTAGTAAACAAAGAATTAACATTGTATGGACCTTGAATGCCCGGAATTGGATTAAAATGTGAATTTAGCCAAAATTTAAAAGGGGGTTTTTCGTAAAACGTAATCCAGGCGTAATTGAACCTTAGATTAGGTATCCACGGGGCATGGAAGCACTTTTGGTGCTTTCATTGTGTTAAATTGACGGCCGATTAGGGTAGTTGTAGTTAAAACCTACTCGTGGCTTTCCTGAGCTTTTGGCTCCAACGCGGGTTTTCAGGACTTAGATAGGTGTTTTTGGTGTCCTTAGGGACGTAGTATGGTTGGTTTATAGAATTGTAACCTTGAATTTCGTATAAAAGTATAATTGTCTAGTTGTCAAAGGGGGTAAAGTGGTTAAGTGTACTTTAATGATAAAAATGGTTTAGTGAAATATTAATCGTATTGTTTTAATGCCTATTGTGTTGCTTATATGTAGTTACTTATGTGTGTTTTAATAGCTTGGATGTGCTTACTGTTTGAATAAGAATGATGCAAAGAAGAAGATGAATATTGGTTGGTTATGAAAGTTTATGTTGAAGCCTTTAATGCATTTAATGTTAACTAATGAACCTATAGAGTTCTTTTAACATGTTAGTAGTTGGGTTATGTTAGTACTTCAATGCAATAGAATGGATTAAGTGCTTAATTTGAAGAATATGTGTGATTCGTGCCATTTTACGAGTTAAGATGTATATTTGGAGCTTTATGTGTGCTAGAGTTAATTATGAAAGTTAATGATTGTCTTCAAGCATGTTAATGTAATTAATGTCATCTAGGGAGTTATGAAATGTTTAGAGCCACAAGAATGTTCAATCGATTTTCTAGGGTGTAAGAAAGGATTGAAGCTAGTTTTGCATCTTTGAGCTTGGTAAAGGTGAGAGAGTCTTTATCTCTTCTGTGCATCTTAACTTAATTTATTGTTTCTAAATTGAATTATTTAGTAATTGATAAAGTTTATATGTATTATTTTACTTGTTATCTTGAGACTTTTCGTGTTATTTGTGATTAACTGCGAGGGCGGTCTACTTTGTCGTTCATCTTATGTGGTATTTGATATACTTGGCTCTCGTGATATTGTCTCGGGGTTGCGCAACCTTTTCAGACATGGTAGCGTCGAGAAACATGGGCGGCATCGGGCTTTCCGTGCTCCCTCGACTACCATGGTGCCTATTCCTTTTCTCTCGCTGAGTATACTCCACTACCCCAGAGACGTGGTTCACCTCGTTGGGGCATATGGACCTACCTCAGGCAAATAGGGTCGTAGGATCGGGATACATCCGGAGTACCCCATTTGGAAGAATAAGGGGTTTGCCGGCACTTGCTTGAAGATCTTGGCTCATGGGTCGTGATTGAAGACAAATGTGAAACCGAATCCTTTTTATACGTGGTTAAATACTTGTCTAATTAGCTTTGTTATTTTGTGTTGTATATGTTTACATCTCATGGAAGCATTCCTCGATATGTTGCATCACCTCCCTCACTGAGTATACATGTTGTATACTCACCCTCATTTCTAACACTTTTCAGGATCAGTGCTATCAGATGTAGAAAAGAAGGCTCGAGAGTTTCGTGATTAATTATGTTGGCTTATGTGGATTGCCATTGAATTCAGTTTTGTACTTTTAAAGTTAAGTTTAGAATGTATTGATAGTTATGAATGGCTTGAAATGTTGTAATAACTTATAATGTTTACTTTATTGTCTGGTAGTTGCATGCTTACATGTTTTGACTGGTTGACGGACTTAAATTATAAGAAAGAAAACTAGGAAATATTAGAGTGGTATGATAAGTGAAATTATAATTATAGACGTTCAACAGTTAATGAATGCATGCTTGTGTGTCTTCAATGTTGGATCCAAGGCTCGGATGACCTTGAGGAGTTTGTTGTATGAGATAATTTTGGTGGAGGGGATGGATGAATGGAGTTAGATCATAGTTTTGTGGTTATAAATATTGTTTACAGGTTTTGGATTGTCCTATAAACAGGGAAGACTCCGTCCATTTCCCCTAAATTTTTGTGCCTTGGGTTTTGGGATCGGGACCCCGGTCTCGTGAAGGATCGGGGCGTTACAGCTTGAGCCCTAGTCTTGTCAGTTTTCACGAATTTCACTCTTGCGATGCTTCATTTTATGTGCCTTGATAATAAGTCAAAGCTCTTCGACATTTGTGAATATCATACCTAATGCAAATTGAGGATCTTCCATATCTACTTGTCTTCTAAATCTTTCAAACCTCTCACACTTTTTCCCATTCTCATCCACATCACCATCTAAATGCCAACTGTATAAGTTATCATCACTTTAGTCCTCAGAAGAACCTTCCTCAAGTGGTATATTACCATCATCTTCAACTGGAACTAAATCTTCCAGTTTCTCATATAGTTTGAATAAATCAGCCTATTCAACTTCAGGATCTATACTTTCATCAAACAACATGTCATCCTCATCGTCATTTAAGTCATTGTCACTGTCATGAAAACTCGCTATCATTGTCAGATGCATCATTGTCATGTCCATCATTGTTAACAATCTCATCAACCACAATCACCTTTCGTTTTCCTTTATCCCTCCTTGGTCCAATTCTTTTAATCTCTGATTTGCCCCATTTACTTGGTGTACTTTGTGTACTTGGAGTAAGATTATCCAAACAACCCAAGGGTACAAAACTAAGGTTTGGTTCCTCAAGTTCCTTTAAACAACTAACAACATATCCATCATTAATATTTCCACCAATACATGACTCAACTTCGCTGGGTAATGTCAATTGTAAAACATTATGATCCCCAATTACAAACAAGTCTATGCATTTTTCATATATTTCATTTGCTAGTCCCCTTATTTCCAACACAACTTTCTCTGTCATCAACAACTGCAATCCATTGTCTAAATTCATACTAGGTTTTCTATAACAGAATTCCGAATGACTCCCATATCCCATTTCACTAGCTATATTGTTCAATACAATTAATGACATAGGATCGTAATTGCATGAATCAACAAATTTAATGCTACCTCCGACATACAACTTAGTTCCACCCACATCCTTAAAATCACCGTTGAAATGAACCTTCAACCAAAAATTATCTACAAAAACATACAACATATATACACAACAATAAAGAAGTTGAAATCGAAATAATGAAGCCGAAACTGATACTACTGTGTGTATAATTTTTTAGCAATAAACATAACAAAATATTACCAGAAAACTATTCTGTCACTTTTATTTTAACCAACTATTTCTGACTTTAAAAAGTCTATTAATTTTTTTAAATAGTTTCATCTAGGTCAATACCAGTAGGACCATAACCATAATGAAAAAGTATAGTGCCACAGTCATTAAAGTAGTACATATGACATCAAATATATATCTATTAATCAATGCCTTAAAAAATATTCAAAAAATGCAAATTTTATGTGGATGTTTCAGAAAATCAAGCACTGATTTACTTGTTACCATCGCAACGAGCTCGGAGTTTTGTCGGCATCACCGTTGCAGCGAGATGTTGGTTCGTCGATTAGGGCTTTGAGGTCAAATGGGATTTAAGGATTTGGGATCAATCGGGTCTAATAAGGGAATTGGGGTCAACTGTGGACTTGGCTAAGGCTTATGATGGCAAGAAGATGATTTTGCCCTCAAAATACCACATTGCCCTTGCTATAATGCCTCACATCACGACACATGATCAATTCGTTAAAATTTTGACAAAAAGACCGACGATGACACAACTTTGAAAGATAAGAAACTGACGTATGGTCGTTTTAAAGAAAAGAGACCAACTAGACAATAGCCACAAAAATAAGAGACCTAATAGGTTATAAATATTTTTTTCTCTGTGATAGTATGTCGGTCTTTTACTTTGGACTTCTACACCTCAAGTGGACTTTGGGGTATGACATATGTCTTAACATCTATGTTGAAGTTGAACCCATCCCGCTAATATATGAAAAAGTTTCCCCAAAATTAATCTCGTGATATTACTTCTAATCAAATGATCACATACTAAACGAACAATAAACAGTTAACAATAATTGGAAGTAATTATAAGCACAGACAAAGAACAAATGTTTGCCTAAAAAGAAAAAACCAAAAAAAAGTTTTTAGGTACAAAAATTAAAAACTATTGAACAGTAACAGGAAAAAACAAAAGAACTTGATTTCTATCATCAGTATCAAAGACCCATCACCATTTTTGGATCTCTATTGCCCATCTCGGATCTCTATTGTTCTCAAATTTTCCATTTTCTCAAAGACCAATCCCCATTTTCTACATTTACAACAGCCACCATTCTTGTTGGTGCACCCTTTTTTAACATGAACAGCCCCACATCTACCTCTATTCTACATCATGATGAAAGCAAAGAAGGTGATGAAGGATCATTATCATCATGATGAAAGTGAAAAAGGTAATGGTGAAGATGAGAATATGAGGCTACTTGATTCCGTTTTTGAAGTTGGTGTCTCAGCCATTTGTAGTTGATGATAATGATCCTTAATCAATCCAAAAACTGCGCTTTCATCATCTTCACCATCACCTTCTTCACTTTCACCATGATGATAATGATCCTTCATCACCTTCATTGTTTTCATCATGATGCAGAATAGAAGAAGATGCAAGGTTGTTCATGTTAAAAAAAGGTGCACCAACAAGAATGGTGGTTGTTGTAAATGTAGAAAATGGTGACTTTGGAGAATCGGAAACTTGAGAACAATGGAGATCTGGGATGGCCAATTTGATACTGATGATAAAAATCAAGTTCTTTTGTTTTTTTCTTGTTACTGTTCAATAATTTTTAAATTTTTGTACGTAGAAACTTTAATGGACCACCATTCATAACTCAAGATAGAGTGGACTACCATTCCAAAATGTGTCTTTGATTAGACTACC
The DNA here is from genome assembly GCA_037974665.1 of Ehretia macrophylla. NCBI lineage: Eukaryota > Viridiplantae > Streptophyta > Magnoliopsida > Boraginales > Ehretiaceae > Ehretia > Ehretia macrophylla. The sequence continues at coordinate 9,168,697 of CM075767.1, read as the reverse complement.
ACTCCTCGCTTTTTGCTTTGTTCTTTTTTTTTAATTTTGAATCGTCTAGCCCCTTCTTTTGGTGGCTAAGGAAAAATGGGTCCGTGCAAGACCCATAAGCATTCAATGTCGCAGATGATAAGAAAGGTTGCGCCTATCCATTTTTTACTTCATTTTTCTTTTATGCGTGTATAAGTGTTTTAGCTCTCTATGGACCTAATAAGGAGGTGTCGCGTGAGCTAGGTGGACTCCAGCTATGGGTCGGCATGGGACCCAACTGGGGCCAAGTTCTTTAACAGAATAGTAGTCAATTGGGTCGACAGCAACAGGACAACCTCATTGACTTCTCGCGCCAGCTGTGATCTAATAAAGGGACGTCACGTGTCCCTTGGTACTATAAAGGGACAGGGCTATTGTCCCCGGGCTCCTGCTTCACTCACTACCCGACTCATGTTGTGTGAGGTCTAATTCATGGTTAGCATTGCCTTATAACTGCTTCTTTGGCCCTAACCCTAGTCTTCCCCAAGTCTCAAGCACGACAACTCATTGTTTGAAAGGCCCAACCACTAAATTGAGGTCTTAAGGGTACCAACGGTAATCCACTCAAGTCAAGCTTCGTAGGAAGTACCAAGAAGAGGAGAAAATATGTTCTACACACAAGAATTAAAAGCATTCCTAGCAAGAGTGGCCTTTAGGCTATGACCAATACAAATAGCACTTAGTTTATCCACCAACGTATTCCACCCAACGTTTTGCTGCAATAAAAGACGCATTATTGATAGCAATTACAATTGTACTGGAATTTAACATATATGGTAAAAGGGACCAAAGCACCTTTTTGATTAAGTTTGCTACAAATTAAGTAAGACTAAAAGTTTGGCGGAATGGGTGTAATACGTGAGTTGTGTTCAAATTCCCATCCACCAAGTTTTCAATGCATTTCATTATGATCGGTGCGTGGGATAATTAATGTGATCATGAGGTATGTTGTGCCATGTTTCAAGCAGAAGTATCTCTAGCTTCACATATTCAATCAAAGGTAAGAGAAGTGGCAACCTCTCAGAGTTTTTAGATGAAATTCTAACATGGTGCCATTCTAAAGGTACGCTTTCGATGATCTTTATTTCCTTAGGTAAAAAGTACTTGGATGAGTTTGACCATAAAACTATTTTTGTTCAGTCTCCCAGGGGAAAGGTAGCAATTGAATATGTGGTTTTTTCGTTAAAAACAAAGATAACGGAACTACTTTGAAATTTTCATGAAAATTTTATGTAGTTTGTTAGCATATCTTAGAATATCTTGATATGATAATGTTAGGTTTGCTTTAGAATATATATCTTATGATGTAATGGTCCTATATGCTTAGTGCTCTAAGTAGGTAAGCTTAGTTAGTGCTTATATAAACACCCATTTTAAGCATGATTCTAACACACACCAAATCTTCATCAATATCACAATCAATACGTATTTCTCTCTTTCGTTCAACTATTATCTTTACATCTCTCTTTTATTCAATATGGTACCAGAGTTATTATCCTAATAGCCTGACCTTCTTACATCTTCATCACCATTTTCGTAACCATCAACAAATCAAACAACACACCATTATTATTACCTCAACATACTTAATTTCTAACATATTTCTCTCTTCGTTTTTGTCTCTCTCTTATTATAATCTCGCATATCTTGCATCATTCACACCATCAATATCGATTCAATCAAACAGACCATAATCTGTTTGATTTATATACAGAAAAATCATAGAACAGCAACAATAACTTGCAATGGAGTGTATGGGCGTGTTCGGAGTCCAATGGCAGCGATTCAGGTGTCGTTGGAATCATCTTGATGAGTAGATTTATGAGGGCCGGCGCGTTGTACTTTTCAGGTGGTTAATGGCCATGAATAATGCCGAACAGATTGTTGTCTGTTTGATTGAACTGATATTGATGGTATGAATGATGCAAGATATGCGAGATTAAAATAAGAGAAAGACAGAAACGAAACGAGAAAGATGCCACAAATTGAGTATGTTAAGGTAATAATGATGGTGTGTTGTTTGATTTGTTGATGGCTACAAAAATGGTGATAAAGATGAAGTAAGAAGGTCAGACTATTAGGATAACAACTCTGGTACCATATTGAATAAACGAGAGATGCTAAGATAATAGTCGAACGAAAGAAAGAAATACATATTGATTGTGATATTGATGAAAAAGATAATTTGGTGTGTGTTGAATCATGCTTACAATGGGTGCTTATATACGCACTAATTGAGCTTACCTACCTTAGAGCACTAAGCATATAGTACCATTACATCATTAGATATATATTTTAAAGCAAACCTAACATTATCATATCAAGATATTCTAATATATGCTAACAAACAATATAAAATTTTCATGAAAATTTCAAAGTGGTTTCATTATCTTTGTTTTTAATAGAGAAACCACACATGCAACTGCTACCTTTCCCTTGGGAAACTGAACAAAAATAGTTTTATGGTCAAACCCATCCAAATACTTTTTACCTAAGGAAACGGAGATCATCGAAAGCGTACCTTTTAGAATGGCACCATGTTAGAGTTTCATCTAAAAGCTCTAAGAGGTTCCCACTTCTCTTACCTTTGATTGAATATGTGAAGCTGAAGATACTTCTGCTTCAAACATGGCACGACATACCAGATGATCACATTATCCCATATGCACCAATCATAATGACATGCATTGAAAACTTGGTGGATGGGAATCTGAACACACCTCATGTATCACACCCATTCCGCCAAACTTTCAGTCTTGCTTAATTTGCAGCAAACTTAATCAAAAAGGTGCTTTGGTCCCTTTTACCATATATGTTAAATTCTAGTACAATTGTAATTGCTATCAATAATGCTTCTTTTATTGCAACGAAACATTGGATAGAATACGTTGATGGATAAACTAAGTGCTATTGGTCGTAGCCTGAAGGGCACTCTTGCTAAAAATGCTTTTAATTCTTGTGTGTATAACATATTTTCTCCTCTTCCTAGTACTTCCTATGTCCATGAGTGAGCATGGCCACTTGGACTTTCTCCATTCAAAGTTAATCATTTCATTCAATCAACTAGATTGCATAACATGTGGCCAAATCTTGCTGTCTTAAATAACTTACACAAATCGATGGTTATATTTAATAGTGTAAAAAAAAAAAAAAAAACCAAGCTTCTTCATGTAGGGCTGTATAACAACTAAGACAATAAAAAACTAGATTAATATGTTGTTTTCAGAAAACCTTAGCCTAATCATAACAATCCTATTAAACAAATAAGTAAAACCAAAGAAAACTGCCTTGTCTTGACACATTGAAAAATGCAAAACATCTATAATGCTTGACAAAATCTGTATGTTCATATAAGTGCTACATTTGGGTAAGATTTAGTTGCAGTGAATATATTGAAATGGTGGAAACAGAATAAAGAGAAACACTAAGAGAAGGGTAGTCTAGGAAAATGAATTGTCGATAATCTAAGAGTTGAGTAGAATAATTAAATAATGATATATTTGTTATAATTGAAGGATAGGTTATGAATTAATTTAAACCACGATTCAACGTCTATTGTACTAGAAATAACTATAGTAGTATTAAACCTGGAAAATACACGACCACAATCGCAAGAATGGCCTCTAGTACCACAAGTCTTGAGATGCGCTTTGTAATCAGATTGAACAGCATATCCTTTAGAGCACTTGTCACAAACCCACTGCTTATTATTACTATGCTTTCTTCTGAAATGCTTTTTTATGCCCACAAGATCACCAAGGGCATGGCATGGGTCATGGTGCAAGCAAGTAGGCTCTGGACAAACAAAAACACGCTTCTTCACTTCTGTTGTTTCCCTCTTGAGAAGCCTCCAAGGTACCTTATGTCTACGCCTGTGCATCTGAAGGTTCTGGTCCCTCTGAAACCCTTGGTTGCAGATCTCACAGACATATCTGTCTGATTCTAGTAATGTCTTGGGGGATAGTGAAACAACCTCAGCATCTGGATCTATAGTAAAGCAAAACAATCCAAAACTAAGTAAAATTCAATATATATATTCACACACACACACACACAATACATTTGTGTAGTTACCTGGAGTACCAGCTGGTCTTCCTTTTCTTTTAGTTGAAACAATCCCATTTTCTGAGGAAGTGAATGCATCAGAAGAAGATGGTCCACTTGATGAAGCAGTGTTGTCTAACATGGGTATGTGAATTCTGATGGTTATGTTGAATGGTGTTATATATATATCTTAAAGCTTGATGAAGCAAAAATTATCTTAAATCTTGATCCCTACCTGTACAGCTAGTAGTGTGAGAGTTGTTCTTTTCCAGTTTTTCTCTTAGTTTTCATTTTTTTTTTTTTTTGGGGGGGGGGGGTGGCTTGTGGACACTGTGTTTGGATTGAGTAATTTGGGTGGGAGGAAATGGTTTGAGGTGATTTTTCAATCAAATCCTTTGTTTAAATTGGAGGGTTATGAGTGCAAATGATTTGGAAAGATTTTAAAAATTATTCATGTTTTTATGTTTTAAATCATCTCAATTTGGGGTCAAAAGAAGGAAAAAAAAAATTGAAAAGTGCAGTTATAAAATTACCCGTAACATATTTTAAAAAACAGCATTTTATGGCTTTTTTCTATGAACTTTCTTTGCTTTGTTTCGTCCCCTCCCGCCGCTCCCCTGCCCTGCCCTGCCCTGAGCAGGTAAGATTGAGGCAAGTCTTCTATAAACGGCTTAAGACTGTGTAAAGAGAGAGAATGTGGAGTGGGGTGTTTTAGCCTTGTGCTGACCCAATCATTTTTCTTTTCTTTTTTATAAAAAGAAAATTGTAATTTAAATTTAAAATATTTTATTATAATAAATTATTATTTAACTATTTTATTCAATCCTTAAATACAGTTGATCCAATCACTTATTGCTTCAAACTTTTTTGAGCCCACACCAAGAAATTCTGACAGAGGAACAAAAAAACATCCTCCCATAAGAAAACAAACAAACAAACACTCATTATTCATCAGCAGTGAAATTTGCATGAATAAATGGTGGATGGACCCTCACTTACACGTGAGCTCACGTCTCCCTCACGTGACCTTTTTCCACCTTTTCTGTGTGACTCTGGAAGTAAAAGCAAAAAAGAGGTTAAAATAATGAAAGAAAAAGATTTTAATTGACTAATTAACAACCATATTTTAATGTGCTAAAAGTAAACATGAGCAAGCTTTGAAGGAGCTTTTTACCAAAACATGATTTGAGCACGATTAGTTGTTTTCTTAAGAGCAATGTAATCATTTTAAGGAGTTTTTGTCGAAAGCTAATCTTTCCACCTTTTCATTGACAATCAACTTTTGTAGATTTTTAATTTCTATTTGTACAATTTCGGTCGAATTAGAATGCCATCGGTGAAGTAACCTATTAAAAGTAGTGATTGTATGAGGATTTATATTATAAAAGAGATAGAGGAAGATTTAGTAAATATTATAAAAGAGATAGAGGAAGATTTAATAAAAGTTAAGTAAAGACACTTAAAAAATATTTAGTGTATATAGAATTAATAAAAAAAAACGACTTAGTATAAATAAATGACCTAGTTAATCCTATTTATACAACCAGCCCCAACTAAATAATAAAGACTTTTTGTTTGGTTATAATATTTAAGCTTTTTGTTTGCTGCTTTTTCTGGCTTTGGACAAGGTAAAGTTACTGATTTTGAACATTGAGTGTACTGTCTGAGACGTGATTGGGATGACGAAACTCATTTTATTTTCCTTCCGAAGAGACAAGTGAATATCAATTTTGTTAGAGGCTCTCACCTTTAGTCAATTTTTTTTTAGTGGAAATTAATTTAATGCATATTATCTGGCTAATGAAAGCCTAATTATGACTTGACAAAAAAACAAAAAGAAGAAAAAAGCCGACGAGCGATGGGAATCTACTGGATTTCTAAGTGGAAAAAATCTGAGAACCGAGAATCCTAAGTTGCTTTCGTGAAGTTCAAACTTGAATTTTATTTCAAAATTTTCTTAATTTTGGGACACTCAATTACCTATTGTCTCGAGGCTTTATATTTATACATGAAAAATAATAATTCTATAGGCTTAAAACTTGATTTTATGCATGAAATAATATAATTCTTAAGTCGTTAATAAATTATTGATGCAAAATGCTACCCCATTGTTAGGATATGATTTTAATTATTTCATTGGCTATGTTTTAGCAAAAATATTGTGTGGATATTTTGTGTAGTTGTTTGACTATTGCAGGTAATTGATTATGAAAACTCCACGTTCAAATGAAGTTCAGATTATGAGGAGTCCAAATGAAGGAAGACTTCATGCCTTGAAGCGTCTAAGTTTAAGTAGAGTTTATGCTATGAAGAATTCCTATATCTTTGGGGATAAGGTGATAAAGTTCAAGTTATCAAGAATTCTTGTGCAAAAGAAATAACCTTGAAGACACTCCTACCTATACTTAACGTTTGCACCAAAGCTCCATAAATAGGCGTATTAATTCTCAGTTGAAGTACAGCGAGCAGTGAGCAGAAAAAGGAGCAGATTCGTGAGTTAGCAATAGGTTGTCTGTATCAGGTCGTGTTGCAACATGTTGTGTAACATAATACACAAATTGTTCTATTTAGGGTTGCAACACAGTCAGTGTTTTGTCATATGTATTGACCAATCCATCTACAGTTTCAAGATTCTTTTATTTATGTTTTGGTATACATTCTTCGGGAGAAGAAGATGTGTTCTCGGGAGAGAACTTTTGTAAGTCGAGGGGAGCTCGCCAAATTAGAAAATCTACTAAGGGAGTCTTACACCTAGACGACAAGGGTTAAGAGAGAGTCTTCAATTGCGTAAATTTCTATTGGTGTCTGTAATCTCTTGAAACTTAGTGGATTGGTTTGTTGATCAGGGGATGGCCGAGTGGACGTAGACCAAGTTAGTTGAACCACGTTAAAATTTATGTGTTCTTACTTTTGTCGCAACAAATTTATTTTTTTACAAATTTACTTAGTTGATTTGTTTAATTATTAAATTGATTAAAGAGACCAGAAAACTAACACCCCTGACTAGCCCGCTGAGGTGGAAAATTGATGAATGCCAGAGCTTATTGAGACAACACCCATGGCTCCACTTTCGCCATATCATCGAGAGGTTAATAGGCGTAAAATTTGGCTAATCAACCTTTAGGCAACACTATGTTGTCCAATATTCCTGAGGCGTTAGCTATTTTGCTAGGAAAAGATAAGAGGGCGAAATATCTCCAAAGATAGTAGGAGTAACTACAATTAACTCTCATTGTTATTTTGAAAAAAGTAGAATACGGTTAGGTCTCCCTTCAAATCAAAAATAAAATAAAATAAAAACAAACAAAGAAAAAAAATGGTTAATTGTGCAAATAGTCCCCAGCCCACTCACATCACCCAACTCTTCCCCCCTACAATAAAAAGGGCGGCGACAAGGGCCAGTCAAAATCTGTTACCCTTTCATCGCCCAAAATGAGGGGCGACAGATATATGGACATCAAATGGTATTTAGTGGCAAAATGCACAATTCATCGCCAATCCTTTACTTAATTAAATATATATATATATATATATATATATATATATATATATATATATATATATATTTTTTTATTTTTTTTTTTTTTTTTTTTTTTTTTTGTAGTACGTAGCCATTACATTGCCATATTTAAATTTATTATTTTAATTATTTTCAAGGTTTGTTGCCAAGCCGTGGCATAATTCCTTATTTATTTTTTACTCCGTCGCCTATCCAATGCGGGATGTTCGTCACACATCCGACACTTGGATCTGTTGTTGTTTCCATCCATCGCTAACCTATTCCATAGCCATTTTTTCTAAAGAAAAATAATTCCTTTTACCAAAAATATCAAATAGAAAAATATTGTACAAAATTAAAATAATGTACTAATATTATATACAAAAAAATTAAAATATCGTACAAAATTAATTTTTAATATTTTAAAAAATAAATTAAATATCTATCTACGGAGGGTTATCCAGGTGGTTTGGATGACGTGGTGGGCAGTTGCCTCGGAGCTCGGAGATCTCCTCATGCTGCTTTCCTATTTCTTCTTCATATTGTCAGCACATGAGGATCATATATATGCTTCTACATTTGCTGCGACATTTGACGTTGTATCTCTCGTTGTTGCTCGGCTATGATGCTCTGCTGCTACTCCCACGCCCGTCGCTACTACTTGAACTGCTCGTAGATGATATGATGTTGTTCCTCAAGGTGCTGCCTTATGACCTACGTTTTTTATGTGACAGTAGCATCCACGTCCCGCTACGAGAGTCCTAGTCGGGGCAATGATAGGGATATCGTGTGCTGCCCCAGTAATGCGGACCCCCTACAAGCCATGCCCATAAACGTGTCTCTTCTTTGACCCACCTACTGCCTCGAAGAATACTTGGTCAGGGTTAACAGGTTATGTCGCAGGATTGGCTTGGCTCATAGTTTAACACTGTTAGAGCATGTCATTACATTTGTCTTGTAAAGACAAAATTTTAAAATAATTAATTCTCTTGTTACATTAAACATATTTGTAATTACTTGGTACACTATATAAATACTTACCATTGTCTCAACAGCCTTAGGGTTCAAGAATTGGACATGCTCGCCCTCTCATTTAGTATGGGCCGCCTTGAAACCCTAGACTTTGGTCACCAGGCAGTCTTTTCTCTCATCCTGCATAGTTAAGTTCATATTTAGTAATTGCATATGTAAGACATAAAATAAGCTAATTTACGTGTTGAATTTAATTAGTTAATTGGTTTCACATACCATCATCCTCTTGAGCTCATGAAAATGACTGGCACCCGCGTAGTGGACTGACTATTATTTTTGCTTCTTTTGCTATTTTGGAAAGCATTGTCTTGCCACTTCTGCGTCCCCCATCTTATACTCATCTGATCCTAGTTCTCGTCTACGGTCTAACTAGGCTTCTTGTTGGCTCTACGCACCTTAAATAATTGGTCTTTCAACCTCTCAGTAATTTTGAAATGAAAACATTTCTTTATACGATAGCATCACAGGGATACCACTTGTAATCTCTTTACAAACTACAAAAAAGAAAAATGCGTACGATCAATATAATTAAATGAGTTAACAATGTGCATGGGTAAATAATATATAAAAAATATAATTAATATTTATTACATTAATTTTTTATATATACGTCAAACAAGCGAAACCATCACTCGTTAATGTCTAGAGGAAACTCTAAATATGTGATCTATGCCGCCCATGTACCTGCCAATGATAGTGTCCCTAATCTCTCTTATGGTCGCAGAAGGTACAAATATTTTAATAATAAAGCATATATATCTAAGTCAGTTTCAATTGCAATAATAATTAACTTGTAGAATAATGAATTAAACAAGTCTATATTTAGACTAAATTTAATTTTTACCCATTGGCGTAAAGGCGAACATGCATACACCCATTTGCCAGCTATGTTGTACAGCCATCTAGTGAGGGGAAACAAAAACTCTCGTCAGTCTGCAATGCCCTCATCTGTGTGGATTGACGATGGTAGCTAGTGTAGGCGTGGTACCAACAATGTCTATATTCTCATCTTCATTGTGCACGTGGATGTTAGATAGGTGCACAGACAATCCAGGTGAATGAACTATCCCAAGGGTAGTAGGGGACTCTTGATCTCTATCACGACGTGCTACGACTGGTGGACAGAGTAGATGGTACATGAGCATGTGGTTGCAACGAGGTAGATGGTTTATTACCATATGGTCACGACAAGCTAGATGGTTTGTCAGTATGTGGTCGCGACGTCCCTGCAGGCTGTGGCACTCTGCCTCTAACTCTAACCATCACTTCAAAGAACAACATAAGATACACACGCACACACACACACACACACACATATATTTATATATATATATATGCATATATTACAAATGGACAAAAAATATGAAAACCTTTCATTATAGCTTTTGGGTCCATATGATACAATTGACATACACAAGATTGAATTTATTAATTTTAATTTTAATTAATCAAATAATTATAATGACCCATAAATCCCTATTTGTAAAGATGGACACTAATAATGTCAATGTCTAAAAACTTTCGATTTTTTGCATTACTCGCAAAAACATGCCATCCATGTATTGTCTTTGACTACATGCAAATGCAATAAATTCCTCAACACCCTTACTAAAAATTGAGTTCAACTCTTTTACATTGGACATTAAGCGATTGTTCATCCAATATTCATAGTTCATTTCCGTTTTTCCAACTTCAGAAAAACAAAATTAAATTAAAATTAATCAATCAATTATTTAATTTAGACCAATAAAGGTTTTTGGTTCAAATGAAATAATTCATTTGGACCAATTAACGTTTTTGGTCCAAATGATGAATTATTTAATTTGGACCAATTAAGATTTTTGGTGTAAATGAATTATTTAATTTGGACCAATTAAGATTTTTGGTTTAAATGGTGAATTATTTAATTTAAACCAATTAATGTTTTTGGTCTAAATAACATTATTGGTCTTACTATAGACCTAATATACAATTGATTACTTAAAGTTATTAAACAACCAACACAAAAAATAATGAACTAATTAATAAATCAAAATCATTTATTTAAGTAAATTAAGTAATTAAATTTATATAAATCATTGATCAATTTAACTAATTTAATTAATTAAAATAAATAATTAACCTAATTCAATAAATTAACCTATTTTAATTTATTCACCGAGCCAAATTGTGTAATTTAATTCATTAGGTTATTTTAATGAAATAAAAAATATTAACAATTAACAACTATTAATGATTAATAATTAAGAAAATTAACGACAATTTGACATTAACAACAATACATTTACAAAAAATAAATTAAATATGAATATAAAGTTATATATATATATATATATATATATATATATATATATATATATATAAAACTAACCTAGATAGTGGTGGGGATATTGTCACGTGAGAGGGGGAATTTACAGGAAGGAGTAGAAGGGCGTCAGGTTCATGGGGGGAAGGGGCAGAGTGTGAGATAGAGTAGGGGGAATATAGGAGGCTATAAGAGGGTGGCAGGGTTGCTCAAGGTTGTGAGAGGGAAAGGGAGAGAAAGAAAGGGTAGGGAGTGAGAGACAGAAGAGAAGGTGGAGTTTGTGGCATGAATAACGAGCATGGTGACGAAATGGTGACTGTATCCATTGCCCGAAACCCTAAAACGGGTGACAAAATATCATTATCCGTTTGTGTTTTAAATGCAAGTTGATAAAATAAGTGTTTGTTGCCAATTATCAACAAATTTTGCGGGGCACACTTATTTTTAATTAAAATTTATTTAGTAATTGTTTTATGTTGCATATCCACCGCAAAACGAGCGATTGATTTGCGAGCGACTAATTAAAAATAAATGTATGATGGAAACTTATTAATTAAATAAATATAATATTTTTCGCACAATCCATCACGAATTTGAGACCACATGGAAAACAAAATTTAATTAATAAAAAATTATTTAAAAAGTAATTTGTAGCATTTTTCGTCGCCAATTTAAGGTGCCAAGTTTTAGCGTGCTATGTTGCAATGGAATGGTGACATAATAAGACCTTTATCACCATTTCACACGTATCCATCACCAATTGGTGACAGAACGTTTGTCCATCTACAATTTTATCGCTCGCGTCTCATTTTCTTGTAGTGCCCCTAGCCAACTGAGACCACATTCCTCCCTCTACCCCAAAACCCTCCCACCTACTTCGACGACACCTTTTCGGGTTCTTCTTCTATGAGGCATGTGACAAATTTGCCACAACCACATGTCAATCTCTATGATGCAGACATGCCACGTCAGCATGTATCAAGTTTCTCTTTTTACTAATTTGACCTTACAGAGTTACAAATTACTATGATGCCCTTTTGCAGATCTATTTACCATAATACCCTTTCTGCATTGAAAATATCTACAGCAATTACAGTTTTACCCTTTTTGAATTCTAATGCCACTTATTCAGAATTCCAAAGCCTGTAACATGTTTTCCTTTCCAAAGCAGACAACCACTAAAACTCTCCATCTTTTCTCCCACCACTAAAACTCTCTATCTTCTCTAAAAAAAGATTTATCATTAACGTTTTTCTCACCGGAGATTCTTGAAGCCTTTCTCTCCCTTAATCCAATTTTCTCAGCCTTCTCTTCCTCCTTCAAGGTACTATAGTAACAAGTATTAGCTATCAATGATTCTCCCTCTGAACCCCTCGTGTGAAGAACAATCCTTGTTCCATTTTGTCTATCAAACGCGTTAGCATCATAGATTGCCATATTAACGCAGCTTAGCACAACGTTACCACTGATGACTCCATATCAATAATGAGCCCAATATGAATGATATTGATCAACTCATCACCATCTCTGTTAGCATCAAGCTTTTGCTTTTATGAATGATGATGAAGTTGAGCTCCACATAGTGGACTCAGAAACGTAGAGAACACTAGAAGCAAAATGAGGGCATGAATCATCTCTAATTTGACTGAAGAATAATGCTTTCTTACGCGGTGTGGTGAGTCTCTTTGTCGACTTGATTTTTATCCAGAATTATGTCATCAAAGTTTTCCACTATCATGAGACGTTTTCTTTGGAATGTGGTGATTTTTATCAAATTGATGACTAATATTTTCTTTTTGCCAGAACCAATGCCATAGCCCACATGCATCTGACAACCTTTAATTTTTTTCATCTTCATCTCACAAATTTTTTTCTCATTTCTATTTTCTCCAATTTTTTTTTTTGTTCGTTGTCTCTGACCAGATCTATTTCTGGAGTCATCTTGATGCAACGCCGCACCTTTATCTGCCTTATTCCTGTGTGATTCAGTAATTCTTTGCAGTCTCGCTGCTGCGTTGAATTAAATTTTAATTCATAGAATATTTGAGACTATATTCATTTGTGTGCAGGAAACCATTGCCGAGCAGACCAAAAAGAGAAGTTGTTGAACCTGAAGCAAAAGACACGGTATGTCTTAATGTTTTGGTTTTACTTATGAAACATAGCCCCTCATCTTCAGTAAATCAAACCAAGCCCTCATCTTCAATATGGAAGAAGATAGTATATGGTTTAAATATTTATTTGGTTCACAAGTCACTCATTATCCATTTAAAATCAGTCACTCATCTTCCTTGAAGGATATCCTTTTTGCTGATGTAGCTTGCTGCCATTCACTGAGCTGTGCATGTTTCTCTGCTGAGACTGATACTCTTATATTGTTGCTGGACTTGATATACCAATAATGTTTTGAAACTTCAGACCCCTAATTCCTCTTTATATGAAGATCATTATTTTGTTCATCATCTCCACATTCATGTGGAGCATTCTTAGAAGTCTTAAAAGATCTCTAAGCTCAACAAATTGACATGTTTTTTTTCTGAACCGATAGTTTTAGAAGATTATGTATACCGTAGTTAATATTACCCGTTGGTTTTACTTATCACTAAGGTGGTATCGCTTAAAGTTGTGTTCCTCTTAGCGTAGCTATGAATTTTGTTATTATTTGTTCCCTTCAGTTTTATATTGGGATTAAATAGATTGCAGATGGAAGTCTTGGGGTATAAATTGTTGTCATAAAAGCCACTTTGCCAGGAGTTATAGAATCGGTACCAAAGTTCCAACACTTGGGTTCAAACAGGGACCTTTACACATTCTTTTTGTGAGTGTTAAGAATAATTGCAATTTTGTCTACTAATACCACACATTTATATAGGTTTTCTTGGATAAATCTATTCAGACCATTCATTAAAGTTATAATACATTGTTTGTTATTCTGCCCCTCTTTTTTCTTACTAGCTGCAGAAGTCAATTGGCTGGCTCCTTGTTGGTTGAGGATGTAGATTGATTTGGAATACCTTATGATGAATACAAATATATAGTCATTTAAAAGACATCTATCTAAGCGAAATTGTCTTCTAAAGAATCAAAACTACTACGTTGTGCTAGTTCTGGGGTTCAAACAAAGACTAGGGAGTTACTTGTAGATAATACAAATACAACTAACTTGTTTCATGCTATAACCATCAGAGTATAGAGGATCTCTGCTTGTGTGTTTTGATTGTTTGTCCATCTTTATATTTTTGGCACCTGAATTAATAGATTGAGAAGAAGATATGAGCTATTAATCGAAGATTTCCTTCTATCAAGACTTCACGTGTATAGGAGACTGGCTCGCTAGAACTGTTAAGAACTATTTAGCTCTTGACTTGCTAGCTAATATCTCGGATTAGTTGCAACGCTTACTTCCTTTTGATTTCCCACCCTCCGGGGTATGAAGATGTGTTATATATTTAACTTGTTCATATAAATTTCTCTTTCGACCAAAAAAAAAAGAAAAGACCGTGACAGTTCGAGACCTCTTGGCTTCAAATTTTCCCTAATAAGGATTGCACTTTGATATTTTAGATCTCCATATTTGTACAGATTGTGTTACTACTAGTGCTCAAGACAAAACAGGTTATTTAGCATTGTATATTACTGTAAAAACTTCATTTCATATCGAGTTTCTGATAATTCTTGGTACAGTTGAATTGAGATATCAGTTGATCTATTTCAAATTATATTTCTCCGTCTACTTTTTGGTGATTTGAAACTTTGTGCAAGTTTTTAGACTAGCGCGTAATTTGCTTTTTAGAATTTAGTATTATCCTCTCTAAATAATCCATAGACTAATGAGTCAAGGGCCCAAAATGAACTTTCTTATAAAGTTAGTAATTAGATTACTGATAGTAAAAAAGTGAATTTGAACTCTGGCCGTAATGCATGAATTATGAATATCTCAGTTTTGGGTTGATTTTGAAGTTCACACATCTTCCATGGACTTTTTATTGGATAGAAATTAGAAAGAACTGGGTATATAGAAATCAAAGATTATTGGATAGGAATTAGAAATAACTGGGTATATAGAATTCATTTTTGTTAGAAATTACTTTCTTATAAAAATAAGAAGTATACCACACCCCTAAAAAATAAACCAAAGTTTAACAATAAAAATAAAAATAAAGTTAAACGCAAATTGTATACTGCACCCCGCAAAAATTCCAATAAGTTTCCACAACAAATAGCACATGCTCACTGCCAAATATTGACGGGATTGCATGTGTTTCCCCAGTGCCTCCATAAGTCAAACGCAAATTGTTTGCGTTTTTCATCAGAATCTGCAATCTTGAAAGCTGCCATGGACTTGTATTCTTTCATCATCAAACACACATATAAACCACAATCGTGATCGCCCTCTTCAATAGGTGTCCATGAGGGATGATATAGTGGCATTGTTGAAATTGTTTGCATTGCCCGGTATGTTTCGGGTTCTTCATATTGAAATAACTCATCCAAGTATTTCAGCTACAAAAAAAAATATTAATTTTACTAAAATCTCATTTGATACTATATATGAAAAATGATAAACATTACAATTATTTGTACCAATTTTGACGTTTGATCGATTATGGGGTCACTTGTATCGCAATGTATAGTAGTATCGCATATGTTGACCTCATTTTTTATGAAGTCAATTACACACAGATACCAATGTATGTTTTTGTAATTCATTGGTAAAAAAATATGTAAAAATAAACAGTATTACTATATTATAAGTATTTAACTAACCAAAGCGAGTATACATATAGTTTATGAAACAATTTATTAAAAAAATTAAAATTTGTAGAATAAGCTACCTGTTCGCAATTCTTTAGTGAACCAATAAACTTATGTTCCCCCCAAAACGATACAATACACTTAGAAACTTGAATAGGCTTATCCTCAACTTCGTGAATAATCTGCCGCTGCCATTACAGAATATTTGAAAATTACAAATGTAACATGGTTTGAAGGACTTAACGTGCATGGATATTTTTAATGAACCATTCTGCAGCAGTGACGTTCATTCCTTAGGGATTACAAATGTAATGTTTTCTCAAGATTTAATACATTTTCAATTGAGGGAGGAGACCATTCAGCTTGGTGTAATCATAAAAAAGCCATATTAATTATACTCATTTCTAAATATTACAAAATGATAAGAACGAATTAAAGGTTGTTTTATCTATTCGTATACATACCGTGAATAGAGATGGAAGATACCATTTGGGCAGTTTTGCATCGTCATGCTTAGCATTATTTTCAAGTTGAGCTACATAGCAATCAATGATCTATGGAAATGATATGTATATAGATAAGTTTAATGTAATAAGTTTAAAGTAAGATGTAACAATTGACATAACGAAATGAATGATAAAAATTTTACGGCTGAGGATATGTCCTTGTTCGGCATTAGTTGTCACATCTCAAATCTTGTAAGAAAATTATAATTCATGCTAACCAATACCTCCCTATAATATTAATGTCAAAAAATTAGTCAAACTTAATTTATATGAGTAAATAAATAACAACATTAAAAAAATTGTAATCAGTCTTAATGAAACTTGCCTAGGGTCCTTCTCTAGTGAAAATAAGAATTCAAATAAAAAATCTTCATTTTTTTCCATTCTTAGACCATCTGCATATGAAACATTATCCAAGTGTTGCAAAGGTATTGTAGTATTCGTGTCACTACTTATCTTAATCGCATTTGCATGAAAAATGGTTTCCCTTTAACCCTAAATGAAAGACACCTTTGTGGCTATTTTTCCACGTTTTTCGTCGGCACAATAATATGCATCGGACCACTTCGATTCTTGTTTATTGGGTAGGTGACGAATATCAAATCTTCACCCAAAACATTTTTTCCTTTAGCATCAGGAATGGCCCCATTTACATTGTCTCTACATTGAGTTTTTAGGGTTTGCATGAGCTCATTCACAACTATTGTTGCCTCATTAATCTGTTGTTTAAGATTTTTGAATTCTTTTCTTGTCATGAATTTGTTTTTCATACCCTACACATATCCATTTTAATATAATAAATACATTTGCACATTGTCCTGATTAATTTTCAATAAAATTAAAAATGAATATAAACATCGTATATGTAAAATAATTCAAACCTTGCATTTCTTTGAGCTTCCACAAGGTGATTCAGACAAGCTTCTTTTATGACCCCCCCTCCCCTCCTCCCCTCTTTGTTATTTATTTTTCTTCTGATACAGAATTAACTTCCTTCCAATTGGTTGGTAAGCAAAGTTTGTGGAGTAATTGTATGTACATCAGAAATGAAATCACATACCCAGCTTATATTCCCCGTAATTTTAATGCCATCCATGACCTTGCTTCACTAGAATCACAAACAATTAATGCTGCAGTCCCACCAGCATTAAATTCGTTATTTGCCATCAATTAATGTTGCAGTCCCATCAGTTGTGATGTTGGTTAAAAACTTTTTGACAAAAAATTTTTAACCAACAGACATTGATATGTTTTTTTTAATTTTAAAATAGTAGAAAACGGGTTAGGTGCATTTGTTTTTCTTTTATTATTTTATTAACAAATATTACACAAGGCTACCTCGAGCCAAGTAAAATTGTATGTCAAGTTAGCCAAACTTGCTGCAAAGGTGACTGACACAAGTTAGCTAAGGTTGTTGCAAAGGTCACTGACACAAGTTAGCTAAGGTTGCTGCAAAGGTGCATCTCGAGCCTTGTGCATTTCTAAGATAGCTGAGAGAAAAAATTGCTACAAATGTGCTATTGCGAAGCATTGGAAAACGTGGGCAGAAGAATAAAATTAAAGCAAACGTTCAGATTGCAGATTATTCCTCACATGTGTGTATATAATTTAATTTGTAAATATATAAAATGGTTAAATATAAATGAAATAAAATAATCAATAATTTAAAAAATGAAATTGTGATGATTCGAGGTAGATTTTTCGATATTTTCTATAAACTGCTTCAATAAACGTTTGTTTATTTTCTTTCGATTAAAATAATCCCTTGCTGCAAAGGTGACTAACACAAGTTAGCTAAGATTGCTGCAAAGGTGACTGACACAAGTTAGCTAAGGTTGCTGCAAAGGTGCATCTCGAGCCTTGTGCATTTCTATGACAGGTGAGAAAAAAAATTGGTGCAAAGGTGCTATTGCGAAGCATTGAAAAACGTGGGTGGAAGAAGAAAATTAAAGCAAACGTTCAGATTGTAGATTATTCATCACATGTGTATCTATAATTTAATTTGTAAATATATAAAATGGTTAAATATAAATGAAAAAAAAAATCAATTATAAAAAAAATGAAATTGTGATGATTCGAGGTAGATTTTTTGATATTTCTTATAAAATGTCTAAATAAACGTTTGTTTATTTTCTTTCGTTATTTAAATAATCCCTTGCTGCAAAGGTGACTGACACAAGTTAGCTAAGGTTGCTACAAAGGTGCATCTCGAGCCTTGTGCATTTCTATGACAGGTGAGAAAAAAATTGGTGCAAAGGTGCTATTGAGAATAATTGAAAAATGTGGGTGGAAGAAGAAAATTAAAGCAAACGTTCAGATTGCAAATTATACCTCACATGTGTGTCTATAATTTAATTTGTAAATATATAAAATGGTTAAATATAAATGAAAAAAATAATCAATAATAACAATAAATGAAATTGTGATGATTCGAGGTAGATTTTTCGATATTTCCAATAAAATGTTTAAATAAACGTTTGTTTATTTTCTTTCATTGTTTGAATAATCCCTTGCTGCAAAGGTTTATGAATTCGTATGACATATTGACCAAAAAATATATATATTTGTATGACACAACCATTCACAAGGCTTGAGATGCCTTTATTACCAAACCAATGAAGCACTTAGAGCCTTGTGAATTTACGACAAGCATTGGCAAAACGTGGGGAGATGGAGAAAATGGAAGCTAACATTCAGATTAAATTAATAGCAACATGGGCGTGTCATGAGGATAACGATATTTAATTCAGAAATGTTAATCTAATTTGTGAGAACATAAAATAATTAAATTTGGGGTAACAGTAAACAAGATGGAATTTTTTAAATTAGTGACTAATATTGCAACAATTATACTCACTTCGAGATTGATACAACCATGATTAACAATAAGAAAATGCAAAAAGTAACAAATACGCCTAGAAGAAAATAGTTCACATTGGCACCGGTTACAAGTTCTTTATGCTTCTTCTTCGCTTTTGTCACATATGTTACTTCTTCTCCTAGATTGTCATCGTCATTGTCGGTTTTTCTTTTCGACACGTTGAGTTCGGTACGGAACCAAAATGCGGAAACAGGTTCACACCATTTGAAAATTTTACATGTATTACATGTATAGAATAAGCGGCCTATGTTGTTCTTCTTAATATCGCTCACAACTAAAATTTTTGCTTTGCGATTGCACCAACATTTCTTGTTCTCGTATCTCAGGTAAAGTGCTGGCTCTTCGCATTTTTGAGCACGATAAGTCGATGTAGACATTTCGATAGTTGTTTTAAAAATAATAAAATTACTGCAGTAGAAAAATTAATTTAGTTAGTATGAATGAAAGATGATATTCAAATAAATGGCAATTATAAAATTGGAAAGAAGAATTATTACAAAAAGTAACCATATAACCTGTGTAAACGAAGGAGTGAAAGTGAAGCCTGGGAGAGATGAAGATGAGGTAATGACAAAGCAAAGACACCCTTATATAGACAAGCATTGTGGTGTTCATTTTGGGAAAAATTTAGGGCATAATGGTAAAATCAGTGTAATAATCAATATATAAAATATTCAATAAAAATAATTAATTTACGAATGGTGCATATTTTTCGTTCAATGTAACGATTACCTTACAAAGATAAGTGCACAGTCACAATGCCATTTTAAATAAAATACATAAAATACGAAAATAAAAAAATCCTACATTAAAATCTCCTCGATTAGTAGTGATGAAAATTAGTTGGATAGAATGAGGAGCTCGATCCGACATTGTCATTTTGTGAACCAAATAGCAAATGGTTAATATTATTATAATGATCTCCATAATAATGTGGCACACCAGACTATGTAGACTTGTTGTTTAAGTCACGGTACGGTTTATCATTGTCATCTGATCCATCATCACGCTGTACCTTTGGACAATTATTTTCTTGGTGACCGATACATCTGCAAAAATTTGCGTATAACATATAAAATATATAGTTTCAAAATGCTAACAATAATTTTTTTAAAAAAATTTACCTGCATCGACTGCATTTCCTAGGTTGTCTGTTACTATCTGGACCCTTTACCCGGGACCCTTTCGGCTTTGCTTTTTTAAGATCCAAAACATCAAAATCCATTGGTTGGGACGGTCCAGCATCATCACCATGTACTTCTATCATCCACAACTCCTTGGCACGAGCCGTTAGAATCGTAATGCCTTCAACTACTTCCTTAAACCCCTGACTCGTCCTTTTGGCATAAAACCCCAATTCATTGCACTTTGAAATTATGAAACCATTTTGGGATGTATCAATTTCCTTTGTTGTGGCACCTATCAGCTTCTTATCATGGAACTCCTTGCTGATGTCAGTTGTCCATCATTGGTTAATGCATGTTGGAGGAATCTTCTTAAGTCATTCGCAGTTAAGCACATATATAATGTGCTTACGCGGGAAACTCGTGGACTCAAACCTTTTACATTCGAAATTTATCGGCAATGATACCCTATTGAACAAAACATGACGTACTAACCCTTCAACATTGTAATCAGCAATTATATAAGTGCGAGAATTAGCATTGTGGGAGATAACTTTATCGTGCCAAAGCATCGCTTGCAACTCAATGTGTTTTTTTTATCTTCATGAACACTGCTCGTGTATACACATTAGATGCATGCCACTCGATTTCAACAAGCAGAGTGGTGAGGACTAGCTTCATATGGTTTGTCTTCACTTCTTCCTCAATCACATTAATTCGCACACGCTCCAGTGCTCGATGGTAGTCCCTTACGAAGTCTACTAGCTTTTGATCTATTCCAAGGAAATTGTTCATAAATGCATTCATACCCTCACATCGTTGAGTACTTTTCACTCCAGCAAAGAAATATCCGCTCAAATATGCCTCTGCCCAAAGTTTTCTCTTCTCGTACACATCCAAGATCCACTTGTGGGTCTCAAGACCTTTCTGAACAACCATATCCTTCTACACATTCTCAAACTCGTCAATCGAACATCTCAGTGACATATAAAAGTTGAATGTCATATTGAGCTTCGGTATATTCACATTTGTACTTGCATTTTTCTGAAGATGCCATCTGCATAGCCTGTGTGTTGCTTTAGGGAACGCTGTCGCGATTGCTGCCTGCATTGACTTATCTCCATCCGTGACAACTGATAATGGACTCTTACCTCCCATCGCATTCAGAAATGTGCTGAGCACCTAGATGTATGATTCAGTGGTCTTATTCTCTACCAAAGTAGCTCCGAAAATACATGTGTTTCGGTGGTTGTTCGCCCCAGCTAAAAGGATCAAAGGAAATTTATAGGAATTTGTCTTGTAAGTAGCATCGAAAATCAGTACATCGCCAAATACTTCAAATTCATCCCTTGATCTCCTATCTGTCCAAAATAATTTCTCTAGTCGATTCTTATCATCTACTGTGTATTGAAAAAAAATATCTCATCGCTATCCAACTTCCCATGAAGATAACCTAAATCAACTTTGCCATCTCCATCGACGACTTCCTCAGATCGATCGCAATCCATTTTATTGTAAAGATCTTTCCTCATGAACCCAACGTCCTGATAACCTCCGGCCACATAGTTAAAAAAATCCATGACTCTATTTTTTTTAACACCGGATCGATTCAAAGCATGGGCTACATCGTTATGTGTATCATCAACGTGTCTGTGTGAGCGGAGGAATGATACGGCGTACGTGGGTACCAACTCATGATTATGTTCTTCAATGAATGTGGTAACAACATATTTCATAGTTAATTTGTTGAGCTTAATACGAAATTTTGCATTACAACCACATCTTGTTAATGCACGGTGCTCTCGCTGTCTATTCGGTATATCCAAGCAATCCTTACTCCGCTCACCCTCGCAATGGCAAACATATTGATGATTCAACACTTCACCAGTTAATTTATCTCTATGAATCGTACCTTTTCAGACACTAAATCTAACACCGCGCGCGTAATTGGTATAGAAGTTGAATGCATCCTCTTCAGATGAAAATGTCATTTGACATATTTCTTCTTTACTTAAATGTTGCATGTTTGATGAGTGGTCAACATGATTAGGTGGAATCGGGCTCTCATCCATCTTCAAAAAACTTTCAATTATAATATAAAGCATTATTGTTACGTTATACATTACACAATAAATTTCAAAATACTAAACGTTGTATTTCTAATATAATTACAATGGACTACGACTTTCAATTAAAAATTTATTTTTTAATAGTAAAGTGAATAATAAATTAATACTCAAATAGTGGGCTTTAATTTTTATTTTTTCATGTTAAAGAGATAATTAAAATTTTATTTTTCTAACAGTAATCTTAAAATTTTAGATTTTTTAACATTACAGATAATAAAGAATTTTTTAAACAGCAAAGCCAAAATTAAAAACTCTTTTTAACATAAAAGGGAATAAGTAACATTTTCTCTCGATTTTATACTAAGGGATATCCTCAGCCTATCGGCAAACATTCTCAAACTCAAGCTTAAGGTCTCCGGGTTTGACTCTTGCAAACGCTAATCCAAAAAAAAATTAGTATTTTTCACAGAAAAGACAATAAATAATTTTTCTGTCAATTTGATACTAAGGGTTATCCCTATCATAGCGGTAAACATTCTCTATCTCAAGCTTAAGGTCCCAAGTTCGACTCTTGCAAACGCTAAGCCAAAAATTTTTTTGGTCTTTTTCACAGAAAAGACAATAAATAATTTTCCTATCAATTTGATGCTAAGGGTTATCCCCAGCATAGCAGTAAACATTTTCAATCTCAAGCTTAAGGTCCCGGGTTTGACTCTTGCAAACACAAATCCAAAATTTTTTTTAGTCTTTTTCACAGAAAAGACAATAAATAATTTTCCTGTCAATTTGATACTAAGGGTTATCCCCAGCATAGCGGTAAACATTCTCTATTTCAAGCTTAAGGTCCCAAGTTTGACTCTTGCAAACGCTAATCCAAAAACATTTTTAGTCTTTTCACAGAAAAGACAATAAATAATTTTTCTGTCAATTTGATGCTAAGGGTTATCCCAAGCATAGCGGTAAACATTCTCAATTTTATGCTTAAGGTCCCTGGTTCGACTCTTACAAACACTAATCCAAAAATTTTTTTAGTCTTTTTCACAGAAAAGACAATAAATAATTTTCTTGTCAATTTGATACTAAGGGTTATCCCCAGCATAGCGGTAAACATTCTCAAACTCAAGCTTAAGGTCCCGAGTTTGACTCTTGCAAATGCTAAGCCAAAATTTTTTTTGGTCTTTTTCACAGAAAAGACAATGAATAATTTTCCTGTCAATTTGATGCTAAGGGTTATCCCCATCATAGCGGTAAACATTCTCAATCTCAAGCTTAAGGTCCTGGGTTTGACTCTTGCAAATGCTAATCCAAAAAACAATTTAGTCTTTTTCACAGAAAAGACAATAAATAATTTTCCTGTTAATTTGATATTAAGGGTTATTCCCAGCATAGTGGTAAACATTCTATATCTCAAGCTTAAGGTCCCAAGTTCGACTCTTGCAAACGCTAAGCCAAAAAAAAATTTAGTCTTTTTCACAGAAAAGACAACAAATAATTTTCCTGTCAATTTGACATTAAGGGTTATCCCCAGCATAGCAGTAAACATTCTCAAGCTTAAGGTCCCAAGTTTGACTCTTGCAAAAGCATTTTGAAATTTTAGTTATTTTTAGTAGAAAAGATAATAACTAAATTTTTCTGTCAATTTAATGTTAACAAATGTCCCCACCCTAGTGGCATACAATTTCAAGCTCAATTTCAAGGTCCTTGGTTTGACTATTGCAGAACATTTTTTTGTTCTTCCATTTATCCATTTTTACTAACTATTACATTGTTTCAACTCGTGTATATTCAAAAGGAAAAGACAATATATATCAATAATATTACTTTTCTACCAATATTAAGCTAAATTCTAAACATGCTTTAATACATTAAAAAAAAAACATAAAATAGTATTGGATCAATCTTACTAACCTGATAAATAATCGATATTTTCTTCTTTCCTCAACAATATTACTCTTCTACAAAATTATATGTGATATTCACATTTGTGTACCATCCATGAGTTTACTTTATTTATAAAGGATGCATTCATTGTGTTAGTTGTAACTTATTGTAGTTTATTTATGAGATATGATATGGATTTGACGTAACTAATTCATTAATACTTTTATTGGCTTTTACACATAAGATTTGGACAATAATCTTAACTTTGATTTCATGAAACTAATTAGTGCAAGATTACATGGTTATAATCATCAATTGAAGTATTTCTTCTAGTAAATTATATATTCATTCAAACATTTTCATGGTTGACCTCTTTACATAAATTGGATACTCATGATGCAGGAAAGGATTTTTTTGCAGTAACTCACATCCAAAAATGTTTTCTATACGTTATTTTAGTACATGTTTTAATTTAGTATACATTTTAAATAAAAAATTATTAAATAAAAAAAATTAAAAGTCACACGTGAGCAATATTATGGATAAACAAAAAAAATTTGTACACGGACAACGTAGTCATTTCATAAATTTTTATATTTTACTTTGTGCCCATTTAGTAAATTTTATATAGATATACTAAATTTGTATTTTTAGACAATGTTATGACCCCACTTATAAAATTGGCTGAATTGGCTACATAGTTCAACCTGTTGATCTTTAATTACATTAATTCTCTTGCAACCATTAAAATGTCTTGTTCTACACCATTTATTTGCACAAGGAAAAAAACATTTGAATACGTTGATCTTATACAGTAACCATAGCAAACTATATTTCAAATAGAAATATACGCCATTTTATATCAACCAAATCAACTATAAGAAAATGCATATTGATAAACTAGATTATACAATGATATATGATTGGTCAAGCTTTCAACATAACTGATACTATAAGATACAAAAACAAAAAAAACAAAAAACAAAAATTATGTACCATTGAAATCTTAAACAACAATTAAATAGCAACTGTCAACTTCAAGGACGATTGAATCGCCGACTGAGTTACTCAGCAAGAAAATGAGTGATGGGGGTGGGTGTGATTTTTATTCTTTTTTAATTCATGTCCAATTTGGTCAATTTAACACATGTTCTTGTGGGGTCATATAAAGGGTAAGTTGTTATTGTAAAATTAAGTGTCAAAACTAATTTAGTAATTTTTTAAAAGTAGCTAGCCCCACTTTATTTCACATGTTATGCACGTGGACCGAAGCCTCCATTTGTCTACTATGTGGCTGTGGCAATTTTGCCATAGCCATGTAGAAGAATTTTCCTACCTTTCCCCAATTCCAACCGCACTGCTTGAGCTATGTTGTGTATGTGTGATTACGACGGTTTGATCCGGGGAAATTTAGTTTTTTTGTCAATGATGATTAGGGGTTAAATTAAAATATTTTGCTGAATTTGAGTACTAAATTTAACTTTTATGAAAATAATAAGGACTATTTAAAAGCTATATTAGTTTTTCCATTTTAACCCTATACACTATCATAGTGTTTGGAAGCACTTATAGTGTGAAACTCATTTGATTTATAAGTAAATTCTACTATGATTTGTATTTACAAATGAATCTCCTTATTTGGAACTGTAAAATAGTATTAAGTCGATTATGTGATTTATGAATATATTTATTATAGGTATTCTTTTTTTGCACCTCTATCTTGGAGCTCTATTGTTGAAACTTTGACAGGAATATGTGTGACACTAACGTAATTTTAATTAATTAGTATAATGAATTATAAAAAATGAATAAATAATTTGTTATTTTAGATGGCTAAGTATGCTAAAATTACCTGAAAACAAGGATTGATTATAACCTTTAGCCACGAGATGGGCCTTATACCATTCAACAGTGCCATCCGACTTACATTTAATGCAGAGCATCCATTTGCAGCCAATTACATTAGTTAGGGCAAGCTCAATGTAGTCTCTAAATTTAGAGACTTTCCAAATTTAATTGATTGGGTCTCTATTTTAGGCAAAAAGTTGATAAAAGTGACGGGCCCCATGTATTTTGACTCTAAATTTAAAGACTCAGTTTCTAAAAATTGTCAAAAATAGTATGTTTTTGTAAATAGCGTCTCCCATTGGAGATACTCTTAAAAGATGCCAAAATAGAACCTAGGTTCTATTTTGTTCAACAAAATAGTATTGAATAGTGTTATTTTTTAGGTTTGAGGTTCTAAAAACAGGCTTAGAACACCCAAATTTAAAAAGTCTCTAAATTTGAATAGTGTTATTTTTTAGGTTTGAGATTACATTAAGAATGGCCTTATGGGAGGTTTACGCAGAAGAGTCCAGGTACCATTATGCATTAGTGCATTATATTCAGTCGACATAGTAGTATGCCAATGCAAGTGTTTTTGAGCTTGAGCATAAGTAGCAGGCTCAACATCAGCAGACGACGTGGAAGGAGGTGTAGTAGGAAATTTTTAAAAAAAAATTTGATTAATCGATCAGTTAGACTTTTACTTATAAAATATGGGTAATCAAATACATGTAGAGATTATTTTATATAAATAAAAATTAATCTGAATTTTTTGAACAGTTTTCCGGTATAGTAGAGGTAGCAGTAAAGGTTACAAAGTCAGAGAAGTCTTGTGGCTTGAGTGTATTATCCTTGGAGCGAGTGGTCATTGTTGAGAGGACACAGTCGTGTCTGTAGAAGGCAGAGGGAAAGGAAGCATTGAGAGTGTCGGAAGAAGCAAGCTGAGGGAAATCTCTATTTGAGAAAAGTGGACCACTCACGTTATTTGGTGACTTAGATGGGAGGACGTGGGACCCGCTGAACCTAGAATGAATAGAAAGTTACTGAGGGGTCAAAGAATTTTGCCGTGGGGTCCCCGCCTTAATGGAAAGAGATGTGAGAATTTGAGAGAAGCTTAAAGGGGACAGCCGCGGCTGACAACTAGTTGGGACCACATCAGCCGCGGCTGGATTTGCTATGGGGTTTGAGGAGTAAGCCGCGTGGGAAACATTGGCTGGAGTGGCTGGGCTTTCACGTGGGGGTCTGTTGGTGAATAGTAATGCATGAGAGGCGCTTGAGTGGACGTGGAGGGAGCGGATGTCAAAAGAGACGCGTCAGGACACAGATTCCGAGGTAGGGAAGAAAAAGTAGAACAAGGCAATCTGTCCGCGTCATTAATAGCAGCTGGCAGTAGAGATGAGGGACTTGGACGTTAATAACTTGTTTGGATTCACATTTTCAAAAGAAAATAAAAAAAAAAGAAAAGAATAAGGAACCTTTCTTTTTATTTAGATTGTAATTTTAAAATGAGTAAATAATATGAATAGGTATTGTCGAGGTTGAAAGTCTCAGTTGAATTCGGGAGCTGCTTTAGTCGAGTTGGACTTCTCTGGTCTACCTCCGAGCTAGACTTTTCTGGTCGGCTGTAGGTCCTGCACAAGGAAAGCAAGGAAAAGGCGGGGTGACGACCCGAATTTTCCCCTTAGGCGTGCGAACGATTAGTATGTCCGAGCTGGTAAAGTAGTTGAGAGCAATTAATAGCGAGATCCCCCAAATGAAGAGGGTTGAGCTCTATTTATACTAAGTTTGGGTCTGACAGCATTTAATGCGACGCACCTTTATGTCCCATCAGTGCTTTATGTCCCATCGGAATAGCTGGAACTGAGGTCGGGGTTAACGGGATCGGGCCAGTCATCTAGGTTGGACATTGAGCTGAACGAGCTGTTGACGGAGCGCGGATTAGCCCATCTCTGCTCAGAAGGTCGGCTCATTTAGCTCAGCTCGGGAACCCCTCGTCAATTCCCCTTCCCGAGTCGAGATCGAGTGGGCGAGATCTAGAGATAGGAGTTAACCCCGAGCTGTAGGTGCCCGACCCCGATAGAGTAGGGATGGCCACGTCAGCGGTGCATGCCCAACGGATGGCTGCCATGTCACCTGGCGGTTCTATCGAGACGTGACGTTTGGCCTTCCCGAGGCGAATTTCACGGGCGCCTATAAATAGGGCCACCTCCTCCGAGATTCACTGCATACTTCACTTTCGATTTCTCAAGGAATTCAGGTCAGACGCAAGAGTGGTCGGACGCAACTAGCTCGGAAAGAATATTCTCGGGATTATTCAGCTCGGACCAGATTAGTCGGCCACACTCCGCAATTAAGAGAATTAGGTACGTCCCGACTCCCTTTAGTCATTCCTGTACATTTGTATTTGCTGTAGACAGGATGGGGAGGTCGGAATCAGAAGATTCTCAGGCAATGGAAGTAAGGTCTTATGGTGGAGATGAAAGTCCGCCGAGCTCGGCATCCACCTCGAATAGGATCCGTGGCGGAGAGAGCACCAGCTCGTCCTCAGGGCCGGCTCGAAAATCTAACCGCGAGGAGAGCGACGACGACTGCCAAGTTATTGGGGTCAGACTGGTGCGAGAGGAGGCAGAAGAGGACCCTTTGGCCGACCTGGGAGAATTCGATGTCGGGGAGGATGAGGAGCCGCTGAATCGACTGGAGGGCATCGAGATACCACAAGAGTTCTTAGCCGGGGTTTCTGCCACCGAGCCGATCGAGGCTGTCCCAGTCAGCGCTGTTTGACCTCAGAGCTCGGCTTCAGCCAACGCTTCTTTAATTCGAGGGAAGAGGATCGAGCAGTTGTTTGCCTGCTGCAAGCGTGAGTGCCATTCTACAGTGCAGATGGCGAACGCAAGGCTGAGGAATTGGTCAGTTGACCGGCATCACAAGTTGAAGGTTCCAGGTCGGCAAGAATCGGCGTGTTACCCCCTAGTGAACCACTACACCATATACGATCTGGCCTTCGACGTCATCCAGCTCCCCCTCCCTGGCTTCATCGTTGGAATCCTGAACCATTTCGAGCTCAGCCCGGGTCAGATGTCATCGAATGGTTGGGCCATAATGGTGGCTTTCTACGTGTTCTGTTTGGAGAAGGGAGTGGAGCCAACCTTGCGCCGATTCAGGCATTTCTTCGTGTGTAAGCCCAACCCGAAGCAGCCAGGGTGGTTCCACTTCGCAGCTCGGGTCGGCCACTCCGTATTCACCAAGTGGCACTCCTCTAACAAGGGCTGGCATAATGACTACTATTGGGTGGAGTCGTCTGTGAATCCTGGATGTAGGCTGGACTGGCTCCCGAGCCAGAGGAAAACCGTCAACGATGACCCTAAGCTCTCAAAGGAGGAACTTAGAGAAGTTGCAGTGCTCAAGCCCGCGCCCGGGATGCTGATAGACATTGACAGCGTGCTGAAATGGGAGCGAATCTGGGATTCCAAGTTGTTTGGTCGGGAGCCCGACCTCTCGAGGAATCATCCCCACCTGATTCCCGACCCGGAAGGAGATGACGGGATTGGCTCGGAAGAGGGTCAGTTTGCAGGATTGGCATCCGACCTCCCGTCCCGTTTATTAGCTTCGCTTTTTTAGTTGGGTCTTCGACTCACTTTTAACCCCTTTGCTCTGCTTTTTGCAGATATGGCAGATATGAGGAAGCTTGCATACGCCCAGGTGCGGAGGAAGGGTGAAGTCAGTGGCGATGCTTCTGCTCGGTCAGGACCAGGCGGCACTGGCCAAGGTCAAAGGCAGCGCCCCAGCGGCCAAGGGCGTGAGGTCGGTCCCAAGGTCTCTTCAAAAGGGGCTTCGGGGTCCCCTTTGCCGAAGAAATCAGGGTCGGGCCTAGCGATCCCGGAGCGCTCTTCCTCCCGACCCGAGAGCAGAAAGCGACCTCGGCCCGAGCACTCTGGGAAGGGCAAGGCCACGGAGGTGAGCCCTCCCGACCAGCATTTCATGGAGGCGACCAAGGTGGATCGCGACCCCAAGCTGGCGACGGTCCCAGCTGAGCAACTCTCGCTGGACTTGAGGACGGCCATAGTCACGGTAAGTCCTTAACCATCTTCTGTTAAGGTTGCATTCTTAGCTCGGCTAATTGCTTTGCTTTCTGCTGAACAGGCCGAGTCCCACATCCTCTCTGCCCCCAGCTTCTTAATCAAGGCCCAAACTCACTGCGTTGAGCTCAAGCAACGGTATGTGGATGCCCGAGCTGAGCTTGAAACAGTGAGAGAGGAGGCCGCTCAGAGGCAGAGGGCTGATATGGCGGAGGTCGAGCGCCTAAGGAAGGAGCTGGACCTAGAGAAGGACCGACGCGAAGCCGCGGCCAAGGACGTCGATCTCTACAAGCGAGAGAAGCGGGAGGCAGAGGCTAAGTTTAAGGAACTGGCGGAGCGGGTTGGCGTCCAGGGGGAGAAGGCAGTGGAGGCCTTCAAGTCCAGCGACGCGGCGGTGGACTGGTTGGCCACGGAAGGCGGGGCCATGGCGAAGTACGCGGAAATGGAGTTCTACTTCCGAGGTCAAGTTGCGGCTCGAGAGAGAGCGAAGACTTTCTTTCCAACCTCCAAGAACGACTACATCGAGATCTTGGAGGTCCCGTCGCCAGAATTCTGGGAGATCCCCGAGCTTCCGTCCGACCTGATATCCCAGGCCAAGGAGGTTACTGAGTTTATCCAGAAGGGCCTGGACCAGGTTGGGGATGAAGCTGAGGCCACCACCTCCGCTGCCGCGCCAAAATAGATTGAGCAATGTTTCCATAGTAGGGCTATTGTAATTTTGCCCGAGCTGGGCCTTTGTAATCACTTTCCAGTTTTAATGAAATATTTGTTTTGGCTTTATTTGTGTTTTAATTAAGTTCGTACACGTGTACTTTTCTCTTCGCAAATTTTCCTCAAGTTAGTGGGGTCGGACCAATTTTAATGGACCATACAAACTTAGACGTAATAATCCGAGCTGGACGCGATTAATGATTTAACATCCTAATCCGAGCTGGTATAATAAGGGCAACTCATAATGGTTACCAATCGAACTCGTCAGTCCGTTATAAAATTGGTCAAACTAATGTTGACAAGTATTGAGCTCGAGTTTAGACCCAAGCTAATATACCGACCTGAGGCCGGAATGCACCGAGTTGGAACTTAATCCGAACTGGCAAAACTAATCAAATTGTTATCAATTATGCCCGAGCTGGAACTTAGTCCGAGCTGGTTTACTTTGTCGTTTGCTCGTGATTAAGCGTGGCTACCACGTTAATCCGAGTTTGAGTCATTTCACAGTTGTAGCATTTACGCCCGGGTCGGGTATTGCGCTGGTTTGTGTACTTATTCCCAAGTTGGGAATTGCACTAGTTTACAAAATCGCATTGTATTGAATTTGTACAAGTAATGTTTCGGCCTGGGGCCTTTGCAAAATACTTTGGCTCGGGGCCATTTACACAATATTACGGCTCGTGGCCGTGGACAGAACATTCCGGCTCGGGGCCGTTTTTAGACAAAATACCGCTTCAAATGTTCTGAATGCCATGCATTTTTTAACAGTTTTCCGTTCTTGTCTCGAAGGTAGAAGGTCCCGGGTCGGACTTCTTTCATGACTTCGTAGGGTCCCTTCCAGGTCGGGGAAAGCTTGTTAGTGGAGCGCGGCAAAAAGATGGCCTTCCTGAGTACGAGGTCGCCGACCTTAATAGGCTTAGGCTTGACCTGTTTGGAAAAGGCTCTTTTCATTGCAGCTTTGCTGGCCAGCATTCTGATTTGAGCTTTAGCTCGGAGCTCTTCGGCGAGGTCGAGCTTTTCACGGATTCGTGCGCCGTTTATTTCTGGGTCATGGTGGAGGGTTCTACTGGTTGGAGACCCGATCTCCACTGGCAGCACCGCTTGAGTGCCGAAGGTCAGTTCGAAGGGCGATTCTCCCGTCGCCGAGCTGATGTTGGTCCGCTGAGCCCACATCACTTCTGGGAGAACTGATGCCCATTGGCCCTCTGCTTCCTCCAGCTTGGTTTTCAGACCCTGCAAAATGATTTGGTTAGTCCTTTCAACTTGGCCATTACTTTGAGGGTGAGTAACAGACGAGAATCTGAGGTCGATCCCAATCTCAGCACATTTGCCTCGAAAGTATGCACTATCGAATTGCTTGCCGTGGTCGGTAACGATGACCTTTGGTACCCCAAATCGGCAAATGATGTTTTTCCATACGAAATCCCAAGCTGCCTTTTCTGTTATTCTGACAACACCTTCAGCCTCGGGCCATTTAGTGAAGTAGTCTACAGCAACGAAGGCGTGTTTCTTTTGGCCGACACTGGTCGGCAAGGGGCCGATGATGTCTAGACCCCACTGATAGAATGGCCAAGGGCTTACCATCACTGTGAGGTCCACAGCAGGCTTCCGCTGCACGTTGGCGAACCTCTGGCAGGTCTCGCACTTTTTTACATACTCTTTGGCATCTTGCT
Organism: Ehretia macrophylla; assembly: GCA_037974665.1. NCBI lineage: Eukaryota > Viridiplantae > Streptophyta > Magnoliopsida > Boraginales > Ehretiaceae > Ehretia > Ehretia macrophylla. Next base: position 9,136,296 of record CM075767.1, on the reverse strand, counting down.
CTAAAGTTGGCCAAAAATAGCCGTGCCTTAACGCCTTCCGAGCCAAAGCTTTACCCCCCAAGTGGTTTCCGCACACCCCTTCATGAATCTCCCGGAGAACATAGTTTCCTTCTTCGGGTCCAACACATTTCAAAAGAGGCCAGGTGTAAGCTCTTTTGTAGAGCTGCCCGGCGATTATGACAAACCTTGAGGCCTGCTTCACGAGTTTCCGAGTAGCTTTTTCATCCTCTGGGGTCGTACCCCCTTCCAAGTAGTCCATGATTGGTTTGGTCCAATCTGGATTTAGGTTGAGCTCGGCTACCGCTTGTACCCCCAACTGGATACTAGGTTCAGATACTTCTTCCACGTGGACAAGGGCAGGTCGGCTTTCGCCCAAGGCCAGCCTGGATAGGGCGTCAGCCTTCATATTCTCTTCCCTGGGAATCTGCTGTATCGTGAACCTTCTGAGTGTTGAAGTCAAATCCTTGACTCTGTTGAGGTAGGCTAGCATAGCACTGTCCTTGGCTTTGAACTCCCCTGATATCTGACTAGAAACCAACTGAGAGTCGGTGCTTAGGTCGATTGCCTGTGCCCCGAGCTGAGCTGCAATTTTTAGCCCTGCAATCACCACTTCGTATTCTGTTTCATTGTTGGACGCCGAGAAGGTGAACTTGAGGGAGTACTGGTACTCATGCCGGTTTGGGTCGAGGATGACCACCCCAGCTCCGCTCCCAGACTTCCCTGAGGCCCCATCCACATGGACCTTCCACACGTCCTCTGGGTCATACTCTGCTCGGCCAATGCATTCTACGACAAAGTCAGCAATGGCTTGGGCTTTGATGGCTGTCCTGGGCTGGTAGGTGATGTCGAATTGACTCAGCTCAACTGCCCATTTCAGTAGCCTGCCCGACGCCTCTGGCTTGTGCATGATGGATTTGAGCGGAGCATCAGTCATGACTTTAATCGGATGAGCATCGAAGTATGGCTTCAACTTTCTAGCCGCCGTGATGAGCGCGAGGGCGAGTTTTTCCAAGGAGGAGTATCTCGCCTCGGCTCCCTGCAAGGTTTTACTAACATAGTAGACCGGCTTCTGTTCCTTTCCTTCTTCTCGGACTAGCGCCGCCGCCACCGCTGTTCCCGAGCATGCCAAGTATACTACTAGCTCCTCCCCCACCTCAGGTCGGGATAACAGAGGTGGCGAGGCTATGTACCTTTTCAGCTCTTAGAAGGCATTTTGGCATTCCTCAGTCCATTCAAAGTTCTTAGGGTTCCTCAATATTTTGAATAGGGGAGCGCACTTGTCAGCCGACCTGGACATGAATCTGCTTAGTGCTGCGACTTTGCCTGCCAACACCTGGACGTCCTTCACGCAGGTCGGGGGCGCCAGGTCTAGTATCGCATGGACTTTCTTCGGGTTGGCCTCTATTCCGCGGGCTGTGACCATGAAGCCCAGGAACTTGCCTGCCTTGACGCCGAATGCGCACTTTTCCGGGTTCAATTTTATCCCAAAGTGCTTCATTACAGCGAAGGCCTCAGCCAGGTCGGTTACATGGTCTTCCGCCCTCCTGCTCTTGACCAACATGTCATCTACATAGATTTCCATATTCCGGCCAATCTGGTTCTTGAAGACCTTGTTCACCATCCGAGTGTATGTGGCTCCAGCATTCTTGAGGCCAAAGGGCATGACCTCATAGTAGTAGAGTCCTTTATCGGTGGTGAAGGCGGTCTTCTCCCTGTCCCCGGGAGCCATCTTGATTTGATTATAACCTTTGAAGGCATCCATGAAGGAGAGCAGCTCGAATCCGGAGGTGGCGTCCACCATTTGGTCAATCCGTGGTAGGGGGAAGCAATCCTTGGGGAAAGCTTTATTGAGGTCGGTGAAATCAATGCACAGTCTCCATCCGCCCGAGGACTTCGTCACCAGCACCACATTGGACAGCCAGGTTGGGTACTGTATTTCCTTTATGTGGCCGGCGTCCACCAACTTGTCCACTTCTTCCGCTATGATTTGTTGCTTATCATAATGAAAGTGCCGGCGCTTTTGTTTTACTGGATAGTGATTCGGGTCGGCATTCAGGTGATGCTCAATCACATTCGGGTCAATTCCTGTCATGTTAGAAGCAGACCAGGCAAATACATGCTCATTCTTTAAAAGAAATTGGCTTATACCTTTCTTGAGATTGGCAGATAGTTCACTCCCAATCTTTGCTCTCTTTGTTTCATCAGAGAGCTCCACCTCCTGAAGGTCCTCAGCCGGGCTTCCCCTCTTAGCGTCTCTCTTTTCTTCGGGCAGATCCGATCCCCAGCCGATTTGATATTTGGGTCGGAGTGAGTTTTCATAACACTCCCGAGCTGAGAACTGGGCTCCGCGAATGGTGGCTACCCCACCCGGGGTCGGGAACTTCAGGGCCTGGTGGTACGTTGAGGGGACGGCCCTGAAATGATTAAGCACCACCCGACCTAAGATCCCGTTGTAGGTGGAGTTACAATCCATTACAATGAAGTTGGCCTGCATCGACACCCACTTATCCCCATCCTCCAACTTCAGCGGGAGGTTGATGACTCCTTCGGCTCGGTGGGACTGCCCGGTGAAACCTGCTAAAGTACCCCGCAATGGCCTGAGTCGGCTCCTATCCAACCCCATCTGCTCAAAAGCGCTGAAGAATAAGACTTCCGCCGAGCTCCCGGTGTCCACCATCAGCCTTTTGACGGTGAAGTTGGCTATCTCCGCGCTGATCACCAGGGGGTCGTCGTGAGGCAATATGACCCCCTCCAAGTCTTCTGAAGAGAAGGTGAGCTCTTGTACCTCCGGGGCCGGTCCCCTCACTGGTCCATATTCCCTCCCTGCACGAACATAACCCTTTCTGCCCGCTGAGGTCTCGCCTCCTGACGCTAATCCTCTCGCTATGGTTTCAATCACGGCCAAGCGTCCGCCCCCAGCCTGGCGCCTGGGCGGACTCCTCTCCCTATCCCTTTGTTCCGGATTCCGGGTCGGCTGTTGATCTACATACCTCCGGAGGTGGTCTCGGGCTATCAGCGCCTCAATCTCCTGCTTCAAGTCTTTACACTCTTCGGTGGTATGGCCATAGTCCATGTGGTAGCGGCAATATTTGGTCTTATTGCGCTTATCGGGCCGGCCTTTCATTCTCGGAGCAAGAGGCAGGTTGTTCTGGTGCTGGATCTCCATCAAGATCTGCTCCCTCGAGGTGTTAAGGGGAGTGAACATAGTGAACCGGGGGTTTGGCTTCGGCTGTTGTGGCTGCTTGCCTCGGTCGTTCTGGGCTTTGGCCCTGGGTTGGGCTCGGGAGGCCTCTCCTTTCTTCCCAGCCTCCTTCTCCTTGTCATCGTCCCTTTTTGCCTGATGGATCTCCTCCGAGTGTATGTACCCTTCTGCTCGCACCATCAGCTCGGACACGGTATCCACAGGGTCGATCGCCAAAGAAGATGTGAGGGGGCCCGACCTGAGGCCGCTCTGGTAAGCCATCAGAGCCATGGAGTCCTCCAAGTTAGGAATTCGGAGGGACTCTTCATTGAACCTAGCCGTTTAAGCCCTCAAAGTTTCCCCTCTATGCCGCTTCACCAACAGCAATGTAGAAGTATGGCGGGTGGCGCGGCAGCTTCCTGCGAAGCGGGATAGGAAAGCCTCCGCCAGCTGGTGGAAGCTTACAATTGATCCAGGATGAAGTTTTTGGAACCAGTCCAAAGCATTGTCAACCAGGGTGGTCGGGAATGTCTTCGCCTTCATGAGATCTGGCATGTCGTGCAGAGTCATGTGGTGATCAAAATTGAGCAGGTGGCTGGCAGGGTCTCCGTCTCCATTGTAGACGGCCAGGTTGGGCATTCGATTGCCGGTGGGTAGGGGAGTGGCCAGTACCTCGGGAGAAAGTGGGCTTACACCGAGTTGGTTGATGACCTTAGCTATGGCAGCCGCAGTCTTTGCTTGCTCGGGGTCGGCTTGAGCAGCCCTTTTTCCTCTCGCCGGGTCGGATCTTGGTGTCGGCTCTAAGAAGCCCTCCTCTTCCTACGTCTGTTTTCGCCTAGACTCCGGGATGTGGAACTGGGGGCGCGATGGCCGCGGCACGGCCTCTTGCGATGCCAGGGGGCCCTCAGCCAGCCGGGCTACCTGCTCCTTAAGTTCTTCGAACATCCTCAACATCATCCTTATCTCCGGTGATAGGCTGGAGTTAGGGTCTCCTTACGCTGCGGGGTTGGTTTGAGTGGCTAAGTGTATACGTTGGCTCGCTCCAACGTCGGCTTGGGTTAGGTTCTGGCTGGGTGCCTGCACGGTTTCGAGGTCCCCTTCCAGGTGGGGAGAATCCTCTACCGGTATGTTGTGACTTCTCGTTTGTACCATGATGGTTTCTCAATGAGTGGCGAAGAGAGTTATAAAAGAACTCGTCGTTTCCCACAGACGGCGCCAAACTGTTGAGGTTGAAAGTCTCACAGTTGAATTCGGGAGCTGCTTTGGCCGAGCTGGACTTCTCTGGTCCGCCTCCGAGCTAGACTTTCCTGGTCGGCTGTAGGTCCTGCACAAGGAAAGCAAGGAAAAGGCGGGGTGACGACCCGGATTTTCCCCTCAGGCGTGCGAACGATTAGTATGTCCGAGCTGGTAAAGTAGTTGAGAGCAATTAATAGCGAGATCCCCCAAATGAAGAGGGTTGAGCTCTATTTATACTAAGTTTGGGTCTGACAGCATTTAATGCGACGCAGCTTTATGTCCCATCAGTGTTTTATGTCCCATCGGAACAGCTGGAACTGAGGTCGGGGTTAACGGGGTCGGGCCAGTCATCTAGGTTGGACATTGAGCAGAACGAGCTGCTGACGGAGCGCGGATTAGCCCATCTCTGCTCAGAAGGTCGGCTCATTTAGCTCAGCTCGGGAACCCCTCGTCAGGTATAAATTTTTATTTTTATTTTTCTTAATTGGATGAGTTTTTTAAATCTTTCAATTTGAGGTGTTTGGAAGGGAAAGAAAATGTTTTATCACAAAATATTATTTTTGTCTCTACATATTTTATGATTATAAAAATAAAAAATAAAAAATACCTAAGTAATTTTACATTTAAATTTTTTTTTCTTTTCTTCTTTAATCTAAACAAAAGATTATAAAATCATTTTTTTAATTATTTTTTTATAATTCAAACAAAGTAATTCCTTTTTTTTTTTTCCTCCACTTTACTTTCATTTTCATTCCTTTGTGCAATTCAAACACTATGTAAGGGAAGCTGAGAGTTGGTGGAGGGAAGATAGGATAAGCATTTAATAAGGAGAGCAGTGGGCCAGACTTATCAAGAGATGGCACAATAGATACAAACATTATAGAGTTCAGAGTTTGTCGAAATGGAAAAATGAACTCCTCAAATAGCACATGCCGAGAGATATAAACCCGATTATTTTCTGGGTTATAACAAACGCACGGAGTTAACTTTGGACTTAAAAGCTCGAAGAAAACCATAATCTGGTGGTTGTTTAAAAAGACGAAAATGTGGAAACGCATGATTCAAGACTGGGGTAGGGAGGCGATTGATTAAAAAAAACAACAGTATTAAAAGCCTTTAACCATAAATGTTTTGGCATAGAAGCGTGATAGAGAAGAGTGAAACCTATTTCAGTTATGTGCTGAATCTTGCGTTCCGCTGTAAAAGAATTGAGAAGAAAGATTTTCTGTATTTCACAATTCTTGTGTTACATAATATATCATATTTATAATACAATACTATCTATTTGTATTTCAGCAACAAACAGATAAAGACTACAAGATTTACAATAATCAAACTTTCCAAACTAAATCCAAAGATTCGAAATTATCTACAATAGCACTTATCACAAAGAGAACCGAAAGTCCGAAGGAATGAATAATCTGGCTTCGTCCCATGTAATGCTTCATAAGGCGAAATACAATGGACTAACGGAGTTGGCAATCACTTTGGACAATTTTAATCTTGTAGTTACATAAATTTTAAGAAAAATTCTTACAAATGTCTTGTATTTTGAATGTTGGAAAAACGTCTCAATCTAATTATGACACGTGGCGATGTGATACTTTTTGGACTATTGATGCAAATATTTTTTGTTAATTGTATTTTGATCCTACATAGGAATGAAGACGAATTTACCCTTCTGATGCAACAACTACCAAGGTGGTAGCCGATTTTATTTTGTGCACGGATTCCCTAGGAACTAATTTGATTTTTATTTTATGTTTAAGTTGTGTACAAAGCAATATAATATGTACCATACATGATATATTTTTGGTTGGCTAATTTGACTTTTTTTTTTAGTTTATTAAGTTGTGTATAAAGCAGTAGTATAATAAGTTTCATACATGATATATTTTTGGTTGTTTGTTATAAAATGAATGTCATATGATGTAAATGTAACGTTTCACATGTTGAAGTCAATGCTAATAAACAACATTTTCTACTATTACGTATATCAACTATATTTTCATATAATGTTTTTTATTTTATTTGATTAAATCAGAAAAAGCAATTACAAATACCTATATTAGGATAAAAGTTGCATTTAATTCAATTTGAAGAAACAATTATCACTAGCTATACTAGGATAAAAAGTTCCATTTAATTCAATATGGAATAAACAATTAATTTGAAATAAAATATAACCACTAATAATAAATGTGACAATACTATGCAATCTGAATTCTAATGATATAAATCAAAATGCATAGTTAAATATTGAAAGGTAGAAGAAGTAAAAAAAAGCTTGCAAATAGCCAAGAAAAAAAGTATCCAAAGCTTATCGTTTGTTTCCCGGGTGCAAAAGCTTATTACTTGAGGTAAAAATTGGTATGTTAAATTAATCTTTTCTTGTATATATTATTTATCTATTATTGATATTATTCCTCTTAAGTAGAGAAGTATTGTACGTATTTTGCATACAAACACTGATATATTTCGTATGTTTATTAATAGTATTAATTTATTGAAGTTTAGTATCACAAGATATAAAAACTTCACCGTAAAGTATTTTACGTATTTTGTATACAAACACTGATATATTTCATATGTTTATTAATAGTATTAAATTATTATAGTTTAGTATTACAAAACATAAAAACTTCACCGTAAAACATTTTACGTATTTTGCATACAAATGCTAATATATTTCTGTTTATTAGTAGCATTGATTTATCGAAGTTTAGTATTACAAAACATAAAAAACTTCACCGTAAAGTATTTTACATATTTTGTATACAAACACGAATATATTTCATGTGTTTATTAATAGTACTGATTTATTGAAGTTTAGTATCACAAAATATATAAATGTCACCGTAATTTACAGTGATTTTACGAGTCTCAAATTGTCTTTCTCTTGTTATTGGATGATTAAACTTTTGTAAATGGGAAATGTTGAGCTGTAAAACACATATATTTTTGACTAAAATAATACCTATTTTATATATTTTCAGCATTTGAAAAAATGAACACCAACGAGCCTACACACGAAAATACAAAATCAGACAGTGATGACAATATTCCAGCATTTGATGAAGATGAGGTAGAAAATTTGAAGGATTTAAGTGAAGAAGACATTCTCACTCACACGTTTCAGTCCGAAAATGAAGCATAATTATTCTACAATTGATATGCCCGCGTGCACGGTTTTAGCATTAGAAATGTACGATAAAAAAAGAGGACAGTGATCAAATAGTGGTCAGATTGTTTACATGCTCTTGTGCCGGTTTGCGAAGAAAAGAGTTCATAGAGATGAAAAACAAGCAACAAGAGTATAGGGGCTTGACAAAATGTGATTGTAAACCAAATTTGAATAAAATCCGTAGTTGTTACAAGGTGACCAAATTTGTGAAGGAACACAATCATGAATTAGTTCCTAGCTACGACATCCCAAAGCTCCATTCCCATCAACGTGTAGATGATGGTTGTAGGGACCAAGCTCATTCTTTGAATCATGCGGGAATAAGCTCCAATAGAACGTACAATCTATTCACACAAGAGGCGGGCATGTATGATGGCGTTAGATTCGCTAGGAATGATCTTTACAATATGATGGATTGTGACAAGAGAGCAGAAATTAACATAGGAGATGCCAATGTCGCATTAAGGTATTTGTATGGTAAAACAGATTCTGATATGTTGTTCTATTTTCAGTACACAGTTGACAAGAAGAATCAATTGGACAAGTTATTCTGGACCAACGGGCGGTCAAGAGAGGAGTTTGAAGTATTTGGCGATGTTTTGATATTCGATGCCACTTACAAGACCAAATCATACAAATTTCCACTAATTATTTTGGCTGGGATAAACAATCATCGAAATAATGTATATTTGGTGCTACATTAGTTCAGAATGAGACGACCGAATCATATGTATGGGTGTTAAACACACTTCTCAATGCAATGAACAACAAGTGATAAGGGAAAAATAACTGATCCGACCTTTAGCAAGATAAGCCGAGCTATTGAACGCCATCAAGACCCAACTATGCAAAGGGTTTAGTCAGGTCAACTGCAATCAACCTTTGACCATTGACCCGAGGTTCGACCAATTCACTTGATCTCATGATGAGGCGACAAGATCCCGCGAAATTCAAAATATTGTCTAATAGAAACGTATAAATATGGGACCCATTCACAAAAAAATGTAACTGATCATTCATACACTAAACACTAAACTTTCCTATTTTGATTATCATCTTGATCAAAATACTAACTTAAACATTAGAGTGTTTACGTGGGGAACCCCCACACCCGTTTCTTTTGCAAGACAACTCGGGAAGCATTCCGGCAGATTTGTTCCATAACAATAAGTTTTGACTAATTGTTAAAATAATATAGGGGAATTGGTCATCAAGATAACATATGTAAAAAAATAACACAAACATCGAACGTACGATATGCCTAACCCTTTTAATGGCTCAAATAATCATAACCACGTGAACCAAAATTTTTCCTTTGAAGGCATTGCATATGAAAATGCTAGTGGCAATGGAATGAGCTATGGTAATGCAGTTGGTGGTATGAGATACAAATTCGTTGGGACTAGCGTAATCGGACAAATTTTCGACTCCCAAAATGACAACAGGTTTTCGAGTTCATCTTATCATGTTAAAAATAATGATTTTCATTTTTAAGTGTATTGTTTTATTTGGTATGATATGTAATTTATAATGTTATGCAATTGATTTACAATAAATCATACAACTTTTACATGTGTGTTGAAATTTCGATTTTCTCTCCTTTACTCAAACCCATCTATAAATACTTCTAAAACACAGCCTTTTTAGATATTTGTATTTTTATTTTCACAAATAAAAAGACAATCAAAGCAAGGTAAATGTTACCATTTAGTATATATTATATTGTATTTCCAACATATTTTTGCTATTCAGTATATGGACATTATTTACATTGATGATTCAGACCAAAAGTAAATCATGTATCTATTTCTCGTCAGGTGCTACTTTTATTTTTTTGGGTTATATGAAGGCTTTAGTAGAAAAATCAGAATTTTCTCATGAAGGCGTCTTTTTTTTGTTACCTTTTTTACTTGTTAGTTGTTCATGAAATTTTAATCCATTCTTGTTGACGATGCATATAGGTAATCATAAAACGGGTAATGTAACGCTCGAAATTTCATCACATCTTTTTAAATAACTATTGCATATTGACTTGAGCATTTTTATGTGCATTTCTTTTTCTTGCTTAATTGTTTTAATTAGTGGGCACTATTCATAAGAAATTTGACAGTGTTAAATGTTCGATTTAATATTTTTCCTAAGTCACATGGCACATAGAAGGAATAAAAAACTTGTCATTTTAGACTTTAGAGGCCGGGAACATGTATTTGAAAAAGATTTTGCGCTTCGCTTGAATGGTGTTACATAGTATAAACATTGTTTTAAACTAGTTGGTATTTAATTTGAGTTTTTAGCATTGTTTGACTATGAATTAGGAGCAATTGACCTAATATAATATAATACATATATACTATATACATATATATCATGCATACAAGCAAAAACACACTCAAAAACAAAACACTTAATTCCCAAAAAAGTCCCCCTACCCATCGGCCCTTAGAGAAGAAAAAAAAATCTTCTACTTCAATCTTTGCAAGTAAGCTCTTGACATGACTTTGGAGGTTGTTTGGAGCATCTAGGAGCTTCATGAAGTGGTCTTCAACATCATTGTGAGAGAGTTTTTGCATTTTCATGAAGTTTTAAAGTTTATGTTTAATTTTGTAATTTTCGGATTTTGTCATTAATGTGCCATAACATGCTTGATTCTTGTTTTATATAGTATTATTACATACTAGAGACCTTGTATATGCATTGGTATAGCTTGAAACTAAAATTTTGACAAGATTTTCCTTGAAGAAGATGATGAATAGTACCAAACTAGAGTTTCTAAAAAAAGTTTTAATTTAATTCGATTCAAGACTTCTAGTAGTTGCTAATTAGGTCCTTGAGCGTGAAAAAAATGTTAGTTGCACTTGTCATGTACAAAATTTGAATAATTTGATCAAATTAGACTACTTTAATAAGGGGTTTCGGGGTTAACTCGAATCCGGGTACGTTTAGAGGTTATGGCTAGTCTTTATTAAGTATTGAAGCCTTAGAAGTGCCTTCGTTTCGCTTATTTGGGTTCCGAAATTGATACATGTAGTGTAAACCCACAAACAGGCATTTTCGGTGTTTTTATGTACTTGTGCTCTAGGTTATGATTTGGAGGTTCTAAATGAGGTATTTAGGTATCCTTAGATTGGTAGGATGATTAGCTAGCTTAACTTGATCCTTGAATTTTGGTAGGAAGCTAAATAGCCGAGTTGAACAAAAGGGAAATGAATGAATTAATTGTTTTAGTACTTGTATTGCTTTGTAGTTGCTCCTGTGGTGTCTAAATGCAATTTTAATGTATGTGTGAGCTTTTGGTTAAGTTTTGTGAAAAGTATAATATTGACCAATTTGTGTCGCATAGTTAATTTCATAATAATTGCTTTATAATTGAGTAATTAAATGTTTATATGCCTTTGTGTAATGTACGTATCATAGTAGTGAAGTTTCGTGAATTGAGTTACTTGGTTTACTTGGTTTACATGGCTTTGGTTAAGTATGAATTTAGACGGACTAAAGGAACTAGTAATGAACCATTGTAACAATTGTTGTTAGTTGATTCTTGATTGATTGGATAAATGTTTAAATGTACTTGTGTAACAAGTGCATCTATTCGGAGAAGTTGTTAGTTAAGCTATATGGATACTAGTTAAAGATTGAGTAAACATGTTTATATTGCTTATTAATTGCATTATATGTATAAAGATACGCTTATATAACTTATTGGTTAGATGTTATATAGTGTTTCTACTTATATGAATTACCATGGCTATGTATATGCTATTTATTATGCTATTGACTTTGTGTGATACTTGGAACATAAAGAATGTTGCATATGTGATCACTTGAGTTTATGTATTGTTTAAATATTGATTATAATGCTTGTTAAACCATGAAATATATTGTTAGTTATGTAAGTTCAAGGGAATCAAATAGAGTTGGATAAGTTAATGGCTTTATGAATTAGCTTTAGTAGAGAATAAATGTATAACTTCTTATGCATATAGTTGATTGTATTAGGTAGTGATAATTGAAGGAATAGTACATTTGGAGCATAATGAAGAAGTTCTTGGCTAATTCTCACAGGGTTGGTTCACTAAGGTGAGGGAGCTTTCATCTCTTATGTGCAACTTAACTTATATTATTGTTCTAGATTGTATTATTTAGTAATTGATAAAGTTCTATGTATTATTTACTTGCTATCTTAAGTCTTTTCGTGTTATTTGTGATTAATTACAAGGACGACCTACTTTGTCGTCCCTCTTATGTGTTATTGTTGCTTTTGAATCTTGTGATTTGGTTTCGGGGTTGCGCAACCTTTTCGAACATGGCAGCGTCAAGAAACACGGGCGGCGTCGGGCTTGCCGTGGTCCCTCGACTACCATGGTGCCTATTCCTTTTCTGGCTGAGTATACTCCACTACCCCAGAGGCGTGGTTCACCTGCTGGGCATATGGACCTACCTCAGGAGAAAGGGTTGTAGGATCGGGATACATTCGAAGTATCCCATACTTGGAGGAGTAAGGGTTTGCCGGCACTTGCGTGAAGTTCGTGGTTCATGGTACGAGATTGAGGACTTGAAGTGGAACTGTATCCTTTTTATATGTAGTTAAATACTTGATTACTTAGCTTGTTTATTTGTGATATTATTGTTATTATATTTGTTGCATCTCATGAAACATACCCTGATTTACCGCATCATCTCCCTCACTGAGTAACTTTGGTTACTGATTCCTCGTTTTAACATGTTTCAGGTGCAGTTAGAACAACTACCTTGTGTGCCGTGTTGTTGGTTGCTTATCTTGCTGTGGTTGGAAGCTGTTTGTGAAGATGGGACATAATGTATTTTTGTTATGTTTTGAAACCCCTTGAAGTCTTGTATATATTTTGTATGGCTTGTTGGATAGTAAATTAAATTAAGAACTTATGTGGTTTGATAGAGTAGTTGGCATGTAATCGCTAAAGATAGATTTTATTGCCTTTTAATTGCATGCTTGTATCGTTATGTTTTGTCTAAGGCTCGAATGGCCTTGAGACTGGGAAAAGTTGGACAATTGAAGTTGGGGTATTGTATTGTGATTTTACTTGCTACTTGCAAGTTTTTGATTAGTCCTATAAACAGGGGAGACTCCGTCCGTTTTCCCTAAAATTTTGTGTCCGAGTTTGGATTTGGATTGAGTATAGTTTGGTTAATAGAAGTCCCGGTTTTGTGAAGGATTAGGGCGTTATAGAAGTAGTATCAGAGCTTAGTAGCACACAGCCGGGACAGGGTCCTCGGCCTGTTGGGTAGTGAACCTCGATTGCGTGCTTATAAAGTAAGTCTTGAATAAGTACGTGCTTGCATGTGGGTTGTGTTTACTTGAATGAAAATGTGTTCTTCTGTGTTATGATTGCGTGAAATAGGAAGATTTTGTGACATGGGATTGTGTGCGCACCTATGTGACCTCTTTGTGCAATAAGTGAAACTTATATGATATGCTTATTTATGTGATTAGTTGTGCATGTAAGTGATTTTTTGAGTGTTTACCTACCTTAGTTATTTGTAATAAAGTGTATAAGTGTTTATCATATATAAAATCCACCACATACATGCATTTCCCGTTGATATGGTAAGTGAACACTCTCCCCTATAAAGTGATGATCCATAACGGCTTATCTGAAGATGTGGACCAGTGAAAGAGAGAATTATGAACCAGCTGGCTATCGATGATCATGAAAGGGATTTAGTACTCAGAGGTTTTATTCAGCAAATAGCCGTTGGTATTCATCTTCTTTAATATTTCTTGGCATTCTCTTTTGCCTTTGGATCATGATCATTGGAATTTTTATAAAATATTATCTCGGAATTCTAGTACTACGCTCGGATGTTCTACTCAATATTTTGGTATTCTCATATGGGAATTTCAACTGGACTTTTATAATAAATCATGATTGGAATTCTTCGAGTCTTCGTAAATGGTAACCTCCACGACATTTTTATTGGGAATTCTTGGTGGTATACTTATCCAACATCCATATTTCGTGTGCTTATTAGAATTCTATTGGAAATTTTTATATGGAGCATCCCCTTGATATTCATCTTTACATTAGTATGTGATAGTAACGTTATCTACAACATTTGTAATCGGATCTCGTATTGGAGTACTTATTCGAGATTACTTATGAAGATTTCCCTAGTATTCTTATTGGGAATTTTATTGGTAATATTGCTCGGCGTATGTATTGGTGTTCTTCTTTTGGGGTATCGTGCTTCTTTGGCTTCAGAATCGAATAGAACTGTTGCAGCTATCGAGGAATCTTTTGAGCTTAAGAAATTGCAAGGACGCAATTTGTTGAAGGACGGGAAAGTGTAACGCCCGGAATTTCATCACATCTTTTTAAATAACTATTGCATATCGACTTGAGCATTTTATGTGCATTTGTTTTTCTTGCTTAATTGTTTTAATTAGTGGGCACTATTCATAAGAAATTTGACTATCTTAAATGTTCGATTTAATATTTTTCTTAAGTCATATGACACATAGAAGGAATCAAAAACTTGTCGTTTTAGACTTTAGAGGCCAAGAACATGCATTTGAAAAATATTTTGCGCTTCACTTGAATAGTGTTACGTAGTATAAACATTGTTTTAAACTAGTTGGTATTTAATTTGAGTTTTTAGCATTGTTTGACTATGAATTAGGAGCAATTGACCTAATATAATATAATACATATATACTATATACATATATATCATGCATACAAGCAAAAACACACTCAAAAACAAAATACTTAATTCTCAAAAAGTCCCCCTACCCATCGTCCCTTAGAGAAAAAAAAAGTCTTCAACTTCAATCTTTGCAAGTGAGCTATTGGCTTGGCTTTGGAGGTTGTTTGGAGCATCTAGGAGCTTCATCAAGTGGTCTTCAACATCATTGTGAGGGAGTTTTTGCATTTTCATGAAGTTTTAAAGTTTATGTTCAATTTTGTAATTTTCGAATTTTGCCATTAATGTGTCATAACATGCTTGATTCTTGTTCTATATAGTATTATTACATACTAGAGACCTTGTATATGCATTGGTATAGCTTGAAACTAAGTTTTTAACAAGATTTTCCTTGAAGAATATGATAAATAGTACCAAACTAGGGTTTTCAAAAAAAGTTTTAATTTAATTCAATTGGAGGCTTCTAGTAGTTGCTAATTAGGTCCTTGAGCGTGGAAAAAATGTTAGTTACACTTGTCATGTACAAAATTTGAATAATTTGATCAAATTAGACTACTTTAATAAGGGGTTTCGGGGTTAACTCGAATCCGGGTACATTTCGAGGTTATGGCTAGTCTTTATTAAGTATTGAAGCCTTAGAAGTGCCTTCATTTCGCTTGTTTGAGTTTCAGAATTGGTACTTGTAGTGTAAACCCACAAAGAGGCATTTTCGGTGTTTTCGTGTACTTGTGCTCTAGGTTATGATTTGGAGGTTCTAAATGAGGTATTTAGGTATCCTTAGATTGGTAGAATAGTTAGCTAGCTTAATTTGATCCTTGAATTTCGGTAGGAAGCTAAATAGCCTAGTTGAACAAAGAGAAAATGAATGAATTAATTGTTTTAGTACTTGTATTGCTTTGTAGTTGCTCCTATGGTGTCTAAATGCAATTTTAAGGTATGTGTGAGCTTTTGGTTAAGTTTTGTGAAAAATATAATATTGACCCATTTGTATTTGCATAGTTAATTTCATGATAATTGCTTTATAATTGAGTAATTAAATGTTTATATGCCTTTGTGTAATGTACGTATCATAGTAGTGAAGTTTCCTGAATTGAGTTACTTGGTTTACTTGGTTTACATGGCTTTGATTAAGTATGAATTTAGAACGGACTAAAGGAACTAGTAATGAACCATGGTAACAATTGTTGTTAGTTGATTCTTGATTGATTGGATAAATGTTTAAATGTACTTGTGTAACAAGTGCATCTATTCAGAGAAGTTGTTAGTTAAGCTATATGGATACTAGTTAAAGATTGAGTAAACATGTTTATATTGCTTATTAATTGCATTATATGTGTAAAGATACACTTATATAACTTATTGGTTAGATGTTATATAGTGTTTCTACTTATATGAATTACCATGACTATGTATATGCTATTTATTATGCTATTGACTTTGTGTGATACTCGGAACATAAAGAATGTTGCATATGTGATCACTTGAGTTTATGTATTGTTTAAATATTGATTAGCATGCTTGTTAAATCATGAAATATATTGTTAGTTATGTAAGTTCAAGAGAATCAAATAGAGTTAGATAAGTTAATGGCTTTATGAATTAGCTTTAGTAGAGAATAAAGGTATAACTTCTTATGCATATAGTTGATTGTATTAGGTAGTGATAATTGAAGGAATAGTACATTTGGAGCATAATGAAGAAGTTCTTGGCTAATTCTCACAAGGTTGGTTCACTAAGGTGAGGGAGCCTTCATCTCTTATGTGCAACTTAACTTATATTATTGTTCTAGATTGTATTATTTAGTAATTGATAAAGTTCTATGTATTATTTACTTGCTATCTTGAATCTTTTCGTGTTATTTGTGATTAATTACAAGGGCGACCTACTTTGTCATCCCTCTTACGTGTTATTGTTGCCTTTGAATCTTGTGATTTGGTTTCGGGGTTGTGCAACCTTTTCGGACATCGTAGCGTCGAGAAACACGGGCGGCGTCGGGCTTGCCGTGGTCCCTCGACTACCATGGTGCCTATTCCTTTTCTCGCTGAGTATACTTCACTACCGCAGAGGCGTGGTTTACCTGCTGGGCATATGGACCTACCTCAGGAGAAAGGGTCGTAGGATCGGGATACATCCGAAGTATCCCATACTTGGAGGAGTAAGGGTTTGCCGGCACTTGCATGAAGTTCGTGGTTCATGGTACGAGATTGAGGACTTGAAGTAGAACCGTATCCTTTTTATATGTAGTAAAATACTTGATTACTTAGCTTGTTTATTTGTGATATTAATGTTATTATATTTGTTGCATCTCATGAAACATACCCTGGTTTACTGCATCACCTCCCTTACTGAGTAACTTTGGTTACTGATTTCTCGTTTTAACATATTTCAGGTACAGTTACAACAACTACCTTGTGTGTCGTGTTGTTGGTTGCTTATCTTGTTGTGGTTGGAAGCTGTTTGTGAAGATGGGACGTAATGTATTTTTGTTCTGTTTTGAAATCCCTTAAAGCCTTGTATGTATTTTGTACGGCTTGTTGGATAGTAAATTAAATTAAGAACTTATGTGGTTTGATAGAGTTGTTGGCATGTAATAGCTAAAGATAGATTTTATTGCCTTTTAATTGCATGCTTGTATCGTTATGTTTTGTCTAAGGCTCGGATGGCCTTGAGACTGGGAAAAGTTGGACAATTGAAGTTGGGGTGCTGTATTGTGATTTTACTTGCTACTTGCAGGTTTTTGATTAGTCCTATAAACAAGGGAGACTCCATCCGTTTTCCCTAAAATTTTGTGCCCGAGTTTGGATTTGGATTGAGTATAGTTTGGTTAATAGAAATCCCGTTCCATGAGAGATTGGGGTGCTACAAGTAAGGGGAATAAAATGTCATCCAGAAAAAGCTCCATGGATAGAAAGTGGCTTGCATGTTGTTCCATATGGTGTTACAAGAAGAATAGAAAAAGATGGTGAAGTTGAGTATCTTGTGAGACAAGAGGGTCATAGTGTTGATAGTAATGGGGTAGATATGGTCAAGTTGTTTTTCATGTTATTTTTATATGTTTTTGGTTGCTTTGGTTGTGGTGTTGATCTTCAAATTGTAGCTTGCAAATGTTGAAGATCGAAAAATCAGTAATGTAATGTAATATAATACAAGTGCAATGACTATTATCCATGTGTTTGATGTCTTCAAGAACATAAAAAATGTTGTATAAGAAATTAGTTTATTTCAAGCTATTATCCAACATCAATACTAACCTCAACGCCTCTATCAAGTTCACAACTTGATTTTCAGTTTTTCAAGTTCACAAGTGGCTTTAGTTCAACAAGTTACATTTTTTAGTCTTTAACGTTTCATTACTCATGAATTTAGTTTAATTGGCTTTAGTTTCACAAGTTACATTTTTTAGTCTTTAATGTTTCATTACTCGTGAATTTAGTTTAATTGGTTCACAACTTGCATTTTTAGTTTTTCAAGTTTACAAGTTGCATTGTTTCTGACTCTCACGTTCGTTTACTTGCGATTTTAGTTCATTTGATTCACAACTTGCATTTTTAGCTTTACAAAATTGTAAGTTCACAAGTTGCATTTTTTGGCCTCTCAAGTTTCTTCACTCGTGCCTTTTTTTTTTATCATAACCACTTGGTTCATAAGTTGCATTTTTAGATTCTCATGTTCCTATACTAGTGCAACTTTTATCAAAATAGTTTTCAGAAGTTTCATTTTTAGTTTCTCATATTCCTTTTATCATAACAATTTGGTTCACAAGGTTATTTTCATGTCAATTTTCTGTTATACCATTCACGCCTAAAGTCTTGCAAAAACAAGCTGATGTCTAGGCTCGCAAAGTCATCATGGCATGTATAACCAATCCAGCAACAAGTAATAGCAAATACAACAAACATTGTTCTTATATACAAATATAAGCAAAAACATATGCAAAAACAACAATTACCATCCAAAAACTAATCAAATACATTAGCAACAATTCCTAATACATCTCAAAAACACACAAAAAAAATCCAAGTACGAATGTTCTTTAAATATCCAAAAACTGTACAACCTTCATCGAACAAAAATCTAAACTCCATCAACTTTATGATAAGATGAAAGATAGGAGGCTGATAAAACGAACCGTTAGAAACTAATCACTTGAACCATCGAAGGCTCCAATGATCGTCAGTGTTTTGTGAGGAAAAAGAGAAAATAAGAATAATACAAGTTTAGTACAACATAAAAAAAGGTAAAATTTGATTATACTTACGTTTTCTTCTCCCACTTGAGATGTATTAAAAAAAAATTAACATTTCATATGCATAAAAACAATAATAAAACTCGAGATGCATACAAAAAAAAGACTTGAAATGCATAAAAAGAAAAAATTTAGATGCATAAACAATAAAAATAGAACTTTAAGAATTCCCCCAAAAAAGGTTAATTCATCATACTTTCAGAAGCCCAAAAAGCTAAAACTTTTAAAAGGAAATAAAATACTGATCTGGACCTCGTATATTCACTCGCTGATGGCAATAATGGGGCTAGGTCCAAACGTTCAATGTTCGTCTAGAAATTGGAAAGAAGAAATTCCTTAAAAAAATACTAAACACACAAATGAAAAAAAAATAACACGAAAAATAAATAAATAAAGATAACACAGTGAGACCTTTGATTTCTTCTCCGATGAGATAGATGAGCTAACAAAGAATAGAGTCAATGGGAGATTGATAAAAGAGAGTGAAAAAGAAAATCGCCATGTCCGATGGTACGCTTCAAAGAGAGAATAAAGTGAGTGGGAGAAAGAGAGAGAGTGCAGAGGGAGATGAAAAGACATGACTAATAGGGTAAGGGTATGTCACGCCCCGAAATATCAAAAGGTAAACTCGGGGCGAGACCGCCGCGCGCCTAGAAAGACAAGTCCTCCTAAGCCCGCAAGGCTCAAATATCTCGATAAAACAAGCTATAATCCATTAATAAATAAATAATTTAGAGCTTCTACAGTCCCAAAAAAATAAACATTTAAGCTTTAGTTACAATAGAATTCTCCAAAAATAATAATCATAATTCTCAATAAATCCACTCGAATCTTTAGCTCTGGTCATATGATTTCTAGCCCAGTAAACCTCGATTTAACTTTGTTGTCTGCAAAGAGAAAATGAAAGGAATGAGCGGAACAATACTCAGTAAATAGATTTACCACGAAGAAAGCGAAGGTTCAGAGGTCAATAAAATATCCAAATAATCACGAAATAATATCAGGCACTATGGAATACTATAATAAGTTGTGGCTACTTTACAGCAACGCGGTCACACGTACAGATTCATAGTCGATAACAGTAGTCAATAACAGTAATCGACAACAACCTGAATCAAAGACTCAGATTTGATTTATCAGAAGGATTAGTACAAATAATTGAACAAGAATCACGAACGAATAATAGAATAATGAACTGAATGATATTTACAGAACGACAAATGGGGTAAATCAAAAGGAAAACTAAACTACTTACGTAAATTAACCAAAAGCTTTCAAGGCTAAGGACACCAATTCCAAAAATTATAGAAGTCGATTTCTTAAGTCTTGCACAACTAGATGATTTCATTAATTTGCTCTTATGCCAATCTCTCATGTTGGCTTGCTATTTATAAGAGAACTAATGAATATTCTAATGGCTAACCAACAATATTTTAGTCTATTGGAATCTCCATTAAGAATTTTTAAAGCCAAAGTTAGGTCATGACTTGACAAATATTAATTTTTATCACCACCAAAACTTACTTTAACTAAATGGAACTTCCACTACTTAAAGTATTATCCATGCATATCTACAAAAAAATCCTATCATGTGCCTTGACTATTATCAACCAGTCAATTAAATTATTGCATTCATTAGATGACAATTTGTAGGGATATTACATTCCTCCCCCCTAAGAAAAGTTTCATCCTCGAAACTTAATCTCTTATATAAGGATCCTGCAAAAACACAATTCATAACTTCAAAGTCATCAAATATAAATCTAAGCACTCTTATTTAACTTAAGCCTAATCACTCTTCTAACACGCAACAAAAATTTAGCTACCCAAATCACAAGTCCTCAAATGATCATAACCTATTGCTCTGATACCATCTTGTCACGTCCCGAAATTTAAAAAGGTAAACCTGGGGCGAGACCGCTGCGCGCCTAGAAAGGCAAGTCCTCCTAAGCCCGCAAGGCTCAAATCTCTCAATAAAACAAGCTATAATCCACTAATAAATAAATAATTCAGAGCTTCTACAGTCCCAAAAAAATAAACATTTAAGCTTTAGTTACAATAGAATTCTCCAAAAATAATAATCATAATTCTTAATAAATCCACTTGAATCTTTAGCTCTGGTCACATGATTTCTAGCCCGGTAAACCCCGATCTAACTTTGTTGTCTGCAAAGAAAAAATAAAAGGAGTGAGCAGAACAATGGTCAGTAAGTAGATTTACCCCGAAGAAAGCGAAGGTTCAGAGATCAATAAAATATCCAAATAATCACGAAATAATATTAGGCACTACGGAACACTATAACAAGCCGTGGCTACTTTACAACTGCGTGGTCACACGTACAGATTCATAATCGATAACAGTAGTCGATAACAGTAATCGACAACAAGCAGAGATGACTAATTAACTCCCAACCGTATAGGATTCGATACACAGCTTGTATAGTTCATAGGACCTGAATCAAAGACTCAGATTGACTTATCAGAAGGATCACTACAGATAACTAAACAAGAATCACGAACGAATAACAGAATAACAAACTGAACAATATTTGCAGAATAACAAATGGAGTAAATCAAAAGGAAAAGTAAACTACTTACATAAATTAACCAAAAGCTTTCAAGGCTAAGGACACCAATTCCAAAAATTATAGAAGTCGATTTCAAGTCTTGCATTAATTTGTTCTTATGCCAATCTCTCACGTTAGCTTTGCTATTTATAAGAGAACTGATGAATATTCTAATGGCTAACCAACAATATTTTAGTCTATTGGAATCTCCATTGAGAATTTTTAAAGGCCAAAGTTAGGTCATGACTTAACAAATATTAATTTTTCATCACCACCAAGACTTTCTTTAACTAAATGGAATTCTCAAAATAGTGCACTGAATCAGCAAGCATAACCTTTGTTTATAAATGGTCTATAAATTAATACACCACTATATTAATGGTTTTATCTCCTTAATTTTTTATTTAACGTTGGGATATTGCACTCTCCCTCCCTTCAAAAGGTTTTTTCCTCGAAACATAATTTCTTAGATAATAATCCTGCAAGACAAAATTCAGAACTTTAAAATCATAAATACAAATCTAGGCACTCTTTTAATCAAAATAATAAGTTTAAGCCTAATCACTCTTTTAATACGCTACAAAATCTTAGCTACCCAATCTACAAGTCCTCAAATGATCATAACCTATGGCTCTGATACCATTCTGTGAGGCTCCGAAATTTAACGCGGTAAACCCAGGACGAGACCGCCGCGCGCCTAGAAAAACAAGTCCTCCTAAACCCACAAGGCTCAAATCTCTTGATAAAACAAGTTATAATCCATTAATAAATAAATAATTCAGAGCTTCTACAGTCCCAAAAAAATAAACATTTAAGCTTTAGTTACAATAGAATTCTCCAAAAATAATAATCATAATTCTCAATAAATCCACTTGAAAATTTAGCTTTGGTCACATGATTTCTAGCCGAGTAAACCCTTATCTAACTTTGTTGTCTGCAAAGAAAAAATGAAATAAGTGAGCGGAACAATGCTCAGTAAGTAGATTTACCCCGAAGAAAGCGAAGGTTCAGAGATCAATAAAATATCCGAATAATCACAAAATAATATCAGGCACTACGGAACACTATAACAAGTCGTGGCTACTTTACAGCAGCGCGGTCACACGTACAAATTCATAATCGATAGCAGTAGTCGATAACAGTAATCGACAACAAGCAGAGACGGCTAATTAACTCCCAGCCGCATAGGATTCGATACACAACTTGTATAGTTCGTAGGACCTGAATCAAAGGCTCAGATTGACTTATCAGAAGGATCAATACAAATAACTGAACAAGAATCACAAATGAATAACAGAATAACAAACTGAACAATATTTGCAGAACAACAAATGGAGTAAATCGAAAGGAAAAGTAAACTACTTACATAAATTAACCAAACGATCACCAATTCCAAAAATTATAGAAGTCGTTTTCTTAAGTCTTGCACGACTAGATGATTTTATTAATTTGCTCTTATGTCAATCTCCCACGTTGGCTTGCTATTTATAAAAGAACTAATGAATATTCTAAGGGCTAACCAACAATATTTTAGTCTATTGGAATCTCCATTAAGAATTTTTAAAGCCAAAGTTAGGTCATGACTTGACAAATATTAATTTTTATCACCACCAAAACTTACTTTAACTAAATAGAATTTCCACTACTTAAAGTATCATCCATGCATATCTACAAAAAAATCCTATAATGTGCCTTGACTATTATCAACCAGTCAATTAAATTATTGCATTCATTAGATGACAATTTGTAGGGATATTACATTCTTCCCCCTTAGAAAAGTTTCGTCCTCGAAACTTAATCTCTTATATAAGGATCCTGCAAAAACACAATTCATAACTTCAAAGTCATCAAATATAAATCTAAGTACTCTTATTTAGCTTAAGCCTAATCACTCTTTTAATACGCAACAAAAATTTAGCTACCCAAATCACAAGTCCTCAAATGATCATAACCTATTGCTTTCATACCATCTTGTCGTGCCCCGAAATTTAAAAAGGTAAACTCGGGGCGAGACTGCCGCGCGCCTAGAAAGACAAGTCCTCTAAGCCTGCAAGGCTCAAATCACTCGATAAAACAAGGTATAATCCATTAATAAATAAATAATTCAGAACTTCTACAGTCCCAAAAAAATAAACATTTAAGCTTTAGTTACAATAGAATTCTCCAAAATAATAATCATAATTCTCAATAAATCCACTCGAATCTTTAGCTCTGGTCACATGATTTCTAGCCCAGTAAACCCCGATCTAACTTTTTTGTCTACAAAGAGAAAATAAAAGGAGTGAGCAGAACAATGCTCAGTAAGTAGATTTACCCCGAAGAAAGCGAAGCTTCAAAGATCAATAAAATATCCAAATAATTACGAAATAATATCAGGCACTACGGAACACTATAACAAGCCATGGCTATTTTACAGCAGCACGGTCACACGTACAAATTCATAATCGATAACAGTAGTCGATAATAGTAATCGACAACAAGCAGAGACGACTAATTAACTCCCAGCCGCATAGAATTCGATACACAACTTGTATAGTTAGTAGGACCTAAATCAAAGGCTCAGATTGACTTATCAGAAGGATCAATACAGATAACTGAACAAGAATTACGAACGAATAACAGAATAATAAACTGAACAATATTTGCAGAACAACAAAAGGGATAAATCAAAAGAAAAAGTAAACTACTTACGTAAATTTACCAAACACTTTCAAGGCTAAGGACACCAATTCCAAAAATTATAGAAGTCGTTTTCTTAAGTCTTGCACAACTAGATGATTTCATTAATTTGCTCTTATGCCAATCTCTCACGTTGGCTTGCTATTTATAAGAGAACTAATGAATATTTTAATGGCTAACCAACAATATTTTAGTCTATTGAAATCTCCATTAAAAATTTTTAAAGCCAAAATTAGGTCATGACTAGACAAATATTAATTTGTATCACCACCAAAACTTACTTTAACTAAATGGAAGTTCCACTACTTAAAGTATCATCCATGCATATCTACAAAAAAAATCCTATCATGTGCCTTGACTATTATCAACCAGTCAATTAAATTATTGCATTCATTAGATGACAATTTGTAGGGATATTACAGGGTAGGTGGCTGAATTGGTGTAGAAGTCAGATATATTTGCAGCGTTTTGGAAAACGTAATAAAAGGCATTTTCGTCTAATCAATTTTTGACTTAAATAAGGTATGGATCGATGAGGTGATATCATTAGAGTATATGGTCAAATTTAATATTTTAAACACTTTGTGGACCAGCCGTAAAAAAAATAAAGTCGTTTTGAAGAACGACCATTTCAATAAATTTAGGAAAAATAGAGGTCATATCCAATTTACGCACTAAAGGATAATGACAGGTAAAACGAGTATAGTCATTAATTAATATAAGATAAAAATAAAACCTATCCATTTAAATAACTGGGGTAGAGCCCCAAATATCACAGTGTACAACTTGTAATCAACTGGAAGAACGCGACTCACATTATTAAAAGGAAGTCGCCTACTCTTCTCAGCTGACAACTCTCACATATATTGCGAGTAATAGGTGTAGAAGTAAGGGAATACACTTTATTGATAGATGCTAGCGTCTCTACAGAGGGATGGCCCAACCTTGAATCCCAGACACTTAAAGACGCTTTATTTGCGAGAAACACTGTGCGACTAGATGGTTGAAAAGAATATAGTCCTCCACTAATCTGCCCTTATTGAAGTAGTTCCTCGATCTTCATATCCTTAATAAAATAGCTAGAGGGAGTAGAGACAAAGAAGCAGTTATGATCTTTTATGAATTGGGCTATGGATAATAACCTTTTAGCAAGAGTAGAAACGAGCAAGACATCACACGTGAAGCAAGAACCATTAGATAAGGATAAAAAAAGTGCGACCTAAGTGAGTTATTTGCAAACCTAACCCATTACCAATAAGAATTCTATCATTGCCAGAATAAGAAGCCTTACCATCAACATGGGTATCAGATGGCGTCATATGATGAGTAACACCAGTGTCTACAAACTAGCTAGAATCAGATGGATTAGTGACATGCATAGCAGTGAAAGCTTTATTCGCCGCTTTAATTGTTTCATCTGGTGCCTATCAATTATTTGCTTTGTAATATAGGTAACCAAACCTGTAACACACAACAAGAGAAGAACCAGTTGTTAAACCAGAAGAGCCACGCCGACAACCTCGAGTATTGTTACATCCACCACGACGCCCTCTGCTATTACTATGTGAGGATTGTGAGGGATGTTGTCCAGATGGTGGAGTTGAAGACAGGGCCTTGGGTATAGCAGTTGATGCATAATTGGCTTGAAATTGTTACGTGATAAAGAGGAATTAAAAGTAAGGGCGACTGACTTTTCCAAGAGAGCAATAGAAGATGAAATGCGTAGCTCAATGTCCAAGAGAAGACCGCAGACTTCTGGAAAGATGGGACAAACTGGGCATGACTTAATGGTAGTAACAATAGGATTAAAGTTAGAACTGAGACCCTTTAAAGACCATAAAATCAAATCTTCATCGTCCACCGGTTTGCCGGCACTAACTAGAGCTAAGGCCAAGTGATGGGGCTGACCCCGAGCCCAACAGGTGCCCCGACCTGGAGCCAGGTGGCCATCTCTGATCCCGACCTCAACTACCTCCGTGGTACAGCTGTCACATCTAATAGAGACATAAAGTTGAGATGGTGCTGGATAGGCATGAATAGTGCTGAGCAGAGCTAAGTATTAAATGCTGCCCGAGTCTTGAAGTAATATAAATATCCCATTTTCTCATCATAAAGAGGTAACTTGATCTGGCATTTATTACTCTCAACTACTACCTGTTCAGCTTAGAGACACTAATCACTCTCACGCCTGAGGGGAAACATGGGCCTTCATACTCGCTATTCCTTCTTTATTTTGCAAGTCTAGGTAGCTTGAAGTCGGATCACTGAACTCGGGCATACATTGATTTTCCACCCTCATCAATCAACATTGTCTATGGGAACTTATTCCCTAAATTTTCCAACAACCCATTGAGAAAATTATCATTGTGATAACGAGAAGACATAACTGTGAGATCGGGGATCCTCCACCTGAGGGCAAGATGCCTAAAACAGTCCCTGGGATGAACCAATCCCAAACCCACGCTGGACCGAGCCAGCATATACACTTAACTTCAGATATTCTCCAACCTAAAATAGTCGTTCCAACGACTTTTATGAGCCCGGAGATAAGACTGTTATACCGAATGTTTGGACAGCTCCAGGAAATTGTGGCTCGCCTTGCTGCAAACCAAGCAAATCCAACGCAACGTCAACCCCAGGTCCATGTAGCTGACCCAGGAAATGAAAGGAATGCACAGGGGCACATACGGGGAGTTTATCCCGAAACAGACGATCTAGGCTTCTCGAGGCCTGTTAATCACCTAGATGTGACAAAGAGCAAGAGAATGGCAGGTGCAGAACCTGAGCCAACCAAGACTGCAGTGGCAATAGCCAAAGTTGTTCACCGGCTAAGGGTTAGTCCTTTAACCCCAGACATCCTGGCCACACCTTTACTAGTCAGGAATCGGATGCCCAATCTTCTTGTGTATAATGAGGACGGGGACCTCATTAGCCATCTCAGGAATTTTGACCATCACATGACTCTCCACGACATGCCTGATGTGGTGAAGTGCAAAGCGTTCCCGACCACACTGGTTGAAAATGCACTGACCTGGTATCAAGGGCTTCTGTCGGGATTCATAGACTCATTCGGGAAAATGGTTGAAGCTTTTTGGGCCAGTTCGCCGGTAGCCGAAGGCCGACCTACCACACTTCTTCATTGTTGGTGGTCAAGCAACAAAAAGGAGAGCCCCTGAGGTTTTACACGGCGAGATTCAACGAGGAGTCCTTGAGGATCCCTCACCTTAAGGATTCGATGGCGTTGATGGCCTATCAAAGTAGCCTTAGGTCGGGGGCTCTCATATTATCATTGGTAATTGACCAAGTGGATACCATAGCTGACCTGATGATCGGGGCCCAAGGGTATATACATGCCGAAAAAATCCACCAGGCCAAGAGAGAGGATGATAAGGAGAAGGAATCGGCAAAAAAAGGGGAACCTTTTGCACTGAAAAGTCAACCTATGAATAGAGCCTAAGGTGATGGCAAAGGAAAACAGTAGCAACAACAACAACAACATCAAAGAAGACCAAAGCCAAGGTTTACAGTTTTCACCCCACTCAATGCCCCAAGATAGCAGATTCTGATAGAAGTACAGACCTAGTACAATATACTTCTACCTCAGCCTATGGCCAGTAAGCCTGAGAGGAGGCCAAAGAATAAGTTTTTCCGCTTTCACAATGATTTTGGGCATAACACCGAGGAGTTTAAAGAGTTGAAGTAAGAGATTGAGGACTTGATTGCCTGAGGTCACTTGAGGAGATATGTAGTAGGACAGCTTCCACGCAATCTAGACCAAGGAGGGGGTGAGAGAGAGAGAGATCTCCCCCAAGGCTGGTAGGAGGTGGAGTCCATCGGGCTATGATTAAGACAATCGCAGGGTGTCTAGCCTCAGGTGGAAAGACCTCAGCAAGGCGAAAGGGTTACGTTCATGCCGGATAAGATCAAAAGCCTATCACTAGAGTAATTCAAGGTTTGGAGAGGATGACCTTCTCCTTGGATGATTTAAAGGGAGTGCTGCTTCCACACGATGACCCTTTGATGATCAGTGTTACTATCTCAAACCATACAATTCGGCGAATCATGGTAGATACGGGGAGCTCGGCCGAGGTGCTATTCTTGAAAGCCTTTGAGCAGCTGGGTTTGGATCAAAATAGGTTGAGACCAATAAGGGGAACCTTGGCAGGATTTACAGGGCACGGGTATAAAGCCGAAGAGATAATCAATCTCCTATTAACCTTCGAGGTCAGGAACAAGCACGCCACCATGCATGCCAATTTTATAGTGATGGATTGTAATTCTGCCTATAATGGGATCCTAGGTCGGGTGGATTTGAATCATTTCAAGGCGGTTCCTTCAACCTACCATCAAGTGCTAAAGTTTCCAAGCCCTATGGGAATTGCGGAGCTCAAAGGGACACAACTCTCGGCTCAGAAGTGTTATGAAACCTCCCTGCGCCCAAAGTACCAAGCAGACTAGGGCCCAGATTTGCCCGAGGAGGTGAGAAACGCCAAGTGTTGCAGCCTAGTTGAGGACTTGCAGGAGATCCAGCTTTCAGATGAAAACAAAAAAGCTAAGATCGAGAGTAAACTCCCCGATCATCTGAAACAAGGTATATCCCATTTTCTGTTGCAAAATGAAAATTTATTTGCTTGGTCTGCCACTGATATGACAGGTATTGACCCGAGTGTAATCGAGCATCATCTGAATGTCGAGCCCGATTATCGCCTAGTGCAGCAAAAGCGTTGGAACTTTCATCATGATAAACAACGCATTATCTCTGAGGAAGTGGACAAGTTGATTGATGCCGGTCATATACGTGAGATTGTGTATCCGACCTGGTTATCTAATGTGGCTTTGGTTACAAAAACTCCGGGAAAGTGGAGATTGTGGATAGATTTCATCGACTTGAATAAGGCATGTCCTAAAGATTATTTTCCATTGCCTCATATCAACCAGATGGTTGATGCCACTTCAGGGTGCGAATTTCTTACCTTCATGGATGTCTTCAGAGGATATAACCAAATCAAGATGGCCCTAGGGATCAGGAGAAGACCGCTTTCATCACCGATAAGGGGCTCTATCATTATGAAGTCATGCCATTTGATCTCAAGAACGCTGGAGCCACTTATCAGCGGATGGTGAACAAAGTCTTCAAATCTCAAATCAGGAAGAACATGGAGATCTATATTGATGACATGCTAGTAAAAAGCAAGAAGGTCGAAGACCACATCTTTGACCTAACAGAGGCCTTTGCCACTATGGAGAAGTTTGAGATCAAGTTGAATCCCGAGAAATGAGCCTTTAGGGTTAAAGTTGGGAAGTTCCTTGGGTTTATGGTCACAGCTAGGGGAATTGAGGCCAACCCGTAGAAGATCCAAGCTATCCTAGATCTTGTTCCCCCGAGCTGCGTTAACGACTTGCAGGAGCTAACTGGTAGAGTGGCGGCCTTGAGTCGATTCATGTCCAGATCGGCTGACAAATGTGCGTCGCTTTTCAAAGTGCTTAGGAGCCCTAAGAATTTTGAATGGACGGAGGAATGCCAGAAGGCGTTTGGCGATCTAGAGAAATACATATCCTCCCCACCCTTGCTTTCCTAACCTGAGGAAGGGGAAGAGCTGGTAGTATATTTAGCATGCTTGGGTACAACGGTGGCAACTGCAATGGTCCGAGAAGAAGACAAGGATCAAAAGCCTGTTTACTATGTCAGCAAAACTCTTATAAGAGCTAAGACGAGGTTTTCCTCATTGGAGAAGATTGCTTTGGCCTTGGTCACGATGTCTAGAAAATTGAGGCCTTATTTGGATGCACATATTATCAAAGTAATGACTGATGCTCCACTCAAGTCAATCTTGCACAAGCCAGAGGCCTTGGGAAGACTTCTCAAGTAGGCGATAAAGTTGACTCAGTTTGACATAACGTATCAACCAAGAATGGCAATTAAAGCCCAGGAAATTGCAGATTTTGTAGTAGAATGCACCGATAAAGCCGACACAACCCTAAGGAGGTTTGGAAGATTCACGTAGACGGGGCTTCGGGGAAGTCATGTAATGGAATTGGGGTAGTAATTCTCAACCTAATGAGACATGAACACCAATACTCCTTGAAGTTTGCTTTACCGACCTCAAACAATGAAGCTGAGTATAAGGCTTTGTTGGCAGGGCTGAAGATTGCTGCTCAGCTCGGGGCCCAGACTATAGAAGTGTATATGGATTATCAGCTAATTGCTAACCAGGTTTCAAGAGAATCTGAAATCAAGGACACCATGTTACTTGCTTACCTCGACAAGGTGATGGAGCTCATCTCGGGCTTTCGAAGGTTTACGGTGCAACAAATTTCGAGGGAGAAAAATGTTAAGGTTGATGCCTTGTCCAGGTTGGATGTTGGGGCGAATCAGCCAGCTCTAGTTCGTGTTGAGGAAATTTCTGAGCTGAGTGTCCAGATTGGTAGAGATCAGGTCTCCAAGGTAAATGTGAGTCCAGATTGGACCAGACCAAGCACCTGGTAGCAAAGGGGTACACCCAACAAGAGGGTCTCGACTACCATGAAACCTTTTATCCAATAGCCAAATTAACTATTGTGTGTTGTTTTCTTTCCATTGCTGCTGCCCAGAATTGATACTTATACTAAATAGATGTTCATAATGCCTTCTTACATGGCAACTTGACTGAAAAGGTTTACATGTCCTTGCTTCTCAGACTTGGCAATCATGGGGAGACTAGAGTCTGTCACTTGCACAAATCACTATTTGGTCTCAAGCAAGCATCCAAAAATTGGTTTGCCAAGCTCTTATTTACCCTCCAAGAAGTAGGCTACATACCCTCACATGCGGACTATTCTTTGTTCACTCAAAATCATGGCTCTTCTATAACAACGGTTCTAGTATATATGGATGATATTATCATAGGTGGTAATGACCTCGGTGCCATAACTCACCTAAAACAGAATATTGCTTAGAAAATCCCTTATCTCATGGAAGACTAAGAAGCAACCCACAATATCTAGATCTTTGGTAGAAGCAGAATATTGGTCCATGGCTAATGCAAGTTGTGAATTAACTTGGGTGAAATATTTGTTCCATGACTTCAAAGTCTCACACCCTAAATCAACTACATTGTTTTGTGACAACAAGGCAGTACTACACATTGCTTCAAACCCAGTTTTACCTAAAGAAAATACAAGTAGTTGTCAATTGGGCGATGAATATATTTTATTTAGAGGTCAAGATGATTTGGAGGCGACTTATGTATGTCGTCTCCAAGTAGTCGCCAATTGGAGACGGTTTGGAGACGATTTATTTATGCCATCTCCATTCCGTCACCAATTGGAGACGGTTTATAGATGACTTATCTATGTCATCTCCAAGTAGTTGCCAACTGGAGACGGTTTGGAAACGACTTATGTATGTCATCTCCAAGTAATCCCCAATTGGAGACGGTTCTATGTTGTCTCCAAGTAGTCCCTAATTGGAGACTTTTGGAGACGACTTATCATGTTGTCTCCAAATAGTCGCCAATTGGAGATGGTTTGAAGATGATTTATCTATGTCGTCTCCAAACTATCTCCAAATTGTCACTATGCTTAGCGTCTAAATTTTTGTCTTATTTCCGTTGCCAATTTGGCGACAAATTGGCAATGGACCGTCACTTTTGATAGTTTTTCTTGTAGTGAAAATTGTTAAACTTTCTCCATACTATAATGCTAAAAGGAAAAATTACAAACACTAGCTCAAATGTATATAATATCATTTGTTTTACGTCCACTGCAAAACCCTTGAGCTAAGACATATATATAGCCATCAATTGCAAAAAAAAAAAAACTGACAATCATGAATGTCATCTTGAATGCTGACATAATATAGTATAATTGTGGGTAAGAATTTTAGTCTCCAAAAATTCTTCAACTGATCCGTTGTAGACTAAAGCGTTGCCACATTAATGCCTCCAAACGGCTATAGAATGAAAGTTGGCAAATGACCTTTAGCACTCTTAATTTTTCATTCATTAATGCTAACTATCTCTTACAAAAAGGATCAACATATTTCCATGCTTCGATTGTAGTCACAGTTTGACTGTTTAGATTATCACCCAACTTTGGTATATCTATTTCTAAGAATCTCACAAGGTTCAGAGTGGTCAAATCAGCAAACCCTACCTTATTAACAGAAGATCCCTGAATTTAGATTCAAAGGAAAAAATTGAGTTATGTGCAACTTAGTGGGAGAACTGTGGAAGTATCACTCCCACCTATTTCTATGACAAGCAAACAATGCTGCATGTATGTAGTATAGGTTAAGCTATAAGTTTAATGATTCTTATATCTTAGACAATCCAAGTGGGGTATTACAGGAATAGGCTTAATAATATCACCTATGCAAGTAAGGAATAGGTCACTCCTATGAGAATTTCTAAAGCTAAATTCCCTAGAGTACTCATGAAATTGGGAGTTGTTTAGAGGTCAAAATGGACACAACTGTGAGAACTAGAATATGGTTAAGAAGATACTGTGCGAACTCTATTATCTTGGTTTACACGTAAGTTGAACAGTTCAAGACATCGCGTTTACTAGTTAGCGAGTAATCTGATAGTTCCCACTAAAGAAAGTTCAAAGCCAAAAGCTATCTATCTTGAAGTAATATATTCCTAGAAAATAGAATATTGAAAAATATTTTCTGGTGTTTGGATGTATAGTGAAAAATATTTTGCGACATGAGATTTTATAAATAAAAAAAAACATACACATATAATATACGTGTTAATCGTGAGGGTGGAGGATGGGTAGGGTGGGGTGGGGTGGGGTAGAAGGTAAGGGGTGAGGTGGGATGAGGCGGGGTAGGGGTAGGCCAGGAGAGGGGTGGGGTAGGGTAGGGTGATGGTAGGCCTAGGGAATGAGTAGGGTACGATGGGTGTAGGGGAGGGGTAGGATGGGTAATGGATGACGGTAGGGGGTTGGGAATGGGGTAGGGGAGAAATGCTTAACACAAGGAAGTGTTCTTTTTTAATTATAGTTCTCATACACAATGGTTAAGTCAGAATTTATTTTAAACACTTGAGAGTCATTACCATAATATTATTTTTACTATTTAACTGCAAGCATAAGACTTTAATGTATAATTAATATTTAAAATTTATTTAAAACCTATATTTATATTTATTATTACTATAACTTTAATTTATATTTTAAAGTTACATGATTCAAATTAATTTTAATTCTTGAGGTTTAAAAGAAAAATAAAATTTCTGCAGGTAATCCCCATTCCCCACAGGGATTCAAGGGCAGGGACGGGGAGGGAATGGGGCGGGGGATGGGGGTATAGAATGCAGGGACGAAGTGGGGGATGGGGGAACTTTTTAATCTATTAAGCGAGGCATGGGGATAGCTTTTCCCGCCCCAAACCCGCCCCATTGTCATTCCTACATGGCCTGTAGTATTCCATTTTCACTAATTTACACGTGAAATTAATTACTACATATACTAATCATACCTAATGTTAGGTGTAGCTCAAATTTCAAGCTGAAACCCATATTGAAAACAAGCAACACTTTTGTTCAAGTTAGTGGTAATTTGAGAAAGAATAGGTAATGCAAGAATTCAATTATTCAGACTTTTTTTTGTGTTGTTATATATCACATTTGGCTTGAGAGAAATAGGCGCATTTTTCATAAAGGGGCTCTCACTGAAGAACAAATTTTCAATGTCATTCAGAACAAAGTAAACTCCAAAATTATGCTGGGGCGGAGTTTCATCAACTCAACTATCAACAGAACAACGATTAACAATTGAGAAATTTTTCGTTTCTGAATTTCTTTTTGATTTTGGACTTGATCTTTCCAAATGTGGGATTCCTAATTTTAGTTTTTGTACTGGATGTTTTCTTTGCTATGTAACATATTGCACTTGATGTACCTTGATTTATTGCAATAGAATTTATTGAATTAACAAGAAAAAAGAAGAAGAATCATTGTCGTAAGAGATTATGATTAGTTTTCTATAAATAAGGTCTTTTAACTTGTAAGTACACATATGAAAAATCAATCTTTCTACTCTTGGTTAAGAAAGCGTGTAACTGGGTAGAAGGGGGGATTGTGAGCGAGTAAGAAGGTTAGACTTATCTATAAAAATGTCATTGTTGTTTAAACCATTGTTACAAAATTGTGAAATTTTTCTCAATTTTAGGTCATGGAGTATGTTTAGTCCGAACCATATGCAAATTGAGTGCATGTGCTTATTCAAGTTATTCAGTACATGATCCGAAGTAGGAATATGCTCCATTTTCAATAACTGGTATCAAGTGTTGAGTTTCCGTACGAGAAAATGTGTCAAGCAAGAAAATTTGTGTCACTATCTTGAAATGCACAAAAAAACAAGGGCAAATATCAAGTTATCCCCCTTTGATAAGCGAAAATATCACTTTATCCCCTATGTTCTTAAAACTCTAAAAAACGTCTCAAGTATTATTAAAAAGGTGTCACACTACCTCATATGAACTATTAAATGATGTTTTTGTCCTTTTGTAATGCATATTTTTTTTTCATCTCTACCTATTTACCACTAAATAAATAAATTAAATAATTTTTAAAAAAGGAGACCAACATACCCCGTTAGCCCCTCACCTTCCCCCTCCCCACCCTCACCCCCTGTCTGATTGGTGTATATATATATATATGTGTGTGTGCGTGTGTGTGTGTGTATGTGTGTGTGTGTGTGTATAATATACATGTATGAATGGATATATAGATATATCTATTCTTTTCTTTTTGAGTCTGATTTGTGTGTATATATATATATACATATACATTATATATCTTTATTATATATTACATATATATGGGGGTGGGGAATGAGGAAGGGGCTGACTGGGGGTGGGGAGGGAGGAAATGGAAGGGAGGGGCTGACAGGTGGAGGGTGAGGGTTGGGGGAGGATGAGGGCTGACAATGAGGAGGGGAGGGGGAGGGGGGGGGGGGGGGGGAGGGAAGGGGTTGACTGGTGGGGGGCTGACCGGAAAGGGGGTTGGTCTTTTTTAAATTTTTTTTAATTTAGTAGTAAATGGGTAGAGATGAAAAAATATATATGCATTACAAAAGGGGCAAAAATGTCATTTGATAGCTCACAGGGGGAAATGTGACACCTTTTTAATAATACATAAGACTTTTTTAGAGTTTTAAGAACACATGGAGGTAGAGTGATATTTTTGCTTATCATGGGAGGGTATAACAAGAGGCTCAATCAAACAGTGCACCCACAAAATTTTTCGAATCCTACACTTCTTTAGTAGAAAACAGAAAAACATAATAAGTTTTTCTTAGTGGATTGGGGGCTCACTAATCTTTGTTTCACCTCATATGATAGATTCTTAGTGATACAAGACTAATGGGTGAACAACACCTTATTCAATGAATCACATACAAATCCCAATTTTTCTTGCCTACAATTCATTTGACCTTACATGATAGATTCTTGGCCTTTACGAATTGTTTAAGTTAAACCCATTATCCTAAGAAATTTAGATCAATGCAATACTGACACCTCACATGATAGATTCTTGGCAGCCAGTAAGAATCCAAATTCTCCTACATCTCATGCTTAATGGACTTAATTTATATATTAATACAAATAAATAACTCCTATGTGTCCATAGCCAGCTACTTACTTGCCTAATACATAAATGAATCTACGATAATAGAAGGCAATGACATAATCTACTATAGACTATATCATTATTAACTTAATATTTAGAGTGGGAAGATTTGCTTGTATTTAATTAAAGTCTCATTTTTCACATGCTTCTGATTTCAATTTATCTCATAAACAAAAATAGAAACATCCACGCATTTAATATGCATACCGCATAATAAATAAATGCATGTAAATAAGATGATGATCATGGACTAGGAGCACTATCAACCCAAGCCACTGGGTTGAATTCCTAAAATAAAATTAGGGCCCAAAAGTTGGGCTACTCCTTGTTAGGCTTCACAAAACTCCTTCTGCATATCGGGTCCACCAACTCCTTGATGCGTCATGCTTGATCTTCTTATTACATTTATGTACATAGATTTCTAATCTAATGAGATACATAAATGGGAATAGGGGTTTTACATTATCAAAATGGGTAAGAGGCATGCAAGCCCTATTTAAATAATTACATAAAACCCAAAATGGGTAAATAAATAAATCATACATTCATTCATTCATCTATTCAACCATTCATCCATTCACAATCTCTAGTCCATGATCATCCATGCACATAATCATAATAGGTAATCCACGAATATAACATAATTAATTTCCTTGATATAATCTCATTATATCTAGTTGCATAAACTTAATAAACTATTTATTAAAAAGCAAAAATATTTCATAAATAAAACCATTTTATTTATTTAAAATAATTAACAAACAATTTATTAATTAAAATCTCTCAATATCCTATGGGCTTTAGATTTATAAAACAAAATTGGGCTAAATTTTAAAAATCCCAAACTCAGCCTAATAGATTTAAGATAACAATTTTTAAAAACAATCCAAAAGCTCATACATGTAATAGCCCAATTAGAAAAAGAAAAGAAAATATAACAAGCCCACAACCCATGACCCACAACCCTTGGGTCAGGGGTTTGGACCTGGATCCAAATCCACACTTGGATTTAGATATGGGTCAAAACCCTAGACCCAAAAAAAACATTTTTTCCTCTCTTCCCCAACGCCGCCCCTCCTAAAAAAAAAAACTTGGCAGTGATGCTGCAACGAGCTGATGCCTCAGCAACAGCATCGCAGCGCTGCTGCCACAACTGTTGGCAGCGGCAACACCACTACTTGGGAAGGGGGTTACAATTTTTTTTATATTAAAATTGTTTAAAAATTATTCTGAAAAATATATACATAAAATATATAAAAACAGAATAATCAAATCTTAAGAAAAATACTTTTCCACAAAAATATCATCATGAAAACACATTTTCATATAAGCTGGGAAGAATAATATGGGCTATTTCAAATTACAAAATTAAACAAATTTAATTTCAAAATATAAGAGATATGAAATATTGTGTCATAAACACTAAATCGCGTTATAAGCATGAACGGTGGCTCTAATACCACTGTTGGGATATACATGATAATTAAAATTAATTATGCAGCAGAAGTTATACATGTATCCATTCATGATTATTAACGCAGATCTAAATACAGAAAATAAATTTAATCTAATTAAATTTAATTTGCGTAAGTTTAGGATTATCTCTTGAAGAGTAGATCAAGGAAGAATCTGAAGCAAGCTCCCCACGCGTGGAGCCTTCAAGATTCATCCACACAAAATCTGTGCTTGTTAATTGGATCTCACCCTCACTAGATTTTTAGAGAAATCCTATATCTATTCTGACTTATGAATTGTGCTAACTTTTCCTAACATAATAGTACAATATATAAGAAACACATATGACCTAGGGTCATATGTGGACTGGTATTAAGCTAACCAGTCTTGGGCTTCATAATAACCAGATCATTATCTAATTTCTACAAGCCCGATTAAATTAAGATTTAGGACGATCCTAAATTTAATATATTTTTCTTTAATCTAATTAATCTACAAATTCCATTTGTGTGTGACCTCTCGGGTTCACCATTAATCGGTAGTGAACAATTAATTTCACTAATTAATTAAATTAGAACTCTTTCTAATTAATTCGCAAATCATGAGTGACATCTAGCAGTATATTGCGACTACCCAATTAAAGATGAAGTGGAAGTATGCAAACCCATTAGTAATTTCTATGCAATCAAATCCTACTGTCTTAATTATCCCTATCGAGCCAGAGTCATGGATTGTGTCGTCAAACTCTATTACTCGATCATATGTCGAAATCCAATTAATTAGTAACTGATGAATAATCCGTGAAACGACTTTCACTATTCCACCTTGGTCAAGGATTTCAAGTCATTTAATTAATTTGATTGCATAGGATTCCCAGTTGACAATTTCCGTATCTACACACACAATCTTGCATGACGAAATATATTATAACCACTGAATACATTGTCTAATCCGTAATTAGGACTAGCTTAATTGCACCAACAAATCATGATATTCCTAATCATGAGATAATCGTAGTGTCTCAGGTTTGAAGATTAATCACATGATTACATAATACGATGAATTATTGACATTCTATGTAATTCGTTGTATTCCAGTGACTTGTTCATAACAAGTACTTATACATCTACTATAACAACATTAAACTAATTGCCCAAATTAATATATCATATAATTTGATTAGTAGACTGTAATACGATCTATCCGGATAAATTAATGCCCAATTAATTTATCCTATAAATGGAAATAAATTTTAAAATATATTTGTAAATGTAGATTTCGTCACTCATATCTTTATTCCTAAGGATGAAATCTATAAATAATATTTTAAGGACTTTATTTATATAATTAAAATATTAATAATAAATAAATAAACTGTTCATATTAAATGATTTAATAAATTAAATAATAATTTCAAAATTACAATTTATTGGTTTTTAGGGCATTATTCCTAACAGGATCAAATGAGTGAGTTCTGTAAAATGTTTTATTCTCACAAATGACAAAAAAATATTTTTCACTCTTTTTAACTAAAATTTTTCCTTGATCAAAAAATATTTTCTGATTGATTAAAATTTTCATGTTACCAAACATTCGAAAATTCGCAAAATATTCGGATCACTTGAGGAATTTTTGAAGACATAAAATTCTTACCCACAATTATACTACATTATGTCAGCATTCAAGATGACATTATAGTACAGAGAGAGTTTAGTCATTTTAAGTTGTTTTGTAATTAGATGTATTTCTATTATGAAAAGTGATATAATTGTATTATGAGAGGTTTGCGCTATTCAAAATCTTAAAGACATTAAGCCAAGCTCAATCCTCGATTTCAATGTCAGTTTACAATTATATTCTATTATATTTTTGTTTTTAATATTTTGTAATCTTCATTTCCTTTCAAATCTGTGTTGGTATAAAATTAGATTGTCATTCTAGTTTCAATTACGTTTCTCGTTTATAGTTTGTATTTAATACAAATTGATATATATATTATAGCATCGTACAACGCCGATAATTCCGAACAAGAGAGATGACGAATACAATCGCACGAGTTCTTATGGTATGATATTAAGAGAGCATAATAGTTGGAAGGAGAACAGTGAGGCTACTCAGGAAAATGCTTGCAGCTATGGCATCCTGTCTGCTTGGTGAGGCTGAACCGCCCGCTGAAGGCCTAAGGCCAGTGGCAGCATTTGGGGCTTTTTTCACAACAGACGGTAAAGGTGGCTCGACGACATCTGCCTCCGAAAGGACTGGGTTGGGAGCCTGTTTTGGGGGCAAGTCTGAAGGAGCCACAGCTTGATAGAGACCACCGGGGTGAACAGGACTCATGTATACTGGCAAATCTTTATATCCTAAACACCGATTCCCTGAAAATTAGCCAAGCAAAGAACAGTATTAATAGTGTGAAAAAGATTTAACTTTGATAAAAGCATTAGGGAGGAATTAAAAAAAAAAAAGATACTAGGGAAATACTAATATGACTATACTTTACATCTATCTACAATAATCATAAATAGGACATAGTTTTGATATTTAACAGGAGAAGATTGAGCAACAACCTAGTACAGTGATAAAAAAGCACCAGAAGCACTCGAATTTGATATCTTAAGGGCCATAACAATCTTACACAAATCAAAGTATATGGATAAAACTATACTTAGAGATACTAAAGAATTTTTAATCGAAGTGGCAAAATAAATTATCGACAAACTTACTTCTGTACTTATTCGCTGTTGCGGGAAAATCTGTTACAACTCCATTGATGTTTTCTGTTGAGGAGAATGTATTTATCTCCACATATGCATCAGAGTAGAAGTCCCATGCCTGAGATATAAACTCATTATTGAAGAGTTGAACATAGACTGGGAGACCAAAAGCTTGTAGCGTTGGCACCACATTTGTAAGTCTGGTGACAAATGCCTCTTGGGTAGGAAAGACGGACCTTTTGCTAACAACCACAGAACTGGCAAAGCTTTTGATCTCCAAAATGGTTGAGTCCAAGATATCCCGAATATCCTCATGAACTTTGTATACAAGCTCGTAACGGGTTGTCTTAAGTTTCTTAAGAACCGAGCTGTCGGTGGATTGAATCATCACCTTCTTGATTGTCTGGTTATTGTAACCTGCTTTGCTCAAGACGTCCAAAACTGCATCAGTCACACCCAATCCTTGTTTTTCAGATAGGTAGGCCGCATGCTGTAAGAGAAGAACCAATACACCGAGTGAGCATTATGGTTATAGGAGGAGAGAAAGGAATTATGTCAAAAGAAATGGAGCTCAAAGAATATGACTGATCAATTTATGCGCTCTACACCCGGCTCTTTACTCAAGTATGGTGCAATTCTTTGGTTAAAATGTATTGTATTAACTGAAAATGAATGAAACAATATGAAAGCCTTTGGATAGCTCAAGTCATCAAGCCCTATAGCAGGCCAGGCATGGAATAGCACATTGATATCCTAAACCCACCATAGCAATGGAAACTGGATTAAAGTGACAAATCCTGCCTTTTACAGATGTTTTAGGTTGTTATGAAACCTTTTCTTATCTTGGGTGCTGGCCCCAACCCCACCGGAAGGAAGAAAAAGAAAAAAGAAAAAGAAAAAGAAAAAACAATTAGCATCTCAGAGAATTTTTAAGAATAGCATCTTGTTATTATGTCTTCAAATTGCGCTGCTCGAAGCTTTTAACTTCTCCTGATGCTTAAGATCCATCTACATGAACAATTATTGAAAGAATACTTCTCTGAGAACTACCAATAAGATTGGTTTTTATATCAATAGCCGAAAAGTTGTTCACCATTATGTCTCTGTCTCCAAGCGGCTTAATGAAGACATTTCCCACATCCATTGAGCAAAATAAACTCTAAAAGTGCACATGAGCATCTGGAGTGATAAGGTCCAGGACACATAGCATAAAGTGAACTTTACCTCTATGCTAATCAAGACACCAGAAACAGAAGTTGCATTATTTGCAAGGGCCAAAAAGTCGGACAATGACACAAAGTTCCCAGCACTTCTGGACTTTGGATTTCGGTACAGAAAATAGTTTGCTGCCCAAGGGTTTGCTATTGCGGCTGAAACGAAAAATGAATATGTATTAGTGTGATGCTACAAAACAATTATGGAAAGCAACGAAAACATAATCAATGCAAGGACACCCAGAAATTGCTATATATCTAAATCGAGTAAGCCAATAAGAGACATCCTGCAGCGGAAGACTGAATTAATGCAAATTAATTACAGCAGAGCATTCCAGTTGGTAAAACTAGCTATATTATCCTGAGAGCTTATTCATGTTTTGCCTGGCCCCAGTAATGGTACAAACCATATAAAGGTACATATCCAAATAATATGGCTGATAACATGTTACAGCTACACACGCCACACGGAGATTAATATACAATTCAAAATCATTTAGGAACATTCAGAAAACTAAAAGGGTCGCATCTTACTGATAGGCTAATAGCCAACCTCAGCAGTTTTGGCAAAGGGCTTCGTTACGGTCAAGAGAAGATATCATGCTTGGCTCCTGAAGTATGTGACATTTGCCAAGTGTTGAAAAGCTATAAGGGCTATGTAATTTGTCTTGTGTAAGATGGAAAACTCATTGCCTGGCCACAACAAACAAATACTTGCATGGCCATAACATATTAACAAACAGAAACCAATTATTAATAGCATTTTTGCTTTCCTGTATAATGAGTTGAGTACTTGATCAAACTAGATTAACCCATTTCACACGATCCATGAAAGTAAGCAGGTCTCCAAAGCCATAATAACGGGCAGATGTGAAACAGTGCCGAATTGGACAAATCGTACAGCAGACTATCAAGCAAGTTTACCACTTTAGGGATGTGACATAAGAATGCACTCTTACAGAAAAATAAAAAGTGTTGGATGAAGGGAAGATCTAAATCACATGAAAAAAGAGCAGTGTGAAAAAAGTTTTCAAATTTAGTAGCTCTTGAAAATCAGAAACTCCATTGTTAAGTATATCCACTACTGTTGTTAAGTTGTAGAATGTGATCCTTCTAGCTTCAGAAAATAAGAGTCACATAACAAGGAAAATTGGACTGAACTTACGTTTTAACCTCTGAATTTGGCTCCAACTAAGGTTAAAGGCATATACTCCATTCTCAACTTCAAGTTCCGGGATACTCGTTAGAGCATTTCCATATGCCGATTGAGCCACATCCGTTCTATCTAAAAGGTTGATAGACCCCAGGCAAAAAGGGGTTCCATCTTGTGTCAACTGAACAGGACAATCAAGAATATCTACACCATCTGAAATAGCTTTATTATATGCCAAATTGGTGCAACCGGGGTAGTCTCCACTTGCTCCTTCGGATGAGATAACCAGAAGCTTTGCTGGAGAGAAGATATTGTTAGAGGCTTGACAGCTACAAGTGCATCATCTTATACAAGAACTAACAGAGAGAATGAATCCCAAATTTGAAGCAAGGAAGCATGTATATTACCTGTTTCTGTATCATTTTTACTCATGTGGGAATAGCAATCTGCAAAATAAAAGAAATTTTAGGTGTCACCTAGATGGAAATAAGTTTAGATACAGCAGGTGGAGTAAAGCATATTTGTAAAAGTCAATGCCTTGGTCAGAAAATTTGGAATTGTAACATGAATATATGTACAGGAATCAACTAAATAAAATTAGTTCCACATTAAGGATTCATATTTTTTGTTCAATGAAGTAAATCCACAATAGAAATGCAATCACAACCTAAAACCAGCTTTCTAAATCAAAAAGTGAATTTCGAAGGTTTCGAGAAAATACAAAGGAGTTAGATTCCTC
This sequence comes from Ehretia macrophylla, assembly GCA_037974665.1. Classification (NCBI taxonomy): domain Eukaryota; kingdom Viridiplantae; phylum Streptophyta; class Magnoliopsida; order Boraginales; family Ehretiaceae; genus Ehretia; species Ehretia macrophylla. The sequence goes on along the minus strand of CM075767.1, from coordinate 9,093,630 downwards.
TGGAAATCTGTTAAGTAGAGACCACTGCATTATTCTGATTTTCTTTCGGTTCTAAGTGAACTCACTTTCGAAAAACGGATGGCTTATCAAGAACTTTTCAGCTTTCCATCTCTCATAGCATGAGTTTGAGCTTTACTATGCAATAAATTTTATCAATCTCTACTAATCAGAAAAAGGGAAAAAGAAAAAGACTGATATAACATAACATCTTTATCTTTTCATGACGACTAACTAATCATCATGCAGTTCATCAATATATTTTGGAGCATTGGCATCCAAATGCTTATCTTTCCCTTTTTATACTGTTTTTCTGTAGTAGCATGTTGATCCTAAAACTCCATAAGAATCGAAGTGAATAAAGTCCATCTACTAGAAAGCATAGACGGAAAGAGAATCTTTTAAGGCTAATTTCAAAGAAATTGGTGAACAACTGTAATGGTCATCATAGAATGCTTTGAGGTTATCATACCAAAACATATAGATGAATATAAAGAAGACAGAATTAGGATACTCAGCTCCTCTAGACAGATCTTTTTCTATTCCATCAGGGAAAAGTAAAAGGAAAGGACAAATTCAGCTTTTACTTGAGCTGCTGTCAACTTTAGGCTGAATTGCTGTAACATTGCAAATTGTAATATTTGCCTAGCGAAATATGGACAAAGAATCTCTAATAATGAAATAATGAATCCCCAAATAACCCCAGAAAGGGAAAAACAAGGAAAATATGAACAATATAGAGCATCGTAGATCTCCGTGTCCTGAATCTAGAGAGCAACATAAGGGTTTAGCATCTAATTAGCTTGTCTATTATTTTCATTATCCCCAAGTGCACTCGTATAATATGGAATTCAATGAGTAAATCTGCTACATAGCACAAAACTTTGAACAAGTATGTATAAGGTCTGTTTTAAGGAGTAATAACCAAGTAACATGAAGGATTCGACATAAGTACCAAAAATTAAAATAAGTAAATCATTTACACTGGTTGCAGTTAATCTTTCAGTGTTAAAAGAAGTCACTAACTGTATAAATTACCTATGGCCGTTGAAGGGGTAATTGGGAAATCAGAGAGTACGCCATCCACGGAGAAGACACCATTGTCAATGAAGGACAAATACTCAGCTACAGGATCATAACTGTAATTGTAGGCGAAAAGTGCATCATTTGCAAAGTCAGATGCAAAGACCTCAAGACCCGCTTTTTGAGCATCCAAAACAACAGACGTATAAGGTTGTAAATACAGATTGGAATCCACAGGCCAAATGTACGACTTTGGGACAAGAATTCCGGAGGCGAAGGTTTTGATAAATGTAAGATTCTTCAACAGAGAACCGTATGTTTGATTTGTTGAAGGTTCAGTAATGTCTTGTCCCAGAAACCGGAAAACAAGTTTTGTTGGGCTTGGCTTAAATCGAGCTACAATACTTCTCAGGAAGGGCACCTCGGGTGATGAAATATAATTAACTACAACCCTTTTGGATACAGAAATGACAAAGCTTCTCATGCTCAAATTGTGTTGGCTGTAGAATGCATCATGCTGCAAAAAGGTTGGTTGAGTGAATAGCCATAATAATTGACAAAATATACCATGGTATATTTATGAATTGAACTGCTGGCAGTGACTTTGTAAGTATTATATTGTTTTGCTTTACCTGAATATTCAACCATAATCCCGGAGGTCTAACTTCCTTAGCCACTGCCTCGACTGTAAGAATTTGCTGGGAAATGCCATCGAATTTGTTACTCCGAGAATAAATTCCTTGTGTCACTGTCCAGGATAAATGTTACAGTCAGCACTGATTCAGAAAAATGGGATCTTAAACTGCAAAAGAGAAGGCAGATATCCTAACCACTATCAAATGTGAGCAAAACAAATGTAGCGCCAATCTATCAAAACATTAGAATAAGATGATATTAACTGCACTGGCAGTGAATCAAGTATCATGAAGATCCATTATGTTAACAAAAACATGATATAACTACCAATATCCTAAGTACTAATCTTCCTCTTGACTCAAAGCATCATTTTCGTTTTTTGCATGGGGCGAGAAAAAAAATTTTAAGCAGGACACAAACGGAAACAAAAAGAGGAAGAAATTAAATTACTTCATCGACCATCTGAACCTCCGACATGTTTCTTGAAAATCAATACACACATAAAATCTCATTGAACAGAGTGACTATTTTTGGGACTTATGACAACTTCTGCACATAACAGCAACAGAAAAATTGCATTGCACCAAACAAATGGTTATAATACACAGAACATAACTACATGTTTGTTGGAGCAATCACATGTGAGACAATTAGATGCTGAACATAGAAGATAACAAGAACAGTTAAAGGATGTTATTGTCATTAATTTTAAACTTACAACTGACAAGTGCTAAGTCCTTGAGGGTGAAATCCACTGGAAACCATCCTTTCATAGAGACCCCATTTACAGCATAGGTAGTTTGTTTGTTTCGGAAAAGATCTTTGATGTCAGAAGCATTATTAAGCCTGAGATCTGGAAAGCAGATGCCAGCTCCATCTTTCGTGAGTTGCACATCACACAAGAGGATCACATTAGAAAGACTAGTCGATACTGCTAACATGTAGGCACTATAACTGGAATCAGCAAACAACCCAGAAAATCCCCCACGAGCTATGACCAGAGGCTCATCTCCTGCAAAACCATGAAATGAATTTACAGCAGCAGCATTATGGAAATAAAGATGAGCATACGATATCAATGAAGACAGTAAGTGATTTCAAAATTAATCTAGCTGCTTCACAAGAATAGCTAGCGTAACCATGATATTGCCAACATGTAATGCTGCACCTGCTGCATCTAACTTTTCTCTCATTTTATATAGGGAAGTGGGGAGAATAATGCGATTTTGCTGATATTCTATACTACTTGTGGTGAGAATAACTATTCAATTTGAATGCAACCATTTACATTTGAGATGAAGATCCTTACCAGAAATGATAGCTTACGTCACAGTATGAATATCAGGTCATAATCAATTACATAACTACGACCAAAAAAATCACCGATTCTTCATGTACAGCACTAACTTCTATAACGGTGAATTGCTGCATCTAATCAAGTGAAGATACCCTCTTCTTTAATGCTAATGTTCATTATCTATGTTACAACAGAAGTAAAGGCATCCCAAAACACAAGGTATAAGCAATTTAAATAAACCCCATCATAAAATCTTTAAAAAACAGAGCAGAAAATCCTCTGTAAAAACTGAACTATTTCACTCCTAATTCATAATATTGATCTTTTCAGTAGAAGCAAAAACGAATCAACAAATTTCCACTGCAAAAAAGTAAACTTTCTCACACTTTGTTCTCATATCCAAAGAATATGTATCATATCATCAAAATTTTCAATAATTAAAAAAAGAAAGAATAAAAGGCCTTACTACATATAGTTTCAGTACTCTATTCTCTTTCTTATCCTCTTAGCTACTAAAAACAGAATTTCACTTCATTTCAAGAAAAAAAAAAAAATACACTACATAATTACATCATAAATTCAACCAAAAGATTCAAAGGGTAAATAGCATATTACCCTCTGTGTTTTGCTAAAAATGCACAATACCCCCTGTGTTTTAAAAATTAGATGATTATCCCTTTTTCCAATATCTCAACTTTTCCATTTTCACACAACCAATTAACCAAAAAAAAAAGTTTAATTTTCTAAAGCTTAATTTTCTATCTTTTCTACTATTTCTCCTATTATTACAATTGAGTACACACTTACCACTCTGTGTCTGCCATTGAGATTTTTTACCAACGTTCAACACAACCGCCGTACAAACCAGCAGAGCAAAAAGCACTAATCGGAGCTTCCACATTGTCGGCCGCCGCACCTCAAATGTGTAGGAAGTTTCTAGTACTGTTAACTGCTACTTTATGTCCTTATATATATATATGTGTGAGTGTTGACTATAACCCTTAGCCTTCTGAGCTATCGCTGCGGGTTACAGAAAAGATAGAAGAGTTGTTGTAAGAGAACTGAATGAAGGTAATGCGACATGTAAATTAAAGGCACGAAATCACATGATTATATAGATTGACAAGTTGGAATATACTAGTATTACAAAGGCCTCCAAAATATTTTAAAACCAGTGTGGGGGTGGTGGGGTGGTGTCTCAGCCATGTGTGTGTGTGTGTGAAGATGAGTGATAGTATGTTGGTATTTATTTTGGACTTCAGAACTTTTCTGCACCTCAAATGGACTTCCGACGCTCTACTTATAGCAGAGATTCAGTAAGAACAAGTAGCAATTTGGAAAAGGCCCGCAAAATATTTTAAAACCAAAATGCTTTTAATCCATTTCTTTGCTTTGATTCCTTTCTTCCGACACCACCCAAACCTCTTTGTTCGTCACATGCATGCTCTTCATTTTCAACGTATATAACGCGTAAATTAATTGATCGGCCATGCACAAAACAGATCAAAGTGATGAAAATAACTATTACCTAATGGTCTCGTTGCTGGCACAAATTAGAACGGTATGTGCATGCTTTAATGCTTATCTAAGTGCTAATCAGGAGATCATAGGTTTTGGTGTTATGTACGTATATATGCAAACCTGAAAGTTTAATTTGGAACTATTTTTGCCAACATTAAATGGCATTATTGAGAATAAAGGCCACGATCTTATGGTATACGGCACTTATGCATATGAATATATGAACTTGTTGGGTATTCGGCTACCAATGACAGTAGAGTAGAGTATAGGATCACAATTTGTGAAAGAATTTGAATATATGAACTAGTTATAATCAGGCTAATACCCTTTTGGAATTTTATTATTTTTTCAGTCATCTAAGACAGTCGTTAATGTAGTTTTAGTCAACAATATTAATATCGTAATTCAAAATTTGAAGCTTTACATAATGTTTGAAAGTACTTGTGCTGTGAAATTGATTTGATTTGTAAATGAATTTTATGAAAATTTGTATTTATAAATGAATTCTCTTGTTTGAAACAGTAATTTGCAACACATGTGGAATTGAAATTAAAAATTATATTTTACTCAAATACCCCTCTTTTATTTTATTGGAATTAGTAAAATTTTAAAATGATAAACAAAAACTTTTGAACTATCTACCAAGTACTAGCATGGACTGTTGATGTCCTGACTTGTTGATCAATTATTTTCTTCGTGTTTTATTGAAAGAAGAATGGTGAAAGAGTTGGTTTGAAATATATTTTATTTTTTTATTTTTGTATTTGAGTCAAAGTTAAACTGAAGTATAAAGAAAAATCTAAGGGTATTTTTATCCTAAAAAGAAAGGAACTAACTTAAAAAATGTGAATTTGTAAATTTCACATCTTGAGCAAGCATTTGGGTAAACTTTTGAAATAAGTTATTTATTTATTTATTTATTCCATACGATGCAGTTGTGAGATTAAATTCTTTCAATATGTACTGAAATCTATTTTTAGTTGTGTAATTATAATAGTATCGATACTATCATAGTACCACGATACATATATTGTAACTGTACCGCTTCAGCAAATACTGTTACCGCGACTAGTGAGTTGGGCCCTAAATTATTACTAAACTGATGTTGTTAGATTAAATGCAGTCACAACTATTTCTATTTTCTTAATATACCATTTTTAGTGATACTTTACATATGGTATGTTAAATGTATTATTCTGTAAATTGTTAGGTGATTGTTATACATTTCATATACTCTATCAAGTTAATGATCAACTCTAGTTAGAGACTCATTGATTCTATCATCAAATTATATTTTATTGTCGATTGAATTCTTTTACTGAGCTTTCGTTCGCTCACCACATTTGCTTCTGCCTGCTTTCTTTGCAGTTAGAACAAAATGAGTACTGCAAACTTTGAAAGGGATGACACCCAGACCAAATGATTTAGTGAAGAGATATCTATCTTTTTGGAATATTATTTGGTTTTGAAGTGAAATCTTTATTTTGTGACATTTGGTCTGGATTGTAATAATTGAGGGATTTATATCTTACTTTATAAGTATTCTGGAGATTTAGATTGTATTTGAATATTTATGGCTTGATTGGAGATTCTTAAACATTTGGGTGTCTAGTTGTTCTGAGTTAATTGTTCAATGGTTGTGAGCCTAGCGGGCTTTTGGAGTTTTATCCTTTTAGTAAGCGGCATGTCACGTACCCTGTGCATTTGAAATTTCGGGTGTGACACTAGTGACCTATACTCTATACATGATCATACGGGTAACGGGTAAATCCCATATTCCCCCATGAGTTTTTGGATAAAACCCAAACACTCCCATAAACTTATTATTTTACTCAGATTCCCCCATGGTATCAAACCCACCCAAACAAAGCATTGTTTTGTTTGGGTGGATTTGATGCCATTGGAGAATTTGGATAAAATAATAAGTTCATAACTCATTGGGAAATATGGAATTTACTCTACTGGTAACCTACATCGCTCTACAACCAAGAAACTAAGGAACAAAGGGAGATTAGATTTTTTTGGGGGTAACTGATGTAGGTTATAATCCAAAATTCAAGTTTCAGCTAATTTATAGATGAAATTAGATGCAGGTGGTCTTTGTGAGTACTTAATTTCACCCCTTATGGATCATACCTTATTTACTTCTTTACGATTAGACTTATCACAGCAACAAGCAAAATTAACATCAACAAATGATAAAAAATAATAATAATAATAATGATAATAAATCACAAATTCCATTACAGATGGGGTTGCTCCGTGACAGTGGAGAACAGATCTTCCTGCCAATGGGACTTGGGCCAGTCAAAGGGATAGAAATTCCATGCATATCAGATTGTATGTCAAAGAGAAAGTGATCTCATGGTGCAGCATATTGTATAATTTTGTATATATTGAAGTCCTCAACATTCTCTTTAATCATCCTTCTCCATGCAGAGGCCGTCTATTTGGCATCATTCACTGAGGCCTCTTTTAATTGGTGAGGCCTGTTTAAATCATTCACTGAGGCCTCTTTTGATCTAACAAGACATTAATTACCCATTCCCGTAATGTGTTTAGTAAAACATTGATGGTCAATTCTATATTATCCTCTTCAATCTTACAAGACATGTGCACTGCAATTAGATTAACGCGTATGAATGCCGGCCATTTCTAATTGAGACAGAAACCTAAATCAGTAACTGAAGACTAGAAAGAGTGACAAGTCTGAACAAAAACGTCATTTCATAAGATCGGATCTAAAACTCAGAAATTTACAATCAATACAAAAACAATATATATAAATGAATTCTTTATCATACCCTTTGTTTCGACAAACTAATTGAATAAACAAGAAAAAAAAATAGGGAAAGAAAAGATAAAGCATTTTGCTATTTGCTAATAAGAAAAAAGTAAAATAGCTGCAAAAAGAATTTCTCAACTTCAACAAAACACCATGAAATAGCCACGCTTTTTCTCGCCTCCTTTAGCGTAACACCATGAAACTCATACACACACAAAGGATAGGTAAAGTAATTGGTAAAGTGATAGAATTTTCTTGCGGAGAATAGATTTGAAGAGCGAGTACTTGAGAGAAATGAATAGGTAATAGATGTAAAGCCACTGTGTTGGAATTTAAGGGGATATTTCTTGGCGGTTATAAAACGTCAATAAAAGCTAATATGCGGGCGATTCCTTACACCGTTGACAAGCCGTGAAAATTATTGCCGTAAATGATTTCGAAAAGTGACGTCAATTTTCTCACTTCTATCTCGAAAATTCATTTAACCGCCGGTCATTGTATTTCATTGAAATATAAACAAAAATGTATACAATAATGAGATGCCCCGCATGGCTACAATCTTATCTCAAACTGTCTAAATTTACTTTATTCTAAACTCTAAGCTCCACAAATATATTGGTTTAAGAGATTTTTCCTAATTTTTTTAATCATGCACAATTTTGTCTTTACATCAAAAACAATATTTTCAAAGACTTGTTCTTCTGTAAGACAATCTTCGGTTTCTATCTTTCAACACGTGGAACACGAAGGCGCTAAGAAACAATTTGGTCGCAGTAGACTGAAGCGACGAGCAGGCAGCCATGTTAGAGATCCAAGCCAACATCTGAGGCCAGTTAATTAGTAATATGGGCAGGACCCTTACTCATCTTCCATCCTTTCTTCTATAACCTCTTTGGGAAAGAGCAATGATAAAAGATGTGGTCCCTATCCCCAATGTAACCACGACACAACACACAGAGAAAATCAACGTTAATGCCCAATAAAATCAACTTTTCTTGGTCCGCATTCTATCTTTCCAGAAGAGCCAGGTGCAAAAAATATGTTTAGGAATATGTGCAAAAAAATTGGCATATTTCACGGCAGTTACAAGGAAGCGCTGAGAAATATTGGCCGAGAATGCATGATTCTTTTTGGAGTAATGTAGAGTTCATTTTATTTTTATTATCTAATTATCATATCTTAATTGACATATCTAGTTTGCATGTCAACTAGATAAATTTATTTTATGTCTCTCTCTTCTTTTTTTTTTTTTCTCTTCCTTCTTTTTTTTTATTTCTCTTCCTTCTTTTATTAATTTTTCTCTCTCTTGGATTTTCCTTTTTTTTTTTTATCTCCCTTAATTAAAGTTTCCTATCTTCTCCGTCTTCTCTTTCTTTCTCTTTTGTTTAATCCCACTCACCTTTCTCTTTCTACCATTCCTGGCATATTTTATCAGATTTCTTTTCTTTTTCTTCGCAAATTGATAATTGCCGAAAATAAAAAAAAATTGTTAATATATTGTCAATTTTGGTTTACAAAAACAGCACACATTTGAGCATATTCAATGCTTCTTCTATTTACAGCTATAAATGATTAAACCCCATAAAATTTTAAACATAAATTGTATTAGATGTCACTAAATATATACAGAATTAAGTTATTTAACAAAAAGAAATATACGGAATTTCTGACTTGCATATTAGACATTCTTCTCATTTGACTTTGCATACTAATGTAAGCATCAATTTCAAACAAGTTACACTTTTCAATTTTAAACGTGAAATTAATGGAATAAGGAAGAAATATGTCCTTTACATATAAATGTACTAAATATGAAATTTTTATTTATTAATTTTAGCTCCTTAAATACACGAAATGACTTATTTAGTTAAAAATCAATATATAATTTAGGATTTGAAACAAATAGATATCTATGCGTGGGTACCCTACTCAAGAAAACAAAATCCAAAAAACTCTTCCAAAGCCCTAAACTCCATTACATAGAAGATTTGCATCCATACAATCCCAAAACAAAAAAAAGGAAAAAAGAAGGAAAAAAAAGTAAACGGATCACATAGCAGTAGCTGAAGAGGCCATTATAATTAAAGATTGATGCAAAAATTCAACGAAGTTAACAAAAATGTGACAAATAAAAATCAGGAATAAGTTAGTAATATTTGTTGTCAAAAACAAATATTAATAATGCTAGACGTCACCTTCTTTTTATCATCCTATTATCACCTCCTAGTTGACTTGTTTAGTTGGCATGCCAACTGGATAAAGTTATTTATTTCTGATGAATTAATGTTATATTAGTTCTCTCTCTTCTTTTATTAAAATTTTCTATCTCTTTATTTTTCTTTTTTTGTCTCCCTTAATTAAGGTTTCCTATCTTCTCTTTCTTTCTCTTTTCTTTAACCTATAGACCTTCACTTTTCTCTTTCTATCATTTATTGCATATTTTTTCAGATTTTTCTCTTTCTTCTTGATGAACTCATAGTTATCGAAAATGGAAAAAATTGTTCAGAAAATGAAATAAAATTGAAGATCAGAAATGGGCACCAAGGCAAGTGAGGAGAAAGAAAATGGAACGCAACATGCTTATAGTCTTGGAAAAATAATAATACTGCTCAATTTTGTACTTAAATACTATGAAATATTTTACAATACAATTGAACTATTTGTAATCAATTATAAGCACATGACAAAAGCAATGAGAAGGATTATTCATAGCATTTACACATGACATAAAAGTATTCATTGATGGTGAAAAGATTATAGGACAATATTAACATTATTAGGAAACTGATACGAGAGAGACAATAAAGAATAGCCATCAATTATCTAAAGAAGCATATTTGATATTTCACGTAAATAAAATAGCTATATCATGTGAGGTTTTCAAGGCAACAACATACAAACGATCAAAGAATATTGTTTAACCAACAACTTAACATTTTGGATCAGAAAACATAAGAGAAGAGAAATTATACACCATTCAATAACAATTCTTATGTGCGTTATGAAGGCTTACTTTCTTTCATTTTTTTTTGGTGATGAGGCTATATTGAATCCACCACAAGTGATCAAATGCATTCCATGCGTGTTATAAAGTTATAATTGTGTTACAGTATATTTTTATTGTAGCAAAGAAAAAAGAAAAAAAAAAGCGATCTCGCAACTATGAATTTGTGAAGAAGAAGAAAAAATCTGTAATCTCGCAATAGGATCACAATTTGTGAGAGAATTTGAATATATGAACTAGTTATAATCAGGCTCATACCCTTTTGGAATTTTATTATTTTTTCAGTCATCTAAGACAGCCGTTAATGTAGTTTTAGTCAACAATATTAATGTCGTAATACAAAATTTGAAGCTTTAAAGTATAAGTACACAAATATATGCTTTCAGGAAATGTAATTTTACCCTGTAAAATTTCTATTCGTATTAAAAAGGAATATGGGTTTTTGAGTTTTGACACAAATAACGCGGAATAATTTTATTTATTTTTGCAATTGATAGGATCACATTCCAAATTGATGTTAACTGCAATGGAGAACATCTAATTGTTAATGGCTTGGACAAAAACCGTTATGGTTATCTAAAAATGTTGGACTACTTCACCGAACACTAATTAATTTCAGGATGGAACCTCGGGTGACTCCATCTTAAATGGGCTTGCAGATGTCCAATCTATCTAGGGGGATGGGAGAGCTTAAACAAACTAGAGTCTAGTATATATGAAGTGCTGTTTGCAGTAGTTTTCACTTTAAACTGTAGGTTCACATACCTTGACGATGTTTTGGACTCTGTAAAATCATTGTTGGTGTCGAGATAGTATTTTGTTAAAGTTATACATAAAATCTTTTTGGTATCCTAATAATTTAATAACCCTTATAGATTGTATGAATGTCTAAAAAAATTTCTACTACTACTAGACATAGGAAACTATGAGTTACATTCTTATAAATTATGTGAAAATGTCATTTCCTCCATGTGCTGAGCCATAAATTCCGAATTCCTACACGTGTTTTTAGTATTACCTAGATTGCCCCATAGCTTTCTAACACCGTTTACAAACTAGTGCTTAAAAAAAAAAACACCATCGGCCCTCATCCACAAGGATCCAGATCCTCTCCTAGTCACTGGTGTCTCTTAGTGACTAAGAGGTGGACTGTGAAATGTTAAATTTAAATGGAATGATTTTAGCCGTCATTTTAAAAATAGGGCTTCAGTTTCAAAATTCAAAAACATGTTTTCTTACACCTTTTTTTTTTGATATTTTTGACTGAAACCCCTTCATCAAAAGTTAAATGTGACTTAGCCCCCTTATTTTTTATAAAGTGAGAGACAAACCCCTTTTGTTAGGGGTATGTCATATTTTCCGTTAAAATAGTATAAAATGACTATTGTACCCTTCATTTGATTCAGTGGATTTACATTTCAGGTGGACATACAAAAGGCCTGGGAGGCGTGCTTAGAATGTCAACATCTCCTTCAAGCGACCCTTTCAGAAAAATCCGACGCTCTACTTATAGTAGAGATTCAATAAGAACAAGTAGCAATTTCGAAAAGGCCTGCAAAATATTTTAAAACCAAAATGCTTTTAATCCATTTCTTTGTTTTGATTCATTTCTTCCGACACCACCGAAACCTCTTTGTTCATCACATGCGTGGTCTTTGATTTTCAACATATATAACGCGTTAAATTAGTTGATCAGCCATGCACTAAACAGAGCAAAGTGATGAAAATAACTATTACCTAATGGTCTCGTTGCTGGCACAAATTAGAACGGTATGTGCATGCTTTAATGCTTATCTAAGTGCTAATCAGGAGATCATAGGTTTTGGTGTTATGTACGTATATATGCAAACCTGAAAGTTTAATTTGGAACTATTTTTGCCAACATTAAATGGCATTATTGAGAATAAAGGCCACGATCAGTTTGTGATCTTATGGTATACGGCACTTATGCATATAAATATATGAAATTGTTGGGTATTCAGCTACCAATGACAGTAGAGTAGGTAGAGTATAAGATCACAATTCTAATTACTTAATTACCCGAACAGGGTAGATGTTCTTGTTGGATTATAAATTTGTGAGACAATTTGAATATATGAACTAGTTATAATCAGGCTCATACACTTTTGGAATTTTATTAAAGCTTTAAAGTATAAGTACACAAATGTACGCTTTCACGAAATAATGTTTTTGTTGATTTATGACTTTGGTCTTTAAACCGTCACCATTTATTTTGCACTTTATGTCGGCCGCCGTACAAAGCGCCTCTAATGTGTGGGAAGTTACTAGTACTGTTAAGTGGAAAGAAAGATCAGTAATGGAAGTTGATAAAAAATATAAGGTTTTTTTCTCTGTGATAGAATGTTGGTCTTTTACTTTGGACTTCTGCACCATTATCTCTGATTTTTCCACCTGATCGTAAGCATTCGTGTTTGGCAAAGGCTTGCTGGTAGCTCATTTAATGCTTATTTAAATATTACTTGCAAGTTTGACTTATCCACATTAATTGCAAAATATTTTAAAAGCAGAATGTTTTAATTCATTTCTTTGTTTTGATTCATTTCTTCCCAATCCACTTGTTTTATATTTCGTTCACATGGCTTTAGAGATGACAATGGGGACAGAGATTGCGTGTTTTCACCTTGCTCCCGCACCAAATGAGGTAGAGATTGGGGTAAAAAATGGGGAATGGAGCGGAGGAAAGAGATTAACTTTTAATTCCCGCGCGGTATCGGGGCGGGGCGCGGGGATAAGCATTCTCCGTCCCATATAACTTCCCCGTCTACATAGATAGTTATTTTGTTTTATTATTTTAGTTTTATATATGTTTTGGAATTTTAAAATTATAAATATAAAAGTATAAAAAAAATGACATTAAACAAACTATTATAAAAATAGAGAAGAAAAATTAGATTATTTAAAAAGATTTTATATTCATTCTTAAAACCATTGCATGCCATAACTTAAGATTTGCTATCATTTGTCATAAATACTTCAGTTTCACTATTGATCAGAGTGAATTTAAGAGATTTGTTCGTTATTTTAATTGTACTTCAAAAAGTTTCAAATAACATAACTAAGGATGAATTTAAAGATTTGCAACTACTATTAAATGTGACATGTGATAAGAAAAAAATTATAATAATAAATACAATCTCACTAACACAAGGAAGTTTTCTTTTTCAATTATAGTTCTTATACACAATGGTTAAGTCAGAATTTATTTTAAATACTTGAGAGTCATTGCCATAATATTATTTTTACTATTTAACTGCAAGCATAAGATTTTAATGAATAATTAATATTTAAACTTAATTTCAAACCTATATTTATATTTATCATTACTATAACTTTAATTTATATTTTAAAGTTACATAATTCAAATTAATTCTAATTCTTGAGGTTTAAAAGAAAAATAAAATTTCCGCGGGTAATCCCCATTCCCCACAGGGATTCAGGGGCAGGGACGGGGCTGGGGTCGAGGGTATAGAATGCGGGAACGAGGTGGGGGATGTTGTAACTTTTTAAGCGGCTGGGCGGGGCGGGGGACAGCACTCCCCGCCCCTAACCCACCCTATGGTCATTCCTACATGGCTTGTAGTCTTCCATTTTCACTAATTTACGCGTGAAATCAATTACTACATATATATACTAATCACACATAATGTTAGGTGTGGCTCAAATTTCAAGTCGAAACCCATATTGAAAACAAGTAACACTTTTGTTCCAGTTAGAGGTAATTTGAGAAAGAAGAGGTAATGCAAGAATTCAATTATTCTGACTTTTTTTTGTGTTGCTATATATCACATTTGGCATGAGAGAAATAGGCGCATTTTTCATAAAGAGGCTCTCACTGAAGAACAAATTTTCAGTGACATTCGTAACAAAGTAAACTCCAAAATTATGTTGGGGTGGAGCTTCATCAACTCAACTATCAACAGAACAGCGATTAACAATTGAAAAATTTTTCGTTTCTGAATTTCTTTTTGATATTGGACTTGATCTTTCCAAATGTGGGATTCTTGATTTTAGTTTTTGTACTGGATGTTTTCTTCGCTATGTAACATATTGCACTTGATGTACCTTGATTTCTTGCAATAGAATTTACTGAATTAACAAGAAAAAAAAGAGAGAGAGAAAGAACAATCATTGTTGTGCGAGATTATGATTAGTTTCCTATAAATAAGGTCTTTTAACTTGTAGGTACATATATGAAAAATCAATCTTTCTACTCTTGGTTGAGAAAGCGTGTAATTGGGTAGAAGAGGGGTTGTGAGCGAGTGAGAAGGTTAGACTTATCTATGAAAGCGTCATTGTTGTTTAAACCATTGTTACAAAACAGTGAAATTTTTCTCAATTTTGGGTCATGGAGTATGTTTAGTCCGAACCATGGGCTAATTGAGTGCATGTGCTTATTCAAGTTATTCAGTACATGATCCGAAGTAAGAATAGGCTCCATTTTCAATAACTGGTATCAAGTGTTGAGGTTTTCGTACGAGAAAACCTGCCAAGGAAGAAAATTTGTGTCACTATCTTGAAATGCACGAAAAAACAAAGGTAAGTATCACGTTACCTTCCTTTGATAAGCGAAAATATCACTCTACCCCCTATGTTCTTAAAACTCCAAAAGACGTGTCATTTATTATTAAAAATGTGTCACACTACCCCTTGTGAGCTATTAAATGACATTTTTGCCATTTTGTAATGCATATATATTTTTTTCATCTCCTCCTATTTACCACTAAATAAAAAAATTAAATATTTTTTTTAGAAAAAAAGACTAACACTCGTTGTCAGCACCTCACCCTCCCCCTCCCCATCCCCATCCCCATCCCCACCCCCACCCCCTGCCCCTATCTGATTGGTGTATATATATATATGTGTGTGTGTGTATAATATATATCTATGAATGGATATATAGATATATATATTCTTTGCTTTTTGAGTCAGATTTGTGTATATATATATATATATATATATATATATTACATATATACGGGACGGGACGGGACGGGACGGGAGGGAAGGGGAGGGGAGGGGAAGGGCTGATAGGTGGGTGGGGGGGGGGGGGATAAGGGGTGACAGGGGGGGGGGAAGGGGGGTGGGGTTGACTTGTGAGGGGCTGATCGGAAGGTGGGGTTGGTCTTTTATTTTTAATTTTTTAATTTAGTAGTAAATAGGTAGAGATGACAAAAAATATATGCATTACAAAAGGGCAAAAACGTCATTTGATAACTCACAGGGGGTAGTGTGACACCTTTTTAATAATACATAAGACTTTTTTAGAGTTTTAAAAACACATGGAAGTAGAGTGATATTTTCGCTTATTATGGGAGGGTATAACAAGAGGCTCAATCAAAGAGTGCACCCACTAAATTTTTTGAATCCTACACTTCCCTAGTAGAAAACGGAAAAACATAACAAGTTTTTCTTAGTGGATTGGGGCCTACTAATCTTTGTTTCACCTCTCATGATAGATTCTTAGTGATACAAGACTAATGGCCTACTAAATAGTGTTCTTTATTTTGTGACATTTAGTCTGGATTGTAATAATTGAGGGATTTATACCTTACTTTATAAGTATTTTGGAGATTTAGATTGTATTTGAATATTTATGGCTTGACTGGAGATTCTTAAATATTTGGATGTCTAGTTGTTATGAGTTAATTGTTCAATGGTTGTGAGCCTAACGGGCTTTTGGAGTTTTATCATTTTAACAAGCGGCATTTCACGTGCCCTGTGCATTTGAAATTTCAGGCGTGACTCTAGTGACCTATACTCTATACATGATATGGGTAACGGATAAATCCCATATTCCCCCATGAGTTTTGGGATAAAACCCAAACACTCCCATAAACTTATTATTTTACTCAGATTCCCCCATGGTATCAAACCCACCCAAACAAAGCCTTGAGGTTTTGTTTGGGTGGGTTTGATGCCATGGGAGAATCAGGATAAAATAATAAGTTCATGTGGATGTTTGGATTTTATTCAAAAACTCATTGGGAATATGGAATTCACTCTACTGGTAACCTACATCGCTCTAATACAAAATAAGGGAGATTAGATTTCTTTGGGGGTAATTGATGTAGGTTATAATACAAAATTCAAGTTTCAGCTAATTTATACATGAAATTAGATGCAGGTAGTCTTTGTGAGTACTTAATTTCACCCCTATGGATCATACCTTATTTACTTCTTTACGATTAGACTTATCACAGCAACAAGCAAAATTAACATCAACAAATGATAAAAAATAATAATAATAATAATGATAATAAATCACAAATTCCATTACAGATGGGGTTGCTCCGTGACAGTGGAGAACAGATCTTCCTGCCAATGGGACTTGGGCCAGTCAAAGGGATAGAAATTCCATGCATACCAGATTGTATGTCAAAGAGAACGTGATCTCATGGTGCAGCATATTGTATAATTTTGTATATATTGAAGTCCTCAACATTCTCTTTAATCATCCTTCTCCATGCAGAGGCCGTCTATTTGGCATCATTCACTGAGGCCTCTTTTAATTGGTGAGGCCTGTTTAAATCATTCACTGAGGCCTCTTTTGATCTAACAAGACATTAATTACCCATTCCCGTAATGTGTTTAGTAAAACATTGATGGTCAATTCTATATTATCCTCTTCAATCTTACAAGACATGTGCACTGCAATTAGATTAACGCGTATGAATGTCGGCCATTTTTAATTGAGACAGAAACCTAAATCAGTAACTGAAGACTAGAAAGAGTGACAAGTCTGATTAAAAACGTCATTTCATAAGATCGGATCTAAAACTCAGAAATCTACAATCAATACAAAAACAATATATATAAATGAATTCTTTATCATACCCTTTGTTTCGACAAACTAATTGAATAAACAAGAAAAAAAAAATAGGGAAAGAAAAGATAAAGCATTTTGCTATTTGCTAATAAGAAAAAAGTAAAATAGCTGCAAAAATAATTTCTCAACTTCAACAAAACACCATGAAATAGCCACGCTTTTCCTCACCTCCTTTAGCATAAGACCATGAAACTCATACACACACAAAGGATTGGTAAAGTAATTGGTAAAGTGATAGAATTTTCTTGCGGAGAATAGATTTGAAAAGCGAGTTTTTGAGAGAAATGAATAGGTAATAGATGTAAAGCCACTGTGTTGGAATTTAAGGGGATATTTCTTGGCGGTTATAAAACGTTAATAAAAGCTAATATGCGGGCGTTTCCTTACACCGTTGACAAGCCGTGAAAATTATTGCCGTCAATGATTTCGAAAAGTGATACCAATTTTCTCACTTCTATCTCGAAAATTCATTTAACCGCCGGTGATTGTATTTCATTGAAATATAAACAAAAATGTATACAATAATGAGATGCCCCGCATGGCTACAATCTTATCTCAAACTGTCTAAATTTACTTTCTTTTAAACTCCAAGCTCTACAAATAGATTGGTTTAAGAGATTTCTCCTAATTTTTTTAATCATGCACAATTTTGTCTTTACATCAAAAACAATATTTTCAAACACTTACTCTTCTGTTAGACAATCTTCGGTTTCTATCTTTCAACACGTGGAACACGAAGGCGCTAAGAAACAATTTGGTCGCAGTAGACTGAAGCGACGAGCAGGCAGCCATGTTAGAGATCCAAGCCAACATCTGAGGCCAGTTAATTAGTAATATGGGCAGGACCCTTACTCATCTTCCATCCTTTCTTCTATAACCTGTTTGGGAAAGAGCAATGATAAAAGATGTGGTCCCTATCCCTAATGTAACCACGACACAACACACAGAGAAAATCAACGTTAATGCCCAATAAATTCAACTTTTCTTGGTCCGCATTCTATCTTTCCAGAAGAGCCAGGTGCAAAAATTATGTTTAGGAATATGTGCAAAAAAATTGGCATATTTCACGGCAGTTACAAGGAAGCGCTGAGAAACATTGGCCGAGAATGGATGATTCTTTTTGGAGTAATGTTTTTTATTTTTCTTCCTTTTTTGTTTAAATTTTCTTTCTCTTGGGTTTTCCTTTTTTTTTTTTTATCTCCCTTAATTAAAGTTTCCTATCTTCTCCGTCTTCTCATTCTTTCTCTTTTGTTTAATCCCACTCACCTTTCTCTTTCTACCATTCCCGGCATATTTTATCAGATATCTTTTCTTTTTCTTGTCAAATTAATAATTGCCGAAATAGAATAAAAAATTGTTAATATATTGTCAAGTTTGGTTTACAAAAACAGCACACATTTGAGCATATGCAATGCTTCTTCTATTTACAGCTATAAGTGATTAAACCCCATAAAATTTTAAACATAAATTGTATTAGATGTAACTAAATATAAAAAGAATTAAGTTATTTAACAAAAAAAAATATACGGAATTTCTGAATTGCATATTAGACATTCTTCTCATTTGACTTTGCATACTAATGTAAGCATCAATTTCAAATAAGTTACTCTTTTCAATTTTAAACGTGAAATTAATGGAATAAGGAAGAAATATGTCCTTTACATATAAATGTACTAGATATGAAATTTTTATTTATTAATTTTAGCTCCTTAAATACACGAAATGACTTATTTAGTTAAAAATCAATATATAATTTAGGATTTGAAACAAATATATATCTACGCGCAGGTATCCTACTCAAGAAAACAAAATCCAAAAACTCTTCCAAAGCCCTAAACTCCATTACATAGAAGATTTGGATCCATACAATCCCAAAACAAAAAAAAAAAAAAGGAAAAAAGAAGGAAAAAAAAAGTAAATGGATCACATAGCAGTAGCTGAAGAGGCCATTATAATTAAAGATTGATGCAAAAATTCAACGAAGTTAACAAAAATGTGACAAATAAAAATCAGGAATAAGTTAGTAATATTTGTTGTAAAAAATAAATATTAATAATGCTAGACGTCACCTTCTTTTTATCATCCTATTATCACCTCCTTGTTGGCTTGTTTAGTTGGCATGCCAACTGGATAAAGTTATTTATTTATCATGAATTAATGTTATATTAGTTCTTTCTCTTCTTTTATTAAAATTTTCTTTCTTTATTTTTCTTTTTTTGTCTCCCTTAATTAAGGTTTCCTCTCCTCTCTTTCTTTCTCTTTTCTTTACCCCTAATAGACCTTCACTTTTCTCTTTCTATCATTTATTGCATATTTTTTCAGATTTTTTTCTTTCTTCTTGATGAACTCATAGTTATCGAAAATGGAAAAAATTGTTCAGAAAATGAAATAAAATTGAAGATAAGAAATGGGCACCAAGGCAAGTGAGGAGAAAGAAATTGGAACGCAACATGCTTATTGTCTTGGAAAAATAATAATACTGCTCAATTTTGCACTTAAATACTATGAAATATTTTACAATACAATTGAACTATTTGTAATCAATTATAAGCACACGACAAAAGCAATGAGAAGGATTATTCATAGCATTTACACATGACATAAAAGTATTCATTGATGGTGAAAAGATTATAGGACAATATTAACATTATTAGGAAACTGATACGAGAGAGACAATAAAGAATAGCCATCAATTATCTAAAGAAGCATATTTGATATTTCACGTAAATAAAATAGCTATATCATGCGAGGTTTTCAAGGCAACAACATTCAAACGATCAAAGAATATTGTTTAACCAACAACGTAACATTTTAGATCAGAAAACATAAGAGAAGAGAAATTATACACCATTCAGTAACAATTCTTATGTGCGTTATGAAGGCTTACTTTCTTTCATTTTTTTTTTTTTGAATCCACCACAAGTGATCAAATGCATACCATGCGAGTTATAAAGTTATAGTTGTGTTACAGTATATTTTTATTGTAGCAAAGAAAAAAAGAAAAAAAAAAAAAGCGATCTCGCAACTATGAATTTGTGAAGAAGAAGAAAAAATTCTAAAAGATATGCAGTGAATAGTAGAAAGAAAAAAGTGAATGTATAATAGAATTAAACAAAAGGAAAAGAAAGAGAAGATTGGAAATATTAATTAAGTGAGACAAAAAAGGAAAAATGAGGAGAAAGAAAAATTAATAAAAGAAGAAAGAGAATTAATATAAAATTAATAAATGATGGGAGAGAAATAAAATAAGTTTATTTAGTTGTCATGACAATTAAACATGCCAACTAAGAGGTGATAATTGGGTGATAAAAATAGGGTGACGTCTAGCGTTATTCTTTAGTTTTAGAACTTTTGGACTGTGTTAAAATTATGTAATGAACTAGACGAGATTAAAATAACACTAATTACGGACCAAAAAGAACTGATATTATATTGATTTGGCTTAGTTACAAAGAATAACTTAGCTAATGACCAAGTGAAACTAAAGTCAGAATTGAAAAAAAAAAAAGAAAGAAACAACTAAATAGAAGATGATAGGAAATAGAAGATCATGAACGTTGGTCTTTCAAAATTCCACGTAATCATGCAAGTATTTTGGTTTGAACTTGATTCTGTGGCTTTTCCTTCTCTTACTCAGTTGCCCAACTGAGTGTTGTACGTGCAGCAATAACTGGCTGTGAATGTAGTTCTTGGCTTGATTGAGGTAAAAAGGGGCAAACAATATCTTCTGGTGGCTCGATTAACAGAAAGTCCATGAACTCATAAGGGTCATTTGTGTCACTTATGACCTGCATGCTAGGGTTTGCTTGAAAATAAGAACTCAAACCCTCAAGGGCTTGTGGACTAGAGGTTTGAATAGGGTGAGGAAATTAGTCTCTTATAACATCATCAAGATATTTCATGCTGGTAGCGCCAGCAGCACCATCTTCCGGTTTCCTCTTGTGGGAGTATGTTATATCAAACAACCTTAAGCGAGTGTGGTGCAAATTGATATTAGCCTATTATATGAGTTGTATCAATCAACCCTAAATGATTGTTGATCGAACATTTTTTATTATTTTAAAGAAATTTTTAATTTAACAAGACCTCAAAACTTTCCGAAATCAAACTATCTACCCCACCTGCCACTCCCATATTTTCACCAAAACTATACCCGCCACAATCTTGCATGTTCAACCATGGATGACCATAGTCCCAACCATCTTGCACCATCATTGAGTCGTCGAACATGAACGCATTCCCGGTTGACTCAACCGAGTCATAACTCGTTCCCAAGCTCGGCAACTTGACGATCTCAGTGAGCTCCTCCATAGTCTTTAACGCGTCATCGATCGGTGCGATGCTGGAAACCAACGAAGAAGACGAAGATGACGTCGTCAGAGAGATGGGTGATGAATAATTTGACTGAGGGACGTTGTTATGATGTTCCATGTAGGCTGCTTTGAATGCAGCGGCTTTAACATCACGTGGAGAGCACGTGGCAGGTCGGGGTAAAGAGTCAGCTAGTTCTGGGAAGTTAAGAATAGCTGAACTGCCTTTGATGGCAAGGGACGCAGCATCATGGGCCCGGGCCGCCATTTCCGGGCTTGAGAAACTACCAAGCCAGATACGTGACTTCTTTCTTGGCTCACGGATTTCGGAGACCCATTTACCCCAGCGCCGCATTCGTACGCCTCTATACACAGGAGGCTTACTGCTGCCATTATTGTTGTTCGTTTTGCTGCTGCGTTTGGGCTGGTGTTTCAGCGATGGAGAGCCCTTCATGGCAGGCGACGACAAGTTGATTAGATACTCATCCGAGGCTCGAGCTATGCTGGTTGTTCTATACATTTTTAAGGAGCAGAATGATTTATTAATGTAAGTACTGAATCGACGTTGACTATAACCCTTAGCCTTCTGAGCTATCGCTGCGGGTTACAGAAAAGATAGAAGAGTTGTTGTAAGAGAACTGAATGAAGGTAATGCGACATGTAAATTAAAGGCACGAAATCACATGATTATATAGATTGACAAGTTGGAATATACTAGTATTACAAAGGCCTCCAAAATATTTTAAAACCAGTGTGGGGGTGGTGGGGTGGTGTCTCAGCCATGTGTGTGTGTGTGTGAAGATGAGTGATAGTATGTAGGTATTTATTTTGGACTTCAGAACTTTTCTGCACCTCAAATGGACTTCCGACGCTCTACTTATAGCAGAGATTCAGTAAGAACAAGTAGCAATTTGGAAAAGGCCCGCAAAATATTTTAAAACCAAAATGCTTTTAATCCATTTCTTTGCTTTGATTCCTTTCTTCCGACACCACCCAAACCTCTTTGTTCGTCACATGCATGCTCTTCATTTTCAACGTATATAACGCGTAAATTAATTGATCAGCCATGCACAAAACAGAGCAAAGTGATGAAAATAACTATTACCTAATGGTCTCGTTGCTGGCACAAATTAGAACGGTATGTGCATGCTTTAATGCTTATCTAAGTGCTAATCAGGAGATCATAGGTTTTGGTGTTATGTACGTATATATGCAAACCTGAAAGTTTAATTTGGAACTATTTTTGCCAACATTAAATGGCATTATTGAGAATAAAGGCCACGATCTTATGGTATACGGCACTTATGCATATGAATATATGAACTTGTTGGGTATTCAGCTACCAATGACAGTAGAGTAGAGTATAGGATCACAGTTTGTGAGAGAATTTGAATATATGAACTAGTTATAATCAGGCTCATACCCTTTTGGAATTTTATTATTTTTTCAGTCATCTAGGACAGCCGTTAATGTAGTTTTAGTCAACAATATTAATGTCGCAATACAAAATTTGAAGCTTTAAAGTATAAGTACACAAATATATGCTTTCAGGAAATGTAATTTTACTCTGTAAAATTTCTATTCGTATTAAAAGGAATATGGGTTTTTGAGTTTTGACACAAATAACGCGGAATAATTTTATTTATTTTTGCAATTGATAGGATCACATTCCAAATTGATGTTAACTGCAATGGAGAACATCTAATTGTTAATGGCTTGGACAAAAACCATTATGGTTATCTAAAAATGTTGGACTACTCCACCGAACACTAATTAATTTCAGGATGGAACCTCGGGTGACTCCATCTTAAATGGGCTTGCAGATGTCCAATCTATCTAGGGGGATGGGAGAGCTTAAACAAACTAGAGTCTAGTATATATAAAGTGCTGTTTGCAGTAGTTTTCACTTTAAACTGTAGGTACAAATACCTTGACGATGTTTTGGACTCTGTAAAATCATTGGTGGTGTCGAGATAGTATTTTGTTAAAGTTATACATAAAATCTTTTTGGTATCCTAATAATTTAATAACCCTTATAGATTGTATGAATGTCTAAAAAAATTTCTACTACTACTAGACATAGGAAACTATGAGTTACATTCTTATAAATTATGTGAAAATGCCATTTCCTCCATGTGCTGAGCCATGAATTCCGAATTCCTACACGTGTTTTTAGTATTACCTAGATTGCCCCATAGCTTTCTAACACCGTTTACAAACTAGTGCTTAAAAAAAAAAACACCATCGGCCCTCATCCACAAGAATCCAGATCCTCTCCTAGTCAATGGTGTCACGTAGTGACTAAGAGGTGGACTGTGAAATGTTAAATTTAAATGGAATGATTTTAGCCGTCATTTTAAAAATAGGGCTTTAGTTTCAAAATTCAAAAACATGTTTTCTTACACCTTTTTTTTTGGATATTTTTGACTGAAACCCCTTCATCAAAAGTTAAATGTGACTTAAACGCCTTATTTTTTATAAAGTGAGAGACAAACCCCTTTTGTTAGGGGTATGTCATATTTGCCGTTAAAATAGTATAAAATGACTATTGTACCCTTCATTTGATTCAGTGGCTTTACATTTCAGGTGGACATACAAAAGGCCTGGGAGGCGTGCTTAGAATGTCAACATCTCCTTCAAGCGACCCTTTCAGAAAAATCCGACGCTCTACTTATAGTAGAGATTCAATAAGAACAAGTAGCAATTTCGAAAAGGCCTGCAAAATATTTTAAAACCAAAATGCTTTTAATCCATTTCTTTGTTTTGATTCATTTCTTCCGACACCACCAAAACCTCTTTGTTCATCACATGCATGCTCTTCATTTTCAACGTATATAACGCGTTAAATTAATTGATCAGCCATGCACAAAACAGAGCAAAGTGATGAAAATAACTATTACCTAATGGTCTCGTTGCTGGTACAAATTAGAATGGTATGTGCTTGCTTTAATGCTTATCTAAGTGCTAATCAGGAGATCATAGGTTTTGGTGTTATGTACGTATATATGCAAACCTGAAAGTTTAATTTGGAACTATTTTTGCCAACATTAAATGGCATTATTTAGAATAAAGGCCACGATCTTATGGTATACGGCACTTATGCATATGAATATATGAACTTGTTGGGTATTCAGCTACCAATGACAGTAGAGTAGAGTATAGGATCACAGTTTGTGAGAGAATTTGAATATATGAACTAGTTATAATCAGGCTCATACCCTTTTGGAATTTTATTATTTTTTCTGTCATCTAAGACAGTCGTTAATGTAGTTTTAGTCAACAATATTACTATCGTAATTCAAAATTTGAAGCTTTACATAATGTTTGAAAGTACTTGTGCTGTGAAATTGATTTGATTTGTAAATGAATTTTATGAAGATTTGTATTTATAAATGAATTCTCTTGTTTGAAACAGTAATTTGTAACACATGTGGAATTGAAATTAAAAATTATATTTTACTCAAATACCCCTCTTTTATTCTATTGGAATTAGTAAAATTTTAAAATGATAAACAAAAACTTTTGAACTATCTACCAAGTACTAGCATGGACTGTTGATGTCCTGACTTGTTGATCAATTATTTTCTTCGTGTTTTATTGAAAGAAGAATGGTGAAGGAGTTGGTTTGAAATATATTTTATTTTTGTATTTTTGTATTTGAGTCAAAGTTAAACTGAAGTATAAAGAAAAATCTAAGGGTATTTTTGTCCTAAAAAGAAAGGAACTAACTTAAAAAATGTGAATTTGTAAATTTCACATCTTGAGCCAGCATTTGGATAAACTTTTGAAATAAGTTATTTATTTATTTATTTATTCCATACGATGCAGTTGTGAGATTAAATTCTTTCAAAATGTACTGAAATCTATTTTTAGTTGTGTAATTATAATAGTATCGATACTATCATAGTACCACGATACATATATTGTAACTGTACCGCTTCAGCAAATACTGTTACCGCGACTAGTGAGTTGGGCTCTAAATTATTACTAAACTGATGTTGTTAGATTAAATGCAGTCACAACTATTTCTATTTTCTTAATATACCATTTTTAGTGATACTTTACATATGGTATGTTAAATGTATTATTCTGTAAATTGTTAGATGATTGTTATACATTTCATATACTCTATCAAGTTAATGATCAACTCTAGTAAGAGACTCATTGATTCTATCATCAAATTATATTTTATTGTCGATTGAATTCTTTTACTGAGCTTTTGTTCGCTCACCACTTTTGCTTCTGCCTGCTTTCTTTGCAGTTATAACAAAATGAGTACTGCAAACTTTGAAAGGGATGACACCCAGACCAAATGATTTAGTGAAGAGATATCTATCTTTTTGGAATATTATTTGGTTTTGAAGTGAAATCTTTATTTTGTGACATTTGGTCTGGATTGTAATAATTGAGGGATTTATATCTTACTTTATAAGTATTCTGGAGATTTAGATTGTATTTGAATATTTATGGCTTGATTGGAGATTCTTAAACATTTGGGTGTCTAGTTGTTCTGAGTTAACTGTTCAATGGTTGTGAGCCTAGCGGGCTTTTGGAGTTTTATCCTTTTAGTAAGCGGCATGTCACGTACCCTGTGCATTTGAAATTTCGGGTGTGACACTAGTGACCTATACTCTATACATGATCATACGGGTAACGGGTAAATCCCATATTCCCCCATGAGTTTTTGGATAAAACCCAAACACTCCCATAAACTTATTATTTTACTCAGATTCCCCCATGGTATCAAACCCACCCAAACAAAGCATTGTTTTGTTTGGGTGGATTTGATGCCATTGGAGAATTTGGATAAAATAATAAGTTCATGTGGATGTTTGGATTTTATTCAAAAACTCATTGGGAAATATGGAATTTACTCTACTGGTAACCTACATCGCTCTACAACCAAGAAACTAAGGAACAAAGGGAGATTAGATTTCTTTGGGGGTAACTGATGTAGGTTATAATACAAAATTCAAGTTTCAGCTAATTTATACATGAAATTAGATGCAGGTGGTCTTTGTGAGTACTTAATTTCACCATTTATGGATCATACCTTATTTACTTCTTTACGATTAGACTTATCCCAGCAACAAGCAAAATTAACATCAACAAAGGATAAAAAAAAAATAATAATAATGATAATAAATCACAAATTCCATTACAGATGGGTTGCTCCGTGACAGTGGAGAACAGATCTTCCTGCCAATGGGACTTGGGCCAGTCAAAGGGATAGAAATTCCATGCATATAAGATTGTATGTCAAAGAGAAAGTGATCTCATGGTGCAGCATATTGTATAATTTTGTATATATTGAAGTCCTCAACATTCTCTTTAATCATCCTTCTCCATGCAGAGGCCGTCTATTTGGCATTATTCACTGAGGCCTCTTTTAATTGGTGAGGCCTGTTTAAATCATTCACTGAGGCCTCTTTTGATCTAACAAGACATTAATTACCCATTCCCGTAATGTGTTTAGTAAAACATTGATGGTCAATTCTATCTTATTCTCTTCAATCTTACAAGACATGTGCACTGCAATTAGATTAACGCGTATGAATGTCGGCCATTTCTAATTGAGACAGAAACCTAAATCAGTAACTGAAGACTAGAAAGAGTGACAAGTCCGAACAAAATTGTCATTTCATAAGATCGGATCTAAAACTCAGAAATCTACAATCAATACAAAAACAATATATATAAATGAATTCTTTATCATACCCTTTGTTTCGATAAACTAATTGAATAAACAAGAAAAAAAAATAGGGAAAGAAAAGATAAAGCATTTTGCTATTTGCTAATAAGAGAAAAAGTAAAATAGCTGCAAAAAGAATTTCTCAACTTCAACAAAACACCATGAAATAGCCACGCTTTTTCTCACCTCCTTTAGCATAACACCATGAAACTCATACACACACGAAGGATAGGTAAAGTAATTGGTAAAGTGATAGAATTTTCTTGCGGAGAATAGATTTGAAGAGCGAGTATTTGAGAGAAATGAATAGGTAATAGATGTAAAGCCACTGTGTTGGAATTTAAGGGGATATTTCTTGGCGGTTATAAAACGTCAATAAAAGCTAATATGCGGGCGCTTCCTTACACCGTTGACAAGCCGTGAAAATTATTGCCGTAAATGATTTCGAAAAGTGACGTCAATTTGCTCACTTCTATCTCGAAAATTCATTTAACCGCCGGTCATTGTATTTCATTGAAATATAAACAAAAATGTATACAATAATGAGATGCCCCGCATGGCTACAATCTTATCTCAAACTGTCTAAATTTACTTTATTCTAAACTCTAAGCTCTACAAATAGATTGGTTTAAGAGATTTTTCCTAATTTTTTTAATCATGCACAATTTTGTCTTTACATCAAAAACAATATTTTCAAAGACTTGCTCTTCTGTAAGACAATATTCGGTTTCTATCTTTCAACACGTGGAACACGAAGGCGCTAAGAAACAATTTGGTCGCAGTAGACTGAAGCGACGAGCAGGCTGCCATGTTAGAGATCCAAGCCAACATCTGAGGCCAGTTAATTAGTAAAATGGGCAGGACCCTTACTCATCTTCCATCCTTTCTTCTATAACCTGTTTGGGAAAGAGAGATGATAAAAGATGTGGTCCCTATCCCCAATGTAACCACGACACAACACACAGAGAAAATCAACGTTAATGCCCAATAAAATCAACTTTTCTTGGTCCGCATTCTATCTTTCCAGAAGAGCCAGGTGCAAAAAATATGTTTAGGAATATGTGCAAAAAAATTGGCATATTTCACGGCAGTTACAAGGAAGCGCTGAGAAATATTGGCCGAGAATGCATGATTCTTTTTGGAGTAATGTAGAGTTCATTTTATTTTTATTATCTAATTATCACATCTTAATTGACATATCTAGTTTGCATACCAACTAGATAAATTTATTTTATGTCTCTCTCTTCTTTTATTATATTTCTCTTCCTTCTTTTATTATATTTCTCTTCCTTCTTTTATTAATTTTTCTCTCTCTTGGATTTTCCTTTTTTTTTTTTTTTTTTTATCTCCCTTAATTAAAGTTTCCTATCTTCTCCGTCTTCTCTTTCTTTCTCTTTTGTTTAATCCCACTCACCTTTCTCTTTCTACCATTCCTGGCATATTTTATCAGATTTCTTTTCTTTTTCTTCGCAAATTGATAATTGCCGAAAATAAAAAAAAAATTGTTAATATATTGTCAATTTTGGTTTACAAAAACAGCACACATTTGAGCATATTCAATGCTTCTTCTATTTACAGCTATAAATGATTAAACCCCATAAAATTTTAAACATAAATTGTATTAGATGTCACTAAATATATACAGAATTAAGTTATTTAACAAAAAGAAATATACGGAATTTCTGAATTGCATATTAGACATTCTTCTCATTTGACTTTGCATACTAATGTAAGCATCAATTTCAAATAAGTTACACTTTTCAATTTTAAACGTGAAATTAATGGAATAAGGAAGAAATATGTCCTTTACATATAAATGTACTAAATATGAAATTTTTATTTATTAATTTTAGCTCCTTAAATACACGAAATGACTTATTTAGTTAAAAATCAATATATAATTTAGGATTTGAAACAAATAGATATCAATGCGTGGGTACCCTCCTCAAGAAAACAAAATCCAAAAAACTCTTCCAAAGCCCTAAACTCCATTACATAGAAGATTTGCATCCATACAATCCCAAAACAAAAAAAAGGAAAAAAGAAGGAAAAAAAAGTAAATGGATCACATAGCAGTAGCTGAAGAGGCCATTATAATTAAAGATTGATGCAAAAATTCAACGAAGTTAACAAAAATGTGACAAATAAAAATCAGGAATAAGTTAGTAATATTTGTTGTCAAAAACAAATATTAATAATGCTAGACGTCACCTTCTTTTTATCATCCTATTATCACCTCCTAGTTGACTTGTTTAGTTGGCATGCCAACTGGATAAAGTTATTTATTTCTGATGAATTAATGTTATATTAGTTCTCTCTCTTCTTTTATTAAAATTTTCTATCTCTTTATTTTTCTTTTTTTGTCTCCCTTAATTAAGGTTTCCTATCTTCTCTTTCTTTCTCTTTTCTTTAACCTATAGACCTTCACTTTTCTCTTTCTATCATTTATTGCATATTTTTTCAGATTTTTCTCTTTCTTCTTGATGAACTCATAGTTATTGAAAATGGAAAAAATTGTTCAGAAAATGAAATAAAATTGAAGATAAGAAATGGGCACCAAGGCAAGTGAGGAGAAAGAAAATGGAACGCAACATGCTTATTATAGTCTTGGAAAAATAATAATACTGCTCAATTTTGTACTTAAATACTATGAAATATTTTACAATACAATTGAACTATTTGTAATCAATTATAAGCACATGACAAAAGCAATGAGAATGATTATTCATAGCATTTACACATGACATAAAAGTATTCATTGATGGTGAAAAGATTATAGGACAATATTAACATTATTACGAAACTGATACGAGAGAGACAATAAAGAATAGCCATCAATTATCTAAAGAAGCATATTTGATATTTCACGTAAATAAAATAGCTATATCATGTGAGGTTTTCAAGGCAACAACATACAAACGATCAAAGAATATTGTTTATCCAACAATTTAACATTTTGGATCAGAAAACATAAGAGAAGAGAAATTATACACCATTCAATAACAATTCTTATGTGCGTTATGAAGGCTTACTTTCTTTCATTTTTTTTTTTTTTTTTTGGTGATGAGGCTATATTGAATCCACCACAAGTGATCAAATGCATTCCATGCGTGTTATAAAGTTATAATTGTGTTACAGTATATTTTTATTGTAGCAAAGAAAAAAAAAAAAAAAGCGATCTCGCAACTATGAATTTGTGAAGTAGAAGAAAAAATCTGTAATCTCGCAATAGGATCACAATTTGTGAGAGAATTTGAATATATGAACTAGTTATAATCAGGCTCATACCCTTTTGGAATTTTATTATTTTTTCAGTCATCTAAGACAGCCGTTAATGTAGTTTTAGTCAACAATATCAATGTCGTAATACAAAATTTGAAGCTTTAAAGTATAAGTACACAAATATATGCTTTCAGGAAATGTAATTTTACCCTGTAAAATTTCTATTCGTATTAAAAAGGAATATGGGTTTTTGAGTTTTGACACAAATAACGCGGAATAATTTTATTTATTTTTGCAATTGATAGGATCACATTCCAAATTGATGTTAACTGCAATGGGGAACATCTAATTGTTAATGGCTTGGACAAAAACCGTTATGGTCATCTAAAAATGTTGGACTACTTCACCGAATACTAATTAATTTCAGGATGGAACCTCGGGTGACTCCATCTTAAATGGGCTTGCAGATGTCCAATCTATCTAGGGGGATGGGAGAGCTTAAACAAACTAGAGTCTAGTATATATGAAGTGCTGTTTGCAGTAGTTTTCACTTTAAACTGTAGGTTCACATACCTTGACGATGTTTTGGACTCTGTAAAATCATTGTTGGTGTCGAGATAGTATTTTGTTAAAGTTATACATAAAATCTTTTTGGTATCCTAATAATTTAATAACCCTTATAGATTGTATGAATGTCTAAAAAAATTTCTACTACTACTAGACATTGGAAACTATGAGTTACATTCTTATAAATTATGTGAAAATGCCATTTCCTCCATGTGCTAAGCCATAAATTCCGAATTCCTACACGTGTTTTTAGTATTACCTAGATTGCCCCATAGCTTTCTAACACCGTTTACAAACTAGTGCTTAAAAAAAAAACACCATCGGCCCTCATCCACAAGGATCCAGATCCTCTCCTAAGCAATGGTGTCTCGTAGTGACTAAGAGGTGGACTGTGAAATGTTAAATTTAAATGGAATGATTTTAGCCGTCATTTTAAAAATAGGGCTTCAGTTTCAAAATTCAAAAACATGTTTTCTTACACCTTTTTTTTTGGATATTTTTGACTGAAACCCCTTCATCAAAAGTTAAATGTGACTTAAACGCCTTATTTTTTATAAAGTGAGAGACAAACCCCTTTTGTTAGTGGTATGTCATATTTTCCGTTAAAATAGTATAAAATGACTATTGTACCCTTCATTTGATTCAGTGGCTTTACATTTCAGGTGGACATACAAAAGGCCTGGGAGGCGTGCTTAGAATGTCAACATCTCCTTCAAGCGACCCTTTCAGAAAAATCCGACGCTCTACTTATAGTAGAGATTCAATAAGAACAAGTAGCAATTTCGAAAAGGCCTGCAAAATATTTTAAAACCAAAATGCTTTTAATCCATTTCTTTGTTTTGATTCATTTCTTCCGACACCACCAAAACCTCTTTGTTCATCACATGCATGCTCTTCATTTTCAACGTATATAACGCGTTAAATTAATTGATCAGCCATGCACAAAACAGAGCAAAGTGATGAAAATAACTATTACCTAATGGTCTCGTTGCTGGTACAAATTAGAATGGTATGTGCTTGCTTTAATGCTTATCTAAGTGCTAATCAGGAGATCATAGGTTTTGGTGTTATGTACGTATATATGCAAACCTGAAAGTTTAATTTGGAACTATTTTTGCCAACATTAAATGGCATTATTGAGAATAAAGGCCACGATCTTATGGTATACGGCACTTATGCATATGAATATATGAACTTGTTGGGTATTCAGCTACCAATGACAGTAGAGTAGAGTATAGGATCACAGTTTGTGAGAGAATTTGAATATATGAACTAGTTATAATCAGGCTCATACCCTTTTGGAATTTTATTATTTTTTCTGTCATCTAAGACAGTCGTTAATGTAGTTTTAGTCAACAATATTAATATCGTAATTCAAAATTTGAAGCTTTACATAATGTTTGAAAGTACTTGTGCTGTGAAATTGATTTGATTTGTAAATGAATTTTATGAAGATTTGTATTTATAAATGAATTCTCTTGTTTGAAACAGTAATTTGCAACACATGTGGAATTGAAATTAAAAATTATATTTTACTCAAATACCCCTCTTTTATTCTATTGGAATTAGTAAAATTTTAAAATGATAAACAAAAACTTTTGAACTATCTACCAAGTACTAGCATGGACTGTTGATGTCCTGACTTGTTGATCAATTATTTTCTTCGTGTTTTATTGAAAGAAGAATGGTGAAGGAGTTGGTTTGAAATATATTTTATTTTTTTATTTTTGTATTTGAGTCAAAGTTAAACTGAAGTATAAAGAAAAATCTAAGGGTATTTTTGTCCTAAAAAGAAAGGAACTAACTTAAAAAATGTGAATTTGTAAATTTCACATCTTGAGCAAGCATTTGGATAAACTTTTGAAATAAGTTATTTTTTTATTTATTTATTCCATACGATGCAGTTGTGAGATTAAATTCTTTCAAAATGTACTGAAATCTATTTTTAGTTGTGTAATTATAATAGTATCGATACTATCATAGTACCACGATACATATATTGTAACTGTACCGCTTCAACAAATACTGTTACCGCGACTAGTGAGTTGGGCTCTAAATTATTACTAAACTGATGTTGTTAGATTGGGTGTAATACCCGAGCCCGGAATGTGAAAATTCCTTGTTTATTATTTTGAGAATTATATTTCCTTAAATTCTTTGTGAATTAATTGTTACTTTCTTGCCGTCGTAGCGTGCATTGCATTTAGGGAGCGATAGCTAGAGAACGGTTTCTAGTCCTCAGCAAATAGTGAAACTAGTATTTAGATGACTTAAATTTTATATTTTAATTGTTGCTAAATACAGTCACAACTATTTCTATTTTCTTAATATACCATTTTTAGTGATACTTTACATATGGTATGTTAAATGTATTATTCTGTAAATTGTTAGGTGATTGTTATACATTTCATATACTCTATCAAGTTAATGATCAACTCTAGTAAGAGACTCATTGATTCTATCATCAAATTATATTTTATTGTCGATTTAATTCTTTTACTGAGCTTTCGTTCGCTCACCACTTTTGCTTCTGCCTGCTTTCTTTGCAGTTATAACAAAATGAGTACTGCAAACTTTGAAAGGGATGACACCCAGGCCAAATGATTTAGTGAAGAGATATCTATCTTTTTGGAATATTATTTGGTTTTGAAGTGAAATCTTTATTTTGTGACATTTGGTCTGGATTGTAATAATTGAGGGATTTATATCTTACTTTATAAGTATTCTGGAGATTTAGATTGTATTTGAATA
The DNA here is from genome assembly GCA_037974665.1 of Ehretia macrophylla. Taxonomy (NCBI): domain Eukaryota; kingdom Viridiplantae; phylum Streptophyta; class Magnoliopsida; order Boraginales; family Ehretiaceae; genus Ehretia; species Ehretia macrophylla. Next base: position 9,059,978 of record CM075767.1, on the reverse strand, counting down.
TTTATGGCTTGATTGGAGATTCTTAAACATTTGGGTGTCTAGTTGTTCTGAGTTAATTGTTCAATGGTTGTGAGCCTAGCGGGCTTTTGGAGTTTTATCCTTTTAGTAAGCGGCATGTCACGTACCCTGTGCATTTGAAATTTCGGGTGTGACACTAGTGACCTATACTCTATACATGATCATACGGGTAACGGGTAAATCCCATATTCCCCCATGAGTTTTTGGATAAAACCCAAACACTCCCATAAACTTATTATTTTACTCAGATTCCCCCATGGTATCAAACCCACCCAAACAAAGCATTGTTTTGTTTGGGTGGATTTGATGCCATTGGAGAATTTAGATAAAATAATAAGTTCATGTGGATGTTTGGATTTTATTCAAAAACTCATTGGGAAATATGGAATTTACTCTACTGGTAACCTACATCGCTCTACAACCAAGAAACTAAGGAACAAAGGGAGATTAGATTTCTTTGGGGGTAACTGATGTAGGTTATAATACAAAATTCAAGTTTCAGCTAATTTATACATGAAATTAGATGCAGGTGGTCTTTGTGAGTACTTAATTTCACCATTTATGGATCATACCTTATTTACTTCTTTACGATTAGACTTATCCCAGCAACAAGCAAAATTAACATCAACAAAGGATAAAAAAAAAATAATAATAATGATAATAAATCACAAATTCCATTACAGATGGGTTGCTCCGTGACAGTGGAGAACAGATCTTCCTGCCAATGGGACTTGGGCCAGTTAAAGGGATAGAAATTCCATGCATATCAGATTGTATGTCAAAGAGAAAGTGATCTCATAGTGCAGCATATTGTATAATTTTGTATATATTGAAGTCCTCAACATTCTCTTTAATCATCCTTCTCCATGCAGAGGCCGTCTATTTGGCATCATTCACTGAGGCCTCTTTTAATTGGTGAGGCCAGTTTAAATCATTCACTGAGGCCTCTTTTGATCTAACAAGACATTAATTACCCATTCCCGTAATGTGTTTAGTAAAACATTGATGGTCAATTCTATATTATCCTCTTCAATCTTACAAGACATGTGCACTGCAATTAGATTAACGCGTATGAATGCCGGCCATTTCTAATTGAGACAGAAACCTAAATCAGTAACTGAAGACTAGAAAGAGTGACAAGTCTGAACAAAAACGTCATTTCATAAGATCGGATCTAAAACTCAGAAATTTACAATCAATACAAAAACAATATATATAAATGAATTCTTTATCATACCCTTTGTTTCGACGAACTAATTGAATAAGCAAGAAAAAAAAATAGGGAAAGAAAAGATAAAGCATTTTACTATTTGCTAATAAGAGAAAAAGTAAAATAGCTGCAAAAAGAATTTCTCAACTTCAACAAAACACCATGAAATAGCGACGCTTTTTCTCACCTCCTTTAGCATAACACCATGAAACTCATACACACACGAAGGATAGGTAAAGTAATTGGTAAAGTGATAGAATTTTCTGGCGGAGAATAGATTTGAAGAGCGAGTATTTGAGAGAAATGAATAGGTAATAGATGTAAAGCCACTGTGTTGGAATTTAAGGGGATATTTCTTGGCGGTTATAAAACGTCAATAAAAGCTAATATGCGGGCGCTTCCTTACACCGTTGACAAGCCGTGAAAATTATTGCCGTCAATGATTTCTAAAAGTGACATCAATTTTCTCACTTCTATCCCGAAAATTCATTTAACCGCCGGTCATTGTATTTCATTGAAATATAAACAAAAATGTATACAATAATGAGATGGCCCGCATGGCTACGATCTTATCTCAAACTGTCTAAATTTACTTTCTTTTAAACTCTAAGCTCTTCAAATAGATTGATTTAAGAGATTTTTCCTAATTTTTTTAATCATGCACAATTTTATCTTTACATCAAAAATAATATTTTCAAAGACTTGCTCTTCTGTAAGACAATCTTCGGTTTTTATCTTTCTATACGTGGAACACGAAGGCGCTAAGAAACAATTTGGTCGCAGTTGACTGAAGCGACGAGCAGGCAGCCATGTTAGAGATCCAAGCCAACATCTGAGGCCAGTTAATTAGTAATATGGGCAGGACCCTTACTCATCTTCCATCCTTTCTTCTATAACCTCTTTGGGAAAGAGCAATGATAAAAGATGTGGTCCCTATCCCCAATGTAACCACGACACAACACACAGAGAAAATCAACGTTAATGCCCTATAAAATCAACTTTTCTTGGTCCGCATTCTATCTTTCCAGAAGAGTCAGGTGCAAAAAATATGTTTTGGTGCAAAAAGATGGGGTCCCTATCCTCAAAAAATATGTTTAGGAATATGTGCAAAAAAATTGGCATATTTCACGGCAGTTACAAGGAAGCGCTGAGAAACATTGGCCGAGAATGCATGATTCTTTTTGGGGTAATGTAGAGTTCATTTTATTTTTATTATCTAATTATCACATCTTAATTGATATATCTAGTTAGCATACCAACTAGATAAATTTATTTTATATCTCTCTTTTCTAATTGTTAGATCCGCGATTTGTTCCCTCTTGTGTTATATCGTTCAGTTAGTATAAGTTTAATCCGAAAGTGAATTTGATATTTCATTCGTTAAAATCTCTTATTGTTAGTTTTTCCTTTAAAGATTATTCCGGACTTTGAGTTATTTAATGATTAAGTTCATATAGAATTGTTAAATAAAATTATTATTATTTTGAATTTTGTTCTATTAAAATGACCAAATTTAAAATATTATGTAATTGTTAGACTTCGTATTTTTTATTGTCCTTTTCAGCTTTTATTATATATCTGAACATGAGTTTGATTGAAACTATTGAATTAAAAGAAAAATTTTTAAACAATTTGAATATAAAAGATTGAAATTTAAAAAAAAAAAAAAACAAAGAAAAAAAAAAAAAAGATAAGTCACTGGAAGTGACTTTTTCGAAAGTCACTTACAGTGACCTTTGAAAAAGTCACTTAGTGACTAACGTCTCTGGTCAGTTGACCAGAGACGTTAATATTTTATTGATATTAATATTTTTTATTATTAATATATATATATATATATATATATATATTTTGAATATTGTATATTTTATTTATTTTCTAAGAAAGTTAAAAGTAGCATTTAAAAGAGTTTGTGTTGTTTTTTTTATACATTTTAGTTGTGGAATTAAATTCCATTTATTATGTAAATAAAACTCCTGTTATTTAGTCGTATATGATTTTGTTTCCAAGTCCGGATAAATCTTTAAAAACCCTATTATATTGTTTGATTATCATCTAAAAGCTCCTCAGTCCTTGTTAACTTTGTAGGTGTTCTTTTATTTATGATTTTCTATATCATAAAATTTTCTTACAGTTGTGTTACTTTAGTTGTACCGATACTGTACGGTACCACGGTACAGAAACTGTAAATGTACCGTTTTAAGCGGGTACTGATACCTCCACTGTATGAATTGGGCCCAAATTTATTTCTGAACCGACACTGCACGGGTTAAATGCAGTCACAATTATTTCTATATATTTTGTTTATGAATCGTTTTAGTGACTATTCTCTTCTGTTCCACTAAATGCATTAGCCTGTCAATTATTAACCAACTGTTAAATGTATAGCAACTGTTGTGAAATTTGTGAATTCTAGTCAGAAGTTTCCTGACTCAATCCTCAAATTGTACTTTTATTGTGGATTGAATTCCCTTACTGAGCTTTTGTTCGCTCACCATTTCTGTCACGCCCCAAAATTTAACACGATAAACCCGGGATGAGACCGCCGCGCGCCTAAAAAGGCAAGTCCTCCTAAGCCCACAAGGCTCAAATCTCTCAATAAAACGAGCTAGGAATCCATTAATAAATAATTAATCCAGAGTTTCTACAGTCCCGAAAAATAAGAATTAAAACTTTAATTACAAAAGAATTCTCCAATAATAATAATAATCATATATCTCAACAAATTCACTCGAATCTTTAGCTCTGGTCACATGATTTCTAGTCCAGTAAACTCCGATCTAACTTTGTTGTCTACAAAGAGAAAGTGAAAGGAGTGAGCGGAACAATGCTCAGTAAATAGATTTATCCCGAAGAAAGCGATAGTTCAAAGATCAATAAAATAGCCAAATAATCACGAAATAAAATCAGGAACTACGGGACACTATAACAAGCCGTGGCTACTTTACAGCAGCGCGGTCACAAGTTCAGATTCACAATTCTCAATAGTCGATAACAGTAGTCGACAACAAGAGACGGCTAATTAACTCCTAGCCGCATAGGATTCGATACACAACTTGTATAGTTCGTAGGACCTGAATCAAAGGCTCAGATTGATTTATCAGAATGATCAATACAGATAACTGAACAAGAATCACGAACGAATGACAGAATAACAAACTGAACAATATTTGCAGAATAACAAATTGGGTAAATCAAAAGAAATAGGTAAACTACTTACCGAAATTAACCAAAAGCTTTAGATGCCAAAAGTCACCAAATCCAAATAATAGAAGTTAGAGTTCCTAATTTCTTAAGCTAGCCTTGCACGGCTCACTGCAAGTTTCATTCTTCTGCTTTATATCAAAACTAAAGACTAAACTAAAGCAAAGATGTCTTTGCAACAAATGTTTGGATGACGTTTAATTTATAGCCATAAGCATCTGAAAATGAACTTGATCATTATTTCTCCTTTGCAATTCTTTATTCTTGTAGCGGGAGGACAACTAAGACCACCATTTCATGTTTTCACTTTTGCCATTAATATAACATTGCCTATCTTAGTTTATTATTTTATTCTTAAAGGTAAGTTAAATTACTACTTTACAAAATTAGCTAAAGCCAACAATTATAAATATTTATCATTTTAAAATATTATCACCTACACTATGATGATAAACATTATTTATCTTGGTATGATCTTGTCCTTCATTTACTTTCTTTAGCCAAAAGTAAAGATCTCAAAGTAGTGCACTGAATCAGCAAGAATCCTTTGCTAAATTTGGTCTATAAATTAATACACCACTATATTAATGTTTTATTTATTATTATTAAAATATTAAGGTATTACAATTAACGTAGATCTAAATACATAAAATAAATTTAATCTAATTAAATTTAATTTACGTAAGTTTAGGATTATCTCTTGAAGAGTAGATCAAGGAAGAATCTGAAGCAAGCTCCCCACGCGTGGAGCCTTCAAGATTCATCCACACAAAATCTGTGCTTGTTAATTGGATCTCACCCTCACTAGATTTTTAGAGAAATCCTATATCTATTCTGACTTATGAATTGTGCTAACTTTTCCTAACATAATAGTACAATATATAAGAAACACATATGACCTAGGGTCATATGCGGACTGGTATTAAGCTAACCAGTCTGGAGCTTCATAATAACCAGATCATTATCTAATTTCTACGAGCCTGATTAAATTAAGATTTAGGACGATCCTAAATTTAATATATTTTTCTCTAATCCAATTAATCTACAAATTCCATTTGTGTGTGACCTCTTGGGTTCACCATTAATCGGTAGTGAACAATTAATTCCACTAATTAATTAAATTAGAACTCTTTCTAATTAATTCACAAATCATGAGTGACATCTAGCAGTATATTGCAACTACCCAATTAAAGATGAAGTGCAAGTATGCAAACCCATTAGTAATTTCTATGCAATCAAATCCTACTGTCTTAATTATCCCTATCGAGCCAGAGTCATGGATTGTGTCGTCAAACTCTATTACTCGATCATATGTCGAAATCCAATTAGTTAGTAACTGATGAATAATCCATGAAACGACTTTCACTATTCCACCTTGGTCAAGGATTTCAAGTCATTTAATTAATTTGATTGCATAGGATTCCCAGTTGACAATTTCCGTATCTACACACACAATCTTGCATGACGAAATATATTATAACCACTGAATACATTGTCTAATCCGTAATTAGGACTAGCTTAATTGCACCAACAAATCATGATATTCCTAATCATGAGATAATCGTAGTGTCTCAGGTTTGAAGATTAATCACATGATTACATAATACGATGAATTATTAACATTCTATGTAATTCGTTGTATTCCAGTGACTTGTTCGTAACAAGTACTTATACATCTACTATAACAACATGAAACTAATTGCCCAAATTAATATATCATATAATTTGATTAGTAGACTGTAATACGATCTGTCCGGATAAATTAATGCCCAATTAATTTATCCTATAAATGGAAATAAATTTTAAAATATATTTATGAATGTAGATTCCGTCACTCATATCCTTATTCCTAAGGATGAAATCTATAAATAACATTTTAAGGACTTTATTTATTTAATTAAAATATTAATAATAAATAAATAAACTGTTCATATTAAATAATTTAATAAATTAAATAATAATTTCAAAATTACAATTTATTGGTTTTTAGGGCATTATTCCTAACAGGATGAAATGAGTGAGTTCTGGAAAATGTTTTATTCTCACAAATGACAAAAAAAATATTTTTCACTCTTTTTAACTAAAATTTTTCCTTGATCAAAAAATATTTTCTGATTAATTAAAATTTTCATGTTACCAAACATTCGAAAATTCGCAAAATATTTTCCAAAAAAAATATTTTATTGCAAACAAACGGAGTATGAGCGGATCACTTGAGGAATTTTTAAAGACATAAAATTCTTACCCACAATTATACTACATTATGTCAGCATTCAAGATGAGATTATAGTACAGAGAGAGTTTAGTCATTTTAAGTTGTTTTGTAATTAGATGTGTTTCTATTATGAAAAATGATATCATTGTATTATAAGAGACTTGTGCTATTCAAAATCTTAAAGACATCAAGCCAAGCTCAAGCCTCGATTTCAATATCAGTTTACAATTCTATTCTATTATATTTTTATTACTGTATGGATTTTATTTTTAATATTTTGTAATCTTCGTTTCCTTTCAAATCTGTGTTGGTATAAAATTAGATTGTCATTCTAGTTTCAATTACGTTTCTCGTTTATAGTTTGTATTTAATACAAATTGATATATATATTATAGCATCGTACAACGCCGATAATTCCGAACAAGAGAGATGACGAATACAATCGCACGAGTTCTTATGGTATGATATTAAGAGAGCATAATAGTTGGAAGGAGAACAGCGAGGCTACTCAGGAAAATGCTTGCAGCTATGGCATCCTGTCTGCTTGGTGAGGCTGAACCGCCCGCTGAAGGCCTAAGGCCAGTGGCAGCATTTGGGGCTTTTTTCACAACAGACGGTAAAGGTGGCTCGACGACATCTGCCTCCGAAAGGACTGGGTTGGGAGCCTGTTTTGGGGGCAAGTCTGAAGGAGCCACAGCTTGATAGAGACCACCGGGGTGAACAGGACTCATGTATACTGGCAAATCTTTATATCCTAAACACCGATTCCCTGAAAATTAGCCAAGCAAAGAACAGTATTAATAGTGTGAAAAAGATTTAACTTTGATAAAAGCATTAGGGAGGAATTAAAAAAAAAAAGATACTAGGGAAATACTAATATGACTATACTTTACATCTATCTACAATAATCATAAATAGGACATAGTTTTGATATTTAACAGGAGAAGATTGAGCAACAACCTAGTACAGTGATAAAAAAGCATCAGAAGCACTCGAATTTGATATCTTAACGGCCATAACAATCTTATACAAATCAAAGTATATGGATAAAACTATACTTAGAGATACTAAAGAATTTTTATTCGAAGTGGCAAAATAAATTATCGACAAACTTACTTCTGTACTTATTCGCTGTTGCGGGAAAATCTGTTACAACTCCATTGATGTTTTCTGTTGAGGAGAATGTATTTATCTCCACATATGCATCAGAGTAGAAGTCCCATGCCTGAGATATAAACTCATTATTGAAGAGTTGAACATAGACTGGGAGACCAAAAGCTTGTAGCGTTGGCACCACATTTGTAAGTCTGGTGACAAATGCCTCTTGGGTAGGAAAGACAGACCTTTTGCTAACAACCACAGAACTGGCAAAGCTTTTGATCTCCAAAATGGTTGAGTCCAAGATATCCCGAATATCCTCATGAACTTTGTATACAAGCTCGTAACGGGTTGTCTTAAGTTTCTTAAGAACCGAGCTGTCGGTGGATTGAATCATCACCTTCTTGATTGTCTGGTTATTGTAACCTGCTTTGCTCAAGACGTCCAAAACTGCATCAGTCACACCCAATCCTTGTTTTTCAGATAGGTAGGCCGCATGCTGTAAGAGAAGAACCAATACACCGAGTGAGCATTATGGTTATAGGAGGAGAGAAAGGAATTATGTCAAAAGAAATGGAGCTCAAAGAATATGACTGATCAATTTATGCGCTCTACACCCGGCTCTTTACTCAAGTATGGTGCAATTCTTTGGTTAAAATGTATTGTATTAACTGAAAATGAATGAAACAATATGAAAGCCTTTGGATAGCTCAAGTCATCAAGCCCTATAGCAGGCCAGGCATGGAATAGCACATTGATATCCTAAACCCACCATAGCAATGGAAACTGGATTAAAGTGACAAATCCTGCCTTTTACAGATGTTTTAGGTTGTTATGAAACCTTTTCTTATCTTGGGTGCTGGCCCCAACCCCACCGGAAGGAAGAAAAAGAAAAAAGAAAAAGAAAAAGAAAAAACAATTAGCATCTCAGAGAATTTTTAAGAATAGCATCTTGTTATTATGTCTTCAAATTGCGCTGCTCGAAGCTTTTAACTTCTCCTGATGCTTAAGATCCATCTACATGAACAATTATTGAAAGAATACTTCTCTGAGAACTACCAATAAGATTGGTTTTTATATCAATAGCCGAAAAGTTGTTCACCATTATGTCTCTGTCTCCAAGCGGCTTAATGAAGACATTTCCCACATCCATTGAGCAAAATAAACTCTAAAAGTGCACATGAGCATCTGGAGTGATAAGGTCCAGGACACATAGCATAAAGTGAACTTTACCTCTATGCTAATCAAGACACCAGAAACAGAAGTTGCATTATTTGCAAGGGCCAAAAAGTCGGACAATGACACAAAGTTCCCAGCACTTCTGGACTTTGGATTTCGGTACAGAAAATAGTTTGCTGCCCAAGGGTTTGCTATTGCGGCTGAAACGAAAAATGAATATGTATTAGTGTGATGCTACAAAACAATTATGGAAAGCAACGAAAACATAATCAATGCAAGGACACCCAGAAATTGCTATATATCTAAATCGAGTAAGCCAATAAGAGACATCCTGCAGCGGAAGACTGAATTAATGCAAATTAATTACAGCAGAGCATTCCAGTTGGTAAAACTAGCTATATTATCCTGAGAGCTTATTCATGTTTTGCCTGGCCCCAGTAATGGTACAAACCATATAAAGGTACATATCCAAATAATATGGCTGATAACATGTTACAGCTACACACGCCACACGGAGATTAATATACAATTCAAAATCATTTAGGAACATTCAGAAAACTAAAAGGGTCGCATCTTACTGATAGGCTAATAGCCAACCTCAGCAGTTTTGGCAAAGGGCTTCGTTACGGTCAAGAGAAGATATCATGCTTGGCTCCTGAAGTATGTGACATTTGCCAAGTGTTGAAAAGCTATAAGGGCTATGTAATTTGTCTTGTGTAAGATGGAAAACTCATTGCCTGGCCACAACAAACAAATACTTGCATGGCCATAACATATTAACAAACAGAAACCAATTATTAATAGCATTTTTGCTTTCCTGTATAATGAGTTGAGTACTTGATCAAACTAGATTAACCCATTTCACACGATCCATGAAAGTAAGCAGGTCTCCAAAGCGATAATAACGGGCAGATGTGAAACAGTGCCGAATTGGACAAATCGTACAGCAGACTATCAAGCAAGTTTACCACTTTAGGGATGTGACATAAGAATGCACTCTTACAGAAAAATAAAAAGTGTTGGATGAAGGGAAGATCTAAATCACATGAAAAAAGAGCAGTGTGAAAAAAGTTGTCAAATTTAGTAGCTCTTGAAAATCAGAAACTCCATTGTTAAGTATATCCACTACTGTTGTTAAGTTGTAGAATGTGATCCTTCTAGCTTCAGAAAATAAGAGTCAGATAACAAGGAAAATTGGACTGAACTTACGTTTTAACCTCTGAATTTGGCTCCAACTAAGGTTAAAGGCATATACTCCATTCTCAACTTTAAGTTCCGGGATACTCGTCAGAGCATTTCCATATGCCGATTGAGCCACATCCGTTCTATCTAAAAGGTTGATAGACCCCAGGCAAAAAGGGGTTCCATCTTGTGTCAACTGAACAGGACAATCAAGAATATCTACACCATCTGAAATAGCTTTATTATATGCCAAATTGGTGCAACCGGTAGTCTCCACTTGCTCCTTCGGATGAGATAACCAGAAGCTTTGCTGGAGAGAAGATATTGTTAGAGGCTTGACAGCTACAAGTGCATCATCTTATACAAGAATTAACAGAGAGAATGAATCCCAAATTTGAAGCAAGGAAGCATGTATATTACCTGTTTCTGTATCATTTTTACTCATGTGGGAATAGCAATCTGCAAAATAAAAGATAATTTAGGTGTCACCTAGATGGAAATAAGTTTAGATACAGCAGGTGGAGTAAAGCATATTTGTAAAAGTCAATGCCTTGGTCAGAAAATTTGGAATTGTAACATGAATATATGTACAGGAATCAACTAAATAAAATTAGTTCCACATTAAGGATTCATATTTTTTGTTCAATGAAGTAAATCCACAATAGAAATGCAATCACAACCTAAAACCAGCTTTCTAAATCAAAAAGTGAATTTCGAAGGTTTCGAGAAAATACAAAGGAGTTAGATTCCTCTGGAAATCTGTTAAGTAGAGACCACTGCATTATTCTGATTTTCTTTCGGTTCTAAGTGACCTCACTTTCGAAAAACGGATGGCTTATCAAGAACTTTTCAGCTTTCCATCTCTCATAGCATGAGTTTGAGCTTCACTATGCAATAAATTTTATCAATCTCTATTAATCAAAAAAAGGGAAAAAGAAAAAGACTGATATAACATAACATCTTTATCTTTTCATGACGACTAACTAATCATCATGCAGTTCATCAATATATTTTGGAGCATTGGCATCCAAATGTTTATCTTTCCCTTTTTATACTGTTTTTCTGTAGTAGCATGTTGATCCTAAAACTCCATAAGAATCCAAGTGAATAAAGTCCATCTACTAGAAAGCATAGACGGAAAGAGAATCTTTTAAGGCTAATTTCAAAGAAATTGGTGAACAACTGTAATGGTCATCATAGAATGCTTTGAGGTTATCATACCAAAACATATAGATGAATATAAAGAAGACAGAATTAGAATACTCAGCTCCTCTAGACAGATCTTTTTCTATTCCATCAAGGAAAAGTAAAAGGAAAGGACAAATTCAGCTTTTTCTTGAGCTGCAGTCAACTTTAGGCTGAATTGCTATAACATTGCAAATTGTAATATTTGCCTAGCGAAATATGGACAAAGAATCTCTAATAATGAAATAATGAATCCCCAAATAACCCCAGAAAGGGAAAAACAAGGAAAATATGAACAATATTGAGCATCGTAGATCTCCGTGTCCTGAATCTAGAGAGCAACATAAGGGTTTAGCATCTAATTAGCTTGTCTATTATTTTCATTATCCCCAAGTGCACTCGTATAATATGGAATTCAATGAGTAAATCTGCTACATAGCACAAAACTTTGAACAAGTATGTATAAGGTCTGTTTTAAGGAGTAATAACCAAGTAACATGAAGGATTCGACATAAGAACCAAAAATTAAAATAAGTAAATCATTTACACTGGTTGCAGTTAATCTTTCAGTGTTAAAAGAAGTCACTAACTGTATAAATTACCTATGGCCGTTGAAGGGGTAATTGGGAAATCAGAGAGTACGCCATCCACGGAGAAGACACCATTGTCAATGAAGGACAAATACTCAGCTACAGGATCATAACTGTAATTGTAGGCGAAAAGTGCATCATTTGCAAAGTCAGATGCAAAGACCTCAAGACCCGCTTTGTGAGCATCCAAAACAACAGACGTATAAGGTTGTAAATACAGATTGGAATCCACAGGCCAAATGTACGACTTTGGGACAAGAATTCCGGAGGCGAAGGTTTTGATAAATGTAAGATTCTTCAACAGAGAACCGTATGTTTGATTTGTTGAAGGTTCAGTAATGTCTTGTCCCAGAAACCGGAAAACAAGTTTTGTTGGGCTTGGCTTAAATCGAGCTACAATACTTCTCAGGAAGGGCACCTCGGGTGATGAAATATAATTAACTACAACCCTTTTGGATACAGAAATGACAAAGCTTCTCATGCTCAAATTGTGTTGGCTGTAGAATGCATCATGCTGCAAAAAGGTTGGTTGAGTGAATAGCCATAATAATTGACAAAATATACCGTGGTATATTTATGAATTGAACTGCTGGCAGTGACTTTGTAAGTATTATATTGTTTTGCTTTACCTGAATATTCAACCATAATCCCGGAGGTCTAACTTCCTTAGCCACTGCCTCGACTGTAAGAATTTGCTGGGAAATGCCATCGAATTTGTTACTCCGAGAATAAATTCCTTGTGTCACTGTCCAGGATAAATGTTACAGTCAGCACTGATTCAGAAAAATGGGATCTTAAACTGCAAAAGAGAAGGCAGATATCCTAACCACTATCAAATGTGAGCAAAACAAATGTAGCGCCAATCTTTCAAAACATTAGAATAAGATGATATTAACTGCACTGGCAGTGAATCAAGTATCATGAAGATCCATTATGTTAACAAAAACATGATATAACTACCAATATCCTAAGTACTAATCTTCCTCTTGACTCAAAGCATCATTTTCGTTTTTTGCATGGGGCGAGAAAAAAAATTTTAAGCAGGACACAAACGGAAACAAAAAGAGGAAGAAATTAAATTACTTCATCGACCATCTGAACCTCCGACATGTTTCTTGAAAATCAATACACACATAAAATCTCATTGAACAGAGTGACTACTTTTGGGACTTATGACAACTTCTGCGCATAACAGCAACAGAAAAATTGCATTGCACCAAACAAATGGTTATAATACACAGAACATAACTGCATGTTTGTTGGAGCAATCACATGTGAGACAATTAGATGCTGAACATAGAAGATAACAAGAACAGTTAAAGGATGTTATTGTCATTAATTTTAAACTTACAACTGACAAGTGCTAAGTCCTTGAGGGTGAAATCCACTGGAAACCATCCTTTCATAGAGACCCCATTTACAGCATAGGTAGTTTGTTTGTTTCGGAAAAGATCTTTGATGTCAGAAGCATTATTAAGCCTGAGATCTGGAAAGCAGATGCCAGCTCCATCTTTCGTGAGTTGCACATCACACAAGAGGATCACATTAGAAAGACTAGTCGATACTGCTAACATGTAGGCACTATAACTGGAATCAGCAAACAACCCAGAAAATCCCCCACGAGCTATGACCAGAGGCTCATCTCCTGCAAAACCATGAAATGAATTTACAGCAGCAGCATTATGGAAATAAAGATGAGCATACGATATCGATGAAGACAGTAAGTGATTTCAAAATTAATCTAGCTGCTTCACAAGAATAGCTAGCGTAACCATGATGTTGCCAACATGTAATGCTGCACCTGCTGCATCTAACTTTTCTCTCATTTTATATAGGGAAGTGGGGAGAATAATGCGATTTTGCTGATATTCTATACTACTTGTGGTGAGAATAACTATTCAATTTGAATGCAACCATTTACATTTGAGATGAAGATCCTTACCAGAAATGATAGCTTACGTCACAGTATGAATATCAGGTCATAATCAATTACATAACTACGACCAAAAAAATCACCGATTCTTCATGTACAGCACTAACTTCTATAACGGTGAATTGCTGCATCTAATCAAGTGAAGATACCCTCTTCTTTAATGCTAATGTTCATTATCTATGTTACAACAGAAGTAAAGGCATCCCAAAACACAAGGTATAAGCAATTTAAATAAACCCCATCATAAAATCTTTAAAAAACAGAGCAGAAAATCCTCTGTAAAAACTGAACTATTTCACTCCTAATTCATAATATTGATCTTTTCAGTAGAAGCAAAAACGAATCAACAAATTTCCACTGCAAAAAAGTAAACTTTCTCACACTTTGTTCTCATATCCAAAGAATATGTATCATATCATCAAAATTTTCAATAATTAAAAAAAGAAAGAATAAAAGGCCTTACTACATATAGTTTCAGTACTCTATTCTCTTTCTTATCCTCTTAGCTACTAAAAACAGAATTTCACTTCATTTCAAGAAAAAAAAAATACACTACATAATTACATCATAAATTCAATCAAAAGATTCAAAGGGTAAATAGCATATTACCCTTTGTGTTTTGCTAAAAATGCACAATACCCCTGTGTTTTAAAAATTAGCTGATTATCCCTATGTGTTTTGTTAAAAGTGCACAAGAAAACAACCATTATTCCAAAATCTCATCTTTTCCACCTCCACATAACCAATTAATCAAAAAATATATATTTTATCCATTGTTTTCTTATTTTTCTCCGATGATTATACTGCAGCATACACATTAAACACTAAAAAAACAGCTCCAAAAACCAGAACTATTATTCCAGAATTTCACCTTTCCACTTTCACATAACCAATTAACCGTTTAATTAAAATCTCATCTTTTCCATCTCCAATCCATTTCACAAAATATATATATATATATATATATATATATATTCTTTTTTCCATTTTTTCCTGTTATTGTGGGAAATAACACATATTAAACACTAAAAACAGCTGAAAATAGCACAACCCTTTTTCCAATATCTCAACTTTTCCATTTTCACACAACCAATTAACCAAAAAAAAAAGTTTAATTTTCTAAAGCTTAATTTTCTATCTTTTCTACTATTTATCCTATTATTACAATTGAGTACACACTTACCACTCAGTGTCTGCCATTGAGATTTTTTACCAACGTTCAACACAGCCGCCGTACAAACCAGCAGAGCAAAAAGCACTAATCGGAGCTTCCACATTGTCGGCCGCCGCACCTCAAATGTGTAGGAAGTTTCTAGTACTGTTAACTGCTACTTTATGTCCTTATATATATATATATGTGTGAGTGTTGACTATAACCCTTAGCCTTCTGAGCTATCGCTGCGGGTTACAGAAAAGATAGAAGAGTTGTTGTAAGAGAACTGAATGAAGGTAATGCGACATGTAAATTAAAGGCACGAAATCACATGATTATATAGATTGACAAGTTGGAATATACTAGTATTACAAAGGCCTCCAAAATATTTTAAAACCAGTGTGGGGGTGGTGGGGTGGTGTCTCAGCCATGTGTGTGTGTGTGTGAAGATGAGTGATAGTATGTTGGTATTTATTTTGGACTTCAGAACTTTTCTGCACCTCAAATGGACTTCCGACGCTCTACTTATAGCAGAGATTCAGTAAGAACAAGTAGCAATTTGGAAAAGGCCCGCAAAATATTTTAAAACCAAAATGCTTTTAATCCATTTCTTTGCTTTGATTCCTTTCTTCCGACACCACCCAAACCTCTTTGTTCGTCACATGCATGCTCTTCATTTTCAACGTATATAACGCGTTAAATTAATTGATCAGCCATGCACAAAACAGAGCAAAGTGATGAAAATAACTATTACCTAATGGTCTCGTTGCTGGTACAAATTAGAATGGTATGTGCTTGCTTTAATGCTTATCTAAGTGCTAATCAGGAGATCATAGGTTTTGGTGTTATGTACGTATATATGTAAACCTGAAAGTTTAATTTGGAACTATTTTTGCCAACATTAAATGGCATTATTGAGAATAAAGGCCACGATCTTATGGTATACGGCACTTATGCATATGAATATATGAACTTGTTGGGTATTCAGCTACCAATGACAGTAGAGTAGAGTATAGGATCACAATTTGTGAGAGAATTTGAATATATGAACTAGTTATAATCAGGCTCATACCCTTTTGGAATTTTATTATTTTTTCAGTCATCTAAGACAGTCGTTAATGTAGTTTTAGTCAACAATATTAATATCGTAATTCAAAATTTGAAGCTTTACATAATGTTTGAAAGTACTTGTGCTGTGAAATTGATTTGATTTGTAAATGAATTTTATGAAGATTTGTATTTATAAATGAATTCTCTTGTTTGAAACAGTAATTTGCAACACATGTGGAATTGAAATTAAAAATTATATTTTACTCAAATACCCCTATTTTATTCTATTGGAATTAGTAAAATTTTAAAATGATAAACAAAAACTTTTGAACTATCTACCAAGTACTAGCATGGACTGTTGATGTCCTGACTTGTTGATCAATTATTTTCTTCGTGTTTTATTGAAAGAAGAATGGTGAAGGAGTTGGTTTGAAATATATTTTATTTTTTTATTTTTGTATTTGAGTCAAAGTTAAACTGAAGTATAAAGAAAAATCTAAGGGTATTTTTGTCCTAAAAAGAAAGGAACTAACTTAAAAAATGTGAATTTGTAAATTTCACCTCTTGAACAAGCATTTGGGTAAACTTTTGAAATAAGTTATTTTTTTATTTATTTATTCCATACGATGCAGTTGTGAGATTAAATTCTTTCAATATGTACTGAAATCTATTTTTAGTTGTGTAATTATAATAGTATCGATACTATCATAGTACCACGATACATATATTGTAACTGTACCGCTTCAGCAAATACTGTTATCGCGACTAGTGAGTTGGGCCCTAAATTATTACTGAACTAATGTTGTTAGATTAAATGCAGTCACAACCATTTCTATTTTCTTAATATACCATTTTTAGTGATACTTTACATATGGTATGTTAAATGTATTATTCTGTAAATTGTTAGTTGATTGTTATACGTTTCATATACTCTATCAAGTTAATGATCAACTCCAGTTAGAGACTCATTGATTCTATCATCAAATTATATTTTATTGTCGATTCAATTCTCTTACTGAGCTTTCGTTCGCTCACCACTTTTGCTTCTGCCTGCTTTCTTTGCAGTTAGAACAAAATGAGTACTGCAAACTTTGAAAGGGATGCCACCCAGACCAAATGATTTAGTGATGAGATATCTATCTTTTTGGAATATTATTTGGTTTTGAAGTGAAATCTTTATTTTGTGACATTTGTTCTGGATTGTAATAATTGAGGGATTTATATCTTACTTTATAAGTATTCTGGAGATTTAGATTGTATTTGAATATTTATGGCTTGATTGGAGATTCTTAAACATTTGGGTGTCTAGTTGTTCTGAATTAATTGTTCAATGGTTGTGAGCCTAGCGGGCTTTTGGAGTTTTATCCTTTTAGTAAGCGGCATATCACGTACCCTGTGCATTTGAAATTTCGGGTGTGACACTAGTGACCTATACTCTATACATGATCATACGGGTAACGGGTAAATCCCATATTCCCCCATGAGTTTTTGGATAAAAACCAAACACTCCCATAAACTTATTATTTTACTCAGATTCCCCCATGGTATCAAACCCACCCAAACAAACCATTAAGGTTTTGTTTGGGTGGATTTGATGCCATGGGAGAATCTGGATAAAATAATAAGTTCATGTGAATGTTTGGATTTTATTCAAAAACTCATTGAGAAATATGGAATTTACTCTACTGATAACCTACATCGCTCTACAACCAAGAAACTAAGGAACAAAGGGAGATTAGATTTCTTTGGGGGTAACTGATGTAGGTTATAATACAAAATTCAAGTTTCAGCTAATTTATACATGAAATTAGATGCAGGTGGTCTTTGTGAGTACTTAATTTCACCCCTTATGGATCATACCTTATTTACTTCTTTACGATTAGACTTATCCCAGCAACAAGCAAAATTAACATCAACAAATGATAAAAAATAATAATAATAATAATGATAATAAATCACAAATTCCATTACAGATGGGTTGCTCCGTGACAGTGGAGAACAGATCTTCCTGCCAATGGGACTTGGGCCAGTCAAAGGGATAGAAATTCCATGCATATCAGATTGTATGTCAAAGAGAAAGTGATCTCATGGTGCAGCATATTGTATAATTTTGTATATATTGAAGTCCTCAACATTCTCTTTAATCATCCTTCTCCATGCAGAGGCCGTCTATTTGGCATCATTCACTGAGGCCTCTTTTAATTGGTGAGGCCAGTTTAAATCATTCACTGAGGCCTCTTTTGATCTAACAAGACATTAATTACCCATTCCCGTAATGTGTTTAGTAAAACATTGATGGTCAATTCTATATTATCCTCTTCAATCTTACAAGACATGTGCACTGCAATTAGATTAACGCGTATGAATGCCGGCCATTTCTAATTGAGACAGAAACCTAAATCAGTAACTGAAGACTAGAAAGAGTGACAAGTCTGAACAAAAACGTCATTTCATAAGATCGGATCTAAAACTCAGAAATTTACAATCAATACAAAAACAATATATATAAATGAATTCTTTATCATACCCTTTGTTTCGACAAACTAATTGAATAAACAAGAAAAAAAAAATAGGGAAAGAAAAGATAAAGCATTTTGCTATTTGCTAATAAGAAAAAAGTAAAATAGCTGCAAAAAGAATTTCTCAACTTCAACAAAACACCATGAAATAGCCACGCTTTTTCTCACCTCCTTTAGCATAACACCATGAAACTCATACACACACAAAGGCTTGGTAAAGTAATTGGTAAAGTGGTAGAATTTTCTTGCGGAGAATAGATTTGAAGAGCGAGTATTTGAGAGCAATGAATAGGTAATAGATGTAAAGCCACTGTGTTGGAATTTAAGGGGATATTTCTTGGCGGTTACAAAACGTCAATAAAAACTAATATGCGGGCGCTTCCTTACACCGTTGACAAGCCGTGAAAATTATTGCCGTCAATGATTTCGAAAAGTGACGTCAATTTTCTCACTTCTATCTCGAAAATTCATTTAACCGCTGGTCATTGTATTTCATTGAAATATAAACAAAAATGTATACAATAATGAGATGCCCCGCATGGCTACAATCTTATCTCAAACTGTCTAAATTTACTTTATTCTAAACTCCAAGCTCTACAAATAGATTGGTTTAAGAGATTTTTCCTAATTTTTTTAATCATGCACAATTTTGTCTTTACATCAAAAACAATATTTTCAAAGACTTGCTCTTCTGTAAGACAATCTTCGGTTTCTATCTTTCAACACGTGGAACACGAAGGCGCTAAGAAACAATTTGGTCGCAGTAGACTGAAGCGACGAGCAGGCAGCCATGTTAGAGATCCAAGCCAACATCTGAGGCCAGTTAATTAGTAATATGGGCAGGACCCTTACTCATCTTCCATCCTTTCTTCTATAACCTGTTTGGGAAAGAGCAATGATAAAAGATGTGGTCCCTATCCCTAATGTAACCACGACACAACACACAGAGAAAATCAACGTTAATGCCCAATAAATTCAACTTTTCTTGGTCCGCATTCTATCTTTCCAGAAGAGCCAGGTGCAAAAATTATGTTTAGGAATATGTGCAAAAAAATTGGCATATTTCCCGGCAGTTACAAGGAAGCGCTGAGAAACATTGGCCGAGAATGCATGATTCTTTTTGGAGTAATGTATTATATTTCTCTTCCTTCTTTTATTAAATTTTCTCTCTCTATCTAGGGGGATGGGAGAGCTTAAACAAACTAGAGTCTAGTATATATGAAGTGCTGTTTGCAGTAGTTTTCACTTTAAACTGTAGGTACAAATACCTTGACGATGTTTTGGACTTTGTAAAATCATTGGTGGTGTCGAGATAGTATTTTGTTAAAGTTATATATAAAATCTTTTTGGTATCCTAATAATTTAATAACCCTTATAGATTGTATGAATGTCTAAAAAAATTTCTACTACTACTAGACATAGGAAACTATGAGTTACATTCTTATAAATTATGTGAAAATGCCATTTCCTCCATGTGCTGAGCCATGAATTCCGAATTCCTACACGTGTTTTTAGTATTACCTAGATTGCCCCATAGCTTTCTAACACCGTTTACAAACTAGTGCTTAAAAAAAAAAACACCATCGGCCCTCATCCACAAGGATCCAGATCCTCTCCTAGTCACTGGTGTCTCTTAGTGACTAAGAGGTGGACTGTGAAATGTTAAATTTAAATGGAATGATTTTAGCCGTCATTTTAAAAATAGGGCTTCAGTTTCAAAATTCAAAAACATGTTTTCTTACACCTTTTTTTTTGGATATTTTTGACTAAAACCCCTTCATCAAAAGTTAAATGTGACTTAGCCCCCTTATTTTTTATAAAGTGAGAGACAAACTCCTTTTGTTAGGGGTATGTCATATTTTCCGTTAAAATAGTATAAAATGACTATTGTACCCTTCATTTGATTCGGTGGCTTTACATTTCAGGTGGACATACAAAAGGCCTGGGAGGCGTGCTTAGAATGTCAACATCTCCTTCAAGCGACCCTTTCAGAAAAATCCGACGCTCTACTTATAGTAGAGATTCAATAAGAACAAGTAGCAATTTCGAAAAGGCCTGCAAAATATTTTAAAACCAAAATGCTTTTAATCCATTTCTTTGTTTTGATTCATTTCTTCCGACACCACCAAAACCTCTTTGTTCATCACATGCGTGTTCTTTGATTTTCAACATATATAACGCATTAAATTAGTTGATCAGCCATGCACAAAACAGAGCAAAGTGATGAAAATAACTATTACCTAATGGTCTCGTTGCTGGCACAAATTAGAACGGTATGTGCATGCTTTAATGCTTATCTAAGTGCTAATCAGGAGATCATAGGTTTTGGTGTTATGTACGTATATATGCAAACCTGAAAGCTTAATTTGGAACTATTTTTGCCAACATTAAATGGCATTATTGAGAATAAAGGCCACGATCAGTTTGTGATCTTATGGTATACGGCACTTATGCATATAAATATATGAAATTGTTGGGTATTCAGCTACCAATGACAGTAGAGTAGGTAGAGTATAAGATCACAATTCTAATTACTTAATTACCCGAACAGGCTAGATGTTCTTGTTGGATTATAAATTTGTGAGACAATTTGAATATATGAACTAGTTATAATCAGGCTCATACCCTTTTGGAATTTTATTAAAGCTTTAAAGTATAAGTACACAAATATACGCTTTCATGAAATAATGTTTTTGTTGATTTATGACTTTGGTCTTTAAACCGTCACCATTTATTTTGCACTTTATGTCGGCCGCCGTACAAAGCGCCTCTAATGTGTGGGAAGTTACTAGTACTGTTAAGTGGAAAGAAAGATGAGTAATGGAAGTTGATCAAGGTATAAGGTTTTTTTCTCTGTGATAGAATGTTGGTCTTTTACTTTGGACTTCTGCACCATTATCTCTGATTTTTCCACCTGATCGTAAGCATTCGTGTTTGGCAAAGGCTTGCTGGTAGCTCATTTCATGCTTATTTAAATATTACTTGCAAGTTTGACTTATCCACATTAATTGCAAAATATTTTAAAAGCAGAATGTTTTAATTCATTTCTTTGTTTTGATTCATTTCTTCCCAATCCACTTGTTTTATCTTTCGTTCACATGGCTTTAGGGATGACAATGGGGACAGAGATTGCGTGTTTTCACCTTGCTCCCGCGCCAAATGAGGCGGAGATTGGGGTAAAAAATGGGGAATGGAGCGGAGGAAAGAGATTAACTTTTAATTCCCGCGCGGTATCGGGGCGGGGCGCGGGGATAAGCATTCCCCGTCCCATATAACTTCCCCGCCTACATAGATAGTTATTTTTTTTTATTATTTTAGTTTTATATATGTATTGGAATTTTAAAATTATAAATATAAAAGTATAAAAAAATGACATTAAACAAACTATTATAAAAATAGAGAAGAAAAATTAGATTATTTAAAAAGATTTTATATTCATTCTTAAAACCATTGCATGCCATAACTTGAGATTTGCTATCATTTGTCATAAATACTTCAGTTTCACTATTGATCAGAGTGAATTTAAGAGATTTGTTCGTTATTTCAATTGTACTTCAAAAAGTTTCAAATAACATAGCTAAGGATGAATTTAAAGATTTACAACTACTATTAAATGTGACATGTGATAAGAAAAAAAAATTATAATAATAAATACAATCTCACTAACACAAGGAAGTTTTCTTTTTCAATTATAGTTCTTATACACAATGGTTAAGTTAGAATTTATTTTAAATACTTGAGAGTCATTGCCATAATATTATTTTTACTATTTAACTGCAAGCATAAGACTTTAATGAATAATTAATATTTAAACTTAATTTCAAACCTATATTTATATTTATCATTACTATAACTTTAATTTATATTTTAAAGTTACATAATTCAAATTAATTCTAATTCTTGATGTTTAAAAGAAAAATAAAATTTCTGCGAGTAATCCACATTTCCCACAGGGATTCAGGGGCAGGGATGGGGCTGGGGTCGAGGGTATAGAATGCGGGAACGAGATGGGGGATGTAGTAACTTTTTAAGCGGCTGGGCGGGGCATGAGGACAGCACTCCCCGCCCCTAACCCACCCTATTGTCATTCCTACATGACTTGTAGTCTTCCATTTTCACTAATTTACGCGTGAAATCAATTACTACATATATATACTAATCACACATAATGTTAGGTGTGGCTCAAATTTCAAGTCGAAACCCATATTGAAAACAAGTAACACTTTTGTTCCAATTAGAGGTAATTTGAGAAAGAAGAGGTAATGCAAGAATTCAATTATTCTGACTTTTTTTTGAGCTGCTATATATCACATTTGGCTTGAGAGAAATAGGCGCATTTTTTAGAAAGAGGCTCTCACTGAAGAACAAATTTTCAATGTCATTCGTAACAAAGTAAACTCCAAAATTATGTTGGGGTGGAGCTTCATCAACTCAACTATCAACAGAACAGCGATTAACAATTGGGAAATTTTTCGTTTCTGAATTTCTTTTGGATATTGGACTTGATCTTTCCAAATGTGGGATTCTTGATTTTAGTTTTTGTACTGAATGTTTTCTTCGCTATGTAACATATTGCACTTGATGTACCTTGATTTCTTGCAATAGAATTTACTGAATTAACAAGAAAAAAAGAGAGAGAGAGAAAGAACAATCATTGTTGTGCGAGATTATGATTAGTTTCCTATAAATAAGGTCTTTTAACTTGTAGGTACATATATGAAAAATCAATCTTTCTACTCTTGGTTGAGAAAGCGTGTAACTAGGTAGAAGAGGGGTTGTGAGCGAGTGAGAAGGTTAGACTTATCTATGAAAACGTGATTGTTGTTTAAACCATTGTTACAAAATAGTGAAAATTTTCTCAATTTTGGGTCATGGAGTATGTTTAGTCCGAACCATGTGCAAATTAAGTGCATGTGCTTATTCAAGTTATTCAGTACATGATCCGGAGTAGGAATAGGCTCCATTTTTAATAACTGGTATCAAGTGTTGAGGTTTCCGTACGAGAAAACCTACCAAGCAAGAAAATTTGTGCCACTATCTTGAAATGCACGAAAAAACAAAGGTAAATATCACGTTACCTCCCTTTGATAAGCGAAAATATCACTCTACCCCCTATGTTCTTAAAACTCCAAAAAAACGTGTCATTTATTATTAAAAATGTGTCACACTACCCCTTGTGAGCTATTAAATGACATTTTTGCAATTTTGTAACGCATATATATTTTTTTCATCTCCACCTATTTACCACTAAATAAAAAAATTAAATATATATTTTTTTAAAAAGACTAACACTCGTTGTCAGCCCCTCACCCTCCCCCTCCCCATCCCCATCCCCATCCCCACCCCCACCCCCTACCCCTATCTGATTGATGTATATATATATGTGTGTGTGTGTGTGTGTATAATATATATCTATGAATGGATATATAGATATATATATTCTTTGCTTTTTGAGTCAGATTTGTGTGTATATATATATATATATATCTTTATTATATATTACATATATACGGGACGGGACGGGACGGGAGGGAAGGGGAGGGGAGGGTCTGATAGGTGGGGAGGGCTGATGGTGGGGGGGGGGGGGGGGGTATAAGGGCTGACAATGGGGAGGGAGGGGGGGGAGGGGTTGACTTGTGAGGGGCTGAGCGAAAGGCGGGGTTGGTCTTTTATTTTTAATTTTTTAATTTAGTAGTAAATAGGTAGAGATGACAAAAAATATATGCATTACAAAAGGGCAAAAACGTCATTTGATAACTCACAGGGGGTAGTGTGACACCTTTTTAATAATACATAAGACTTTTTTAGAGTTTTAAAAACACATGGAAGTAGAGTGATATTTTCGCTTATTATGGGAGGGTATAACAAGAGGCTCAATCAAAGAGTGCACCCACTAAATTTTTTGAATCCTACACTTCCCTAGTAGAAAACGGAAAAACATAATAAGTTTTTCTTAGTGGATTGGGGACTAATCTTTGTTTCACCTCTCATGATAGATTCTTAGTGATACAAGACTAATGGCCTACTAAATAGTGTTCTTTATTTTGTGACATTTAGTCTGGATTGTAATAATTGATGGATTTATACCTTACTTTATAAGTATTTTGGAGATTTAGATTGTATTTGAATATTTATGGCTTGATTGGAGATTCTTAAACATTTGGATGTCTAGTTGTTATGAGTTAATTGTTCAATGGTTGTGAGCCTAGCAGGCTTTTGGAGTTTTATCATTTTAGCAAGCGGCATGTCACGTGCCCTGTGCATTTGAAATTTCAGGCGTGACTCTAGTGACCTATACTCTATACATGATATGGGTAACGGATAAATCCCATATTCCCCCATGAGTTTTTGGATAAAACCCAAACACTCCCATAAACTTATTATTTTACTCAGATTCCCCCATTGTATCAAACCTACCCAAACAAAGCATTAAGGTTTTGTTTGGGTGGGTTTGATGCCATGGGAGAATCTGGATAAAATAATAAGTTCATGTGGATGTTTGGATTTTATTCAAAAACTCATTGGGAAATATGGAATTTACTCTACTGGTAACCTATATCGCTCTACAACCAAGAAACTAAGGAACAAAGGGAGATTAGATTTCTTTGGGGGTAACTGATGTAGGTTATAATACAAAATTCAAGTTTCAGCTAATTTATACATGAAATTAGATGCAGGTAGTCTTTGTGAGTACTTAATTTCACCCCTTATGGATCATACCTTATTTACTTCTTTACGATTAGACTTATCACAGCAACAAGCAAAATTAACATCAACAAATGATTAAAAAAAAAATAATAATAATGATAATAAATCACAAATTCCATTACAGATGGGGTTGCTCAGTGACAGTGGAGAACAGATCTTCCTGCCAATGGGACTTGGGCCAGTCAAAGGGATAGAAATTCCATGCATATCAGATTGTATGTCAAAGAGAAAGTAATCTCATGGTGCAGCATATTGTATAATTTTGTATATATTGAAGTCCTCAACATTCTCTTTAATCATCCTTCTCCATGCAGAGGCCGTCTATTTGGCATCATTCACTGAGGCCTCTTTTAATTGGTGAAGCCAGTTTAAATCATTCACTGAGGCCTCTTTTGATCTAACAAGACATTAATTACCCATTCCCGTAATGTGTTTAGTAAAACATTGATGGTCAATTCTATCTTATCCTCTTCAATCTTACAAGACATGTGCACTGCAATTAGATTAACGCGTATGAATGTCGGCCATTTCTAATTGAGACAGAAACCTAAATCAGTAACTGAAGACTAGAAAGAGTGACAGGTCTGAACAAAAACGTCATTTCATAAGATTGGATCTAAAACTCAGAAATCTACAATCAATACAAAAACAATATATATAAATGAATTCTTTATCATACCCTTTGTTTCGACAAACTAATTGAATAAACAAGAAAAAAAAAATAGGGAAAGAAAAGATAAAGCATTTTGCTATTTGCTAATAAGAAAAAAGTAAAATAGCTGCAAAAATAATTTCTCAACTTCAACAAAACACCATGAAATAGCCACGCTTTTTCTCACCTCCTTTAGCATAAGACCATGAAACTCATACACACACAAAGGATAGGTAAAGTAATTGGTAAAGTGATAGAATTTTCTTGCGGAGAATAGATTTGAAAAGCGAGTATTTGAGAGAAATGAATAGGTAATAGATGTAAAGCCACTGTGTTGGAATTTAAGGGGATATTTCTTGGCGGTTATAAAACGTTAATAAAAGCTAATATGCGGGCGTTTCCTTACACCGTTGACAAGCCGTGAAAATTATTGCCGTCAATGATTTCGAAAAGTGATACCAATTTTCTCACTTCTATCTCGAAAATTCATTTAACCGCCGGTGATTGTATTTCATTGAAATATAAACAAAAATGTATACAATAATGAGATGCCCCGCATGGCTACAATCTTATCTCAAACTGTCTAAATTTACTTTCTTTTAAACTCCAAGCTCTACAAATAGATTGGTTTAAGAGATTTCTCCTAATTTTTTTAATCATGCACAATTTTGTCTTTACATCAAAAACAATATTTTCAAAGACTTACTCTTCTGTTAGACAATCTTCGGTTTCTATCTTTCAACACGTGGAACACGAAGGCGCTAAGAAACAATTTGGTCGCAGTAGACTGAAGCGACGAGCAGGCAGCCATGTTAGAGATCCAAGCCAACATCTGAGGCCAGTTAATTAGTAATATGGGCAGGACCCTTACTCATCTTCCATCCTTTCTTCTATAACCTGTTTGGGAAAGAGCAATGATAAAAGATGTGGTCCCTATCCCCAATGTAACCACGACACAACACACAGAGAAAATCAACGTTAATGCCCAATAAAATCAACTTTTCTTGGTCCGCATTCTATCTTTCCAGAAGAGCCAGGTGCAAAAAATATGTTTAGGAATATGTGCAAAAAAATTGGCATATTTCACGGCAGTTACAAGGAAGCACTGAGAAACATTGGCCGAGAATGCATGATTCTTTTTGGAGTAATGTAGAGTTCATTTTATTTTTATTATCTAATTATCACATCTTAATTGACATATCTAGTTTGCATGCCAATTAGATAAATTTATTTTATGTCTTTCTCTTCTTTTATTATATTTCTCTTGCTTCTTTTATTAATTATTCTCTCTCTTGGGTTTTCCTTTTTTTTTTTTTTATCTCCCTTAATTAAAGTTTCCTATCTTCTCCATCTTCTCTTTCTTTCTCTTTTGTTTAATCCCACTCACCTTTCTCTTTCTACCATTCCCGGCATATTTTATCAGATTTCTTTTCTTTTTCTTGGCAAATTGATAATTGCCAAAAATTAAAAAAAAATTGTTAATATATTGTCAATCTTGGTTTACAAAAACAGCACACATTTGAGCATATGCAATGCTTCTTCTATTTACAGCTATAAATGATTAAACCCCATAAAATTTTAAACATAAATTGTATTAGATGTCACTAAATATATACAGAATTAAGTTATTTAGCAAAAACAAATAACAGAATTTCTGAATTGCATATTAGACATTCTTCTCATTTGACTTTGCAAACTAATGTAAGCATCAATTTCAAATAAGTTACTCTTTTCAATTTTAAACGTGAAATTAATGGAATAAGGAAGAAATATGTCCTTTACATATAAATGCACTAAATATGAAATTTTTATTTATTAATTTTAGCTCCTTAAATACACGAAATGACTTATTTAGTTAAAAATCAATATATAATTTAGGATTTGAAACAAATATATATCTACGCGTGGGTACCCTACTCAAGAAAACAAAATCCAAAAACTCTTCCAAAGCCCTACACTCCATTACATAGAAGATTTGCATCCATACAATCCCAAAACAAAAAACAAAAAAAGGAAAAAAGAAGGAAAAAAAAGTAAATGGATCACATAGCAGTAGCTGAAGAGGCCATTATAATTAAAGATTGATACAAAAATTCAACGAAGTTAACAAAAATGTGACAAATAAAAATCTGGAATAAGTTAGTAATATTTGTTGTCAAAAACAAATATTAATAATTCTAGACGTCACCTTCTTGTTATCATCATATTATCACCTCCTAGTTGGCTTGTTTAGTTGGCATGCCAACTGGATAAAGTTATTTATTTATCATGAATTAATGTTATATTAGTTCTCTCTCTTCTTTTATTAAAATTTTCTCTCTCTTTATTTTTCTTTTTTTTTCTCCCTTTATTAAGGTTTCCTATCTTCTCTTTCTTTCTCTTTTCTTTAACCCTAATAGACCTTCACTTTTCTCTTTCTATCATTTATTGCATATTTTTTCAGATTTTTCTTTCTTCTTGATGAACTCATAGTTATCAAAAATGGAAAAAATTGTTCAGAAAACAAAATAAAATTGAAGATCGGAAATGGGCACCAAGGCAAGTGAGGAGAAAGAAAATAGAACGCAACATGCTTATAGTCTTGGAAAAATAATAATACTGCTCAATTTTGCACTTAAATACTATGAAATATTTTACAATACAATTGAACTATTTGTAATCAATTATAAGCACACGACAAAAGCAATGAGAAGGATTATTCATAGCATTTACACATGACATAAAAGTATTCATTGATGGTGAAAAGATTATAGGACAATATTAACATTATTAGGAAACTGATACGAGAGAGACAATAAAGAATAGCCATCAATTATCTAAAGAAGCATATTTGATATTTCACGTAAATAAAATAGCTATATCAGCGAGGTTTTCAAGGCAACAACATACAAATGATCAAAGAATATTGTTTAACCAACAACTTCATATTTTAGATCAGAAAACATAAGAGAAGAGAAATTATACTCCATTCAATAACAATTCTTATGTGCATTTTGAAGGCTTACTTTCTTTCATTTTTTTTTTTGTGATAAGGATATATTGAATCCACCACAAGTGATCAAATGTATTCCATGCGTGTTATAAAGTTATAATTGTGTTACATTATATTTTTATTGTAGCAAAGAAAAAAAGAAAAAAAAAAGGGATCTCGCAACTATGAATTTGTGAAGAAGAAGAAAAAATTCTAAAAGATATGCAGTGAATGGTAGAAAGAAAAAAGTGAATGAATAATAGAATTAAACAAAAGGGAAAGAAAGAGAGGATTGGAAATATTAATTAAGTGAGACAAAAAAGGAAAAATGACGAGAAAGAAAAATTAATAAAAGAAGAAAGAGAATTAATATAAAATTAATAAATGATGGGAGAGAAATAAAATAAGTTTATCTAGTTGTCATGACAATTAGATATGCCAACTAGGAGGTAATAATTGGGTGATAAAAATAGGGTAACGTTTAGCGTTATTCTTTTGTTTTAGAACTTTTGGACTGTGTTAAAATTATTTAATGAACTAGACGAGATTAAAATAGCACTAATTACGGACCAAAAAGAACTGATATTATATTGATTTGGCTTAGTTACAAAGAATAACTTAGCTAATGACCAAGTGAAACTAAAGTCAGAATTGAAAAAAAAAAGAGAAAGAAACAACTAAATAGAAGATGATAGGAAATAGAAGATCATGAACGTTGGTCTTTCAAAATTCCACGTAATCATGCAAGTATTTTGGTTTGAACTTGATTCTGTGGCTTTTCCTTCTCTTACTCAGTTGCCCAACTGAGTGTTGTACGTGCAGCAATAACTGGCTGTGAATGTAGTTCTTGGCTTGATTGAGGTAAAAAGGGGCAAACAATATCTTCTGGTGGCTCGATTAACAGAAAGTCCATGAACTCATAAGGGTCATTTGTGTCACTTATGACCTGCATGCTAGGGTTTGCTTGAAAATAAGAACTCAAACCCTCAAGGGCTTGTGGACTAGAGGTTTGAATAGGGTGAGGAAATTAGTCTCTTATAACATCATCAAGATATTTCATGCTGGTAGCGCCAGCAGCACCATCTTCCGGTTTCCTCTTGTGGGAGTATGTTATATCAAACAACCTTAAGCGAGTGTGGTGCAAATTGATATTAGCCTATTATATGAGTTGTATCAATCAACCCTAAATGATTGTTGATCGAACATTTTTTATTATTTTAAAGAAATTTTTAATTTAACAAGACCTCAAAACTTTCCGAAATCAAACTATCTACCCCACCTGCCACTCCCATATTTTCACCAAAACTATACCCGCCACAATCTTGCATGTTCAACCATGGATGACCATAGTCCCAACCATCTTGCACCATCATTGAGTCGTCGAACATGAACGCATTCCCGGTTGACTCAACCGAGTCATAACTCGTTCCCAAGCTCGGCAACTTGACGATCTCAGTGAGCTCCTCCATAGTCTTTAACGCGTCATCGATCGGTGCGATGCTGGAAACCAACGAAGAAGACGAAGATGACGTCGTCAGAGAGATGGGTGATGAATAATTTGACTGAGGGACGTTGTTATGATGTTCCATGTAGGCTGCTTTGAATGCAGCGGCTTTAACATCACGTGGAGAGCACGTGGCAGGTCGGGGTAAAGAGTCAGCTAGTTCTGGGAAGTTAAGAATAGCTGAACTGCCTTTGATGGCAAGGGACGCAGCATCATGGGCCCGGGCCGCCATTTCCGGGCTTGAGAAACTACCAAGCCAGATACGTGACTTCTTTCTTGGCTCACGGATTTCGGAGACCCATTTACCCCAGCGCCGCATTCGTACGCCTCTATACACAGGTGGCTTACTGCTGCCATTATTGTTGTTCGTTTTGCTGCTGCGTTTGGGCTGGTGTTTCAGCGATGGAGAGCCCTTCATGGCAGGCGACGACAAGTTGATTAGATACTCATCCGAGGCTCGAGCTATGCTGGTTGTTCTATACATTTTTAAGGAGCAGAATGATTTATTAATGTAAGTACTGAATCGACGTTGACTATAACCCTTAGCCTTCTGAGCTATCGCTGCGGGTTACAGAAAAGATAGAAGAGTTGTTGTAAGAGAACTGAATGAAGGTAATGCGACATGTAAATTAAAGGCACGAAATCACATGATTATATAGATTGACAAGTTGGAATATACTAGTATTACAAAGGCCTCCAAAATATTTTAAAACCAGTGTGGGGGTGGTGGGGTGGTGTCTCAGCCATGTGTGTGTGTGTGTGAAGATGAGTGATAGTATGTTGGTATTTATTTTGGACTTCAGAACTTTTCTGCACCTCAAATGGACTTCCGACGCTCTACTTATAGCAGAGATTCAGTAAGAACAAGTAGCAATTTGGAAAAGGCCCGCAAAATATTTTAAAACCAAAATGCTTTTAATCCATTTCTTTGCTTTGATTCCTTTCTTCCGACACCACCCAAACCTCTTTGTTCGTCACATGCATGCTCTTCATTTTCAACGTATATAACGCGTAAATTAATTGATCAGCCATGCACAAAACAGAGCAAAGTGATGAAAATAACTATTACCTAATGGTCTCGTTGCTGGCACAAATTAGAACGGTATGTGCATGCTTTAATGCTTATCTAAGTGCTAATCAGGAGATCATAGGTTTTGGTGTTATGTACGTATATATGCAAACCTGAAAGTTTAATTTGGAACTATTTTTGCCAACATTAAATGGCATTATTGAGAATAAAGGCCACGATCTTATGGTATACGGCACTTATGCATATGAATATATGAACTTGTTGGGTATTCAGCTACCAATGACAGTAGAGTAGAGTATAGGATCACAGTTTGTGAGAGAATTTGAATATATGAACTAGTTATAATCAGGCTCATACCCTTTTGGAATTTTATTATTTTTTCAGTCATCTAGGACAGCCGTTAATGTAGTTTTAGTCAACAATATCAATGTCATAATACAAAATTTGAAGCTTTAAAGTATAAGTACACAAATATATGCTTTCAGGAAATGTAATTTTACTCTGTAAAATTTCTATTCGTATTAAAAGGAATATGGGTTTTTGAGTTTTGACACAAATAACGCGGAATAATTTTATTTATTTTTGCAATTGATAGGATCACATTCCAAATTGATGTTAACTGCAATGGAGAACATCTAATTGTTAATGGCTTGGACAAAAACCGTTATGGTTATCTAAAAATGTTGGACTACTCCACCGAACACCAATTAATTTCAGGATGAAACCTCGGGTGACTCCATCTTAAATGGGCTTGCAGATGTCCAATCTATCTAGGGGGATGGGAGAGCTTAAACAAACTAGAGTCTAGTATATATGAAGTGCTGTTTGCAGTAGTTTTCACTTTAAACTGTAGGTACAAATACCTTGACGATGTTTTGGACTCTGTAAAATCATTGGTGGTGTCGAGATAGTATTTTGTTAAAGTTATACAAAAAATCTTTTTGGTATCCTAATAATTTAATAACCCTTATAGATTGTATGAATGTCTAAAAAAATTTCTACTACTACTAGACATAGGAAACTATGAGTTACATTCTTATAAATTATGTGAAAATGCCATTTCCTCCATGTGCTGAGCCATGAATTCCGAATTCCTACACGTGTTTTTAGTATTACCTAGATTGCCCCATAGCTTTCTAACACCGTTTACAAACTAGTGCTTAAAAAAAAAACACCATCGGCCCTCATCCACAAGGATCCAGATCCTCTCCTAGTCACTGGCGTCTCGTAGTGACTAAGAGGTGGACTGTGAAATGTTAAATTTAAATGGAATGATTTTAGCCGTCATTTTTAAAATAGGGCTTTAGTTTCAAAATTCAAAAACATGTTTTCTTACACCTTTTTTTTTGGATATTTTTGACTGAAACACCTTCATCAAAAGTTAAATGTGACTTAGCCCCCTTATTTTTTATAAAGTGAGAGACAAACCCCTTTTGTTAGGGGTATATCATATTTTCCGTTAAAATAGTATAAAATGACAATTGTACCCTTCGTTTGATTCAGTGGCTTTACATTTCAGGTGGACATACAAAAGGCCTGGGAGGCGTGCTTAGAATGTCAACATCTCCTTCAAGCGACCCTTTCAGAAAAATCCGACGCTCTACTTATAGTAGAGATTCAATAAGAACAAGTAGCAATTTCGAAAAGGCCTGCAAAATATTTTAAAACCAAAATGCTTTTAATCCATTTCTTTGTTTTGATTCATTTCTTCCGACACCACCAAAACCTCTTTGTTCATCACATGCGTGGTCTTTGATTTTCAACATATATAACGCGTTAAATTAGTTGATCAGCCATGCACAAAACAGAGCAAAGTGATGAAAATAACTATTACCTAATGGTCTCGTTGCTGGCACAAATTAGAACGGTATGTGCTTGCTTTAATGCTTATCTAAGTGCTAATCAGGAGATCATAGGCTTTGGTGTTATGTACGTATATATGCAAACCTGAAAGTTTAATTTGGAACTATTTTTGCCAACATTAAATGGCATTATTGAGAATAAAGGCCACGATCAGTTTGTGATCTTATGGTATACGGCACTTATGCATATGAATATATGAACTTGTTGGGTATTCAGCTACCAATGACAGTAGAGTAGAGTATAGGATCACAGTTTGTGAGAGAATTTGAATATATGAACTAGTTATAATCAGGCTCATACCCTTTTGGAATTTTATTATTTTTTCAGTCATCTAGGACAGCCGTTAATGTAGTTTTAGTCAACAATATTAATGTCGTAATACAAAATTTGAAGCTTTAAAGTATAAGTACACAAATATATGCTTTCAGGAAATGATATTCTTATTGATTTATGACTTGGTCATTGGACCACCACTATTTATTTTACACTTTATGTCGGCTGCCATACAATGCACCTCAAATGTGTGGGAAGTTACTAGTAGTACTGTTAAGTGGTAAGAAAGATCAGTAATGGAAGTTTGATCGAGGTATATGATTTTTTTCTTTGTGATAGTATGTCGGTCTCTTACTTTGGACTTCTGCACCATTCTCTCTGATTATTCCACCGGATTGTAAGCATTTGTGTTTTCAGTCAGGAAACGATATAGAGAATATATAAGATTTAAGAAAATGATACAATATATATTGTATAGACAATATATAAGATGTATAAACAAAAGAAAAAAAAATGTAAGAAAACGCCCCATTTGTTTTTTGGTGCTCCAAGAATTACGTTTCTGAAGTAAAAAAATTATATAAAAGTCGGACAAAAAAAAAAAATGAAGTTATTAGATTTTTTTTCCCAGTCATAAGATTTCTTTTTTCTTTCTTTTTTAAAAAATGAAACCATATAATATTTGTTTGAGCAAATCTCGTGTCAATTACGACCCAAAAATAAGAAAAAAAAACTTGTATTGATGGTGTAGAGTTAGTAGTTTTATTTATGATTATCTTAAATTTTAGTGAATTGGGGAGGGAATTTGCAAATTTTACAAATTATAGTTCAACTATAACGTCACAGAATAGCGTCATAGTAGAAATTTGAGAGAGCAAGATACTAAAGATAGTTACAAAAAAAAAAAGAAACACATAATGTCTAATAAATTAAATAGTAAAATATTATTCGTAATTTTTTTACATCAATTTTGTTAAATAGTAAAATGTTATTTGTATTGAAGCACATGTGTTGTTTCTGTTTCTTTTTTTTTTTTTAAATATCTTATACTTCCATATTTATCTGCTAATTAAATATGACAGTTTAAATTTAGTATTTAATACTTTCTAGCCATGATTTGAAAGCTAGTTTAGCAAAATTAATATGGTCCATAGATGAATTTTAGTGACACATGAGCTTAATCTGAGGGAGTATTGTATAAAATTGTAGGGAATAGAATTGTAGAGGAGCCATGTGTGTGTGTGAAGTTGAGAATGTGATAGAATGTCTGTATTTATTTTGGACTTCTGAACCTTTCTGCACCTCAAATGGACTTCTGACGCTCTATTATATAGTAGAGATTCACTAAGAACAAGTTAGCAATTTGGCAAAGGCCTGCTGGTATAGCTCATTTCATGCTTATTTAACCATTTCTTGCAAGTTTTACTCTTCAATATTAACTGCAAAATATTTTAAAACCAGAATACTTTTAATCTATTTCTTTGTTTTGATTCCTTTCTTCCCACTTCACCTGTTTCTCTTTCGTTCACATGCATTGTCATCTTCTATTTTCACCAATTTATGCGTGAAATTAATTCCTATATATACTGTCGAGGTTGAAAGTCTCACAGTTGAATTCGGGAGCTGCTTTAGTCGAGCTGGACTTCTCAGGTCCGCCTCCGAGCTGGACTGTCGCGGTCGGCTATCGAACCTGCACAAGGAAAGTAAGGAAAAGACGGGGTGATGACCCGAATTTTCCCCTCAAGCGTGCGAATAATTAGTATGTCCGAGCTGGTAAGTAGCTGATAGCATTTAATAACGAGATCCCCTTAAATGAAGAGGGTGGAGCTCTATTTATACTAAGTTCGGGTCTGACAGCATTTAATGAGATGCAGCTTTATGTCCCATCAGTGCTTTATGTCCCATCGGAACAGCTGGGACTGAGGTCGGGATTAATGGGGTCGGGTCAGTCATCTAGGTTGGGCACTGGGCTGAACGCGCTGTCAATGGGGCACGGATTTGCCCGTCTCAACTCGGAGTGGTCGGCTCACTTGGCTCAGCTCGGGAACCCCTCGTCAATTCCCCCCCCCCCCCCCCCCAAGTCGAGATCGGGAGGGTGAGATCTAGACAGAAGTTAATCCCGAGCTGTGGGTGCCCGACCCCGACAGAGTAGGGATGGCCACGTCAGCGGTGCATGCCCAACGGATGACTGCCACGTCACCTGGCAGTTCTGGCGAGACGCGACGTTTGAGCTTCCCGAGACGACTTTCAGTGATGCCTATAAATAGGGCCATATTTTTCGAGATTCGCTCCATACTTCGCTTTCAATTTCCCAAGGAATTCAAGTCGGACATTAGAGTGCTCGGACAGAACTAGCTCGGCAAGGATCTTCTCGGGATAATTCAGCTCGGACCCGGCATACTCCGCAGTTGAGCATTAGGTACGTCCCGACTCCCTTTAGTTATTCCTGTACATTTGTATTTGCTGTAGACAGGATGGGGAGATCGGAATCAGAAGATTCTCAGGCTATGGAAGTAAGGTCTTATGGTGGAGATGAAAGTCCACCGAGCTCGGCATCTACCCTGAATAGGAACCGTGGCAGATAGAGCACTAGCTCGTCCTCAGGGCCGACTCGGAAACCAAATCACGAGGGGAGCGACGACGACTGCCAAGTTATTGGGGTCAGATTGGTGCGAGAGGAAGCTGAGGAGGATCCTTTGGCCAACCTGGGAGAATTCGATGACGGGGAGGATGAGGAGCCGCTGAATCGACTGGAGGGCATTGAGATACCACAAGAGTTCTTAGCCGGGGTTTCTGCCACCGAGCCGATCGAGGCTGTCCCAGTCAGTGCTGTTCGACCTCGGAGCTCGGCTTCAGCTAGTGCTTCTTCAATTCGAGGGAAGAGCATCGAGCAGTTGTTTGCCTGCTGCAAGCGCGAGTGCCATCTACGGTGCAGATGGCGAACGCAAGGCTGAGGAACTGGTCAGTTGATCGGCATCACAAACTGAAGGTTCCAGGTCGGCAAGAATCGGCGTGTTACCCCCCAGCCAACCACTACACCATATACGATCTGGCCTTCGACGTCATCCAGCTCCCCCTCCCTGGCTTCATCATTGGAATTCTGAACCATTTCGAGCTCAGCTCGGGTCAGATGTCACCGAATGGTTGGGCCATAATGGTGGCCTTCTACGTGTTCTGCTTGGAGAAGGGAGTGGAGCTGACCTTGCACTGATTCAGGCATTTCTTCGTGTGCAAACCCAACCCGAAGCAGCCAGGGTGGTTCCACTTCGCAGCTCGGGTCGGCCACTCCATATTCACCAAGTGGCACTCCTCTAACAAGGGCTGGCATAATGACTATTATTGGGTGGAGTCGTCTGTGAATCCCGGATGTAGGCTGGACTGGCTCCCGAGCCTGAGGAAAACCGCCAACGATGACCCTAAACTCTCGAAGGAGGAGCTTAGAGAAGTTGCAGTGCTCAAGCCCGCGCCCGGGATGTTGATAGACATCGACAGCGTGCTGAAATGGGAGCGAATCTGGGATTCCAAGTTGTTTGGTTGGGAGCCTGACCTCTCGAGGGATCATCCCTACCTGATTCCCGATCCGGAAGGAGATGACGGGTCTAACTCGGAAGAGGGTCAGTTTGCAGAATTGGTGTCCGACCTCCCGTCCCGTATATTAGCTTAGCTTTTTTTAGTTGGGTCTTCGACTCATTTTTAACCCCTTTGCTCTGCTTTTGCAGATATGGCGGACATGAGGAAGCTTGCGTACGCCCAGGTACGGAGGAAGAGTGAGGTCAGTGGCGACGCATCAGCTCGGTCAGGACTGGGCGGCACTGGCCAAGGTCAAAGGCAGTGCCCCAGTGGCCAAGGACGAGAGGTCGGTCCCGAGGTCTCTTCAAAAGGGGCTTCGGGGTCCCCTTTACCGAAGAAATCAGGATCGGGCCTAGCGATCCCGGAGCGCTCTTCCTCCCGACCCGAGAGCAGAAAGCGGCCTCGGCCTGAACACTCTGGGAAGGGCAAGGCCACGGAGGTGAGCCCTCCCGACAAAAACTTCATTGAGGCGTCCAAGGTGGATCGCAACCCCCAGCTGGCGACGGTCCCCGCGGAGCAACTTTCGCTCGACTTGAGGACGACCATTGTTACTGTAAGTCATCGACCATTTTCTATTAAGGTTGTATTTTTAGCTCGGCTGATTGTTTTATTTTCTGCTGAACAGGCCGAGTCCCACATCCTCTCTGTCCCAGGCTTCCTTATCAAGGCCCAGACTCACTGCGTCGAGCTCGAGCAGCGATATGTTGATGCCCGAGCCGAGCTTGAAACCGTGAGGGAGGAGGCCGCTCAGAGGCAGAGAGCTGATTCGGCGGAGGTCGACCGCCTGAAGAAGGAGCTGGAACTGGAGAAGGACCGACGCGAAGCCGCGGCAAAGGACGTCGACCGCTATAAGCGCGAGAAACGGGAGGCAGAGGGTAAACTCAAGGACCTGGTGGAGCGGGTCGGCGTTCAGGGGGAGAAGGCAGTGGAGGCCTTCAAGTCCAGCGACGCGGCGGTGGATTGGTTGGCCACAGAAGACCGGGCCATGGCGAAGTACGCAGAAATGGAGTTCTACTTCCGAGGTCAAGTTGCGGCTCGGGAGAGAGCGAAGACTTTCTTCCCAACTTCCAAGAACGACTACATCGAGATCTTGGAGGTTCCGCCACCAGAATTCTGGGAGATCCCCGAGCTTCCGTCCGACCTGATATCCCAGGCCAAGGAGGTCACTGAGTTTGTCCAGAAAGGCCTAGACCAGGTTGGGGATGAAGCTGAGGCTACCACCTCTGCCGCCGCGCAAAAATAGATTTTGCAGTGTTTCCCAAGTAGGGTTGTTGTAATCTCGCCCGAGCTGGGCTTTTGTAACTTTCTTTCAGTTTTAATGAAATACTTGTTTTGGCTTTATTTGCGTTTTAATTGAGTTCGTACACGTATGTTTATTGTCGTAAATTTTTACTCAAGTAAGTGGGGTCGGACCAATCTTAATGGACCATTCAAACTTAAGTTTTAATGAACCGAGCTGGAAGTGGTTAAGTGTTCTACCATCTTAATCCGAGCCGGAATAATCGAGGCAACTTTATAATCGTTACCAAATTGAACTCGTCAGTCCGTTACAAAATTGGTCAACTTAATGTTGACAAATGTGCCGACCTAAAGCCGAAAAACACCGAGTTGGAACAAAATCCAAACTGGCAAATTTAATCAAATTGTCATTGATTTTACCTGAGCTGGAAATTAGTCCGAGCTGGTTTACATCGTGATTACGCGTGGCCACTGCGTTAACCCGAGTTGGAGTAATTTTTGTAGTTGTTGCACTTGGACCCGAGTCGGGCATCGTGCCGGAGTCTGTCCCCAAGTCAGGAATTCACTCTAGTTTACAAAATTACATTGCATTGAATTCGTACAAGTAATGTTTCGGCCCGGGGCCTTTACAAAATACTTTAGCTCGGGGCCGTTTACAAAATGTTTCGGCTCGGGGCCGTTTTTAGACAAAATACCGCTTCAGATGTTCTGAATGCCATGCATTTTTTAACAGTTTTCCGTTCTTGTCTCGAAGGTAGAAGGTCCCGGGTCGGACTTCTTTCATGACTTCGTAGGGTCCCTCCCAGGTCGGGGAAAGCTTGTTTGTGGAGCGGGGCAAAAAGATGGCCTTCCTGAGTACAAGGTCGCCGACCTTAATAGGCTTAGGCTTGACCTGTTTGGAAAAGGCTCTTTTCATTGCAGCTTTGCTGGCCAGCATTCTGATTTGAGCTTTAGCTCGGAGCTCTTCGGCGAGGTCAAGCTCTTCACGGATTCGTGCTCCGTTTATTTCTGGGTCATGGTGGAGGGTTCTACTGGTCGGAGACCCGATCTCCACTGGCAGCACTGCTTGAGTGTCGAAGGTCAGTTCGAAGGGCGATTCTCCCGTCGCCGAGCTGGTGTTGGTCTGCTGAGCCCACATCACTTCTGGGAGAATTGATGCCCATTGGCCCTCTGCTTCCTCCAGCTTGGTTTTCAGACCCTGCAAAATGATTTGGTTAGTCATTTCAACTTGGCCATTACTTTGAGGGTGAGCAACGGACGAAAATCTGAGGTCGATCCCAATCTCAGCACATTTGCCTCGAAAGTATGCACTATCGAATTGTTTGCCGTGGTCAGTGACGATGACCTTTGGCACCCCAAATCGACAAATGATGTTTTTCCATACGAAATCCCAAGCTGCCTTTTCTGTTATTTTGGTAACACCTTCAGCCTCGGGCCATTTAGTGAAGTAGTCTACGGCCACGAAGGCGTTCTTCTTTTGGCCGACACCGGTCGGCAAGGGGCTGATGATGTCTAGACCCCACTGATAAAATGGCCAAGGGCTTACCATCACTGTGAGGTCCACAGCAGGCTTCCGTTGCACGCTGGCGAACCTCTGGCAGGTGTCGCACTTTTTTACATACTCTTTGGCATCTTGTTCTAAGGTTGGCCAGAAATAGCCGTGCCTTAATGCCTTCCGAGCCAGAGCCTTACCCCCCAAGTGGTTTCCACACACCCCTTCATGAATCTCCCGGAGGACATAGCTTTCTTCTTTGGGTCCAACACATTTCAAAAGAGGCCAGGTGTAGGCTCTTTTGTAGAGCTGCCCGGCGATTATGACAAACCTTGAGGCCTACTTCATGAGTTTCCGAGTAGCTTTCTCATCCTCTGGGGTCATACCCCCTTCCAAGTAGTCCATGATTGGTTTGGTCCAATCTGGATTTAAATTGAGCTCGGCTACCGCCTGTACTCCCAACTGGATACTAGGTTCAGATACTTCGTCCACGTGGACAAGGGTAGGTCGGCTTTCGCCCAAGGCCAGCCTAGATAGGGCGTCAGCCTTCATATTCTCTTCCCTGGGAATCTATTGTATCGTGAACCTTCTGAGTGTTGAGGTCAAATCTTTGACTCTGTTGAGGTAGGCTAGCATAGCACTGTCCTTGGCTTCGAACTCCCCCGATATCTGACTAGAGACTAACTGAGAGTCGGTGCTTAGGTCGATTGTTTGTGCCCCGAGCTGAGCTGCAATTTTTAGCCCTGCAATCACCGCTTCGTACTCTGCTTCATTGTTGGACGCCGAGAAGGTGAACTTGAGGGAGTACTGGTGCTCATGTCGGTTTGGGTCGAGGATGAACACCCCAGCTCCGCTTCCGGACTTCCCTGAGGCCCCATCCACATGGACCTTCCACACGTCCTCCGGGTCATGCTCTGCTCGGCCAGTGCATTCTACAACAAAGTCAGCAATGGCTTGGGCTTTGATGGCTGTCCTGGGTTGGTAGGTGATGTCGAATTGACTCAGCTCAACTGCCCATTTCAGTAGCCTGCCCGACGCCTCTGGCTTGTGCATTATGGATTTGAGCGGAGCATCAGTCATGACCTTAATCGGATGAGCATCGAAGTATGGCTTCAACTTTCTAGCCGCCGTGATGAGCGCGAGGGCGAGTTTTTCCAAGGAGGAGTATCTCGCCTCGGCTCCCTGCAAGGTTTTACTAACATAGTAGACCGGCTTCTGTTCCTTTCCTTCTTCTCGGACTAGCGTCGCCGCCACCGTTGTTCCCGAGCATGCCAAGTATATTACCAGCTCCTCCCCCACCTCAGGTCGGGATAACAGAGGTGGCGAGGCTATATACCTTTTCAGCTCCTGGAAGGCGTTTTGGCATTCCTCAGTCCATTCAAAGTTCTTAGGGTTCCTCAGTATTTTGAATAGGGGAGCGCA
The DNA here is from genome assembly GCA_037974665.1 of Ehretia macrophylla. NCBI lineage: Eukaryota > Viridiplantae > Streptophyta > Magnoliopsida > Boraginales > Ehretiaceae > Ehretia > Ehretia macrophylla. The sequence goes on along the minus strand of CM075767.1, from coordinate 9,018,718 downwards.
CTTGTCGGCCGACCTGGACATGAATCTGCTTAGCGCTGCGACTTTGCCTGCCAACACCTGGACGTCCTTCACACAGGTCGGGGGAGCCAGGTCTAGTATCGCCTGGACTTTCTCCGGGTTGGCTTCTATTCCGCGGGCTGTGACCATGAAACCCAGGAACTTGCCTGCCTTGACGCCGAATGCGCACTTTTCTGGGTTCAATTTTATCCCAAAGCGCTCCATTACGGCGAAGGCCTCAGCCAGGTCGGTTACATGGTCTTCTGCCCTCATGCTCTTGACCAACATGTCATCTACATAGATTTCCATATTCCGGCCAATCTGGTTCTTGAAGACCTTGTTCACCATTCGAGTGTATGTGGCTCCATCATTTTTTAGGCCAAAGGGCATGACCTTATAGTAGTAGAGTCCTTTATCGGTGGAGAAGGCGGTCTTCTCCTTGTCCCCGGGAGCCATCTTGATTTGATTATACCCTTTGAAGGCATCCATGAAGGAGAGTAGCTCGAATCCGGAGGTGGCGTCCACCATTTGGTCAATCTGTGGTAGGGGGAAGCAGTCCTTGGGGCAAGCTTTGTTGAGGTCGGTAAAATCAATACACAATCTCCATCCACCCGAGGACTTGGTCACCAGCACCACATTGGATAGCCAGGTCGGGTACTGTATTTCCTTTATGTGGCCGGCGTCCACCAACTTGTCCACTTCTTTCGCTATGATTTGTTGCTTATCATAATGAAAGTGCCGGCGCTTTTGTTTTACCGGATAGTGATTCGGGTCGGCATTCAGGTGATGCTCAATCACATTCGGGTCAATTCCTGTCATGTCAGAAGCAGACCAGGCAAATACATGCTCATTTTTTAAGAGAAATTGGCTTATACCTTTCTTGAGATTGACAGATAGTTCACTCCCGATCTTGGCTCTCTTAGTTTCATCGGAGAGTCCCACCTCCTGAAGGTCCTCAACCGGGCTTCCTCTCTTTGCGTCTCTCTTTTCCTCGGACAGATCTGGTCCCCAGCCGATTTGATATTTGGGCCGAAGTGAGTTTTCATAACACTCCCGCGCTGAGAGCTGGGCTCTACGAATGGTGGCTACCCCGGCCGGGGTCGGGAACTTCAAGGCCTGGTGGTATGTTGAGGGGACGGCCCTGAAGTGATTAAGTGCTACCCGACCCAAGATCCCGTTGTAGGTTGAATTACAATCCATTATAATGAAGTTGGCCTGCATTGACACCCACTTATCCCCATCCTCCAGCTTCAGGGGGAGGTTGACGACTCCCTCAGCTCGGTAGGACTGCCCTGTAAAACCTGCTAAAGTACCCCTCAACGGTCTGAGTCGGCTCCTGTCCAACCCCATCTGCTTAAAAGCGCTTAGGAATAAGACTTCTGCTGAGCTCCCGGTGTCTACCATCAGCCTTTTGACGGTGAAGTTGGCTATTTCGGCGCTAATCACCAGGGGGTTGTCGTAAGGCAATATTACCCCCTCCAAGTCTTCTGAAGAGAAGGTGAGCTCTTGCATCTCTGGGGCCGGTCCCCTCGCTGGTCCATATTCCCTCCCCGCACAAACATAACATTTTCTGCTTGCCGAGGTCTCGCCTCCCGACGCCAATCCTCCTGCAATAGTTTCAATCACGGCCAGGCGTCCGCCCCCAGCCTGGCGCCTAGGCGGACTCCTTTTCCTATCCCTTTGGTCTGGATTCCGGGTTGGCTGCGGATCTATATACCTCCGTAGGTGGCCTCGGGCTATTAGTGCCTCGATCTCCTGTTTCAAGTCTTTGCATTCCTCGGTGGTATGGTCGTAGTCCATGTGGTAGCGGCAATACTTGGTCCTATTGCGCTTCTCGGGTCGGCCTTTCATTCTCTGAGCGGGAGGCAAGTGGTTCTGGTGCTGGATCTCCATTAGGATCTATTCCCTTGAGGTGTTAAGGGGAGTGAACATAGTGAACCGGGGGTTCGGCTTCGGCTGCTGTGGCTGCTTGCCTCGGTCGTTCTGGGCTTTGGCCCCAGGTTGGGCTCGAGAGGCCTCTCCTTTCTTCCCAGCCTCCTTCTCCTTGTCATCATCCCTTTTTGCCTGATGGATTTCCTCCGAGTGTATGTACCATTCTGCCCGCACCATCAGCTCGGACACAGTATCCACGGGGTCGATTGCCAAGGAAGATGTGAGGGGGCCCAACCTGAGGCCGCTCTAGTATGCCATCAGAGCCATGGAGTCCTCCAAGTTGGGAATTCGGAGGGACTCTTCATTGAATCTAGCCGTGTAAGCCCTCAAAGTTTCCCCTCTGTGTTGCTTCACCAATAGCAATGTAAAAGTATGGCGGGTGGCGCGGCGGCTTCCCGCGAAGCGGGATAGGAAAGCCTCAGCCAGCTGGTGAAAACTTGCAATTGATCCAGGACGGAGTTTTTGGAACCAATCCAAGGCATTGCCAACCAGGGTGGTCGGGAACGTCTTTGCCTTCATGAGATCTGGCATATCGTGTAGAGTCATGTGGTGATCAAAATTGAGCAGGTGGCTGGCTGGGTCTCCATCTCCGTTGTAGACGGCCAAGTTGGGCATTCGGTTGCCGGTGGGCAGAGGCGTGGCCAGTACCTCGGGAGAGAGTGGGCTTACACCGAGTTGGTTGATGACCTTAGCTATGGCAGCCGCGGTCTTTGCCTGCTCGGGGTCGGCTTGAGCCGCCCTTTTACCTCTCGCCGCGTCAAATCTCGGCATCGGCTCTAAGAAGCCCTCCTCTTCCTGTGTCTGTTTCCGCCTAGGCTCCGGGATATGGAACTGGGGGCGCGATGGGCGCGGCACATCCTCTTGCGGTGCTAGGGGGCCCTCAGCCAGCCGGGCTACCTGCTCCTTAAGTTCTTCAAACATCCTCAACATCATCCTTATCTCCGGTGATAGGCTGGAGTTGGGGTCTCCCTCCGCTGCGGGGTTGGTTTGAGTTGCTAGGTGTATACATTGGCTCGCTCCAACGTCGGCTTGGGTTAGGTTTTGGCTGGGCGCCTGTGCAGTTTCGAGGTCCCCTTCCAGGTTGGGCGAATCCTCTACCGGTATGTTGTGACTTCTCGTTTGTACCATGATGGTTTCTCAATGAGTGGCGAAGAGAGTTATAAAAGAACTCGTCGTTCCCACAGACGGCGCCAAACTGTCGAGGTTGAAAGTCTCACAGTTGAATTCGGGAGTTGCTTTAGCCGAGCTGGACTTCTCAGGTCCGCCTCCGAGCTGGACTGTCGCGGTCGGCTATCGAACTTGCACAAGGAAAGTAAGGAAAAGGCGGGGTGACGACCCGGATTTTTCCCTCAAGCGTGCGAATGATTAGTATGTCCGAGCTGGTAAGTAGCTGATAGCATTTAATAACGAGATCCCCTTAAATGAAGAGGGTGGAGCTCTATTTATACTAAGTTCGGGTCTGACAGCATTTAATGCGATGCAGCTTTATGTCCCATCAGTGCTTTATGTCCCATCGGAACAGTTGGGACTGAGGTCGGGGTTAATGGGGTCGGGTCAGTCATCTAGGTTGGGCACTGGGCTGAACGCGCTGTCAATGGGGTACGGATTTGCCCGTCTCAACTCGGAGTGGTCGGCTCACTTGGCTCAGCTCGGGAACCCCTTGTCATATACTAATCGCACACCTAATGTTAGGTGTGGCTCAAATTTCAAGTCGAAGTAACACTTCTATTCCAGTTAGGGGTAATATGAGAAAGAAGAGGCAATGCAAGAATTACCTGATTGTAAGCACTCGTGTTTTCAGTAGGAACGAGTTAGCAATTTGGCAAAGGCCTGCTGGTATCTCATTTCATGCTTATTTAACCATTACTTTCAAGTTAGTCTTTCCACATTAATTGCAAAATATTTTAAGAGCATAATGTTTTTTATGCATTTATTTGTTTTGATTCCTTTCTTTCCATTCCACCTGTTTCTCATCGGGTTTTTAATTTGTAGGTAGATATCTCAAAATTCACTCTTTCTATTCTTGGTTGAGAAAGCGTACAACTCAGTAGAAGTGGCGGTTGTGAGCAAGTGCAAAAGTTAGACTTTTGAATGAAAAAGTATTGTTGTGTAAATTATTGTTACTGATAGTAGAATTTTTACAATTTTGGGTCGTAAAATAGGTTTAGTCCAAACCATATGTAAATTTTGTGCCCATGCTTGTTCACGTTTTCGGTACATGATCGGAGTAGGAATAGGTGTTATACCCAATAATTGGTATCAATTGTTGAGGGTACAGGAAAACATGCCAAGCAAGAAAATCCGTGTTACTGTGTTTTTTTTTTTTTTTTTGGTCTAAGTGTTACTGTGTTGAGAGGCACGAAAAATATTACCAAGAGGCTGTTGGCATCATGACGTCAGCAGGACTTCATCCCAGTTAAAAAAAATAAAAAATATAAAAAGGAGAGGTGCTTGATCGCGTGTGGCAGGAGCACCATAGCAAGCCGTGCTGCTATCCTTGTTACCGCTAGAAAATAAGCTGTTGCCATCAAGCTGTGGTGCCACTAACGTCGGCGCAGAAACCCATCCTCGTCTGGACCATCTTATTTGGACCTTCCAATGACCTTCACGTTTGATCCGGCTTGACCGGACGTGCCTGACTGTTTTAAAAATCCTTGACGAGCAAGGAACTAGTGCTAGCTCCAGCTAAAACATGCATGCTATTTCTTATTCTCTCTTTTTAAGTTTATCTTTTTATTATTTGTTGTTTACATATATTAACATAGTGTTTAGAAGCATTTGAGCCGTGAAATTTATTTAATTTATATATGAATTACACGATAATTTGTATTTACGAATGAATTTTCTTATTTGGAATTATAAAATAATATTAAGTGAATTCTGTTATTTGCAAATACAAATTGTGTTTAAACACATGTAAAATTAGAATTAATACTTATAGTTTACTCAAATGCCCTTTGTTATGCTATTGAAATTAGACTTGTCATATAGAGGTTATCATCTAATTTCATTATTGATTGCTCCTATTATCATAAGATTTTCATAAAATAAGCAAAAAACTAACAAAAAAAAATTGCCAATAAAGTTAAACATTACAAAATAATCATAACTTCAACGACCATCAGTTCAAAATTACAAAGTAAACCTACATGTAACGTGACAAAACCTTAAGTTCAACCATACGTTTAATATGAAAAAATAATTTTAAGAGAAAAGGGTAAGAAAGACTGTTCTTCTTTTTTCTTTTTTCTTTTTGTTGAAAGAGAAATAGTAAGGAAGCAATGATTTTTTTTTTTATATCTTTTTATCTTAGTCAAAATCCATCTCTTAAACCTAAGAGCAATTTTGTCTTCAAAAGATGAGCAATATATTTGAAAAATGTGGATTTGCAAATTTAATCTATTGAGTAAGAATTTGAGTAAAGCATAAGAAAATCTAGGATTTGCAAATCTTGGATTTCTAACTTTATAAAAGGGTACTTAAACACCAAAAATTAGATATGCAAATAAATTTTAAATTTTTTTATAAAATTCATTTGTTCCAAACAGCCTGTTAAGAAATTATTTTAATTTTCTTTCATTATACTAAAAATGTAGCCATGTAGGCTTAATTTAGGGAGTTAGTATATAGTAGTTTTTCTTATTGTTGTTATTGAACTTGTCACCCCCCTAAAAATTCACTAGGTTAAACTTAAGGACGTGATGTCGCGAGCCTAAAAAGATTTCTACTCCTAAACCCGCAAGGCGCTAATTCCACAATACATAAAACTAAATTTCCACAAAATTCTTTATCAGAGAGACTAAAACTCTTAATTAAATCAAATTACATTTATGAATATCTATTACAATATTTACATATGGTATTTCTTCTAAACTATGTTTTCCATAATAACATTCAAGTACAAGGAGAGATCTCATAGGGTGGCCTCTAAACCCATGCAGCTCGAACAGCTCATTAACTCCTGTCTCTGCATAATTGTAATAAAATAATATAATGAACGAAACAATGCTCAGTAAGAAAGGCACCCAGAGTTAGGCTCTGAGGGTTATTCGAATAAAATGATGTGATATAGAAATCAGAATTAAAACAAAAGCGCGAAACGAAGTCAAACCACCAGAGGGACGAAAATAGCTAATTCACACTAGACCAGAACTGAACCATAACCTGATCAATATAGAACATACACACGAAGCTAATACCAGAATGATGCAACCGGATATCACAAAACTTGTGTAGTTATCTTATAATTCCATATGTACTGAGGTATCATACATATCTCACTTTTTAGAATATAGGTATCACATTATCATATAGCATATAAATATCACCTAGAGCCGTGATAGTCATAGCTAAATCACCGAATGGCCTCATACGACCCCATGCCTCTGTAAGATGAGGCGTCCCCCACCTACGGAACTAAGTATATGCGGTAGTTTCACCCGCCGAATGAGTGTCATAACTCTAGAGATAACACATAACAATTAATACATTAAGTCATCAGATAATAACATAATTAGTACTTAAACATCATAGTCTTTCACTTCAAATCGAGTATGAAGATTTTGAATGACAAGCGAATCGGAATGGAATCAATGAATTTCAGAATATGAGATATTAAACTGAGACAGTGGGGAGAGAACTATAAGAAATCTAAGTGCAAGAGGGTTGTCCAACTTACCTCGGTCGAGTTTAAATCAATTACGTACATCATGTTGTTGGATTATATACCCTAAATGCCAATTTTAGGAAATAATAATTATATTATTTATTTATTGTGGGTAATTTATTTAAATATCATTAATGCGATTATCTATTTAAATAAAAGTCTTTAGAATAATATTTATAGATTATATTCTTAAGAGTAAGGATATGATTGACATAATCTATATTCAAGAATATATTCTAAAATAGTCCCCAATCGTAGGATAAATTAATTGGGCGTTAATTTATCTGAAAAGATCAAATTGCAATCTACCATCCAAATAATATGGGATATTGATTTGGGCGATTAGTGTGACGCCTGAGATTTCTCATCACGTTTATTCGTAACTGTTGCATGTTTCTTTGAGCATTTCAATGTGTATTTCTTTTTCTTGATTAGATGTTTTATTAATGGGCACTATTTCTAAGAAAATTCGACTGTCTTAAATGCTTGATTTAATATTTTTCCTAGATAGTAAAACTTATAAAAAGAATCGGGAACCTGTAGTTTTAGACTTTGGAGGCCAGGAGCATGCATTTGAAAAATGTTTGTGCATCACTTGAATAGTGTTACGTAACATAAACATTATTTTAAACTAGTTAGCATTTGAATTGAGTTTTAGCATAGTTGACCAAGATTTTTGTGGTATTTGACTTAAGTTAAATATATAACACATACATATATACATTATAACACACATATATACATTATATTCATCAAAACAAAAGAAAAAAAAAATTGCCAAACACCCCCCCCCCTCCCCGGCGGAAACCCGTGAGGTTAAGAAAGGAAAAAATGAGGAGAAAATTCAACTTTGCTTCATCAACCATAGCTCTAGCTCTAGCTTGCATCCAATGGTGGATTCCACTTCTCCAAAGTCTTCCCCTTGCATTTTTAAGACTCCTAGGTGAGGGAGTTGCATCATTTCCATTGTTTAAAATTTCTTGCATTTTTAATATTTTAAGATTTTGCTTATTTCATGCCATAAGATACTTGATTCTTGCTCTATATAGTATTATTACATGATAGAAACCACTTATATGCAATGATATAGCTTGAAACTAAGGTTTTAGCAAGATTTCAGTTGAGGAAGATGGTGAATACTACCAAACGAGGGTTTTCAAAAAAAGTTACAATTGAATTCGATTCGAGGCTTCTAATAGATGCTAATTAGGTCCATGAACATGGAAAAAATGTTAATTGTGCTTGTTAGACTCGAAACTTAGACAATTTGATCAAAATAGGCCATTTTAGAAAAGGGTTTCGGGGGTAATTTGAATCCGGGCACGTTTCAAGGTTATGGCTAGTCTTTATTAAATATTGAAGCCTTAGAAGTGCCTTCGTTTCGCTTGTTTGGGTTCCGGAATTGGTACTTGTAGTGTAAACCTACAAAGAGGCATTTTCGGTGTTTTCGTGTACTTGTGCTATAGATTATGATTTGGAGGCTCTAAATGAGGTATTTAGGTATCCTTAGATTGGTAGGATGGTTAGCTATCTTAACTTAATCCTTGAATTTTGGTAGGAAGCTAAATAGCCTAGTTGAACAAAGGGAAAAATATGAGATTTGGTTGCTTTAGTGCTTGTATGAGCTTGTAGTTGCTTGTTATGTGTCTATATGCATGTCTAATGTAGATTTAAGCTATTTGTAGAGTTTCGTGAAAAATGTGTTGATGACCCATTTGTGCACATATATAGTTATTCTCATGTTTAATACTTATATCTTGTTAGGATGTTCATATTGCTTGTATTTAATGTTGCATGATTAAAGTTATGCTTAAGACTTGTACACTAGACTACTAGAATGGTTGCTTGGAACATATGTTAAGTTTAAGCATATAAGGTGGCATCTTGTTAAAGATAGAATTTTTAATAAGTATTGTATGCTAAATGTGTGAGACTATAAGTTAGCTAACCTTGATGAGTAATTAATAAATGTTGTAGTTAAAGAATAATTGAAGTAATGCTTGGCATTAGGTACAAGGCAATTGAGAGTGATGTGAATACAATCTTGTATCTTGAAGCTCGGTAAAGGTAAGAGAGTCTTCATTTCTTCTGTGCATCTTAACTTATTATATTGTTTCTAGATTGTATTATTTAGTAATTGATAAAGCCTATATGTATTATTTACTTGCTATCTTGTGTCTTTTCATGTTATTTGTGATTAATTGCGAGGGCGGCCTAATTTGTCGTCTCTCTTATGTGATACTTGATATTCTTGGCTCTCGTAATCTTGACTCGGGGTTGCGTAACCTTTTCGGACATGATAGCGTCGAGAAACCATAGTGCCTATTCCCTTTCTCTCGTTGAGTATACTGCGAGGGCGATACGGGCTTGCCGTGCTCTCTCGACTACCATGGTGCCTATTCCCTTTTTCTTACTGAGTATACTCCACTACCCCAGATGCATGGTTCACCTACTGGGCATATGGACCTACCTTAGGAGAAAGGGTCGTAGGATCAGGGTACATCCGGAGTACCCCATTTTGGAGGAATAAGGGTTTTGTCGGCACTTGCTTGAAGATCTTAGGTTGTGGCTCGTGATGGAAAACAAGCGGAACCATATCATTTTTATACGTGGTTAAATACTTGTCCATTTAACTTTGTTAGTTGGTATTGAATATGTTGTTATCTTATTGCATATCATATAGCACTTCCCGATTTACTGCATCACCTCTCTCACTGAGTAACTCTGGTTACTCATTCCTCGTTTTAACATGTTTCAGGGAAAGCTGTGGTTGGATGCTATGTGCAGTAAATGCAGGTTGCTGGTTGTATATGTTTTGTTTTGAGATTATGAAACCTTGTGTATGTTTCTATTATCTAAAAGGTTGTAATATAAAGTAAAGCTTGTATTCTTGTATGAGTTAATAACTGTAGATGGGCTGTAATAACTTCAATGATTTACTTGATTGCCTAGTTAATTTGTATGCTTGTGTGAATAGGATTGTACCTTGGAGTTGGATTGTGGTTTTTGAGGATAAGTTACTGCTTGCAGGTAAACTGATAGCCCTACAAATAGGGGAGACTTCGTCTGTTTTCCCTCGTTTTTCGTGACTTTGGTATCGGGTTCGGAAACTCCGGTCTTGAAAAGGATCGGAGTGTTACAGAAGTGGTATCAGAGCTTAGTAGTTCACAGTCGGGACAGGGTGCTCGGCCTGGCGGGTAGTGACCCTCGAGTGCGTGCATGCGAAGTGTGTTTTGAATAGGAATGTGCTTGCATGTAAACCTTGTGTGTGTGGTTGTACGAAAATGTGTACTTATGTGCCTTACTGTGTTAACCTGACGAATTTACAATACGTGCAAATGTGTGATTTTGTGTAGACCTATATGACTTATTTGTGTAGTAATGATAAATATGTGATATGTGTATTATGTGATCATGAGTGCACTTATGTGGTGTATAGGTACAATATGTGAAGGTTACGTTACATGAGCATTTGATATGATTAATTATGTATTTAATTGATTCATTAAGTATCTACTTACTTTAGTTATTTGTAATAATGTGCATTAAGAGTTTATTTTAAATTGAATCAAGTGCATACATGCATTACCCTTCGAAATGGTAAGTAATTTCCTTCCCCTGAAAGAGTTGGCTAGTAGCGGACCTTCTAAGAGGTGGACCAATAGAAGATGAGCAGTTGATCAGTAGTTTATGATGATTAGTGGATAATATTCATTACTAGGAGCTTGATATTCAATAATCGGCCACTGGTATCTTTCTCGGTATTTTCCTCTAATTCTTGTTAGAGCTCTTGTTGGCATTTTCCTTGGATTTCATCTTCGGTAATCTTATTCGGAGTTCTAAATTGGATTTTTTAATTGAAGCCTTTATTTGGCATTCATAGTTGAGATTTCTTTTGACTTCTCACTCTGGATTTCTCATCGGGTATTCTTCCAGTTTTCATATGAAGATTTTGTTGGAATTCTTATTGGCATTCATGAGTGATGGGGTTCTAGGGAGTTCCATATGAAGGCTCTTATTGGTGTATTTTTTTGGTACTTTTGCTTGGAATTCTTGGTAATTTTGCATTCGAACTACTTGTTCAGGGTATTCAAGAAGCATATGTGAATTTCTCTTGAAAAGAAGAAATTACGAGGACGCAATTTGTTTAAGGGGGAGAGAATGTGACGCCCGAGATTTCTTATCACGTTCATTCGTAACTGTTGCATGTCTTTTTGAGCATTTCAATGTGTATTTCTTTTTCTTGATTAGATGTTTTATATGGGCACTATTCCTAAGAAAATCCGACTGTCTTAAATGCTTGATTTAATATTTTTTCTAGATAGTAAAACTTATAAAAAGAATCGAGAACCTGTAGTTTTAGACTTTGGAGGCCGGGAGCATGCATTTAAAAAATATTTGTTCACCACTTGAATAGTGTTACGTAACATAAACATTATTTTAAACTAGTTAGCATTTGAATTGAGTTTTAGCATAGTTGACCAAGATTTTGTGGCATTTGACTTAAGTTAAATATATAACACATACATATATACATTAGAACACACATATATACATTATACTCATCAAAACAAAAGAAAATAAAAATTGCCAAAAGAGCCCCCCCTCCCCCCCACCCCCACCCCCACCCCCACCCCCACCCCCATGAGGTCAAGAAAGGAAAAAGGATGAGAAAATGAAGGATCTCATATATTTAGAGCTATGAACATTAGCTAGCTAAAAAATCGAGCGGAAGCATAACATGAAGTTCAAAACTTTATGGAATTCAAAGCATGATGTTCATATGAAACTCTAATCTTGATATCATGTGATTAACATATGCAAAACATATATATAGCAAGTATATATATTGACAAGAGATAGAAGAAGATGATACCTCTTGTAGACAACTTAAGGAAGCCACAAATCTGAAATTTTGCTCACTTGATTGAAAATACCACCCCTTGAAAGCACAAGGGCTCTAGTCCGTCCACACGAGCAAAGAATGACTTCTCCATTTCCGTGGTTGTTTTGTGCTAGATAACCATGGAAGATTTATGAGCTTGATTGTGGAGAAAAGAGCAAAACCATTTCCTTCTTCTTGCATCTAATATGGCTGCATTTTTTCTTTATTTTTCAGCCATGAAGGTTTTTCTCTTTCAAGAGTTGAAGAAGATTTTTCTTCTTCTCTTTCTTGTTTTTTTTTTTTTTTTTTCTGAAATCAGCCATGGAGGCTTAGCTCATTTTTTTTGTTTCATCCGTGTAGGAGCATGGAGAGAGAAAGAGGAAGACTACTCCTAGCTCACATGAAAACAAAAGACAAGCCTTTTCATCTTTTGTTTCTTTTCCCTACTTTCCTCATTGTTGTTCCCTCTTTTAAACAAAAGAGAAGACAATTTTCTCAAATCTTGGTTGTATTGTCTAGCTTTTGTTGAAAGATAAAATATACATCATATGTATATTGTGTAGTATTTTTCCACTAATGTAATAATATACATATATACATCATATGTATATTGTGCAGTATTTTTTCACTAATGTAATAATATACATATATACATCATATGTATATTGTGTAGTATTCTTCTACTAAGACATTTAAATATTCAACCTAATCACCATTAGTTGAAATTATGAAAACAACCTTTTCATATTTCTACATTAGCCCCAACACTTAATAATAATTGCATATTGGCCCCCGATAACTTTTAAAGGCCAATTACACCATTATTAACTCCTTAACAATTCAAGAGAAACAAAATACTATTGTTAACACTTTAACAATTCAAGAGAAAACTAATTGCAATTGTTAACACTTTAACAACTCAAGAAAAACTAAATCAAGCTCAATAGGAAAAACATTCGTCGTGCTCTATTGTGTGTGACTTTCTAGATTCACTACTATATAGCACTGAAGAAACATTGAACACTTTCAATGTTAATCGAGCTATTCGATTTGTTTGGAGAATGTCTCCCGTCATTCTCAAAACACCCTCAGAGTTCTTGAGTGACGTTCTAGCTACCAACATATCAAGACAATTTATAAAGCAATGGAGTCTTATTCAAGTGAATCTATTTATGGTCGCCGATTATCGTGCAATCCAATCCTTCCATTAATTGTCCCGTCGAGCAAGAACCATGATTCGATTAAGTTCATAAACTCGATACCATGCATAGATATAATTAGTGTAATGAGATATGACACATGGAAAATCCTTTCTCCATCATTCATACATTGGCCAAGGATTTCCTCATTAAACAACCAATCTTAGATCGCATAGGACATCGCTTCACGTCGGAGGTTAACGGATCTTCTCTTGACCACTACTTGTCAATCACTATACCAGACGAATGAAACTGCGAGAGGACGTATCTCATCTCGTTTGTCGAAACAATCATTGTCCAAACGCTAGAATCAAACCCTAATACATATGACAACCGTAATGTCTCAAGTCTAAGGATTACATGCACAATCGCAACGATTAACAAATTATTAATCCAAAGTCATGTAATTTGTTATTCACGTCACATTCAATGATCTATTCAACTAATAGTCATCCACATGTTTGTAAGTCGCATCGCTATGCTGTTATGGCATGTGGCTCACCATCCTTTATCATTAACATTTCTATATTAATCAAAGGTAACAACACATGTGATAGTCCGTAATTGATTATTAAAGTCCCGATCAAATAATCTAAGGACTATGAACAGTTTAAGTATTTATCATATTAAGGAAATACGCTAACATATTCTAAACGCTTTTAGAATACATTCCTCTAATGAAAATACTAGGGACTCATTCATATACGTAAAGAAGGAGAATGTGAATGTCCTAATTATGTCAATATATAAACGAACATATAAACACTAATGCCATAAGTAAATGCCAAAATGCCCCAATATATATCATCCAAATATGTAGCATTAGGGCATATCTCTAACAATCTCCCACTTGCACTAATGCTATGAAACATAGTATTAGTACAACAAACATTGATATCATATACTCATCTTCTCAAAACGAGGACCTAGCTGTGACTGATTCATAGCTACAGTAAGTGGGTCAGCTACATCAAGAGATGTGGCTATTTTCTGTAAAGACATATCTCAATATGATTATTGGCTACAGATACAACACATGAAGATGAAAACACTTTTCCAAATGTTTGGACATACGTATAGTCATAACAATAAAAGTATCACAACTTAATGATAGGAACCATAACCAACTCGTATGATTTACTCGATCCAAACAACTTCTTTCGTAATATTACATATCACAAAAGACATAAGATATGTAATGGAATCTACAGTTTTCTCAGAACCTTTCTAACTTACTAAGCTCACACTACAAATAAACGTGAACTCTAACATAGACATTCTATTATAAGATTCAGATTAAGAATCTGAACTAGTAAATCCATCACTACAGAATTTACTTCCTCCATGAACTAAAATATATATCTTTAGTGCTTCCCAAGTACTTAAGAATATACTTCAATTCTATCAACCATTCCCAAACTTGGATTGGACTAATATTTACTCGTAACACTTTACAGTTTATGCATTATCAAGTCTTGTACATAATATAACAAATATGAAGTTACTATAACTTTGAATACAAATTTGTTATGCAACTAGAGTTTCTTGAACACCTTCAAAACCACTCTTATGTACAATCTAAGGAATATGTCGAGTAATCTATTTGTACTATCATTATAGCTACAAATTCACAAGATACGAACGACAAGTTCTAAATGGAGAGCATTTCATATGACTAGACTATAATTAATATCACAACACACATATCATCAACTATGATATTGAAGTCATCATTATTGCAATAATAGAAAAGTGGATGCGCTCCCACTATTCTTTTACGATCACAAGGTTCATCTACATTTTAAATGAAATCTAACTCTTTAATCTCATTTGAAATGGGTGAAATATTTCCAAGGAATTCACTTAAAAATCCACAAGTGGATTTATCAAGTATGCACATATTACTCATATCAATAGATCAGAATCATCAATATAGTAATACAATGTGCTATAATGACTAGCATAATACAACGAGACTAAAGCACAATAATTGGTAAAAGGATTTCATCATAGCTAACACTTTGGCTTTGATGATATCTTTTAGAAACCAATATAGCCATAAAAGGTCATTACCCTTTTCTATTAACTTCAACCTTTATCTCGGAGATCAATATCCAGATTAAGCTAAAGTATATGGAGTCTCATTATTATGCTTTGCATTATATAGTTTCTTGGAATTGATATCAAATATATCATTTCTTTGTAGATCGTAGGATCAACTAATTGATAATTATCTCAAATACACAAACAACGTTTGTGCTTCCAAAAAGATATCTCTATATTCTTTTAAAGAATGAGATACACTACTAGTTTTTCAAAGATCTTCTGTGATGACTCATCTTGGACCTTATTGAATAGATTCATTACTTTGGTCTATGTGATTTTATAGCTTTAGAGGATAAATCCTCAATTTCTATTTTATTATAAAGTAACATCTTTTTGAACAAAACCTTTTCTTCAAGAAAGATTACAATATAATAGATCAATAGACATTGATCATTAAATAGAAATTATATCCTACAAAATTAGGATATACTATAAAATTACCTTTAACCAAAACTCCCACTAGTCCTTTAAAAAACTTTTCAATAAAAGTAGGACAAACCAAAATTAATACACTTAATACTTGGTTGTCATCCAACTTATATCAAATATAAAGTTCTAACAATAGTAGGCGATTACTATTCAATATAATATTAAATTAAGGAAAGCATAACCCACAAATAAATAGAATGATTAGTCAAACTAATCAATAACTTTACTACGTCCAACAAAGCACGGTTTTTTTCACTAAGAAAACCCTATTTATTTGTGGTACACCGGGCATTATTAATTTTGATACTATATCAAAATTTTAGGATACTCAAATAAAATAATACTTAAGTATTTTATCTTCATGATATAATCATAAGGCACTAATACATTTTTTTATATGAGCCTATTCACAAATAGCTCTAAATACATTAACATGTACTAATCCAAATAGCCTAGTAGTTTTAATCCTTTATCAAACAAAGGATGACTTGGTTACCATTCTAATAAATAAGATGTATAAGTTGATTAAACCAACCTAATCATCATCTTATTATTAGAAAAACCTAATCATGTAGAAACTACAATTAATTTGGATTATTTGAGTAATCTTAAAATTTGGTGGATGGTTATAACGGTTGACAATATGTTTGCAATACATTCTTTCGTCCATATCAAGATAATAAAGACTACACCAAAATACGCTTTTACAAGCTTTAGGAATATACATTTTATTCCTAATATCATTTAGGTATAAACCTTAAAATACAAAATATGTCCAGAAGGCATCCAAACAAATTGTCTTTAGCTAACGCAACAACCTTTATTTCATTTGCTAACACTAAAAATATTACACGCTTCCGAAAGCGCACTACTGAGATTAAGATTCTATCCTCGAACACATTCACTAATGTTTCACTAGAATCTATAAAGTAGTACCAATCACAATCAAAGAAGATTTATAATTCATAGTAGCTTTACAACCTTGACATTCAAGCTATAAAGATACTTTGGATTAAAACCTCTTTTAATATCCGGTTTTAAGGCTATGAAAACATCTTTTACACATGCCTATACAATCCTTAATTTTCTTCTTAGATATGCTCCCACTGGCTAATAGAAATCATCTCTTTTTGTCTTTCTTCTTTGCATTACCATTAACCAAAGAGGAAATATAAAGATAAGAATGAATTTCATTTATATATAATATCATGTATTAAATATGCTTACTACAAAACCATTTGCTAGTTTAGAATTATATTCTTTACATCTTGCATACCCTTATGCAAACTATGAAAAAATACAAATCTTTAGCATATTTAATTTGTTTTACTTATCATCCATAAGTACTACAACTTTTCGTTTTGATATATTATCAAGATGAAAAATAACGGAGCATGTAATTCTAAGATTTTATTAAGTTTCTAAGAACCATTCTTAGATGATAACGTTAATCAAAGAGTTTGGTCCGGTTGCGCGATATAAAATCTAGTTAATTAAAAATGATGAGTTCATAGTTGTAGCCATAAACGTATGCATAAAATAAGATCGCTAGTTGACATAAACTTGTTAAAACATTTAATTTGGCCTTTAATTAAATGATACATCCCGCTAATTTTATCGATTCCCATACTTCCTAAATGAGATCGTGAATCTAATTAAAGATTCATTAGTAGGTGACCATAGTTCTCTTTAATATGAATACCCCTCAGCTTTAGTGTATTATTGGAATATACATACAAACAGTTAGCAACGATTACTATCTATATCACTATATAGGATATGGTCATTTTGCCCCGAAATCACCGTAACCTCAGCTTTGGTGCATTATTGGAAATGTGATCTAGTTAGATTACATCCACCGTCACAGCATTGCGACAATTTGAATCCTGGACCTCAGCTTTAGTGCGTTATTGGCCTCGTGATATTGGAACAACACAACATCACTATGCTTGCTAGGTAAACATAATACTTTCATGGAATATGTCTTCCTACCTTTGGATTAGCCAAGACATACCCAATCGAGCAAATATAACCTAGGATAGTGGAGGGTAACGATAAACACTTTTACCGCTTTACAATCTAATATGTTTGCACGTAGGAAGATTTTGAATTTAATTAGGTCTCACTTTGCACATTAGTTAATTTACAAGCATACATTACATATAAGCAAATAAATAAACATACATGCAAAATCATATATTATGGTGGATCATGGACTTGGACTATGAATTAAATCAAGACAAAAATAAAACCTAAACAAACACATCAACATGTCTTCTTTGGCTTTGTCTTCTTGAATTCTTCAAAGATCCAAAGCACCTCCAACTCCTTGAAAGTCTTCAATGGTCTTCTTGCAAACTTCTTGTAGAAATTACATACATTATGTCTCACTACAAATTTCTCTCAATTGCAATAAAATAAAACGAGACTTATGTCTCAATTACATACTAATGAATGGTTTAATTAGTTACAACGCCATCTAATGAAATTACAACTAATTAATCATTCATTAACCAAGTCCATGATCAAATTCACCATTTATCATCCAACATCACAATGTAAGATAAAACTCATAAAGCATAGGATATGCATCATATACATGAACAATAAAGCTAAACAAGCAAGTTAACACAAACTAATGTATCCAATACATTAAATAAATAAAAGGCATGTTTGTAATAAGTTTCATATCTTGAGATTTTAGCATCTCATGTTAAACAACACAAAAGAACTAGATAAAACTAATTTTAAGTCCATACTTGTTCAATAAGGCCCAATGCAAATCCTTTGTTAATTTTATAGCCCAATTTGAGTTCCAAGGCTCATTTTAATCTTCACTAAGAAAAACAATCTCATTTAATCTTGTTAGACTAAAGCCCACTGATTTTTAAGCCCATTCGACTTAACCAAAATCAAACCAATTAGTCATTGCTTTCAATTTATGACCCATCATAAATCTGCTGCACATACATCAACTGTTTTGACTAGTTTAGCCTATCCACAGTTCACCAAAAATTCTGAAATTTTACAAAGATGTAGCTCTTCGAGTGTAGATAGTTTTAGAATCAAATGGAACTCAATTCGGAGTTAAATTGATTGAGTTATGCCTCTTAGAACATAACTGCACAAACTGCCCAGCTTTACGCGAGAATCAGTGAACTTACTGATTTTGATTTTTTTTGAAACACTTAGCCACGAAATTAGGAGATGCATATTAGAGGATAAAATGTTCTACTATCTCTATAGCATAACATATCCAAAAATTAGCCAAATCTAACAACATTTACTATGCCAAAACAGTGGATAGAAACATTTTCAGAAATGTTGAAACTATTTCCTTGTTCTTTTGTGCTCAAGACTTTAAAAACTTTAAGCAAACACATATGTAATCACATGAACATCAAGTCCTTGCTCTGATACCACTTGAAGGATCTCATATATTTAGAGCTATGAACATTATCTAGCTAAAAAATAGAGCGGAAGCATAACATGAAGTTCAAAACTTTCTGGAATTTCAAAGCATAATGTTCATATAAAACTCTAATCTTGATATCATGTGATTAACATATGCAAAACATATATATAGCAAATATATATATTGACAAGAGATAGAAGAAGATGATACCTCTTGTAGACAACTTAAGGAAGCCACAAATCTGAAATTTTGCTCACTTGATTGAAAATCCCACCCCTTGAAAGCACAAGGGCTCTAGTCCATCCACACGAACAAAGAATGACTTCTCCATTTCTGTGGTTGTTTTGTGCTAGATAACCATGGAAGATTTATGAGCTTGATTGTGAAGAAAAGAGCAAAACCATTTCCTTCTTCTTGCATCTAATATAGCTGCGTTTTTTCTTTATTTTTCAACCATGAAGGTTTTTCTCTTTCAAGAGTTGAAGAAGATTTTTCTTCTTCTCTTTCTTGTTTTTTTTTTTTTTTTTTTTTTTTCTGAAATCAGCCATGGAGGTTTAGCTCATTTTTTTTTGTTTTATCCGTGTAGGAGCATGGAGAGAGAAAGAGGAAGACTACTCTTAGCTCACATGAAAACAAAAGACAAGCCTTGTCATCTTTTGTTTCTTTTCCCTACTTTTCTCATTGTTGTTCCCTCTTTTAAACAAAAGAGAAGACAACTTTCTCAAATCTTGGTTGTATTGTCTAGCTTTTGTTGAAAGATAAAATATACATCATATGTATATTGTGGAGTATTTTTTCACTAATGTAATAATATACATATATACATCATATGTATATTGTGCAGGATTTTTCCACTAATGTAATAATATACATATATACATCATATGTATATTGTATAGTATTCTTCTACTAAGACATTTAAATATTCAACCTAATCACCATTAGTTGAAATTATGAAAACAACCTTTTCATATTTTTACATTAGCCCCAACACTTAATAATAATTGCATATTGGCCCCAATAACTTTTAAAGGCCAATTACACCATTATTAACTCCTTAACAATTCAAGAGAAACAAAATACTATTGTTAACACTTTAACAATTCAAGAGAAAACTAATTGCAATTGTTAACACTTTAACAACTCAAGAAAAACTAAATCAAGCTCAATAGGAAAAATATTCGTCGTGCTCTATTGTGTGTGACTTTCTAGATTCACTACTATATAGCACTGAAGAAACATTGAAATAGTAGCACTGAAGAAACATTGAACACTTTCAATGTTAATCGAGCTATTCGATTTGTTTGGAGAATGTCTCCCGTCATTCTCAAAACACCCTCAGAGTTCTTGAGTGACGTTCTAGCTACCAACGTATCAAGACAATTTATAAAGCAATGAAGTCTTATTCAAGTGAATCTATTTATGGTCGCCGATTATCGTGCAATCCAATCCTTCCATTAATTGTCCCGTCGAGCAAGAACCATGATTCGATTAAGTTCATAAACTCGATACCATGCATAGATATAATTAGTGTAATGAGATATGACACATGGAAAATCCTTTCTCCATCATTCATACATTGGCCAAGGATTTCCTCATTAAACAACCAATCTTAGATCGCATAGGACATCGCTTCACGTCGGAGGTTAACGGATCTTCTCTTGACCACTACTTGTCAATCACTATACCAGACGAATGAAACTGCGAGAGGACGTATCTCATCTCGTTTGTCGAAACAATCATTGTCCAAACGCTAGAATCAAACCCTAATACATATGACAACCGTAATGTCTTAAGTCTAAGGATTACATGCACAATCGCAACGATTAACAAATTATTAATCCAAAGTCATGTAATTTGTTATTCACGTCACATTCAATGATCTATTCAACTAATAGTCATCCACATATTTGTAAGTCGCATCGCTATGCTGTTATGGCATGTGGCTCAGCATCCTTTATCATTAACATTTCTATATTAATTAAAGGTAACAACACATGTGATAGTCCGTAATTAATTATTAAAGTCCCGATCAAATAATCTAAGGACTATGAACAGTTTAAGTATTTATCATATTAAGGAAATACGCCAACATTTTCTAAACGCTTTTAGAATACATTCCTCTAATGAAAATACTAGGGACTCATTCATATACGTAAAGAAGGAGAATATGAATGTCCTAATTATGTTAATATAGAAACGAACATATAAACACTAATGCCATAAGTAAATGTCAAAATGCCCCAATATATATCATCCAAATATGTAGCATTAGGGCATATCTCTAACAGAAAATTCAACTTTGCTTCATCAATCATAGCTCTAGCTTGCATCCAAGGGTGGATTCCACTTCTCCAAAGTCTTCTCCTTGCATTTTTAAGGCTCCTAGGTGAGGGAGTTGCATCATTTCCATTGTTTAAAGTTTCTTGCCATTTCTAACATTTTCGGATTTTACTTATTTCATGACATAAGATACTTGATTCTTACTTTATATAGTATTATTACATGCTAGAGACCACTTATATGCAATGGTATAACTTGAAACTAAGTTTTTAGCAAGATTTCAGTTGAGGAAGATGATGAATAGTACCAAAAGAGGGTTTACGAAAAAAGTTACAATTTAATTCGATTCGAGACTTCTAGTATATGCTAATTAGGTCCATGAACATGGAAAAAAATGTTAATTGCGCTTGTTAGGCTCGAAACTTGGGTAATTTGATCAAAATAGGCCATCTTAGAAAGGGGTTTCGAGGTTAATTTGAATCCGGGCACGTTTCAAGATTATGGCTAGTCTTTATTAAATATTGAAGCCTTAGAAGTGCCTTCATTTCGCTTGTTTGGGTTCCGAAATTGGTACTTGTAGTGTAAACCCACAAAGAGGCATTTTTGGTATTTTCGTGTACTTGTACTCTAGGTTATGATTTGGAGGCTCTAAATGAGGTATTTAGGTATCCTTAGATTGGTAGGATGGTTAGCCAGCTTAACTTGATCCTTTAATTTCGGTAAGAAGCTCAATAGCCTAGTTGAACAAAGGGAAAAATGTGAGATTTGGTTGCTTTAGTGCTTGTATGAGCTTGTAGTTGCTTGTTATGTGTCTATATGCATGTCTAATGTAGATTTAAGCTATTTGTAGAGTTTCGTGAAAAATGTGTTGATGACCCATTTGTGCACATATATAGTTATTCTCATGTTTAATGCTTATATCTTGTTAAGATGTTCATATTGCTTGTATTTAATGTTGCATGATTAATGTTATGCTTAAGACTTGTACACTAGACTATTAGAATGGTTGCTTGGAACATATGTTAAGTTTAAGCATATAAGGTGGCATCTTGTTAAAGATAGAATTTTTAATAGGTATTGTATGCTAAATGTGTGAGACTATAAGTTAGCTAAGTTGGATGAATAATTAATAAATGTTGTAGTTAAAGAATAATTGAAGTAATGCTTGGTATTAGGTACAAGGCAATTGAGAGTGATGTGAATACAATCTTGTATCTTGGAGCTCGGTAAAGGTGAATGAGTCGTCATTTCTTCTATGCATCTTAACTTATTCTATTGTATCTAGATTGTATTATTTAGTAATTGATAAATCCTTTATGTATTATTTACTTGCTATCTTGTGTCTTTTCATGTTATTTGTAATTAACTGCGAGGGCGGCCTAATTTGTCGTCCCTCTTATGTGATACTTCATATTCTTGGCTCTCGTGATCTTTATTCGGGGTTGCGCAACCTTTTCGGACATGGTAGTGTTGAGAAACACAGGCTGCATCGGGCTTGCCGTGCTCTCGACTACCATGGTACCGACACTTGCTTGAAGATCTTGGCTCGTGGTTCATGATAGAAGACAAGTGGAACCGTATTTTTTTTATACGTGGTTAAATACTTGTCCATTTAGCTTTGTTAGTTGGTATTGAATATGTTGTTATCTTGTTGCATATCATGTAGTACTTCCCGGTTTACTGCATCACCTCTCTCACTGAGTAACTCTGGTTACTCATTCCTCGTTTTAACATGTTTCAGGGAAAACTGTGATTGGATGCTATGTGCAGAAAATGCAAGTTGCTGGTTGTATGTGTTTTGTTTTGAGATTATGAAACCTTATATATGTTTCTATTGTCTAAAAGGTTGTAATATAAAGTAAAGCTTGTATTCTTGTATGAGTTAATAACTGTAGATGGGTTGTAATAACTTCAATGATTTACTTGATTGCCTAGTTAATTTACAAGCTTGTATGAATGGGATTGTACCTTGGAGTTGGATTGTGGTTTTTGAGGATAAGTTACTGCTTGCAGGTGAATTGATAGCCCTATAAATAGGGGAGACTTCGTTCGTTTTCTCTCATTTTTCGTGACTTGGGTATTGGGTTCGGGAACTCCGGTCTTGAGAGGGATCGGGGTATTACAATTAGTCTCATATCGTAAGGGTAGATCTATAAGTGTTTACTGAGAACAAGTGACTGGACATGACTGCTAGTACAACGAATTACATGGAATGGTCAACAATTCGTTTTACAGTGTAATGGTACAATTAGTCCTTAGACCTAAGACATCACGATTATCTTGTGTTAGGGATAACGTAATTTGATGGTACAATAAAGCTAGTCCTCATCAAGGATTGGATAACGTACTTAGTGGTTACGATCTATTCTAGCATAGAGATAGGTGTGTGTAGATATAAAATCTGTCCATTGGGGATCCTATGCGATCTTTTAATCGAGTAACTAGAAATCCTTGGCCAAGGTAGAATAGTGGAAGTTGTTTCACGTATTATTCATAAGTTACTGATTAAATAGATTTTGACATATAATTGAGTAATAAATTTTGACGACCCTATCCATGACTTTGGCTCAATCGGGATAATTTAGACAGAAGAAATTGATTGCATAATTGTTACTAAAGGGTTTGTAGAATTTCATTTTATTATTAGTTGGGTAGTCGTGATATACTGCTAGGTTTCACTCACGACTTGCGAGAATTAAATTAGAAGAGTTCTAATTAAATATCAATTAGATTAATATTATTTCGCTGCCAATTAATTATGAACCCGAGAGGTCACACACAAAAGGAATTTGCAAATTAATTGAATTAGAAAAATGATTAAATTAATTTTAGGATCGTCCTAATATTAATTTAACTGGGCTCATAGTAATTTGATATTGATCTGGTTATTATGAGTCCAAGACAGGTCTGTTTAAGACTGGCCTATATGTGGCCCTAGGTCATGTATCTTTCCTATATAATGTAATATTCTGATACAGGTTTAGCTAGCACAAAAATCATAGTCCGAATAATTTGTAGGATTTCTCTAGAAAACCTAGTGGGGCTGAAATCCAATTAAGGGTGCAGATTCTATGTGGATACTTTCAGAGACTTCACAATTGGGGAGCTTTCAGATTCTACATTAGATCCGTCATCATGGAAAGGTAATCCTAAATTCTTTAATGCATAATTAATATCGATTATTATGCATGTATATAATCTATGTAAATAGCCATGAACGTGATGCATGAGTATTAATTATTTCTGTTGCGTTTATTCTGATTATAAAATTTTTAAATACCATGCATGATTCCTAACAGTGATATCAGAGCTACCGTTCATACCTTTTACGTGGTTATTCGATTATGACACATAATATAGTACAGTTAAATTGTCAATTATAGTTTGTGAAACTATTGTGAAAAATTAATAGTTTGTGAAATTTATTAATTTATGCCCAAAGAATTTAATTAGGATTAAATTCTAGCCCTAAGCTTTTCTAAAAAGAGACTGATTTTATGAAAAATATGTTTTTCTAATAAATCAAGTTCTGTTTTATTTTTTGGAAAAGTTTCAGCTTGTATTTTAAAAGCTGTTTACAAAACTATTTTAAATTAGATTTAAAATGTATTTTGTGAACTGGAAATAAAAAAAAGAAAAAGAAATTGGATTTTCAAAAATTGCCCTCACTTTCTACTTCTCTTGCATCAACGGCACGAAAAGCAGTGCCATGGTGGTGCTACTTCTCATAGCACAGCAGCGCCATGGTGGCGTTGCTACTCATAATGCAGCAGTGCCATGTAGCAGCGCCACTATAGTGACAAAGCTGTTGCCATGGTGGCAGCAGCCTGACGCGTCAGCAAAGGTGCTGCCATGGTGGCAGCTACTTGACGCGTTGGCAAAGTTGCTGCCATGGTGGCAGCTTGTTGAGGAAGAAGAATGGAAGTGGGGTGGGGCAGTGCTGAGGAAGAAAAAAAAATGCTTTTTGATTCGGGTAGGGTTTTGAACTTGACCCGAATCTGAAACAGGTTGGATCCGTGGATGGATCCAAACCCGAACCCAAACCCAAGGTGTTGGGTGCTGGGTTATTTTTATTTTTAATCTTTTGGGTTGTTGGGCTCATAGTTTGGACTACTTTAAAGCCGAATTTAATAAGATAAGTTGGACTTATTTTATTGTTTGTGTTGGGCTAACAATTAAAAGATGGAGTTTTTTTATTTTCTTTTCTATTTTGGGTTGAATGGGCATGTAACATTTGGGATGGTTTTAAAATAACATAAAATCCTTATGGTCTGTATTGGGCCAATTTTAATTCAGACTTTGATATGAAATAGTATGGACTATTTTAATGTTTGAATTGGACTGTTTGTCTTTTGGACTTGGATTTAATTAAAATAGGTTGGACTTATTTTAATTTTTAAAGTCCAGATTGTTTAATTAGTTTGTGTGACAAATTAATTAAAAGAGCCCAAATATATTATTGACACTTTAAATTAATAAATAGTTTATTAATTATTAAATATAATTTGATTATATTTATATTTTTTAAATATGAGATATTTATAGAGTAAATTTAATAAAGAGTTTATTAAATAGAACAAATTTAATAAATAGTTTATTAAATTGAAAAATCTAATGTAAAATGTTTATATTAGAAAATTTAATTGTGTTATACTTGTAGTTAATTAATAAATTATTTATTAATTAATTATTATAAATATAATGAGATTATATTGATTTAAATATGAGATATTTAAGGATCCAAATTAATAAAGGTGTTTATTAATTGGATAAACCTAATATAATGAAATTATATTGGAAAACTAATTGTGCTATATTCGTGGATTACTTTTCTTTATTATTTGCTATGTTTGTCGCTGATCATGGACTAGTCTTATATGAATGAATAGATGAAGTCATTATTTATTTATTTACTAATTTTGGGTTTTATGTAATATTTTAAAATGAGGCTTGCATGTCTCTTATCCTCTTTTTAAATATGTAAAACTCTATTTCTATTTATGTATCCCCACTAGATTAGGAATCTATGCACATAAATGTAATGGAAGATCGAGACGAAGACATCAAGAGTTGATGGACCCAATTCGCAAAAGGAATTTTGTGAAGCCGAGGAGGAGCAGCCCATGAATTTATCTTATGGGCCCTTTATTTGATTTAGGTATTCAACCCAGTGACTCGGGTTGATAGTGCTCCTAGTCCATGATCATTCCATTTTATTTTATGAATTTATTTATTTATTTATGCGATAAATATATGATGAATGTATGTATGCTTGTATTTTATTTAAGTGATAAATTGAAATTAGAAGCATGTGAAAAGTGAGACCTAAATTAAAGACCAGCAAACCTTCCCAAATTAAATATTAAGTTAATAATGGTGTAGTCTTGAGAAGATTATATCATTGCCTTCCGTTATCGTAGATTGGTTTATGTGTTGGGCAAGTAAGTAACTGACTATAGACACATAGGGGTTATTTATTTGTATCAACATATGAACTAAGTCTATATAAGCATGAGATGTGAAAATTTTGGATTCTTACTGGCAGCCAAAAATCTATCATGTGAGGTGTCAGTATTACATTGATCCAAATTTTCAGGATAATGGGTCTAACTTAAACAATCTTGGAGACCAAAAATCTATAATGTGAGGTCAAAAGGATTGGAGGCAAGAACAATTGGAATTTGTATGAGATACATTAAATAAGAGGTTATTGACCTATTTGTTTTAACTTCACCAAAAATCTAAAATATGAGGTGGGTTAAAGTAAATGAGCCCCCAATTCCACTAAGAAAAACGCCTTATTGTTTTTCCGTTTTCCACTAGGGAAGTGTGGGATTCGAAAAATTTAGTGGGGGTTACTGTTTAATTTAAAGACTCAAATCAAATGGTTAATAATATAATTATCTAACATCCTTAGAAATTACTGGCTATATATACAATGTCAGATGTAAACCCTAACCTTTTATTTTTTACTAGACCAAACTTCAATGACTAGCTCAATGTTTTGAGAATTGCTCTCAAATCTAAGAAAGTCATACACGTTCTAGATGCCGGAATAAGTTCTCAAAGAGATGCAAGAGAGCATGGATAATGTATCCATCATTAATTATTTACAAGAGTTGTGAAGTAAGCAAGACAGGACAACTAGGTATGAGATATCTAGTGGTGGATATGAGATATCTAGAAAAATTGTTCCAAATAAAGGATAACTAGAGGAATTGATTTGAGAGCATGTGTTCTCAGATGAGTATCTTGAGTCCATGAGTTTATTCATGGTTTATCATATGCAAACAAATCTAATCCCTAAAGTCAATTCTTAATTATCTTCTATAATTCACAATGGATTTTTCCGTGTGAATACATTTGACACAACTTTTTGGACATGAGAGTTATGTCTCAAGGGTATATCTGGAAAGGTGAAAATTAATTATTAAAACGATATTATTTCCACTGCAAGAAAAGGAGAATTACTAGGAGAGGAAAATCCAAAGAACTTCAAAGTGTTTGAAGAGAAATGGATGTCCTCTATAAGTGCATCTCGTCTTCTCGTTTACCCATCTGGGTGTTCATTAATTTTTGGAATAATTGTTATTCATGTGTTTCATTTATTTGGGAAATAAATGAATTGACATGGGTAAATTAATGAACAAGTTTTATATGGATGATGTAAAACGTAATAAACGAATAATGTGAGAGATCAAGAGATACGGATAACTCTAAAATTATTGTGGCGCTTATGATTAGGTCATAGAGGAGAAACAAGAATCACTCAATTGGTGAAAGGACTGGTAAGCCCTTGAGGCCCCGGAACATTCCCAACGTGTGGACCTTGTGTTCTTAAAATGATCAAATCTCCTTTTGTGGGATAAATTCAAAGGACCACAAATATTTAGGGTTTATACATAAGGATGTATGTGGGCCACTTGGTGAAATAGCCCAATAAGGATTTAGCTACCTTACATATATTTATGATTGTCATAAGTATGAATCTGAATCGTTTGAAGTGTTCAAGGAATTCAGAGCTAAAGTAGTAAATCAAACTAGAAATGATAAGTAAGTCTCAATGATGAGATCATGGAGAATTCTTAGCCTCAATTTCTAATAGTATCTCAAAGAAAAATAACATAATTACTTCATTAACTCCTTCTAGTATTTCAATGCTTGATGAACTGTTGGAGAGGATAGGTTGGACCTTGTTGGACACGGTCTGTAATTGATAAACTATGCTGATTTATAATTTAGCCTGTGAGGCTATATTCTCCTTAGAACAGTCCATCTCTTAGATAAGGTCACTTTCGAGTTAATCTTAAGTACTTCATATAGGATATGAGAAAACAGGATACCTAGTCTTAATGTGTTAAGAATGCGGGTTATCCTGCTTTCAATCAAAGGCTTGAGATTGATAAATTGGAAATGAGATTGGACAAGGTTAATTGATTATCCCAAAGATTCGTTGGGATTTGACTTTTATTCCCTTCATGACTAGAGAGTCTGTTAGCAAGTACAACTTCTTCTTGAAAGAATAGTTCATCTAGGAAGATAGTGTGTGAAGAAAAGTATGACTCAGTAGGAGTCACTGAGCAACCAGCTAACCCGAGTCAAATCTAGGATATGATTCTAGAAAACCCAATCCAAGAGCAACTAATTATTTCACAATTTTCCCAGATTAGTAAGATGACAATAATCATGTTGATGATTTTTGTCAGTTATGAATAGCTATGTTTGACATAAGCTTAAATGGCTTGAGATCATAAGATCTTAAATGGATTAAGGTGGAGACCTTTAAGACAAATGGTGAAAGATTATTGTCATAGACAAGAAGTTAACTATGAGGAAATCTTTTCACTAATTGTTAAAATTCATTATGATTTATTGGCCATAGTTGCACACTACTATTATGAGATATGGTAGATGGATGACAAAATGATATTTCATAATGACTTCATTAATGAAGACATTAATATGGGATTGTCAATACGTTTTGAGTCCAATGATGAGTCATAAAGAGTGCAAGCTAAAATGATCCATTTATGGACTTAACAAAGCCTAAAGAATCTAGAACATTCGATTGACTTCATTGAGAATGAAGATAAATCTTGACTACACAAGTAGGTCTAGTTATTCAAATAAATTCTCCAAGTAAATTTTAGGATAATTTGCCTAAATCCTTGGAGTCGATATATAGCGATAGATCAAAATGATTAATGGGTTTTTCCCAAAAAGGTGTTAAAGGTGTTTAACATGTACACAAATTCTAAAAGAGGATTGTTCTCTTTTAAGACATGACATTTATCTCTCTAGAGCTATGAGTCCTGAGACTGCTAAAGAGAGAGAGACTGGATACATAAGGTTCAAAGTACTGCAGCAATTGAGAATCTTATATATGTCATGCTGTGTACAAGGACATGATATCATAAATGCTATAAGTGTTATGAGCAGATATCTGTCTAATCTAGGTTAGGAACGCTGGAAAGCAATCAAGAACATTATTAAGCGCTTGAGAAGCATTGAAGAAATATTCTTGGTATATGGAGAAGGTGAAATTTAAAGTTTTACAAATTCAGACTGAGAGTCTGAAGTGGATTATTAGAAATCCATATTTGGGTTCATACTCACCTGTAACGGAAGATCAATTATTTGGAAAGGTTCCAAATATTGGTACAATTGCAAATTCCAGAGGTTGAGTGTATCGTTGCATTAGATGTGACAAGAGGAAACGATTTGGATCTAGGAGTTCATAACTAAACTCAGGATGATTCTTTCCATTAAGTCAACAGGTAGTACTGTGATGACAATAGAGTTGTCGCGCAAGCTAAAGAACCTAGGTCCCACTGGAGATCCAAGCTCGTTCAAGAGGCATTACCACATCGATCAGAGATTGTGAAAAGAATGATATTATGCAGTAAATAACGTCAATAGTTGACGGTGCTAGTCTACTAACTAAGGCAATGATTCAACAGTCATTTGATTACCATCTTAAGAAGATGTGTATGAGATACCAGAGTAATTGGCTTTAGTGCAAGTAGGGGATTGTTGGATTATATGCCTTAAATGCCAATTTTAAGAAATAATAATTATATTATTTATTTATTGTAGGCAGTTTATTTAAATATCATTAATGCGATTATCTATTTAAATAAAAGTTCTTAGAATAATATTTATAGATTCTATCCTTAAGAGTAAGGATATGATTGATAGAATCTATATTTATGAATATATTCTAAATAGTCCCCGATCTTAGGATAAATTAATCGGGCGTTAATTTATCCGGAAAGATTGGATTGCAGTCTACCATCCAAATAATATAGGATATTGATTTGGGCGATTAGTCTCATATCGTAAGGGTAGATCTATAAGTGCTTGTTGAGAACAAGTGACTGGACATGACCGCTAGTACAACGAATTACATGAAATGGTCAATAATTCGTTTTACAGTGTAGTGGTGCAATTAGTCCTTAGACCTGAGACACCACAGTTATCTTGTGTTAGGGATAACGTATTTTGCTAGTGCAATAAAGCTAGTCCTTGTCAAGGATTGGATAATGTACTTAGTGATTACGCTCTATTCCAGCATGAAGATAGGTGTGTGTAGATATAGAATATGTCCATTAGGGATCCTATGCGATCTATTAATCGAGTAACTAGAAATCCTTGGCCAAGGTAGAATAGTGAAAGTTGTTCCACGTATTATTCATAAGTTACTGATTAAATATATTTTGACATATGATTGAGTAATAAAGTTTGACGACCCTATCCATAACTCTGCCTCAATCGAGATAATTTAGACATAAAAAATTGATTGCATAATTATTACTAAAGGGTTCATAGAATTTCATTTTATTATTAGTTGGGTAGTCGTAATATACTGCTAGGTATCACTAACGACTTGCGAGAATTAAATTAGAAGAGTTCTAATTAAATATTAATTGGATTAATATTATTTCGCTGCCAATTAATTATGAACCCGAGATGTCACACACAAAAGGAATTTGCAAATTAATTGGATTAGAGAAAAGATTAAATTAATTTTAGGATCGTCCTAATATTAGTTTAACTGGGCTCGTAGTAACTTGATATTGATCTGGTTATTATGAGTCCAAAACTGGTCTGTTTAAGACTGGCCTATTTCAGACAGGCCTATATGTGGCCCTAGGTCATGTATGTTTCCTATATAATGTAATATTCCGACACAGGTTTAACTAGCACCAAAATCATAGACATAATAATATGTAAGATTTCTCTAAAAAACCTAGTGGGGGTGAAATCCAATTAAGGGTGCAGATTCTGTGTGGATACTTTCGGAGGCTTCACAATTGAGGATCTTTCAGATTCTACATCAGATTCGTCATCATGGAAAGGTAATCCTGAAATTCTTTAATACGTAATTAATGTCGATTATTATGCATGTATGTAATCTACGTAAATAGCCATGAACGTGATGCATGAATATTAATTATTTCCGCTGCGTTTATTCTGATTATAAAATTTTTAAATACCATGTATGATTCCCAACACATGTTTCTTAAGCTTATAACCGCAAAGTGCCTCGTCACTGTAAACATAATAAATCAAGCTAGGATGTTAGGTTTTTTTTCCATCTCACTAAGATTAGAAGTAAGCCAAAATACCTCTAAATGTCTATGATATGACATTGAAGCTTATTTGCTTTTTTACTTGGGTTATAAACTCAATTAAATCCCATTTCGTTTCTGAATGCATGCTTCAAAGGAAATGTATAATACAAACTATACATATTATGACTTTAAAGATCAGTTTCACACACACATACATATATATATATATATATATATATATTACTCAACTTGAACATGCTCATATTATACTATTATTAGTTATTTTAGCATAGCATACAAGTGATCAGAAGCATTCAGTAGTCTCCATTAACATATATCTTTCTTCACTTTTCTATTATTTTATTATTTCTTTGATTCATCTTCTTCTTCAACCTACAGATACACACATACAACATATAACTTCATTTCTTACCTAGTTTACTATTACATGCAAAGGTTGGCCTTTTCATTTTGATCATAAGGTTTCTAATGTATATATACCAGTATGCTTATTTCCTTATTTACACTGCTTGCTTTCTTCTCTTTCTTGTCGTGGGGCTTGACTACTACTTCCTTACCATTTACACATCACAGTTCTAAATACACACATACACTCATGCATAAATAAGTGTATCACATACACGTTTAGCACAACATCATCCTATCCATTTCATAATTAAGGTGTATTCTTAAACTTATTAACTTTCATCCTCTTCAAGTTATATAGTTGACGCTGAGTGGTCCTCCACCATATGCTTTACATGCACCTATATATATATATACAAATATATGCATGGATCATCACCCCACCGCGCACGACCATCACCTTTGCCAAACACGACATGCATGACTTCGCTCTTTTATATCCACTTCACTGAATATTTACTGATTTGATATCATAGTTACTTTGACATATGGATTGGCAATAAACAAAAGCTTACCCAGTAGGATGAATAATTTGGAGGATGGCACCTTTCATGAAATTTAATCACCATCACCAATGTTTATTGCTATTTATTTCGTTATTACTCTTCTTTCTGGTCTCTGAGTTTCTCGCTTCTCTCTTCCTTTCACTGCTTTATTTCTCTCCCCTTATTCTTATCCTTGCAGCTGAATCATCCTACTCATCCTCTAAGGTCCAAAAAGACGCCAGGCAACCAGTGGTGGACCCAGGCTACGGGGGTCAGTGCATGCACCACAAAAATATAATGGATAATCAAAGGTTCAAGTAAACTTATATATACGTAAACAAATACAAATTAAACACATTTTAAATACAAAAGAGAGGAAAAAAGTAATTATAAAGTATAGCAATACAAAAAGTACCTTTTATAATTGTCCCCGGCGTGAATGCATTTTTTGAAAGTGTTGAATAATCAACTCATTTTCGATGCCTTCAAATACGTCTCTTTCTATGTAAGGGACTAAACAATCATTCATCCAATCCTCTCCCATTCGATTCTGCAATTCAGTCTTCACAATTTTCATCGCTGAAAATGCTCTTTCTACCGTGACTGTAGCAACTGGTAAAGTCAATGCCAGCTTAAGAAGTAAATAAACCAATTGATAAACACGATGTTTTCCAGTCTTCACTAGCATCTCTGCAAGGCAAGCAG
Organism: Ehretia macrophylla; assembly: GCA_037974665.1. Taxonomy (NCBI): domain Eukaryota; kingdom Viridiplantae; phylum Streptophyta; class Magnoliopsida; order Boraginales; family Ehretiaceae; genus Ehretia; species Ehretia macrophylla. The sequence goes on along the minus strand of CM075767.1, from coordinate 8,985,616 downwards.
TCCCTTTTAACTCTGAGAATTCATCACTTCTTCGCATATCAATAATATATGTCTCCAACTGATTTTCAAGAACTACCAAATCTATGGGAGAAAAATCATTTGGATAAAACTTAGCAAATTCAATCAACTTGTGCTTGTCAATTGCATTAAATGAGTTGTCTGGATTCAAGCATCTCAAACAAAGAAGCAACCTAGTATTTGACTCAGTGAAACGGTTATTAAGCTCTTGAAGTTGCATGTCCACAATCGTATAAAACAAATCAATGCGATAATGATGTAAATTCGTAACATTTTGAACTTTACGCTGCGATCTTCCTTTCAATAAAAACATCTCTTCCATATTAGGAATGTCAATATCATGAGTTGAGCAAAACAAAGAGACTTCATTTAATAAAGATTCTCATCCACTATCTCTCAGATCTTGCAAACGTTCCTTTGAGATACAAACCAATCTCATGGCATTAATGATTTCTTGATCTTTCCTTTGCAATGCTTGTGATAATTCATTTGTAATTCCCAACACATTTTTCATCAAATGTAAAAGAAATGCAAAATCAAATGTTTGTGTGGAGTCTAAATGGCGAATAGCTTCGCCTCTTTGATCCGAAGTCATTCCATCTTCCTTGATAATCTCAAGCACATCAATCACTGAGGAATACATCATAGTCAAACTTATTAAACTGCCATAATGTGAACCCCAACGAGTATCATCACTCCATTTTAGACCAATTTCCTGATTCATACCTCGTCCACTTTGAATTCACCCTTTTCTATTCATTCTTTAATTCTAGCAGTGTGTTTTTCACGAAAAATGTCATATCGTTTGCATGAGCCTCCAACAATATTTATTAAAGTAGCAACTAAGACAAAAAATAAAGCAACCTGACCATGAGTTTTTGCTACATAAACAAGTGTAAGTTGTAACTGATGAGCAAAGCAATGAGTATAGAACGCATATGGATTTTCTTTCAAAATCCAACTCTTAAGACCATTAAATTCACCTTGCATGTTACTAGCACCATCATAACCTTGTCCACGAATCCTTGATACACTCAATCCATGTTTGTTAAATACTAAATCGATTCCCCTTTTTAAAGATAATGCAGTGGTATCTCTTACATGTACCACACCAAGAAAACGCTCAACAATATTTCCTTTATGGTTCACATAACGCAAAGCAATGGCTATTTCTTCTTTGATTGACACATCACGAGACTCATCAACAATAATAGCAAAATATTCATCTCCAAGATCATTTATAATTGCTTTAATAGTCTCAGTTGCAGCAGCATTGACAATGTCTTTTTGAATCTTAGGAGCAATTAACTGATGGTTCTTAGGGGCATTTTGTAAAACACACTCTTTGATTGCTTCATTATTATCAGCAAGAACCTTGAGAAGCTCAAGAAAATTACCTTGATTAGTAGAATCCTCAGATTCATCATGACCACGGAAAGCTAATCCTTGTTTCAAAAGATATCGAATGCAAGTAATTGAAGCAGTTAATCGACATCGATATATTTCACAAACTTGATCAGATTGCTTCAAGATAGCAGTTTCAATGTGTTGGCTTTGCTTCATCAAGTCTTGACCCTTTTTGTAAGCAATGTTATGTGCACTGTTTGGACCTCCAATATGAGTATTAAGTCTAGCTTTAACACTCTAATTAGTAAACTCATTTATAATAAATGCATCTCCACCTGACTGTTTTCCAACATCAGTCCTAAAAAGATAACAATGCAAACAATATGCAGCATCTTTCTCTATGCTGTATTCTAACCAACAACCAAATTCATTAAACCAAAAGAAACAAAATCTTCTAGCCTTATTCCCAAACATTCTTTGAGGAAAATTATGATAACGAGGTTGACAAAGTCCCTTTTGTAAATAATATCTCCGTACTTTATCTTGATCATCAGGATGGTAGTTTGTAATTTTTTGGCGTAATCCAGGATCTGTAGGTAGATCTTCTACATTGACCTCAATCCGAGGTTGTTTTGAACTGTGATGTTCATTATCTTTACTACTCATTCCATCGGAAATTGACCTCTTTTTTAAAAATTTATCCATGATATCTTCAAAAAAAAAATATTAATTTAAGAATACAGAGGAACATAGAACACCAAATAATATTGCCTATCAAAAGAGTTCACTCCTATTAAAAAAGACTCAAAAGCTTTGGCTATAGTAACATACACATTGATTTACAACAATATACACAATAAGATATATATTGTCAATTCACAATTGTGTCTAAATTAACAGATCAAGAAGCAGACAACTAACAAGCATTGAATATCAATTTCATAAGTGAAGCTCATAATACGTATATATCTAAATTAATAGATCAAGAAGCAAACAATTGACAAGCATTGTATATAAATTTCATAAGTGAAGCTCGTAGAATCGTAATACATATATATCTAAATTAATAGATCAAGAAGTAATTAAGCAGACAAGCATTGACTATCAATTTTATATTAATAATAATACGCATATATCTAAATTAATAGATTAAGAAGCAGCAGACAAGCATAAAGCATTGTTAGACGTTAGTATATCAATTTTATATTAATAATAATACATTTATATCTATATATAGTAAAACTCGTAAAAAAAAATTAAAAAATATATATATAAAAAAGCTGACAAATGGAAAAATAAAAAAGGAGAATAGGTGAAGTCTGAAGAGTAGTTTACCTCACTGTTAAGGAAAGCGTTGAAGAGAGAAGTGTTAGCAGAGAGAAGGATTTGGGTTTGATTTGGAAAAGTAAGATTTTTTTAAAAACAACTTTGAAGGTGAGTAGCAGAGTAGGACGAATGGAGAGAGGTGTTAGGAGAGAGAAGGGGTTGGGTTTGATTTGGGAAAGTGAGCAGATTTTAAAAATACATTACAAGCTAATAAAACAAACAAAAAAAACTCACAAGCTAATGCACTCTGAAGCACTCGAACCCGTGACCTGTAGCACCAAAAGATTTTAAAGGCACTTCACTAACTACTGTACCATAATAATTTTTGTTCAGTGTAAGTCTTTGCTTACACTAAATATAATGTAGGTCCGCCCCTGCTGGCAACTACTTAGAAAAAATGACCCAATGACTCATCTAACTTTTATTTTTTATTTTTTATTTTTTTGTTCTATGTTCAACGGTGAGTTCTTATCTCACTTAATAAACTTATTTTGCCATATCTCCAGTATATTTCCAACGGACCCCACAATTGTAATAACAATAAAACCCTCCCAGATTTGGAAATAAGCCAAAAGTGAAACAAAAAGAATGCATAAAACTCAATTCGTTTCCCGTAGACAACTTAGACACATTTTATTAAAATGAGCATAACTTTTTCTAAGAACCTCTAATTAATACACTGTTTGAAACATTAAAAACTAAACTCGTAAACCTTTCTAACCATATATAGGTCACTAATTAAATATTTATCAATTGGTACAGTTTTAATTTTGAAATTGGCCTAAAATTGATTAATAACTTTATAATCTTTCAAACTTCTCTAAATTTTGGAGTTTAACTTATTTGTTTAAGTGTACAAATCTAAATAGTCCGGCATTACTTTTCATCATACTAAATCACATATTAACTCATATGTGTTAACACGCTATATAATAATTATCGATAATTAATCTTTCTTTAACAATTTAATAATTTATTGTTAACTCGCATTTATCAGGAGTATTACAGAACTACTAATATATTCCTTATATATGTCATGGCTCGCTCCCAATCTTCTCGATCTCATAGCCTCCACTTTCACTCAACTCCTTCTTTGTCCAAAGGTTTTTCTTCTTTCGATAATAGCATATACCCCAAGTAAGTCGCTAATGGACATGGTATGTCAGCAGATGTTGACCCTTCCTTGTCAGCCGCTAATGGACATGGTTATCGTCGAACTCCCATGAACCAGCGAACAATAGCACTCCCTTATACAATGTAGCGGCACCTCCTGCTAGGGATTGTAATGGGTTGGTTAACCACAAAAATTAAAAAAATCGAAACCGAAATTGTTTAATCTAACGTAACTGATATCTAAATCAAACAGTTTTAAAAATTATTATCCAAAATCAAAATCCACAAATAATGAAAAAATCGCAAATAACCAAATTCGAAACCAATTATAAAAAAATAATAATTAAATAAAAAACTCTCTAAAACATAGGATTGATGGGTCGGTACCCGAAGACAACCCGTACCCGAAATCGAAATTGATAAATAAAAAACAAAAAAAATCAGTTTATTCAGCAAATTAACCTGGAAAATACAAAAAAAAAAAAAAATATGAATATCAATAATGTAATTATTGAAGGCCAACACATTAAAAATATTAAATACAAGTAGATGTATGATTCCAATAATACAAAAATAATTTTATTAATTTTTCTAAGTAAAAAACAAAAAGACAACACAATATAACAAAATATTTACACTACAATATAACAAAATCTTCTACATCTTCAACTTAGCAACAATCTTTCTCAATGGCAAGAATTTTGGATGAATTCGGTGGGGGAAAAGAAGGATGAAGATTGAAGAAAGAAGGAGAGAGGGGATCGAGAAGAAGACAAAGTGATAAAGAGATAGAGAGATAGAGAGATAGAGAGGGGGTAGAAGAAGATGGAGGCACACATTATTGGAAATGTATTTAGGGTTTGCGGTTTGCTAGTTCTCTGATATGCGAGAAGTGAGTTAGCCGTATTATTAAAATACAAATAATATCTGACCCGCATGCACTTTTTAATGAACGTTGGGTGGGTGGAACAGGCTTGCATTTTTCTCAAATGGTTGGGAGTTCAATTCATGGCAGAAACATTTTTTCTTTTTGTCAATTTTTAAACTATAAAATTATGTATTTATTACTATAATTAAATAATAATCAGTTTTTTTTCAAGCTTATATGACCAAAACCTATCGGATTACCCATCGGATACCTTTTATAAAAACGAAAATCGATTAGTTTATTCATTAGTTTCTATTATCGGATGGATTCTCGTCGGTTTCGGATAGAGCAGATATCCGTTGGCTTCCCTCCCTCTCATCTGCCTTTTGCCAAGTCAGCTTGTCCGCATTTTTCCCCTCAAAATGGACCAGGACCATCACAAGTTGATGGCCTTGTAGCTGCTGATTTAAGAAAATAAAATTCGAGCCATATGAATAATTTTTTTTTTTGCTTATGCTAAAAGCAAATAGTGATTCTATTAACAATAAAACCCAAAAAATATGTACAGTATTACATTTTCCTCAAGGATAACTATCTATATTTACTTTTATCTAAGTTCCCAGCTCTACAAATAGCTTGGCTTAAAAGGCATTTTCTAATGTTCTTAATTGAAAAGAGCTTAACCTTTACATCAGAAACAATATTTTCAAAAATCTGTTCTTCTATATAAGCTTCATTTCTGTACAATCTTCTGTTGTATTCCTTCCAAAGATGATAGATATATGCCCCAAGGAAAAGCTTTGCAACAACGACTTGAAGAGAGGATTGATTTATATTAGTGATAAACCAGTCCTCAACTTGGTCCAACTTTGGAGATTCTTAGGACCATAAATCAGCTTCCAACTTCTTTTCCATAATCTGTTTGCGAATAAGCACAGGAAGAAGGTGCAATTTTTGTCTTCAATGGTGGTTCTGCAAAACATATACAATGGATCGATAGACATTCCCAATAAGATTAGTCTATTTTTCAAGGGAAGTCTATTCGCAAACAAGTTCTAAAATCCTATGATCTTGTTTCTGTTCACTTAAACTCACATCAACCTTCTCTAAGCACAAACTGACTAGGCGAGACTAAGTACGCAATATGTACGGATTCTCCGTAAAATGAAACTATGTTTCAGTCAATCATTCTCACTACTATCATATCATTTTTATGCTACTCATCATCAGCCTAATTTCTCATCCTTTAATATCACTTTCTATTGTTTTTGGTTTTTTTTAATTTCTTTTGTTTTTTTTTTCTGATTTTGTTTCAATATAAAGGAAATAACAAAACACATAAATAGGGAAAAAAACTAATCCAACTAGTACTAGGCAGAACAAGTAAATAAAGTAGAATACCCCCAAACTCGAGAATTGGCATTGTCCTCAATGACAAAAGTAAAGAAAAGAAAGTAGAGGACTTCCCTGAGTATCCATGTCGTTCATTGTCTGAAGGCTCCTCAGATGTTTCAGTTCCAATTATGCGAAGCAGCTTGTTCCAGTAGTTGTCATTGGCACTTTGATATGCTAAACAACTTCTTCCAGTTGACACCAACTAACAAACACAATCTCAACTATAACTACTTTGCATTTCAATCAATAACATGACCCACACATTCAAATTGCAACACAACACACACCACAAACTTTAATGTGCATACCATGACTTAATGCTAAAAGCATAGCTCAGTTGCAGAACGAACAATGACCAATTATTTCCACAGTTCAACAGGCCCTTCACACATCAATTTATGCACAATAGCCTCCTTTTCTCTTTGACACCTTTAAGCAAACAACTGGTGTGCATTTAAATTGCACAAACTACCCCAATCACAATCATGTTGTCATAGGTCCCCACAATATAAAATCACAATCTCAATACTTCTATAACCCCCCAATATTCAACAAGCATCACCCCAAACTTCAACCCCCGTATTCACGGTTTAAGCCTAATCATAAAAACCCCATACTTTAAATTTCAGTCACCACCAAACTTCAATTTTCTCTACTTTTTTTTCGAATCAATGCTAAAAATAGAAAGCTTCTTACTTGGATTCTCAAATTGCGCTCAATTGCCACTGGAGAATATAATTTCTGCCGCCCCCAATTCTATTCGGGAAACCCTAATAGTCAGACAAGATCTCATAAGCATGCCTTGACTTTCTTGTTTGAAGTTGATGGCAGGTGGTTAAGGAAGATTTGGGTTGGGATTTTATGTGTATGGGTTAGGGTGTTTGTTCGAGAGATAGAGAGAGTCGTGAGATTTGAGAATGAGTCACTACTTTGTTAATGTCTTGGGTGTGTGTGCAATTGATATAACAGGGAGAAGAAGAGATGATCTTTTTTTTTTTTTTTAAAGGCATACTTAAACATCAATAACATCATCGTCAACACAACTGCGCTATGTGTTGCACTATTTTTTTTCAACGTTGCTAAAAAAAATGTAAAAAATAAGATCGTCAGTGCAGTTGTGCTATGCTTGCACTATTTGTTTATTTGGCAACACTCACAAAAAAGTCAAATTTAAGTACCGTCAGCGCAACTGTGCTGTATTTTAGTGTAACAACGTCACCTCACGGCTCTTATTTTTTTTCCCTGCTCTTTAATGTGCGTACTCCACATGAACTGAATACCACATTTAAGTATTTTCTCCCTTAGATTACTTGGTGTAGCTTTTTTTTTTTCTACTTTTCAACCCCCAAACTTGTTCTGAACCTATATCAATTATGAGAATCAAACATTAGGAACATTACTAAAGGAGAAACACAATAAAACAACGAAGAAAACTAACTAAAAGAAATAAAATTAAGAACACTCAGATTGCCTCCCGAAAAGTGCTTCTTTTAATGTCGACGGCCCGACGCTGCATCCTTTAATGATGAGTCGAAATGCACAATGGTCGTTTGCTTGTAAAAACCATCATCCCAATAAATCTTCAACCATTGTCTGTTGACTTTGAATGTCCCTTTTTCTGGATAAGTGACTTTTACAACACCATGACTATCTTGACTTGCATTTTCCAGGAATCCGCGGGTGATAAAGAAGTACTTACTGTCCAAGAGAGATATCTTTTCCCAAAATGGGTTTGTCATGCCACTCTTTTGTCATCTCCTTGTAACTTCTTGCATTCTCATCTGCTCTATTACAGAATTCTTCTGGCTTATTCCCTTGTAAGAGTCTTTTCTCACCCGCTAATTGCACATCTATGTTTAGTTGTTTAGTAGCCCAATATTCCTTGTGCTTCAATCCTACTAGAACAACAGAATCATCTTGCAACACGCTAGCCTCTAAGGGGTCCAATTGGCCCCCATGGTTAGACATTATAGCTTTTATGAACTATCGCTGGCTTCTAGATACTTGATAGCCTTGAACACATTAAAGGTTACCTTATCGTCTTGCACTCTTAGCCGTAACTCACCCTTTTGGACATCAGTTAGCACCCTTCTTGTTGCTAGATATGGTCTTCCAAGAATGATAGGGATGTCCTTATCTTCCTCCATATCAAGAACTATGAAATCTGCAAGGAAGATGAAATTTTCAACTTTGGCCTACACATCTTCAATGACTCATGTGGGGTGCTTTAACGAATGATCAACTAACTATAGTGTTACAGTAGTGGGTCTTGCCTCTCATAATCCAAGTTTCCTGAAAATATAAAGTGGCATTAAATTGACACTTGTACCTAAATCACATAAAGCCCTTTCAAAAATAGCATTCCCAATTGAACATGGGATGGTGAAACTCCCTAGATCCTTAAGCTTTTGTGGCAACTTCTTTTGCAAAATAGCATTGCACTCCTCAATAAGTGCAACTATCTCATAATCTCGAAGCTTCCTTTTGTATGAAAGGATGTCCTTCATAAACTTCACATAACTAGACATATGTTCAAGTGTGTCTACGAATGGTATGTTGATGTGTAGTTTCTTGAAGACCTTAAAGAATTTAGTGAACTGGTTGTCGATCTTGTTTTTTCTCAGGCGTTGAGGAATGACACTTTCAAAGGTAGTCCTTGAGGGGGTTTTGTCCGATCTTCAACTTTTTATTCATCTTTCTCCTCATTTTTCTCTTAATATTTTTCAGTCTTTTTGGCTCTCACAGGTTCCTCTAACTCTTTATCACTTCTCAAAGTGATAAATTTGCAATGCTCCGTGTCATACCTTTTAGAATTCATCTCAAAAGTACTAAGTAAACTTCCTTGTTGCCTTTGAGAGAGCAAAATAGCTATTTGACTCATCTAAACCTCTAAATTTTGGATCTATGTTGATTGATTCTGAAGATTAATCCTGCTTTAATTCATGAATTGAGTTTGAGAATTAGCCAATTTAGCTGGCAAGGTGGTCAATTGAGTCTGAGAGATATCCAATTGAGCCATTACGTCCTCGAAATTCACTTTTTTCTCCTGTGGTGGGTTGTTCTTCTCAGGCTGCAACACATTTTGGGTATTTTTTTATGACAATTTTGGGTGATACTGTGACACCCGAGACCTCCATCATATTTAAATTAGTTGTTGCATATCTTATTTGTGCATTTTTCTACTTTTAGCAAAAGTCACTATTTATAGCGAAATTCAACTGTATTATTTCTTTGAAATTATATTTTTCTGATGTTACGTGACATGTATAAGGAATGTGAAAAGTGTTATTTTGTGTATCACGTGTTTGGAAGGTACATTTAGAAAATGTTTTCTTGTATCGTGTAAATAGTAAAATAGTGTTACATTTAAACTAGTTAACTTTATGTGTATTTTAAGCTTTCAATTGACTAAGTCTTGCTTATGTTGACCACTAAATCAGCCAACCACCTATTAAATACCATATACAAACATACATTTAGCATATAACACTTAGAAAAAAAAAAGAAGCAAACCACCCACCAAGCCCCAAACCCGTCGGCCTCCATAGCAAAGAAATGAGAAGAAGTTTCAACCATCTTGCACATTTGATCACCTAGCTTGAGTTTGGAGGGGATTTTAGAGCATCCTAGTACTACTACAAACATCTACATCTAGCAATGGTGAGAGAGTTTCAAGTTCTTTACATTTGAAGTTTTAGGGTTTATGTTGAATTTTTGTAATTGTTGATTATTGCTAATTACTTGCTTATAAATGCTTCAAATACCTCCTAATATACCTAGAGAACAATCTTTTGTGGCTTAATAACAATTCTTGTGGTTAGAAATGAAGATTGCATGTTGTAGAAGATGATGAGTAGTGTCTATGAATAATAACCTACAAATTTTGGGGTTTTTGCATTTCTAGTTGTTCTAATGCTTCTATTAGTTGCTATAACCCTTAAGAATGTTATACGTATGATAAAAATGGTTATAGTTTGACTAGAATTGGAAATATAGCTTGAATTATAGAGGAGACTTTAGAACGAAATGTTGAATTTGACTTGTTTGATTATGTAGATAGTCTTAGATAGGTATGAAAGCACTTAATATGTGGTTATGGCGTGGTTTAGCTAATTGGATCAGGTAGCTGTAGTTTAAATCACCTAAGAGGTTTTTTAGTATTTTTGCGTTAACATGATTAAAAATGGGGTTTCATGACATTTATGTGTATCATAATGTGATTATAGGTGATTGGTAAAGTTAGATTGAGGGTTCCGTGTCTTGTGTGAAGTTTAGAATCTAATTAGTATGCATTGTAATAGTATTTTGTTGGGATTTCTTGTGAATTGCTTGAACTTGTTGCATGACTAGCTAGTGAATTGTTTTAGTTGCTACATTTGATTATTAATTAAGTAAAATATAATTTAGTCTAATGCTAGCGTATGGCCTTCATGTGATTAGTTAAATAGTTAAAAAAAATGCTTAGTTAGAATGTTTAATTATTTGGTAAGTTTCATGAATTGGCTTGAATGTTACATTGTTGTAAATTGGGTGAATAAGTGTGAAAATGATTCTTAAGCTATGTTTTATAGTTGAATTATGTAAAGTGTTAAGTGTAATTGACTTGATTGAATGCTTAATTTAATATTCCTTGTGATATAAATGAAGTTTATTTTCCTGTTAAAAGGTTTCATGATTTAGAAAGATTAATTGGGTGTGTACTTGTTGATCATTTAGTAAAGTTATATTTAGAGTACTTTGTCTTGTGTGAAGTATATGGTCTAATTAGTAAGCATTTGAAAGGTATTTAGTTGGATTTTATGTGAATTAGTTAATTTTGTTGCCTAGTTAGTTATTTGGATTGCTTAATTACTATATTTGATTATTAAATGAGTTATATGTTGTATATAGGGTGAGGCTTGCCTACTTTGCTACCTCCCCATTTGATTCGGATTTGGTTCTCATGATTGTGATTCGGGTTGCACAACCTATTTGGACATGGTAGTGTCGAGAAACTCCCGGCATCATCAGGCTGTCGGTCTAGCTCGGCTACCATGGTACGTATTCCCTTTCTCGCTAAGGCATACTTCCCTACCCCAGATGTGTGGTTCACCTTGTTGGGGCATACGGACCTACCTTGAGAGAATAGGTCATAGGATTGGGGTACATCCGGAGTACCCCATTGGAGGAATAAGGGATTTGCCGACATTTTCTTGAAGATCATGGTTCGTGGTTCGAGATCGAATACAAAGAAGATGAGCTGTGTCTTTTTTAAATGTATATAATGATTATTCGATTAACTTGCTATATTGTATTACTAGTGTTATTGTCCTTGTTGCATTGCACGAAATGATTTTCGAAAACACCCCGGTTTACTATATCCCCTCCCTCACTGAGTAACCTTGGTTACTCATTTCTTGTTTTAACATGTTTCAGGAGGTGCAGTTAGAGTAGTTGTTGTTGCCTTGAATGCTATTTAGTTGTGTTGCTTATCTCGCTGAGGTTGGAGTGCCTATATGCTAGCTTTGTAAAGAATATGTCGAGGATGTGGTTATTATCTATTTTGAGTCCTATGGGTATTATGTATAATTGAGTTGTCTTGGATGAATGTAAATTGAAGTTAAAAGTATTATATGATGTTAGTAGTTAGTTGAGTTGTAATAATTTTATGTTTTGTTTTAGTGTTTAATGTTGCATGCTTGGGTAGTCACTAGAGGCTAGCTGGTTAGTTGGACATAAATTATAAGAAAGCTTGATTAATAATGTAGAATAGTATGATAAGTGGATTAAAAAGAGAAAATTCTAATGGATTTAACTTCGCATGCTTGTGTGTTATAATGTTGGGTTCCAAGGCTCGGATGGCCTTAAGGAGTTTGTTATATGTGTTGACGTTGGAGGATGGGATTGTATGTTGGAGTTGAGTTGTGGTTTTGAGGATAAATTTACTATTTTCAGGTGAACTAGTAGCCCTATAAACAGGAGAGACTCCGTCCGTTTTCCCTTATTTTTAGTGCCTTGGGTTTTGGGATCGGGATTCTAGTCTCGTGAGGGATCGGGGTGTTACAGATACCGCAATGCTGGATTATATCTGTTGGAGTAGGTATTGTGTTGTTGCCCATTAAAGTTTCCCACATATTGTGCTTGCTCCAACGTCACTTGTGCAAACGGGTTACCAACTTGACATTCCGAGCTATGATGTGCTATATTACAGAATTCACATACCATTGACGCCGCTTGGATAGATTTAGTCGTCACTTGGTTGTTCTGCAACTTTTTAGTGAGAGTGGCAATTTGAGTTGTCAAAGTAGTTATAGCCTAAATCTCATGAACTGCATCTGTACTCTTTGGTGTGGTTTTCTCGCTTGGCCATTGAAAATTATTAATGGCTATATCTTCCAGCAACTCATACGCCTCATCTTCTATTTTCTTCATAAGGGCTCCTCCTACTGATGCATCAATTAGAGTTCTAGTTATACCCATCAACCCATTGTATAAAATATGAACCTACATCCACTTGGGAAATAGATTTTGTTTTCTCAACAATGCTTTATACCTTTCCCACTCATACGCCTCATCTTCTGTTTTCTCAACAATGTTTTATACCTTTCCTATGCATTACAAAGAGCTTTCCCTTCATACTAGTCAAAATTATTAATCTCAATGCGCAGCTATGCACAATTTTGTTGTCTTTCCAGGTAGGAAGAATCTCAATAGGAATTTGTGCAACAAGTCGTCCCATGTGGTGATTAAATCTGAAGGTAGTGAATTCAACCATTTCTTAGCTTGATCCTTCAAAGAAAATGGAAACAACGAAGGCAGAAGGTTTTATCAGTAACTCCGTTATACTTGACAGTACCACAAACTTCCAAAAAATTAGTGACATGCTGATTTGGATCTCAGTAGGTAACCCACAAAATTGATTGGCTTGGATCAACTGTAGAGTTACTGACTTCAACTGAAAATTATTCACCTAAATCGCTAGCCTCCTAATCACAGATTGAACACCAGTGGGTGGCAATGCATAATCTCGCAGTGTTCGAGGTAGATTTGCCTGATTATTTTCTTCCTGTACTTGCATAATTGCAACTATGGTCTCTTGCAGATGGTGGGTAGTAGCTCTTTTCTTCTTTTGATTCTTTCGACAGGTATGTTCTATCTCAGGATTGAAAGGCAATAATTTGCTACTTCCCAACTTTCACATGCACTTAAAAAGAGTATGTTCCTAAAACGCAAGTAACGACGATAAGAAAATGAATAACAAAGAAAATAGAATCCAAAATAAAATTAAAGCTATTTGGTATCGATATTAATAATTGACACAGGACAACGGCGCCAAAAACTTGTTGTGCAAAATCTAACGCAAGTGTACGTATCACAACAAGTAATGAAGCAGTAAATAGAGATCATTTCCACGAAGACTGTGATTACTAAGTACCGAAATTAATATAGTGTTAACTTTATTTGGACAACCAAAATTAAGAGATTGTAGATAAAAACTAATAACAAATAAACTACTGAAACTAACAACTATGGCAATAACGAAATCAATAAAAGAAGATAAATCAACGATTAAAAGGTTCTAGGATTTTTGACATCACCAAGATTAATCCTACTTGAATCTATTAATTTGAATCAATTGATGTATATTCCCTATGTTACCAGCAATTTCGCTAATGTGATTATTAATCTTTCTCAAGTATCAATAACATATTCCAATAATTAAGCTATCTACATCTCTGTTATAACTGTGAACTTATGGAACTTATTAACCTCTAGAAATTCAAGTGCCGCATGAGATTTCATAAATATCTCTATCTTATGATAATCTAACGGTATCTCAAACGTGGTCTAATTCGATTATCATTTCTCAGTCTCAAACCAAACCACAAATTATGCAATTGTTTATCAGGCAATCACAAGCATTAAGTTTAGAATGAAATACTCAACATAGAATTGGAATAATTCATCAAATCAATTAAAACCAAAAAAATTCAAGTATTCATAATTTGACAACATTGTAGCCCTAGAAAAATAACTTAGAACATAATAACAAAATTAAATAAAATCCAAAATATAGTGCAAATCATGATAAGAGAGATAGAGCAAACTAGGATTTGGAGAAAAATCGTGGTAGAAGTCTGTCTCCAGATTGTTCTCCGTCTTCAACTAGCGAATCCTGAAGTTTCTATCTCTGGAAAGTTTCTTTTCTCTTCCCAAACGTCAGCTCCTCCTTTGTTTCAGCCACACACATTGATTTTTATATTGCTAGCGTTTTTTCTTTCTTTTCTTTCATTCCAAAAATAACCCTCCAAATGCGTAAGGAAATTTTCCATTTTTTTTCTTTTTTAACTCCTGTGACATAGCGCAGCTGCGCTATGGCTGGTCAGATGTCAATTCGCGCATCTAGTACTTTCCAAGCTTCAATGCACATGTAGTTCTTGGTATTCTTCTCCAATTTAGCTCCAAAATCAGTCTTTCTCACAAACAATATCTATGCCATAAGAACGAACACAAAAACCCATAAGATTGCTCATAAATCTCTCGAGAACTAAAAAATCTTAAGTAAAAAGGCTTTGGAATAAAATGTAAATAATTCACCCAACAGTGCGTCCCCGGTAACAACGCCAAAAACTTGATCGTTTCCTTGATGTATAGAAAATGAAAGTGCAAAACTACCAAGTTAAACCCACAAGTGCACAAATCTATGTCATACAGTATTCTAGAGTATGGGATCGAATCTCCATGGGGGGGCTCCTGAGTACTATCTAATGTGTGCTTGTGTGAAAAATGGTTTAAAATCGTGAAAAGGAAAAGAAACTAAAATGATTTGATAATTGGATTGAAGGATTCTAAAATAAACTTAAATAAAACTAAACAAACTAAAAAAAGGTAATTAACCTAATCTAAATGGGTGTGTGAAAGTATCAAATCAAATATTGGATGAGCTAGAAGTTGGGTTAGGTTTAGGTCTATGTGAAAACTTATGAATTATATGTAGATCCTACATTTGAGAAGTCAACCTACGGTCAACCGAACTACAAACCCGTTTAGATGTAGTCACCTAACTTGCCAATTAACCTCACTTAAACCTAGGTGCAACTTCGTCAGTCAAGTCACCCTATTGGCGGAGGTGCGGATTTGTCCAAACACTCATAAGCTTGATTAATTAGGCTATGTGGTCAAATTGTGGTACAACCTACAATTTATTTTAACATTAAGCTCATATCCCAAGGGGTTGTATTTATGCTTTGAAATCAAATCCGCTACAAGCAATTTTTAAGAAATGAAAACAAAGCATATAAACTAATAAGCTCATTTCCAATTGAAATTCATGACCATATCGTGATGAACAATCAACTACATGCTAGGTACAATCATATAATTGAAAGTCATAGTAAAAATAAATTCAATCTCAAAAAGATAACAACACCCATAAGAAATTTCACATCCAAATATCCAAAGCTAGTATCTAACATATATTACATAAATAATCCACAAAATATCCTTCCCTAACCACTATATAATCTAGTTCATAAGTAAAAG
Source organism: Ehretia macrophylla (assembly GCA_037974665.1). Taxonomy (NCBI): domain Eukaryota; kingdom Viridiplantae; phylum Streptophyta; class Magnoliopsida; order Boraginales; family Ehretiaceae; genus Ehretia; species Ehretia macrophylla. The sequence goes on along the minus strand of CM075767.1, from coordinate 8,970,027 downwards.
AAAACTAAACATATGAAAAAGGTAAAAGAAATCTCCCCCATATATCTAGCTTCTTCAATTGCTAGCAACTCCTAGAATCTTTGCTCCAATTTGCTCACCAACCTTGGATTTGTAGAAGGAATGATGTGGGTTTGATGATATTTGGGGTTAATTGAAGTGGGTGTTGTGTGTGTGTGTAGAAGTAGGAAAATGTGTGATGAAGAGTGTGTAGTAGTGTATGTGTTGAAGTGAGAGAGTGAATGGATAATAATGTCAAGTAGTGGATATGTGTGTGGATAAGAATTGGAAGTGAAGTGAAATTGAATGGTGTGGTTGGTTGGAGTACGTTGAATTTTGATGTGGTTCGCTGGTGAGTCAAATTAGTTGTGTGGTGTATTGGTGATTCGGTTCTGTAGAAAAATTGGTGCTGGTGGTATGAAAATTAGTGAGCGGTGTGAAGTATGGTTCAATTTGTGTGTGAATCGTGAGTATCCCCATGCTTCACGTGAGGTTGGTTATTAATCAAGTATCAATGTGATTATGTATGGTGTTGATTGGTGTTGGCTCGTGTGCGGTTCATTGATGGTTCGATAGTGCTGGTTGGTGATTGGCTAAAATAACGTTGAGGCTTGGTGAGGTACTGCTGCTACTTTTGTTTTTTTCATTCTCGGCTAAACTTCACAAAGCTGTCATGAAATTGAATCCAAAAGAAAGCCTATGGTCCAATGATTGGGCCATTATGACTTTTTTATTTATTTATCTTTTCTTTAATTCTTCTCAACTTCTTCTTCTTTTTTCTTCAATCTTCGCTTTGGGCCTCATTTTAACACTTTTTTTTCTTAAAACGAACATCACCTAAATCACAAAATATTACATTAATTAGCTATTGGAAGCATTAAAAATAATAAAATCAATTATCAATAAATGCTACAAATAGCTAATAAATGCAATCAAAAAAACACAAAGCACCCTAAAAAAATGTATTCAATTAAGCCTAAAATCACCAACACATCATTCATTATTGAAGTGGCTTCAGTTTAGAAGAATTAAAAAGGATTTGTATATCCCAATAAAGTTTAAAGGCTTCTTATGAAGCAAAAGGGGATCAAATCCTAGAAAGGATCTTTACAAACTCATAAAGTGGACCGATTATAGGATTAGCATGCTCATAATTCTAGTTGGATCATATTTGCCAAAACTCATAGTACACTTTACCATACCATGGAATCCTTGTTGATAGGGCACTAATATTTGTGATTATACGGGTCCTATGCCGATAAATGGTATAACGATAATTATAGTTCGATATGATGTGCTAGTTGGATTGGATTTTGGATTGAGATGTTTATTTTTTGGCCACTTATAGTTGTTTTTAGCCCAAGAGTCTTTTCGTGAAATAAATTTTTGTTGTAGGTCTTAAATTACTCGCAAATGCATGAACCATACAAAAGTATAGCTAGGCAAATACGAGGTTGATCCTTAATAGACTTGTTTAGTTAAGGTCAAGTTTTAGACTAAGATTTAGATTTGCTAATCTAGTTGGAAAGATTGAGATGCAGAATGAAAATAAAACAATAAGAATAGGCAATAAGTCTAATGAATTAAAAAAAAATTAATTTTAGAATAAAAATAGTTAATAAATTGAATGATTTAAATTAAACTAATAAAACTAAAAATATTCCAAAGTGAAATAGCTAATTAAAGAAAACACGCAGAATAAAATAACAAAAGTAGACTAGTAATCGTAAAAGGGCTAAGGCTCAAAATCCACATTGCTAATCCTAACATCAACTAAATTTGATCATTATTTTCCCCTAATTTTACTACATGATAATCTCGCAGTCTAGCCTCGTCACCATAGAAGATATCATCTTTTAAGCCCTAAGTTAATGAATCTAAAAGTATGTTTATTCTTATTTTGTAAAAGCAAATCATTAATTGTATCTCAACTAGAAAGCACAATTAATATTCGACATTAAAAATCAAAACTTTCGGTTATCAAGAATCATTCAAAATATGAGAAAAACATGATTAAACTCATCTAAGAAACTATCTCAACAATTGATGAAAGAATAAATACTAAAACATGAATGATCAATTACGGGAAAAAATTAATTCACAAATATAATATCTATTAGAATTAACTAAGGCTTCATCGTCACCTTAGCGAAGAAAATTAGCCTGACATACTAACGAAACTAAAACAATAAATTTGGAAAATAAACATAATTCAATGAATAAAAGTAAAGTAAAGAATAACGTTACTGTAATTTACGAAAAAAAGAAATACGAATGCATCCTAAAGTTTGTCGTTGAAAGAAAATTATCCTAAATCTTTCGAAGTCTGCCGCCACTACTCGCTTCTATTCCTGCTCCCTTTCATTGTATCATGCTACACCTTATATAGGTATTAAAAAAACTTCACTGCCTTAGCCAATGGGCGGCTTTAAAGCCTTGGCCAACTTTTTTTCTTTTCCTTTTTTTTTCTTTTTAATTTCCCTTTTGTTTTCTTTTTGCTTTATTTCTTCAAGCCTGTTGGGATTAGATGCCCTAAAGACCACTAACAATAAGACATCTCAGTATAATGATTATTAGCAGTTAACAAATCAGAGCATTCGTTATGAGCATGTTATATTCTCTCTCTTATTTGATTAATGTGTATGTATGCAAAGAGGTTCCTTGGTATAAGTGAATAGCATAAGTGCGTTGTGATCCGTGTGAGACCCCGAATTTGTTCTTATTTGCAATTATGCGTTTTGACATATTTATATGTTATTTGAATTAAAATGTGACAATTATGTGATTATTACTTCTATTACATGATAAGTGAGTATTCATGAAATTTTCATAGAAATCTGCATTGAAAATTTTATCGTTAGTTTTTGTGAATAGTATTTTGAAGACACGTCTGCTAGAATTTTGAAACTGGTCTTTTAAACATTTTAAAACCTAGTCCATTGTTATTAGTATACCCGTGTTTGATAAAAACTGATTCTAAAACGAATTAGGAATTTAAATGGATTTTTCATATTCTTTTGCAAAAATATGCATTTTATTTTAACTATAAGTATATGTATTCTTACAAATTCTTACATATATATGTTGTCAACTAGAAATATACTACTAAATATAGTATATATGTTAGTTATATTTATATGCAAGCAAAATAGGCTAAAACAACTAAAATACTAAATGTTGTCAACTTTGACTAAGCTTATATATATTCAATATACATACATAGTACATAAAAATAAGCTCAAACACACTTAAAAAACACACACTTGGTTGAAAATCCAAGAAGGGAAAAAAAAGACATTTTGCTTAGAAGTCAAAGTAATTTCTTCATAGATTTTGCAATTCAAGGCCAAATGACTTCATTCAAAGCTTGAAATTGCTTGTTGGGCATCCATTCTACACATTCCTACCATTTTTTTGCATCAAAGGTGAGGAAAAAATATAGTTCATTATTTTAAAGTTAAGTTGAGTTTTTGGTTGATACAATTATAGTTGTTATTTTGTTAAATTGATGTTAGATTATTTCTTAGTAGATGCCAAGGACCAACTTCATGTATTTTTAGCCATTTTGAATGGTAGTAGCATGTATTTTTATTTTTTGGGTATTTCAATTGATTATTTGGCTTATATTTGAATAAATGTTGTTGTAGTAGTTGATATTGAGTTGTATTTACTTCTATAGGTTTGATAATTATTGTGTAGTAATATTTTAATGCCAAATTTTCAATTTGAATGCCATAGCAAAAGTCCAAAAATTCAGCCTAGAGTACATTGCCATTTTTATCTTGTTGGGCTTGTTTTGGATGGCTTTTGGTTAGTTTCCGAGGGGGTTAATGTAGTTGCATGTATAGTTGAGTGGTAGGAAAAGGTTCAGGGTTGGTTTGATTAGTAGATTGTAAGTTATGAGTTTTAGAAATTTGTGTAGTCTTTCTTTGAAATGTTAAAATGTTGTCTAGTTGATTGGTTGTGGTTATGAAGTTGTTTCTTGGGTTGTTGTTAAGTAGGTTCGGGTTTGAAAGCATGTTCAGATGTGTGTTGAGTTGGGTGGCCTACTTTGTCATCTAACTTGGATATCTAAATTGTTTGAATAATTATTGAGTTGTTATAATGTTGTAGAAGGTATTGATTCTTGTTGAGATATTGGGAGACAACCTGCTTTGTTGATCTCTTAGAATGTTAAATGTTAAGTGTTGTCTGATGAAAGTCGTGATAGTGTTGTGTCACCTCAGGTGGCATCTGGCTTGTTGGGTTGCCGACACAGCTATCTCGTGTGGTCGGAGAGTGCCATAGAGTGTGTGGGCCAGTTGAGGTACTTCCGGAATGTATCCGTGGGTGTTATAAGAAGTTGGTTGAGATCGTGATAGCGTATGGAGCTACATCAACTAGTGTATCCTTATAATGTGAATGGTTATTTGTGTTGTTTTAATTGAATAAGTGTTGATGATGAAGTTTATTGATTGTTATTGTTCATAGAGTGATTTCCCGAGTGGTAAAGTAAAGGGTTTCAAAACATCTTTCGAATCTTCACTGAGCATTGTTATATATAAGTGCACCTTCTTTCGTTTATTGGTCAAGTGTAACTGAGCCAAATTTTGGGTATGTCCCTCAAGAAGCTGAGAATGTGCCTTTTGTTGAGGAGTCATATGTGCCAGAGTCTTATCCATGATGTCTTGGCTGCAGTTCTCTTTTTGTTGTCTTGTATATTAGAACAAGTTGTATTGTATGTACTTTGAAGTTTGTATTGTATAAGATGTTATTAAGATAATGAAAAGTATAATGCTAGTTTAGTTGTCTTACTTTGGATTATGAGTAGGTTGCTAGTCTAGTTTTATATCAAGTATGCATATGTATAGTATATTTTGTGGTATGTTGTTGAAACGGAGGCATATGACTTGTGGTTGGTATGGTGTATGGTTGTTTAAATGTGTTGTGTTGAATGTTGATGAATGGTTATGGAGTTGTTGTTGAAATTTGGAGTTGGTTGTGTGATGTTATATAGGGTTGGTTAAGAGCTCTGATGTCCATATTACAGACGTTATATTACCGAAATTCTGTTGCATCCTGACTGATCATAAATGGGGTCGAGTTGGGGCGTGACAATCCGGACAGAGGGTCTATGGTATGAGCCTTGGACAAAACTATTGATTCATAACCGAATAGTGAAGCTGGACACTTCACTATGGTAAGGTTATAATGAGAGGGTCTCCTATTTGGTAGGATGACTTTCCTTGGTCATTGGAGGGGCTTTCTGAACTTCTCTCATTGGTGCATTATGGTGCATTGAACAGGACTACTATAGATGCAATCTCAGTGGCATTACTATAATTGTCAGAGAACTATAAGCATCTTAAGCTATTAAGTGACCAATGCTCTATATCATGAGTATATATGGATGTATCAATGTATCATAGGACATGTGTTTTGATTCACTATGGGTGAGATCTTATAATAGGGTCAACAACTCGGTGTTTTGGACATATGGACTAGATCCATTAGGTGGCATTCATATGAGTCATGATTCTATGCTATTTTAAGTGATACTGAGCTACTTGCTTGGAGTTATCTATATGATCATAAAAAATCTAAGATTTTAGTAATATAGCTCGAGTTATACTAGATACTAAACTTGTGGGTCGTTCCCAAGAGATGGGAATAGTATCTGGGTGATGATTATAGGGAAGATAAATGTCCAAGGTATAAATGTAATCAAGATAGGATGATAGTGCGAATGCAAGACCTACTCTTGATTACGGTTGAGAACATAGGTCAAAGACAGAAAACTCCCTTGGAAGTTTATTAGTTGCCATAGAGTGCAACCCTAACTCTTTCGTAGAATGAGTTAAGGTTAAAATGATCAAAATACAACTAGTGACTAGCAAGGGTATTTTGGTCATTTTGTAGCTACGGCAATTATGTCTTCAGGTCCCTCTCCTAGCCACTTACCTTTTTTAGTGTTCTCTTTGTTCTTAGCTTTGATATCTATGGAAATATGGTGCAAATAAGTAAGGTTGCCTATTTGGGAATGTGGAGCTCAATTTAGAAGTTAAGACATTAGGACAAAAGATATTCTTGAGACAAGAATGTTTGTCCTAGCTAAACTTATCTTAATGGAGTATGACTTGAGCATTCTGGCGTGTGGAGGGCTTAAAGTGGTGTGTGGGCATAATGATAAGGATAGGAGATATTATTTGATTTTGAATGAAGAAGATAATGTGCATTATCTTCAATTTTAATTCCTAGAAAATCAAATAAAGACTCCTAAGAATCTAAGGACTCCACATGTGATCTAAACTCTATCTCTCTCCTACATACATGTCTATCATATCCAATATATGTAGATACATGGCCTTGGCAACATAGAGGATAGAGAATTCTCTCCATAGATACACGAAAAAACTTAGAGAAAAAGAGAGGAAAAATTCTGCCACCGAATTTACACACTAAAACACAAGGGTAGCGGAATAGGAGATAAGGCTTGCCGAAGCTGTCCATTCTCGAAGTTTCTTGTGCTTGCAGCGTGTACTCCAGCCATTTGGTCAGTCCATTATATCATGTGTGTTGAGTCCTAATGCCAACACGTTAGGTATTCGGCTTATCTTTAATTTCTACTCGTTATTTCGATTTCTAGAATGTTATATTGCATTGATCTATGGAGTTTCGTTTGTGAATGCCTATATACGTTTTACATGCTGTATGGTTTCGTAAAATATTTCACCCTAGGCTAGATTTCATAAACCATCAAGTGGTATCAAAGCTAGACCATAGGAATCATGCAATAAAACAAGAAATCAAAAGTTATAACGTGCTAGAATTAGTCCATAGTTGGCTGGCTGTTTAGGACTCTTGCAGACTATTTTTTGTGCTATACATTGCATGGAATAATTGTGTGCATATGAGGATGCTAACCTCGATTTTGCAGTACAATAAAACCCCATTTTGATGGCTAGAATGTATGTTTATGCATGCATGTTGGAAAATTTCCGATTTGAGTTATGGTTGCATTTGTTTGATAATTGATGGTTTATCCAATCTTTTGTAACAAATTTAATTCATAGATCTGAATGTAAGCCTCCGCATGAGGCATAGGAAGATTATGTAATAGTTATAGGTTTTATTAGCTATGTAATTTTCCTAAATCAATCACCAAAGCGATAAAATGCAAGAGAGGTGAATTCGTGCGTGAAGATGGACTATTTTGCGGATTTTCCATATTTTTTGTTGGCTGTTCGTGACTTCCATGATGTTAATCTATCACTTCTAAGGGTGGTAGAAGTGGTGGTGCATGGTGGTGGACCTTACCATGGGCGAAGGACTCCTACTTTCGCGAATTGGTGCCACTAGACAAAGATTTAGGGCTCTTGTGGTATTACGCCAAACCTTTGGGGTCTAGGTTCAAATTTCGGACTCCCTGGGATGATTGAGTAATTCCAAAACATTTGAAGGCCAAATGTTGAAATATGGAATTTGCAGGTAGCCATCAAAATTGGGGTCAATGCATGATTATTGATGTTAATTTCATATTGTTACTATATTCATATGTTACGAATATGTTATATGATTTTACAACATATAGTAACATGGCCAACCACTAGAATTTTTTTAAAAAAAGGCTAAATCCAGCTAATTAATCATAGGAAGGCTAATTAAAATCATAATCTAGAACTAGTACATCTAGAACTAGAGATTATGAATTGACTTAGGATTAAATGCCTAGTATGAATCTAAGTGCTTTAGTTAGCCTAAATCACCCTAAGTGGCCTCACCTAAACCCGAATTAGGTTATAACTATTACAATTAAAGATGTTTTATAGCAAGGGTCTATGGACCAAGCTTGTTTGGATTAAAACTAAAGTCAAATTGCAAGACATAGTTATAATTAAAAGGTGTATAACTATTGTAAGTTAAAGTTGTTTTAATAAGCAAAGGTGTCTGGGCTAAGTTTGCTTGGATTAAAACTAAGCATCAAATTACAAAGACATAGTTATAGTTTATAAAAACCCTTACATACCAAAATATCAAGTGGGAGAAGGATTTAAGGAAAAAATCCTAAAGCTTTCCATTTTGGTCTATGTTAATAGTAGGAGCTATTCTAAGCTCACCTGCGTGTGGGCAGTTCCCTTCAGAGGATAGTCTTTTTACTAAGATTTAGCAAGATTAGATTAAAATGAATTTTCAACCAAAGTGTTGATGGAAGCAACCATCCCTTCAGTGGGGTTTTCGTCATGTATCACTTCATAGAATATTGATTTGGGTTAACTACCCTTCGATAGGCTCAAATTAAGAATAATCTAAGTGAAAAGGCTCATGGAAAAATAGTTAATCACTTGACATTAAAGAATGGTATTCTCCCTTTGGAGTTCTTGCCATTACTCTAATGAAGCCAAACATAAATCAGTGATTGAATTATCATTGGGTAGAGTCTATCCAGCTAATGATATTTCAAAAAAGTGTGGCTTAACTTAATCAAAATTGCAATATGACCATCCCTTTCAGTGGAATATTAAGAGTATGATTAAGACACTGTGACATCATAATAGTTTAAGGGTTTAACTACTATTTTTTAAGAAATAGATGTCAAAAGTATGAACGTTTACTTTCCTTTGATAATCATTCATTTTCATACATATCAAATAGCTTATTAGATTGATTAAATTGTTTGTAAATATCCAGAGATATTAGTTGGTTCTTCTATTCCATTTGTTAGTATTTTGCTTGAGAATAAATTGATTGGCTCAAATTATTATGACTGGAAAAGAAATTTGGTTATGATACTCACTGCTAGAGGTTATGACCATGTTATATTTCAACCCTGCTCTATCATCACCCCTGAGTCAACTTTGGAGAAGCAGACTTTAGAAAGACAATGGAAGAGAGCCAATAATATGGCTAAGTTCTACATGATATCTTTCATGTCAAAAGTACTCCAAGTCCAGATTGAAGGGATGAAAACTGCTAAAGATATCATGAACTACTTGAAAGGTATATTTGCTGAAAATAGCAATCCGGTATGGCAAGTTGCTGTTAGAGCAATCATGAGCACTAAGATGGCTGAAGGGACATCCATCATAGAGCATGCGCTCAGAGTGGAAGAATACCTACATACAACCAGAGTCCTTGATGCAGAATTTGATGACCGAAGCCAAATGGAAATGATACTGGAAATTCTACCTGAATCCTTTGCTCATTTCAAGCTCCGTTATTATGAGGGCAAGATAGATATGGGCCTATCAAATGTGATGGAGGAACTCCAGGCAATAGAGACCACTCTGAAATCTTACGACTTTGTAGATCTTACTCAGCCTTCGTCTTTTTGTCTTGCCCTTCACAGTAAGAAGATCAAAAAGAAAGGTAATCAGCAGAAGCGTGAGATGGATATAAAGAGTAATAGAATGATGGTGACAAGCCCCGACGAAACTACTTCATGTACGACTCCGTGTCAGACACTGGAAGTAGATTAGGCCTCATGTACCTAGCCAAGGGCGAGACAAGTACCTCTATTTTCTTTCTAGTTGAAACCCGTTTAGTGGTAGATTCTACTTCTTTGTGAATAGTAGACTCAGGTACCACTAATATTGATTGCAATTCTTTGCAGTGGTTTCAAGACACCAGGAAGATGGTTTAGAGGAGATTCTGAATTGCAAGGAGGCATAAGGACCAACATATGGGCATATGCAGTTGGAGATGTTATTTTTGTTTCAGAAATACATAATCTTTGAGTAATGTTTTGCAAGTTTTTCCTCTTTTGCGAAGAAACTTTGTTTCAGTTTTTGTAATAGTTAGTTTGGATGTTCATTTTGCTTTGAATGGATCCAAGTTTTTTGAAAAATATGCAAATAGTTTATTCTTTGATTATTTCTGATGATAATATCATTGCATAACACTGAGTTAATATAGTCAAGTACATAAAAAGAAGTTTTTCTCCTATCTATTTTGTGCCATTTGGGTTTAGGTTAATGTAAACAAACTTTAGAGAATTTGTTGGAATAGGTTCTTGGACATATTGGATCTTAAACCATTAATCACGCATCTAAAGTACAAAATGTAAAAATAGACTAGGTATGCACAATTGTGTGAAGCCTTGTTATAATGACTAGTTGTCATACAGTAAATTGTGTTTTATCTTTGTACACCAAGATTCTTACCGGAATAGTGCATTGGAAAGGAGAAATTTACACTATTTATTGAGTTTTGGTAAGATTCATGTTGAATCAAGTTGCCAATATCTTTTTGGGAATATATTGTTAAATAGCAGTAGACATACAAAATCTAGTTCTGTCTATATCAGTCCATAAGATATCCCTTGGTTAGTGGATGTAGAGATATGTCCATGTATGGGATTGTCTAGCTTATGAACTAAATGAAAGATGAGACCTAGATTGGATATGTGTTGTTTTGTATTCAAAAGGTACAAGGATGAACAAGCTTATAACCTCTAAGGGTCAAATCTCTAGGGAAATGTTGTATAAATCATCCATGACTAGACTTAGAGATCGCATTAGAGGAAATCCCACCAGGATCCCCAGTATCATCAAATCCCACAACAACGCTGGAAAAGTATAACAACGTGACTCTAGCTCACAGATGGATCCATGTTGTAGTGGGAGGAAATCCAAGCCACCTGATAAGTACAACAGAGAGTTTTACTAAAACTGACTCCGATGGTCAGGTAGTGGATCGCAAGAAATATGACATCCGATGTGATTGCAGACGAATGACACCTAGCAATAGAATATGAAATTGAGTCAAGTGCTCTTATTAGATTTTGGTATCTTGTGCCCTCACCCAAAGAAACTAAACCCATTGGGTGTAAGTAGGTATACAGGAAGAAAAAAGTGATGGATGGAAGGTGAAAACCTTCAAAGCAAGAGCTTATGGTGGAAAGGTACACTTAGAGAGAGAGCGTTCGACTATGAGGAAACCTTTGTCACATCAGCTATGCTAGAATCCATTAAGCCACTCTAAGCCATCGTTTGATTATGAGATATGGCATAATGATTGACAAAACAGCTTTCTTTAATGGAAGTCTTGGCAAGTGCATCGATAAGATGCGACCGGCTGGGTGTATTGCTTAAGGTCAAACTGGTGTAGTTTGTAGCTTAAGAAGTCCATTGATGGACTTAAGCAAACATCTAGAGCATGCAGCATTAGATTTGATCAAACTTCTTGATCAAAATGCTGGTGAGCCCTGTATGTATGATAAGTTGGAGGGAAATGTTAGAGCATTCTTGGTCTCATATGTGGACGACATTCTACTCATTAGAAATGATGTAAGGTTGTTGTCGTCTATTTAGGTTTGACTGTCTTCTCAATTCCAGATGAAGGACTTGGGATAAGCGAGCTGTGTTCTAGGCAATAAGCTTCTGCGCGATCACAAAGCTGTGACACTAACTCTTTCTCGAGTTTCATAAATTGAGAAGATACTAATAAAATTTGGCATATAGGATTCCAAGAGAGGATTGTAGCCTCTCAGGTATGGAGTCTACCTATCTCAGAATCAATGTTCGAAAACATATGAGAGATAGAAGCCATAAAATGTTCTACATGCATCAACAGATGGAAACCTTTTTTTGTATGTCATGTTCTGTACTAGGATAAATATCTACTTAGCATTGAGCGAGATAAGTAGATAATAACCAAACCTGTGATAGCAATTGAGCATATACTTGAGTATCTTTGTGAGAACGAGGGATTATATGCTAATTTGTTAAATCTGAAGGTCTTATACCTATAAGGTACACAAGATTCAGATTTCCAGTCTAGACAGAAATTTCAAAAGCTCGGCTTTCGAAAATGTCGTTACTATGTTGGAGGTGCTGTGATATGGATAAGTGAAAAACAATCCTGGATTGTTTACTCTACCATATGGATAGGGCATGATGCAGCGCAGGAAACAACATAAAAAGGTGTGTGGCTCAGGAATTCAGGTGGAATTGAAGCCCATGGCTAGTGGGAACTATATGGCTCAAGAAAATCCTGATGGTTAACAGTACAGATATTCATAAAGTGTATTGCAGTAATGGTGGAATAATGACAGAATGAGAAGAACCAGAGAATCACTAGATTGAGAAGCACATAGATAGAATATGTACCAAGTGATTCGGGAAATTATCCAATAGGATAATGAAGTGGTAAAGAAATGTTTCAGCCAATGATTCAGCGGACCCTGCCCTACTAAGAGGGTATTTAGTACTCTTGTAGGGGCTACATGTGTTGAATTAGGATAGTGGTAGTGCTCATTTGTGGAAGTGGGTGTATGTTGGGATTGGAAGCCCTAAAGACCACTAACACTAAGACATCTCAGTATAATGGTTATTAATCAGTTAACAAATCAGAGCATTCATTATGAGCATGTTATATTCTCTCTCTTATTTGATATATGTGTATGCAAAGAGGTTCCTTGATACAAGTGAATAACATAGGTGCGTGATTATCTACACAGAAGGTCTATGCTATGAGCCTTGGATCAAAACTATTGGTTCATAATCGAATAGTGAAGCTGGACACTTCACTATGGTAAGGTTATAATGAGAGGGTCTCCTATTTGGTAGGATGACTTTTCTTGGTCATTGGAGGGGCTTTCTGGACTTCTCTCATTGGTGCATTATGGTGCATTGAACGGGACTACTATAAATGCAATCTCGGTGGCATTACTATCATTGTTAGAGAACTATAAGCATCTTAAGCTATTAAGTGACCAATGCTCTATATCATGAGCATATGTGGATGTATCAATGTATCCTAGGACACGTGTTTTGATTCACTATGGGTGAGATTTTATAACAGGGTCAATAGCTCGGTGTTTTGGACATATGGACTAGATCCATTAGGTGGCATTCATATGAGTCATGATTCTATGCTATCTTAAGTGATAGTGAGCTACTCGCTTGGAGTTATCTATATGATCAAAAAAAAATCTAAGATCTTAGTGATATAGTTCGGGCTATATTAGATACTAGACTTGTGGGTCGCTCCCAAGACAAATGAATAGTATATGGGTGATGATTATAGGGAAGATAAAGGTCCAAGGTGTAGGTGTAATCAAGATAGGATGATAGTGTGAATGCAAGACCTACACTTGATTGTGGTTGAGAACATCCAGGGCTTTTCGGTCATTTTACTTAGTAGGTCAAAGACATAAAACTCACTTGGAAGTTTATTAATTGCCATAGAGTGTAACCCTAACTATTTAGTGGAATGAGTTAAGGTTAAAATAGTCAAACTACACCTAGTGACTAGCAAGGGTATTTTGGTCATTTTGTAGCTACAGCAATTATGTCTTCAAGTCCCTCTCCTAACTGAAGTTTCTCAAGCACATAAAACACATATAGCGTAGCGGAAACATGAATAATAAAGCTATAAAAACTTAGAGAACCAAGAATTGAATCGTCCAAACATGCACTTAAATTCGAAAACATGATAAAACCAAGCAAAGTTAAATCTGAAAATTCATTACCTCTTGAAGAAGACTTTGAATTGTTTGCTTGGATTGGAGACCACAACGTAGTAGCCCTTTACGATCTCACACACACCACGTCAAGGCTAAAACAAGGCGAAGCAAGCCTTTGCACGAGCTTCAATGGAATGGCACGACTCCTAAGGAAAGAGAGACAGTGGCGGCTAGGTTTTTTGTGAGAGAGAGAGTTGCTGAAATTTTTTTGGTGTTATTTTCTCAGCTAGGGTTTCACTTTAAGCTATATTTATAAGATGCTATAAGTTTTCAATAATTGCACCTTGACCCCAGACCTTATGGGGTTCTTTAAATCCAGCTTATAACCTTTTTCTAATCAACTTTAAGTTAATTAGACATCAACCCACAATTAATTGACACTCAATTAATTATCAATTCAACTTATACAAAAGCCAATTTTCCAAATTGCTCTTGACTCTAAGTCAAACGTTTGACCATCAAACTTTCTCTCTTACTTGCATACTCGAATGGTTTCCCTAAACCCATTCTAACCATATGTTATCTATTATATAATTGCTTCTAGATAGAATACAAGAAGATCCTCATGCTAGCGTGACTTCTCCATTCTATCCCTTATAGTTCTAACCCTTTAGCTTATGAGCGATCCTGTAGGTTCGAGTGCCAAGCCGGTAGTAGCTGGGACAAGTACCAATTAACCCATATCTATTAGAACTCCTTCTAATTGCTACTAATCGAGGTTGGCGTCTGGCAACACTCCCCGACGACCAGATGGCTCGAATGCTTAATCCAAGCTTTCCTATTCAAGAACCTTTTGGCGACTAGTTAACGTACTGTCTATTCCTTCCGCTAGATGCCCCGAGCTTGCCTTAGGGTATGGTCAATGTCAATCAAACCCTAATAAGCTTGCTCCTATGTTCTGTTGACGTTTCCTATATGATCCAATTATACCACCATGGCCATGGATTTTTGTCAACATCTCTATAAGACGACATAGGGCATACTCTCTTTCATCCAGAGTAGTAGATCCTCGCAGCGACACTTACTAGCTTCTCAAATACTTGATTGTTCCCGAATCCCCTTTCAAGCAGGTCTTATCTTCCTCCATTTTGTCCAGGGCCAAAGTACAATGAGTTGCTTACAAGCTACTATGATGTCCTTGAGTCAAAGGATTACTTTGCACTACTATCACCTGAGAACCTACTCATTGACTTGGGCAGATGAAGCCCCCATTGAGTGTTCTCTACGGATCGTGTCCTATGTAAATATCTCCATACGCACCCATGCATTAGCCTAGACATCTCATGTTACTTGGTTGATGAGATCAACCTAGATAGAGCTAACTGCATGTTAGTCTTGCTGGATTCATCAATGCCCAGTCTTGACGAATCCTACGACCTAGGACAGGTTTTAGGTATGTCTTGGGTGTCGATTTTCATCAACCATAAGCTCTTATGGTTCGACCTTATACCGACATATCTAATAGCTTTATCAGTTATACGTAATATGCAACTAGACGATATATGAACGTATAATGGATAAAGGTAAATGCCATATGGTACTTTTATTTGATTAAAACTTTATAACAAAGATCGTTTCGTTACTCAAATATCCCTATCATCATTCACTGAATGATTGGCTAACAGGGCATATTCCTAATAATATCCCACTTGCAAGAACACTTTCTTTAAGACCTAGGTTCTAAGTGTACAAATCAGTCAGTGTTGCCTTTAGGTTCCTTCGTCTGACTGATTTGTTATAGACCCTGAATCTTATTAAGTTCTACATTTGTTCCCACTATGCCCTACTTGCAAGAACTCTTTCTTTAAGACCTAGGCATATCTGACCAATGAACACTTTCTGGTCAAATGTATGGTAGAAATAATATCCCTTAGTCTCTTTGGGATATTACAAATCTACACTGCCAGACCTTGCTTCTATTTTCTTTGTCTTATGTTTCTTAACGTAGGTGTTGCAACCTTAAATCCCGAGGTAGTCAAGACTTGGTCTGCAACCCTTTCATATCTTATATGGTGTACTCGAAACTGATTTGGAAGGAATACTATTCAATTGATATGCAACTAATCTCAAGGCATACCTTAGGAAGATTAGTGAAACCCATTATGGACTTGACCTTGTCTAACAAGGTGCTATTCCTTCTCTTGTATACACCAATGTACTGTGGTACTCCTGGAATAGTCCATTATGAGAGAATATCATTCCCTCTAAGATAACTTAGAAACTCATCGCTTAAGCATTTCCTACCTCAATATGATCGAAGCTTCTTAATACCCTTGCGTGTTCGTTTATCTACTTCATTCTTTAAGTTGTTGAATGCTTCAAAAGCCTTTGACTTGTGTTTGAATAGGAACACATACGTATGCCTTCACAGATCTTCTGTAAAGGCGATGAAGTAGGTGAAACCTTCTCTAACTTGTACTCAAAGTGGTCTACATACATCTGTATGCACCAATTCTAACAATTCTGTAACTCATGCACCTTTATAAAAGAAAGTGTCTTAATCAAGTTATCCATAAGACATGACTCGTAGGTTGCATAGGATACATGAATACAGTCCCCAAGGAATCCCTCCTCGATCAACCTCTCAAGTCATTCTCATCAACATGACCAAGTCTGTAGTCCCAAAGGTAGGATTTATTCACTACGTTATCTCTGGGTCTACATATAGTCACGGGTTTGATTTAAGGCACACATATGAACACTATGTTCTGCCTATTTGGTACTACTTAGAGACATAACCTCTACATCCAATGTAAATAGTTTTCCTTAGTTCCAAATTTCTACTCTTTTGTAGTCCCATCAAGAAAGCTTATTGGTATCCTATACCCTTAGAGCATAATTATAAATCAAAAGTTAGGATTTACTGAACTAATCCCAAAACCTAAAGCATGACCATGCTTCCTCTGCGCGACCAATGCAAGATATTTCTTGCATTTTACATATCTCATATGTAACAATATTCCTTTTTGGTATTTGGAAGCTGATAGCCTTGTTCTTGTTCTTATATAGCATTAGACAAATATCTCTTGATCCTATCATCATGCTTTAAGGTGAATCTTTCCCTTTTCTTCTCTTAAAAGACTTGCCGTATCTCTTGGCCTAGAAAAATATCCCACTAGCATAATGGATTCATTCTCTCTTATTGAGTTTGCAATGAGCTCAATCGAATTGAGTAAACAAAACTCAATATTAGCCTTGTTCATGTGAAGAATCACCTCGAACAGAGAGAAGACTTCAGGTAACGACTATGGGATCAAACCCAAAGGGTGTTCTCCTCAATGTAACCGATCATGGGTATATGATCTCCAACAAGAGAAGCCTCAGTCATTTGAACCCCGAACAAGGACTTCGATATCTAATATCTAACCGTCCAACATCTAACATCATTCAACTCTTTATGATGTTGATGGATCAATCTTAGGGATTAATGCTCATGCTGCCTCTGAAGTTCAAAGCTCATGGGTCAAAGTATTACATGCCTCACTCGAGTAGTACTAACCTTGTACTTCTCATAGGTTGCAATCTTGTTTCTATTTGCAGCCTCAACAAGGGCAACAAGACAATTCCATGAGATATCATTAATTTGGTGAGCAATACTTGTGAAACATTTTTCACAAAATTACAATATATGTCATCTTATGTGATATCGGTCAGGTTGTTGGTATCTCATACCATGCAGTGTTAATGCATTTGCCATTTGATTTAGTGATCTGAAATGTACAAGATAAACAAAGTAAAACTAGCGTCTTGTTAGTTTTAATCTCCAAAAGGTCTGGACTTTGACCTATTGGTCTCCCACTGTTTTTCGGCACTCACACCACCCTCATGGTGTGTCCGTGAGCCTCTCTAAGTCTCAAGGTGGGGTTAGGAACCATTCTCGCTTACACATACCCCCTAGAAGGTAGGGACCAGGCATGCATACCAGAATGGTGGGTCATCTTAGCCGGTTGCATCTCCATGCAACTCCTAACTTGTTTAGCCCCTCAACCCGCATAGTCCCCTAGGAGGTAAGGACCATCTACTGTTTGAGTATAAGTCAACCATCAACAGTGCATATAATTGGTGAGCGTGTGTCACATGCCACCCCATAGGAGGCAGGGTCAAGCGACATGTATCTACACCCCTCCGCACATACCACGTTGAGTAGGAGTCATCAAATAATTGGTCAAGCAACATACATCCACACCCCTCCGTACATACCACCTTCAGTAGGAGTCATCAAATAACCACAAAGTTAGAACCCCTTGGGTGGCAGGGTCAAGTCGTTCACCTCATAGTTAAATGATCGCCCACCTACTATGATGGAAGGGCTACGATTATATACCCAATGTTGATTAATCGCTTATTGACTTAATATTGACTGGAGGGAATTGTTAATGTTTTCTAGTTTAGTCTCATCATTTCAACATGCGTGCATCATACATGGATAGTGCATAGGCCATACGTATAGATTATCATGCTTTCAATGCAATACCATATCTCTATATATTATATATAATCTATACTACACTACTAGACAGGTTATAGAGCTTTTATCTTTCCTAAGTTTCACCAAGCCAATTAGTGAAACCTAGAGAAGGTCCCTAGAACGAATGCAAATGACAATTGAGGAAATAGTATAATTTTCCACAATTGAAAACTCCTTCCCAATATGGAAATTGCCTTCGATCCATGCTGGCCCACCATCTTCAGTCTTCATCTTGATCACCATCAATCTCTACTCCTATACTAGTCCTATCATATTACATTACATTGCTTTCCAAAAGTAGAAACCCCTAGATAGGGGGAGTTACATAGGAGGGATAGAGAATAAATTACAAGCAGAAATAATGAGAAGGCGAGACATGCAGGCCCCACTTCCAAAATACATTCAACTTTCATTTACGTGAAAGAAACAAATCATATATTCATGCATGAATCTAAGCTCCATAACTATCCCATGCATATACATGTATGAAATACAATATTAAAATTGACAATTCATAAAACAAAGCCTCTTTTCGTTTTCTCGCAATTACCTTGGATTATATTGGCATACATATACTTTCTTGTTGCTTTCCCCTTGATAATAATCTTAAGAATTAATTGGGCTCCACTTACATCCCCAGGATTACTTGTTGTGCAAGGCCCAATACTCATCCTAAGCCTACTTTGTGATCCAATTAGAGTTCCTAGGCTTAATTTAATTTTTTCCAAGAAAATCCAAATAATATTAAGCCCATAGGTTTTTAGGCCCAAATGGGCTTTACCAAAACCTAATTAGTCAGACATGTAAGTTTAATTTATGACTCACTATCGAAATTAACTCTAGATTCTCAATCCTATTAAGTTTGACTAAGTCAACAAATTAAATTGTCAAGTCAAATATTGGTTAACCTTAGTTGAATCACATAAAACGTGAATATATTAACCTACCTAGTTAATTAATTTGATTAGGATTTGAATCTTTAAGAAAATTGTATTACAAAATCAATTCCTTAATTTTGACTTTCCAAAATCGTACCAAGATTAAATCTATTACCAAATATGACAACTAGGACTAGGGTTTGACCATTCTACTGACCTTGACAATGGAAAAACATCCTAGGCTCATAGAAAATTGTGCCGCCACTTTGGAGTAGCGAAACAACCCTCACAAGTGCCAAAAATGAATTTTTTTTCCAGAATTTGCTAGAACAGACCTGCGCACTGACCTGACTGTAATTGCTTCGTTTAACATATTTACACAACTCTAAAAATTCTCAAATTCAACATGGAGATAGCCCTTTAAGGTAGATTATGTTAGAAAAAAACAAAACTCGATTTGGATTTGTTTTGACTGAGTTATGCCTCCTAGACCAGACACTACGCAGTCTGTCCAGAATGCTGACTCTACAAAAAACGTATTGTTCATGCCATTTTTCGCATATTAAATCACGAACTAACGAAGTGGGTATAATCCTAATTTGTTCTACTATCAGTGGGAATAACATACAAAAAAATTGGGCACAAAGAATGAGTTTTAATATAACAAACAAACAATATAATCTCAGTTCGCAGAATACGAAATCATGTTTTCTATGCATGTTTGGGTGGCTCTGATACCAATTGAAGGTTCTCTAGCACGTAAACACTTATAGCGCAGCGGAAATATGAATAATAAAGCTATAAAAACTTAGAGAACCAAGAATTGAATCGTCCAAACAAGCACTTAAATTCTAAAACATGATAAAACAAAGCAAAGTTAAATCTGAAAATTCATTACCTCTTGAAGAGGACTTTGAATCGTTGGCTTGGATTGGAGACCACGATGTAGCAGCCCTCTACGATCTCACACATACCACGTCAAGGCTAGAACGAGGCTAAGCAAGCCCTTGCACGAGCTTCAATGGAATGGCACAACTCCCAAGGAAAGAGAGAGAGTGGTGGCTAGGTTTTTTGTGAGAGAGAGAGTTGCTAAAATTTTTCTGATGTTATTTTCTCAGCTAGGGTTTCACTTTAAGCTATATTTATAAGATGCTATAAGTTTTCAATAATTGCACCTTGACCCTAGACCTTATGAGGTTCTTTAAATCTAGCTTATAACCTTTTTCTAATCAACTTTAAGTTAATTAGACATCAACCCATAATTAATTGACACTCAATTAATTATCAATTCAACTTATACAAAAGCTAATTTTCCAAATTGCTCTTGACTTTAAGTCAAACGTTTGACCCTCAAACTTTCTCTCTTACTTGCATACTCGAATGGTTTCCCCAAACCCATTCTAACCATATGCTATCCATTATATAATTGCTTCTAGATAGAATACGAGAAGATCCTCGTGCTAACGTGACTTCTCCATTCTATCCCTCATAGTTCTAACCCTTTAGCTTGTGTGCGATCCTGTAGATTCAAGTGCCAAGCCGGTAGTAGCTGGGACAAGTACCAATTAACCCATATCTATTAGAACTCCTTCTAATTGCTACTAATCGAGGTTGGCGTCTAGCAACACTCCCCGACGACCAGATGGCTCGAATGCTTAATCCAAGCTTTTCTATTCAAGTACATTTTGGCGACTAGTTAACGTACTGTCTATTTCTTCCACTAGGTGCCCTGAGCTTGCCTTAGTGTATGGTCAATGTCAATCCAACCCTAACAAGCTTGTTCCTATGTTCTATAGACTTTTTCCTATATGATTCAATCATACCACCATGGCCATGGATTTCTGTCAACATCTCCATAAGACGACATAGGGCATACTTTCTTTCATCGAGAGTAATGGATCCTCGCTGCGACACTCACTAGCTTCATTCATTTTCTCCAGGGCCAAAGTACAATGAGTTGCTTACAAGCTACTATGATGTCCTCGAGTCAAAGGATTACTTTGCACAACTATCACCTAAGAACCCTCTCATTGACTTAGGCAGATGAAGCCCCCATTGAGTGTTCTTTACGGATCGTGTTCGATGTACATATCTCCATAAGTACCCATGCTTTAGCCTTGACATCTCATGTCACTTGGTCGATGAGATCAACCTAGATAGAGCTAACTGCATGTTAGTCTTGCTGGATTCATCAATGCCCAGTCTTGACGAATCCTACGACCTAGGATAGGTTTTAGGTATATATTGGGTACCGATTCTCATCAACCATAAGCTCTTATGGTTCGACCCTATACCGATATATCCAAGGGCTTTATCAGTTATACGTAATATACAACTAGACGATATATGAACATATAATAGATAAAGGTAAATGCCATATGGTACTTTTATTTGATTAAAACTTTATAACAAAAATCGTTTCGTTACTCAAATATCCCTATCATCATTCACTGAATGATTGGCTTGTAGGGCATATTCCCAACAATCACCCACTTGCAAGAACTCTTTCTTTAAGACCTAGGGAGGTTGAGGCAACACCTCGGACCTGGGATGAGTTTATCAGAGAGTTTCGAGAGAAATTTATTACAGAGTCGGCTAATAAGAGACGGGAACAAGAGTTCATTAATCTGAAATAGGGAAACATGACAGTAGATCTGTATGACGCCGCTTTTACCCGTTTATCATGCTATGTGCCAGCCTTAATGCAACCGGAGAATAAGAGGATCCAGAGATTTATCTTGGGACTGAGGCCTGATATTTCATTGAATTTGTCTACCCAGGACTATCCTACTTATACCGTAGCAGTCAAGATAGCTGCCAGATATGAGAAACGAAAAGCGGATCTGTTTAGGGAACCGAGTCAGCCTAGTAAACAACCACATCAGACACAAAGTTAGGTGTTTCAGAGGCAGACTGTTTCAGTTGGTCAGAGTCAGCAATTGAGGCAGACTTAGAGTTATACCGGGTGAGAGCATTTAAGCACTGATACCAACTGAAATGCCCCGTTCCCTCCCGAAAACTGGAGCTCTAAAAATCCACCATACACAACCCGATCCAAATCCCAAGTCACAAAAAATGAGAAAAAACGGACGGAGTCTCCCCTGTTTATAGGACTAACCGATAACATGCGAACAACAAAATACAATCACAAAGCCTTAATCCATGATTCTTCTATAACTCCAACTCTAACCAACTATGTGAGGCCCCAAGATGCATCAAACATATTTAAATTGCTCATTTCATTTGCTTGAACTTATCTGTGCATTCAAATTTACATTCTGCATGATTTTGAGTGCATTTCGCCCATAAATTGCTAGAAGGGTAAAATAGTATTTTCATACTAACCAATATTCTAGAAAGGGTATAAGGGTCATATGAGCAAAATATGAAGAGTTTCTAGTCATTTGCATTTTTAGGGTTTCGTCAAGGGTATTTTAGTAATAAGGATGAATATAGCTAGGCAATTTCGTCATTTTTTACCTAGGTTGTTTGACCCTTCCTTTGACCATCTATCTAATATTATAAATAGCAAATAAATGATCAAAATTGCACAAATCCAAGCCCTCTTCAGCTGCTCTACCCCTAGGGTTTTCAAATAGTCATTTCTTGCTTTCTTGAGCCATTTGAGGTGGTTAGAAGTTGAATCAAAGGCTAAGATTACAGATTTGAGCTCTCCTCAACTTGTAGTAGCTTTCTATCAGATTAGTTTCTCTTTGTTCAACATTTCTAAGGTGAGAAAATTTTATGTTCTCGCATGTATGTGTTTATTTGTTGATGATAATACTTGAGTATGTGTTCTTGATGCTTGTTGTAGTTGAATCTATGAGAAAAATGGAGTTGATGAGCCATTTATGTGTTCTTGAGTTTAATTGTTGTTTTGGAGATGAATGATACGATCATTGGTAGTTATATATTGCTAGCTTGGTGTTCTTGAGCTAGGTGAAGTGTAGGAAATGTTTATGTAGCTAGCCTTGCATGAAAATCAAGAGTTTGGTGCAAAAATCATGAAATTCGTGTGTTTTAGGTCGGATCCGGGCGTTATAGGTTGGATCCGATCGCTCGGATGCATGCTATGTCGCCCCGATGTCAACTCTCTGTCGGTCGATACAAGTCAGATCCGATACCCTGGATGAGGGCTATGTCGCCCGGATGGGTTTTCTTTTTAGCTTTGCGTAATAATTTTCAAAAGGTCTTATCTCACTCATTTCAACTCCGAATTGAGATCCGTTTGATTCTAGAGTTATCTACTTTTGATGATTTTAAGGTTGGAAAGATAAGTAACAGAATTGATTAAGTTGGATCATTGCGTAGCTATGTGTTTATAGTGGTCGCTTTATGCCTAAATGTGTTATGCACCTATCTTTACGTGGTTACTTATTGAATGCGATGTTAAATGCTAAATGTGATTGCGTGATAACCTTCTTTGTGGTTTCTCTCTTTTGTTATAAGTACGTGAAATATGGTTATAAGTGTATGTGAATGAGATGTAATGCGATGTGAATGCGAATACGAACTATGTGTTATATGTGCATGCATGTGTGTAAGCGATGCGAAGGGTTGCAAACCTTGAGCGATGGTAGCATCTTGGAACACCGAGGCTGCATAAGGCCATGCCAGTTTTAACTTGACTACCATACGCAATTCCTTTCTCGTATGATCCGTGTATATCATTTTGAGTTTGGGTCGTAGCACCGTGTACTTTCGGAGTGCACAAGCGAGAGTGATACGGCTGGATGCGCTAGTATTTAAGTTTACTTGTTCGTGATAGCAAGGCTTCGAGCAACAAACAAGTGGTATTGTATCATTTTCCTTTATATGTCAAAGCGATATATCTCATGAACGAACGCGTACATGTTTCTTCGTGTAAGCTAGTGTTTCACAATCTGCTAGGTTAACTTGAGTACTCAAAGTGTTTATGTGGGTGTGAAATACTTGATTATCTATATAAAATGTTATCCAATATGAGAAAGAGTTTCAGGTTAAGGTTCCAAAACACCGAGTCGTTCCTTACTGAGCCTGTTTAGCTTATCCTCGTTTTTGCATGCTACAGGTGAACCCGAGGACTTGGTTATGTGCAAGAGAAGTATAAAGTTATGACTTATGGGGTAGTTTATGATTTTGTCAAGAGAATGTAACGAGTATAAGAACCAAAGTAGTGATGTATGTAATGATGTTGTTAGTCATACTTTGTAATGCGTTATGTGGGGTTGTAATGTTGAAGAGTTGATGTAATGTCGAGCCCACTATGTTTTTGTCTTTGTGAATGCTTGGTTATTGAGTGTTTTGAGCAGGTATTGGTTGACCTAAGTACAAGGGAAACTCTGTTTGTTTTCCCTTGTAATCGTGCCTCAGGTTTGGATCGGGTCATTTTAACTATTCCTGATTTCGCGAGGAATCGGGGCGTCACATTTTTGGTATTAGAGCTTAGATAGCTCATAAGCCGGGATAGGATCTTCGGTCTGTCGGGTAGCAACCCTTGAGCGAATGAATGCGAAGTGTGTTAAGTGGACCATGTGTCACATGTTTAGTATTTGTTAAGGGTACCCAATGTGAACAACGTGGTTTATGCGATCGAAGTGTCTTATGTGATCAATGTGAATTACGTGATAAATGTTTGTTATGATATATTTGTTTTCTGTGTACTAACTATGATATGTTTACTTTTTATGTATTAACTTGTGCATTATATTATACTGTTAGATTATATTATACGTGTCTTTCATGTCGTTTAAATTGCATACATGCCATATCATGAGTGGTTCTTTGGTGAAGTAAAGATGACTACAAGAACTCTTGGAATCAAAGGAAGACTTCAGAGGAATGAGTTCATGACCTTTAAGCAAGGAGATTTATCAGTTGCACAGTATGAAGCTTGGTTTGCTCAGTTGTCATATTATGCTCCGGGAATGGTACAAACCATTGAAAAGAGGATCCATAGATTTGTTCGAGGGCTGAAGCCATAAATTCGTAATAGTTTGGCTTTCTTTCAGTTTTTCACTTATGGTGAAGCACTTTTCGCTGCATTAAGAGTTGAGGAAAGGAAGAATGAAGAAAGAGCAGGCCGAGTTAGCTTCAGAGGCAGATTAGGCCAATTGTTGCAAGACCACAGTAAGGTAATGGTGCTACTACTTCAACTCCATCTTGTGCCTTCTGTAAACGCAGAGGCCATCTTGAGTCTCATTGTTGGAGGAAATCAGGGAGATGCACCGGATGTGGGAATGACCAACATTGGGCGAGGGTTTGCCCGAGATTTCAGCCTAGATGCAAAAGTACCCAGAATAGGCTGGCAGGAGTTATACTTGCACAGTGTGAATCGACCAGAACTTGTACTACTGATCAACAGGATTTGCCTTAAAGCAGCAGCCACAGTTGAAGGTAGATCTTAATTTTAAACTGGTTGGTTAAAGTATTGTTGACCTCGGTATCATGCATTCTTTCGTCATAATCCTTGAGTGCAACGTGTTGGTATACAAGTTGATAAGCTAGCTTATAACTTTTAAGATTGGTATGTTAGCAAATATGCATTCCTAAAAAATTTCGATTAAGGACCAAGAATTACTGTGACCTCAACCTACTTCCTGTTAGAGATTCCACGATTATTTTAAACATGTTTGGCTGGCGAAGTATCATTTGGCACTTGTGTTATTTGGGATGAACGAAGATAGTACTCTACAACTATGAAAGGACTATAGGAACCCTTATTCAGTAGTCTTGATTTGTATTCTTATTTGGTTCTTCATTTGGGGTTCTTCTTTGGCGTTCTTCTATGGTATTCACGATGAAGTCTTTATTTGGCTTTCTTACGTAGGGATTCTCATATGATATTTCCTTGGTGTTCTAGTTGAGATTTCCTTAATAATATTTGTATTTGGTATTCGACTATTGGTCTTCGGTATTTGGGTATTCTCACTTGAAGTTGTACTCAGTATTCCACGGCGGTATTCTTATCTAAGATTCTTAATGGGTACTTTCAATTGGTGTTCTTATTGAGACTCATCAGTATTTTCCTTTCGTATTCAGTATTTAGGTATAAGTGACCGTATCAGTATTCGACCTTTGGTGTTCCATAGTCGCAATCTATCTTCGATATTTGGCATTTTCTTTGGGATTTCTACTTGAGTATTCTTCTTCGACTAATCTTGGTTGGAACTCTTATTCAGTATAATGTAGTGGTGGTTATTTGGAAACATTCATGTTGATGGTGTTCTCTATTCTTGGTATTCTTTAATCTCCGTTGAAGGTATTCTTATTGGAGGGTATTTTCATTTGTTGGTATTCTTGTTTATTTCAAGATTGAACCAAATGTGAGCAACATTTTCATCTAGCTTGCAGAAGCTCCAACAGTATTTATTGTGTACCAACTTAGTAAGTTTGAATCCAGATGTGGCAAGTATCTCTCTGGATTGAGTATCCCTTGGCAGAGTATTGTTTTGGAGTCGGAGTTTTGTGATTGGTAGATTTTTATTTGCGGATTAGGCAAGTTGGTTCATCTATGGGTTTCTCGCTGAATTTTTTCAGAGTTTGATGTCTATCACATATTTATGTAGAGATGTATTATACAAATTCTTCTCATAATCTTGAGATAGAGTCGTTACTGTTAGTGGGAGTTGTTAGAAGAACTTAGTATGTGGAAGCCAGAGTTGACTCAATTGAGTGTTTTGTTCACTAATTTGCGGATTCAACATTTGTTGTTGTCACGGGTTTTCCAAGGTCACCTAAGGGTTGCGATCCTGTATGGGTGGTAATGGATCGTCTGACCAAGACTTCTCACTTCATCGCTATGAGTGAACAGGACGGTGTTGAGAAGTTAAGAGACTATATTGTAAACATTGTGAAGCATTACCGAATTCCAGTCAGCATTGTGTCTGATAGAGATTCTCAATTTACTTCTAGACTTTGGAAACAGGTACAAGAAGTTTTGGGTACCAAGTTGAACTTTAGCACAGCGTATCATCCTCAGTTTGATGGCAGTTAGAGAGGACGATTCAGATTCTTGAGGATATGTTAAGAGCAGGTGTTATGGATTTCGGGAAGAGTTGAGAGAAACACTTGTCATTGGCAGAATTTTCTTATAACAATAGTTATCAACCGACTATTGGGATGGCTCTGTATGAGGCATTATATAGTTGTAAGTGTTGGTCTCCATTGTATTGGGATAAGGTTAGAGAGAATAAAGTTGTTGATCCAGTATTATTGCCTAATATTATGATCACTATTGAGAACATTAATCTTATTCGTCAGTGGATGCTTACAACTCAGAGTAGGCAGAAGAGTCATACCGATAATATATGGTTAATTTAGAGTCTGAAGTCGGTGATTGGGTGTTTTTGAAGATTTTTCCTCGTACGTGTATTGCTCAGTATGGTAAAGGCGGGAAGTTGAGTCCGAGGTACGAAGGGCCATTTGAGATTATTGGTAGAGTTGGTCAATTGGCTTATAGGTTGGATCTACTAGTAAGTTTGTCCAAGGTTCATGATGTGTTCCATGTATATATACTTCAGAAGTATCATCTAGATTCTTCTCATGATCTCGAGCTAGAACCGTTAGAGTTTAGTGGTGATTGACTTGTGAGGAACGGCCTAATCATATTCTGGATTAGGAAGGTTGAAACTGCATTCTAAGAAGATTCTGAAGGTTAGAGTTTATGGTTTTATCTAAGCATTGACGTTTTAGAAGAAGTCGGGATCAGATTGAGCTGCAGTTTTGTTGTAGTACAGAGGAGGAATAATTATGAGGGCGCAATTTTCTTAAGGAGGGGAGAATGTGAGGCCCCAAGATGCATCAAACATATTTAAATTGCTCATTTCATTTGCTTGAACTTAACTGTGCATTCAAATTTACATTCTGCATGATTTTGAGTGCATTTCGCCCATAAATTGCTAGAACGGTAAAATAGTCTTTTCACATTAACCAATCTTCTAGAAAGGGTATAAGGGTCATATAAGCAAAATATGAAGAGTTTCTGGTCATTTGCATTTTTAGGGTTTCGTCAAGGGTATTTTAGTAATAAAGATGAATATAGCTAGGCAATTTAGTCATTTTTCACCTAGGTTGTTTGACCCTTCCTTTGACCATCTAGCTAATATTATAAATAACAAATAAATGATCAAAATTGCACAAATCCAAGCCCTCTTCAGCTGCTCCACCCCTAGGGTTTTCAAATAGTTATTTCTTGTTTTCTTGAGCCATTTGAGGTGGTTAGAAGTTGAATCAAAGGCTAAGATTAGAGATTTGAGCTCTCCTCAACTTGTAGTAGATTTTTATCGGATTAGTTTCTCTTTGTTCAACATTTCTAAGGTGAGGAAATTTTATGTTCTTGCATGTATGTGTTTATTTGTTGATGATAATACTTGAGTATGTGTTCTTGATGCTTGTTGTAGTTGAATCTATGAGAAAAATGGAGTTGATGAGCCATTTATGTGTTCTTGAGTTTAATTGTTGTTTTGGAGATGAATGATATGATCATTGGTAGTTATATTTCGCTAGCTTGGTGTTCTTGAGCTAGGTGAAGTGTAGGAAATGTTTATGTAGCTAGCCTTGCGTGAAAATCAAGAGTTTGGTGCAAAAATCATGAAATTCGTGTGTTTTAGGTCAGATCCGGGCATTACAGGTCAGATCCAGTCGCTCGGATGCATGCTATGTTTCCCGGATGTCAACTCTCTGTCAGTCGATACAAGTCGGATCCGGTCGCCTGGATGAGGGCTATGTCGCCCGGATGGGTTTTCTTTTCAACTTTGCGCAATAATGTTCAAAATGTCATATCTCACTCATTTCAACTTCAAATTGAGATTCGTTTGATTCTAGAGTTATCTACTTTCGATGAACTTTACTTATATATCAAAATTAGATTATTTGGAGGTCGGAAAGATAGGTAACCGAATTGATTAAATTGGATCATTGCGTAGCTATGTGTTTATAGTGGTCGCTTTATGCCTAAATGTGTTATGCACCTATCTTTAAGTGGTTTCTTATTGAATGCGATGTTAAATGCTTAGTGTGATTGTGTGATAACCTTCTTTGTGGTTTCTCTCTTTTGTTATGAGTACGTGAAACGTGGTTATAAGTGTATGTGAATGAGATGTGTTGCGGTGTGAATACGAATGTGAACTATATGTTATATGTGCATGCATGTGTGTAAGCGACGCGAAGGGTTGCAAACCTTGAGCGATGGTAGCGTCTTGGAACACCGAGGCGGCATCAGACCATGCCGGTTTTAACTTGACTACCATATGCAATTCTTTTCTCATATGATCCGCGTATATCATTTCGAGTTTGGGTCGTAGCACCGTGTACTTCCAGAGTGCACAAGTGAGAGTGATAAGGATGGATGCGCTAGTATTTAAGTGTTTCATGTTACTTGTTCGTGATAGCAAGGCTTCGAGCAATAAACAAGTAGTATTGTATCCTCTTCCTTTATGTGTCAAAGCGATATATCACATGAATGAATGCGTACATGTTTCTTCGTGTAAACTAATGTTTCACAATCTGTTAGGTTAACTTGAGTACTCAAAGTGTTTATGTGGGTGTGAAATACTTGATTATCTATATGAAATGTTATCCAATGTGCGAAAGAGTTTCAGGTTAAGGTTCCAAAATACCGAGTCGTTCCTCACTGAGCCTGTTTAGCTCATCCTCGTTTTTGCATGCTACAGGTGAACCCGAGGACTTGGTTATGTGCAAGAGAAGTATAAAGTTATGACTTATGTGTTATTATATGATTTTGTCAAGAGAATGTAACGAGTATAAGAACCAAACTAGTGATGTATGTAATGATGTTGTTAGTCATACATTGTAATGTGTTATGTTGGGTTGAAATGTTGAAGAATTAATGTAATGTCAAGCCCACTATGTTTTTGTCTTTGTGAATGCTTGGTTGTTAAGTGTTTTGAGCAGGTGTTGGTTGACCTAAGTACAAGGGAAACTCTATTTGTTTTCCCTCGTAATCGTGCCTCGGGTTTGGATCGGGTCATTTTAACGGTTCCTGTTTTTGCGAGGAATCGGAGCGTCACAAACTAACTATGCCCCGTCTCAAGGACATCCGGTCCTTAGACAAAACAACAAGATAAGCACACAAGCATGCGTGGGATTCAACCATTGAAATACTATGTTATAAAATCAATTATCATACCACTCTAACCTTGTCTATAAACCTTTCTTGTGGTTAAAGACCCACAATCACCCACTTACCACACACGAGAATACATGAAAGATGAGTAACGAAAGTACTTTAAGTGATTACAGCCGTTTACAGTCTTGCCAAACATGTTGGCTCAAGTTATAACACTTTACAACATTCAAAAAGGCCAATAATATATATACAAGACCATAGGCCACAAAATAGACTATAAGAAACTATCATCTACTTGGCGCTAAGGTCCACGAAGCATACACAACGTCCACAAAGCTAGCAGTAAAGTAACACGTAGTCATGGAGTTTCACGAGTCTTGTCATCTCCAGGTTCAAGGGAAGCTGAACCTACCTCACCTGAAATTGTTAACAATGAGGGTGAGCATACCAAACACGTATGCCCAGTGAGGAAGGGAAAACGAGAATAGTATCTCGGGGTTCGTGCAGTACAACAAATACATGTAATATACAATAATAAACACCAGAATCCAATAAAATACCACACAGTAAAAAGGATATATCTCGATGATCCTGATTATTCCAATTCTCAAACCATGATCCACGAACCACGAATAGAAATCTCGAAGAATAATGTCACTGATAACGACAAGCTGACATCCCCTTATAACTCCAAGTTGGGTGTACTACGGATATACTTCGAAATCCTACGACCCAACTCTCCCTGGGTGGCATCCCAAGCGAGAGAAGGACTGGGCAACAATGGTAACTGAGGTATACCGGCAAGCCCAATGCCGCCCGGCTTCCACGACACTACCATGCCCAAATGGTTGCGGAACCACGATGTAATGCACTCAAAATGATAACAGATAAGATAAGATAAGTCCAATAAGCACATAATCGATGGACAACAAAGTAGGTTGCCCTCACAAACAATATAACAATCAATAAGCACACATAAATTCAAGCAATTATATTAATTCTCATAATTTAAGAACAATAAACTAACTGAGATGCATTTAAGGATGAAAACTCCCTCACTTGAATTAAGCCCAACATGCAAAAGAATAGCCCTGATTTACTTCAACTTTCCCGAATTAGCTCGAATATGTAACCCTAGGGTGTTCATATAAGTTTAGCAATTAACTATATCAATTCCAACTCAACTCTTACTTAACTTAACCCTACAACAATGAAAGCTATATTTACAATCACTTGTTCACACAAGTTCATATTCCACATACAATTGAGCTACAAAGTTCACCTTACCATATCATTAGACAGCATAGAAAACATTAAAAGCATCAAATACCATTAAGTTAAGATTATAAGTTATAAATTCCAATTACTCTTAATTACAACAATCAATAATCATATAACTAGATGAGCTATCCTTATAGTCCTACTCACTTAGCATACAATGTCTATTAAATTTTGATCTTTAACAAAATACAAGCAATATAAACATTAGAACAAGATATAAGCATTAAATATGAAAATAACTATATGTGCACAAAGGGGTCATCAACACATTTTTTCACGAAACTCTACAAAAAGCTTAAATATACTCTAGAATGCATTCAAACACACAACAAGCAACTATCTGACAATACAAGTACCAAAATACCCAATTCCCGCGTTTCCTCATTTTGTTATCCTAAGTCATTTAACTCCAAACCGAAGGCTAAGGCTCAACATTCACAAGCAAGCTATTTCATACTTCTAATTACACTTTATGGTATCCCTAGGACCCTCGAAACTAACTAAATACCCGTGTTTGCCACAAAAGTCTTGATTTTCCCTTTGTGCGTTTGTACTACACGTACCCTAACCGAAACTCAACTGCGAGTTAGAAAAGTATATCTAGCACCTATTTACTCTAAGAATGCCAAATGTGATGCCCATTCAACCCAAATTTACAATACACCCGAAACCCCTATCTAAAAGTTGCGAAATTCGTATTTTTACTCAGTTACGAGTAATTAAACTTCACGGGGTCATTAATCTACATTCATTAACATCTAAAGCATCTATTTGAAGCATTGAATCAAGCTATAAGGCACATTTCCTCAAAACCCTAAAAATTGTCACTATTCACTACCCTACAATTAAACACTCGAATTTAACCATTTAAAAAGCTAAACAATTGCATAAACCTAGTCTCTACAACATGTAGGAAACATATCAAGCAAGTTTCAACCATATCTTTAGTCATTAGCAACAAATCTAGAATTTACATAATATAGCATAAACATTATATTTACAAAAAGAGTGCAAAATCCCTTACAATTAGTGTGTAAATACTTGTAGGAGGCTTGTAAACACTCTAGATAATGGCTTGGCTAGACTTGCAATGTAAGATTGAGGAAGCAAAATTCATCATTTTCCATCTTTGATGCTATCAGGTTTGGGGGGGGGGAGGGGGGAGGGACATGGATATCATTTTTGCTTTTGTTTTGTCTATTATGCATATATGTGTATGTTATTGTATATATGTAATATATGGTCTATGTGTTTAATTTAAGTTGACAATAATTTTAAGCCCAAAATGCTTCCTAATTCTACATGAAACAAGTCTAAGATGTAACTAAATGTTAATTAACTCAAAATCAATGTTAAACCATATTTTACTATTCACTCGAACCGCTAAAACATTTTCCAAACGAACGCTCCTAACACCAATTGCTCAAATGCATATTTTTTTCATTCCTCAAATAGATAATATAACCTAGGAAAAATGTTAATTCAAAGATATTAAGCAGTTGAAAAATGCAATAAATAGTATTAAGAATGTAACAAGCAAACGCACAGTTAAAATGCACAAATAGTGAATGCAAGAATTAATAGAAAGTACGGTAGTGATCTCGGGCGTCACAGATTAACAAATGGTCTTCCTAAATTATTAAGTGAATTTGCTTGTTCAACATGACACTCATTATATGCAGGCATAGAAGGACACAATGTTGTTACATGTGTAATACCCAGACCTAACATGTAGCATACAATATCCATTTGCACAT
Organism: Ehretia macrophylla; assembly: GCA_037974665.1. NCBI lineage: Eukaryota > Viridiplantae > Streptophyta > Magnoliopsida > Boraginales > Ehretiaceae > Ehretia > Ehretia macrophylla. The sequence goes on along the minus strand of CM075767.1, from coordinate 8,937,134 downwards.
ACTTATGTGTTTGTTTTAGGTGATTGTATGGATTATCTGATGTTTATTGTGTAACAGGAATAGTTCCTATTCATTAGAATTTTTGACTACTTTATTTTTCTAATTTTTCATTTTTCCTATGTTCAGAGTCGGCCCGAGCTAAAGAAACCTTGGGCCTATGCCCAAGTCCCCCTTAGCCCAGGGGCCCTAATTTAAAAAAAAATTAAATAAGGTAATGAAGGCCTTAGGCCAAACGGCCAGCAAACAGCAATTAAAAGAAGTTTTAACTATTGAAGGTCCAACGGCCAGAAAGCAGCAACTTCGAACAGGACTGCTCATATCCTCTTCTTTTTTAAAATAAATAAATAAATTATATATATACTAGAGCATTACTCTATTATATATATATATATATATATATAAAAAAAATAGAGTAAAGCTCTAGTATATATATAATTTATTTCCTCAATTTTTTACACACTTCAACGGCCAACAAGTAGCAACCTCATTTGAAGAATATTGAACCACTTGTTTTTACTTACAAGTTTGTCTAGATTATATCTTTATTTCATACTCTCAATTCTCATTTTTTTTTAATTAATTGTTCTTATATGTAATAGTTTAGTTTTTCTTTTTTTCATTGCAATTATTGTGTTATTTTTAATATTGAATTTATTGTAATTTTTTTTGCGTTTTGTTGTACCTAAATTTGAAGCAAGTATGTCTAGTTGGAAATATCCATTGGGTTATGAAAAACTTAAGAAAAATAGAAAGTGTAATTAAATCTCAAAGAGGAGTTTTAGAAAAGTTTATTACCACTAACAAAAGAGATTAAAGTTACTCAAGCAACGAAACTAATGAACTATCAAATTTAAATAATTTAGGAGATCATGAAGCCATGGTAGAAAAAGACATATAAAATTGTAATAATAAAATGTGTGATAATGTGATGGTTGATGAAGAATGTCAAGAAAATAATGAAGAGAACATGGAAACTAGAAATCTTAAAGATGATTTAGATTGTATTTATGATCCGGGAAGATGGAAAAATCTTAATAATAAATTAATAGACTTATTGGTAGAAAATGGTCCAATAAGAGTGAGTGATATAAATTTTCCAAAAGATGAAATTTGTAGACAGTTTTCTACTTCTCATTATATAAGAAAATTGTCAAATGGAGAAAAACATGAAAGAAGATGGTTAGTGTATTCAAAAGATTTTGATAAAGTATATTGTTTTTGTTGTAAATTGTTTGGTACAAAATCTAGTATGATGAGCCAATTGGGTAACGAAGGAACTAAAGATTGGAAACATCTAAGTGCTAGGCTGAAGAGTCATGAAACAAGTAATGAACATATAGTTAACATGAGTGCATGGATTGATTTAGAATCGAGATTATTAAAGAACATAACAATTGATAAAGATGTTCAAGAAAGACTTAATAAAGAGAAAGAACATTGGAGAAATGTGCTAAAAAGAATAATTGCTCTTATAAAAAGTTTAGCTAAAAATAATTTGCCATTTCGTGGTGATAATGAGAAAATTTTTCAAGAAAATAATGGAATTTTTTAAAGCTTTATTGAGATGATTACTAAATTTGATCCAATAATGAAAGAACATGCTCGGCGTATTCAAAATGGTGAAATTCATAAACATTATTTAGGACATAATATTCAAAATGAGTTAATACAAGTGTTGGCACGTAAAGTAAAAAGTTTAATTTTAAAAAATATTAAAGAAGCAAAATACTATTCAATTATACTTGATTGTACTCCCAATTTGAGCCAAATGTCTATGATTTTAAGGTGCGTAGATATTTCATCTAGTCCAATAAGAATAAAGAATATTTTTTAAGATTTTTGAATGTGGAAGATACTTCTGTAAAAGGCTTTTTTGATGAACTTATAGGAGAAATTAAGAACTTAGAACTTGATATTAATGATTTAAGAGGACAAGGTTATGATAATGGATCTAACATGAAAGGGAAACACCAAAGTGTGTAGAAAAGGTTATTAGATATAAATCATAGCGCATTGTATACACCATGTGCATGTCATAGTCTTAATTTAGTACTTTGTGATGTTGCTACTTCATTTTTCGGAGTTCTACAATGGATATATTCATTATTCGTTTCTTCACCTAAATGGTGGAAATTTTTAAAAAATAACATATCTAATTTAACAGTTAAGTCATTATCAAAAACTCGTTGGGAAAGTCGTACTGAAAGTGTAAAGGCTATTAGATATCAAGCTCCAAAAATTAGAGATGCTTTGTTTGAACTAGCAGAAACAAGTGAAGATCCTAAAATAAAGAGTGAAGCTAACAGTCTAGCAACTTATGAACTAGAGGATTTTGAATTTTTATTAGGTATGACTATTTGGTATGATATGTTGTTTGCGGTAAACTCTGTTAGTAAGGACTTTCAAAGTGAAAATATGCACATTAATGTTGCTATAGATCTTCTTAGGGGTCTTGTTTCTTTTTTTGAAAATTATAGGGAAAATGGATTTGTATCTGCTATGATTTCAGCCAAAGAAATTGCAAATGAAATGGAAATAGAACCTAAAGTGATTCATATAAAGAAACAATTTGACGAAGATGTTGATGATGATAAAACAAAATCTCTTAAAGAATTATTTAGAATTGAGTATTTTCTTTACATGATTGATCAAATTATTTCTTCACTTAAAACTAGATTTGAGCAATTTGAAGTATTTGAAATTTTTTTTGAATTCTTGTTCAATTTCACTAGATTAAAGTCGATGGATGAAGATACTATTAAACAATGTTGCTTGAATCTTGAAGAATTTCTAAGCTATGATGGACATTCTGACTTAGATGGATTAGATTTATTTTCAGAATTAAAAGTGTTAAAAGAAATGTATCAAAAAGAAAATTGTAGTCCATTGGAAGTACTTAATTATATAAAAAAAGGTTGATTCTTTTCCAAATGCTTATGTTTCTTGTAGAATATTGTTAACAAATCCAGTTTCAATTGCATCTGCAAAAAGAAGTTTTTCAAAATTAAAATTAATAAAAACTTATTTAAGATCATCTATGTCCCAAGAAAGATTAAATGAATTAGCTATGTTGTCTATTGAAAAAAAATTGTTAGATAAACTTGATTATGACGATTTAATAAATAATTTTGCATTTCAAAAGGTAAGAAAAATAAATTTTATATAGGTCTATCTTTTTGTTAACTTGTAATATTATACTATTTTATAATTCTACATTTAGTGTTTTTTTTTTATTTGTAGTGATTATTTTAGTAAAAAATTTAGAGTTTTTTTTTTATTGAAAAAAAGCCTAATTATTTAGGTTCTCAATTTAGATGATCGCCCAAGGTCCCTAAATTGTTTGAGACGGCCCTGCCCATGTTACTTGGCATTTAAGAGGCATGAGAAAATTAGAATTTCGTGCATAGCATTTCGGGAACGTGAGTTATAAAAATGTAAGTGTAACGCATGAATAGTATTTTTCAGCATTTTAGTTTTGCATTTTAGCTTGCTTTGACTTGAATTAAACTACCTAGCTAACCCATTGACCCAAACCCATAACCTATTGACCCAACTACCCAACCTATCATCTTATAACCCATATAACACCACAAAACAAAAACAAATGCTCAAAAAAGGCCCAAAATCAGCCAAAAATCCTACATACGGGAATAGTATTTTTCTTGCAAAAATTGCTCTTTCAAGGTCAAGACGAAGGTTACTCGGGCCATCTCAAATACATTCGGACTTGTCTCGACGTGCTCCACCTTTCTACCGATTATTTTTCACGTTTCGGAACAAAAAATTTGTGAGAGCCCTTTTTAAAATCGCTTTAAATCACATGATTCTTGCATTGTATGTCTAAATTAGTATTTTTCCCATGTTATCTACGTGTTATGGCATCTTTTTACCGTTTTAGAATTTAATGTTAACTTATTTTATTTTTGGAATGAATAGTAACTAGGTTTATGTCTAAATTGTTTTATTGATATTAAACTTGGTTCAAATTGCTTATGTTGCTCATTAATAAGTTCGTAGAATAATATTTTATAGTTATTTAGCAATTGTAATGGTTGTAAATGGTGTTGGTCAATTTAGGAAGAAGATGAATAGTGTTGACTGGTAAAATCTTTATAATTTGGAGTTTTTGATTTAAATTGTGTTTTCATACTTTTGTTAGGTGCCATAAATGATATTGAGGCTAAATATGATGTTAATTGGTTAGAACATGTTTAGAATTGGAGAATCTTGAGTTTGGACCAAAGGGGCCAATTGAACGAAGTATTGACTGGGCGTGTTTGGGTAAGTCGTATGGTCTTAGACAGGCTAGAGAATGATTGTGGTATGATTATGACGTTGAATTGGTGATCAGGCTTGGTACTTGTAGTTCAAATGGACAAAGAGACAATTTGGGGTTTTATGATAGATGTGGATTAAAGTGTGATCTCGTATGGTTGAGAGGTGTCATAAAGTGTGTATAGAGGGTTGGTACAGTTGGATTGAGAGTTTTGTAACTTGTGTGAGGTCTATAGCCTAACATGTCAATCATTGGAATAGTGTTTTACTTGATTTTTATGAATTGAAGCTAACTTGTTTCAAGTGGAGGTAACTATTGCTAAAATGGATTGGAGTACACAAGTAGATGGAGTGTAGTGTATGGTCACGAGTCTAGAACATGATTGGTGACTTTAGAGTATTTAAGGTTTAAATGTATAAAGAAGTTAAGCTAATGAAATTCGAGTAGTCTTTGCTTTCTAAAGAGATTGTATTGTTAATTGAGTATTGCTATTTGGGTAATTAGTTGGCTAAGGAATGTCATAGTTTAGTTGGTTTGAAGCCTTATTGATACTAGTAGCTTGAACAGGTTGTTTGAAGTTTAATTTATGTATTGATTATATAGATAATCCTTATGTGACTTAAAGTTGTTATCTAGCTTATTCACGCCAGTTGGCTATCTTTTGTGCTTATTGGATTGTCATGACTTATGAGAATATGTTGTTTGTTCTATACATGGTTACCTATATGAATTATTAAGTAGGCATTGATTTGGTAAACGATATTATTAGTTGAATATGCTTATCATAAATGAAGATAATTGTGGATTATGTGAATTATTGTTTATTTTGCTACTGTACTATTCTAATATCATCGAGGACAACCTACTTTGTTGTCTCTCGTTTATGTGGCTATCGAATTATCTTGTTTATTGTATTTTGAGTGCATTGCATCATGGTTGCGCAACCATATCTTCAGGGCTAATGTATTGGGCATTCGCTGGGCGGCAACGGGCATTGTCACGCCCCAACTCAACCCCACCTACAATCAGTAAGGACGTAACAAAATTTCGGCATTATAACGTCTGTAATATAAACACCAGGGCTCTAAACCAACCTTTTATAACAACAAACAACCAACTCCAAATTTCAACAACAACTCCACATTCATTTCAACATTCAACACCATATATTAAACAACAAACTAACCATAAGTCATATGCATCCGTTTCAACGACATACCACAAGCTATATTACACATATGCATATCATATATAACGCTAGTCTAGCAACCTATTCATAAGCCAAAGTAAGACTACTAAACTAGCATTATACCATCCACTATCTTAGATTATCTTATACAATATAAACTTCAAAATAAATACAATCCAACTGGTTCTAATATACAAGATAGCAAAAAGAGAACTTCAGGTCAGATATCATGGATAAGACTCTGGCACGTAAGACTCCTCAACAAAAGACACATTCTCAGCTTCTTGAGGAACGTACCCAAAAACTGGCCCAGTTACACCTGATAACAATAAACGAATGAGGGTGAGCTTATATATAACAAAGCTCAGTGAGGATTCGAAAGATGTTTTGAAAATACTTTCTTTAGCACTTGGAAAATCATCTTAGGAACAATGAACACATAATAAACATCATTAACAACAACAATTCAATTTAAGCAACATAATAACCAATCAATAAGGATACGAAACACTGGTTCTGTTGAAGTCGTTCCCCCATGCACCAATCACAAATCCTACCCGTGCTTCAAATGCATTCCGCTACCATGACTCACAACAATATGATAGTCATGCCGTTTTCAACCTGGCAAGCCCGATACTGTCCAAGAGGTGGCACACACTATCATGACTCACAACAATATGATAGTCATGCCATTTTCAACCCGGCAAGCCGAATACTGCCCGAGAAGTGGCACACACTATCATGACTCATAACAATATGATAGTCATGTCGTTTTCAACCCGGCAAGCCCGATACTGCCCGAGAGGTGGCACATACTATCATGACTCATAACAATTGACACTCGACACTTTAAATTCCGAGAGAACAACCTTGTAGACTGCCTATCTCCCGGCACAACACTTGGCATTGATATTCCGAGAAACAACAAGGTAAGTTGCCTAACTCCCGACACTTCAATAATTAACAATCAATTAAACAATATTTCAACAATCAATTAAACAATATTTAAACCATCAACAACTATACAATTCAAACACTTAAGTTAGATGACAAAGTAGGTCATCCAACTCAACACACATTTCAACATGCTTTCAAACTCAAACCTACTCAAATATCAACTACATAAACACTATCAAACAATTAAAGACAACACTTAGACATTTCAAAGAAAGACTACACAAACTTCTAAACATCATAACTTACAATCTAGAAACCCAATAACCCCCGAACTTCTTTCTATCTTTCAACCATTAACGCAAGTACATATACCACTTCCAATACAACCCAAAAGCTAACCAAAACAAGCCCAACAAGTCTAAATTGGCAATGCATACAAGGCTGAATTTTTGGACTTTTTAACATGGCACTCAAATTGAAAATTTGGCATTACAACATTACTACACAACAATTAACAAGAATATAGAAGCAACTACAACTCAATTTCAACTACTACAACTATAATTATTCAAGAAATAAGCCAAATTATCATTTTAATACTTGGAAAATAAAAATACACGCTACTACGGATAGAAATGGCTATAATTCAACTAAGTTAGTCCACAACACTTAACTAGCAATAATCTAAAGACAGATTAACAAACATCCATTAAATATGCAGTTATAGAATTTCTATGTAAATTTTAATTTCTAGATCTAAATTTTTCTCTCACCTTTGATGCAAACTAAGGCTAGAAATAGGTAGAATGGATGCCCAACAAGCAAAATCAAGCTTTAAATGAAGTGATTTGGCCTTGAAATAAAGTTTTTATGTGAAAAATGCTTTGAAAAACCTTTAAAATGTTATTCTTCTTTCTCCTCCAAGGAGCCACAATTTTTGGTGTGTTTTTGTGGTGTTTTGACTGATATTTGAGTATATATTAAGTTAAGTAAAAAGTCAATGCAAAAAGAATTGGTCAAAGTTGATAACATTTGATATTTTAGTTATTTTTAGTTGTTTTAGCCAAAAATAGTAATAATAATACTGTCTAACTTATACTATATATTTAGTAGACTATATTTTGAGGATCACTAATATTCATAAACATATATTTACCTACGATTAAAATAAAAGGCTTATTTTTGCAAAAGACGATGAAAAACTCATATTATTTATTTTTCAAATGTCTTTTAAATGCATTTTTCAATTGTGCCATTTTAGAAATATTTAAGATGAAATATAATTTGTATTAAATATATACTAGGTCAACAAAAGTCAATGCAAGAGTCGTTTTGAGCAGAAATCACTATCTTTACTTAAAAACGTACTTTTTTGCCCGTAAAATCAATTTAAATTCCTATTCTAATTCAGAATCAGTTTTTATCAAACACGGGTCTATTAATAACATAGGACTAGGTTTTAAAATGTTTAAAACAGCTGTGTCAAAATTTTAGCGGATGTGTGTTCAAAATACTATTCATAAATATCAACGATAAAATTTTCGATGCAGATTTTTATGAAACTTTCATGAATGCTCACATATCATGTAATAGATGTTATAATCACTTAATTAATGTATTTTAATTCAAATAACATATAAACAAGTGAAATCACGTAATTGTAAATATGGGCAAATTCGAGGTCTCACAGGCATACTAGTCGATATTCAATCTCTGTACTCTAATTCCTTGCTCGCCTGGTCCAGAGATCACCAGGGGGTGTTGAGTCGTAAGATTTTGGGGTACATCCTGAGTATACCCATTGGAGTGTTTGGGTTTATGCCAACACATTAATTGAGTTTATGGTTCGTGGATCGAGGTTCGTGATTGAAGATCAAGTCGTTGGAGTGTTTGGGGTTATTGAGACTGTATCCTTTTATTTTATAACTCTTGCTTGGGCCCTAAGTCCTTGGAAAATTACTTTTGATTATATTCCTTTATATGTGTTATCTAGTTTCGTATTCTTGAATTGAACATTGAATTGATATTGTATTCCCAGGGTTAATTTTGTACTTGTTCTATCGTGTTATTTTCCTTCTTATTTGAATATTGATAGTTGCTTATTGTAAGTAGTCTAGTAGTGATAATTTATTTCATTGTTGGTTGTTGTATTGCACAAAATCATTTTCAAAACTCCTCGGATATCGGTTTCTCTCCCTCACTAAGCAACAATGTTTGCTCATTCCCTCTTTCTAACCATTTCAAGTGAGTCAGGTTGGATTCCTTCAGAGATTGAGAAAGAGAAAGATCGAGAGTTTCCTTTAGTGGATTTTTAGTTATAGTTGGTTGTTATATGTGAATTTATGTAAAGTAATTGTATAGCTTGGCTTGTAATATATTTTGAGACCTTATGGTCTTATATGTATTTGTGTTGCCTTGAAAGATTGTAGTATGAAGTTTAGAGATTTGTATGATTTGTTAGCTAGGAGTTGGCTTGTAATAACTTTAAAGCTTTACTTTATTGCTTAGTTGGTTTGCATGCTTGTATGGGTAAATTGGAGGATGGTTGCATGGCTTAAAATCTAAGAAAATGAAATAGATAAGATTAGAGTGGTATGATAATCGAAATCTTGATATGAGAATTTCAATTGCTAATGAAATGCATGCTTGTATGTTATATTTTGTTATAGTAAAAAGGCTCGGATGGCGTTAGGTACTTGGAAAGTTATGATATGAATGTTGGTATGTTGTTTTGTGACTATTTTTTATGCATGCAGGTTTGTGGATAGGCCTAGAAATAGGAAAACTCCGTCCGTTTTCCCTTGTTTTTCGTAACCTTGGGATTTGGATCGGGGTTCTGGTTTCGTGAAGGATCGAGGTGTTACAACATGCATGGGACTCGCACAAATAGAACATATTTCATTATGAACATTGTTAACAGAACTTCCTCCATTATTCACAACTAAAGCATCTACCTTCCTTGTAAAAGCATCTACTCTAGCCTTTATATCTAACTCCTCACTAATCTCATACAATCCCCTGTTAAGAATCATGAGTTTCCAACTTAAAACCAATTGGTGTCAAGTGGAGTAGCTCAAGATCTTATTAAGTGGTCTAAGAGTTTATGATTTTTTTATATGTGACAAGTGTATATTCTAACACCCCCCTTACGTGTGACTTGATTTGAGAGGGGTCATATATGGAAGATTGAACACGTGTAGACCTTATGTTGAGATGGTCATACTTGAAAGATTGATAACACATATGGAAGATTGAAAGTGCGTGGACTATGCACACGCGAAAGATTGAAGACAAGTGGACCTGATTTGAGATGCGTTGCACGCGGAAGATGAATGAGACTAGACCATGGGCCTAGCTCTGGTATCATGTTAAGAAACATGAGGTTCCATCTTAAAACCAATTGGTACCAAGTGGAGTAGCTCAAGATCTTATAAGGTGGTCTTAAAGTTTATGATTTTTCGATATGGGACAAATATTATATTCTAACACTCCTCCTCACGTGTGACCTGATTTGAGAGGGGTTACACGTGGAAGATTAAACACATGTGGACCTTATTTTAAGATGGTCACACACGGATAAATATGACTGGACCAAAGGCCCAACTCTGATACCATGTTAAGATAACTGGGTTTCTATCTTAAAACCAATTGGTATCAAGTGGAGTAGCCCATAATCTTATTAAGTGGTCTAAGAGTTTATGATTTTTCTATGTGGATACGTGTATATTCTAACATCCCCTTTATTCACTGTCAAAATTGGCTTCTCCTTACAGTTGGAGAAATCCCATTGCTGGGAGCTCTCTGACAAACCTTCAAGAAAATTACAAGCATCATCCTCTGTTAGACTCAAGAAACCCCCACCATTCATTGATTCTACCATATTCTTACTTGACTATGTCAACCCATTATAAAAGTATTGCACTAATCTCCAAGTTTCAAAACCATGATGAGGACATTTAATTTGTAAATCTTTAAACCTTGCCCAACTTTCATAAAATATTTCATGTTCATCTTGACAAAAATCTGTAATTTCTCTCCTTAAAGCATTAGTTTTATTCACGGGAAAAAATTTTGACAAATTTTTTTTTTACCATTGTTGCCCAAGATGTAATAGATCCAGAATGAAAAGAATTAAGCCATATTTTCGCCTTATCCTTTAGCAAAAAAAGAAATAGGCGCAAACGAAAAGATTCTTCAGAAAATTTTTGAAATTTAAATGTAGTACATATTTCCAACAATTCTTTAACATGCAGATCAGGGTCCTCTCTATCTAAACCATGAAAAGTAGGAAGAAGATTTATTACATGTGGTTTTAGCAAATGTGCTGCTGTAGTGGCAAAAAAAACTATACAAGAAGAAAGATTGGTGGAGATGGGGCGGAACAACTCTTTAAGAGGTGTAGTTTCCTCTCCTTGTTGACTCATTTTAGATTCTTGCTCTAACTCAATACCAATAGTCTATTTGTGTGATCACATGCCCAAACTTTCATGCAATACAAATGTCACACAAAATGAAAGAAAAAAATGCACTAACTTTTTTTTTCTTTTTGCAAAAAGCAATAAAACAACTAGTAGAAGAAAAGTCTAATCAAAAGTCTAAAAACTTATCCTATTCAAGTCCCCGACAACGGCGGCAAAAGCATGTTATATGTTTTAAATTACTCGCAAGTGCACAAACTATATAAAAGTATAACTAGGAAAATACGAGGTCGATCCCTCATAGACTTGTTTAGTTAAGGTCAAGTTTTAGACTAAGATTTAGATTTCCTAATCTAGTTGGAAAGATAGAGATGCATAACAAAAATAAAACAATAAGAATAGGCAATACCTCTAATGAACTAAAAAAATAATAATTTTAGAATAAAAACAATTAATAAATTGAATGATTTAAATTAAACTAAACTAAAACTAAAAATATTTCAAAGTGAAATAACTAATTAAAGAACACACGCAGAATAAAATAACGAAAGTAGGGAATTAATCGTAAAAGGGTGAAGGCTCATAATTTACCTTGGTAGTCCTAATGTCAACTATATTTGATCATTAATTTTCTCCTAATTTTACTACATGATAATCTCGCAGTCTAGGCTGGTTATTGATGTGACTGTATTTGCAGCACTCAAACCATTATATTTGTACTACATTTACATCATAACTTAGGAACAAATGCAAACACTTCTAGACTTTTGATGGAATGTAGGATGATACTGAAAAGTGAAGAATCAGACCTGAAACAATCCAAATTGCAAGTCAAGAATTTGAGAATATGGAAATTCAGGAACTGGTGGATGAATGGAGCCCGTTGAAAAGAAATTTGGTTGAAACTAGCGTGAAATCGGACTCGGAACGTTGACCTCAATGATCTTGAATAGTGAAATATGTCCGTTTTTTACGAATCATACTACTTTTTTGGGTAGAAACGGCCTTCTGAGCAAAATGCCCACATGGCGTATCTTGCTGTCAAAGAATGTTTTGTTTATACCATAAGCTATTAGGAATATAATGTATGTTCCTAGGCTTGCTCAGGATGGTTATGAACTTTTCGTTGTCAATGACTTATGTAATATTCACTATCGTAATGAATATATTGGCAAGGCTATTTTGGTAAACGGTACTTATCATCTTGACATGAACGAATGTATGCATATTGATTCTACTTCATCTTTTACTTCAAAGCAAAAACGACCTAGAGATAATCAAATCAATCCTAAACAATTATGACACTTAAGACTTAGTCATATCAATGATAAAAGAATTGCAAGTATGGCTCAAAGTGAGCTTATTAGTTCATTGGGATTTGAGCCCGGCCCTACTTGCGAATCTTGTATCCTTGGTAAAATGACTAAGTCACCTTTTGTTGGACAAGGTGTAAGACCAACTGAATTGTTAGTATTGATACATAGTGATGTTTGTGGACAATTTAGGGAAATAGCTCGCGATGGTTATTACTACTTCATAACTTTGACCGATGATTACTCACGGTATGGTTCTGTGTACTTGAGAAGTACAAGTTTGAAGCTTTTGAAAAATTTAAAGAGTTTAAGGCTGAAGTAGAGAACCAATTAGGAAAGAGTATTAAAACTCTACGGTCTAATCATGGAGGTGAATACTTAAGTACTGAATTTCTTGAATATCTCAAAAGGGTTGGTATAACGTCACAAACGACTCCACCTGCAACACCGCAACTGAATGGAGTGTTTGAACGCAGGAATCGTACATTGATGGATATGGTACGATCTACGATCAGTTACACGGATCTTCCCATTTCATTGTAGGGGTTTGCTCTTCTTACAGCAGCCTATTTGTTGAACCGAGTTCCATCTAAAGTTGTTCCTACTACACCATATGAGATGTGGGTCGGTAGGAAATCAAGTCTTAATCATATTAAGATTTGGGGATGTCCGACTTTTGTTAAAAAACTTAAGATGGAAAAATTAGAAGCTGGATCTGATAAGGGTATATTCGTGGGATATCCTAAGGAAACTAAAGGATATTATTTCTACTTTTCTAGTGATCAAAGGATTTTGGTCAGCCGTGATGCCATCTTTTTGGAAAAGGTGTTTGTCCAAGGTGGTGGCAGTGGGAGAAAAATAGAAATAGAAGAAGAGTCATCTAGGTCACAGAATAGCCCGAATCATGAATATGAACCTGTTCAACAAGTTACAGAACCAATCATTGAACAAATTCTTCGAAGATCCAGTAGAATATCTTATCCTCCATAAATATATAGGTATCTTCTTGAGGAAGCACAAAAATTGTTTGTGATTGGGGATAATGATCATATGGATGATCCTGTTACCTATAAGGAAGCGATACGTGATATTGATTCCGAGAAGTGGAAACAAGCAATGCAAATAGAAATGAACTCCATGTATTCCAATGATGTTTGGACCTTGATGGACCCGCCTGAAGGTATTGTACCTATAGGTTGCAAATGGGTCTTCAAGAGAAAACTTGGAGTTGATGGAAAAGTAGAGACTTACAAGCAAGGCTAGTGGATAAAGGTTATCGTCAGAGACAAGGCGTTGACTATGATAGAACTTTTTCACTTGTAGCCATGATTAAGTCCATCGCATTATGCTTGCTATTGTAGCATACTATGATAATGATATTTGGCAAATGGATGTCAAAACTGCGTTCTTGAATGGATATCTCGATGAAGATATCTATATGGAGCATCCTTTGGGTTTTGAAGCCAAGGATCATAAAGTATGCAAGCTTAAAAGATCAATTTATGGTCTTAAACAAGCTTCTTGGTCTTGGAACATCCGTTTCAATAAAGAAATCAAAGAGTTTTGTTTTATAAGGAATGAAGATGAACCCTGTGTTTACAAGAAGGATAGTGGGAGTGTGACTACTTTCCTGATCTTGCACGTAGATGATATTTTAATCATGGGTAATGACATATGTCATGTGATTTCCACAAAACTTTGGCTAAGTAGTAAGTTCTCCATGAAAGATTTGGGAAAAACCACTTACATATTGGGGATTTGTGTCTATAGAGATAGAACGTAAAGATTAATTGGCTTATCTCAAAGCATGTACATAGAGTGGATCTTGAAAAAATTCAAGATTGAGAGTTCTAAGAAAGGTCTATTACCTATGAGGCACGGTGTACATTTTTCAAAGGACATGTCTCTAAAAACTGATGATGAAAGGAAACGCATGGATAGAGTGCCTTATGCTTCCGCCACAGGCAGTCTCATGAATGCTATGCTATGTACACGACCTGATCTTGTTTATGTTGTAAGTGTAACGAGCAGATATCAGCCTGATCTAGGTGAAGGACATTGGATTGATGTAAAACATATCCTGAAGTACTTATGAAGAACTAAGGATCTTGTTTTAATATATAGAGGCGGTGAACTCTGTGTGGATGAATACACTGATTCAGATTTTCAAACTGATAAAGATGATAAAAAGTCTACATCAGGGTTTGTTTTTGTATGTAATGGAGGGGCAGTCAGTTGGAAGAGTTCCAAATAGCCGGTGACTGCAGATTCCACTACTGAAGTTGAATACATTGTCGCATGTGATGTAGCAAAGGAAGTAGTTTGGATGAGAAAGTTCTTGATAGAGCTTGAAGTGGTTCCATCCATTGAGTTGCCGATACCGTCGTATTGCGATAACAATGGGCCTATAGCACAAGCCAAGGAACCTAGATCTCACTAGAAATCCAAACATATTGAAAGGAGGTTTCATATTATTCGAGAGATTGTAGCTCGAAATGATATAAGTTTGTAGAAAGTCCCTACATTGGATAATGTAGTTGACCCACTCACCAAGCCTATGAGTCAGTCACAACTGGATTATCATCTTGAGAATATGGGTTTGTGATACCATTGTATGATGTGCTAGTTCTATGTAATGTAGCATTAGTACAAGTGGGAGATTATTAGTGATATGCCCTAATGTTATATGTTAGATGACCTAAATAAGGCATTTTGATGTAAATCTGTGTATTATATAAATGACAATTTTTGTTGACATTCATATTTTCCATTTTATATTGTATGAATGTGTCCTCATGTTTTTTCATAAAAGAAATACATTCTAAATATTGTTTAGAATATCTTGGCGTATTTCTTTAATATGATTAGCATTAAATATTATTCATAGTCCTTAGATTATTCAACCGGGACTAGAATAATCAATTATGGGTTATCGTATGTAGTTACATTTGATTAATATCTGATATTAATGATAAAGGATGGCAAGCCTCGAATCATAACAACATGTGATACGATTAACTTATATATGAAAGATTATTAGTTGAATAGATCATTGAATGTGACATGAATAATAAACTACATGACTTTGGATTAATAGTTTTTATTATCCGTTGCGATTGTGCAAGTAATCCTCTAACTTGAGAAATTACGACTGTTTGATATATCGGGGTTTAAAACTTAGCATTAGGACAATACTCGTCTTTATTGATAAAGAAGGGTTACAACCTCTTGTAGTTTACTCATTCGGTATAGAGATTGACAGGTAATTATCAAGATAGGATTTGTTAACTTCCGACAGGATGCGATGTCCTATGTGATCTGATTTCGGTAGTTGAATGAGGAAGTCCTTGGCCAAGGCATGATGATGGAAATGAGTTTTTCTATGAATATCATCTCTCATTCCACTGTTTAGATCTAGGAATAGAATCGAACAAAAGGACTTAATCATTTCATGGTCTTTATTCGATCGGGACATATTAACGGAAGGATCGGACTGTACGTTAATTTGCAACTGTAAATAAATTCATAAGAGTATGACTTCATTACCGTATATATTATCTTGATACGTTACTAGATGTCACTCCAGAACGTGAGGGTATTCTGAGAATGCCGGAGACATTGTTGGAATAGATTAAAAGTGTTTAATAGACCCTCATAGCTATACGGTAGTGAATCTAGAAAGTCACACACATTCAAGCATCATGAATAGAGTTTATGTAATGAGCTTACGATTAGTTTAGAGACGTTAAAGAGTTAACATGGTTGTGTTTGGTCATTAAACGTTAATGGGCCCAAAATGTAATTATCGAAAGTTTTAGGGCCAAAGTATAAATATAAAAAGTTAGTTTCCAATAGGTTAATCTAATACTGATGAGGTTAGATATAACTATATATATATATATATATATATATATATATATATATATAGAAAGAGTTAGTGGAAAGTTATGTAATATTTCACTAAGTTAGTTAGTGGAAGATGACATCACATTCTACTAAGTCTAAATCAATGGCTAAGCTTTCATTAGATTCAAATCAAATGACAAGATTTGATCTTGCTTTGATAGTGGAAGGTGACATCACATTCCACTATGTTGTGTTAGTGGAAAAAGATGAGATTTTCCACTAAGTCTTGTTAGTGGAAGATGACATCATAGTCCGCTAAATTGAATCAAAGGCTTGGATTTCATCTTGCATAAATCTAAGGCTAGAATTGTATGCATGGCTATATAGTGGATTTATGTCATATGCCACTAAGTTGGTTAGTGGAAGATGACATAAGAATCCACTAAAAAAACGAAGCTAAGTTATATTACACTAAAAATACAACACAAGAGAACACAAGAGAAAAATCTGAAATTTTGGTTCTCTCCTCTTTCTCTCCTATTTTCGGCCATTACTAGTTGGCTTGGGCAGAATTTTTCTCTTGCATTCAACACTTGTGTAAGCTCATCAATCCACCTAAATAGCTAGTACAAGGATTTGGTTTGTGGAGAAGAAGCTCTTGGATGCTTGTGTGGACGAACTAGAGCTTTTGCACGTGTGAAAGGCTTGGTCATCTTCTTGGTGGTGCTTCTTCATCCTCGTGGCTAGATCTTCAAGAGGTATACCTTGATAACTCTTGTTCATTCATATATATGGTTATATATGTAGTAGATATGTTGATTTCATGGACTAGACATAAGGTATTATAGTGAATACAAATGATATAATGCTGAAATTTTTTTGAAATCATGGTTTTTGCTTCCACCTTACTCATTATATGTTGTGATTCACTTATTGCTATGGTCCTTTCAAGTGGTATCAGAGCCATGTTTGTGTAGTCCATGTAATCACATATGTATGCTTAAAGTTTCAAGGGTTTTGAGCACAAGAGAACAAGAACGCAATCTTAGCATGAATAGATGCTTAGAAATTTTGTGCAACTTAACTGTCCACTGTTTTTGTATGGCTGTTTTGACTGCCCAAATGTTGTTGTTTATGGCTATTCTTCGGTTCTATTATGCTATAGAGATAGTAGAACATTTCATCTTCTAATATGCATCTCCTAATTTCGTGGTTAAAGGTCTCATTTAGATCAATTAATGTAACCTCACTGATTCTCGCGCTATTCTGGATAGATTGCACAGTGTCTGCTCCGAGAGACATAACTCAGTGAGTTTAACTCCGAATTGAGCTTTGTTTGATTCTAAAACTATCTACACTCGAAGAGCTATCTTTCTATAAAATTTCAGAATTTTTGGAGAACTTTAGATAGGTTAAATGAGTAAAAACATTTGGTGCATGTGCAACAGATTTATGATAGGTCATAAGTTGAAAGCTATGACAAACTAGGAACTCAAATCGAGCCATGAAATGATAAAGGATTTGTGTTGGGCCTTATTCAAAAAATATGTGTTGAAAATGGTTTTATTGAGTTCTTTTATGTGTTGTTTAACATGAGATGTTAAAAGGTCAAAATATGAAACTTGTTGCATTGCTTGTTTACTAGCTAACTTGTATTGCTTAGTTGATGATGTATGTGATGCACTTACTTTGCTTTATGAGTTTGTGTGGATCAATGGATGGTGAATTTGATCATGGACTTGGTTAGTGGATGGATGATTGGTTACAATTTCGTTAGATGGCTTTGTAACTAATTTAATCATTCATTTGGTTTGTAATAGAGACATAAGTCTCAATTTATTTTCTTGCACTTGAGAGAACCTTGTAGTGAGGCATAATGTATGTAAATCTTCAAAGAGTTAGCAAGAAGATCATTCAAGGCATTCAAGGAGTTGGGAGGCCATTGGATGTTCGGTGAAATCAAGAAGTCAAGACCTTGAAGGCATATGGATGTGCTTGTTAGGTTTAGAGCTTTTCTTGATTTATTTTAGTCCAAGTTCATGATCCACCATCATATGTGTTGCATATTTGCTATTTTATTTGCTATATGTGATGTTAGATTATTTAATAGTCTTATATGCATATGTGAGATCTAAATGTGATTCAAACCTCCCTACGTGCAAATTCACATTAGATTTAAACGGTAAAATGAGTTTATCGTAGCCCTCTGCCATCCTAGGACCTATTAACTTAAAATGGTTATGTCTTGTCTAACCAAAAGGTAGAAAGATGTAGCTCACGATAAGTTTTAATGAGTTTCTAGCATACATAGTGATGTAGTTGTGTACCAATATCATGTGGCCAAGAACACACTAAAGTTGAGGTCATAGGATTCAAATTGTCACATAACGTTTAGAGGGCGGGCTTAATTTAACTAGATCACTTAGTCAATAAGGCATTAAAGCTGAGATTAAAATGATTTAGGGGCTAAAATTGACCATATCCTATTTAGTGAAATAGATAACAAATGGTTGTTGACTCTTGAGCGCATATTTCAATAACGCACTAAAGCTGAGAGATATCTGTGTTAAGAGAACTTGGTCACCTACTAAGGAGTCTTTTATAGATTAACGTTTCTCATTTAGGGAGTGTGAGATTCGATAAAATTAGCGGGAGGTACTATTTAATTAAAGTCCATATTAAATAGTTTTTGCATTTTTACATTGACTTGTAATCTTACTTTCTACATTATTTATTTTCTTGCAGTTTGTATCTATGGCTTCTATTTCAAACCCGTTGGCTCGTATTCTTGATAAAACTGCTTAACTGGACCAAATTTCAATGATTGGTTTCGCAATCTCCAAATTGTTTTGAGAATGGAAAAAATATATTACGTAACACCGCGACCCGTGCATATAATTATTTTATTGATGTGTGTGAGACCCCATATTTTGTCTTTACCTCGATTTGCATGTTTTGTCTCGATTTACGTGATTTGACATGTTTATGTGTTATATGAATTAGAATGTGCTAAATATGTGATTTATATTCCTAATACATGCTATATATGCATTCATGAAATTTTCATCAAAATCGGCACAAAACATTTTATCGCCGATTTTAGTGAATATTGTTTTGAACACTTGTATGCTAAAATTTTTATAGGGGTGTTTTAAACGTTTTAAAACCTAGTCATCGGGTATTAATAGACCCGTGTTTGATTAAAACGGATTTGGAATTGATTTTAGAATTTTAAAGGTTTTTACACTTTCTTTTGCGAAAAAACGAGTTTTAAACCAGGTCGGGTGGATTTGTTTGAATGTAAAACTCTTTGTCACCTAAAATAAATTATCTAGAATTAGTCTAAGTGTCAATTTAATGTTTGAGCAACAAATAGTCAACAAACTAAATTAAAAGACAAGAAAACACTAAAAATAAACTAAGGAAACTAACTTTGACCATTTTAACTTAGTTGACCTTGAGTATATTAGCATCAACACACACTAGAAAGCTCACAAAACACACACACTCACACACATAAGGCCGAGAGCACCATAGGAGAAAAGGGAAGGTTTTTCTTCAAGTTTTCAAAGGCAATTTTTCATTAAAAGTTGCAATTCAAGGCCAAACTTCATCATCCAAAGCTTGATTCTACCTGTTAGGCATTCATTGAGAATCTTTCTAGCTTCATAACACATCAAAGGTAAGAGAAAAATTCTAGATCTCAAAATGTCATTTTTATGTTTTTGCATATAATTGAATTTTGAACCGTTAGAAAGTTGAATTGATGTTATATTATTGCTCAGTGCATGCTAAGGATCATTTATATGTATTTATATAAGATTTGAACCGTTGTAGTATGCATTTCTATTTTCGGGTATTAAAAGTTGAGTATTTGAATATTTGTTGAATAAATGTTGTTGTGGTTGTTGGAATTGCTTGTTGTTAGTTTGTAAAAGTTTGGTAAATACGTGGTAGTAATGTTGTAATTCCAACATTTTGATTGCTATGTCGGTGTGAAAGTCCAAAAATTTCAGCCTTGATGCATTAGGGTTTTAGGGTTGTTGGGCTTGATGTGGATGGTTTATGGTTGGTTTTCAAGGGGGTGAATGTTGTTGATTGAGTGGGTGAGTGTTAGAAAGTGGTTTGGAGGTTATTGGATTAGTAGAATGTAATTTATGACTTTTAGAAGTTTGGGTTGTCTTTCTTTAAAATGTTGAATTATGCCTTTGGATATTTGGGTGGTGTTTGAGTAATTGAATTGTGAGTTGTTGATGGTTAGACTACGGTTTGGTTATGTGTTTAATGCATGTTAAGTTGGGTGGCCTACTTTGTCATCTAACTTAGTTGTTTGTTGTTTAATTGATTAGTTGTTGTTATGTTGTTGAATTGATGATTATTGATTGATTATTGTTAAACCGGGAGATAGGCAACCTACTTTGTTGTCCTCCTGTGATTATTGATTATTGATGAACCGGGAGATAGTCAACATGAAAGGTTGTCCTCCTGAGATTTGAATGATTATTATTATTGCTGAGTCTTGGTATGTGTGTGCCACCTCTAGGGCAGCATCGGGCTGTCGAGTTGAAACCGACATGACTACCATAGGCTACCCTCAGCTCGCATGACGGAGGTGTCATGGAGGGAGGAGCTAGTGAGGTACCTCGGGTACATGAGTAATGGGGAGTTACATGAAGAACGGTTGAGATTGTGATGGCGTTTGGAGCTACACCAACTAGAGTATCCTTTGTTGATTGGTCATTATAGTTAATGTGCTTATATTGTTATTGATGATTATTGTGTGTTTACTACTCAAAGGATGATTTCCAAGGAGTATAGTAAATATTGTTTCACTGGGCTTGTTTTATATAAGCTCACTCTCAATTATTGCATGCATACAGGTGAAGTTGATCCAGATTATGGGTACGTGCCTCCAGAAGAAGATTATGTGCCATATGTGGATGAGTCCTACGTGCCAGAGTCTTGTCTTTGATATCTGATGATGTACTTTTTGTTATCTTGTATATTAAAACTAGTTGGTTTGTATTTATTTAGAAGTTTATGATATATAAGATATTGTAGAGATAATGGATTAAAAGTTGCTAGTTTAATGGTCATGTTTTGGAATATAATTAGGCTACTAGATTGGTTATAATCTATTTTGGGAATGTATGTTATATAGTAAATGTATGATGTTGGAACGGAGGCGTATAATTTGTGGATGTAATGGTAAAGAATGTTTAATGTATATTATGGTTGTGTTGTATGATGTCAATTTGATTGTGAAGTTGGTTGTTGATTTGTGGAGTTGGTTGTATGAGTTATAAAAGAGGTTGGTTTAGAGCCTCGGTATCCAAGTTACAGTCGTTATACTGCAGAAATTCCGTTGCGTACCGACTGATTTTAAGAGGGGTCGAGTTGGGGCGTTACAATGTGCATATATTTATATGTCTACTTTAATTATTTATGTATATTCGTTTGCATAAAATATCATATTTTTGGGTTACGTGCATCTATTTCGTTTAACGTGCATTTATCTCAAACTATGTGTATACATCTAATTTAACAGGAAATTTCATCGATTAACATATATTGCATCAATATAAATGCATTTTTATGTAAGTAGGCACGTTTAATTGGTCAATGTGCATAATTATCATTTTACGTGCAATTTTGGGACTTCCCGAATACTTTGGAAAATCGTAGGAATCGTAGAAAATAATTAACGTAGACAATTGGGAATTGGAGCAACTAAATTAGTTAGAATTAAACAAGAATGTCAAACTAGTTAATAGCATTTAGTTGACAGGCATGTTGGTCATTTAGGCCTTTTTTCTTTTATTATTTACACCTACTAATATACTACAACACACACAAGCACACAAAACACACACAAAAATCAGACACACACACTAAACACGTTTAAACACACACAAGAAAGAAGAAGAAGAAATGAATGAAGAAAATGTGATCTTGAGCTTGTTTGTGTGTAAATTCTTCAACTTAAGGTGAGGATTCATCCATGCTTGCATCCTTGGCTGATTTCTTGTTGTATATACATGTATGCCATGTGTAGATAAGTGAACATGAAGCTTGTAATGCATGTTTAATGAGGTATTTAATGTATGAAATGTTGTGGTAGCTTTCTAATGCATGAATTGTTAGCCTTGGTGTTTGGCTTTGGTTGTAGTTGAAGTTGGCTTCTTTGGTTAATTGTTGAAGACCAATAGTTTGTATATATGTCAAAGAGAGTGGTTTACATCATATACATAGTGAGTAATGGTGGTAGTATGCCAAGGAAGCAAGAAATAGCTAAAACATGAGTAGTGCAAGATTCTGAATTTTCTAGCTGGTTGCGCGACTGGATTCTAGAGCCAGTTTGACCTAGTAAACATTGTCGAAAATGGCTGATTTTGGATATGTTGTAGCCAAGACCTGGGGGAACAATTTCTCTTTTAGTGTCAAGATTTAATTATGTTGCTAAAGGGCAGTTATAGGGCCATTACAGTAGCATTTGGATTCTCACGCTGGTGTAGGGCAGATTGCGTGATGATTTTGTAGAGGCCATATCTCATTGAATATAACTCCGAATTGAGATCCGTTTGAGGCTAAACCCATCTACATTTGATGAATTAAATTTTTGTGGAGTTTCAGAATTTTTGGAGAACAATTAGGCATGTAACTGAAGCAGCAAAGTCAAGCCAATATAGACTAGAATTTCAACTTATCTTGCTACATGTTTAAGATGCCTTGATGGTTGGTTCTAGTGAATAATGAGCAATTTTAGGTAGTAAGAAGCTTAATGGTGATGAATGGTGGTTATGTATGAATGCTCAATTGAATTGGAGATAGTTACTTGCCATCTAGTGAATCAAGAGAAAGAGTAGTTCCATGAATGCTAGTATTAGCTATGAAAGGGAGTTATTGCAAGTTAGGAAACTCAAGAATGTGGTCAAGTCTTGTAAATTAAGTTAAGTGATTTTAGTGCTTTGGATGGTTTAGTTTGGTAATCTTAGTTTAATGAATGTAACTCCTAGCGAAGTTAAATGCTTTAGAACCCCATATGTGCTTAATGAGATATTTGAGAACAAATGCAAGATTCATGAATTAAGGAGTGTCATAATAGTTATTTATGTAGTTAAAGTAGTTTAGTGCAATGTTGTTAGAAGTTTGAATATGATTTATTTGAGTTGTCATTAAGTAATTAGCATGTTATAACTTAGTAACTAAAGTGTAATATTAAAGCATACTATCTAGTGCCTTTAATGTATTTTGTGTTAAGCTTGGTTTGAATACTATTTTCTTGAGTTTTAATTGTAGTTAAGAGTTAATGAAATATAGTTAGATTGAGTAAAGTGTAAGTTGTCAACTAAAGCGCCTTAACTTATCTTTGTACTTTATGTTAAACTAGAAAATGTTGCTTGAATGTGAATGATTGTAATGCTAGAATTTTTGCTTTAACTTAGTGTAACTAGTGTTGCTTAATGAATGTAGATAGTTGGAACCCCGTGTATGTTATGTGGAATGTTCGATAGGGAATGCAAGCTAAGTGAATTAAGAAGCATTATCAAGATATGTTATGTAGCTAAGGTAATGTAGTGCGTATTATAGATCTTAAAGTAGGCTTAAAATTAACCTTAAAGAGTTCATGCTAGTTTAACTGCAATCAAATCTAACTTGTTCTTAATTATGAATTCTATTTGAATTCTACCTATAATGCATGCAATTGGAGAAGGTATGAGGGGATTCTTGGCTTAATCGAAGGTGAGAGAGTCTTCATCTCTTGTGTGCATCTTAACTTGATTTATTGTTTCTAAATTGAATTATTTAGTAATTGATAAAGTTTATATGTATTATTTTACTTTTTATCTTGAGTCTTTTCTTGTTTTTTGTAATTAACTACGAGGGCGGCCTACTTTGTCGTCCCTCTTATGTGATATTTGATATTATTGACTCTTGTGATCTTGACTCGGGGTTGCGCAACCTTTTCGGACATGGTAACATCGAGAAACACGGGCGGCATCGGGCTTGCCATGCTCCCTCGACTACCATGGTGCCTATTCCCTTTCTCTCGCTAAGTATATTCCACTACCCCAGAGGCGTGGTTCACCTGCTGGGCATATGGATCTACCTTAGGAGAAAGGGTCGTAGGATCGGGGTACATCCGGAGTACCTCATTTTGGAGGAATAAGGGTTTTGCCAGTACTTGTTTGAAGATCTTGGCTCGTGGCTCATGATTGAAGGCAAGTAGAACCGTATCATTTTTATATGTGGTTAAATACTTGTCTATCTAGTCTTGTTACTTTGTATTATATATATGGCTATCTTTGTTGCATAACATGTTGCAGGCCCGGTATGCTGCATCACCTCCCTCACTGGGTAACTTTGGTTACTCATTCCTCATTTTAACATGTTACAGGTGCAGTTAGAACAACTACCTTGAGTGCTGTGTTGCTGGTTGCTTATCTTCTTGAGGTTGAATCCCTTTGAAGATGTGTGTTATTGTATTATGTCTTATTTTGAGACCTTTGAGGTCCTTTATGTATTAATGATAGATTTTGTGGTTGTAATTAAAGTTGTAGTCTTGAATAGTTAGTGGCTTAGTTGGCATGTAATAGCTAAAGATAGACTTTATTGTCTTTTGATTGCATGCTCATGTGGTTATGTTTTTCTGACTAAGGCTCGGATGGCCTTGAGACTGGGAAAAGTGGGATGGTTGGAGTTGGGGTGTTGTATTGTGGTCGTACTTGCTACTTGCAGGTTTTTAATTAACCTTATAAACAGGGGAGACTCCGTCCGTTTTCTCTCGTGTTTCGTGCCCTGGGTTTTGGGTTTGGGGCTCCGGCTTCGAGAAGGATCGGGGTGTTACTATTATGTTCTGGAAAATCTCCATCCGGCTACACTACCCGCCTCTGCTAGCCAGGCACAACCTGAAACTTATGATGAATGGGTTGAAAATGATTTACCGGCTAAGAGCTACATTCTCGCTTCTATGAATAATGATATGTAGCGTCAACATGATAAGATGCCAAACGCTTCTAGCATGATTCTAAATTTGCGAGAACTGTATGTCGAACAGAGTTGCATTGTTAGATACGAGATATCGAAAGAATTATTTAGGGCTCAGATGGATGAGAGTTCTGATGTGAGCAAACATACCCTCAAGAAGATTGATTTGATCACTCAGCTTGAGGGGTTTGAATTCACAATGGACTATCAGCTCCAGACTGATTTAATTCTGCAATCTTTGCCACCATCATTCAACCAATTCATCATAAATTTCTAAATGAACAAGTTGGAGGCTTCTTTACCCGAGTTGTTGAACATGTTGACCACTGCTCAGGGTCAAATGAAGGGTGAAGGAAAAGAGACCATTCTTGTTGTTGTTTCTTCTTCTGGCTCTAAGCTGAAGAACAAGAAGAAGAAGAAGAAGAACAAAAAAGAAGGCTCTACTCCAAAGGCTTCGAGAGGTATGGCCAAACCAAAGGGGAAGACGGTAGCACCAAAGGGTACTTGCTACCACTGCAAGAAGGATGGTCACTGGAAAAGGAATTGCACTTTGTACCTTCAAGAGCTAAGGGAACAGCGAGCTAAAATAGCTCCTGAGAAAGGTAATAATTCTTTTGCATTTGTGATTGAGGCTAATCAGACTATTAGTCCACGTTATACTTCCTGGATATTGGATTCTAGTGCTACATCTCACATTTGTGTTTGTAAACAAATTCTAAATGATCCAAGTGCGCTTGGGAAGCAGCAGGTTGTTTTGTAGGTTGGCAATGGAGCATGTGTTGCAGCCTTGGCTAATGGAAATATTGATTTAAATATGCCCACAGGGCGTGTCTTGATGTTAAAGAATGTTTTGTTTGTACCACAAGCTATTAGGAATATAGTGTTTATTCCTAGGCTTATTCAGGAAGGTTATGAATTTTCCTTTGTGAATGACTTGTGTAATATTCACTATCGTAATGAATATATCGGCAAGGCTATTTTGGTAATGGTCTTTATCATTTTGACATGAACGAATGTATGCATATTGATTCTACTTCATCTTCTACTTCAAAGCAAAAACGACCTAGAGATAATCAAATCATTCTTAAACAATTATGGCACTTAAGACTTGGTCATATCAATGATAAAAGAATTGCAAGTATGGCTCAAAGTGAGCTTATTGGTTCATTGGGATTTGAGTCTGGCCCTACTTGCGAATCTTGTATCCTTGGTAAAATGACTAAGTCATCTTTTGTTGGACAAGGTGTAGGAGCAACTGAATTGTTAGCATTGACTCATAGTGATATTTGTGGACTATTTAGGGAAATAGCTCGCGGTGGTTATTACTACTTCATAACTTTTACCGAAGTACAAGTTTGAAGCTTTTGAAAGATTTAAAAAGTTTAAGGCTGAAGTAGAGAACCAATTAGGAAAAAGTATTAAAACTCTACGGTTTAATCGTGGAGATGAATACTGAAGTACTGAATTTCTTGAATATTTCAAAGGGGCTAGTATAACGTCACAAATGACTCCACCTGCAACACCACAACTGAATGGAGTGTCTGAACGTATGAATCGTACATTGATGGATATGGTACAATCTATGATCAGTTACACGGATCTTCCCATTTATTGTAGGGGTTTGCTCTTCTTACAGCAGCCTATTGGTTGAACCGAGTTCCATCTAAAGTTGTTCCTACTACACCGTATGAGATGTGGGTCGGTAGGAAATCGAGTCTTAATCATATTAAGATTTGGGTTTGTCCGACTTTCGTTAAAAAACTTAAAATGGACAAGTTAGAAGCCAGATCTGATAAGGGTAAATTCGTGGGATATCTTAAGGAAACTAAATGATATTATTTCTACTTTCCTAGTGATCAAAGGATTTTGGTCAACCGTGATGCCATCTTTCTGGAAAAGACGTTTGTCCAAGAAGGTGGCAGTGGGAGGAAAATAAAAATAGAGGAAAAGTCCTCTAGGTCACAGAATGGCCCGAATCATGAATCTGAACCTATTCAGCAAGATCTAGTAGAATATCTCATCCTCCAGAAAGATATGGCTATCTTCTTAAGGTAGCACAAAAATTATTTGTGATTGGGGATAGTGATCATATGGATGATCCTACTACCTATGAGGAAGCGATACATGATATTGATTCTGAGAAGTGGAAACAAGCAATGCAAGTAGAAATGGACTCCATGTATTCCAATGATGTTTAGACCTTGGTGGACCCGCCTGAAAGTATTGTACATATAGGTTGCAAATAGATCTTCAAGAGAAAACTTGGAGTTGATGGAAAAGTAAAGACTTACAAGCAAGGCTAGTGGCTAAAGGTTATCGTCAGAGACAAGATGTTGACTATGACGAAACTTTTTCACCTGTAGCCATGCTTAAGTCCATTCGCATTATGCTTGCTATTGCAGCATACAATGATTATGAAACTGCATTCTTGAATGGATATCTCGATGAAGATATCTATATGGAGCAGTCTTTGGGTTTTGAATCCAAGGATCATAAAGTATGCAAGCTTAAAAGATCAATTTATGGTCTTAAACAAGCTTCTCGGTCTTGAAACATCTGTTTCAATAATGAAATCAAAAAGTTTGGTTTCATAAGGAATGAAGATGAACCCTGCGTTTACAAGAAGGATAGTAGGAGTGCGACTACTTTCCTAATCTTGTACGTAGATGATATTTTAATCATGGGTAATGACACAGGTCATATGATGTCCACAAAACTTTGGCTAAGCAGTAAGTTCTCCATGAAAGATTTGGGAAAACCTCTTACATCTTGGGGATTCGTGTCTATAGAGATAGAACGAAAAGATTAATTGGCTTATCTCAAAACATGTACATAGAGCAGATCTTGAAAAAATTCAAGATGGAGAGTTCTAAGAAAGGTCATTTGCCTATAAGGCACGGTGTACATCTTTTTAAGGTAATGTCTCCAAAAATCGATGACGAAAGGCAACGCATGGATAGAGTGTCTTATGCTTCCGCCATAGGTAGTCTCGTGTATGCTATGCTATGTACACGACCTGATCTTGCTTATGTTGTAAGTGTAACAAGTAGATATCAGTTTGATCCAGGTGAAGGACACTCGATTGCTGTAAAACATATCCTGAAGTACTTACGAAGAACTAAGGATCTTGTTTTAATATATGGAGGCAGTGAAATCTGTTAGCCGCTTATATTCAGCCCAAGATTAAGGGCAATTTTCCTTATTTTAATTGTCTTTATTTTTGGCAACACGAGATTTTATTTGGAAAAGATTGTGCAGGATTTATCTTATATGGAAAGCTATCAACTGTAATCATGAGGCGATTATGATGAGATGAAGGATTTATCTTATATGGAAAGATGATTCTGATTGAGCAAATCTTTGGAGATTGACTTGGGTAAAAACTCCTACAAAGGTCAATAATATCTACTGTTACTTGGAGCCCAAGAATTATAGCACTCTCACCTATATATACTGAGCAGCGCACAAGAATAAAAAAGGACAGACGATAGAGAACATAGTCTAATTATTATAAGGGTTGTAATGTGTTTATTGAGTCTGTCTGGGTAAACACTGTAGTGAGTATTTAGTTTGTTCAGGAACTGTAATTGCGCTGAATAGGTTTTGTGTGTAATACACTCTATTCATTTATCTTATTAGACATCCTTCGGGAGAAGGAGGTGAGTATTCGGGAGAATACGCTAAGTCGATGGGATCTCGCTAGGTTGTATATCCTTAGGTGGGTTAGATAGTCTAGGCGGTGAGGGTTACAAGGGAGTTGTCAATCACATAAGTCCATTGACTGTTGTAACCATGAAACATCTAGTGGATTGCCTATTTTGACCAGGGATTGGTCACGTGGTTTTTTTTCCAGTTGGGTTTTCCACGTTAAAATACTGTGTGTATTTTACTTACTGTCTTTCCATTTGTTTCACTGTCTGAATTTGGCGTATCACTGTGGTGGATTCACTTATCACTATGGTTAATCAGGAAACGTGTTTAACTGTTTAAACGCACAGTCGGACACGAAGCTGGAAACTGGGTTTTCAAGTGGTATCAAGAGCAAGAAACTGAATCATTAACTCAATTTAGATCCGGGAGGTTTCTGGTTGTTTTGCAGGAATGGACAACATGCGTGATGGAGGTTCCATCCACAGGCCGCCACTACTTGATGGCTCCAACTACAGTTATTAGAAAGCTAGGATGTGTGCTTATATCAAAGCGATTGATGAAGGTGCCTGGAGATCCGTGGTTAATAGGTAGACTGCGCCCACTGTTGAGACTGCACTACCACAAACTGGAGATACTAGCACACAAGGAGCATCATCTAAAGGATCTGGTAATACTTCTACTACTGTGGTCAGGACCATTACAGTTCCCAAGCCTGAGGATCAGTGGACTAATGCTGAAGAACGGTTGGCGAATTGTAACTCAAAAGAATTAAATGCGATATTTAATACGGTTGACATCAATCAAGTCAAACTTATTTTGAATTGTGAAATGGCAAAGGAAGCATGGGATGTGTTGCAAACGGCGTTTGAAGGTACAGAAGCTGTGAAAAGATTCAAATTACAGTATTTGACCACGAAGTTTGAAGATCTAAAAATGCATGAGGATGAGACAGTGTCTGAATTTTATGCATGACTATGTGACATAACCAATGAAGCCTTTACTCTCGGAGAACGATACCCTAAAGCAAATTTGGTGAGAAAGATCCTTCGGTCCCTGCCAACAAGATTTGCGTCAAAAGTAGATACGATTGAAGAATCGAAAGATCTTGACACTATGCAAGTTGATGCACTTATCAGTTCTTTAAAGATATATGAAATGAAATTTTAACAACAAAAGAAGGAGAAAACACTTGCACTTCAGGCCGAACTATCTGATGAATTGAATGGCAGCGATGATGGTTTAGAAGCACTAACACTGTTGACAAAAAATTTTGCTAGAGCTGTTGGAAAGTGGCAAAAACATAAGAATTTTCCAAGACAAGGGAATAACAGTAGACAAAATTTCAACAGGCCCAACAGTGACAACATTGGCAGAATGAGTAATGGTGAAACACCCCGAGAAACTGATAACAAGCTAAACACAAATACCTCTGGAGAAAAGAAAAAGAAAGATATACAGTGCAGAGAATGTGAAGGTTTTTGGCACATTCAAGCAGAATGTGCGAACACATTGAAAAAGAAAAAGAAGGCTTTTAATGCCACATGGAGTGATAAGGAGCCAGAAGAAGAAGAAGTACCAAGTAATGACGGTACAAGAGACTATATTGCACTCACTGCGGTTCAGAATGATCATACTGTGTCCAAACCAGAAGTCACTATGACTGATGAGGAAGACACCGACTATGACAACTCAGAGACAGAAGAATCCATGAGCAATAACCAACTTCTGAAAACTTATGAATTGATGTTTGAAAAATGGGTTGTGGTTTATAAGAAGAATGAAGAGTTGGTGATTTCTAATATGGAACAGAGTACAAAAATTGATGATCTTGAAAAACAAAATGAAACCCTCCTCCAACAGTTAGAAAAAGAAACTCAAAAACAGTTGGATCTGCAGGGTAAATTACAACAGTTACAACAAAGTGTTCACATGATGAATTCAGGGAAGCAAAAACTTGATCATGCACTTTCAATTCAGAAACCAAGTGGCGATCGCACCGGTCTTGGGTATCAAGGATCAAGTTCCAGTTGTACCACAGTGTTCGTCAAAACCTCAGAAACATCGGAACTTCCACAACCAGCATCCTCACAGAATCTCACAGTGACACCCAAGGAGAAAACCGAAAGCAAGTTTGTACCAATCTGTTACTACTGTGGCCGTGATGGTCATATTCGACCCCATTATTTTCATCTCTTGCGGGAAGCAGGTATGTTCACTTATTCTTCTTCATATCAACATAGTTCCTCAAAAAAGGTGAGAAAAATATGGGTAC
Source organism: Ehretia macrophylla (assembly GCA_037974665.1). NCBI lineage: Eukaryota > Viridiplantae > Streptophyta > Magnoliopsida > Boraginales > Ehretiaceae > Ehretia > Ehretia macrophylla. Next base: position 8,906,284 of record CM075767.1, on the reverse strand, counting down.
CTAAGAGCAATAAAAAATGTCTTGTTATTTATATTTCCTTGAAAGCAGAAGCTACTAACTCATGGTATTTGGACAGTGGCTGCTCGAGACACATGATAGGTGATCGCAGTATCTTCATAGAGTACCATGAATTCCATGGAGGATACGTTACATTTAGGGATGGTATCTCTGGAAGAATAGTCGGTTGTGGTACAATGGCTGTAGAAGGTTTTCCCAAACTGACGTATGTATTCTACGTTGATGGTCTTAGGGCAAACCTAATTAGCATAAGCCAATTGTGTGAGCAAAATTTGTTTGTTCACTTTACTAAGGAATGGTGTAGAGTGATTGACACTGATAATAGCTCTGTTCTTGCAAGGAAACGCTTATCTGATAACTGTTACACTCTACCAGTTCCGGCCAATTGGGCCATAGTGTGCCTTAACAGTTCACTTCAAACCACTGAACTATCGCATCAGAAATTTGTTCACCCAAATTTTGAAATACTAACTAAGATTGCCATTGCAGGAATTGTTAAAGGAATGCCTGGATTATCAGGGAAAAAGGAAGGAGTTTGTGGTCCATGCTAATTAGGAAAACAGATTCGAGCACCACATAATCAACTATTGTGGATAAAACAGATACTTGCAGACTATGGTACTGGTAATCAATTACTTACTGTTTACTGTGATAATATGAGTGCGATCAATATTTCAAAGAACCCTGTTCAATACTCATGTACCAAACATATTGATATTATGCACCATTTCATACGGGAATTAGTAGAATCAAAACAAGTTGTTCTTGAACACGTTGTGACTGAAAATCAACTGGCAGATATTTTCACCAAGGCTCTCGATTCAGTGAGATTCGAAACAATGCACAAAGCCTTAGGCATTTGCACACTGTCACGCCCCAACTCGACCCCTCCTACAATCAGTCAAGACGCAACGGAATTTTGGCAGTATAATGACAGTAATTAGGACACCAAGGCTCTAAACCTATCTCTTCGCAACTCATACAACCAACTCTACAAACAATTCAACAATTAAACAACACAACCACAATATACATTAAACATTCTTTTACTATTGCATCCATAAGTTATACGCCTTCGGTCCAACATCATACATTTACTATATAACATACATTTCCAAAATAGATTATAACCAATCTAGCAACCTAATCATTTCCAAAACAAGACTACTAAACTAGCAACCTTTAATCCATTATCTTACAACATTTTAAACATCATAAACTTCTAAGCAAATACAACCCAACTAGTTTTAATATACAAGATAATAAAATAGTACAACATAAGATATCAAGGACAAGACTCTGGCACATAGGACTCGTCCACATATGACACATTATCCTTTTCTAGAGGCACGGACCCGTAATTTGGATCAGTAACACCTGTATGCATGCAATAATTGAGAGTGAGCTTATATAAAACAAGCCCAGTGAGGATTCGATAGATCTCTAACAGTATTTACTATACTCCTTGGAAATCATCCTTTGAGCAGTAAACACATAATAATCGTCAATAACAATATAAGCACATTAATTATAATGACCAATCAATAAAGGATACTTTAGTTGGTGTAGCTTCAAACGCCATCACGATCTCAACCATTCTTCTTATAACTCCCCATTACTTACGTACTCGAGGTACCTCTCTAGCCCCTCCCTCCATGGCACCTCATCCCATGCGAGCTGGGGATAGCCTATGATAGTCATGTCGTTTTCAACCCGACGCTGCCCGAGAGGTAGCACACACATATCAAGACTCATGACAAAAATAATAATCATTCATATCTCAGGAGGACAACCTTTCACGTTGACTATCTCCCGGCTCATCAATAATCAATTATCACAGGAGAACAACAAAGTAGGTTGCCTATCTCCCGATTCATCAATAATCAATCAATAATCATCATTTCAACAACATATCATCTACTAAACAATTAACAACTCAACAACTAAGTTAGATGACAAAGTAGGTCATCCAACTTAACATGTAATAACCACACATCTAAACCCTAGTCTAACCATCAACAACTCACAATTCAATCACTCAAACACCACCCAAACATCCAAAGGCATAATTCAAGATTTTAAAGAAAGATAACCCAAACTTCTAAAAGTCATAACTTACACTCTACTAATCCAATAACCTCCAAACCAGTTTCTATCACTCATCCACTCAATCAACTACATTAGCCCCCTCGGAAACCAACCAAAATCCATCTGAATCAAGCCCAACAACCCTAAAACCCTAATGCATCATGGCTGAAATTTTTGGACTTTCACACCGACATCACAATCAAAATTTTGGCATTACAACATTACTACCATGTATTTGACAAACTTTTACAAGCTAACAGCAATCAATTCCAACCACCACAACTCCAATTATTCAACAAATAGCCAACAACTCAATTTTAATACCCGGGAAATAAAAATTCATACTACAACGGTTCAAAATTGATATAAACACATATAATCAATCCTTAGCATCTACTGAGTAATAATATAACTTCAATTTAACATTTCAGCGGCTAAAAATTCGATTATATGAATTAACATAAAAATGATATTTTGAGATCTAGAATTTTTCTCTCACCTTTGATGTGTTATGAAGCTAGAAAGATGTGCAATGAGTACCCAACAAGTGAATTCAAGCTTTGGTTGACTAGATTTGGCCTTCAAATGCAAGTTCTAATGAAAAATCCCTTTGAAAACCTTTGAAATTTTCTCTCTTTTTCTCTCTATGGTGTCACGGCAATGTGTGTGTTTGTGAGTATGTTTTGTGAGATTTTTAGTGTGTGTTTATGCTTATAAGCTCAAGGTCAACAAAACTCAAAAGGTCAAAGGTGAACACTTAGTTAATTTTTAGTCTTTTAATTGTTTTCTACTCTTTTAATTCTATTTTCTTGACTATTTTGCTCAAAACAATTATGCAACACTAAGACTACTTTAAGTGGCTTATTTTTAGGTGACAAGAATTTTCTTATGCAAATACTTTCACCCGACTCGGTTAAAAATGCGATTTTTTTACAAAAAAAAGAGTAAAAACCTTTAAAATTTCAAAACCGATTTGAAATCCATTTTAATCAAACACGGGTCTATTAATATCCGAGGACTAGGTTTTGAAACGTTTAAAACACCCCCATAAAAATTTTAGCGGACGTGCGTCCAAAATACTATTCACAAAACCGTCGATAAAATTTCTAATTCTGTTTTTGATGAAAATTTCATGAATGCACACATAGCATGTTTTAGGAATATTAATCACATATTTAGCACATTCTAACTCATATAACACATAAACAGGTCAAATCACGTAAATCGAGGCAAAGACACGCAAATCGAGGTAAATACGAAAATTGGGGTTTCACATTCTCCCTTCCTTAAAGAAATTTCATCCTTGAAATTCTTACTTGCTGAACGGAAAAGATCTGGATACTGCTGCTGTATCTGATCTCGCCTCTCCCAAGTAGCCTCCTCAATCCCGTGATGCTTCCACAACACTTTGACCATCAGAATCTTCTTTGATCTCAATTCCCATTCCATCTAATCAAGAATGTGAATCGGCCGCTCATCATAAGTCAGATTCTCATGAAGCTGTAACGGCTCTGACTCTAGAATATGAGAAAGATCTGGATTATACCTCCGTAAATTAGACACGTGAAAGACATCATGGACATTAGAGAAGTTATCCGGCAAAGCCAACCGATATACTAATTTGCCAACTCTGCCGGTAATCTCAAATGGCCCTGCAAACCTCAGACTCAGCTTACCACCTTTACCATAATGAGCAAACCCCTTTCGAGGAGATAATTTTAAAAAAACCTGATCCCTGACTGCAAACTCCAAATTTCGACGACACTTATCAGCATAACTTTTGAATCTACTCTGCGCTGTAAGCATTCTCTGCCTGATCAACTGGACATTCTCAATCTTCTCTAAAAACTCTGGCATGATAGTCGAATCAATAGTCTTCATCTCCCCTACTTCATCCCAATACAAAGGTGAACGGCACTTACGGCCATAAAGAGCTGCAAAAGATGTCATCCTAATAGTAGTTTGATAACTATTGTTATAGGCAAACTCGGCAAGTGGTAGATGTTTCTCCCAGTTCTTTCCGAAGTCCAGAACACAAGCCCTAAGCATATCCTCCAGAATCTGAATAGTCCTCTCAGACTGACCATCGGTCTGTGGATGATACACTGTGCTGAAGTTTAACTGAGTACCTAAAGTCTCCTGAAGTTTCTCCCACAAACGAGAAGTAAATCGAGGATCTCGATCTGAGACAATACTAGATGAAATCCCGTGTAGTCTAACAATCTGATCCAAATAAAGATCTGCCAATTTTGCAACCTCATTTCCCAACCTCATCGGAATGAAATGAGCTGACTTCATCAAACGGTCTACAATAACCCAAACTGCGTCGTTACCTCTCGGTGTTCTAGGAAAACTAGAGACGAAGTCCATCGTAATATGCTCCCACTTCTACTCTGGTATAGCTAGCGGCTGAAGTAACCCTGCAGGTCGTTGATGTTCGATTTTCACTCTCTGACAAGTCAAACATCTGGACACAAACTGAACAACCTCCCTCTTCATGTTATTCCACCAATAATGTTGCTTCAAATCTCGATACATCTTGTTTCCACTGGGATGAATAGTATACTTAGAATTATGAGCCTCATCCATAATACCTCTCTTCAAACCCGGTTCATCGGGAATACAAACCCTATTCTGAAACCGAAGAATACCATCTTCATATACTTTGAAGTCCGACTGATCATCCGTGATCTGATCCTTGATCTCCTGAAGTTTCGCATCAAGTTGTTGAGTTTCTCTGATCTGAGACAGCAATAAAAGTTGAATACGAAGATGTGAACACATCACCCCAACCTGAGTCAACTCCGGTCTCTAATAACTGAATTCCTCGAGAACCTCCCACTTTTTGACAACCAAACAAGAAATACTCGCCTTACGGCTAAGAGCGTCTGCTACAACATTTGTCTTCCCAAACAGATAACTAATAGAACAATTATAATCTCCGAGAAGTTCCATCCACCTCCATTGACGCATATTCAACTCATTCTGTGGGAACAAATACTTCAGACTCTTATGATCGGTGAAAATCTCGAACTTACTGCCCCACAGATAATGACGCCACTTTTTCAGTGCGAGTACAATGGCTGCCAACTCAAGATCATGAGTCGGATAATTCACCTCATATGGTTTCAACTTACTAAAAGCATAGGCAATAACCCGACCATTCTGCATAAGTACACAACCCAAGCCATCCTTGGATATACCACTGTAGATAACTATATTATCGATCCCCTCTAGTATAGCAAGTACTGGAGCTGTAGTCAATCTCTTTTTCAACTTCTGAAACCCACTCTCACATTTCTCATCCCAAATAAAGCTGGTCCATTTCTGAGATAGCTTAGAAAGTGGCCCTACAATCTTAGAAAAGTCATTCACAAACCTACGGTAATAACCCGCCAAGCCAAGGAAGCTACGAACCTCCGAAACATTCTCCGGCCTTTTCCAAGACATCACCATTTCAATCTTAGTGGGATCTACTGAAATACTGCTCTGTATAATAACATGGCCAAGAAAAGATATACGTTGCAGCCAAAATTCACATTTGCTCAACTTCGCAAACAATTGATGCTCCTGCAGCTTCTGTAAGACAAGCCGTAGATGTTGATCGTGCTCCGATTCTGACTTAGAATAAACTAAGATATCATCACTAAAGATCACCACGAACTGGTCCAAGTACGGCTGAAAAATCCAATGCATAAGATCCATGAATGCTGCCGGTGTATTAGTCAGTATGAAGGGCATAATTATAAATTCATAATGCTCTTATCGAGTCCTGAAAGCAGACTTCGGAACATCATTCGTACGAATCCGAAGTTGATAATACCCCTGCCTCAAGTCAAACTTAGAGTAGACTTTGGCTTCTTGAAGTTGATCAAACAACTCGTCAATCAGTGGCAAAAGATACTTGTTCTTGATGTTCACCTGATTGAAACCACGATAGTCGATACATAATCTCAAGGTACCATCTTTCTTCTTCACAAATAAAACAGGTGCTCCTCATGGTGAAGAACTCTACTGAATGAAACCCTTCTCTAACAACTCTTGCAATTGTGTTTTCAGCTCCTTCATCTCAGCTGGTGCTATCTGGTACACTGATTTAGAAATAGGTTGAGTACTGGGAATAAGATTGATCACAAACTCCACATCTCTCTCTGGCGGTAGCCTTGGCAACTCCTTGGGAAATACATTGGGATATTCCCAAATAATAGGAACTTTATCCAGCTTTAGCTTATCAGATGACTTGTTGATCAAATAAGCTAGATAACCCGAACACCCCTTACTCACCAGCTTAACAGCTTTAGTTGATGAGATAATAAAACTCGTCTTAGCATCCCGGTTCCCTGCTACCTCAACCACTACCTGATCTGGCAAACGAAACTGTACTACCTTTGTTCTACAATTTAGCTGAGCATCATACTTAGAAAGCTAGTCCATATCCAAGATAACATCATACCCCCAGATAGGAAATAAAATAAGGTCCGATGGAAAATCCTGACCTTTAACATGTATTTTACAGTCTTTACAAACTAAGTCAGTCACATACTTATCAGTCAAAGATGTACTAATCTCAACCACATAAGGCAATCTTTCAGGTTGCATGTTAACACGTTGCACACAAGTAGGCATAATGAAAGAATGCGTAGCACCAGAATCAATCAACACTTTAACAAGTTGATCAAGTATAAGGAAGTTACCTTCCACAACTGTCGTATCCTCAGGTGCCTCCTCTAAATCGACTGCGTAGGCCCGAGCCTGAACCCACTACTGCTGAGGTGCACCACTGGTAAGTCGGCCCTGATAACCCTGGGTCACTGCTCGACCCTCAGTCCTCTAAAATCTAGGGCAATCCTTTACTCTATGCTGATTACTGCCGCAACCCAAACACGTTCCTGCCTTCGTCTTGCAGTCGGCCTCCACATGGCCCTGACGTTTACAGTAAGCACATTGCGGTGACGAAGCACTACCACTGCCCCTAGAAGAACCAGAAGTCGAGAAAGCAGTTGTACTAGCCTGCTACTGAGGTCTCGCAACACTGGGCCTATATTGACCCTGAGACTGGGCCGGACTATACTATGACTGAGCCTGGAAGGAGCCCTGCTGAAACTGGGGTCTGTAGAAACTCTACTGCCCTTGTGGTCTAAAAGAACCCTGCTGCACCGAAGGCCTATAACCACCATGTTGTACTGAAGGTCTATACATACCCTGTTGGCCCTGCAGATGAAATGGCCTCTTGCTAGGCTGACTAGGTCCAATATGATCCCCTTTCCTCTTTTGCAGTCTGGATGCCGCATCAAAAGCCTCAGAAAATATATCATACTGATTCAGGGCCATTGCATCCTGAATCTTTGGCCTCAAACCCAACATAAACCTCCGGATCTTGTGCTCCTCATCTGCTACAAACTCTGGTGCATATCGGGACAGTCTAGTAAAAGTGGCCTCATACTGAGCCACTGTAGCATCCCCCTGAACTAAAGATAGAAACTCCACCTCTCTCCTTTCCCGTGCAATCCTCCGAACATACTTCGCACGAAATGTTCTAAGAAAGGTATCCCAGACATAAGGAGTACCTCTTGCCTCCCAACCGACTCTCACTGTGCGCCATTATTCCTCTGCCTCATCACCAAACAGATAAACTGCATAATTGACTTTCCTCTCATCCGTGTAGTCTAAAGGATCGAATATCTTCTCAATCTTATTAATCCAAGCTTATGCATTCCTATCATCTGGCTCTCCCTGAAATCTCAGTGGATAATAACCCAAGAATTCCTTCAACGTACCATGCCCGTGGTAACCACCCTGAACGTTCAATAACTAAGTCTGTAATGCCTGTTCCTGGGCTGCTCTTAACTGTGACTGCCCTGCCATAATCTCTGTCATCCTATCCATGGCAGCAGCTATACGGTCATCACCCCTAACTCGGCCCGGGGCCGTGTTACCCGGTGCCGTGTTACCCGGTGCCACATTATCTGCCTCAGGCCTACCTCTGGTTCTTGGTCGACTAGCCATTCTACTAATCAAAGAGTTAGCATAGGTTATAGCACATAGACATGCTATAGACAATTATTAGCACATAAGCAACAAACTCACATAAAGCACATAAATCACTTAAGTATCAATCACATAAACAGATTGATCACATAATCACAAAGTTACTAAATCACATAATCACTTAATTATATTGACACACATTTCACTTTTCTTTCACTTCATACATATTTTCATGCTAAGACCATTACCCACATTCCGAGAATTCCCCGGCTAACAACTAAACATTAGCTCTGATACCACTTAATGTCACATCCCAACTCGACCCCTCCTACAATCAGTCAGGACGCAACGGAATTTCAACAGTATAACGACAGTAATTAGGACACCAAGGCTCTAAACCAACATCTTCACAACTCATACAACCAACTCCACAAACAATTCAACAATTAAACAACACAACCACAATATACATTAAACATTCTTTTACCATTGCATCCATAAGTTATACACCTCCGTTCCAACATCATACATTTACTATATAACATACATTTCCAAAATAGAGTATAATCAATCTGGCAACCTAATCATTTCCAAAACAAGACTACTAAACTAGCAACCTTTAATCCATTATCTTACAATATCATAAACTTCTAAGTAAATACAACCCAACTAGTTCTAATATACAAGATAATAAAATAGTACAACATCAGATATCAAGGACAAGACTCTGGCACATAGGACTCGTCCACATATGGCACATTATCCTTTTCTGGAGGCACGTACCCGTAATCTGGATCGGTAACACCTGTATGCATGCAATAATTGAGAGTGGGCTTATATAAAACAAGCCCAGAGAGGATTCGATAAATCTCTAACAGTATTTACTATACTCCTTGAAAATCATCCTTTGAGCAGTAAACACATAATAATCATCAATAACAATATAAGAAAATTAATTATAATGACCAATCAATAAAGGATACTTTAGTTGGTGTAGCTCCAAACGCCATCATGATCTCAACCATTCTTCTTATAACTCCCTATTACTCACGCACCCGAGGTACCTCTCTAGCCCCTCCCTCTATGGCACCTTCGCCCATGTGAGCTGGGGGTTGCCTATGATATTCATGTCGTTTTCAACCCGATAGCCCGACGCTGCCCGAGAGGTGGGACACACATATCAAGACTCATGACAATAATAATAATCATTCATATCTCAGGAGGACAACCTTTCACGTTGACTATCTCCCGGCTCATCAATAATCAATTATCACATGAGGACAACAAAGTAGGTTGCCTATCTCCGGGTTCATCAATAATAAATCAATAATCATCATTTCAACAACATATCATCTACTAAACAATTAACAACTCAACAACTAAGTTAGAGGACAAAGTAGGCCATCCAACTTAACATGCAATAACCACACATCCAAACCCTAGTCTAACCATCAACAACTCACAATTCAATCACTCAAACACCACCTAAACATCCAACGGCATAATTCAAGATTTTAAAGAAAGACAACCCAAACTTCTAAAAGTCATAACTTACACTCTACTAATCCGATAACCTCCAAACTAGTTTATATCACTCATCCACTCAATCAACTACATTAGGCCCCTCGGAAACCAACCATAATCCATCTAAATCAAGCCCTACAACCCTAAAACCCTAATGCATCATGGCTGAAATTTTTTGACTTTCACACCGACATCACAATCAAAATTTTGGTATTACAACATTACTACCACGTATTTAACAAAATTTTACAAGCTAACAGCAATCGATTCCAACCACCACAACTCCAATTATTCAACAAATAGCCAACAACTCAATTTTAATACTCGAAAAATAAAAATTCATGCTACAATGATTCAAAACTGATATAAACACATAAAATCAATCCTTAGCATCTGCTGAGCAATATTATAACATCAATTTAATATTTCAACGGCTAAAAATTCGATTATATGAATTAACATAAAAATAACATTTTGAGATCTAGAATTTTTCTCTCACCTTTGATGTGTTATGAAGCTAGAAAGATGTGCAATGACTGCCCAACAAATGAATTTAAGCTTCAGTTGACGAGATTTGGCCTTCAACTGTAAGTTCTAATGAAAAATATCTTTGAAAACCTTTGAAATTTTCTCTCTTTTTCTCTATATGGTGTCACGGAAATGTGTGTGTTTGTGAGTGTGTTTTGTGAGCTTTTTAGTGTGTGTTTATGCTTCTAAGCTCAAGGTCAACAAAACTCAAAAGATCAAAGGTGAACACTTAGTTAATTTTTAGTCTTTTAATTGTTTTCTAGTCTTTTAATTCTATTTTCTTGACTATTTTGCTTAAAACAATTATGCAACACTTAGACTATTTTAAGTGGCTTATTTTTAGGTGACAAAAATTTTCTCATGCAAAGACTTTCACCCGACTCGGTTAAAAATGCGATTTTTTTGCAAAAGAAAGAGTAAAAACTTTTAAAATTTCAAAGCCGATTTGAAATCCGTTTTAATCAAACACGGGTCTATTAATATCCGACGACTAGGTTTTGAAACATTTAAAATACCCCCGTAAAAATTTTAGCGGACGTGCGTCTAAAATACTATTCACAAAAACCGTCGATAAAATTTCTAATTTCATTTTTGATGAAAATTTCATGAATGCACACATAGCATGTATTAGGAATATAACATATTTAGCGCATTCTAACTCATATAACACATAAACAGGTCAAATCATGCAAATCGAGACAAAGACACGGAAATTGAGGTAAAGACGAAAATTGGGGTTTCACACACACTCTGATTGTGACATCCACAGGGAAATATAGTGGGACTGCACTAATATAATATTACTTATATTGTGTTCTAACTGTGTGGTACAAGTACCTCTCCTGCACCACTGTGAGCAAGCTTGTTGCTACTTTGCATACAACGAAGTCCAAGTGCTTATCAGCTGTATTAAGCGTGTGATTTTGGAATATCTCCATTCCCAGACACTAATCAGTATAAAAATTTTGTGTAAAGAAAAAAAAAGAAAAAAATGGGACCTTGCACTTAGATCTGAACTGTTTCAGACAACCACTGTATTGTGCAAATTTCAAGGTCAACAATACTGAGCCAACTTGGAAAAAGCTACCTTGGGCTACATAGAAATGCACAAGAGTGAAAGCTACCAGGACGAACAGGGTATACAGTAAGTTGATTAGTAGAGCAAATAGTTTAAACAACTATTACAACTGATCTGTCACTTGATTTCGTTGTCCACGTGCGGCAAAGCCTAATTACAATTAACACACACACCCTGTTCAGATGTGTAAGAACTCATGTGGAATAAATATTATGTCACTGAATCAGATATTTGTGTGGGGCCCTCTGGATAGTCACACTTTATGTGTCTAACTTACGGTATGACGTGTGTCTCACGTTTGAGTACTGTGACAAGTCTGTTCAGTTATCTCTCACAATAACACACTTACAACTACCTTCTTCTCGTGACCATTGATGACCTTGTCTTTATGGCCTGTGTGCCGATGATACATTTATTTTATGGTTGTTTTATAGGGTCTGTAGCCCAAATACTCAGTATCTAGGTGCTTATTTTTAATTGCCTCTCCTCATATATGATTACCCCATTCTTCCAGGTTGCTTTCTGATTGTTGTTACTTATCCCTTTGGCCTTGATTTGTGACAAAAATGGGGAAAAAATTAGGATTTAGAATGTTGTTGGGCAGTTTTTGTTTTCTGTGAATTGCGTTTGCGGGGGAGCTCAGTGTTTAACTTTGTTACTTGTTTGATATTATTGTTCCTAAGTTGTCTACTATGATTTGTTGGTATCACTGTTACAATTTCATGCTTACAATTGCAGGTACTTAACATGATTTTGCCAAAACAAACAAAGAGAGAGCTTATTAGCCACTTATATTCAGCCCAAGATTAGGGGCAATTTTTCTTATTTTAATTGTCTTTATTTTTGGCAACACTGGATTTTATTTGGAAAAGATTGTGCAGGATTTATCTTATATGGAAAGCTATCAATTGTAATCATGAGGTTATTATGATGAGATGAATGATTTATCTTATATGGAAAGAAGATTCTGATTGAGCAAATCTTTGGAGATTAACTTGGGTAAAGAATCCTACAAAAGTCAATAATATCTACAGTTGCTTGGAGCCCAAGAATTGTAACATTCTCACCTATATATACTGAGCAGCGCACAAGAATCAAAAAGGACAGACGATAGAGAGTAGAGTCTAGATATTATAAGGGTTGTAATGTGTTTATTGTGTCTGTCTAGGGAAACACTGTGGTGAGTATTTAGTTTGTTCAGGAACTGTAATTGCGCTGAACAGGTTTTGTGTGTAACATACTCTTTTCATTTATCTTATTAGACATCCTTCGGGAGAAGGAGGTGAGTATTAGCGAGAATACGCTAAGTCGAGGGGATCTCTCTATCTTGTATATCCTTAGGTAGGTTAGATGGTCTAGGCGATGAAGGTTACAAGGGAGTTGTCAATCACATAAGTCCATTGACTGTTTTAACCATGAAAACATCTAGTGGATTGCCTATTTTGACCAGAGATTGGTCACGTAGTTTTTTTCCCAGTTGGGTTTTCCACGTTAAAATACTATGTGTACTTTACTTACTGTCTTTCCATTTGTTTCACTGTCTGAATTTGGCGTATCACTGTGGTGGATTCACTTATCACTGTGGTTAATCTGCAAACATGTTTAACTGTTTAAACGCACAGTCGGACACGAAGTTGGAAACTGGATTTTCAAACTCCGTGTGGACGGATACACTGATTCAGATTTTCAAACTGATAAAGATGATAGAAAGTCTACATCAAGGTTTATTTTTGTATGTAATGGAGGGGCAGTCAGTTGGAAGAGTTCTAAATATTCGGTGACTGCGGATTCCACTACTGAAGCTGAATACATTGCTGCATGTGATGCAGCAAAGGAAGCAGTTTGGATGAGGAAGTTCTTTATAGAGCTTGAAGTGGTTCCATCCATTGAGTTGCCAATACCGTTGTATTGCGATAACAATGGGGCTATTGCATAAGCCAAGGAACCGAGATCTCACAAGAAATCCAAACATATTGAGAGGAGGTTTCATATTATTCGAGAGATTGTAGCTCGAAAGGATATAAGTTTGCAGAAAGTCCCTACATTGGATAATGTAGCTGACCCACTCACCAAGCTTATGAGTTAGTCATAGCTAGATCATCATCTTGAGAAGATGGGTATGCAATACCATTGTATGATGCGCTAGTTCTATGTAATGTAACATTAGTGCAAGTGGGAGATTGTTAGTAATATGCCCTAATACTATATATTAGATGACCTAAATAGGGCATTTTGATGTAAATCTGTGTATTATATAAATGGCAGTGTTTGTTGACATTTATATTCTCCGTTTTATATTGTATGAATGTGTCCTCATGTTTTTTCATAGAAGAAATACATTCTAAATGTTGTTTAGAATATCTTGGCATATTTCTTTAATATGATTAGCATTAAATATTATTCATAGTCCTTAGATTATTCAACTGGGATTAGAATAATCAATTATGGGATATCGTATGTAGTTACCTTTGAATAATATATGATATTAATGATATAGGATGGCAAGTCTCGAGCCATAACAGCATGTGAGGCGATTAACTTACATATGAATAATTATTAGCTGAATAGATTATTGAATGTGACATGAATAATAAACTACATAACTTTGGATTAATAGTTTTTATTATTCGTTGCGATTGTGCAAGTAATCCTCTGACTTGAGAAATTACGACTGTCTGATATATCGGGGTTTAAACCTTAGCATTAGGACAATACTCGTCTTTATTGACAAATAATGGTTACAGCCTCTTGCAGTTTACTTATTCGGTATAGAGATTGACAGGTAATTGTCAAGATAGCATCTGTTAACTTCCGACAGGAAGCGATGTCCTATGCAATCTGATTTCGATAGTTGAATGAGGAAGTCCTTGGCCAAGGCGTGATGATGGAAATGAGTATTTCCATGAATGTTATCTCTCATTCCACCGTTTAGATCTAGGCATAAAATTGAACAAAAAGACTTAATCGTTTCATGGCATTTATTCGATCGGGACATATTAACAGAAGGATTGGACTGTACGTTAATTCACGACTGTAAATAGATTCACAAGAGTATGACTTCATTACTGTATATATTATCTTGATACGTTACCAGACGTCACTCCTGAACGTGAGGGTATTATGAGAATGCCGGAGACATTGTTGGAATAGATTAAAAGGGTTTAATAGTCCCTCATAGCTATACGGTAGTGAATCTAGAAAGTCACACACATTCGAGCATCATGAATAGAGTTTATGTAATGAGCTTACGATTAGTTTAGAGACGTTAAAGAGTTAACGTGGTTGTGTTTGGTCATTAAACATTAATGGGCCAAAAGTATAATTATCGAAAGTTTTGGGGCCAAAGTATAAATATGAAAAGTTAGTTTCCAATAGATTAATCTAATATTGATTAGGATTGATTTAATTATATATATGTATATAAAGAGTTAGTGGAAAGTTATGTAATATTCCACTAAGTTAGTTAGTGGAAGATGTCATCACATTCCACTAAGTCTAAATCAATGGCTAAGCTTTCATTAGATTCAAATGAAATGCCAAGATTTGATCTTGCTTTAATAGTGGAAGATGACATCACATTCCACTATGTTCAGTTAGTGGAAAGAGATGAGATTTTCCACTAAGTCTTGTTAGTGGAAGATGACATCATAGTTCACTAAATTTGAATCAAAGGCTTGGATTTCATCTTGCATAAATCTAAGGCTATAATTGTATGTATGGCTATATAGTGGATTTATGTCATATTCTACTAAGTTGGTTAGTGGAAGATGACATAAGAATCCACTAAAAAAACCAAGCTAAGTTATATTACACTAAAAATACAACACAAGAGAACACAAGAGAAAAATCTGAAATTTTGGTTCTCTCCTCTTTCTCTCCTATTTTCGGCCATTACTAGTTGGCTTGGGCATACTTTTTCTCTTGCATTCAACACTTGTGTAAGCTCATCAATCCACCTAAATAGCTAGTACAAAGATTTGGTTTGTGGAGAAGAAGCTCTTGGATGCTTGTGTGGACAAACTAAAGCTTTTGCACGAGTGAAAGGCTTGGTCATCTTTTTGGTGGTGCTTCCTCATCCTCGTGGCTAGATATTCAAGAGGTATACCTTGATAACTCTTGTTCATTCATATATATGGTTATATATGTAGTAGATATGTTGATTCCATGGACTAGACATAAGGTATTATAGTGAATACAAATGATATAATGCTAATTTTTTTTTGAAATCATAGTTTTTGCTTCCACCTTACTTATTATATGTTGTGATTCACTTATTGCTATGGTCCTTTAAAGTGGTATCAGAGCCATGTTTGTTTAGTCCATGTAATCACATATGTATGCTTAAAGTTTCAAGGGTTTTGAGCACATATGTCCATGTAATCACCCTTGCATAGATTTAGAGAATCCTGGATGCCGAGCCTATATTAACTGCCTTATTGCATGTCCATCCCCCTAGATTCTTTTCCCTCGTATTTAACAAATACTTAGCTTAGTTGTAGTTTAAATTACTTTTTTGTATGCTACTCATATGCCTTTACAAAACTGTCACTTAACCGCTTTAACACTTTCACACTACTTCACTAACTAACTAATGAGCTTTCCTGTGGATACGATTCCGCACTCAAAGCACACTACACTACAAGATCCGTGCACTTGCGGGTTATTAAAACTTGGTCAATTTTGTACCCTTTTATAACGTATGACCCGATAGCATCAAGTTTTTGGCATCGTTGCCGGGGAATCACTGTCTAGTTTAGTTATTGATAAAAGTATTTATGAACTTGTTTAAAGTGTTGTAATTATTGTCTATATTGTCTATACTTGTTTTAAAACTATTGTTTAAAGTGTTGTAACTATTGTTTACATTGTCTATACTTATTTTAAACTATATAAATTATATTATTGCTTGTATAATATATTAGTTGCATAAAATGTTTGGAAAATTTAGATGATTGAAAATATGACTCATTTTAATGGTTTATCTGATCAATGGGTTTTTAATGAAATTAACCCAACCCCTATTCCAAATACATGTAAAGTTTGTTCTCAATTTGTTCATACCTTTGAAAATTGTCCCCAAAATCCCAAGATCTTTCACAATTATGATTCTACTACTCAGGGTTATTTTTCTAACAATGATTTGTACTCAAATGCATATAACCCGGAGTGACAAAATTATCAAAATTCATCTTTTCTACCTCAAAATTTTGAAGATAGTACATCTTAAAACCCTAATTTTTCCGAGTTTTGCGAAAGCTTTCAAAGTAATTCTTTCAAACAAAATTTTTGCTATCCTAACTCGGTTGAATTTTCTTCTCTTGAACCAAACCTCAATGACAAATTTGGCCAACTTGTCCAACTCGTCGAATCTAACACCAAATCAGTCAACTAGTCGAGAGCACAAATGGGTGGGACACAGACAAGCACTCTATTCAACCTATCATGAGTTCACAAGACCAATATAGTTTCGTTCATCACGAAACTATCCAAAACCAGGTTATTGAGGAAATAGAAGTGTTTAAGGATAATAATCAAGGTAGAGAGTGTAACACTAGAAATGAGGTAGGTAATATGTCCGAGGCACACACTCCGGAATGGCAAAACCAGCTATCACTTTGGAGTCAAGAAATTTTTTTCTCAAAACTTTGAAAACCAAGTCCCTATACCTTTTCAATCTCAATCTTCTGATGATCCTGTTGTCCCTTAATTAAACCTAAGAGGGGGGTGAATTATGTTATATAGGCAATAATACAACTTTTTTGATTAGGCAATTTATCAAACACTTGGTGAGCAGAAAATAATGTAAAGAGAGAGTTGAGAGAAAGAGATTGAAAATCGCGATTTTAGCATGGTTCAGCCCCCGCCTAAGTCCACGACCCAAGCTCCCCACTTAGGATTTCAACAATCTTCACTATAGTGGCTCTTCAAATGTTGGTGAGTCCACAAACCAACTACAATGGTAGTTCAAGCTTTTACAATAGAAAATAACTCTTCTCAATACAAAGTTTTCACTCCAACACATTTGACAAGGAAATCCTTCCTTACAAAGTGTTTAACTCTCTCTTTGATAAGTGTTTGAGAATCACAATAAAAATCCCACTTTTTAGGGTAGATGAATACAATGAATGTTTTCTCACAATATTGCTCAAAAATTCTTGCTCAAGTTTATCTCAATGATGATTCAAAGATTAAGATGATGAAAGAAATCAAGAGTAAATGCTTTGAATCAATACTCTCAAATGTTTTCAATTGAGAGCACTTATTAGAGCTAAAAAATGGTATAATTAATGCTCCCAATGTTCACAAATGGCTATATTTTGAATTAGTATTTTTGGCCCGACCGGTCGACCCTCGTCCGGTGGACAGGTCTAGGCCGGACGACCCTCTGGCCACCGGTCGACCGGTCGTCAAGGGGTCGTCCGGTGGAACCAAGGCTATCGGGCTTGGATTTTTTAAAATGATTCTTTTGAACAAGTTTTTTAAGGTTTAAAACACACATTTCAAAACGTTGTTTGAGAATCACTATTGAGCATATACTATTTGCAAGTCCCAAAACCCCAGTCAAGTCCCAACCGGTACCGTTTATGACTTTCGTCTCCATCCTCATACCTTCATCTTCATTCTTTGAATCTTCTTCCTTGAAATGATGGATGTTCTTCTTCCTTCTTTAGTTTGATGATCTTGGAATCGGCGTCAATCTTGATTTATCTTTACTTATGCACACTTAACAAACTCATTAAACATATTTATGGTTTGTAATCATCAAAACCAAGATTTAGAAGCCTTTTAGGCTAAAAGTCTCCCCATTTTTTATGATGACAAAACTTATCTCAAATAATAACAATGTAAGCATAATGAGTTTGAGAGAGTATTTAACATTTTGTGCAATTTGAGTTTGTTTGAACCTAAGATATAAGTTTGTTCAAAAACTCCCCATCAACAGGTGCATACATAACACCTCCCCCTTAATGTATGAGTTCTTTTTAGATATGCTTCTATTATTTATACAATTTTTGGTATTATCTCCCCCTTTTTGTCATTAGCAAAACATGAAGATCATACTCACAACATTAGCAAGCAAAGAAAAGCATGTCTAGATTTGAACACCAAACACTTGACACAAAGTCACAAAGTAAAGCAAGTCATAGAAAGAAAAACTACCAAAGCAATGGAGTTGAAATATAATAAGAAAAATTATCAAAAGAATGCATGAAATAAAACATGATTGTTGGAAAACGAAAGTTGCAAAGTTTAATGAGAAAGAGGAAAGGGAAGCATCCTAAACATCGCATGGCAACAAACATAATCCTTCATGAATTTCTCATAGAGCTTCTCAAACATCTAGTTCATGCCCTTCATCTCGGTCTTGACTTCACCAACAATCAAGAATAACTTATCAACTTTTGAAATCATATTATCAACTTTGGTATTGACTTCTTTAAGAGTGACTGGACGGAGTCTGCTTCTTGTGGATGAACTAGCACCACCAATATCAACCTGTGAAGGATCAATATTAGCATCTCTGCCTTCGTGATCTCCTTCATCACTACTCTCACTCGCAGCTTCACTTTCATCACTCTCTTTCCAAAGGTCATAGTTCTCTAGATCATCAACCACCTCAGATTGAACCTTACGGAATTGACGTTGCTGAATGTAGACAATGTCATTATTTTCTCGAGCCATGGTTTGTCTATCCAGGCGGTATTTGTCAAGGAGGTAGGTGGACTCATTTAAGGGTGCAAGTTGACCAACACGATCAATGCCCTTAAGACAGAAAAAGTGACACAAAAGCATCCCATAGGGCAATGATTTCTTTTTAAAAGCCAACATGTGACTAAGCATGATGTAAGGAAGGTTGATTTTTACCTTTGCATACATGAGGTGCATCATATAACCTGTGAAGGATGGAATTATCCCGTCTCTTATAATGCGAGGCATGATGGAGTGATTTAGAATATAGAGGAACAAACGTTTCTCTACACAGAGCTGATCTCTCTTGGGCATAAACTCTTCCGATCTTCCCAAGTCTTTCCACAAAGTGGTAAACATCTCCGTTGGGGCAGTGTCGTATAATCCACTTGGTAAGTTAGCGGCATAATAGAGTTTTAAGCCACTATTTGGTATCCAAGAAAATCAGCCAAATCTCGTTCTCCCACAAATATGTTAACTCCATTTACCCTACTCTTTAGCCCACGCACACCCCTATCTTCTCCTTCTACCAAATATGCATAGAATTCCCGAACCCACATATCATAATTTATGTCCTCTAGTCCAAAAAGAGGAAGCCATCTTTGATATCTAAGCAACTTATGTGGACGAGTGTTATCCAAAAAATCTGAAGGATCAATAAGCTTACCCCATATTATTTCCTTTTTAGAAAAATCACCCGGTGCAATGGCGAATATAGGATCCCATGGATCAATGGTATGAGGCCTAAATGTGGTCCTTTGTTTCTTGGATGCTTGTCTAGATGATCTGCCATGAGGAGAAGAGAGAATTTGCAAGAGAATACAAAAGAGTTTGGTTGGGGAATTTTATCGAGCACATGGTGGGCAAAGAAAAATTTGAAAAGTTTTTGACAATAATTGAAGAGAAAGATACGTACTTGAGTGGGTTGTCAAGATTTAAGTCACCTACGTTTTGTTTGTAGAACACAGAATGAGTTTTGAAGATAATATAAGACAATGATGGAATTTGAGTGGGAGAGAATTAGGATGAGTTTTGATGAAGAAATGATTGAGTTTTGAATAAATTTTGAGGTTTTAAAGCTTTTTCCTGTCAGTGCCATGATCGGACGAGGATGCAAGCGCCAGTCAACCAGTACCAGACCCTCTTCCTCCCGAGGCATAACCACCGGACGAAGGGAGGAAGAGGGTTTGGTAAAAATATCATGAAATTTCATGAATAGGAAGTAATTATGTGCTTATACGTACTTGAGCATATTCTGCTAGGAAGTAATTATGTGCTTATGAAACTTCATGAAATGCATTTACAATCATATTTTAAGCATGCCCAGCTCTCTTCTAATCACACAAAATTGATTCTCATGCAAAGGTTTGGTAAAAATATCAGCTAATTGATGCATGGAGTCAACGAAATTAAGCACAACATCCTCTTTTTGAACATGATCGTGAATGAAATGATGCATAATTTTAATATGTTTGGTTCTAGAGTGTTGAATGTGATTTTTAGTGAGATTAATGACACTTGTATTATCACATTTAATAGGCATACTATCGTACACAAGGCCATAGTCTAGTAAATTTTGTTCCATCCAAAGAATTTAAGCAACACAATTTTCGGCAGATACATATTCAGATTCGGCCGTAGAGAGAGCTACACTATTTTAGTTTTACTAGACCAAGAGATTAATGAATGTCCTAGAAATTGACAACATCCACTAGTACTCTTCCTATCTACTCGATCTCCTGCATAATCTGCATCTGAATACCTGATAAGTTCAAATGATGTGCCTTTCAAATACCATAGTCCTAAATCTATAGTCCCCTTAAGATACCTAATGATTCTTTTTACAGTATTTAAGTGAGACTCTTTAGGACATGATTGAAAATGAGCACATAAGCACATAACAAATACAATATCGAGTCTAGAAGCAGTTAAATAAAGAAGACTTCCGATCATACCTTGATATTACTTTTCATCTACCTTGTTACCTTCATCATCTTTGTCAAGCTTGATTGATGTTGACATTGGTGTACTCATTTCTTTTGCTGACTCAAGCCCAAACTTTTTGATAAGTTCTCTAGTGTACTTGGCTTGATTGATGAAAGTACCCTCTAGTGTTTGTTTGATTTGGAGTCCAAGAAAGAAATTCAATTCTTCCATCATACTCATCTCGAATTCCTTGTGCATACACTTAGATAAATACTCACAAAGAGATTCATTAGTAGCACCAAAAATTATATCATCAACATAAATTTGCACGAGCAATATATCTTTGCCTTTTGTTTTAACAAAAAGGGTTGAATCCAATTTTCCTCTAATGAACCCTTTTTCAAGCAAATAATTGCTAAGCCTATCATACCATGCTCTAGATGCTTGCTTAAGACCATATAATGCCTTATCTAGTTTATATACATGGTTTGACAAGTTGGAATCTTCAAATCTGGGTGGTTGTTTCACATATACTTCTTCATTGAGATAGCCATTTAGAAAGGCACTTTTTACATCTATTTGATATAATTTAAAGTTCATAAAACATGCAAAAGCAAGAAGCATATGAATGGATTCTAGTCTAACTACTGGAACAAAAGTCTCATCATAATCTATCCCTTTTTCTTGATTATACCCTTGAGCTAGTAGTCTAGCTTTGTTCCTAGTTACAACCCTGGATTCATCTAACTTATTTCTAAAAACCCATTTTGTACCAATTATAGGATAATCCTTAGGTTTTTTAACTAGATGCCACACTTTACTTCTTTCAAATTGACTTAATTCTTCTTGTATGACAACTATCCAATCTTCATGATCTAAAGCTTCTTTAACATTTTTAGGCTCTACTTGAGAAAAAAAAAAAACAACATGTTCACAATTTGCATTTAGATTAGAGCGAGTTCTTACTCCCTTTGAAGGATCACCAAGAATTTGGTCATTTGGGTGATTTCTTACAGACTTCCAACATTTTGGTAGATCATCATTTGTTGTCACTTCTTGGTCATTTTGCATTGGTTGTACATTTCCTTGTGAATTTTTTAGAGTTTCACCATCCTTTGAGGTTTGACCATCTTCAACATTTGTCTCCTTTGGATCTCTTGAAGTTCTCTCGTTGCTGATGGTTGTAGGTAAGATTTGAGTGTCAACTTCAGAAACACCTACATCATCATCATTCTTTCTCGGAGCAAAAGGATTAGTTTCATCAAAATCCACATGCATAGACTCTTCAATAAGTATATTTCTTTTGTTAAAGACTCTAAAAGCTTTACTTCTTGAGGAGTAACCCATAAAAAGTCCTTCATCCGATTTCGAATCAAATTTGCCAAGATGTTCTTTTGTATTAAGGATGAAACACTTACAACCAAACACTTTAAAATGAGATACATTTGGTGCTCTACCTTTCCATAATTCATAGGGTGTTTTCTTTAAAAAAATGTCAAATTAGCACACGATTTAACACATAACATGCGGTATTTATAGCTTCACCCCAAAAATATGTTGGCAAGTTGTTTTCTTTCAACATCGTTCTTGTCATTTCTTGTAGTGTTCGATTCTTCCTTTCTACTATCCCATTTTGTTGAGGAGTTCTAGGAGCCGAAAAATTATGTTCAATGCCACATTCTTCCCAATAATCCATAAAAGATGCATTTATAAATTCGGTGCCTTGGTCACTATGAATGCAATTTATGTAATAGCCTTTCTCATTTTGCACCTTGTTGTAAAGTTTAGCAAATTCATTGAAAGCATCATTTTTATGTGCAAGAGGTCTTGCCCATGTGAATCTAGTGTAATCATCTATAATAACATAGACATATCTAGATCCACCTAGACTTGTCACATCCATTGGACCAAATAGATCCATATGTAATTTTTGTAAAGCTCTTGATGTGGTTACCTTGCTAATGGTTTTGAAAGATGTCTTATGTTGTTTTCCAAATTGACATGCATTACATAGATGGTCTTTTTGAAATCTAGTCTTAGGAAGACCTATGACAAGTTCTTTTCTCGAAAGCTTAGTAAGTAAATCCATATTAGCATGACCAAGTCTTCTATGCCATAACCATGAATCTTCATTAATGGTAACTAAGCATGTCACATTTTGGCACTTTAATTCATGAAGATTGATTATATATACATTATCACATCTATCTCTAACAAATATTACTTTATCATCTTTATCATACATCTTGCAACAAGTAGATATAAATTCAACTCTAAATCCATTATCACGAAATTGACTTACACTTAGTAAATTATGTTTAAGACCTTTAACATACAAGACATCATGAATGGAAATAGAGTTTATATCTCCTATGCTACCCTTACCAATGACTTTGCCTCCTTCATTTCCTTCATAGCTAACTTTACCTTTGAAGTTTCTGTCAATCTCATAAAAGAAAGATACATCTCCCGTCATGTGCCTTGAGCACCCACTATCAATAACCCAAGTATCTTCATACTTCACCTTTAGGGCAACCTATCATTTATAGAAACAAATCAAGTTCATTTTGGTCCCCAAGGTTCTATTGGGTCCTTTTGTGTTAGTACGAAGTCCTAACACATCTAATAATCCATTTGGGTCTAAGCCATAAAGGAATATTAGAATCTCTTCCTACCATGTTTCTAAATCTACATCGTGATGCATTGTGACCAATCTTCTCACAATAAGTCCATCTTTTAAATGATCCTCTTGATGTTGAGGCTACATTCCAAGAGGATGATACTTTGACAAAATAATTTTGCAACCCTTTTTGATATGGCTTATAGTCGATTCCCTTTTTGTCAAATTGTACTTTTTGTGATTCTTTTAATGGAGGATGGACAATTGAGGATTGAGAAGCTTTTACAAAGATAGTTTTTGAAGACTTTGGTTTAAAAGATGGCTCATAGCCAATTCCACCTTTGTCGAGTGGTGATTTTTTAGAACCAAGAATTTCATCCAAGGCCTTTGTTCCTTTTGAAAATCTAGCTAGATCATTTTGTAGGCCAAGAACTTGTTTTTCAAAATCTTTAATTTCTAATTCATTTTTGGACTTTAAATGATAGTATTCACACATTTCTTTGGTAAGAGTATCATTTTCATCCCTAAGTTCCTTAATTTCCTTTTGAAGTTCATAATTTTCTTTTTGAAGATTCTTTACTTTTGAATGTACAAGAAGAAAACTATCATGTAGTTTTGAAAATTCATTTGTTAGTTCCTCAAATGTACATTCATCATCATTAGAAGACAAAGAAGAAGATTCATCACAAGACGAAGAAGTTACCTCATCATCTCTAGCCATGAAGTACACAAAGTTGGCCACTTCGGTTTCACTTCTACTTTCATCACCGATTGATACATCATCCTCAACACATACCTTCAATGCCTTTTGCTTTCCTTTGATCAATTTTGGACATTTTGCTTTGATGTGTCCCAGTTTGTCACAATTGAAACATTTTATTTATTCTTTGGTCTTTTCTAATCTTTCTTTGAATATTCTCTTGGCTTTGTTGTTGAAGGGCTCATCTCTCTTCATCTTTTTATACTTTAAAAACTTCTCAAAACTCTTTGCAAGAAGTACAAGCTCATCATGATCGCTATCATCTTTGTCTTCATCACTCGATTGAGATTGAGCAATGAGAGCAAGTGATTTCATTGTCTTCTTTTCTTCTTCATCTCGTATTTTTTCTTGATTCAATACAAGTTCCTCCGTTTCAAGGTTGCAAATAAGCTCATGCACCATAATCTTGGAGAGGTCGGTTGATTCTCTAATTGATGTCACCTTTGGTTTGTATTCTTTTAGAAGAGCCATAAGAATCTTTCGGTTGAGTTCTTCATTTGGATACTTCTTTCCGAGAGTACTCAAGTTGTTTACTATTTTGGAGAATCTTTGATACATTTCATTTAGTGACTCTCCGGACTTTATACAAAACAACTCATACTCATGAATGTGAAGATCAATCTTGGTATTCTTCACTTGAGATGTTCCTTGATATAACATGTGTAACATTTTTCAAATTTTGTAAGCGGTTTCACATTGACTTACACAACTATACTCAGTTTCGTTTAGAGCACAATAAAGGATATTCTTGGCTCTTGAGTTCTTGGTCATCATGATTATGTCTTGATCATTGAATTCTCCCATTTCTTTGGGCACTTAAGTGGTTTTGACTTTTTCGACTCCACTTGCACTTGAAGCTTCTTTAATGGTTACCTCCTTCATTGGAATATAAGGGTCATCTTCTACTAGTGACAATAAAGCATAGTCAACGGATTGTATGTATGTCTCCATCTTGTTTTTCCAATAATTGAAATTTGTACCTATAAACAATGGAGGCCTATTAGTAGAGTAACCTTCAAAATAAGGAGAAGTTGTATTGTTTGCCATTTATCTTTTCTTTGCTAGATGTTAAGCTATATGCAAAGTCCTAGCTCTGATACCACTTGTTGTCCCATAATTAAACCTAAGAGATGGGTGAATTAGGTTATATAGGCAATAATACAACTTTTTTAATTAGGAAATATACTAGCAATGATTAATCAATAAGAATCTTAAATAGATGTGCACTTTAGCAATATAAAATGTGAGTGAGACAATTTATCAAACACTTGGTGAGCATAAAATAATGCAAAAAGAGAGTTGAGAGAAAAAGATTGCAAATCGCGATTTTAGCGTGGTTCGGCCCCCGCCTAAATCCACGACCCAAGCTTCCCGTTTAGGATTTCAACAATCTTCACTATAGTGGCTCTTCAAGTATTGGTGAGTCCACAAACCAACTACAATGGTAGTTCAATATTTTACAATAGAAAATAACTCTTCTCAATACAAAACTTTCACTCCAACAACTTTGACAAGGAAATCCTTCCTTACAAAGTGTTTAACTCTCTCTTTGATAAGTGTTTGAGAATCACAATAAAAAAAAACTCTGTTTTTAGGGTAGATGAATACAATGAATGTTTTCTCACAATATTGCTCACAAATTCTTGCTCAAGTATAGCTCAATGATGATTCAAAGATTAAGATGATGAAAGAACTCAAGAGTAAATTCTTTGAATCAATACTCTCAAATGTTTTCAGTTGAGAGCACTTATTAGAGCTGAAAAATAGTGTAATTAATGCTCCCAACGTTCATAAACGGCTATATTTTGAATTAGCATTTTTGGCCTGACCGGTCGACCCCTATTTGCTTGTCGACCGGTAGAAAGACCCTCGTCCGGTGGACAGGTCTCGGGCATATGACCCTCTGGCTACCGGTCGACCGGTTGTCGAGGGGTCGTCCGGTGGAACCAAGACTGTCAGGCTTGGATTTTTTAAAATGATTCTTTTGAACAAGTTTTGTAAGGTTTAAAACACACATTTCAAAACGTTGTTTGAGAATCACTATTGAGCATATACTATTTGTAAGCCCCAAAACCCCAGTCAAGTCCTAATCGGTACCCCTTATGACTTCCGTCTCTATCCTTATACCTTCATCTTCATTCTTTGAATATTCTTCCTTGAATTGATAGATGTTCTTCTTCCTTCTTTAGCTTGATGATCTTGGAATCGGCGTCAATCTTGATTTATCTTTACTTATGCACACTTAACAAACTCATTAAACATATTTATGGTTTGTAATCATCAAAACCAAGATTTAGAAGCCTTTTAGGCTAACAGATCCTATATTATATCTTTTCAAACAAAATGATCACCATGATGATTGGGTTGAAACTGCTCCTTCCGAATCCATAGTCAATGACAAGTTTGACCAACTTTCTCAACTTGTCCAATCCAATGCTCACATGTTTCAATCTTTAGATCAACTAGTCGATAATGCACTTAGTTGGACTAATGATCAGCAACACATTCAGTTTGTTGAGAACACCTTTGATGAAACAATATGTGAACATACTAATGAAATAAGCAAGATTATTTGGGAGAAATCGAATAGGGACAATGAATTTGAGGAAAAAGATGATCAATTGCCTCACTTAGAAGGACAGGATGACCTAAGTAATGTCATGACTCAACCCGACTCTGATTCCTCTTCAAGGAAAATAGGTGCACCCACTTTCATAGAGTATCCACTCTTTCAGGACGAGTCTATTGAATCTACTTTAATTCCTACATCCTTTTTGGCACCTAAAGAAGAAAAGATTGAATGACTTTTGTATCAAATTGACCAAGAGAACAAGTCAAATGCTTCTATGTCCTTTTCGATTGGGTTAAACTCTAACAAAGAAGCTTCGACATCCATTCTCTCTCCTGTTGAAAGTCATCTCAGTTCTTCATTAGATGCGTCTTCCTCTGTTGTGAAGTTCACAACATTTCCCGAGGAGGCACAATTTGGATTTGACCCATTTCTGAACAATATGTTGCATACATCTTTTAACTTATGGGTTGACTAAATGGGACACACTGTGTTACAAAAAAATATGGCCCCTATTGACATCACCATGAACATTCCCATACACATCACATTGGGATGGGAATTGTCACCTTTTCAAGGTGGCTTCGACAAGGCATGTTCTGTAGGAACAATGAACTATCATCTGTTGCATGATCCTTTTATTTTCAAAAACTGTGCTGAAATGATTATCAAGCAATATGTGCTGAAAATTTTTAAACATAGATGGCCCTAACATTTGCGCCTGGCTGAGGGCGTAAAATTCAGCGCTACTAGGAGGCAACCTAGATGTTTAAATGCTTTAATGTTTTAGTTTAACTCTAGAACCCCATAAAAGAGTATAAATGATCTGGGTAGTTAAAATATTTGCTTAATATATTAGTTATTTTTCGTGACCATATTTCTTTTTTGTCTCCCCTATATATTTGTTTGACTATTTAGTATAGCTAACTACTTTTTGTTGTGTTGATGATAATCTGTAAATGCTTGGTCTATTAATCTTTTATTGCAGAATGATACATCTTTTGACAAAAGATAGTTGAAATGTTTGACATCAAAATAGAAATGCTTCACATCAGGTGATATCTTTCCTTACTACATTTTCTTTTATACCTGATCAATATGTGCTAAACAATAAGCAAACTATAGGTTTGGGGATGTAGCATTTGTCATTTATGATGTTACTTGCATATTACACTCTCACTGTCTTGCATTGCTATTTGCTTGAGGACAAGCAAAGTTTCTGTGTGGGGGTGCAAATATTTCATGAAAATATTTTTCAAAATATGCAAGAAATACACCATGTTGTTCATGAGAAAGAGTATTTTGCTACCTTACTTATTTAAAGGAAGATGATTTAGTTGATTTGAGAACTTGTGTTATTAGCTATGTACTGTGAAAAACTCTAAAGAAACACTGTAAGAAAACTTTGGGTTACTGTATTCATTAGTAAGCCTAGTTGTTCTTCTTTTCTTCAATTGATAGGTATGTGATTATGAAAGGACTAAGATAGGATTACCGTTTGTTATGTGAACTTCTTATGATTGAAACCTGAACCCTTATGCCATGTCTGTACATTATGTTCTATTACTCTGTTTGTATGTACACTCTAAAAAAAAAACAAAGAAAACAATGAAAAAAAAGAGAAAAAAAAGAGTTGTACATACCTTTATTTTTGAATAATTTTGGTGTAAATATGTTGTAAATCTCTAAGCACCACTATCCTAGACATTGTAATTTGGGATATGTGCTATAGTGTAAGGTTTTTAGCTTGGATATCTCGAGTGATTAAGGTATGTAGGGGTCCCTTTAAAACCTAACAACCACGGTCATAATGGCTCGGGATTGTTGGCCTTAAAGCCCGCTATATGAGATATCTAGGAAGCAAAGGAAACTAAACACTACAAAGAGATAGTAGAAATTTGTACTTTTATATTTTTCTGGCAAATATAAAAAGGGTTAAGGCATGATCAAGAGTTTGATTACAAATAAGGCAAGCATATCAAAGTCCAATATGTTTGCAAATTTTGAAAGTTGGGAATTGAATGAACTTAATTTGTTTAGTTTACTTCTAAATATGTACTCCGAAACAATCAATAGTCCATTTCCAATAAGAGTATCTATTTGAGAAAAACTATGTACAAGGTTCTTTTATCATGTTTGTCATCAACTGATGAATAGGTTAAAGATAGTGAATTGCATTTCTCATGTTTCATATTGGAAATTTTTTGACAAAAGGATAAGATAGATAGCATTCACTTGTTTTGACTTGTAAAAATTTCTGAAAATTTCACTTTGAAACAGTTATAAAAGGCAGTCTTGCTTGAGGACAAGCAAGATTTAGGTTTGGGGATGTTGATGTGACTGTATTTGCAGCACTCAAACCATTGTATTTGTACATTTGCATCATAACTTAGGAACAAATGCAAATACTTATGGACTTTTGATGCAAGGTAAGATGATACCCAAAATTGAAGAATCAGACTTGAAACAATCCCAATTGCAAGTCAAGAAGTTGAGAATGTGAAAATTCAGGAACTGATGGATGAATGGAGCTCGTTGAGAAGAAATTTGGCCGAAACTAGCGCGAAATCAGACTCGAAACGTTGACCTCGATGATCTTGAATAGTGAACTATGTCCGTTTTTGACGAATCATACCACTTTTTAGAGTATAAACGGCCTTCTGAGCAAAACACAAGTTGCGCGCGGTGTGATTTTAGCCAAATTCTATCATTTTGAGGGTCAAAACATTGAAAAATGCCCGAAAATGCCTCGATCAATGCCTCGGTCAAAAGTCAAAATTTGGAGCCAAAAAGTCAATAGAAGGGCGCTCAAGCGCCCTATCTCAAATTTTTCCACAACCTTCCACAGCATTCCAGAACGCCACGTATCGCAAAATTGACCGTCGAAGCAGAGGCGCGCTCGAGCACGTCTACTGGGTGCTCGAGTGCGCCTCTGATTTTTTGCCTATAAATACCCCCTCCCCGGTCCAAATTTATATATAATTTAGATTTTGTAATTAGTTTTAATTATTGTTTTTAATTAGTTCAGTTTTAGTTTTAATTAATTAGTTAGATTAATTTAGTAGTATTAGTAGAATATGGGGGAAGTTCTACTCGAATAGCTTTTAATAGAAAAGCTCTTATTCAGGGAAAGTTCTGCCCAAGTAGCTCTTATTTGGGAGAATCTCTGTAAGGCCCGACACCGAATAAAGTGTCTTAACTCGATTTGCGTGTCTTAGACCCAGAATTATATGACCGACCTTGGATTACGTGCTTTGTCTTGATTTTTGTGCATGTCTCGTCATACGTGCCTTGACCTAGAATGGTGTGCCCTAATCCTCGATGTACGCGCATTATCTCGATTCACGTGCCCTAACCTTGAATTACGTGCCTTAACCTAGGTATAAGAGTCATACCTTGATTTACGTGCATTCACCTAGGGTTGTGTGCATTTACTTTAAATCTGTGCATTTGTCTTGAAGTGCGTGCTTTACCTCGTAGTGCGTGCCCTAGACCTAAAAAAATGTGCCTGCACGCTAATCAATAAAGATTCCTACATGAAACACTAAACAATAAAGAAATCCTACAAACTCCACTAACATTATTTTAATCCTAAGTCAAGCCACTAAAGGACAAAAAGCTCACTAAATACTAAACATTCTTTATTCTCACCTAAAACCAATGCACCTCAAATTCTACACTTATCCTAATCTAAAATATACTAACATCAATCTGAAAATTCAGATTCTTCATTGCATTACACGACCAAACACTCAAAAATTGAAGATATTCCAAGACAATGCATACATTAATATATTCATTTCATTATTCTATGTTTTCCACTTTCTCCAAACACAAGACTTACCTTTTTATCTTATCAAAACATGCCCTTACACATTAAACTACCAAGACAATAAAAAACAAACAAAATCTTGACCAAAACAAGGCCTTGGCCGGCCATAACAAGGCCACATGAGCAAGATTTGAACAATTATTTAATGCCTAGACATTCTATGACACGCACAAGACACAAAGCATAAAAATAATTCCTTACACCCTACCCCAAGTTCCCTTTCTCAGCCTATTCACCCAAGCATGCCTCACAATTCAAAAATGCACAATTGACAAAACAAATTCAGCTTTGGAGCTCTCAAGGCCGACACACCTAAACAAACACTCAACAACATCTTCAACATCATTTTTTTTCTCTCATTCTCTCCCATTCTCTCACTCTCTCGGCCATAGCTCTCTCTTGAGCTCCCAAGACTTCTAACAAGCTCTCAAGGACTCTCTAAGTCTCTCCTAAGCTAGGCCATAGCAAGCAACAAGCAAACAACAAGCAAGAAACTCACACACAAGCTCACACCACCTCATTTTCGGCCATAGGTAAGTTTTGATGGTTTTCTTCCTTGTCTTTTGGTGTCACACACATGCACACCTCTTACACAAGCTAACTAAGCTAGGATTTAAGGAAAAAC
Organism: Ehretia macrophylla; assembly: GCA_037974665.1. Lineage (NCBI taxonomy): Eukaryota > Viridiplantae > Streptophyta > Magnoliopsida > Boraginales > Ehretiaceae > Ehretia > Ehretia macrophylla. The sequence continues at coordinate 8,875,039 of CM075767.1, read as the reverse complement.
AAGCTACCTCTCGGCCAAAGCAAGGAAAAGGGCTATTTGTGCGATTCAAAGAGCATTCTTGCATTTTCACCCATCAAGTTGCTAAGGTGAGGGTTAAATCTTTTTAAAAGCTTTCAAAACTCACATGCATGCTCTCATATGGCTGTATTTACCTTTGAAGTTCTTGTATATGTGTTTATATGAGCCTATCTACTCATGCATGGCTTGAAAATAGCTAGAAACCTTGATATATGCAGTCCCGTTTTTTGGCAGATTTCTGACTTTGTAGAATGAAATGGTTTTGGACTAGTAAAAGATGTTAAAAATGCATGAAAATTGGTAGGTAACTATATTTGTCAGTTATGAACATATTTTTCAGAAATAGGCGAAGGCGAATTTTGAATTTAAGACCCTCAAAAATGGAAAAAATCGTAATGTGTCTAAAACTGGACAGTTTTGCGTAGTTTCACGGTTTTGGTCATAACTCCTAAGTCCGAACTCGGAATGCAGAGAGGTTTCTTCCTAAATTTAAATCACTCATTAAGCTTCAATTTGAAATTTTGTTCACTGAATTTGGAGGTTATTTTCTTGGCTAAATGAATGAGGAAATACAGACCATTATAGTAGGGTTTTTGGCTTGGTAATATGCTTTGAATCATGTGGTAACTTTACTTGTGGTATTGAATGCTTGGAATTGTGGAAATTAGAAGTTGTGTGGGCTGTTTTGGTTGGTTGAGGATGCTTAATTAATTGATGCATGGCTTGGGTTTATTACATGATGAATTGTTACTTAATCGCATGTGTAAGCACAAAATTGAGGCCCTATTGCTTATGAATACTTGCTAAGTGATGATCCTATGGTTAAATGTGTTCTATTGAGTGGTTAGTAGGCTATCCAATAATTTCTAAGTATGCTTGGAATGGTTTAAGTGTTTCTTGTGGTCCTTAGCAAACAAAATCAACACCCGAGCACGGCCTTGTAGACCCTAATGGCTACGTAGACTCCCAAGTCATAAACCACTCATGTGTGACTTATAATTGATGTTGAGGATTGTTAATAGGCTGCCCAGAATTGTATTTATAGCTCTAAACATGATTCTCGATGATTGCAAGTTGATAAGTGAACTATTCTTGCACCCGGTTTTGTGTAAGTGTCGTAACATGCTTGTATGATCTCAACACTTGATATGTGAACTAAAATGAGCTATATGACTTATTTTATATGGTGTTACTTGGCTGTCCGTTAAATGTTCACATGCTCCTAAGTGTTTTACAAAGTGAATATATATGTCAAAGCATGCCTTGTATGCTTACTTAATGATATATGATCTTATACGTGCATCCGGAAGCAACCTACTATGTTGACCTCCTAATGTGAATTGATATTCTATGGCTTATTTTGAACATGATTACTTGGCTTCCCATGAAAGTTTAATTGCTTTCAAATTGATATATGAAATGATTATATGTTCTTACAATGCCTTATGTGCCAATATGTCAAAATGTGATCATATACTTGCTCGGAGGCAACTTACTTTGTTGACCTCCTAATGTGAGATGTTAAATGGCATAAATGTGCATTGCATACAAGGTTGCAACCTTTCATTTTGGCATGGTAGCATTTCACGCACGTCGGGCGGCATCGGTCTTGCCGGTGCTACCGTGACTACTATGGTCCAATTCCCTCTCTTGCTTGGGGGCTAAACTTCCTCGGAGAGTTAGGTCGTAGGATTTGGTGTACATCCGGAGTACACCCATTTGGAGTGATAAGTGGATGGTTGATGCCGGCTACAACAATGGTTATTAGAAATGATCTTGAGAACAAATGCTTACCGATTGATCTTGAGAGCGAAAGCTCACCATATCATTTTCACTATATGTTTAAGTACTCTCGCTTGGCTCCTAGAGGACCTCGGGAAAGAAAAATGGGTAAATGTGTTCATTTATATCTATGTTATGTTATGAACTTACTTATTCTATTTGACATGTTTTCAAAGGGTTTTCATAGAGTTTAACCGGAAAAGGATTTCAAAACGTTGTCACTTGTTTCCCCTCTCGCTGAGTTCATAAGGACTCACTCTTTTTTTGTCACAGGTGAAGCAGATTTGGAACAGGTACCCGAAGAAAATGTGCTAATTGATGAACCTTTGGAACGACTATGTGTATTGCGTGCTTTTCGTGAACATGGATGCTATTAGGGATGTTGTATTTGTTTACGGGCTCTTTATTTCGTTGATGTAAATGACCCCGTTGTAATTTGGGTCTAATTTTGGATTGTGCTATCTATAATCGGACGAACTCTTTATTTGGTTATTGCTTTTATTGTCTTGATTAGTAATGGTCATAGGTGTTTTAACTACTAGGTGAAGAAGCATATAATGAAACTCTGTCTAATCCCACTTAGGTGCTTATGCGTAAGCTAAGGGATAATAAGTACTTGCAAAATAGAAACTGGCAAATAAACGGGACATAGTTATCATGCTAGGCTTGTTAACCAAATAGGACTTTTAAGATAAATTAGTAGGCATATCTATTGATGACAAAACATGAATCTTTATCGGAATTGGATTAACGATTGGAAATTTTGGGGCGTTCTAGAAAATTAGGTCAAACCAAAGGTCTTAAATAAAGCCGTTATGCTGCCGGTTTTCTGAAAAACTTTTGGAGTTCTAGGTCAACGTTAAGCGTTAAATCATAACAAATGATTAAGTAGGTGAAATAGCATAAATGAATTAGGTCATACCCTAGTCTAGCCTCTATAGATCGGGTTGGGGCGTGACAATCTCCGCCCGAATAGCTATTTTTTGTCGGACCTTTGCTCAAATTCCTAGAATCAGAAATACAAAGTTGTCATATCGGGGGAGCCTTTCTTGACTCTCTTGTTTGTACTACTTGTATTTATTATTATGTCTGAGTAGAGCAATTATCTAGGGGAGGATATTGTAAATGACGGTCTTTTAATATATGGTCTCGGATTCAGTTTATTTAATTCAATAGCAATATATGGCTTGCTTTAATTCAGTATTATTTTTCATACGTAATGTTTTTCAGTAGATGTTATGATTGCTTTACTTTTGTGCCATATATCCATATTATAATAGTGAATCTATAGGTTGTACCATAGATTCCATGAGATTATAGGTTGTACCATAGTTTCTATTTAAGTTGGAGTTGTTGATTACTTAGTTAAAACATACCTTTTACACTAGATTACAAAGACAAATCCATACTATGGCTCTACGCTCGTAGATGGAATGACACCTATAACAGACGTAGTAATCGGGACTTTAATCAGACTAAGGTAATTAACTAGATTAATGCTTGTAGCTTAACCCTTGCATAGAATTAGAGAATCCTGAATGCCGGGTCTATATTGACTGCCTCATTGCATGTCCATCCCCCTAGATTTCTATCCCTCGTATTCAACAAATACTTAGTTTAGTTTAGTTTAGTTGTAGTTTAAATTACTTTTTCGCATGCTACTCAAACGCCTTTACAAAAATGTCACTTAACTGCTTTAACACTTTCACACTACTTCACTAACTAACTAACGAGCTTCCCTATAGATATGATTCCACACTCAGAGTACACTACACTATAAGATCTGTGTACTTGCGGGTTATTAAAACTTGGTCAATTTTGCACCCTTTTATATTGTCGATCTCGAATGCATCAGTTACCATGGAAGATATCATCTTTTAAGCCCTAAGTTAATGAATCTAAAGACGTTAGACAGGTGTATGTTTGCCTATGAGCCCTCTCTGACTTGAGATAAATGCCCTTATTTTGCATTGAAAAAAGATTAGATATGTGCTTCAAAGAGAATGGGAATGAGACAACGGGATTCTTCTCACCTTGAGTGCTGAAAGGTCTTCCTTTTCTCTCCCCTAGGCTGATTTAGAGCCCCTCTCCCTTACTGAATGAATCCCTCACAGGCTTTTCCAGTACTGATATCGACCGACCAATTGTCAATCTTAAGGCAAGCCTCCCTTACTTGAAATCTATAAGTAGAAATATATGGGAGAGATTAGTAATTATAAATTGTGAAATCGAGTCTACGTGACATATTTCTTCCACTAATGAGCTTTCTTGGTCTCGTGACGAGCTTTATCGCGCCCTGGGCATCTCCTCCTGTAAAGGGCTTTATCAAAAGCCCTGTATTTTCATTGGTTTGCTTTGAAGACCGCACCGCAGCCACTACTTCTCCTCCTTTTATGCAATTTTGAACTTATTTTGCAAAAGAATCTTCAAATTATTAATTATATCCCAACTAAAAATCACAATTAATATTCAGCATTAAAAATCAAAACTTTTAACTATCAAGAATCATTCAAAGTATGAAAAACATGATTAAACTCATCTAAGATATTATCTCAATAATTTATGAAAGAATAAACATTAAAACACGAATGATCAATTACGGGAAAAATTTAATTCACAATTATAATATCTATTAGAATTAACTAAAACTTCATCGTCGTCTTAGTGACGAAAATTAACTTGACATACTAACAAAACTAAAACAATAAATTTGAAAAATAAACATAATTTAATGAATAAAAGTAAAGTAAAGAATAACGTTATAGTAATTTAAGAGCAAAAGAAATCAAAACGGATCCTAAAGTTTGTCCTTGAAAGAAAACTATTTTAAATCTTTCGATGTCGGCCGCCGCTACTCGCTTCTGTTGCTGCTCCCTTTCGTTGTATCATGCTATGCCTTATAGGCATTAAAAAAACTTCACCGCCTTGGCCAATGGGCCAAGGCTTTACTTTGTGCTTTTTTTTTTTTTTTTCTTTTTTTGTCTTTTTTCCAAGTCCAATTTGGACTTCATGATGTACAGTTTTTTTGTTTTTGTTTCCAACTCCTTAAGTCCAATTTGGACTTGGCCAACAGCAAAGCCTTGGCCAACTTTTTTTCTTTTTTTAATTTTCCTTTTGTTTTCTTTTTGCTTTATTTCTTCAGGCCGTCAATAAATCTTCACAAAAGAAAAAAACTTGCTTTCTTCTTTCTTCATCCAATTCTTCTAAATGTTGCTCCAATTGCTCTTTTTCGTTTCAACTCTTAATCTGCATGTCTTCGTGATGTTCATATTTAATTGCTTCTTTTATATACGAATAATTTTTTAGCTCTGAAATATATGAAAAAGTCTTAAATAACTGATAAACAAATTAATGACTTAATACTTATTAATTATGCTCAAATTGGATACAACAAAGTTTAATTTAAATATAAAAATATGCAAACCACGACTTGTATCAAAAATATAAAACCAATTAGCGATACCCAAATGGGAGACTTATAGAATTTTTAAATTATAGGCTACCACTAATTGAGATATTATATTATTTCGATAAAGTCCAAAGCATAGTTTATGATGATCCACTTCAGTTGGGCCTGGCTCCGTCAAAATGTAATTATTTTTGTTAGTTGTGTGGTATGCAAGATGTAGAGTCTATTTAAATTTTCAGGCAGCTTGATGGAGGGTCCAAATAAAGATTTTAAGGGCAGACTATTTCTTCCATCCAAAATACTAATAGTCTATATATTAGACTATTAGGATTGACTTGTCCTATTGAGAGTCACCATACAAAAATTAGAGAGGGAGATAGAACACCTAATCTAGTTAAGCGCGTTTACCATAACACGCTGCTAAAGATTTTGTTATAGGATTATCACAAGAAGCAATCTCATTGGCATCCAACCAAGGTACACTTCAGATTTATTAATTTGATAGATTAATTACAATAGTGTTTTATTTTATGGTATTAGATCCTAAAATCCTAACATAAAATGCATAAAATGCCCACTTATTAATTGACAACTAAAAGCCAAAATTTTGTGGTCGTTACAGAATAAAAGCTCTTCTTGAACTTGAATCGCAGCTAGCTAGGTGCAAGTTGAGGCTGAAAAACCTAATCTATTCTTGATTAAATCAAATTCCCAGAAATGGTTTTGTTGCATAATGTTGCCAATTATAGTGATACCAGGCCAATCTGCAGAAAGAATTCCTATGCACTTGATTCCATTAGCTGCGTCAATTACATAATTCTTTACCAGCGGTCGGAATCGAGCTCCATCTCCAAAATGGAACTCCAATCTTGGCACCAAGGACTCATCAAATCCTGTGGAATTAAAGCAGTGTTCTAATGGTCCAATCTCCACTTGTAATTTCTTAAATTTGGACAAAGAGAGCTTCAGTGCGTCTATTACAGGCTCATACGCCGGCCGAGCCAAGAACGTCAGACTTGACCCTGAATCAAGTATGGTGCCACCTGCACCATTTACATCCCATACTTGATCTGGAATATTCAACATCATACCTCCAAAAGAAATTCCTTTCACATCTATGGCATAGAAAGGATAAATGACACCCAGGATAAGTTTTGTGTATTGCATGTTATAATTGGGTACTTCTTTACGATTAATATTACTAGTGCCAAAGACGAGATAACTTGAGACATTTTTGGGGCTTAAGTGATCAACCAAACAGTAAGAGAACTTGCCACCGAATTTCTCAGCAGCTCTAATTGCAAAGGAGTAGTTGCTGTATCCCATTCCCAACACACCATCAGCTAACTGGACGGTTTCACCTTGGGTTGTTTCACTACATCCCACCACCACGTTATGTAGTTTTGCGTTGCTACCATTTGTGAGTTGGACCGTTATTGTCTCATTACCAAATAAACCCATTGCAGCTGAACCGTCTGAGTACCTAATTAATTATAACCAGTAATTAATATAGAGATAAAATTTAAGTATCATTGAAATGGTGTTCTGTTCTCTAATTGATTTCTATTGAATGGAAAGTCAGTAATAAAACAATCAACAATCATTCAACACAATAAATCTTGTAACGACAATCATCAACAATACAGTATAAGAACAATACAACACACAATCACACAACAACAACAAATCTATCACACAATAATACAATAAGAACACAAAACAACAACATAATACCACAATCAATAATCAAGAACAACAATTAATAACAAATAATATTGGCAGTTAAATAAATAGCATTATTTAAGACGTAACACAAATAACCTACCTATAATCATAGGTGCAGGGAGTCGATGGAGTGGGACAGCGAGCTAGAGAAAAGAGACTCACGAGCTCGATTTTACACATTCTTGAGGAACACGAAAATGTTCTAAAAGAGGAGGAGTGATCTGCACAAAACACGCTTTGATCACGTGCAGTCCTCCAATGCTTGGCAGCACCACAACGATACCGACAATTTATCCAAGTCAAGTCACTCCCAATGTCTGCTATTACCAAAAAAATTTGTGATGGAGTCCCGGCCTTTAAGGTCACAAAGTACTGACCTTCCCCATAATCGGCGCCAGAACGCAATGGCATTTCAATGGAGAGACTATTGTGATCCTCAATGCTATCGTTGATAGGCTTGGGTTTGGAGCCAAATTCAGTGACATGAGTTTCCCTGAACTTGCTGTTTGTTGCATGATTGCTTCGCTTCCTTGACTGTAATCTATGCAAAATTGCTTGCTGGCGAATATCATCTCGCTCAAGTAAGTCTTTGAGGCGCTCCAGCTGGTTGGGCGGAGGAATTGATTGCTTTCCTTTGATTACCTGATGCCGATGCATACGCATAGAATGCAGGTGAATCAACTCGTACCTTGCTCCATGATCTGGTTCTTCAAACTTGAAACTACTAGTAGAGGAGTTGATAAAGATGGAAAGCAAGAACATGATCAAGAGGATTGAACCAACCATATGCCACCATGTCTCCATGTTTCTTGTTGCCTATGACATCCTCCCCTCTACACAAACTAATAATTAGAAATGTAAGATATATAAATGGAAGCTAATAATGATCAAGGTTGGTATATAGTTCACAATTACAACATTTAAATATGGGTTAAATTCACTTAGTACCCTTAAATTTACATGTTCGGACATTTATCGTTATAAACGTTTAAGTTTGATTACTTATTACTCTTTATCCAAAGTCAAAGAAAATAGAGGGTCAACTTCATCAAAAATTTTGCTGAACTTAGTTTTATATCCTTTTATTTATTGTTTTAGAGTGAAGTGCACCAGACCTCCTTGTACTTTAGTGAAAGTGCACAACACTCTCTTATACTTAAAAAACTCCATGAATTAGTCTTTGTGGTTTTTAAAAGTGCACAAACCTCTTACAGTTAAAAAATCCGTCATATTTAACGAATTTTGTGAAAAAGACGTAAATACCCTCAATTTTTTTTCATTTTTCTTTTTTGTCCTATTCTCTTTTGTTTAGAACAAAAGAAAAAAAAATATAGATATATATATATATATATATATATATATATATATATACACACACAAAATCACGCACACATCACCCTCAATCTTTTTTCATTCTTCTTTCTTCTCCTAATTCTTCTTCTTTACATTTCATCAAACAACATAATACACACAAAATCACGCACACATACTCACAAGGCCCACATCACTTACACAACACGCAAAAAATCACACACAATGTGCACAAAAAATCATACATCATACAACACGAAACCAGACACAATCACACAAACAACCCACACAATCACACTACAAACACAAAAAACACCCACGCATATCACTCACACATAAGGTACAAGCAACTTTTAAAGTCTAGTCTTCAAACGCCACCTCTTGTTATGCGAAAAGATTTCCCTCCAACAATGTTCTGTGGTGGCTAAGTGTGTGCCTTGTTTTTGATTTGCTGTGTGATATGTGTGTGCTGCATGCAAGAGGTGTACGTGTCATGTGGGATTGCGAGTGCGTGAGTAGTCTATTTACTGGACCATTCAGATATATGTGGGCTCTTACCAATTTCATTTCAAGATACTGATTGCTGTTAAAATTAATGCACATTTCTAGAGTGTTTAAGAATGAGCAAAGTGAAAAAATCTTTAGAGATAATTGTGAGAAAATTACTAAACAAATGGAATGATCTAGAGCTTATTAGTTGTACTTGTGACAGAATAGACTTGAAGCTTCCAAAGGCTTTAACATAGTCGGTAATGCACCGACTTAAGGTTAGTATAAATATGTGAATGTATGCATTTATAATGTGAGCTAAATCAACTAAGCTCCAACAAGAAGCCTAGTAGAGCTCTAAGAATAGGGCCATAATCTCTAATTAATGTTGGAGAGATGGTGCTCTAACAACAGCTATTGTACTATTTCTACTACTAGATAATGGAAGAATTCAACAATTATTCTTCCGTTATCAATTTTCCAACAATTGCCACTTAAAAGTTTTATGCATCTATGAGTAGTCGATTTACTGGACAATTCAGATATGTGTGGGCTTGCCAGTGCGTGAGTAACGGGTACTTTTAAGACAAAATTACTTCCAGGAAAAATCCGGGTTTTACTAATATTGGTGGGCGCTGGGGAAAATTGAGTATTGACTTAATGCCCAGCTGGTGCCAAAGGAATATCAAACGAGTGAAAGATAAAGAAATCATAGAACAAAGACTTTGAAGCCAATCCATTTCCACTGCAAGGAGTTTGCAGATTACTTGATCAATATTACGCTCAAAGGTTTCTGGGAAGATGCTTCGCGACAGTTAAACTGTACTTTTTTCTTTCTTTTTCTTTTTTCCTTTTTTATTTTTTAACTCTTTTGGTGCTCATGATCAAGCTAAATGTTTTAAGAACATAGGCTTCGTCTTCAACTATCTAAAAGGAAAGGCAAAAAGCGAAAGAGAAGAGGGGTGGGGGTGACGAAAAGAAATTTTGGAAAGAGAGAGAGAAATTAGAAACCATGACTTTCGAACTCTTTCGACTGAAAATTGACAAAAGCCATCCAATTAATTCTCTTACGACCTCTCCCTGACCCTTTAATACAAACTAAAGCAAGATAGCTAAAAATGCATTACCGCTGAGATCGTCTTACATACCTGTCGTATGAATATTTGCAGGTCTGTCAACCTCAAACAGATTTTGAGCAATATCGCATGAGCAGTAGCAACTCTTTCCCTATTAGTTTCTCCACTAGAATGTAAATATCTTCGACATTTATATATATATCGATCAAAAAGATTACTCTAACAGCCTAGGAAATTTAAAGCTCTTAATTTAATGGGACATTAGAGCCATTTTATTAATGAAACGGTTTATGTTGCTTAGCATACACACACACACACACACGAAAAGGTAGCTGAGATAATTTGGTAACTGTTCCTCCTTCAATACGAATCTTACAGAGTGTTTGGAAATATTTGTGATGTGATATTCATTTGATTTATATATGATAATCGTGAGAATTTGTATTTAAAAATGAATTCTCTTATTTGGAATTAGAAAATAGGATTAAGTCAATTATAAGATTTGTAAATATATTTATTGTAGATATTCCTTTATGTCCCTATATTTTGAAGCTTTGTTTTTAAAATTTTGACACGAAAATATGTTCCATCAATATCACTATTCAGTTTTAAAATTAAATTAAATTAATTAATATTAATAAATAAATAATACGAATAGATAGATGAATAAATAATTTGTAATTTTAGATGTCTTATTAAATATGTTAAGATTACTTGAAATTAAGGATGGATGAATAAATAACTTACAACTTGGGCTTTTAATTTGAAGATAAAAAAGAAGTCTGGAATAAGAAATATAAAAAATAAATTTATGGTGAAGAGCTGTAAGAAGAATAAGAAAAAATAATTACATTGGAAATGAGAGCAAAAGGCTAAGAGCACTAAAACGCAAATAAATTTAAAAGATGACTGACTAATTTTGTGGCTTGAAATTGCAAATTCTACCTCTTGAGCATGTATTTGGGTAAAGTTTGAGTAAATTCAGTATTTAAAAATCTTGGATTTCTAATTTTTTAAAGAGGTACTTCTAAATACAAAAAGTTGAATTTGCAAATGAATTTCACAAAATTTTATGAAATTTATTTGCTTCAAACAGTATGTTAGACTATATGTATTTATGTCATTGAAAAAGAATTTGTTTTGACTCTTTACTTTGCTAATAATTTGGTTGTATTTATCATGATACTGAGAACATTCTTGAAGTGGATTTCATAATTTTTCTTATATCCGTTGTTTAATTTCAACTATTACCAATGTTATTAAACTGCATGGAGTTCTTTTATATTTTCTTTTCTTCATTATTATATTTATATTTTCGCATCCTAGTTTCTTTATAAAGGTTATAGTCCATTATCAAAATGTAAAATTGTAAGGCCTCCATGTCACTTTTTGATTCTAATATGTGTTCCATTTATTCTGAACGGATTTGCTACATATTCGTGCTTACCACCTGCGTGCTTAAAAGACTATTTTATTAAATGTTTTTTATTCCCTTTTAGTTTTGGCCTATGAGATGTATTTTGCTCTTGAACCTATAACGTAAATATTCTCTAATTTTGCTTACCTATAACTTAAGTTTTATTTTAGGGTATATTTTTTATTTAGACCCCTTTTACTTTAGAGAAAACGTGACTCACACCCCCTATTTCTTAACAAGTGACTCACACCCCTTCTGTAACTCCCCGAACCAAACTCCACACTATAGGTCAAGTCCGGACCCGGTACACGGACAGAGTCTCCTCTGTACCATGGACTATTTGTTAACCTGCAAACAGCAAATATAACCACAAAACAGCAATCCAATAACCTCAACAACTCCCGTCCTCCAATACCATAACATCATCCATTTCATTAAGGCCATTCGAGCCTCAACTTAGCAAAAGCTTAACATACAAGCATGCATGACATAACTACTGAAATTCTAAGTCATAAGACCACTTATCATATCACTCGAGCTTTATCTATTTACTTTTCTTATATATATGTCTAACAACCAGCCTTCATCAAGTCACACAAGCACACAAAGCTAGTTAGAGTACAAGATAGGACTTAAATTATTACAAACCATCTACCAACTACCAACAACACAAAGCTTAAACTTTACATTACAATACAATCTTCCAAAAGCTTAACAAATACATACAAGGCCAAAGCCTCAAAATAGATCATATAAGCAGCAACTTCACATAATCTACACATAGGCATCCAACCTCAGCACACAAGCAATCAAGGCAAAAGATCAGTTTGCACTTCTTCTTCCTCTACCACAACCAGCTGGGGATCTACCTCAGCTTCTCCTAAAATATGTTAAAAGAGGGGTGACCAACACAGTTGCTCAGCAAGGGAGGGGGATATAGTAAATCAGGGTATTTTTGAAAACCATTTCGTGCAATGCATCAACAATACAAATAGCATAAATATTACAATATAACAAGAGAATTGAATAAAACATTAAACACATTTAAAAAGGATACAGTTCATCTTCTTTGTCTTCGATCTCGAACCACGATCCTCGATCTTCAATAGCAAGTGTCGGCAAATCCCCTTATACCACTAATGGGGTACTTCGGATATACTCCGAATCCTTCGACCCATTCTCCTAAGGTAGATTTGTGTGCCCCAACGAGGTGAACCACGCCTCTAGGGTATGGGAGTATGCCTCAGCGAGAGATGGAATTCACACCATGGTAGTTGAGCTATACTGACAGCCCGATACTGTCCGGAGTTTCTCAACACTACCATGTTTGAAAAGTTGCGTAACCCGATATACAATCACGATATAGACAATAACCACACATGAGGGACGACAAAGTTGGCCGCCATCGCAAATAGTTACAATATAAGCTTTTAACATGAAATAATCATATGTGAACAAAGGAAATATATTCTACATAATTCACGAAATGTTAGAACAACTTATCCTAACCACTATTAGCATCAAATAAATCACATATGAGTCAATTACAATCATTTAGCTTCAATTAATCAATTTTTCCCTTTGTCAACCAAGGCCAATTTTACTCCCGTATAAAACTTAAAGCACCAATTCCACAAACCAGTTATCCTACATCTCTAAGGATACTAAAAGATACCTATCTAACCCCTAAAAACCCGATTTTGAAGCAAAATCTTAGGAAGACCCTAAATCACTTTTAACTACAACTACCTTAACCGCTCCTCAATTCAATGCTACTATAGCACCAAAAATGTTTCCATGCCTAGTTGGTACCCAATCTAGCATTCAATTGCACTCGGATTATCGTTTTAAGAAAACCCCCTTTTGAAATTTAGTCAATTTCGCATTTTACTCAAGATTCGAGCAACTAACAGCATTTAATCGTCAATCTATGTTCATTAACATCTAAAATACCTATAGATAGCATAAAATTCACCTCACAAGCAAATTCCAACAAAACCGTAATTTAGCACTATTATCATCTGTTACAAGTTTCAATCATAAATTCTAACCATTCAAGTTGTCAACTAGCTTCAAAAGAGTGCTCTACAAGTTCTAAGAGAAGTATTTCAAGCAACAATAAACAATTACATGGCTATAAATAACAATTGCAAAAATTCAATATGTAACCTAGAATTTCAAATGCATAAAATATGAATCTCCCTCACCTAGATGCTCAATAGAGGCTAGTAGGATGCTTAGGAGAGATGGAAAACCCTTGAAGATTACTTGATTGAGCTCCAAATGGCTAGCTTGAAGAGGATTTCTCCTCTTTTTTCTTCTATGTACCGTCGGGTTTTGGGGTCTTGGGGGGTAGCTTTTGCTTCTTTTTTTCTAAGTATATGTGTATGTATATGTATGTAGGACATAGTTAAGTGGTGGTATATAAGTTATATTATATGTATGTGTTTAAACTTTGAGTCAATTGCTTATATAACTCGGTCAAAGCTAAGCCAAACTCCAATTAAAAGCTAACTAGTTAAAAATCTAATGTTATTTCATAGTTTTACTATTGATACGATGCAAGAAACATTTTTCTAATGCACGTTCCTGACATCCAATGCACAAAATCTCATTTTTCTCATTCCTTTTATAAGTTATGTAACCTAGGAAAAATGTGAAACCGGGCAAATTTAACAGTAAAAAATGCACTGTGAATAGTAACCATGTTTAAAGTAATAAATGCACATTTAGAAGCACAAAAAGACATGCAATAGTTAATTTAAAACATGATAGAAGTCTCGGGCGTCACACCCTCTCCTCTTTAAACTAATTCCGTCCACGCAATTATTACTTGATTCGGTGAATAATTCTGGATATCCGTCCCTCATTTGATCATCTCGCTCCCATGTGGCATCCTCTACTCCATGATGGTCTCATAGAATCTTCACCATCGAAATACTTTTAGTTCCGAGCTCCTGAACCTTTCTATCCACAACTCGAAGATACTTCTCAACGTATGTTAAAGTCTCACTGACTTCCAAAGGTTCCGACTCCAGAATGTAAGAAGGATTTGGTTGATACTTCCTCAATATCGATATATGGAATACATCATGCAACCTGGTAAAACTCGGAGGCAATGCCAATCTGTATGCCAAGGCACCAACCTTCTCAGTAATCTCAAAGGGTCTTGCTTATCTAGGACTGAGCTTACCCCATTTTCCATGCCGAACCAGACCTTTCCGAGGAGAGATTTTCAGAAATACATGATCACCTCCAGCAAACTCCAAGTCACATCGGCGTCTATCCGCATAACTCTTTTGTCAGCTCTGGGCTGTAAGCATTATTTTCTTAATAAGTTGTACATTATCAATCATCTTTATCATCTCAGGCAGAATAGCTGGATCAACAGTTTTCATCTCTCCTACCTCATCCTAATACAACAGGGATCTATATTTATGCCCGTAAAGTGCCTCATATGGTGCCATACCAATGGTAGCCTAGTAACTGTTATTATATGCAAACTCTACCAATGATAAATACCTCTTCAACTCTTACCAAAGTCTAAGATACAGGCTCGCAGCATGTCCTCCAATATCCTAATAGTTCTCTCGGACTGTCCGTCTGTCTATGGGTAATATGCAGTGCTGAAACTTACCTTAGTCCTTAATGCTTTTTGTAATTTCTGTGAGAATTGAGATGTAAATCTAGGGTCTCTGTCTGACATAATACTCGTTGGAGTCCCATGCAGCCTCACAATATTCTCAATGTATAGCTCAGCTAATTTGTCAAGATTGTCTGTTTTCTTCACGACAATGAAATGAAATGTTTTTGTCAATCTATCAACAACAACCCACATAGAATTATTACCCCTCGGCGATCTCGGCAAGTCAGACACAAAATCCATGGTAATATGATCCATTTTCTACTCAAGAATGTCTAATGGTTGCAACAACCCTGCAGGTCTCTGATGTTCAGCTTTAACCTTCTGACAAGTCAAACACTTAGCCACATAATCAGCTATCTCCCTCTTCATATTGTTCCACCATAAATTTTGTTTCAAGTCTCGATACATTTTAGTACTACCGAGGTGGATTGTATACTTTGAGCTATGTGCCTCTGCAAGTATTTCATTATTTAGTATTGTATCACTAGGAATGCAAATTCTGTTTTTGTATCTAAGTATGCCATCATCATGCAACTTGAAATCTGACTCTCCCCCTTTTGACTTTTCTAGGATCTTCAATAGTTTAGGATCATACTGTTGTGCTTCCCTGATTCTAGACAACAATATAGACTGAATTTATAAACTTGCAAATTGAATAACTGTCTCTGAAGCCTCTGGTTTCCACAAACACAATTCATCCATAAACTCTTAGTTCTTTATAATCAAACTGGCTACAGTAGCTTTTCAGCTTAAAGCATCTGCAACAACGTTAGCTTTGCCTGGCAAATAGTTAATAGTGCAGTTATAATCATTCAACAACTCCAACCAACGCCTCTGCCTCATGTTCAGATCTTTCTATGAAAGCAGATATTTTAAGCTTTTATGATTAGTAAAAATTTCAAACTTATTACCCCACGAATAATGTCGCCATTTCTTTAAAGCAAAGACAATGGCAGCAAGCTCAAGATCATGCGTAGGATAATTAAGTTTATAGGGTTTCAATTTTCTCGAGGCATATGCTATCACCTTACCATTTTGCATAAGAACACAGCCTAAACCCTCTTTAAAGGCATCACTATAAATCATGAAGTTATCCGTCCCTTCAGGCAATGCAAGAATACGAGCAGTGGTTAGTCTCTTCTTCAATTCCTAAAAACTGGTCTCACATTTATCATTCCAGTCAAACACTGTCTTCTTCTAAGTAAGATGAGTCAAATGTCCTGCAATCTTTGAAAAATCTTTGACAAATCTCCTGTAATAACCAACTAACCCCAGAAAGCCATGAATCTCTGTAACAGTTTCAGGCATTTTCTATGCCAACATCACCTCTATCTTTGTTGGATCAACAAAAATCCTATCCTGAGAGTTATATACCCCAAGAAAGCAACCTGTCTCAACCAGAACTCACATTTACTAAATTTAGCAAATAACTTATGTTCTTGTAAGGTCTGCAACATAATCCTCAAGTGTTCTTCATGCTCTGCCTCAGACTTCAAATATACCAGTATATCATCAATGAAAATTACAATAAACTGGTCTAAATACAGTCTAAACACTCTTTGCATCATGTCCATAAAAGTAGCAAGGGCATTTGTCAACCCAAATGGCAGCACAACATAATAGCCATACCTAGTTCTAAAGGCAGTCTTAGACATATCTTCAAACCGGATTCTCAGCTGGTAATAGTCCTATTTCAGATCAAATTTGGAATATACTGTAACACCCTAAAGCTAATCAAATAGTTCCTCAATCAAAGGTAATGGATATTTATTCTTTACAGTCACCTGATTGAGACCCCTATAGTCAATACACAAACGTAAAGTGCCATATTTCTTATTTACAAACAACACAAGGGCACCCCAGGTGAAGAACTAGGATGTATAAAACATTTTTCAAGTAAACCTTGCAACTGGACTTTCAGCTCCTGCAATTCAGGGGGAGCCATCCTATATAGGGTTCTAGAAATAGGAGATGTTCCAGGCAACAAGTCAATTACAAACTCTATCTCTCTATCAGGTGGCAACCCAGGCAATTCTTCAGGAAATACTCCCAGAAATTCTTTTACAACAGACATCTCATTCAATTTTAATTTATCCCTAGGCTGATTAATCAAATAAGCTAAATATGTTTCACAACCTTTACCCAGCAATTTAGTTACTTTAATAGAATAAATTATTCGAGTCCCAATGGATTTACGGCTTCCAACAATTTCAATTACTGGTTGATCAGTTATTTCTAATGTTACAATTTTCCTTCTACAATTCAGATAAGCATACTACTTTCCTAACCAATCCACCCCCAAAATGATTTCAAAGTCTCGGAAGGGTAAGATAATCAAATCAACAAGGAATGTATGTCCCTCAATGCAAATATCACATGATTTACATACAGACTCTGTAAAAAATTTTGTGCCCATAGGAGTGCCTACTTCAATCTTATATGGCAATTTATCAACTTTTAAAGCAACAGATTGTGCACACATAGGAGTGATAAAAGAATGTGTGGCCCCAGTATCAATCAAAACTACGACCGGCTGATTATTAATAAGAAATGTACCTTTTACCACTGCGGTCGTCTCAGGGAGCTCCTCTTGGTCTAAAGGAAATACTCGTGCCTGGCCTCGTAGAATTGGAGTTATACTTGGAACTCTAGTCTGGATACTCTGGCTGGACGTCTGACCCGACCCCTGTTTGAACCTGAGGCAATCTTTAACTCTGTGTTGGCTGCTACCACAACCAGTGCACTGGCCCACATTCTTCTAACATTCTGCCTCTGAGTGGCCCTTACGATTACAGTGACTGCACTGCTGGTTTTTCCTTGCAGCAGTGCCTCCCGTAGGGGCTCTGTATGTGGATATAGCTGTACTGCCCTGCTGAGATCTAGCTACAACGGGTCGGGACTGACTCTATGTCTGGCTCTGAATTGGCCTCGTTTGTGACTGAGTCTTGCCTGGCCCCGAATAACTCTGAGTCTGTCTCTGCTGCTGACCTTGACTAGGTAACTGATACTGCCTCTGAAACCCCTGACTCTGAGACTAATACTATCGTTTACTGGCCTGACTAGACTCTGCCAACAAATCTGCCTTACGTTTCTCAAATCTCGCTATTGTCCTAATAGCTGCAGAATAAGTCGTGAACTCCTATGTAGACAGATTGAGCTGAATGTCACCTCTCAAACCCCGAATGAATTTCTGAATTCTCATACTCTAAAGTTGCACTAATGCTGGCACATAACGGGAAAGTCTAGTTAATGTGGCCTCATACTGGTCAACAGTCATGTTTTCCTGCCTCAGAGATATAAACTCCTCCTGATGTCTCTCACGGGCCACCTCTGATATGTACTTATCCTTAAATTTTATCACAAAGTTGGCCCACGTATGTTGCATCACCTCGGTGTCCCATCTCAGTCTCACAATGCACCACCATTCTTCAGCGTCACCCTCAAGTAAGAACACAACATATGAAATCTTCCTATCATCATTGCATTCAAGAGTAGTGGCTATTTTCTAAACTTTGCTCAACCATATCTTAGCCTTCATATCATCTAGTTCTCCAAAGAAGCTGTACGCCCCATGATGCAGGAATTTATCAAGCTGATTATTATTGCCACCCGTGGTACTACTACCCTTGGCCCTGGCTCCCGGATTACCCTGACCAACGCCTGTCTGACCTTGCTGTGTCATCAACTGAGTAATAAAATTAATTGTTGTGGCCATTGAGGCCATAACCTGAGCAATAGTTGGTTCCTACCCCGGTTGATCATTCCCAGCTGGCCCAACATTCTGTCTCGGAACATCTTGTCTCGGAGCCTCATTCGGTTGTCTCCTAGGTCTCCCTCTTCTCATCTCCATACTAGAAGAGACAAGTGTTATAATAGATAAATACACAGCACATAAAGATAACTTATTCACATTCAAGACATTATGCGTGACGCCTGAGAATTTTACAGTACACCTTTTAACTGTTGTATCCACTAATTGCGCATTTTCACTGTGTATTACTTATCATTTTATGTGGTCACTATTTATCATGTTTTTCAACTGTTTATTTACTTCAAATTAGCATTTTCCGTAAATCATATTAATTATTTTAAGAATGAGAAAAATGTGCGATTGGACATTAAACGATAGGAGCATCCGTTAGAAAATGTTTTATTGGGACTAGTGAATAGTGTTAAGTAGTGTAACTTTATATTTTAGTGAACTAGCATTTAATTGCACATTAGGACTCATTTTAAGCTAGCTTGACTCATATTTTGACCAACATACTCACACTAAAATAACATATATAGGCTTATATACTCAACACCACTCACATAACTCATAACATAGCAAAAAGAAAAAAAAACAAGGGGTGAACAGCGCCCAAACCCGACAGCCCTTCTAGTGCAAGAGGAGAATTTTTGGCTCATCAAATCTTCATTTCAAGCCAAGCCAAGCTAGGTGCAAGTGGTTTGGGGTGTTTGTTAGCCTCCTAAGAGCTTCTACGCGCATTGGTGAAGGATTTCATTATTATTTTTGCATTTTAGAAATGTTACCCTTTTCTTGATTTTGCGTATTTGTTATCAAATGCTTATGATATGCTCAAATGTGTTAATATATGTTGTATACAAGTAGTAGATACCATATTTATGCTATTGTTTCATATTTTAAACGGTTGAATTCGTTCGTTGATTGTATAGCATTAATAGTGACGGGATTTCTAGGGTTTTGTAAAAATGAACCTTATAGCTTGATTTAATGATCCAAATAGATGTTTTAGGTGCT
This sequence comes from Ehretia macrophylla, assembly GCA_037974665.1. Lineage (NCBI taxonomy): Eukaryota > Viridiplantae > Streptophyta > Magnoliopsida > Boraginales > Ehretiaceae > Ehretia > Ehretia macrophylla. The sequence goes on along the minus strand of CM075767.1, from coordinate 8,855,401 downwards.
AATGAAGGTAGTGTAATGACTCCGTAAGGTTTAATTGCTTGTAACCTAACAAAACCTTGAATTAGGCGACTTTTTAAAAGGGGTTTCGGGGCTATCACGAATCCGGGTTGAAATGGTCTTCACATTTGGAATTCCTAGGCTATGTAGGTTATAAATAAGCTTTGCTAGCTCTCGATTGGGTCCCGGTTGAGGTACGTGTAGTACAAAGTCATAAGGAAAAAATTGGGGCTTTTGATCATGGTTCGTGGCTCGTGGTTTGTGATCGAAGATAAGAGAATTTTGGAGTGTTGGGGTTAAGTGTATCATATCCTTTGATTTGTGTGGTCATTGGCTATTTATATTGTCTTTTACTTGCTTTTATTGCTTAATTTCTTTACTTGTTGCATTGCACACCTCAGGTAGACATTATCCCTCACTGGGCAATTATGGTTGTTTATACCTCGCTAACATGTTTCAGGAGACGCTGAGGTTGAACCCCAACTTGATTTGGTTGGGGGTGAAGAGTAGGAGGTCCAGACTGATCAGTTACCTTAGTTGCAGTGTCTTACTTGCTTGAGGTGGATTGTGGTGCTTGTTGAGCTGTTAAGACTTTGCTTGTTGTTTATAATGTTATATTTTGGGAGACTTTGAGCTCATGTGTATAATGCTTGGTTGTAAGTTAAATGTAATCTATGATAGGTAACCATGGCATGTAATAACTAATATTCTTACTTTTAGTTTGTTGCATGCTTGTGTGTGTGAATGAAATGAAGTATAGTTGGTTATAACTTCTAAGTATGTTTAATTGCTATCATAGAATGGTATGATAAGCGTCATTTGTAAAGAAGTTAGTATTATGGAATGCATACTTGTATGAACTAAACTGTTGGTACTGCTTAAGGCTCGGATGGTCTTAAAGCTTGGATTTATATTAGAAATGATGTTCTTGTTGTTTGGTGGCTTAAATTGAATGTTTACAGGTTTTCAGAATGTCCACAGTACAGAGGAGACTTTGTCCGTTTGTCGGTCCGGACTTAACCTTTAACGTGGGGTTGGGTCGGGGTGTGACGTTTAGGTGGTTTCAGAGCTATTAGAATGCATAAGACGGGATAGGTTTCTCGGTCTGTGGGTAGAGGTCTATTATGTGATTGTGTGATTGCATGAATCATTGACTCTTTGATTGACTATGTGAAAATTGAAGTGGTAAAGAACATGCTAGCATGGAAATAGAAATGTGAAAAGTCTTTTAAGTGTTATTGTATGAACGTGGAAAGTCTAGAATGTAAAGTATGATTAAGTAACTTATATGTACCTCTTGTATATGAAATATTCATATGATCATATATATGTGACTTTATGTGAACTTATTTAAACTTCTTCTTATGTGCTTTACTTGTAAACTACATATATACCTATTATAACACTTTGCATTCTAGCTACTCGAGATGGGGCCTCGTCAGCAGAATAGAAATCAAAATATTGGAGAAGAAGAGGTTGACTAGCGGACAATTAATGCACAGTTGACCGCCGCTATAGGGCAGATTGTCAAGTATTACAAAGACAGGGGGGAATGTCACCATGGGCAATCCAGTTCAGGGTCAGGCTAGAGCAGAGCGCGGTGGTGGTAACTACCTAGAGAAATTCTTACACCGTGGGCCATCTAGTTTCTTTGGGGAGCCAGATGATATGCAGGCTGAACGGTGGTTGAACAAAGTAGAGAAGATTCTTACAGGCCTCGAGTACTCTGATGTGATGCGGGTTGCATGTGCTGAATTTTTGCTCGAGGGAGATGCCGAGCAGTGTTGGCACACCGTTAAATCTAGGTGGGAGGCGGAGGCAGTACCTCAGACTTGGGATAAGTTTGTTAAAGAATTTCGAGAGAAGTGCATTACAGAAACAATTATTGAAAGACGAGAGCAAGAGTTCATTAATTTGAAACAGGGCAACATAACCGTTGATTAGTATGATGCTGCATTCACTCGCCTATCCCGTTATGTGCCAGCATTAGTACAACCAGAGAGCAAGAGAATCCAGAGATTTGTTATAGGGCTGAGGCCTGATATTTCGTTGAATCTGTCTACTCAAGACTATCCCACATATGCAGCCGCAGTCAAGATAGCCGCCAGGTATGAGAAACGCAATGCAGACCTGTTTGGAGAGCCGAGTCAGCCTAGTAAATGACCGCATCAGACTCAGAGTCAGAGGTTTCAGAGGCAGACTATTTCAGTGGGTCAGGGTCAGCAATCGAGGCAGACTCAGAGTTATACAGGGCCTACTCAAACTCAGGCACGACCAGTACAGAGTCAAAATCAAGGTCAGCCTCGTCCAGCGGCAACACGATCACAGCAAGGTAGTTCAGCTACCTCTTCTTACAGAGCTCTTACGGGAGGCACTGCTGCAAGATGTCACCAGCAGTGCAGCTTCTATCAGCATCAGGGCCACACAGAGGAGATTTACTGGAGGAAGTTGAACAGGTGTACAGGCTGCAGGAGTGACCAGCACAGGGTTAATGATTGCCTAAAATTTAAGAACACCAGGGGTCAGACATCTGGTCAGAGTTCTTATACCAGGGCACTAGCTGCAGCACCAGCACCACGGGGGCAGGCCCGAGTATTTTCTTTGGATGCTGAGGAGCTTCCAGATACAACTGTTGTGGTAGAATGTACTTTTCTTCTTAATGATCAGTCGATTAAAGTTTTAATTGACTCCAGGGCTACTCATTCATTTATTACTCCCACTTGTGCAAAAAATGCTAAATTGAAACATGATAAATTATTGCATGAGATTGTGGTTTATACACCTATGGGTCCGAAGTTTGTTACCAAATCTATTTGTAAAACATGTAATATTTATATTAAGGGTCGTGTATTTCCTACTGATTTAATTATTCTACACTTCAACGACTTTGAAATTATATTGGGGATGGATTGGTTGGGAAGATATTATGCACAGCTTGATTGTAGAAAGAAGATTGTGAAATTAGAAATGCCTGACCAGCCTGTAATTGAAATAGTTGGAAGTAGAAAATCAACTAGAACTCATATAATTTCTTCTATTAAAGTATCAAAATTGTTGAGCAAAGGTTGTGAGGCTTATCTTGCATATTTAATTAACCAACCTGGGGACAAATTGAAATTGAATGATGTGCCTATTGTGAGAGAGTTTTCGGGGGTCTTTCCTAAGGAATTACCTGGTTTACCACCTGATAGAGAGATAAAGTTTATGATTGATTTATTACCGGGGACTACACCTATCTCTAGGACTGCGTATAGAATGGCTCCACCCGAATTGTAGGAATTGAAAGTTCAATTGCAAGGCTTGCTTGAGAAGAGATTCATTCAACCAAGTTCTTCACCTTGGGGTGCACCAGTCTTGTTTGTTAAGAAGAAGGATGGATCTCTTCGCTTATGTATTGACTATTGGGGTCTTAATCAGATGACTATCAAAAACAAATATCCATTGCCTTTAATTGAAGAGTTAGTTGATCAGTTGCAAGGCGCCAAAGTATTTTCTAAATTCGATCTAAGGCAAGGTTATTATCAGTTGCGGATTAAGAAAGATGATGAGCCTAAAACTGCTTTCAGAACTCGTTATAGTCACTATGAGTTTGTTGTTCTGTCGTTTGGTTTAACTAATGCTCTCGCCGCATTCATGGACTTAATGCAGAGGGTATTTCATCCTTATCTGGACCAATTTGTGGTTATCTTTATTGATGATATCCTTGTGTATTCTAAATCTGAGGCGGAGCATGAACAACATCTCAGGATTGTGTTGCAGACTCTTCAAAAACATCAATTGTTTGCAAAGTTCAGCAAATGTGAATTTTGGTTAAAGCAAGTTGCTTTTCTTTGACATATTATCTCGCATGATGGTATTTCTATTGATCCGGCGAAGATTTAGGTTGTATTAACTTGGAAGCGACCTGAAACTGTTACAGAGATCCGTAGTTTTCTTGGCTTAGCAGTGTATTATCGAAGATTTATCAAGGACTTCTCCAAAATTGCCGGGCCAGCTTACTCAGAAGAAAACTGTGTTCGACTGGAATGATAAGTGTGAGGCTAGCTTCCAAAAATTGAAGAAAAGGTTAACCACTGCCCCTATTCTTGTTTTGTCGGAAGGTTCTGATAATATGGTAATCTATAGTGATGCTTCTAAGGAAGGTCTCGGCTGTGTATTGATGCAGAATGGAAAGGTTATTGCATATGTTGTAACGCCCCGATCCCTCACGAGACCGGAGCCCCGTTCCAATACTCGAGGTCACGAAAAATGAGAGAAAATGAATAGAGTCTCCCTTATTTATAAGGCTATTAGTTCACCTGCAAGTAGTAACTTATCCTCAAAAGTATAATTCAACTCCAAGGTACAATCCCATTCACACAAGCATGCAAACTAACTAGGCAATCAAGTAAACCATTGAAGTTATTGCAACTCATCTACCGTTATTAACTTATACAAGAATGCAAGCTTTATGTTATATTATAACATTTTAGACAATAGAAACATACACAAGGTTTCATAATCTCAAAATAAAACACATACAGCCAGAAACTTGCATTTCCTGCACATAGACCAGTACATAGCATCCAACCACAGCTTTTCCTGAAACATGTTAAAATGAGGAATGAGTAACCAAAGTTACTCAGTGAGGGAGGTGATACAGTAAACCAGGGTGTGTTTTCGTGAGATGCAACAAGATAGAAATATTAATAACACAAATAAACAAGTTAATTAGACAAGTACTTAATCACGTATATAAAGGATACAGTTCCACTTGTCTTCCATCACGAGCCATGAGCCAAGATCTTCAAGCAAGTGCCGGCAAACCCCTTACTCCTCCAAAATGGGGTACTCCGGATGTACCCCGATCCTACGACCCTTTCTCCTAAGGTAGGTCCATATGCCCAGCAGGTGAACCATACCTCTGGGGTAATAGTATATACTCAGCGAGAGAAAGGGAATAGGCACCATGGTAGTCGAGGGAGCACGGCAAGCCCGATGTCGCTCGTGTTTCTCGACGCTACCATGTCCGAAAAGGTTGCGCAACCCCGAGACAAGTCCACAAGAATCAAGATTATCATAGAACACACAAGAGAGACAACAAAGTAGGCTATCCTCGCGATTAGTCACATATAATAAGAAAAGACACAAGATAGCAAGTAATTAAAACATATATACTTTATCAATTACCAAATACTATAATCTAGAAACAATAAAATAAGTTAAAATACATAGAAACGATGAAGAATCCCTCACCTAGAATTAAGCCAAGCATGCAAGAAAATAGCTCTGATTCACTTCAAACTTTCTCGAATTAGCTCGAATACGTAGCCCTAGTGTGTTCATATAAGTTTAGCACTTTAGCAATTGACTATAGAAGGTTTAACAACTATCTTCCACATCCAAGAATCTATATCAAATGCTTTATTTCATTGTAACTTAATTAAACACCATAGTTTTGTAACAACATAGAAGCATTTACTAATATATAAAGTTAAGCTAACTACAACTAACCAAAATTATACTTAACATATAACTAAATGCCAACTGTACAAGTGGACTCAACTAACATGCATTGGTTAACATATTTACATTTAATTTACATTCTAATTAATTCGTCAAACATTCAATACAAGTTTACAAGTGCAAAATTAATACTGCAAGCTCAACTAAGATGCTCAGGTTGGGCAACAAGCGCCGATCCTAGCCCGGCAGCAGCCCTTTTTTCATCTTTTATGGGATCATTCCGTAGTGCCTGTTGAAGAATGAGCCGGCCACATTTTCCAATTCCTCTAACAGAAGCTCAACTTAATCAATTCGGTTACCTAGGCTATTGACCTCCAAACTATTTGATTTTTACGTATAATCGTAGCTCTTCGAGTGTAGTTAATTTTAGGTTCAAATGGTGCTCAATTCCGAGTTAAATTCCAAAAGTTATAACCCTTACCGCGCAACCACGCATAGCTGGGCAGAACCAACGATTTTTTGAGCTACATTTTGGAAATGATGTGATCAGAGGGTTAAAACGTTAGAATTAGCCTTAGCCCTAGAAATCAACATTTTCTCTAAACTACCTAATCTAGCTGCCCAACAAATTTCGTTAAGTTTTGAGCACGTTTACCAGGTCAAAAGTGCTTTGAAAGACAAGGGCAGTAAGCTGATCCGAACATAACATTAGCTTATATTATCAAGTAACAATTCATAACTAGGTAATTTGTGTTAGATAAACTTCCTTCAAGAAATTTCACAAATAATAGAGCTACTACACACTAACATCTTCATCCTCAAGACAATACAACAACCAACACACCACCAATTCTAAGTTAGCTAACCTCGACCCTTCAAATTCACACAATTCATACAATAAACAAGTTAACTAGCTAAAACTAAGCTTAGATCATCTTATTTCAACATTTTCCATGTAGCTTAAAGACAACTCAACCATATAAACAAGTTACTTCATAATTAATTCACTTCAACTTGATCAAAAGGTTTCATAAGCTAAGCATCCAATTAGAATACTACATTTTAACCCCAAACATACCCACTATAAAGCATGCTCTAAGAATCATTTCCATATTCCACACTTTACTTACATAAGTTACCTACCACATGCTTTGACAATCTATTTACTTTATGATTTACAAGTCTCCCTGATTATTGATCATTAACATGTATACATTCTCCATTAATTACTTAGCCAAACACCCATTTCAACTTACATGTTCAACAAGTTAACCACTTTGTCTAAACTCAACTCTAGCTAATTACAAGATAATTCAAGTTATCATACTCATTTTCCCAATTTACATTTTATAACTCAATCAATAGACAAATATAACAATTATAGCAAGTATAGCAATTCAAATAGCTACTTATACAATAAGCTTAACTAATTCACATAAGCTTCAATTAGACACTTTTCACATGCTTGGTATTTAGGTCATAAACTTCACACTTATATAACATATAACTCTATCATGATCAATTAGAGCAAATATAACAATATAATAACTACTAATGCAACTAATTCAAGTAATTCACAAGAAATCCAACAAATTTCATTCTAAATGCTTACAAAACAAGCTCTAAACTTCACACAAGATAATGAACCTCAAATCTAACTATACTATATCTCTAATGACACTTTATGGCACCATTTAAGCCCTTGAAATCTCACTTTAAAGTACAATTACCCGAAAAGTCCGAATTTGCCTCTTTATGCATTACATTACAAGTACTCTAATCGGAGCTCAACTAAGCGAAGCGAATACATTTTGTAGCATCTTCTCACTTACTAGACACTAGCTCTAGTGCCCGAACGCACCCGGATTCACTTTCAACCCGAAATCCCTTTGTCAATCTTTGCTATTAAACTCCAAACTGAAAAAGCAAAGTTCAAGATTCCCAAACGAGTTATCATATCCTTTAAACCACACCTTATGGCACCCCAAGGACCCTCGAGTTCACCCGTTAAACCTCATTTACCATTAAATCCCCGATTTCCTTTTTGTGCATTTACACTACAAGTACCAATTTTGGAACCCAAACAAGCGAAACGAAGGCACTTGTAAGGCTTCAATACTTAATAAAGACTAACTATAACATCAAAACGTGTCCGGATTCGAGTTAACCCCGAGATCCCCAATTAAAGTGGCCTATTTTGATCAAAATTTCCAAAATTTTCACATGGCAAGTATAACGAATATTTTTCTCATGCTCAATGACCTAATTAGCAACTACTAGAAGCCTCGAATCGAATTAAATTGTAACTTTTTTTTTCGGAACCCTAGTTTCGACACTATTCATCATCTTCCTCAAGTGATTCATGCTAAAAAACTTGGTTCTAAGCTATACCAATGCATAAGGATGTTCTCTAGCATGTAATAACACTATATCTAGCAAGAATCAAGCAATTTATAGCACAAAAACTCAAAATCTGAAAATATGAAATAATGGCAAGAAACTTTATTTAGCTAAAATGGTGCATCTCCCTCACCTAGAGGCCTTGAGGAGGGTGAGAAGACCTTTGGAGAGGTAGAAAGAGGTGTAGGATGATGATTCTTGAGCTAAATGGAAAAATTTGCTTGCAAAAGTTCTTATCTTTTTTTTTTCTCTTGATCGACGGGTTTGGGGGGGTCTTTGGGGGAGTTTTGTTCTGTTTTTTTTTTTAATGAGCATATGCATGTATGTGTAGTGTATTAAGTATATGTATAGATATAAGTTATTTTTTATGAGTCAAATACTAACAAGGACTTAGCCAAACTACACTAAAATTGTCAATTAAAAGACTAATCAACTAAACTATTATTCACACTAATGTAACACTATTCAACGAAGTACAAATCAATTTTCAAATACATGTTCCCGGCCTCCAAAGTCCAAAACTACAAGTTCCTCATTCCTTTTATAAGTTATACTATCTAGGAAAAATACTAAACCGAACAATTTAGACAGTAAATTTTCTTATGAATAGTGACCATCAAGTAAACATATTTAAACTAGAAATAAAACACATTAAAATGCACAAAAGATATGCTATTGTTATTTATGACTATGATGCAAATTCTCGGGCGTCACATATGCCTCTAGGAAACTGAAACCTTATGAACTTAACTATCTGACGTATGATCTTGAGCTCGCAGCTATTATCCTTGCATTAAAGAAATGGCGTCATTATCTCTGGGGCAACAAGTTTGAAATCTTTACAAATCATAAGAGTCTAAAATATTTGTTTTCACAGAAAGAATTGAACATGAGGCAGAGGCGTTGGCTGGAATTACTTGAGGATTACAATTGTACTATTAATTACCTTCCAGGTAAGGCCAATATTGTTGCTGATGCTTTGAGTCGAAAGGCTATTGTTGCTAGCTTGATTATCAAAATTGGGAATTCATGGAAGAATTATGCTTATAAAAACCCAAAACCTCAAATTATGGTATTCAATTTGCAAGTTTGCAGATTCAATCTCTATTATTGTCCAAGATTAGAGAAGCACAACAGACCGATCCTTATTTGTTGAAAATTTTAGAGAAATCTAAAGAGGAAGAGTCAGATTTCAAATTGCATGATTGTGGCATTCTCAAATTCAAAGGTAGAATTTGTATTCCGAATGAACCAGCCTTGAATAAAGAGATATTTGCTGAGGCTCACAGTTCAAAGTATACTATCCATCCAGGTAGTACAAAGATGTACAGAGATCTAAAACAGAATTTATGGTGGAATAACATGAAGAGAGAAATTGCTGACCATGTTGCTAGATATCTTACATGTCAGAAAGTTAAAGTGGAGCATCAGAAACCTGCAAGGTTATTACAGCCTTTGGCTATTCCAGAGTAGAAATGGGACCACATTACTATGGATTTCGTGTCCAACTTGCCGAGGTCTTCGAAGGTAATGATTCCATTTGGGTAGTCGTGGACAGATTGACTAAGACTTCTTATTTCATTCCCACAAAGAAAACTGATTCTTTTGACAAGCTATCTGAGTTATATGTTGAGAATATTGTCAGACTTCATGGGATTCCAAGGAATATTGTGTCAGATAGAGATCCCAAGTTCACATCTCAGTTATGGCAAAAGATCCAGAAAGCTTTGGGTACAACTTTGAGCTTCAGTACTTCTTATCACCATCAAACGGATGGTTAATCTGAGAGAACTATTCTAATCCTCGAAGATATGTTGCGAGCTTGTATTATGGACTTCGATAAGAGTTGGGAGAAATATTTTCCGCTCGCAGAGTTCGCCTATAACAATAGTTATCAAGCTACTATTGGTATGGCACCGTATGAGGCACTTTATGGGCGTAAATATAGATCCCCTCTTTATTGGGATGAGGTTGGTGAGATGAAAATTGTTGACCTTACTTTGTTGCCTGAGATGAACAGAATGATTGATAATGTGCAGCTTATTAAAAAGAGCATGCTTATAGCACAGAGTCAGCAAAAGAGCTATGCAGATAGACGTCGACGTGATTTGAAATTTGTCATGGGTGATCGGGTATTCCTAAAAATCTCTTCTCGTAAAGGTTTGATTCGGCACGAAAAAGGGGGTAAGCTCAGCCCGAGATATATGAGACAGTTTGAAATAACTGAAACAGTCGGTGCATTGGCCTACAAATTAGCTTTACCTCCTAGCTTGGACAGAATTCATGATGTCTTCCATGTGTCTATGCTTCCGAAGTATCAGCCGGATCCTTCTCATATTCTTGAACCAGATCCTCTAGAGATCAGTGAGACTTTGACTTATATAGAGAAACCTATTCAGGTTGTAGACCAGAAGGTTCAGGAGTTGAGAACTAAAAGCATTCCGATGGTTAAGATTCTGTGGGATCATCACGGGTTAGAGGATGGCACATGGGAGAGAGAGGATCAGATGAGAGATCACAATCCAGAGTTATTTGCCGAATCATGTAAGAATTACGTGGACGCAATTAGTTTAAGGGGGAGAGGGTGTGATGCCCGAGAATTTCACAGTACATCTTTTAACTGTTGCATCCACCAATTGCGCATTTTCATTGTGCATTACTTGTCATTTTATGTGGTCACTATTCATCATGTTTTTCAACTGTTTATTTATTTCGAATTAACATTTTTCCTAAATCATATTAATTATTTTAAAAATGAGAAAAATGTGCGATTGGACATAAAGCGATAGAAGAATCCATTAGAAAATGTTTTATTAGGACTAGTGAATAGTATTAAGTAGTGTAACTTTATATTTTAGTGAACTAGCATTTAATTGCACATTAGGACTCATTTTAAGCTAGCTTGACTCATATTTTGACCAACACACTCACACTAAAATAACATATATAGGCTTATATACTCAACACCACTCACATAACTCATAACATAGCAAAAAGAAAAAAAAAAGGGTGAACAGTGCCCAAACCCGACAGCCCTTCTAGTACAAGAAGAGAATTTTTGGCTCATCAAATCTTCATTTCAAGCCAAGCCAAGCTAGGTGTAAATGGTTTAGGGTGTTTGCTAGCCTCCTAAGAGCTTCTACGTGCATTGGTGAGGGATTTCATGGTTATTTTTGCATTTTAGAAATGTTACCCTTTTCTTGATTTTGTGTATTTGCTATCAAATGCTTATGTTATGCTCAAATGTGTTAATATATGTTGTATACAAGTAGTAGATACCACATTTATGCTATTGTTTCGTATTTTAAACGGTTGAATTCGTTCGTTGATTGTATAGCATGAATAATGATGGGATTTCTAGGGTTTTGTGAAAATGAACCTTATAGCTTGATTTAATGATCCAAATAGATGTTTAGGTGCTAATGAAGGTAGTATAATAACTCCGTAAGGTTTAATTGCTCGTAACCTAACAAAACCTTGAATTAGGCGACTTTTTAAAAGGGGTTTCGGGGCTATCACAAATCTGGGTTGAAATGGCTTTCACATTTGGTATTCCTAGGCTATGTAGGTTCTAAATAAGCTTTGCTAGCTCTCGATTGGGTCCCGGTTGAGGTACGTGTAGTACAAAGTCATAAGGGAAAATTGGGGCTTTTGTGCTAAACGCGGGTAATTGGATAACTTCGAGGGTCCTAAGGGTGCCTAATGAGTTGATTAAAAGTATGGAATAGGCCACCTACTAATTTAGAACAATAGCATAAGTTTGGAAGGAAAACGGTTTGAGTTACAAAGGGGTTAAAGTAGGAATTTGATTATCTCATGCTTCTATAATCTTGTAACTGTTCCTTGGGTGGTTAAACGTGTTTTTAAGACATTCTTGAGCTTTTGGTAAAGTTCTATGTGAATTATATTATTGTCCCTTTGTAATCCTTTAATTGTTTATTTGCTAATGCTTCTAGTCTAATTTTTTTGAGGGCAACCTACTTTGTTGTACCTCCTATGTGTTATTGCTTTCATTATTGATATTGTATTGCCATTGATGAGTACATTGCATAATGGTTGTACAACCATAGTGTCAGGGGCGGATGTATTGAATATCGATTGGGCGGCAGCGGGCTTGCCAGTGGATATTCAATCTCCGTGCCCTAGTCCCTCACTCGCCTGGTCCAGAGATTTCCAGAGGGTGTTGGGTCGTAGGTTTATCAGGGTACATTCGGAGTACACCCACTGGAGTGATTGGGGTTATGCCAACACATTGATCGTGGTTCATGGCTCGTGGTTCATGATCGAAGATAAGAGAATTCTAGAGTGTTTGTGGTTAAGTGTATCGTATCATTTGATTTGTGTGGTCATTGGCTATTTCAATTGTCTTTTGCTTGCTTTTATTGCTTAATTGTTTTACCTGTTGCATTGCACACCCCGGGTAGACTTTATCCCTCACTGGGCAATTGTGGTTGCTCATACCTCGCTAACATGTTTCAAGAGACGCTGAGGTTGAACCCCAGCTTGATTTGGTTGAGGGTGAAGAATAGGAGGTCCAGACTGATCAATTACCTTAGTTGAAGTGTCTTACTTGCTTGAGGTGGATTGTGGTGCTTGTTGAGCTGTTAAGACTTTGCTTGTTGTTTATAATGTTATATTTTGGGAGACTTTGAACTCATGTGTATAATGCTTGGTTGTAAGTTAAATGTAATGTATGATAGGTAACCATGGCATGTAATAACTAATATTCTTACTTTTAGTCTGTTGCATGCTTGTATGTGTGAATGAAAGGAAGTATAGTTGGCTATAACTTCTAAGTATGTTTAATTGCTATCATAAAATGGTATGATAAGCGTCTTTTGTAAAGAAGTTAGTATTATGGAATGCATGCTTGTGTGAACTAAACTGTTGGTACTGCTTAAGGCTCGGATGGTCTTAAAGCTTGGATTTATATTAGAAATTATGTTCTTGTTGTTTGGTGGCTTAAATTGAATGTTTACAGGTTTTCAGAATGTCTACGGTACAGAGAAGACTCTATCTGTTTGTCGGTTCGGACTTAACCTTTAGCGTGGGGTTGGGTTGGGGCGTGACATCATGTGCACATAAGGTAACATATAAATCACCTCACATGCATCATACCTTAAACCATTCATATTCACACAACATCATGCAATAGACACTTCTTATACTTAGTTTCATGCTAGCATATTCTTACTTAAATAGTCATTCACTTGGACAATCAAACAATCACACAATTATACAATTCAACTTTCACATAAGGTCCTCTACCCCACAAACTGAGGAACCTATCCCAGCTCATGCATTCAATTAGCTCTGATACCACATAAATATAATACCCCGAACCCAACCCCACACTATAGGTCAAGTCCAGACCCATTACACGGACATAGTCACCTCTGTACCATGGACTATTCGTTAACCTGCAAACAACAAATATAACCACAAAACAGCAATCCAATAACCTCAACAACTCCCGTCCTCCAATACCATAACATCATCCATTTCATTAAGGCCATCTGAGCCTCAACTTAGCAAAAGTTTCACATACAAGCATACATGGCATAACTACTGAAATTCTAAGTCATAAGACCATTATCATATCACTCTGACTTTATCTATTAACTTTTCTTATATATATGTCTAACAACCAGCCTTCATCAAGTCACACAAGCACACAAAGCTAGTTAGAGTACAAGATAGGACTTAAGTTATTACAAACCATCTACCAACTACCAACAACACAAAGCTTAAACTTTACATTACAATACAATCTTCCCAAAGCTGAACAAATACATATAAGGCCAAAGCCTCAAAATAGATCATATAAGCAACAACTTCACATAATCTACAAATAGGCATCCAACCTCAGCACACAAGCAATCAAGGCAAAGGATCAATCTGCACTTCTTCTTCCTCTACCACAACCAGCTGGGGATTTACCACAGACTCCCCTGAAACATGTTAAAAGAGGAGTGAGCAACATAGTTGCTCAGCGAGGTAGGGGGATACAGTAAAATAGGGTGTTTTCGAAAACCATTTCGTGCAATGCATCAACAATACAAATAGCTCAAATAGTACAATATAACAAGAGAATTGAATAAAACATTAAACACATTTAAAAAGGATACGATTCATCTTCTTTGTCTTCGATCTCGAACCATGATCCTCAATCTTCGATAACAAGTGCCGACAAATCCCCTTATACCACCAATGGGGTACTCCAGATGTACACCGAATCCTAAGACCCATTCCCCTGAGGTAGATCCGTGTGCCCCAATGAGGTGAACCACGCCTCTGGGATATGGGAGTATGCCCTAGTGAGAGAGGGAATCGACACCATGGTAGACGAGCTATACCGACAACCCGATGCTGCCCGGAGTTTCTCGACACTACTATGTCCGAAAGGTTGCGCAACCCGATCTACAATCACAATATAGACAATAACCACAGATGATGGACGACAAAGGAGACCGCCCTTGCAAATAGTTACAATATAAGCTTTTAACATGAAATAAACATATGTGAAGAAAGGAGAAATATTCTACATAATTCTGAAATGTTAGAACAACTTATCCTAACCACTATTAATATCAAATAAATCACGTAGGAATCAATTACAAGCATTTACCTTCAACTATTCACTTTTCCCCTTTGTCAACCAAGGCCAATTTTACTCTCATACGAAATTTAAAGCACCAATTCCACAAACCAACTATCCTACATCTCTAATGACACTAAAAGATACCTATCTAAGCTTCTAAAGCCCACTTTTGAAACAAAAGCTCGGGAAGGCCCCAAGTTACTTTTAACTACAACTACCCTAACCGCTCCTCAATTCAATGCTACGATAGCACCAAAAGTGTTTCCATGCCTAGTAGGTACCCAATCTAGCATTCAATTGCACCCGAATTATTGTTTTACGAAAACCCCCTTGTCAATTTCGCATTTTAGTCAAGATTCGAGCAAATTAACCACATTTAATCGTCAATCTATGTTCATTAACATCTAAAGTACCTATAGATAGCATAAAATCCACCTCACAAGCAAATTCTAACAAAACCCTAATTTAGTACTATTCATCATCTCCTACAAGTTTCAATCATAAATTCTAACCATTCAAGTTGTCAACTAGCTTCAAAAGTGTGCTCTACAAGTTCCAAGAGAAGTATTTCAAGCAACAATAAGCAATTACATGGCTATAAATAACAATTGTAAAATTAAATATGTAACCTAGAATTTCAAATGCATAAAATTTGAATCTCCTTCACCTAGATGCTCAATAGAGGCTAGTAGGATGCTTAGGAGAGATGAAAAACCCTTGAAGATTACTTGATTGAGCTCCAAATGGCTAGCTTGAAGAGGATTTCTCCTCTTTTTCTCCTATGTGCCGTCGGGTTTTGGGGTCTTGGGGGGTGGTTTTTGCTTCTTTTTTTCTAAGTATGTGTGTATGTATATGTATGTAGGATATAGTTAAGTGGTAGTATATAAGTTATATTATATGTATGTGTTTAAACTTTAAGTCGATTGCTTATATAACTTGGTCAAAGCTAAGCCAAACTCCAATTAAAAGCTAACTAGTTAAAAATCTAATGTTATTCCATAGTTTTACTATTCATACGATGCAAGAAACATTTTCCTAATGCGCGTTCCCGACATCCAATGCACAAAATCTCATTTTTTCTCATTCCTTCTATAAGTTATGTAACCTAAGAAAAATGCAAAACTGGGCAAATTTAACAGTAAAAAAATGCACTGTGAATAGTAACCATGTTTAAAGTAATAAATACACATTTAGAAGCACAAAGAGACATGAAACAGTTAATTTAAAACATAATAGAATTCTCAGGCGTCACACCTTCAGTTAAAAGTCAGTTAAATCTTTCATTAAATATCTATAAAATTCTATTTTTGACCTTATAACGCTTATCACCAAAACTCCCACTTCAGCACCAACAGAAGCCTCTGCATGACACATACCATCTGTAAGTGCCTGTGAACACCCCAAGCAGGAGGGAAGCCTGGGTATACCCCAACTATCACACAAGCCTGCGAACATGCACGTGCCCCACTTGACAAACAAATGCAATAGATCTCACACTACAAAAACTCGCACACCTGTACAATCCACACACAAGCCTATCACAATCATCCACACCAGACAAAATCACATATACATAGAAGCGACACAATCACACCATTCAATACCTATACACTATTGCAAGCAAGAAGACATACCTATGCACAAGCAGACCCACAAAGGCCTAATTTAGTTAAGTAATCCAGCAAGTTTTCCTATTCGATCATTATTTCGCAATTGTTAACCAAGAAAAATCATTCGTAGTAAAGGCCAGATACATTTGGAACAGAAAAACCCGTGCTCGAAATTGTTTTATTTTTTAGCTCAAGTTTTGTTTGATATTTACTAAATGTATAGTCATTGTTGTTGTACAAAGAAATAGATTTTTCTTCATTGTAGATATGTATTATAGTATAATATGTATGTAAGAGGGATAGAGGAGAATTAAACAGAAGAGACGAAGGGAAAAGAAAGAGATGAAATATAGAGAGGGAGCAAAATGATAAGAGAGAGAAAGAAAATGATAAGAGAAGGGAAGGGAAAGAGTGAAGAAATGATGAGAGAGAGAATAGAGAAAAAGGATGGGATAGAGAAAGTCTGGCTATTATTTACACGTTTTGGAATATTAGAGAAATATATTTTTATCTTTTGTTAATAATAATTTGCAAATGACATAATTAATCTTTAACTTGATAGAAAATTTAACCCTTTCTTAACAAAAGGGGTGTAAGTCACTCTTTTTGATAAATAGGGGTCTAAGTCATATTTTCTCTAAACTTGAGGGGGTCTAGATAAAAAAATGGAACTCTTGAGCTCCGCTTATACAAACTATTGGTCAAGAAGCTTTGGGTTGAAATTCTTTTTTATCTATCCCTTTATTGTATTTCTATCCTCTTCAACAATCTATTCGGAATCTAATTTATTTGTACTTATATCATTCTATGCTTAATTACACATTATACCTTATCTTTATTGGAGTCATTTGTATCTAGTGCACCTGATTACATGGGATATGTACACATACCTATTCCTACCAAAATTATTGCCCAAGTTCCTTGCTCTTATGGCACTCTTGTGTTCATTGGATATTTGAGTCCTTCTGCACATAGAATATAATATTTTTTGTAATCGTTAGTTTAGGCTTGTTAGCACTATACTTGAATATGTACTTTACCACGTGTTAGAATTTGTGAATGAGAAATTTGCGATAAAGTTGAAAGGTCAACTTTGGAAAAATAATGGTAAAATGGAAATTTCCCATGTCAAGAAGAAATAAAGCTAAGCTTTATTTTTAAATTGTTACCATTAATTTAATTGAATTAATTTTCATTGTAATGACCAGAATGATGGGGTCATTACTTGCATTTTCTCGTACGTTGGACATTGTGAACGTTGAGCACTTGTACAGCCTTGTCAACGGTTTACTATGAATTCTAATCACTCCTGCATTGTAATGACTTTCTTGGTCTGTCTTTATAGGCATTCTTATTGGCTTTGAATTAGTTTTATGTCAGCATTCATTTACAGCCTTTTGATCTTGCTCCTCTTCTTATATATATAGTGTCGTAGGCCTTGCACAAGTTACGTAGAAAAAAGAAAAAAGCATAGCATATTACACAAGTTTTGCATTCAGAGAGAGTTTGCACTGCCTTTTTTGTCAGCTTTCGTGTTTTGGAGTACTACCTACACGAAAGGTCAATCGTTGTATCTTGGGAGGTTTTCGCAATAAGGAGACGTTAGCACTTTTACGTAGCGATAAAAACCTTAAGGAAATCAAGCCAAGCTCGAGCCTCGATTTCATTCGATTTGGTATTATGTTTCTATTTCACTTATTCTTATTTGCATCCTAGTTTGATCAAGTTTTATTATCTTGTAATTTATTTTTCCTCATAAGTTCATATTGAAATTAAAATAATAACAGTATTATTGTTATTAAAGCTATTGATATTTTGTCCTTTATGCATGCACAATAGTTAAATAATAAAAATTCAGTTTCCGTCTCCTACCATTCTCGAATCTGACTTCTAACACCACGATCAATAAAAATATTGCTTCATTTTTCCATATTATAGTTTACATGGTAACAGAGAAGGTTATCAATAACCTGATAATCCGTCAAGCCCTACAATGGGCGGTAATACAACTTCGAGCCAAGGTGTCTCAACGGCTGGCAATGCTACAACCACAGGGGACGTCAATTCCCCCTATTACCTTCAACCTTCAGATCAACCAGGAGTGGTTTTCGTGGTAAGTCCTCTAGATAATAATGGAGAAAACTACTTTAGTTGGAGGAGAAACATGATGAATGCCCTTGATTCGAAAGCCAAGACCGGATTTGTAGATGGTTCAATAAGCAAACTGGATGTCAATTCCCGAGATTTGCCATCAAGGACTAAGTGCAATGCAATGGTGCATTCTTGGCTTGTCAACTCTGTAGCCAAGGAACTCCAAAATAGCATTGCATATGCGGAGACTGCAAGCGAATTTTGGAAGGATTTGGAAGAACGAGTTTCCCAAGAAAACTCAGCCAGAGTGTACAAGCTGCGACGTGCCATCGTCCTTCTTCAACAAGAAAAGGTACCTGTTTCTAGATATTATGGCAAGCTACGACGCTTGTGGGGTGAATTACAGGCGGCTAGTCCAGTACCCATTTGTTCATGTGGTTGTCGCTGCGGTGCTATTTAGAAAATGCAAACGATTCGGGAAAACGAGAAAGTTTACGAATTTCTCATGGGGTTGGACAACACTTTTAATAACATTCGCACACATGTATTAAGCATGGAATCAACACCTACTCTCGGAAAAGCGTATGCCTTGGCAGCACAAGAAGAAAAGCAAAAAAGTGACATTGCATCAAGGTCAGTAAACAGCGAAACAGTAGCGACATCTCCGTGGTCAAATGTCCGGCACGACGATGCATGCACATGGAAAAGAAAGTAATAATGCAAAGAAGCCAAGCTGTGATTATTGCAAGAAAATAGGCCATACTAAAGATCGTTGCTATGAGCTTATTGGGTATCCAAAAGGTTGGCGAAAGAAAGGGAAGTGCCTTGGGTCATCGAGTCAGGGGCTACTAATCACTTCACATGTACGCTAGAAATATTGATTAATAGCACATCCAATCCAAAAGTTCTACAGTTTGCATTCTAGATGGTAGGACAGTTCATTTCCATAATGTAGGAGATATAGTATTGGGCGAAAATTTTAAACTAAGTCGAGTGATGGGCATTCCTGAGTTCAATTGCAATTTATTGTCCGTACATAAATTAACAAGGGAATTAAATTGCTCACTAACATTTTGTTCGGACTTTTGTGTGATACAGGATTTAACCATGAGGAAGCTGATTGGAATGGGTAGAGTGAAAGATGGTCTGTATTATCTTGAACCTGGGAGAGAAAAGGAGGCAATAACAGCAAATAAACAACAAGATGGCATACTTTGGCATCGGCGACTTGGGCACTTATCACTGGATCGACTATCTTATATTTTTAGTTCTTTATTATCTAGACCCCAAAAGAATTTCATTTGCGATGTTTGTTGTAAAGTAAAACAAACAAAATTACCATTTTTGACAAGAAGCAATAAAATTACTTAGACTTTCGAACTTCTACATTGTAAAAATGGGGTCCGTACAAGACACCCTCACACACTCAAGCTCGCTATTTCCTTACTCTGGTTGATGATTATAGCGGAGTAAAATAGGTTCACCTTATGCGACTCAAGTCAGAAACGAGTCATTTACTGATACACTTTTTTAATTGGGTCAAGACAAAATTTAATACGAGGGTAAAATGCTTGAGAATTGACAATGGATTGGAATTTTCAAATCAAGATTTGCTTACATATTATCACATAAATGGTATAGAACACAAAATAACTTGTGTCTACATACTACAACAAAATGATGTGGTAGAACGCAAGCACCGATACATCTTAGAAGTAGCCAGAGCTCTACAATTTCAAGCTAATCTGCCTATTACCTTTTGGGGAGAATGTGCTCTTTTTACAACCCACTTAATCAAATAAAACACCCTATGAAGTGCTATATAGGACAACCCCAACTTATGACCATCTCCTCAAATTTGGATGTCTATGCTATGCCCACGTGCCTTTGAAATCACGTGACAAATTTGCAGCACGATCATGTAAAGAGGTTTTTATTGGATATGCAGTGGGTATCAAGGGATATCGCGTGTTTGATATTGAGACGAAGAAAATATGTGTCAAGGGATGTTACATTTTATGAAGAGTGTTTTCCTTTTCTTCAATATATATTTACACAAGGTGGCACCAAGATTCAGTTAGATGTTGCTATTAATTATTCAAATGAATATCATGGTCAGCAAGCATTAGTTGGCCCAGCTTCATTTACATTCAATGACACATATGAAACACTGAATGGCAAGACAAATGACGAAGCATCAACTCAATCTATTTAGTTGAATCATCTTAAAATCCAATGGGTTAATGCTCATTTGGCCCAAGTGAAACTATGACTCAAGAATTATTAACTAGCCCAATTATGTGATCCAAGATAAGGCCCATATTCTAGAGATTTCAAGAATAAAAATCTAGAGATTATTATCTAGGATAATTCAAGAAAAATCTAGAAAAGTAAGATTCTAGATTTTTCCACCGGAATATCTAGTTTACTTTTAAGAAAAATCTAGAATATTTATACAAAAATCTTGTATCTAGAATTCTCTATGAAAGGCTATAAATATGAGCTCCTCCACCATTTGTACCTAAGCCAAAAATCAATAACAATCATTTTCTTTCAAACCCAAGCTCCTCTCCAAATTCTCTAATCAATCATCCATTCTTCAAAGCCAATTCTATCAACTACTACAATCTCCTCCCTCCAAAACCAACAAGTGGTATCAGAGCTTGGTTGGGTCTCCAACTGGGCGAATACAAGCTTTCGCTAAACACAAAAATTCAAGTCCTCCTACAACCTTAAACCTATAGTATGGCCACACTACTAAACAACAACCAAATTCCAATCCCTGTCTTTTCAGGGGAAAACTATAACTATTGGGTCATCAAGATGAAGACATACTTCTTGTCCCAAGGCCTATGGGATATCATTGATAAGGGATACACTATCCCTGAAAATATATCTACCCTGTCTCCAACAGAGAAAGAAAAATTAAACAAGGAGACGGAGAAGGATAGTTTGGCTCTCTACACATTACAGATGGCTATGGCGAACTCACTATTTCCAAGGATCAGTGGTGCTACAACAGCCAAGGATGCTTGGGATACTCTAAAGGAAGAATATCAAGGAAATGACAAGCTACATAATATCAAACTTCAAACTCTAAGAAGAGAGTTAGAGAATATGAAGATGAAAGATTCTGAGACCGTTAAAGATTACTACTCTCGACTAAGAGAAGTAGTTAATCAATTGAGAGCCTATGGTGAAGATATTGCTGACAAAAGAGTAGTAGAAAAAATACTTATTACTCTTCCTGTCCTGCTAAATATGATCCCATTGTAACTACTACAGAAGAAACTAAAGATATAGCTAAGATATCAGTGACAGAGTTAGTAGGCTCTCTTGAAGCTTATGAGAAACGACTGAGTATGCGTGAAAATGATTCCATGGAAAACGAATTTCAGTCTAAACTCAACATAAGGTATTGGCATTCTAGAAATAGGGGGAGAAGATTTGGAGCAAATTCTAGAAATAGAAACAATGGTAGAAATAATAATGAGCAAAGAAATGGAAAATATCTACCAAGTGGTATATGCAAAAAGACCAACCATCCAGAAAAGGAATGTTGGTACCGTGATAAACCACAATGTAAAAGTTGTGGGAGATTTGGGCACTAGGAGAAAGATTGTCGTTCCAAACAAAAATATCAGGCTAATTTCTCTGAAGAAAAGGAGAATGGCGATTGTTTGTTCTACGCATGTCACGCTGCATCAGAAGTGAAGAACGAGACTTGATTCCTAGATAGCGGCTGCAGCAATCACATGACTGGTGACGAGAAGATCTCTCAAGACATTGCCAGATCAGTAAAATCTCAAGTCAAGCTTAGAAATGAAGAACTGGTGGAAGTCGAAGGCAAAGGTACAATTGCAGTCAACACCAAGAAATGTACGCAATTCATCCACGATGTACTGCTAGTTCCTAAACTTGACACTAATCTCTTGAGCGTGGGTCAAATGATGGAGAAATGATATGCTCTACTCTTCAAATGAGACTCATGCACAATGTATGATAACAAAAATAAAAATCTAGAAATAGCTGTAGTAAAAATGCAGCAACAAAGGATCTTTCCTATCCGCTGGCAGTACGTAGAAGCAGCTCTAAAAGCTCAAGAAAACCAATCATGGATATGGCACTGGAGGTTCGGGCATTTCAACTTCCAGGGATTGAAGATCCTCCATCAGAAGAAT
This sequence comes from Ehretia macrophylla, assembly GCA_037974665.1. Taxonomy (NCBI): domain Eukaryota; kingdom Viridiplantae; phylum Streptophyta; class Magnoliopsida; order Boraginales; family Ehretiaceae; genus Ehretia; species Ehretia macrophylla. The sequence continues at coordinate 8,833,076 of CM075767.1, read as the reverse complement.
ATGATTAAAGATCTTCCAGCCATCCAGTTGCAGGATGATGCGTGCGAGAGATGCTTGGAAGGCAAACAACATCGGAAGCCATTCCCTTCAGGCAAAGCATGGGGAGCCAAACAAATCCTCGAGCTAGTACATACAGATGTATGCGGACCAATGAAGACTCCAACCTTTGAGAAAAACAGGTACTTCATCCTCTTCATTGATGACTATACAAGAATGCCATGGGTTTACTTTATGAAAGAAAGGTCAAAAGTCTTCAATATCTTCAAAAAATTCAAGAATCTGGTCGAGAACCAAAGTGGTTGGCGAATCAAAGTTCTAAGGAGTGATAGAGGAAAAGAATATACCTCTAAGGAGTTCAACAAATTCTGTGAAGATGAAGGGGTCGTACATCAGCTGACTGTTGGCTATGCTCCAGAGCAGAATGGCGTGTCAGAAAGGAAGAACATGACAGTGATGGAGATGGCAAGGACAATGCTAGCAGAAAAAGGCATGCCAATAGAGTTCTGGGCAGAAGCCGTATACACTGCAGTCTATCTACTCAACAGATGCCCCATAAAGGCAGTTCAAAATAAAACTCTAATTGAAGCATGGAGTGGACGGAAGCCGTCAGTGCAATATCTAAGAGTTTTCATAAGCATTTACTACGTGCATATTCCGAAAGAGAAAAGACATAAACTAGAGGAGAAGACAGAGAAAGGCATATTCCTCGGCTACAGCTCTCAATCTAAAGGATATCGAATTTACAGCCTCAAAACCAAAAAGCTAATCGTTAGTCGCGACATTGAGTTCGATGAAAATGCAACATGGAACTGGGAGGAAGAAAAAGTTGAAAAGAAAAATATCATGGTACCAAGACTACAAAGCTCAAATGAAGTTCGCGAAGAATAAGAAGCAGAAGGATTACAAACTCCACAAACAGCTTCACAACCATCAAGCCCGAGGACACCATCATCATCATCCTCAAGTGAAGAAGATTCATCTCCAGACTCACCACCAAGAAAAATAAGACCACTCAGAGAGATCTACGAGACATGCAATTTTGTGATGATGGAGCCAAAATGCTTTGAAGTTGCCATCAAACAAAAAGAATGGGTAAAAGCTATGGAGGAAGAAATCAAGATGATCGAGAAGAATGAAACATGGGAGTTGGTGGATCTGCCAAGCAACAAAGAAGTCATCGGAGTTAAGTGGGTCTACAAGACAAAGCTTAACCTAGATGGCTCAATTCAAAAGCATAAAGCAAGACTGGTCGCTAAAGGTTATTCGCAACTACCAGGAGTCGACTACAACGAGACCTTTGCTCCAGTCGCTCGCTTGGACACTATAAGGGCTTTTATTGTACTAGCAGCCCAAAAGAAATGGAAGATCTATCAACTAGATGTCAAGTCAGCCTTCCTCAACAGCTACCTTGAAGAAGAAATATACGTAGAGCAATCTCAAGGGTTCGTGGCAAAAGGACAAGAAGACAAAGTTCTGAGACTAAAAAAGGCGCTCTATGGATTAAAACAAGCTCCACGAGCATGGTATAGTCGAATCGACAACTACTTCATTAGTCAAGGATTCCGAAGAAGTGAAAGTGAGCCAACACTCTACATCAAGATCCAAGGTAATGACAATAAACTCATTGTTTCTCTATACGTCGATGATCTTATCTACACAGGAAACAATGAAGAAATAATCAAGGAGTTCAAAGAAGATATGATGAAGACTTTTAAGATGACTGGCCTTGGGTTGATGCACTTTTTTCTCGGCATTGAGGTAAGTCAAGAAGAAAAATGAATATTTATCTCACAAAGGAAGTACACAGAGACTATTGAAAAAGTTCAAGATGCATGGTTGCAAGTCTGTCGCTACTCCTCTAGTCACTAATGAAAAGCTAACCAAAGAAGATGGCACACCAAAGGCTGACACTTCAGCATACAGAAGCCTCATTGGAAGTCTACTATATCTCACTGCTACAAGACCAGACATCATGTATGCCACCAGTCTACTATCAAGATTCATGCAATACCCAAGTCAAGTCCACTATGAAGCTGGAAAGAGAATTCTACGATATCTTCAAGGAATAAAAGACTATGGGATCTGGTACGAGCCGAAGACTGACTCAAGGTTGATTGGCTATACTGACAGTGACTGGGCCGGATCAATAGATGACATGAAGAGTACCTCAGGCTATACATTTTCACTCAGCTCTGGAATATTCTTATGGGCATCAAAGAAACAAGACTCAGTGGCACAGTTATCAGCAGAGGCAGAGTATATAGCAGTAGTATTAACTGCAAGTCAAGCCATATGGCTAAGACGCATACTAGAAGATATAGGTGAGCAACAAGAAAGATCAACAAATATCTACTATGATAACAAGTATGCGATAGCAATGGCGAAGAATCCTGTTTACCATAGCAGAACAAAACACATTGCTATCAAGTACCATTTTTTACGGGAATCAACAAATGAAGGACTAATTGAACTCAAGTACATCAAGACAGAGGAGCAAGTTGCAGATATTTTCACGATGGCGCTTCCACGGCCAAAGTTCGAGATACTAAGAGGAATGCTTGGAGTTACACAAATGAGCATTAAGAAGGAGTGTTAAAATCCAATAGATTAATGCTCATTTGGCCCAAGTGAAACTATGACTCAAGAATTATTAACTAGCCCAATTATGTGATCCAAGCTAAGGACCATATTCTAGAGATTTCAAGAATAAAAGACTAGAGATTATTATCTAGGATAATTCAAGAAAAATCTAGAAAAGTAGGATCCTAGATTTTTCCACTAGAATATCTAGTTGACTTTTAGGAAAAATCTAGAATACTTTATAGAAAAATCTTGTATCTAGAATTCTCCATGGAGGGCTATAAATATGAGCTCCTCCACCATTTTTACCGAAGCCAAAAATCAATAACAATCATTTTCTTTCAAAGCCAAACTCTTCTCCAAATTCTCTAATCAATCCTCCATTCTTCAAAGCCAATTCTATCAACTACTACAATCTCCTCCCTCCAAAACCAACAAATCAAGTGCTCCTGATGGGTTTGGAAATTCTTCACGTGAGCACATCAATAGTTGTCTTGATCGCGAAAAATGTTTGCGAAAATTTTGAGCAGACTTGCGGGATACGAATTTGCCTTGCGAGCATCTCTCCAACCATCTCTCTCACCCCCTCTATCGGCATACTCAACAATACATCCTCTTCACACTTGTCTCTCTTATTCTAAATTTAGCTAGTCTCACAATGCATTTATATGGGCCATCACCACCAATGATGAGCCACAATCATTTTATCAGGCTGTACGCCATGCTCATTGGAGAGAGGCCATCAAGAAGGAAATTGAGGTACTTGAAGCAATTCAGACTTGGACTCTCGAAGACCTTCTTTCAGGAAAATATGCCATCAACTCCTAGTGGGTCTTTTAGATCAAGTATAAACTGGATAGAAGTATCGAGTGATATAAAGCTTGGGTAGTTACAAAGGGATTTACACAAGTGGCAGGGGAAGACTTTTATGAGACTTTTGCACCTGTGGCAAAACTTGTTACAGTTCATTGCCTCTAGGTTACCAAAATACAAAATTGGGAACTCCACCAGCTTTACAACAATAATGCATTCTTCCATGGTGATGTAGAAGATGAAGTTTACATGAAATTGCCCTAAGGGTTTAACCGCAAAGGGGAGCATCGAGTTTATCATCTACGAAAGTCTTTGTATGGTCTTCGACAAGCCTCCTGCAATTGGAATAAAAAATTCACATCTTCTCTTTTAGAGCTTGGCTTTCATTAGTCGTAGATTGACTATTCACTATTCACATATTCAGGAGTTAATTTTTTCGTTGCAGTTCTTATTTACGTGGATGATATAATAGTGTCAGACAATGATCACTTGAGTATTGTCAGCCTCAAACAACATTTGGATCGTACATTTCTCATCAAGGATCTTGAAAAGTTGAAGTATTTTCTTAGTCTTTGAGCTTGCTCAGTCCCCAACAGATATCTCAATTATCCAGAGAAAGTATGCACTCGATATTCTAGTAGAAAGTGGTCTTCTAGGTGCACGTCCTAGTTATTCTTTGATGGAGCATCAACACAAGCTTTCTACTGACTTGGGTGAGCCTTGTAGTATCCCTGGTCAATATTGACGCCTAGTTGGATGATTTCTTTATCTCACTATTACCCAGCTGGACATTTGTTATGTCGTCCATATCCTTAGTCAATTTATGCAGGATCCACACCAATCACACCTTGATGCTGCATTTTGTGTATTGCGATACATCAAAAGCAACCCAGGACAAGGACTTCTCTTGCCTTCAACTAGCTCACTACATTTACAAACATACTGTGATGCAGATTAGGCAGGATTTAAAACTAATTATATTGTGTTCCTCAGTGACTTTCCTATCTCCTGGCGTTCTAAGAAGCATAGTATAGTGTTTCGATCGCCTGCCAAAGCAGAGTATAGAAGCATGGCCACTATTACTAGTGAAGTTATTTGGCTTCGTCGATTGCTTGAAGATCTCCACGTGCCCTATCCTACTTCTGTTCCTTTTTTCTATGACAACCAAACTGCTCTTCACATTTATGCTAATCCTGTCTTTCACGAGTGAACAAAACACATAAAAATTGATTGTCAGTTTATTCGAAACCACATTCAGTCCAAGCTATTAGCTCCTCAGGCAATTTTCACATATCATTAGTTAGCAGATATATTTGCAAAAACATTGGGCACTGATCAGTTTCATTGCATATTGCGCAAGTTGGGCATTTCATCTTTACATGCGCCAACTTGAGTAGGAGTATTGGAGTCATTCATATTTAGTGCACCCGATTATATGGGACATGTGTGTACTGCACCTACCATAATTATTGCCTAAGTTCCTTGCTCTCGTGGAACTCTCGTGTCCATTGGATCACTAATACATTTTAGGCCTATCGCAACACTTAAATTGAAAAAATTTAAAAACCTTTGCCACATATATCTTTTGTCAATGATTTTTTAAGCGTCACCTAAAGTTAAGACTTTTCGCAATGGTTAAGAACTGTTTTAACATATAATGTTTTAATTTTTAAAACAAATTAACAAATTAGAAATTAATTACAATAGTTATTTTCTTAAACGAAAACATTACTTATTACTTTGATATCAAATGTTATTTCATTTCACTTCACATGTTTTTTTTTTTTTTTTGGCTAATTTAGCAAACATCTCTATTAAGCTCAACAAACTTTTACAAAAATACATGGGTCTAACATGGCACCAAACAACAATCAATCATGCTCAAGTTGGTCGCCATCTAAGTTTTAAAAGTTACATATAATAATGTTAGCAAGGTTACTTCGATGAATATGAACGTTTTTGACTCTATGTTTTACAACAAAACATATCTTCTAAAAAACTTGATCTTCATCAATGGAGACATTGTCATGAAACCTTCTATTTATTTCACTCCAAATATGGTAAATCATGGAAGTGCTTATGAACAATGTTAAATATTAATGGAAATGGTTAAAGTGTATATGTGTGTATGAAATGGTATGGTGGCCTACTTTGTCACCTACCAAATGTGTTATTAAAGTGCTTATTGATTACTAAAGTGTTATTGCTTATTTAAATGTTAGAGGGGCAACCTACCTTGTTGTCCCATCACTTAAAGTGCATTGAAAGAATGTTTTAATGATTGATTGTGTGTTATCGAGAGGTTGCAACATTTTATCGAGGCACGGTAGTGTGTGTCTCCATTGGGCGGCAGCGGGCTTGAAAATGGTTGATTATATGACCTTCGTGATCTATTCATTCACTCACATGGTCGGTGAAGGCCATGGGGTGTTGGGTTGTAGGATTTCGGGGTACATTTGGAGTACACCCACCGGCATTATAAGGGATTATTTGTTAGAGATATACCCTAATGTTATTTAGTTAGATGACCTATATAGGGCATTTTGATATAAATCTAAATGGCATGTTTATTGTATGTTCATATTCTCTGTTCAATTATCTGAATGTGTCCTAAATATTTTTCAGAGAAGAAATATATTCTTAAAGTGTTGAGAATTCAATGGCATGTTTCTTCGATGTGATAAACATTCAAAAACATTTATAATCCTTATATTATTCGACCAGGACTAGAACACTGGATGGCAGTGAAGCATATCCTTAAGTACTTACGAAGGACTAAGGACCTTGCATTGATTTATGGAGGAGGAGAACTCCAGATAGATAGGTACACAGACTCAGATTTTTAATCTGATACGGATGATAGAAAGTCTACATCTAGATTTGTGTTTGTTTGTAATGGAGGAGCACTAAGTTGGAAAAGTTCCAAGCAGCCAGTTATTGCAGACTCCATCACAGAAGCCGAGTACATTGTTGCATCTGATGCAGCAAAGGAAGCTGTTTGGATGAGGAAGTTCTTGTTAGAGCTAGAAGTGGTTCCTTCCATCGAGTTGCCGATACCGCTGTATTGCAACAACAATGGAGCTATTGCCAAGCTAAGGAACCTAGATCTCATCAAAAATCCAAACACATTGAAATGTATTTCCATGTCATTCGAGAGATAGTTGTTCGAAAAGATATAAGTATGGAGAAAGTTCCTACATTAGAAAATGTAGCTGACCCACTCACTAAGCCCATGAATCAATCGCAGTTAGAACGTCATCTTGATAAGATGGGAATGCGATACCTTGTAGATATGCGCTGAAGGCTATTTTCTATAGCATTAGTACAAGTGGGAGATTGTTATAGATATACCATAATGCTATATAGTTAGATGACCTATATAGGGCATTTTGATGTAAATCTAAATGGCATGTTTATTGGATGTTCATATTCTCTGTTCAATTATATGAATGTGTTCTAAATGTTTTTCGGAGAAGAAATATATTCTTAAAGTGTTGAGAATTCAATGGCATGTTTCTTCGACATGATAAACATTCAAAAGCATTCATAGTTATTAGATTATTCGACTAGGACTAGAATAATCAAGTACAGAATACATATGTAGTTACCTTTGATTAACATAGAGATGTTAATAATAAATGGTAGTGTTGTGGTGAACCCATCCCACATTGGTTGGTTACGAGTCTGGGCTACTGAATATATAAAGATATCTCGTATATTGGTGCACGACCGTTTTCCTGACAGTGGCTGGGAGGCGATAAAACCGTGAGGGATATGGGCCCCAAAGCAGACAATTCGTGCATAGTACACTTTCGGGCCCACTCGCCATGGCCTCGTGCTCGTTTGGACCATTAAAGCCAGGGAGTATTGCAGGCGTGTGAGTGTTGGTTTCGGGGCATTACAAAATGGTATCAGAGCGGGCCAACCTTTGTATCAGTGACCCGCGAGGGCGCTGGGTCTCCTTAGTGGGGGCAGATGTGGTGAACCCATCCTACATCAGTTGGTTATGAGTCTGGGCCACTGAATATATAGAGATATCTCGTATATTCGTGCACGGCCATTTTTCTGGCAGTAGCTAGGAGGTGACAAAACTGTGAGGGGTATGGGCCCTAGAGAGGATAATTCGTGCATAGTGCGCTTCCCGGCCCACTCGCCATGGCCTCGTGCTCGCTTGGACCGTTAAGGCCAGGAAATATTCCATGCGTGGGAGTGTTGGTTTCGGGGCATTACAAGTGTTGAGCTACAACGGTATAGGGATGCGATTAATTTACATATTAATGATCGTTGGAGGAACGGATCATTGAATATGACCGGAATGACAAACTACATGAATTTGGATTAGTAGTTTGTCATTCGTTGCAAATTGTGCAAATTAATCCTTTGACTTGAGAAATTGCGGCTACCGGCTATATCAGGGGCTAAAGCTTGCGTTTGGACAATGCTCGCCTTCTTTGAGGGTGAGATACGGCCTCTTGCAGTTTAGTCCTGTGATATAGAGACCGACAGGTAAATGTCAAGATAGGATTTGTTAATCTCCGACAGTGAGGTGATGTCCTATACGATCTAGTATCGATTGTCTGAAATGAGAAATCATCGGCCGGGGTAGTTGAACGATGGAAATGTGTTTTTCCATAGATGTCATCTCTCATTCCACCGAATTAGATCTATGCATAGAATCGTTTAGTAGACTTAATCATTTCATGGTCCCCACAACGATCGGGACATTTTAACAGAAAGATCGGACTGCACATTAATTTGCGACTGTAAATAGGTTCGTTGGAATTGGACTTCATTAATGTATATATTGTCATGATACGTTTGTTGCTAGCGCGTAACTCATGAACATAATGGTATTCCGAAAAATGGCGGAGACATTTTCAGAATCGATCATTTATCGATATACGGTCATGAACTTAGAAAGTCACACACTTAGGGTATCATGGATAAAACATTTTTTGAGCTTGGTATTGAGTTGGAAACACGTTAAAGTGTTAACGGTGTTATTTTGGCCATTAACGATTAAGTGGGCCAAAATCATAATTTTTGAAAGTTTTGGGGCCAAAATGTAAATACTGAAAATTATTGGGGCAAGAGTGCAAATAGATTGAAGGGTTAATCTTGAATTAATTATTCTAAAGAGGTTTAGAATTAATTACTGTTTGTCTTTACTAAAAGACAAACAACAAAAGAGAAAACACAAAATGACAAAAGACAACTTGCACTAAAAGACAAAAGACAAATTACATGCAAAATTTGTCCAAAATGCCCTCCCATGGCCGGCCATATGTAGGATTAGGACACTTGGCTTCTTGATTTGCTTAGATTATGACACTTGGCATTAGATGAACATGTTCATGCATCTATAAATAGAAGACAAGTTCTTCATTCCTTTTTTCTACCTCTTGGTCGAAACTCTCATCTTTTTTGAAGCAAAAAGTTCTCTATTGGTTATTTCGGCCAAGGCTAGTTGAGATAGGATATATTTTGTTTTTAATTCACAACTCATACATACCTAAGCTCTTGGACTTAACGAAGCTAGCACTACAATTAGTTAGTTGTCCTTTGCTTTTGGATACTCGTGGACCGACTAAGACCTTTGCAGTTGTGGAGGAGATTTGTCCGAGTCAGGATCTTCCATTCAAGAGTCTATATCTGAGTTCTCCACGAGAGGTATTTCATTTTAAATACATATGTATATAGTTGTATATACTTTTATGTATTTTCTTTTCATGTGCTAGTTACGGATTTACTTTTGAGATTTTGTAAATACAACTTGCTTACATGCAAATTTTAATTGTTATTATTTCTACTGCGCTTGCATGTTTTTGTTATTTACATATCTTGAGATGATCCCGTTGTGCTCCCGCTTTTGAAGCTGACGCCCTATTGTGCCTTCATTATGAAGCTGATGCCTTATGTACTTTCATTATTGACATCGCAAACGCATTAGAGCAAAGGAAACATGAGTGATAAGGTAGAATGGAAACTGTATCATTTTCTTTTGTGGCTATATAGCTTTAATGTAACTTGATTAAGTGCTTACATGTTTTCTCATAATGTCTAATGCCTATATATTTCTTGTTTTTGTCTAAAGCTTACTTATTGCATTACATGTTTCATGTTATCCTTGCATCATGAAAGGTTTTCCAAAGCTTCCTGTGTCACTACTTAAATGTTTCATTGTTAAATGCTTTTACATGATACCATAGTTGTCGAGTCGTGAATCGTATCGTGAATCGAAATGTCATTTTTTTGAATCGTGATTCAAATCGAATTGTGAATCGTACCGATTCGGTCACAAATTTGAAACTAGTTGATATTTGACATATTATGTTTTTATTAACAGTTTTTAGTTGAGATTCTTTATTTGAATTAATATTAATATATGTTATTGTTACTTTTTTAGATTGTTCACTACTTCACTTGTTCCTAGTAGCCCAAACAATTTCTGCATCACAATATCACACTATTTTTTTTGGTCGGAACAATATCACATTTCACAAGTGCCCAAACTAGTGCTCAAAAGCTGTTGTAAACACAAGTGGTCCAATCAGTTACGAGTTTTGTGTCCTATTTTTTTACTAAAGTGGGCTTATTTTGTTATTTGCTTTGAAATATTTTGGGCTTTTTAAAAATAAAAAAAATAAAAAAAAATTGACCCGAATCGCAAACGATTCAGTGAATCGTTCGATTCACTAACGATTCACACGATTCGGTACCGATTCACTTGCGATTCACGTCGATTCACAATTCTCCTATTCGATTCGTATCATTTTTTTAGTGAATCGTACGATTCTGATTACAATGCATGATACCACTATTTATGCCATTGCTATTGTTGGTTTACTAATAATATTTTCTAATGGTTTTCAAAAGGTTTTCCTACACCCCCCTCACTGAGCTTTATAGCTCACCCTTTCTTTTTATAAATATTTTCAGGAGAAAGCTTGAGTTGCAGGTTGCGGTGTTATCGGGAATGCTTGAGAGGGTACTAGAGAGATCTCTTGGATCGTGTAGATAGCTTCAATTATGTCATCCTTTGTAATAGAGGATTATTATAGAGATGAACTCTTTGGTATTATAGAGTTGATATGAAGGTTTGTTATAATGAATTATTGAATGTAATTGAGAAGATGTAATGACTCTGATGTATTATTTTTTGGATATTAGTGATCAGACTTTTGTAGTGTGCCTCAGCGAACTTAGGAGAAGTGATTTTCTTAAACCCGTGACATCACGATCCCGTTAAAGTTTTGTGAATTTGCAAATATTCTATGTTATCAGAGACTGTATTTGAAGGGATCGTGACAGTGTAATTGAAAAAAAGCTTCAAATTCGCATCTAGGTTTCACAATTGAAGTACGATTTATAAATTTTAGCTTCACAAACCCTGGAAATTGCATATTTAGGGATCAAATTGTTGTACTGATCTGTATCAATACCTTCCTTTAAACCAATTTTTATATGCATCTTAGCTTTTATGTGATATTTAAGCCATTTTTTGTATTTTTTTTTTGTTCATTAAGTATTAATTTTTTGGATTTGATTGGACTAGGTGAGGAGTGAGATGGATTCGCCTCCGGTGGAAAGGAATGGAGGAGAATCAATGGCCAGCGACATAGAAAGAGTTGTTCCGACATCGTTTTTAACAAAAACGTATCAACTTGTTGACGATAAAGCATCGACGATTTGATCTCCTGGAATAAAGATTGATCTAGCTTCATCATATAGAATTCTACGGAATTTACTAGATTTTGCTTCGTAAGTACTTTAAGCACAACGATTGTTCAAGCTTTGTTTGTCAACTTAATACTTATGTAAGTGTATAGATATATGTATCTTCAAGCTTGTTATAGAGATGTTATTATTTTTTTTTTTCAAATCGGATTGAAAAGTTTCGATTTTTGTTGAAGTCATAGGTTTCAGAAAGGTAGTGCCTGATCGATGGGAATTTTCAATGACGCATTTTACAGGTAGAAAAGTTCATATAATAAGGGAGAAACCCCCCAACCCCCCATACGCCTTCTTCCTCTTTATGCTTTCTGATAAGAGAATTCATAGTGTATAATTGGAGATAGAACGATTTTCCGGTTCAAGTAGGAAATTGTATTTTGAGGTCAATCAATGAACCTATTTTCTTTGCTTTGTAGGATTACTATTTACAGGCATCGCATCAATGACATTGTTGATATAGTCAATAATCAAGCATTACGGCTTCTTGTACAAGGTCATTCATAAGTCATTCACCCTCTCTAACCTCAATGCTACATTTCTGGTTGTGAATTTTTCTGTTTGGCTTTCATTATACATCCTACTATATGTTATCTCATTTCATAATTTGAAAATAATATGCTGCATCATGTTGTCATTTTTCAAGAGCATATACTGCCTACTTGATGGGTCTAATACATTAATGTCAAAAGTGAGATGTGGCTGATGGATTCCATCTTTAACATAGGAAAGGTATACGGGTAGATGACAATTTTCAATTTTTTTTTGGTTCATAGCAATGAACACATTCTGATCAAGCAAGCAAATCTTGTTTTGTAGTAAAAGATGACTACCTTTGCAGGAGTCCTCTTTTTAATATCCTAACAATTAATATTACTTTCATATTTAATATTGTTAGCCTAAGGGTGTTAATCTCATATTTCGATAATAACTAAATCTTAAACCAATGCTTACCTATTCACTAATTATGCTTGTATAAGTTTTATATCTTTAAGATTAGTCATAGAATGGGAGATGAGCGTACATGAAGAAATGCAACTCTAGTCAAGATTGAAGTACGAGGAAGGCTCAAAGATAGAGAGGGAGTTATAAGAGGAGACGTGGCGACATAAGGGGTACCGACAAATAATATGTCGAATGACTTTAAATTGCTTGATAAAGCTCAAAACGTTTCTTCCATTTGAAAAAGCTTTTTGAAGTTAATTTGCAAAAAAATATTTTCTTGTGTCTAAAATGATATTTTTGAAAAACTTGTCCAAAGAAATATTGAGCATGTTTTTAGCACTCAAAAAGAATTTTGAAAAGTGTTCAAGGGTATTGCTTAGCTTGCAAAAACAGGGCAAGCCAGATGAACAATGTTGGGTGAGTAACTCGATTGACTTTACTCAACCGACCTTTCCAGTGGCTACTCAAGCAATACCGGTCGAGTAAGTCGGGCGAGTTACTCAACCGACTACTCAATCGACTTTTGTAAAAAAAGAGCTGTTGGAAATGTAACAACCCCAACCTGACCCTTCACAAGATTAGGTCAGAATCTACGTTCATTATTGTTGCGGTCTCATGTATATAACTTTTTGCAATATTAAGAGAAGTAAAGTATAGAGATCTTTAATAATAATTAGCTATTAAACAGTAAATCTGGTACAAAGGGTGTTACAAAAGTTACAACACCCTTTGAGACATGGAAACTACCCTGCTATTTTACAAATTAGGGTTTCAATAATAACTACCCTCTTTTACTCGAGAGTACCTCAAGCCCTTCAACTTGGACCACACAGCATAATATGTTAGGAAAAAAACTTTGAGCATGTAGTCAACCAACTTCGGCACATAATAGCAACTTTTATTTCAAGCTAAATTGCACAGGACTCTAGAAGTGGCTCCTACGGGCTCAAGAGGTAGCTCCCACCACTTCCGGTTGTAGCACTTTGTCCCGCATAGCACTTAGTTCCTACCGTTGAGGTGGCCGGCGTCGAATCATGATCATAACTTCTTATCTCTCCTAATAGGGTACTCCGGATTGTACTCGAAATATACGATCCAACTCTCCGAGGGTGGAATGCCAAGTGAGATAGGGAATAAGACCACGATAGACACGGGAACACCGGCAAGTCCTATGCCGCCCAACGTTCGTGCAAGCTATCGTGCCTGAGGTTGCAACCCCCAATTCAATAGCACACAAGCATGCACAAGTAATCACGTAACACACAATATCAATAACATTTTGAGAGAATGACAAAGTAGGTCGTCTCTCGAGCATATTTGATGATATTTGCAATTTATGATCATGAAATTCAATAAATAAATAAGTGGGAACAATGAAAGAGGTTGTCCCTGGACATATATTTAACCATAGTTGTCGAATCGTGAATCGTATCGTGAATCGAAATGTCATTTTTTTGAATCGTGAATCGAATCGAATCGTGAATCGTACCGATTCAGTCACAAATTTGAAACTAATTGATATTTGACATATTATGTTTCTATTAACAGTTTTTAGTTGAGATTCTTTATTTGAATTAATATTAATATATGTTTTTGTTAATTTTCTAGATTGTTCACTACTTCACTTGTTCCTAGTATCCCAAACAATTTCTGCATCACAATATCACACTATTTTTTTTGGTCGGAACAATATCACATTTCACAAGTGTCCAAACTAGTGCTCAAAAGCTGTTGTAAACACAAGTGGTCCAATCAGTTACGAGTTTTGTGTCCCATTTTTTTACTAAAGTGGGTTTATTTTGTTAGCTACTTTGAAATATTTTGGGCTTAAAAAAAAAAAAAAAAATGACCCGAATCGCCAACGATTCAGTGAATCGTACGATTCACACGATTCGGTACCGATTCACTCGCGATTCACGTCGATTCACGATTCTCCTATCCAATTCGTATCATTTTTTTAGTAAATCGTATCTAATCGTACGATTCGAATCGCGAATCGTACGATTCTGATTACAGTGATTTTAACAATCATTTAGTAAACACTATTTCAGTTGATAATAAATAACCAATAGTAAAAGTAGATAACTATAAATTAACTCATTGTTGTCACTTAAATATTTAGATAACTTTATTTCAGTTGATAACTAATAGGAAAAGTAAGTATCTAGATGCTGCAGCTTAGGTCTAAATAAGAATCACGCTTCCCGGTAGTTCAGTAAACTTAACTAGTTTAGCAAATTGAAATTTTGTTTAAATGTGCTCTGGACATCTTCAAAGAAGGTTAAGTATTCATTTAGGGTATTTTAACTAGTTCTTAGGATCTTAAGCTAACAATCTGATTTATGTAATAGCCAAATTTCTTAGTGGCATTCCTCTTCACTTAGTCCTAGTTTAAAATAAGTCTCCTTAGATAACAACAATTAATTTAATTCTTATACTAGATTCCTAGTTAAACTTACTAAACTTTGTAATAACTATTACTTTCAAGTTCAATTTAAAATCATTCAGGCCTACAGTACCGATTACCTAGGTCATGAAGGACCATATATACGGATGATGAACTAAAACTCCTAAGCATATACTTTAAGTAGTCTACATGCTATTTAAGCAAATCTTCTTGCTAGCATGACCGAAGCAAAACTAATATACACAAAATAATTAACTAAGTGTTCAGGCCTTTCTTCAAGAGATTCCCCATACAAAATAACTTGTCAATCATGCATGCGCAATAGAACGACTATCTCACCTTGCTGTTCATGGTCACCACGATTTGTGAAATATATGTACACTAGGTTTTTCTTTTGCTTACATGGTCGGTCTCCTCTTTCATAATAATCTTCCATAAGTAAATTTTGATATAACCAATTATACACAGAATATTCACGTAACCATGATGATCAAGCTATCTTATTCAATCATATTCACATAGTAAATTTAAATAATCGTACATGCTAATTATCAGAACCACCTTACGTAACCTTATTTTGAACACTACGCACACATACACAATACAATTATATGTGTTTTTGAAAGACAATTTGTAAAGACCCGTACTCCTGAGTATTAATATATTAATCTATTTGGCGTACGTATTTCTTATATTAAGAATTAGGTTAAATTTAGAAAACATATCAAACTAGGCATTCGTTTCAATTAAAGAGGAAAGAATTACTTGGTAGGTGCATTTGGATAGTTTGGATGTTAAAAAGTTAGAAATATTAAAGTTCGTATTTTACTTGTCATTTGAATTAAATAACCTATTGATCAATTATTTACATTACGGGAAATTCTAGGAAAATAATATAGCTTATAATAATTACAAGAGAACATATGGATAATATGAAGTTATAGATAATAAAACTAGGATAATCAATTTAAGCCTGTAGACTTATAAGAAAATATTGTTATGGCTTATAAAGTAAAAAGATAACATATCAAGTTATTTGCTTTAACACTTAGAAATATACTTAGGGTTGTTACCGTAGTTAAAAAATTAAGTTAATCTACTTGGTTTGCTCTATTAGTTAATTGTCTTAGCTGGATATAGAAGTTTACAGGGAAATGATCTGGAGACCAGATGACAACTATATGGCAATCCTAAAAGAAAGAAAATTAGTTTAGTAAGTACAAATGGAATAATTAAGGACACTAGGGTTTATTAGGTTTGATACTGAATGACTTCAAATATAAATTGGTTAGAAAGTATTCTGTCAAATAATAAGTATAGAAATTTAAAACATAAGTTATAGTAAATTTAGTATGTTAATCTTCTATTTGGATTAAACACCTTGTATAGTATTTAAGCATGATTGGTTTTGCCCTATTGGTTGACTAGACTATAAAAAAATTACAAAGAACTGACACAAAACTATATAGTAATTTTAGTGTCTGGAATAAAAGAGATGAGAGCTGAGTAGAATAGACGATCTGAAAATATTTAGAATTATTAGATAACTTAATTGGAAATGCTAATTCACTAGAATGAAATAATAGTGTAAGGTATGATTTATTCGTAAGATTCGTTAAGATATCTACTAGCTGGTACATTACGGATTTTCCTAAATACATTCATTATCATTAGCGTCTTAGAAGAAAATTAGTGTATTGACTAAATAGTTTGAAGTTCTTTGAACCAATTAGTACTTAAAGTCATAGTACGTAACATGTAAATATAGGTTGTATAGTAATTAATGGCACCTTACTTAGGTTCAATTAAATTTATCATTCGATTTTATTTGAGTTAACTGATAAGTTGGGAAACTAGTGTTGGCCTACGTAAACTAATAATTGGTATAATTGTAGATAAATTAATTACAATATTTAACCTATAATATAATATGTGTAATTTTAACACATAAATTTTCGCCGCCCAGTTAGCATAAATCCATTATCAAATTAAATATCATCATTGCTCTAACTAGCCTGCTGATTCACTATTATCACCGACCATTACATGCAAACAAATTAGCAGGCAAAGTTAAGCATTTCGCTGTCAACATGCATGTGTGTTTGACAAAAAAAAAAATGCATGTATAAATGTTATTAGCTTATGCCACCGTGCCGCCTAAATTACTCCATCAGTTATCATCACCACCTCATCATCGGATATTCATGTGTTGCATGAGGGACACGACTTTAGGTAGACCATCATAGCTGCTCATTAATCAACTACAATAGACTGCCTTAACTGTCGAAATTTGATCATGAATCAGCGCTTCATCGTGTACAGGCAGGCTGCTCTTGCGAGTTGCGACATTGCTGTCCATTTTTGTAGGCCTGCATGAAACATTGTATTAATTGGTAGAACACGCAGCAGCTTAGAATTAATCACCACAATCATTGCCTACAAATAGAACATCCTTGTTGTCAAGAGCATAAAGGAACTAAGCTTTGAATAAGCGGGTAGCTTGCGCTTACATTGTATTAATTGGTAGAACACGCAGCAGCTTAGAATTAATCACCACAATCATTGCCTACAAATAGAACATCCTTGTTGTAAAGAGCATAAAGGAACTAAGCTTTGAATCAGCGGGTAGCTTTCAGCGCTATCACTACGCGAGGAACTTAGGAAGAATTATCACACTACCACATTTTTCATTTTATGCAACACTTGAAAACCGTTGTATAAAAGCTAAAAACCGTCAACATTGACTTTATGCAACAATTTTCTTACCGTTAAATCCACTCTCGTTGTTTATTCTCTACTATAACGGTTTTTTACAAAAAAATAGTAACGGTTAGAAAACCATTGCGATTGAAACTTTTAGCAATGGTTTTTTTAAAAGCTACATAATAAGTGTTTTCATATTTGCAACGGTTTAAAAAGTAAGAGTAACAGTTTTTAATACTTTTGGTAACGATTTTAGTTAGTTACTACAATGGTTTTGATGAAGTCTAGCAACGGTTTTAATATCTTTTGTGATAGTTTTTGTCATTTATTGCGACAGTTTTAAAGAGTATTAGCAACGGTTTTTATAAGTACTTGTAATGGTTTTAATACTTTTTATGATAGTTTTTATCATTTATTGCAACGATTTTAGTACTTTTTGTGACCATTTTTATCATTTATTGCAACGATTTTAAAAGATATTAGCAACAGTTGTAATTCTTTTCGCAACTATTATTATGAGCATTTGCAACGGCTTTCATGAGCACTAGCAACGGTTTTAGCACTTCTTGTAACACTTTTTGTTAGTTGTTGCAATGGTTTGAAGAGTAATAGCAACATTTTTACTATTGTTTTGTGATAGTTTTCATCACTCATTGCAACGGGTTTGAAAGATAATGGTAACACTTTTTAATACATCCAGTGCTAGTTTTTGCCAATTTTTGCAATAGTTTTCAAAAGTATAAGCAACAATGTATTTTAATTAAAACAAATTGTAACTAATACATTTGAGTTCCCACTATACTACTAATAATGACTATAATTGGAAATGGAACAAGTTTCTCAAGCTAAATGCCAAAATAAAAGAAACAATAAAGAGATATGATATGGCAGCAACACCAAAACCACACTTTTGCTTAATATCTCATTCCTCTTCCATATCCTCATAAGTATTGTTATCTAGGTTTGAAGTTTGTCCCCGCATAAATAAACATGAAAAAATTATAAATATAGTCAACAACTAATGAAAGAAAGAAAAGAACGCATGAATATAGTAGGGATAGTCAACAATATGAAAATTAGTAGTTAAGAGGTATACAAGTTCACGATCATATTCAACTCGAAAAACACATTAAAGCTTCTTAAAAAAGAGATTGCATATTATCACTCAACAATAACACTATTTGTGCATTTTGTCCATAAACTTGCAGCTTTTACCCTTGTTTTGCCCAAAATATTCAGAAGATTTATCTAACCAAATTGCATGCCTAGAGGAAACCATATCTATCATAAATAAGTGAGTATAATTCTTGTACATAGTGCTTCAGAGTTCAAACCAAATATAGAAATGAAAACTTTCTCTACAAGCCTTCAAAATCAGTGCTTCACAATCATAGTCAAACTCATATCTGTCTGTAATATTTGGAATGGCTAATCAACATGATTCAATCAGTCGACCTCTATTAAACTCCCAAAAAGACAAACACTTCTAACAAGAACAAGATTTCCATAATGATGCCAAAGGAGATTAAGAGATGTACAGATAACAAACAACTAACATACAAGAGATGAATGTAGTATTTTTTTTTTTTTTCGTAAACTTGGACAAGCATACGAAAACAAATAGTGGACACTAACCTGAGATTCGGTTTCAACGTTTTTATCCGATGTCCCCCATTGAAGATACTTTATTCAAGTCCAATACTCAACCAACAAACTCAAAACTCTTATTGCTAGTTTGGACACATTACTAGTTACTCAAAAGCAAACATAATAGGTGTAGCTCAATATCTAAGGAAGGACAATGCTTATTCTTCATAATGGAGCATCAACTGTCAACAGGCCAAAAGAATAAACATAATAAAGCTTGTTGAAGCAATACACACTACCGGCATTAAGATAGCCAATTGCTTTTTTTACCCCATTTTGTTATGATAGTTTCAGCTTTACATTAAGTCAAAATAGTAGATTTACATATTCGGTGGGCTATCTTATTCTAATACACAACAAATTTTACTTAGCTATAAAGCCAGTCGTATCAACTACATACTAACATGTGTAAGCGAACCTAGATCTCGTTATCTGATGCCAAATAATCGACCGTAGGAATTCTAGCTGAAGCAAATACGTCCAATTCCAAAATTAATGAAGGAAGATAGAAAAATAACAAAGTTGCAGAATCAGTTTTTTTGACCCAATTTCACATGAAAAACTGTACAAATTGGGAAGGAGTTAGCTGAAGAATCATATATGGTTGGAAAGCTCTATGAGTCTAGTTTCCAATGCTTGAAATGGTACATCAATTGGAGTTTCCTAAAAGAAGTTATGATTATTTTTGTAAAATGTGTCTGAGCTGTCTGCAAAGTGACGAACTCAAGTTTTCAGCTTCATTTTATTACGCTTTAATTTTGGCTTGCTTCAAAATCTGATTTGGATATTTTAAGGAGTACATAAGCTTATATTCTTGGTACTTAAGGGGTTATTAATTTTTTCTAGAGTCTCTATTATTATCTTATAGTTCCTAAGTTAGACTAGCATTTTTACTTATCGGTTATCCAAATTTTGCCTAAGTTGGAAGAATGTTCCAACTCTATAAATAGGTGGCTTGTAATCTTTCAAGATCAGATTATGAATTGAAATTATAATTAAAGTATTAGACTTTGTTTTAGAAGAACTATTTCTTCTATTTTGCTCTGTATCTCTTAGGTGGATTTCTTTGAGTGATGAGCTTCTATCCTTATGGTTTTGTTTCTATATAGTAGATTCTTTAGAGTGGTGAATCTTTATCCTATTTCTTATTTGTGTCTTTTTTTTCCTAAATCATCCTTTTTCGACATCATTATTCGAAGTAATTCATCAATAATTTTATATATATGGCTTCTCTAAATTTATGGCTCTCCTACCTTTACATGGCCAAATTTATGGCTCTCCTGTCTTTGCATATCCAACAAAGCATTTAGACATTAATGAACAAGACAAGTCTTTTAGCTCAATTTCTATGAAGTCTCAAGAGTTAGAAAATAATAACAAGATGAAGGTCTAGTCATACAATCATCATTATGGTAAGTGATTAGGAATAGCTGGAATAGAGTTGCTAGACAAAATTTCTCCAAATAAAAACATAAGAATGAATTTTCTTCTTCACAATACAGTCAATATGTGTTGTGATGTATATTCAAAGTTTTATCAAGCTTAGTCAGATACGTGTTTGGTTTGACTTGGTTTCGTTTACTAACACAAAAAAGTGGCACTAACATACGGATTCAAATTAATAATAAAGTGCCAATTGACTTGTTTGCTAATACACTAACTAATCTTTTATTCAGTTTTAGTCACCATGCATCAAGGATTGGTTGATCTTTCCACGTATTTACTTTTAATATGAATGAAATTTTCTAACCGACCAAAAAAACCAAATCAAATCAATAATCGTTTTTTTATTTATGTGTCATTAGCTTTTATATATGGACTAGTTTGTTTGATCTGCTCTCTGTGAAGAGCTTGTTGAACATATATGGCCTTATAATCAAACACCACTACAACCAAACTTTGAATTAGGAAGCTCACATCAAAACAGAGAAAAATTCCTCAAACCAGTCTTATGAATCCCAACACTAGTTCCCCAAAAAGATGACTTATTACCACGTGCAATATTAGTTTTACTCTAATTAAATATTTAAGAGAAAGGGTATAGGAAAGAAACTAAAGGAGGTGACCAGGCTGCAAAAATGATGAGAGCTTATGCTCTAAATAACTGGAGACTTATACATGTGAGACATGCCAATTGTAATCGATTATTACAGAAAAGACCAAAGCTTCTACGCTGTGATATCTAAACTCAAAAAAGAGTATTACAGAAAATAAGACTTTGAAACCCCATAAAGAAGTCGAGAAAAAAAAAGAAGTACATAAGTCTTAACCCGATTATTCAATGAAGAAAAATGAAATTCACTGAGTTAGACATATTTACAAACAACTAAAGTGCATTCTTAGGATGACTCAATTTTGAAACATGTTGAGAAGACATAACTATTCGCAAAACCTAAAAAATTAGCGAAAGAGGACTATACATTTTAGGTTGACTTTATTGTTGGATGGATTCGTAAATCCTATACTAAGATTCAGCTTCAAAATATCTTGTCTGCAGCCACAATATATTGCACGGTAATATATCTATAGTCAGAGAAAAGCTTAGAGATTGAAAATATAAAGAGCAATTACCTTTGTTCATAAGCGTCTGAGACAAGAGCACAGTGTTGATTAGAGGCGGAAGGAAATGTAAGAGCAGTGAAAACCAAAGTTTAAGGAGAAACCTAGTTTTTGGATTTTCTTTTTAATGAATATTAAAATTTTGGTGGGAAGGAAAATTTTGGTGGGAAGGAAAAGTTAAGTATTTGTGGGAAATCAAATAGTTAAAATATCCCCTCAAATTTTTGACAATAAGCAACGATTAATATGATGTTGCAATTAAATAAACCGTTGCTAAAAGTTAAAAGTATAAAAATTATTTAATAAAAGAAGGTACTAAATGTACATATTGCAACAAATAAGAAAAACTGTTGAGAGAAGTATTAGTTTTAGGTAACATTTAAACAAAATCATTGCGAAAGATATTAGTTTTAGACAACAGTTAAATAGAACTGTTGCAAAAGGTTCTAGTTTTAGGCAATGGTTACAAAACCATTACAATAAGCTAACTATAGCAACGGTTTTTTTATTAGCTCAATTAACATGTTGCAAGAAAGCAAAAATGTGGTAGTGTGCGCCTTCTTGTTTCAGTCCAATAGGATCAAGGTTGAAGTGATATAAATAGGATGCTAAGTTTTAGATTTAATATACACAAAACAGAGAAAAAAAGAATAAGACTTTTGTTAGCTTTTAAATTCCCTCTTAAAGTTAAAGACAAGCCACGATTTACATTCAAACAAAGGTGCGGGTTTCTTTTTAATGCATTATTACCTTTTTTATGCTTGCGTTTATTATGTGAACTACATGCGCAGATTCTCTCTAAAATGCATTATTAAACTT
Source organism: Ehretia macrophylla (assembly GCA_037974665.1). Classification (NCBI taxonomy): domain Eukaryota; kingdom Viridiplantae; phylum Streptophyta; class Magnoliopsida; order Boraginales; family Ehretiaceae; genus Ehretia; species Ehretia macrophylla. The sequence goes on along the minus strand of CM075767.1, from coordinate 8,810,872 downwards.
TATTATGTATGTGGAATTAATTATGTAGTTCTTTTCCTGTTTAAAAACATCATGGTTTAGATTTTGTGATGCAAGGCAGATGATCTTATGATATATGTAAGGAATAAAAACCTATAGATTTGATTATTTGGTCAAGGTGCCAGCGTTACAAATGAAGAGTGTTGCTGATTCTATTTTCTTATAGACGATTATATGATTGCTAAATGAGATACTATTGTTATCTTTACTAAGTTAGTGCACCAAATAAGAAGTTGCTTTGTATACATTATTTAATATGTAAAAGGTGGAATCACTAACCACCTACTGCTAATAGATAAGAATTTTCTAAGATTGAGCAGTAGACCATGAATTGTTATTGGTACGTTCAATAGGAGCAATACAAAAGTAGAATAGGTAATTAAATAACCCTACTTTAAATAAATTACTCAACTAGCTAAGGTTTTTAACTTGGCTGATTAAAGGAGTTACTTCTAATATGGTTAACAAATTCATGTAGAAATTGTTATTACAAAACCTAAGTACTCTCAAAATTATTATCGTTAGCTTGCTGTTCATTTTACAAGTTGGGATAGTCATTTACTTAATCAAGTTTGATGAACAAATATGAGCATTTGGTATAATGAGAATAATATAATTAACTAGGATTTCAAATTATTAGCCACTTTTTGACAGCGACTGGGCATCTTTAGTGACAACCATGAGTTACAATACAAGGTCTACTTCACTAACTGGACATTTTAAGTGACGACAATGAATAAAATTGGAAAATACGAATTACTCAGAATGCTACGTACTACGGACTTACTTGTTTTACTTGAGTTATCTAATTTCTCGTTAATATGTTTAACTGTTAAATGTGCTTAAACCTGGGACAGTCTCTTTTGTTGATCCCCATACTATCTGTTGTGTGTTCTATGACAACTTGTGCATGTTTGTGTGCCACTTGTTTGGGGGTTGCAACCTTAGGCACGATAGCTGACACGAATACCGGGCGACATAGGGCTTGCCGGTGCTCCCGTGCCTATTATGGTCCTATTCCCTCTCCCGCTTGGCGATCTCCACCCTCGGGGAGCTGGGTCGTAGAATTCGAATACAATCCGGAGTACCCTCTTGGAAGAGATAAGAAGTTGCGAGCTTGATCCGGTTGGCCACCTTGAAGATAAGATGTATCCTTTGCAACGTGACTTGTACATGTTATTTATGTGTTAATATACTTGATATACTTGCTTTGCATCATGGTTTTCAAAAATTCAAAAATGCTTTCAAAACTACACCGGTTGACCTCCCCGCACTGAGTTCTTTTGAGCTCACGACCCTTTTCCCCCCATTTCAGGTTAAACAAAAGAAGATAGTAAAATCGATTAGAATAAAATGTGTTTATTCTGCTTCTTGGGCGACCCAGATTTGCTAGTCCCAAGGCTTATTAAGGTCAGTTCACACCAACAGGGCTCACACAGTGAAAACTACAAGGATCTTAGCATAGCCCACCATCTAGTCTGTGATGTTTTAGTTAACGATGTTCCAGGTGGCTTTGGTTTTAGACCATGAGAGATAGCCTATGTACTTTACTTTAGTCCAGATTACGAGATGTAGGCCATATGAAATAGTTGGATTATCCAGGCTCGTTTTGACATAGCTAAGCCTGAGGCTAGGAGACAGTTGTAATTTCGAATGTAATCAAAAGGTTATGTAATGTATAACACTAAACCTACCTTTTTGTATGTTTAGAATTGTAATCACAGACTCTCTACTCAATCTTGAGAAGAGTTGGGTTTGGGATCGTTACACAATTCCTCACGTACGAACGATCTTTGCTTAAGCTAAACTACATAAATGCATCTTATAACTTTCTGGTAAACATATAACACATAATGAAGATGCTACTTTCAATAAAATCTCCTCACCTTAGTTAGTTCAACATGCAAAAGCAATACCAAAGCTAAGCTTTAATCTTCTTAATAACTTTAATTCCTTCTCTACCTAAGCAAGACCCAAGATTTCCTTCACCGCTACTGCTATTTTTTCCCTACCCGTCGACTAAGCCTCCTTATTTTTCTTGGTTAATGTGAAACCCCACTTTCCTGCTTATCTCGTTTTACGTGCTATACCTCGTTTTGCGTGCATATGATCTGTTATGTGCTATAGGACCTAGAAAGTTATAATTTTGATGTCAATACTCCTAATACGTGCTACATGTGCATTCATGAAATTTTCATAAAAAACGGAGTCAGAAATTTTATCGTCGATTTTCAGTGAATAGTATTTTCGAAACACGTCCGCTAAAATTTTGAAACTGGTCTTTTTAACCCTTCTAGACCTAGTCAACGGACTTTAATAGACCTGTGTTTGATGAAAACGGTTTTAAAATCGGCTTAAGAATTTATTAGGGTTTTTACACCGACTTTTGCAAAAATCGAGTTTTAAGCCGACTCGGGTGAAATTGTTTGATTGTAAAACTTCTTGTCACCTAAAAATAATCCACTTGAGATATCGTGGGGGTTGTATAATTATTTTGAGCCTTGGTGAGCAATAAAATGAGTTTAAAGTCATTAAAACACAAAAATACCAATTTAAATTAACTTTGACTTTATTTAATTATTGACCTTATAAGCTAATATCACCTACACACACTCACACAACACAAAAACACCACCACACACACACACATTGCCGTGAGTTTGAGGGAGAGAAAGCCAAAGAGATTTCAAAGCTTTTCAATCCAATTTTTCAAAGAAAAACTTGGTTTTTGTCCGTAGAACTTTGCACCGACTTGGATTCTGCTTGTTGGGCACGCATAGCACGCATTCCTAGGCTTATATCGCATCAAAGGTGAGAGAAAAATTCTAGATCTCAAAATGTCATTTTTATACTTTTGCTCATAAATGAAAATTTAACAGTTAGAATTGAAATCTGATGATAGATTATTGCTCCTTGCATGCTAGGGATCATTTTGATGCAATACTACGAATTTCTGTCGGATGTAGAATAATTTTTATTTTTCGGGTATTTAATTTTGATTAAAATGTTCAAAGTTGAATTAAATGAGTTGTGTTGATCGAAATCGATTGCCGTCGATTTCTAAATACTTGATAATTACGTGTTAGCGCTGTTGTAATGCCGAATTTTCGATTACATTGTTCGTGTGAAAATTCAGAAAATCCAGCCAAGACATCCTAGGGTTTTAGGGTTATCGGGCATGATTTGGAGGTGTTATGGTGGATTTCCGAGATGGCTAATGTAGTAGGTTGAATGGGTGAGTGATAGAAACTGATTTGGTAATGTTTGGATTAGTAGATTGTAAGTTATGAATTTTAGAAGTTTAGGTTGTCATTCTTTAATTTCTTGAACGATGCCTTTAGATGGTTGGGTGGTATTGAGTGTTGAATGGTGAGTTGTTGATGAGTAATTTAGGATTTAATTGTGTATATTATGTATGTCCGGTTAGATGGCCTACTTTGTCATCTAACTTCGTTGTTTGTTGTTTAATTAAATATTGATATTATATTGATGTTATTGATTGATTATTATTGAGTTCGGGAATCGAGCACTTTCATTGCTGATCTCCCAATTGATTGATTGATGATTGATTGATGATTGATGATGATTATGGAGTCTTGGTATGTGTGTGCCACCTCTCGGGCAGCGTTGGGCTATCGGGTTGATAACGGCATGACTGCCATAGACTACCCCCAGCTCGCATGACAGAGGTGTCATGGAGGGAGGGGCTAGTGAGGTACCTCGGGTGCGTGAGTAATGGGGAGTTATAAGAAGAACGGTTGAGATCGTGATGGCGTTTGGAGCTACACCAAATAGAATTTCCTTTATTGATTGGTTATATAGCTATGTGATGATAGTATTATTTGTGTTATTGTGTGTTTACTGACTCAAAGGATTATTCCAAGGAGTTTAGTAGACCTTGCTCGAGATCTATCGGATCCTCACTGGGCTTATGTATATAAGCTCACTCTCTATTATTGCATGCTTACAGGTGTTGCAGAGCCTGATTACGGGTACGTGCCTCCTAAGGAGGAAAATGTGCCTTACGTGGACGAGTCATATGTTCCTGAGTCTTATCCATGATTCTATGTTGTTTAATATCATGTATATTAGCTTAATAGACTTTTATATGCTTTATGGTTCTTATTGTAATAGATGTTGAAAGATGATGATTTAAATTATGTTAACTTAGTGGCTTTCTTTTGTCTATGGTTAAGTTGTTAGATGGGTCTCAACTTATTTTTGAAATGTATGATAAGGTTGAGGTATTGTATGCTATGTTGGAACGGAGGCAGATAACGAAGACTGATTATTGTATATTACGGTTATGTTGTGTTTTGTTATGCTGTTGAGGAGTTGTTGTTTGTATGGTTATAGAATTGGATGTTTAATGTTATTAATGAGGTTGGTTTAGAACCTCAGAAATCTATTTACTGTCGTTACGCTACCGAAATTCCATTGCGTCTTAACTGATTGTAGGTGTGGTCGAGTTGGGGCGTGACATTTAAGTGGTATCAGAGCGCATGTTAGTTGTCAGCCGGGGTATTCTCGGAATGTGGGTAATGGTCTTAGCATGAAATTTGTATGAAAAGAAAGAAAAGTGAATTATGTATTGATATGACTAAATGATTAAGTGATTATGTGATTTAAGTGCTTATGTGATTATGTGATCAATTTGCTTATGTGATTGAAACTTATGTGATCTATGTGCTTTATATGAGTTTGTTGTTTATGTGTTAAAAGTTGTATATAATCTGTTTATGTGCTATAACTTGTACTAACTCTTTGATTAGTACGATGGCCGGTAGACCGAGGACTCGTGGTAGGCCCGAGATTGTAGATGAGGTCCCTGGTAATGTGGCACAGGGCAGTGATGGGGGTGATGGCAGGTTAGGGGCAGCAATGGATCGGATTGCAGATTTGATGGCTGGGCAGGCCCAGTTGTTAGCAGGTCAGGCTGTTCAGACTCAGGCGTTGCAGGCTCAGATACAGAATGTACAGGGAGGTAATCACGGTCGAGGTACTATGAAGGAGTTTCTGGGGTACTATCCTCCTAGATTTCAGGGAGAGCCTGATGATAGGAAGGCCGAGTCGTGGATTAGTAAGTTAGAGAAAATTTTTGATTCTCTCGGGTACACTGATGAGCGGAATGTGACTTGTGCTGTCTATTTGCTTGATGATGAGGCAGAGGAATTGTGGCGCACTGTGAGAGCCAGTTGGGAGACCCGGGGTGTTCCGTATGTTTGGGATACCTTTCTGACTTCTTTTAGGGATAAGTATGTCCCGAGGGTTGCACGGGAGAGGAGAGAGGCTGAGTTCTTGTCCTTGGTACAGGGGAATTCTACTGTGGCTCAGTATGAGGCTACATTCACTAGGTTGTCCCGGTATGCACCGGAGTTTGTAGCTGTGGAGGAGAAGAAGACCCGTAGATTTATGTTGGGATTGAGGCCCGAGATTCAGGATGCAATGGCTCTGAATCGCTATGATATCTTTACTGAGGCTTTTGATGCAGCTTCTAGGTTAGAAAAGAGGAAAGGGGATCAGATTGTCTCCAGTCAGCCTAGTAAGAGGCCGTATCGGCCACAGGGCCAGCAGGTTATATATAGGCCTCCAGTACAGCAGGTTGTCTACAGGCCACCAGCCCAGCAGGGTTCTTATAGGCCACAGGGTCAGCAGAGTTACTATCGGCCTCAGTTTCAGCAGAGGCCATATCAGGTTCAGACTCAGTATAGGCCAGCCCAGTCTCAGGGTCAGTACAGGCCTAGTGTGGTGAGACCTCAGCAGCAGGCTGTATCAACTGCTTCATCAGCTTCTGGTTCTTCTAGGGGCAGTGTTAGTGCCACATCATCGCAGTGTAATTGCTGCAAGCGCCCAGGGCATGTGGAGTCCGACTGCAGGGTAAAGGCAGGGACATGTTTGGGTTGTGGTAGCATCGAGCATAGGGCGAATGATTGCCCTAGATATGCGAGGACTGAGGGTCGAGCAGCGACTCAGGGTTACCAGGGTAGGCCTACAGGCAGTGTACCACAGCAGCAGCAGGTTCAGGCTCGGGCTTATGCAGTTGATATGGAGGAGATGCCTGAGGAGACTGCAGTTGTGGAAGGTAACTTCCTTATACTTGATCAACTTGTTAAAGTGTTGATTGATTCTGGTGCTACGCATTCTTTCATTACTCCTGCTTGTGTGCAACGTGTTAAATTGCAACCTGAAAGATTGCCTTATGTGGTTGAGATTAGTACCTCTTTGACTGATAAGTATGTTACTGGCTTAGTATGTAAGGATTGTATAATACATGTTAAGGGGCATAATTTTCCTTCGGACCTTATTTTATTTCCTATCCGGGGGTATTGTGACACCCCGATCCCTCTCGAGACCGGGAGTTCTATCAATCAAACTAATCACAACCCAAACCAAACCCGGGCAAAATTTTCAGGGAAAACGGACAGAGTCTCCCCTGTTTATAGGCGAAATGCAAAACCTGTAATAGCATATAAATGGACCACCACCGTGTCCAACCATACAAAACTTCCTCAAGGCCATCCGAGCCTCGGTTCTCAACAATTTAAACTCAGCAAGTATACATACATTTCCAATTTAAAAACTAACCTATCTTTTCATTTTGACAAGTACATTCAATTTAGGCAATTAAACCATACAAAGCTACTGCATAAAATAAACTATCATGCCATTCTAATTCTTTTCCTTTGGACATTACAGCCATGCATTGAAGTTAAGCTACATTAACTATATACATAATCTAATTTATCAAACCATTCCAACTACATAGCTAGATTTATATTACATTTCTTTTAACAATAATTACATACAACATAAAAGCATACAACTTGACAACTTTGACAACTCAAGTTACATAGGCACTCAAGACAACTCTTCAAGCACGGACTTTCACGAAATCACGAACTTTCCAGCTAACAGGGCATTTCCTGAAATGTGGTGGTGAGGAGTGAGTATACACAACACGTATACTTAGTGAGGGCGAGACAGATATCGAATTGGAGAGAAAGAAGATCGTGCAATGCAAATAGGTACAGTTAAGCAATACAATCAATAAAAGGCATTCAATATAAACAACAATACAATTAAACAACTAAAGAAAGCATTAACACAACCAATCAAAGCTATACCACACTTTGAAGGCTATGGTTCACTCGAGCGAGTAATGTACCAATCACGATTCCGATGACTTTAACGATGACGCGCCGGCCCAAACCACCTTATAACACCAGTTTGGAATACCCCGGAAGTATCCATCAATCCTACGACCCAAATCTCCCTGGGAGGCAACCCAAGCGAGAAAGGGAATAGCAACGGAGCTAGAGCAACCAACACTGGCAACCCAAGGCTACCCAGAGAGGCCCATCACTCACGCGCGAGACACTATGCAATGCAAGACTCGATACAAGGCGATAAACAAGCGATAAAGCCACATGTGAAAGAATAACAAAGTAGGTTACTCTCGCACGCAATAGCAGCAATTTGATAAGTAATTCAATCCAAAACAACCCAAACAAGTATTCCAAGTAATTCTAAACATTCTATAAGCATAAAGACAAGAAAACACACAAAAACACAAATCGGCCCCAACTATCAAAATGTTACCATTTCCAAACGAGCCAAGAGTTCTGGAAACCGACTTCACCAACCCTCCTAGGTCACCATAAGGCACGTCTAAAGACCCCGAAACCTTACTTTACCCTAGAACTCGCGCAAAGCCCCCGATTTCCCCCTTTCTCGTTTGAACTAAAACTATATCAACCAAACACCCAACCAACGCCATAATCGCACCAAAAGTGCTTCCATGGCCTCCCGAAGCAACGCCAACACGCAAAACGAGAAAATGCAAAAGTTGACCAAAACAACCCCAACTTCCCAAAGGCTTAATTCTCGTTTTTTCCACTACGCGACCCAAACAAACCACACATTTTAGCATTCTAGCATACCTAGCACGTTTCTACATCAACGGAAAGCATAACAGCGCAATTTCAACGTTTCAAGGTTTTACTATTCATAAAACACTATTCATTTCACAATTTAATTTGCAATCACAACATTTAACTGCAGAAAATGTTACAAAGCTATAAATACATGTTCTACAAATGCTAAGGAACATTCTAGAAGCATCAAATCGCTTTAAATAACGATCTACGGATAAATCTAAAAATTGACAAAGTTAACATATACAACGTATAAATGCGCAAATAACATGCTTCCCTCACCTTAGACGCTCCTAGACGCTAGGAAAACCTCGTAGAGTGCCTCGGAAACCACCCCGCACAAGCCCACGCGAAGAATCGAAGATTTGAAGTTGAGATTTTCTTTTTTTTTTTTCTCCTTCTTTTCCTCATGGTTTCAAGCCTTTTTCTCTCTGTTTTTTTTTTTGCACATTCTGCTTATTTTAAAAAAAAAAGTCAAGAAGTCAAAGGTCAAAATTCGGTCAACCCGCTAAACCAAAACAGCTATGCGCGACCTCACGAAAATGGCCATAACTTCTTCTAAAAAACTCCAATTCACGAACGGTTTGAACCCTCATAAACTAGACTCATAGAGCTTTCCAACCATATATAATTTGCTACCTAACTCTTCCCCAATTGGTTCAGATTTAATTCCAAAGTTGACCCAAAATTTGACTAACTTAACGTTGCATTTTTTTTATTTCTAATCCCAAGTTTGCCTTTTATTAAACATTACAAAAATTCCCACCTTGTCCTAGTTGGTCAATGTAGATGAAAAGTCAACTAGTTTGGTCAAAGAAGGTGAAAGGTCAATAAAATGCAATTTAAATGAACTTAAAATGCTATTGAATACATGCCAGGTTCGGGGTATCACATCCTTCCCCCCTTAAAACAATTGCGTCCTCGCAATTCTTCTTCCAATAGGACTCTGCATCATCTACAATCCAACTCTGACTAGTCTTCATTAGCTACTGAAAAAGTATTTAATAAAGATGACCAATAGGAAAGTTCAAGTAGAAATGCCAAGTAGTAACGCCAAATAGAAGCTCAAATGTAGATACCGTACAAGAATCCCGTTGACACGAATACCTAAGAAGAATAAATTCCAACCAGAAACGCCGAGATAATACCAATAAAGACTAAAGCAAAGATACTGTAGATGTCATTAATACCACACAATAACGACAAGAAGAATACCTCACGCACGAATCTCCAATAGAAGTCTAACTGTTACTGCCCGAGAATTCCCAAGCAAGAAGCCAAATAAAAGCTCAAACAAAGATTCTATCTAGCGGTTCAAAGAAGTACCCCGCTGGTCATGGATTTCATAGAAGAATTCCCTGTTAAGAGTGCTGAAGAAAATACCAAGAACCCAATCAAATATATTTCCAAAGTTCCAAAGAAGCCTTCCAAATAATAACCCCATGGAACAACCAATTAGATTCCGAGTTTCGCTATCAAATGCTGAGAGGAATGTCAAAGGAAATAACAGAGAAAATATAACGTGCCCAATAAAACAACCAAGTTGAATAACAAACATAGTTTCCCAGATGGACGAAAACTCCAAGGATAAACACCGAACTGATGAACAATATACCGAAACCAAACTCTGAGTCCTCTTCACTGTTTGCCAAGTGAGAACTTCATACAACTTTGCCAACAAGGAAAATACCAAGAGAATGCCCGAACAATGCTCCAGTAAGAAAGTACCAAGAATTGCCCAATAAGTAATACTAAATAATTGGCCACTGAGAATCCTAGAGAATGCCATTGAAGAATTTCCAATAAGGAATACCAGTAACACTCCAATAAAGACCGAGACACATATGCCATAGATAATACCATGCAGTAAGGCCGATTGAAATCCCATTAACCAAGTCCACCGAGAAGTGCCAACAAAAGTCCCCAAAGAACACCCGTTATGAAAACCAAAGAATGTTCCAGAGAACACCTAATTAAAACCCCAAGAGAAAGCTACTCTTTCGCAACTGTTAAGCACAGAGAAGGACCAAAGGGATTCGCCAATAACCGAGCTCCAAAAGTAATCACCAAATCCCAAATAAAGGCTAGTCAAATGCCATTCATTTCCTGCCAATCCATACACCTTGAAAAGCCAGCGGTGAACCACTTTTTTCAGGGGAGGAAGAGGACTTACTTACCATTTCAATAGGACATGTATGAATGCCAATATATCACAGTTATACATATGCATTAAGCTATTATGCCAGCAAGTTTACAATATAGTTTATTTAACAAAGTCACTCAAGCATAACAATCAAGTCAAGCACAGCATAATCAATTCAAATCACGGCATAGCTAATTCAAGACATTTCAGTACACACATTAAAAGCAATACTTCAAGATAATAACAATCCACGAGGTCGATTCGATAGGTCAATTCAATGCACAACTAGACACTTTACTTCACTTAGCACACAATTAACACATAACACATAACTATATCACATAGGAGCACACATTCATGTCAAGACACATAATCTCACATAAAAGCATACACTTTCAAGACACACTTAACAAGCACACATTTAAGGGTCACTACCCACCAGACCGAGGACCCTGTCCCGGCTTATGAGCTAAATAAGCTCTGATACCACCTGTGACACCCCGATCCCTCTCGAGACCGGGAGTTCTATCAATCAAACTAATCACAACCCAAACCAAACCCGGGCAAAATTTTCAGGGAAAACGGACAGAGTCTCCCCTGTTTATAGGCGAAATGCAAAACCTGTAATAGCATATAAATGGACCACCACCGTGTCCAACCATACAAAACTTCCTCAAGGCCATCCGAGCCTCGGTTCTCAACAATTTAAACTCAGCAAGTATACATACATTTCCAATTTAAAAACTAACCTATCTTTTCATTTTGACAAGTACATTCAATTTAGGCAATTAAACCATACAAAGCTACTGCATAAAATAAACTATCATGCCATTCTAATTCTTTTCCTTTGGACATTACAGCCATGCATTGAAGTTAAGCTACATTAACTATATACATAATCTAATTTATCAAACCATTCCAACTACATAGCTAGATTTATATTACATTTCTTTTAACAATAATTACATACAACATAAAAGCATACAACTTGACAACTTTGACAACTCAAGTTACATAGGCACTCAAGACAACTCTTCAAGCACGGACTTTCACGAAATCACGAACTTTCCAGCTAACAGGGCATTTCCTGAAATGTGGTGGTGAGGAGTGAGTATACACAACACGTATACTTAGTGAGGGCGAGACAGATATCGAATTGGAGAGAAAGAAGATCGTGCAATGCAAATAGGTACAGTTAAGCAATACAATCAATAAAAGGCATTCAATATAAACAACAATACAATTAAACAACTAAAGAAAGCATTAACACAACCAATCAAAGCTATACCACACTTTGAAGGCTATGGTTCACTCGAGCGAGTAATGTACCAATCACGATTCCGATGACTTTAACGATGACGCGCCGGCCCAAACCACCTTATAACACCAGTTTGGAATACCCCGGAAGTATCCATCAATCCTACGACCCAAATCTCCCTGGGAGGCAACCCAAGCGAGAAAGGGAATAGCAACGGAGCTAGAGCAACCAACACTGGCAACCCAAGGCTACCCAGAGAGGCCCATCACTCACACGCTGGACACTATGCAATGCAAAACTCGATACAAGGGGATAAACAAGCGATAAAGCCACATGTGAAAGAATAACAAAGTAGGTTACTCTCGCACGCAATAGCAGCAATCTGATAAGTAATTCAATCCAAAACAACCCAAACAAGTATTCCAAGTAATTCTAAACATTCTATAAGCATAAAGACAAGAAAACACACAAAAACACAAGTCGGACACAACTATCAAAATGTTACCATTTCCAAACGAGCCAAGAGTTCTGGAAACCGACTTCGCCAACCCTCCTAGGTCACCATAGGGCACGTCTAAAGACCCCGAAACCTTACTTTACCCTAGAACTTGTGCAAAGCCCCGATTTCCCCCTTTCTCGTTTGAACTACAACTATATCAACCAAACACCCAACCAACGCCATAATTGCACCAAAAGTGCTTCCATGGCCTCCCGAAGCAATGCCAACACGCAAAACGAGAAAATGCAAAAGTTGACCAAAACGACCCCAACTTCCCAAAGGCTTAATTCTCGTTTTTTCCACTACGCAACCCAAACAAAGCACACATTTTAGCATTCTAGCATACCTAGCACGTTTCTACATCAACGGAAAGCATAACAGCGCAATTTCAACGTTTCAAGGTTTTACTATTCATAAAACACTATTCATTTCACAATTTAATTTGCAATCACAACATTTAACTGCAGAAAATGTTACAAAGCTATAAATACATGTTCTACAAATGCTAAGGAACATTCTAGAAGCATCAAATTGCTTTAAATAACGATCTACGGATAAATCTAAAAATTGACAAAGTTAACATATACAACGTATAAATGCGCAAATAACATGCTTCCCTCACCTTAGACGCTCCTAGACGCTAGGAAAACCTCGTAGAGTGCCTCGGAAACCACCCCGCACAAGCCCACGCGAAGAATCGAAGATTTGAAGTTGAGATTTTCTTTTTCTTTTTTCTCCTTCTTTTCCTCATGGTTTCAAGCCTTTTTCTCTCTGTTTTTTTTTTTGCACATTCTGCTTATTTTAAAAAAAAATTGTCAAGAAGTCAAAGGTCAAAATTCGGTCAACCCGCTAAACCATAACAGCTATGCGCGACCTCACGAAAACGGCCATAACTTCTTCTAGAAAACTCCAATTCACGAACGGTTTGAACCCTCATAAACTAGACTCATAGAGCTTTCCAACCATATATAATTTGCTACCTAACTCTTTCCCAATTGGTTCAGATTTAATTCCAAAGTTGACCCAAAATTTGACTAACTTAACATTGCATTTTTTTTTATTTCTAATCCCAAGTTTGCCTTTTATTAAACATTACAAAAATTCCCACCTTGTCCTAGTTGGTCAATGTAGATGAAAAGTCAACTAGTTTGGTCAAAGAAGGTGAAAGGTCAATAAAATGTAATTTAAATGAACTTAAAATGCTATTGAATACATGCCAGGTTCGGGGTATCACATATGATCTTATTCTGGGTATGGATTAGCTTTCTAAGTATGATGCCCAGTTGAACTGTAGAACCAAGGTAGTACAGTTTCGCTTGCTGGATCAGCCAGTAGTAAAGGTAGCGGGTAACCGGGGTGCTAAGACGAGTTTTGTTATCTCAGCAACTAAAGCCGTTAAGTTGGTGAGTAAGAGGTGTTCGGGTTATCTAGCTTATTTGATCAACAAGCCATCTGATAAGCTACAGCTAGAAGAAGTCCCTATTATCCGGGAATATCCTAATGTATTTCCCGAGGAGTTGCCAGGATTGCTGCCAGAGAGGGATATAGAGTTTGTGATTAATCTTGTTCCCAGTACTCAACCTATTTCTAAATCGGCGTACCGGATGGCACCAGCTGAGTTGAAGGAGTTGAAGACTCAGTTACAAGAGTTATTGAAGAAAGGATTCATTCAACAGAGTTCTTCACCTTGGGGAGCTCCAGTCTTGTTTGTGAATAAGAAGGATGGTACATTGAGATTGTGTATTGATTACCGTGGTCTGAATCAGGTGACCATCAAGAATAAATATCATTTGCCACTGATTGATAAGTTGTTTGATCAACTTCAGGGAGCCAAAGTCTATTCTAAATTTGATTTGAGGCAGGGGTATTATCAGCTTCGGATTCGTACGGAGGATGTTCCAAAGTCTGCCTTCAGGACTCGGTACGGGCATTATGAGTTTGTTGTTATGCCCTTTGGATTGACTAATGCACCGGCAGCATTCATGGATTTGATCATCGAGTCTTTCAGCCGTACTTGGACCAGTTCGTGGTGATTTTTATTGATGATATCTTGGTCTATTCTAAATCTGAATCAGAGCACGAGCAACATCTACGGCTTGTATTAGAGAAATTGAAGGAGCATCAGTTGTTTGCCAAGTTCAGCAAATGTGAATTTTGGCTGCAACGGATTTCTTTTCTTGGCCATGTTATTACACATAGTGGTATTTCTGTAGATCCCACTAAGATTGAATCGGTGATGTCTTGGAAACGGCCAAAGAGTGTTACTGATGTCCGTAGCTTTCTTGGCTTAGCGGGTTATTACCGTAGGTTTGTCAAGGACTTCTCGAAGATTGCGGGGCCACTATCTAAGTTGACTCAGAAACGGACTATCTTTAATTGGGACGAGAAGTGTGAGAGTGGGTTTCAGGAGTTGAAAAAGAGGTTAACTACCGCTCCAGTACTTGCTCTACCAGAGGGGACCGATAATATGGTCATTTACAGCGATGCATCCAAGGAGGGCTTGGGATGTGTTCTTATGCAGGATGGCCGAGTTATTGCCTATGCTTCTCGAAAGTTGAAACCTTATGAAGAAAACTATCCGACTCATGATCTTGAGTTGGCAGCAGTTGTCTTTGCACTCAAGAAGTGGCGTCATTATCTGTGGGGCAGTAAGTTTGAGATTTTCACTGATCATAAGAGTCTTAAGTACTTATTCTCACAAAAGGAGTTGAATATGCGCCAGCGGAGGTGGATGGAGCTTCTTGGAGATTATAATTGTTCTATCAATTATCTGCCTGGAAAGGCAAATGTTGTAGCAGATGCTCTCAGCCGGAATGCTAGTATTTCTTGTTTGGCTGTCAAGAAGTGGAAGGTTCTTGAGGAGTTTAGTTATTGGAGACCAGAGTTGACTCAGGTTGGAGTGATGTGTTCACATCTCCGTATTCAGCCTTTATTATTGTCTCAGATCAGGGAAGCTCAGCAACTTGATGTTAAACTTCAGAAGATCAAGGATCAGATCACGGATGATCAGTCTGACTTCAAACTGCATGAGGACGGTATTCTTCGGTTTCGGAACAGGGTTTGTGTTCCCGATGAACCGGGCTTGAGGCGAGGTATTCTGGAGGAAGCTCATAATTCTAAATATACTATTCATCCCGGTGGAACCAAGATGTATCGGGATTTGAAGCAACATTACTGGTGGAACAACATGAAGAGGGAGGTTGCTCAGTTTGTGTCTAGATGTTTGACTTGTCAGAGAGTGAAAACCGAGCATCAACGACCTACAGGTTTGCTTCAGCCGTTGGCTATACCAGAGTGGAAATGGGAGCATATTACGATGGACTTCGTCACAGGGTTGCCTAGATCACCGAGGGGTAATAATGCAGTTTGGGTTGTCGTGGATCGTTTGACGAAGACAGCTCATTTTATTGCAATGAGGATGGGAGATGAGGTTACAAAGTTGACGGACCTCTATCTAGATCGGATTGTTAGACTTCACGGTATTCCCTCTAGTATTGTCTCTGATCGAGATCCTCGATTTACTTCTCGTTTGTGGGAGAAACTTCAGGAGACCTTAGGTACTCAGTTGAACTTCAGTACCGCGTATCATCCACAGACCGACGGTCAGTCTGAGCGGACTATTCAGATTCTGGAAGATATGCTTAGGGCTTGTGTTCTGGACTTCAGGAAGAACTGGGAGAAACATCTACCACTTGCCGAGTTTGCCTATAACAATAGTTATCAAGCTACTATTGGGATGGCGCCTTTCGCAGCTCTTTACGGTCGTAAGCGTCGTTCACCTTTATACTGGGACGAGGTAGGAGAGATGAAGACTGTTGATCCGACTATTATGCCAGAACTTCTTGAGAAGATTGAGAATGTTCAGTTAATCAGGCAGAGAATGCTTACGGCGCAGAGTAGATTCAAGAGTTATGCTGATAAGCGTCGTCGAGACTTAGAGTTTGCAGTTGGAGATCGGGTTTTCTTGAGATTGTCTCCTCGAAAGGGGTTTGCTCGTTATGGTAAAGGTGGAAAGCTGAGTCCAAGATTTGTTGGGCCGTTTGAGATTACTGGCAGGGTTGGTAAGTTGGCATATCGGTTGGCTTTACCGGAGAACTTCTCTAATGTCCACGATGTATTTCACGTGTCTAATTTGCGGAAATATAATCCGGATCCTTCTCATATTCTTGAGCCAGAGCCGTTACAGCTTCGAGAGAATTTGACTTATGATGAGCGTCCGATTCGTCTTCTAGATCAGATGGACCGAGAGTTGAGGTCGAAGAGGATTCTGATGGTTAAGGTGTTATGGAAGCATCACGGCATTGAGGAAGCTACGTGGGAGAGACGAGATCAGATGCAGCAGCAATACCCAGATCTATTCCGTACATCAAGTAAGAATTTCGAGGACGAAATTTCTATAAGGGGGGGAGAATGTGAAACCCCACTTTCCTGCTTATCTCGTTTTACGTGCTATACCTCGTTTTGCGTGCATATGATCTGTTTATGTGCTATAGGACCTAGAAAGTTATAATTTTGATGTCAATACTCCTAATATGTGTTAAATGTGCATTCATGAAATTTTCATCAAAAACGGAGTCAGAAATTTTATCGTCGATTTTCAGTAAATAGTATTTTCGAAACACGTCCACTAAAATTTTGAAACTGGTCTTTTTAACCCTTCTAGACCTAGTCAACGGACTTTAATAGACCTGTGTTTGATGAAAACGGTTTTAAAATCGGCTTAAGAATTTATTAGGGTTTTTACACCGACTTTTGCAAAAATCGAGTTTTAAGCTGACTCGGGTGAAATTGTTTGATTGTAAAACTTCTTGTCACCTAAAAATAATCCACTTGAGATATCTTGGGGGTTGCATAATTATTTTGAGCCTTGGTGAGCAATAAAATGAGTTTAAAGTCATTAAAACACAAAAATACCAATTTAAATTAACTTTGACTTTATTTAATTATTGACCTTATAAGCTAATATCACCTACACACACTCACACAACACAAAAACACCACCACACACACACACATTGCCGTGAGTTTGAGGGAGAGAAAGCCAAAGAGATTTCAAAGCTTTTCAATCCAATTTTTCAAAGAAAAACTTGGTTTTTGTCCGTAGAACTTCGCACCGACTTGGATTCTGCTTGTTGGGCACGCATAGCACGCATTCCTAGGCTTATATCGCATCAAAGGTGAGAGAAAAATTATAGATCTCAAAATGTCATTTTTATACTTTTGCTCATAAATGAAAATTTAACTGTTAGAATTGAAATCTGATGATAGATTATTGCTCCTTGCATGCTAGGGATCATTTTGATGCAATACTATGAATTTCTGTCGGATGTAGCATAATTTTTATTTTCCGGGTATTTAATTTTGATTAAAATGTTCAAAGTTGAATTAAATGAGTCGTGTTGATCGAAATCGATTGTCGTCGATTTCTAAATACTTGATAATTACGTGTTAGCGCTGTTGTAATGCCGAATTTTCGATTACATTGTTCGTGTGAAAATCCGGAAAATCCAGCCAAGACATCCTAGGGTTTTAGGGTTATCGGGCATGATTTGGAGGTGTTATGGTGGATTTCCGAGAGGGCTAATGTAGTAGGTTGAATGGGTGAGTGATAGAAACTAATTTGGCAATGTTTGGATTAGTAGATTGTAAGTTATGAATTTTAGAAGTTTAGGTTGTCATTCTTTAATTTCTTGAACGATGCCTTTAGATGGTTGAGTGGTGTTGAGTGTTGAATGGTGAGTTGTTGATGAGTAATTTAGGATTT
Source organism: Ehretia macrophylla (assembly GCA_037974665.1). Taxonomy (NCBI): domain Eukaryota; kingdom Viridiplantae; phylum Streptophyta; class Magnoliopsida; order Boraginales; family Ehretiaceae; genus Ehretia; species Ehretia macrophylla. Next base: position 8,793,256 of record CM075767.1, on the reverse strand, counting down.
AATTGTGTATATTATGCATGTCCGGTTAGATGGCCTACTTTGTCATCTAACTTCGTTGTTTGTTGTTTAATTAAATATTGATGTTATATTGATGTTATTGATTGATTATTATTGAGTTCGGGAATCGGGCACTTTCGTTGTTAATCTCCCAATTGATTGATTGATGATTAATTGATGATTGATGATGATTATGGAGTCTTAGTATGTGTGTGCCACATCTCGGGCAGCGTTGGGCTGTCGGGTTGATAACGGCATGACTGCCATAGGCTACCCCCAGCTCGCATGACGAAGGTGTCATGGAGGGAGGGGCTAGTGAGGTACCTCGGGTGTGTGAGTAATGGGGAGTTATAAGAAGAACGGTTGAGATCGTGATGGCGTTTGGAGCTACACCAAATAGAGTATCCTTTATTGATTGGTTATATAGCTATGTGATGATAGTATTATTTGTGTTATTGTGTGTTTACTGACTCAAAGGATTATTCCAAGGAGTTTAGTAGACTTTGCTCGAGATCTATCGGATCCTCACTGGGGTTATGTATATAAGCTCACTCTCTATTATTGCATGCTTACAGGTGTTGCAGAGCCGGATTACGGGTACGTGCCTCCTGAGGAGGAAAATGTGCCTTACGTGGACGAGTCATATGTTCCTGAGTCTTATCCATGATTCTATGTTGTTTAATATCATGTATATTAGCTTAATAGACTTTTCTATACTTTATGGTTCTTATTGTAATAGATGTTGAAAGATGATGATCTAAATGATGTTAACTTAGTGGCTTTCTTTTGTCTATGGTTAAGTTGTTAGATGGGTCTCAACTTATTTTTGAAATGTATGATAAGGTTGAGGTATTGTATGTTATGTTGGAACGGAGGCAGATAACGAAGACTGATTATTGTATATTACGGTTATGTTGTGTTTTGTTATGCTGTTGAGGAGTTGTTGTTTGTATGGTTATAGAATTGGATGTTTAATGTTATTAATGAGGTTAGTTTAGAACCTCGGAAATCTATTTACTGTCGTTACGCTGCCGAAATTCCGTTACGTCCTGACTGATTGTACGTGAAATCAAGTTGGGGCGTGACAGTTAATCTGACAGTGGTGTGAAAGCTAAATGATATGATCTATTTTGTTTATTCCATCGGTGGTGATGGTGAGTGGATGAAAAGAATAACACGAGTGCTTCTGCGTTCTTTTCTTTTTTTAGTTCCTAAACTCTCCACCGCTTCAACATTATTCTTTTCTTGTTGCTTACTACTCTTGTAAGGCTAAGACACTAAAGTAAAACAATTAAACTAACTAATAAATGGCAATCGGCTTGGCTATTGGGGTTGAGCTTATTGGTCCGATTCTGGTGGTAGTGATGTTAAGTGCTATTGCCGAAGTGAAAAGGTTTATATAGAATTAGATACTTCATGCTTATTGGATTAAGGTGGCGGTGGAGATGATAAACGAGTTGGTGCTGACGATGCTTTGCTTATTTACTTGCTCGACAACACTTATAAGCTATCAGTAGGCTTAATTGATTGCTATGCTTGTATTTATCTAACACCATTGATAGTTCTAGCGATAGGTGGCATTAACTCGAGCTGGGCATCATGCAAGGTGACAACAGCGAATTAACTATAGCGATGACTAATATGAGCTAGTGTTAGCTGTGATAATAGCTCGGTGCTTAAGGATAGAATACTAGGACGGTGAGCTGCTGCGTCTTAGCTTGGGTGGCAATCGGTGAAGAAATTAGCAAGCCAGCGTGATGGTGCTATCCTAGCTTAGGCGGTGGTGTGTTCTTTGTGCGGCATGTGGCATGGTGAATCAGCTCATTACTTAGGTGCTGAATCATTTATCTTAAGTTTTAAGATGATAACAAATCCTAATTTAATTATTTAAATAGGTATACTACTCGGCCTAATGAGTACTAAGGTTACTCGAGGCAAATTTATAAGATAAATTAATAAACCATGTTTTAAATCTTAATCGAATAAATTTGGTATCTTGGCCTTATATGAAAAGTAGGTAATTTGTAATTTAATTTCTGCAACCAAAGCTTACTAATATAGCACTAAGCTGGTATTCGTAAATAATTTCCGTTTGTTAATACCTAAATTGACCAATCAAGATTTTTATTATTCTAACAAAAAATAATAACATTAGTTTAACTTGAATTAATATCTCTAATTTGCTTGTAGTCATCTAAGAATAAATCTAAGTACCTTCATCTAGTGTATTATTTAGTTGACACCCTACTTTCCTTGGCAAATTGAGAGTGAAGCACATCAGGCAGGCTAGAGGATGCTACTTTTAAATTTCCTTAAGACTAGTTAAAGCTTTGGTATATTTAGGAGAATGAAATGCCTAATGAACCTATTCAGAAGCTAAGGAATTATATTCCGAATGCTAGATTAATTCCTAATTAGCATTTCTAATTTATTGGCAAACATCTAGTAACTAAGTTAAGTATTTTCAAATTATCTAACTAAACTACTTAGTTAACATTCTTTATTTTCAGAGGTTAGTATTGCTACTAATGTAGTATTAACTTAAATTTTTTGACTTTTTCACTTAAAGTTAGATCACTTACTAACAGACTTAGGTATATTCTTACTATTATTCTTGGTAGATTAGATTAACTCTTTTCATTTTATAAGTTAAGATTACTAAATCATCTTAATAGAAAAGCTATACCATCCTAATGAAAAGTGGTATTATCCTAACCTAGTATGAATTAGCATTGCTACTAAATTTTATAAATCTATGTATCCTCAAACTATTTATAGAATTAAACTATTCAATTAACATCCTAGCTTCCCTGTTTCGTTTCACAAGTTAGGAGCACTATATAGCTATTACCTATTTATCTAGGTTATTATAACTATATCATTCCTAGTAAAACCTAACCGAGATAATGTAGAATAAACCAAGTAAAGTATTTATATTAACTTAGTTCTATTATCTATAATTCGTATTGTCCATATGTTATTATCTATAATTCGTATTGTCCATATGTAACCAGGGTAGTAATAAGTTACTATACTAATTTCTTCCTTCATTTCATAAGCTAGCTATCACACATTTATGTACTTTACATTATTTCCTAACTAAAACAGTCAATCAGCAAAGCTATAGAAGTTTTTCTAGTCCAAATAGGTTTAATATGACCACCCCTTTCTAATGCTCAACTATCCAAATGCACGTACCAAGATAATATTTTCCTTCAATTGAAATGAATGCTTAGTTTGATATATTAACCGTTATATAGTTTCTAAGTTTAAAGTAATTCATAACATGAGAAACATAAGAAATGCGGGCATGTAAAGCAATTCAATCATAAATAATATTTAATTAATATGTTAATGCTCAGAAATTAGGTCTGGGATTTCACAGGAAATGTTTTCAATATGTTCTAACACACCCCATTTGCTTAAAACACCTCTTCCAACTACAAGCAATTGTTCCAAAGCTTTTAGATCATCAAAAACACATTTCTTACACAAATCATTGAGCTTTAACTTGCAAATCATTGAGCATTCAAGAAAAGCATTAAATTGTATTCATCTACTCTTGAAGAGAGATATTGTACTCAACATTTATTCCATTCATATTGTGGGATAAACACTCTAGATCTATAGGTTTGAGAGATTCATTGTATAGATAGAGTAAATGTCACGCCCCAACTCGACCTCACCTATGACCAGTCAGGACGCAACGAAATTTCTACAGTATAACAATTGTAACTTAGATACCGAGGCTCTAAACCAACCTCTTTGTAACTCATACAACCAACTCCACAAATCAACAACTAACTCCACAATCAAATTGACAACATACAACGCAACCATAATATACATTAAACATTCTTTTACCATTTCATTCATAGGTTATACGCATCCGTTCCAACATTATACAGAGGCTATATAACATACATTTCAAAATAGATTATAACCAATCTAGCAACCTAATCATGTTCAAAAGAAAAGCTACTAAACTAGCAATATACATAAGTCTTTATCTTTAAGTAGTTAAACAATACAACATATTACAACAACTAAAGCGAACTCATGGCAACGACTCCGGCACATAAGACTCGCCCACATAAACCACATTCTCAGCTTCCTGAGACACGTACCCGTAATCCTGTTCAGTTTCACCTGTATGCATGCAACAATTCAGAGTGAGCTTATATAAAACAAGCCTAGTGAGGATTCGATAGATCTCTTAACAGTATTTACTATACTCCTTGGAAATCATCCTTTGAGCAGTAAACACATAATAAATATCAATAACAATATAAGCACAACAATGATAATAACCAATCAATAAAGGATGCTCTAGTTGGTGTAGCTCCAAACGCCATCACGATCTCAACCATCTTCTTATAACTCTCCATTACTCACGCACCCGAGGTACCTCACTAGCCCCTCCCTCCATGGCACATCCGCCCATGCGAGCTAGGGGTAATCTATGATAGTTATGTTGTTATCAACCCGACAACCCAACGCTGGCCGAGAGGTGGCACACACATACCAAGACTCATGACAATAATAATAATCATTTATATCACAGGAGGACAACAAAAGTAGGTTGCCTATCTCCCAGCTTCATCAATAATCAATCAGTTAACATCATTTCAACAACATAACATCAATTAAACAATTAACAACTCAACAACTAAGTTAGATGACAAAGTAGGCCATCCAACTTAACATGCATTAAACCACTCAACCAAACCCTAGTCTAACCAACAACAACCCATGATTCAACCACTCAAACACCACTCAAGCAACTAAAGACATTATTTCAACATTTAAAGAAAAACTACTCAAACTTCCAAAAGTCATAACTTACAATCTACTAATCCAATAACCTCCAAACCAGTTTCTATCACTCACCCACTCAAGCAACTACATTAGTCTCCTCGGAAACCAACCACAATCTATCCAAACAAGCCCAACAACCCTAAAACTTCAATGCACCATGGCTGAAATTTCTGGACTTTCACCATGACATCACAATAAAAATTTTGGCATTACAACATTACTACCACGTATTTAATAAAGTTTTAGAAGCTAACAGTAATCAATTCCAACCACCACAACTCCATTAATTCAACAACAAGCCAATAACTCAATTTTAATACCCGAAAAATAGAAATATATGCTACAACCGTTCAAAACTTATATAAACACATATAAATGATCCTTAGCATCCACTGAGCAATAATCTAACAACAGTTTAACATTTCATCGGATAAAAATACAATTATATGAAAATGACATAAAAATAGCAATTTGAGATCTAGAATTTTTATCTCACCTTTGATGTTATGTGATTCTAGAAATTTGTGAAATAGGTGCCCAACAAGTGAAATCAAGCTTTGAATGACTCAATTCGGCTTTGAAATGCAAAATCTATGAGAAAAATGCTTTGAAAAACCTTGAAAATGTCTTCTTTCTTCTCCTTCATGGAGCCACAGTTTTTGATGTGTTTTTGTGGTGTTTTGGATGATATTTGAGTATATATTAAGTTAAGTAATAAGTCAATGCAAAAAGAATTGGTCAAAGTTGAAACTAGTTTAGTATTTTTAGTATTTTAGTTGTTTTTAGACTATTTTTAGTATATTGCTCACAAATATATGCACTTAACACTTAGACTATTTTTAGTAGCATATTTTTAGTTGACAAGGAGTTCCACATGCATACATTTACACCCGACTCGGGTAAAAACTCAATTTTTACAAAAGAAGATGAAAAGTTATATTATTTATTTTCAAATGTCTTTTAAATGCATTTTTCAATTGTGCCATTTTATAAATATTAAAAATGAAATATAATTTGTATCTAATATATACTAGGTCAATGAAAGTTAACGCAAGAATCGTTTTGAGCAAAAATCACTATTTTAGCTTAAAAACGTACTTTTTCGCCCGTAAAATCTATTTAAATTCCTAGAAATAATTTTTATTGAAATACGGGTCTATTAATAATGCAGGACTAAGTTTTAAGACGTTTAAAACACGCATGTCAAAATTTTAGCGGACGTGCGTTCAAAAACTATTCACAAAAATCGACGATAAAATTTCTGATGCCGATTTTGATAAAAATTTCATGAATACTCACATATCATGTATTAGAAGTATTAATCACTTAGTTAGCACATTTTAATTCATATAACACATATAAACAGGTTAAAACACGTAATTACAAATATGACCAAATTCGGGGTCTCACAGTAAAAAATCTTCTTTGTAGATTCAAATGAATGAAGAGGCTTGCACTACTCTTGTGGACTCAAGAGAACTTGTATTGTTGGTTTGTGATTCACCAACTTGTGAAGAGGTACTACTAGTAGAGCTAGTGGAAATCCTAAAGGGAAGGTAACCTTGGGTGGTAGATGTAGATTAGTTGTTTTCGTCTTCTATCCCTTCTATTTCCTTACTTTCATTTTTGTGCACTCTACGTGTTTGATAATTTGCTTGCTTGGATATAAATTGTTTATATTAAAATTTTTAATTAGTAGTCATTAGTTAAATACTTAATTTACCCCCTTTCCCCTCTTAAGTATATTTGCCTTAACAAGTGGTATCAAGAGTTATGACTCTACATATAGTCTAAAAACTAGTAGAGAATTGAAATGGCAAATGCATCCATGTCTACCATAGTTAAGGGCCAATCTTCCACCCGACCACCATTGTTTAGCAGAACCAACTACTCTTTTTAGAAAACTAGAATAAGGATTTACATTCTTGCAAATGACATTAGAGTTTAGAAAGTAGTAACCGATGGGCCAATTACTCCTATGATAACTAAGACAGAAGGAGAACAAATCATTACAATTCCTAAACCGAAAGAAGACTATGATGACAATGATTTTAAGATTTGTGAAAAAAACTATAAAGCTATGAACATATTATATCTTGCTTTAGACTCAAATGAATTCAACAAGATTTTCGGGTGCAAGAGTGCTAAAGAAATTTGGGATCAATTGGAAAAATCACATATAAAGGAACCAGCCAAGTTAAAGAAACTAGGATTAACATGCTTGTTCACAAATATGAAATGTTTAAAATGTCACAAGATGAAAGTATTGAACAAATTGTTTCTAGATTTGATGATATTGTGAGTACCCTTAAATCACTTGAGAAATAGTATTCTAATGTAGAGATGGTGGGAAAATTGCTTCAAATTTTGACCGAACCATGGGAAGCAAAGATGACTGCAATTGAGGAAGCAAGAAACCTCACAACTCTTTTTTTTTTTTTTTTTTTTTGCTGAGTCAGCGAGAAAATTTTATTAAAAGGAAGAAAAGAAAACAAGTGTTAAAAGTACATCAAAATCCAAATTCATGAGCATCCTAACGATCAACTAACAAAACTACTCATGGAAATGGCAAGAAAGAAACAAAGCCACAAAAGACAAAGATAAAGCCAAAGCCACAAATGACACTCAAATCCAAACAAAATCAAGACAACTGAGAGTCAATACATGCTCTATGCAAGAAATGACTGTTAATGGAAGACAACTTAAAAGGTTTTCTAACATGGACTTTCAGAGACACTTCATCTCGGATGCGCATGAGAATCTCCTCCTCGGTCGATGCCTCATATCTAAACAGCTTATTGTTCGTCTCGATCCAGTTATGATAAATTGATGCAGCCAGGATTAGACGGAAGAGGTACTCCTTAATGTTGTTCCTCTCTGCAAGAGAAGAACCAAACTTAATAATATCATCAAATGTGAAGATAAGAGCATCAATAAAGATAAACATTAAACTTCCCTTCCAAATTATTTTTGTGAAACAACATTCCAAGAAGAGGTGATCTCTAGTCTCTAATACTTGGTGGCAAAAGATGTAATGTGTGTGGTTGATCATATGTGGCATACCGCCAAACAAAGCAAAAGTCTTCTATATGGCATGGCATTGACCTGTATATTTGAATATTTTAACGTCCCTTTAAGAGGTCACATGAGACCTTTTCATCATGGTTGGAGACTTGATCATGCTGCTCTAAAAAGAATCGGACTTTTTATTCATGAAAGTCATATCCTTAGATGGACACAATTACAGACATTGTTATTACCAGCTCAATATGAGATCTTAGTTCGCTTTCCTAAAAGTAAGAAAACTGTAGCTGAAGGAAATCAAGGGGTTGATAAAGTCGAACAAGGTTATGATGCTATGACAGTAGACCTAGAAAACCCAAACAACCCAGTCTTACAACATGTATTAGCTCAATCTCGAGACACTGCATGAATGGAGGAAAACAGTCGCCGAGGCATAGGGTCAAGCTTCAAAGTTGATAGTGGTTCTGGTGCGCCTCCACTTGTTCCTCAGAGTGCTCCTATGTCTGATACAGATAGAATTATTACTTCTATGGGTCAAATGCAAACTTCCATGAATAGAAAGATCAATGCATGGGTTAAGTCACTTTGTAAGCAAATCAATACTTTGGGTCGCACAACTCAAAAAGATATGGCCATTCTTCGAGTCCAAGTGAACAATCTCAATATTTGGGTAAATGACTATAATACTTGGATTTTGAACAATGGTGGTGTTCCTCCGATGGCACCCTATAATACCATTCTACCTTAACCCATGTATGAAGAATATAGCTATGAGCTTGATAGTGAAGATGGGGAAGAGGACGAGGCTGACGAGGGAGAGGATTGATGTTTCTTGGCCACAGTTCTTTCAAAACATTCCTACATTGTTTTGTTCATGTTTTTCAAAACAAAACTGTTTAGCTTCGTAGTCATTGCATAACTATGGCATTACTTCTTTTATTATGACTCTAAATTCCCTTTATTTATTTGTTGATGCTATATTTGTCATGCTTTTTCCTATGGTTAGTCTGATTTTATGATTATGCTATATTTGTGAATGGATTGCTATACATTATTGTGATACTCTTGGTTGCTAAGTTTGTGAAAAATTGAGTTATTCTTCTGTGCATATGTTCAAGGGTAGAGATTTTCTATACTCCTATTATGTTAAAGTAGTTTGATGATGTCAAAAAGGGATATATATATATATATATATATATATATATATGAATATAATGCATGTACTGAGATGTATGTGATGAATTGAAAATATGCATTGAGTGAAGGGGAGTCTTGCTTGAGTTTTTCTTAAAGGAAAGCAAACCTGATATGCACTAAGTAAGGGAGAGCCTCCCATGTGTGTTCATGCTTACATTGCTTATGCCTGATTTTTCATTCCCATTATGCGATATTTGTGTAAGATTTTAATCTCATATTTTGATGATAACTAAATCTTAAAACAATGCTTACCTATTGACTAATCATGCTTGTATCAGTTTTATATGTTTAAGATTAGTTATAGAATGGGAGATGATCATACACGAAGAAATGCAACTCTAGTCAAGATTGAAGTACTAGAATTGATAAAGATCTTGAAGCTTTGAAGAAGTTACATCCATGAAAAAGAAATGAAGTCTTGAAGAGCTAAAGAAGTGAATATCATATTTCAAGAATCAAGACTAGAAGGCTCGAAGATAGAGAGAGAGTTATAAGAGGAGACGTGGCGACATAAGAAGTACCGACAAATAATATGTCAAATGGCTTTGAATTGCTTGGTAAAGCTCAAAACGTTTCTTCCCTTTGAAAAAGCTTTTTGAAGTTAATTTGCAAAAATCATTTTCTTGTGTTTAAAATGATATTTTTGAAAAGCTTGTTCAAAGAAATATTAAGCATGTTTTTAGCACTCAAAAAGAATTTTGAAAAGTGTTCAAGGGTGTTGCTTAGCTTGCAAAAATAAGGCAAGTTTTCCAAGTTATTCAACCATATACAAGCTTGTAAGCTCAAAATAGATTAAATTTATAATTCAACATATCATGAAACTTAAGACATTCTCTTGACTAAGCCAAGCCAAGACTATGATCTATCATGTGCAAAATGGTGCTCTGGTACAAAGTAGGCTATACAACACACAAGGCACATCATAATCCACATCTTTAGATCATAGCAAAAATACCATCCAACCTTTCAAGCAAGAAAGGAAAGAAACTTCAATTTTCTTCTTGAGGGGCCACCTCGGCCTCACTTGAAATTGTTGAACAAACGGGGTAAGCAAACACATGCTCAATGATGGGGGAAGTAATACGGGAAAGTTTTGAAACCCTTTTCGTGAATGCACATATGCCAATTAGTATGTAACAATAATAGGTAAACTTAGAATAAGCAACACACGATAATAAGAAGCAATGAACATTCAATCAAGTTTATGAAACTACATAACCACTTTGAAAAGGATACATTTTCATTTCCATGTCCTCTGCTCCATTGCATTCATGATCTCAACAATCCCCTTATACCGTCGTTGGTTGTACTCCGGATGTACCCCGATAACCTATGACCCAACACCCCAAGGCCTTCAATGACCAAGCAAGTAAGGGAATAGGACGCAGAAGTTGTGCGACCAATTATTGGCAAGCCCGATGCCACCCAGTGAACGCATAACACACTGTGCCTCGCTTAAGTTTGCAACCTTCGCTAACGCTCAATAATAACTTAGATACACATTCAATAAGCACGTAAAATAAAGGGGATAGCAAAGTAGGTTGCCCTCAAGCAATTAAACAAGTAATAGCATTTCATAACATTCTGATGAACACTAGTATTATCCATTCACATGCTACAACCAATAGAACATTTAACTCATGCATTTTCTCATTTTACATTAGTCAATATCTTGCACATGAACTTAGCTTAATTAACATTTCTAACATTTAACTCATTAACAACTCATGGAAAGAACATTTCAACTAGTATGTTATAGTTAGTTGCAAGCTAATTTCAGTTATGACTTAGTCTAACATATAAAGTATGCTTTCATTTCACAAAAGGGGAAAGGGGAAAAAGGTCATAGTTGTTGCCTAGGCTGCAGTCGGCAGCAGCTTCTCGCCAGCGACAGACCAACGTCGGCAGTGGTCAGCCGAGACACACATACTTATACATACATAGTTACCAAGCTACTATTGGTATAGCACCGTATGAGGCACTGTATAGGCGTAAATGCAGATCTCCTTTTTATTGGTATGAGGTTAAAGAGATGAAGGCTATTGACCCTACTTTATTATTGGAGATGAACAGAATAATTGATAATTAAAATTCCATAATTCACATTAAAAATGATTAAAAAAAGTTTTTTGTGGAAGTCCGTAGCCCAGCAGTAGCCAATTGGCTACTGCTAGGCTATGGAAAAGTTGAAAGTGACTACTGCTGGGCTACGAAATACTTATATTATATATTCTAACTTGTTAATAGGTACAAAAAAATTATTAAAACGTGTTAATATCTTCATATTTTTCTTATTTATGAAGTTTAGACATAATGTGAGAGTTTTTGGACGACTACATTGAACGTTAATTAACGTTGACGCAATCTTAAGTGAACACATTATGCAACTTTTCAAAAAGAGAATGCTTACAGCACAAAGTCGGCAAAAGTGTTATGCAGATAAGCGCCATCGAGATTTGGAGTTTGTCGTGGGTGATCGGGTATTTCTGAAAATCTCTCCTCGTAAGGGTTTGATTCGGCACAGTAAAGGGGGTAAACTCAGTCCGAGATATATGGCACCATTTGAGATAACTGAGAAAGTTGGTGCATTGGCTTACTGATTAGCTTTGCCTCCGAGTTTGGGCCGACTTCATAATGTCTTTCATGTTCAATGCTTCGGAAATATAAGCCAGATCCTTCTCATGTTCTTGAGCCAGAGCTGCTAGAGATCAGTAAGACTTTGACTTATACAGAGAAACCTTTTCAAGTTTTGGACTGGAAAGTGGAGGAGCTCAGAACTAAAAGCATCCCGATAGTTAAAATTCTGTGGGATTATCAGGGGTTAGAGGATGTTACATGGGAGATAGAGGATCAGATGCGAGATAGATATCCAGAGTTATTCGCCAAATCATGTAATAATTGCATGGACGCAATTAGTTTAAGGGGGAGAGGATGCAACGCCGAGATCACTACCGTACTTTTTATTATCTGTTGCATTCACTATTTGTGCATTTTAGCTGTGCAATTACTTGTTACATTCTTAGTTACTACTCATTGCATTTTTCAACTACTTATTTTCTTTGAATTAACATTTTGCCTAAGTTATATTATCTATTTAAGGAATAAGAAAAATGTGCATTTGAGCAAATTGCGCTAGGAGCATTCGTTTAGAAAATGTTTTAGCGGTTTGAATGAATAGTAAATATGGTTTAACATTGATTTTGAGCTAGTTAACATTTAGTTACATGTTAGACTTGTTTTAAGTGGATTTAGTAAGTTATTTTGGCCAAAATGTTGTCAACTTATTGCATATACATAGCACTTAAACACATTACAACACACATGCATACAACTAGCTCATAAAACAATTTAGAAAATACCCCCTATGTCCCTACCCAAACCCGACAACAGCTAGGAGAGGAAGGAAGAAAATTTTGCTAATCAAAACTTGATTTCAAGCCCTACCAATCTAGGATCAAGCATTTCCACGAGTTTACTAGCTTCCTACTAGCTCCTACACGTATTTGGTGAGGGATTTTGCATTGTTTTGTAAATACAAAATTTATGTCAAAATGTGAAATTTCTAGATTTGACGTTAATGGCTCATGAATTGATTAAAACTTGCTTTATATGCTACCTACATGTTATAGAGACTATATTTATGCAATTGTTTAGCTTTTTAAATGGTTGAAATCGATTATTTAATTGTAAGGCAATGAATAATGGTTTTTTTTAGGGTTTTGAGAAATCGTGCCTTATAGCCTAATTCAATGTTTCAATTAGGTGTTTTAGATGTTAATGAAGATAGATTAATGACCCCGTGTAGTTTAATTGCTCGAAACTTAGCTAAAACGCAAAATTAGTGACTTTTAGAAAGGGGTTTCGGGGGTATTGTAAATTCAGGTTGAATTAGGCATCACATTTGGTATTCTTAGGATAAATAGGTGCTAGATATGCTTTTCTAACTCTCGGTTGAGCTTCGATTAGGGTACGTGTAATACAAATGCACAAAGGGGCAATTAGGGCTTTTGTGGTAATCGTGGGTAATTGGGTATTTTCGAGGGTCCTAGGGGTGCCATAAGGTATAATTAGAAGTATAAAATAGCCTGCTTGTGAAACTAGAATATTATCTTTTGTTTTGGAACCAAATAGCTTAAATTACAAATGAGGAAAAATGGAAATTTGGTTGATTTGTACATTTATTGCCTTGTAGTTGCTTATAATGTAGTTAAATGAATTTCTAAGTTAATTGTGAGCTTTTAAAAAAGTTTCGTGAGAAATATGTAATTTACCCCTTTGTGTTCATTTGGTTTGTTTTATGTTAACGCTTTTAATTTTAATTGTTTCGAGGGAAACCTACTTTGTTGTCCCTCCTAAGTATTATTGCTTTATTTTATTGTTATATTGTCACTGGTTTAAGTGCATTGCATAGTGGTTTTTAACTGTTTCGAGGGCAACCTACTTTGTTGTCCTTCTTAAGTATTATTGCTTTATTTTATTGTTATATTGTCATTGGTTTAAGTGCATTGCATAGTGGTTCGGCTGGGCGGAAATGGGTTTGCCAATGGATATTCGATCTCCGTGCTCTAGTCCCTCACTCACCTGGTCCAGAGATTTCCAGGGGGTGTTGGGTCGCCGGATTCTCGAGGTACATCCGGAGTACACCCACTGGAGTGATTGTGGTTTATGCCGGTACATTTGCTTCGTGGTTTGTGATTGAAGATCAGGTGAATTCTGCAGTGTTGGGATCAAAGTGAATCGTATCCTTTTAATGTGTGGTAACCTGTCATTACATTGTTCTTTAGTTGTTTAAATGCTTTATTTGTGTTAACTGTTGCATTGCACACCCCGGTAGACTATATCCTTCACTGGGCAATTGTGGTTGCTCATACCTCGCTAATACATTTCAGGATGTGATGAGATAGATCCGCAGCTTGTAGTTGTTGAGGGAGTGGAAGAGGAGGTGCAGATTATGGAGTTGTCTTGGTTGCTTGTGCTTACTTAAGGTTTGAGTGTGCTTGTAGATATGTGAAGACTTTGCTTGTTTTATGTTATGTTCTATTTTGGGCCTATGGGCTTGTATATATTTTGTATGCTGAAGGATTGTAATAGCTAGAGTAATGTATGGCTTGTATGGTAGTGGACTGTAATAACTTTTAATTATGCTCCTTGTTTTGTTGCATGCTTAGGGTGTTAATGTAATGGTTGGTTGGTTAGCTTTAAATTATAAGTATGTTTAATGGATAACATCGAGTGGTATGATAAACGGACAAAAGATAAAGATTCTAGGATTGTTAATTGCATACTTGTATGTGTTTATTATGTCTTGTTTCTCTTACGACATGGATGGCCTTGAAGTTGGGAAATAGTTGGAGTTGGAGTTGTTAAAGTTTTACTTTTGTATTTGTGGTTTTATTTGATGTTTGCAGGTATCCAGATAGTCTACGGTACAAAGGAGGCTATGTCCATTTGTCAAGTCCGGACTTAACCCTTTAGTGTAAGGTTGGGTCGGGGCGTGACAGCTGATGTTGTTAAAGTATCTGTAGAACTAAAAGCAGATGTTGTTCATGTTCAGACTCAGTTTTAGAATATACAAGTATATCATCAACGAACACTACCACAAACTAATCTAGATATGGTCAGAATACCCGATGCATAAGATCCATGAAAGCAGCTGGAGCATTAGTCAACCCAAATGGCAACACAATAAACTCATAACGCCCATACTTGGTTCGAAAAGCAGTTTTCGGCACATCCTCTTTTCAGATCTGGAGTTGATAATATTCTTGTCTCAAATCAAATTTGGAATATATCTTTGCCCCCTGTAATTGATCAAACAGTTCCTCAATCAATGGTAAAGGATATTTGTTTTTAATTGTTACCTGATTTAAGCCTCGGTAATCAATACACAATTGCAGCGTGCCATCTTTCTTTTTCACAAATAACACAGGCGCAGCCTACGGTGAAGAGTTCAGCAATATGAACCCCTTCTCTAGCAATCGCTGCAATTGAACTTTCAACTCCTAGAGTTCAGTAGGCACAATTCTATTTGGTGCTTTAGATATAGGCAAAGTCCCTGGAATCAAATCAATCACAAATTCTATTTCCCGCTCAGATGGCAACCCTGGTAACTCCTCAAGAAACACACTTGGATACTCTTTAACAACTAGCATTTCACTTAACTTCAGTTTATCATATGGTTGATTAATCAAACAAGCAAGATAAGCATCACAGATGCCAACTATTAAACAACTTATTAGAAATACAAGATAGCCAACCCGTCAATTTGGGATCCAATTCGAGATTTTCCTTGGGAGGTATCGGGAACCCTTATACAGAAGTTTAGAAGCCTTAGTTTTGAAGAAATAAGAGGAATTCTAGAAGATCTATGATTCCCTGCTACCTCTATTACTGGTTGACCAGACATCTGCAACCTTACTACTTTGGTTATACAGTCAAGTTGTGTATGATATTCAGTTAGCCAATCCATACTCAGTATAACTTCATAGTCTTGAAAAGGGAGTATAATAAGATCGGCAGGAAAGTTTTGGCCCTTTATATGTATTGCACATGTTTTACACACAAATTTAGTAACAAATTTTGTACCCATAGGTGTACATACTTTAATTTTATATGGCAATTTTTTAACTTTCAATTCAACATGTTGTGTACATTGGGGAGTGATAAATGAATGCGTAGCACCAGAATCAATTAAGACTTTAACCAACTGCTTATGAATTAGAAATGTACTTTCTACTACAGCAACTGCCTCAGGAAATTCTTCTTGATCAATAGCATACACCCTGGCCTGAACTCGTTGTGTTGGAACATTACCCACAAACTTGCTCTGGGTGCCCTGATTCGCACTTTATCCTTGAGTCTTCTTGAATTTAGGACAATCTTTAGCCTGGTGTTGGTCACTGTCACACCTGGTACACTTACCAGCCTTTTTTTAACAGGTAGCTTTAATGTGGCCTCTACGATTGCAATGGGTATACTGCTAGTTTTGTCTCGCAACAGTACCCTCAAAAGAGGCTCTGAATGAAGAAGTAGCAGTACTGCCCTACTGGGATTGCATCACTGACAGTCTGTTTTGACTCTGGTCATGGCTTTGACTAGGCCTGTCCCTGAGATTGAAAAGATCTCTACTGATTCTGACTCTGAGATTGAAAAGGCCTCTTGTTAGATTGACTTGACTCTGCTCTTAACTTAGATTTTTATTTCTCGAACTTTGCCATAGCATTAAAAGTATCACTGTAGGTAGAGAATTGAAGTAGAACCAAACTAAGCTGAATGTCGGGCCTCAACCCCCGGAATAATCTTCGAATTCTTCTCCCTGTAGGCTGCTCTAACTCAGGGGCATAATGGGACAGTCTGTTAAATGTAGCCTCATACTGCGCAACTGTCATGTTACCCTATTTCAGATACATAAATTCTTCTTCTCTTCTTTAGCTCTTTTGTATTGTTTTGATTGATTGTAATTAGAGGTAAATGGAGGGCAAAGGTGGCAAGAATGTCACGATCAAGAATTCACACATCAAAGTCCTCAGGAAAACCCAATTTCTTTTACAGGTCCTCAACCTCAATGGGTATGGTGTTGCAGACCCTATTTTCCGCTATTAACACAGCCATACCCTCGACCTGTAAGGTCTCAGTAGTAGGTCCCTCAAAGGACTCTCGCCCTGAACTAGCCCTAGTTAACCTCTCAACAGACTCCCTCCCGAATCTAGACCTGGTTCTAGAACCCACAGGTCAGAAAGAAGAAACGGATTCTACCCTAATCAGAGATGAAGAGCCCATAACTATCACCTCTATATGCTCTCCAGAGGAATCACTCTCACTATTCATCATATTTGTTTGAAAGAAAATATAAAAAGAGCAAAGGAGGTCATACCTAGTTAAAAGAGGTAGCAGTGGAGTAAGCAGGCGTCAAATGAGTCTATGAAGATAAAGTCTCTTTTCAACTACCAAAAATTTGAAATTAAAAGGGAAGAGATAAGTCATCCCTTAAGTAACAAGTCCATGGCCCAAATAAAAGAGCACCATAGCCTAGCTGAGCAATGGTCCACCTACAAAGAGAAAGAGGCCCGATCAAAACATTCGTCCGACCACCATTGGAGCCTAGAGGAGTGGGGGAGGGGGCAACTAACATGACATAAATATTGGGCCAAGAAAATGGGCTAAGCAATAAAGAAATTGGGCCAAGCTTATGAAACCATCGTCACAGGCCAAAGTCCCAGCGCACAGCCCAAGTCATCTCAAACAGGCATTGACCCATTCAACAAAATGTCAACCAACCTCCAAAGATCATAGGCCACGATTTACTCCAACATCCAAGGGCCAATATCCCGACTAAAGTACAACCATAATTGACAAAATTGAAGCTCCTTGCAACAGGTATAAGCCTCCTTATGCCACTATAAATACTTGAGTCCACTAGCTCAAAAAGGATAAGTGATTCTTTACTCACTACTTATTATTTATTCATTTGCTTTATACAAGCATCTTTTGGTCCTCACAACTGACTTAAGCATCAAAGGAAAACCCCAAACATAGTACTTGGGTCCTTTGTTTTGTAGGTTCGGAGATCAGCAGGGCTGTGAAATCCAAGCCCGGTTCGCCGTTTGAGTCTAATCAGGTTAACTGTCCTCAATAGAAATAAAGAAGCATGGTCCGATTTATCTCAAAATGACAAAAATATCAAAATAAGTTCCAAACTAGATTGTACCATAAACAATGAAATCTATATATATTTGATCTTGATTTACCAAAGAAAGATAAAATAAAATAATCAGTTCAAACTAGTTTATAAGACAAGCAATGATGGATTTGTATGGGAAGAGTTGGTAAGAAAATTCATGTCCAAATGTTATAGGTTATAAGTATAGTAATTTTAATCAACTCAACAATAAGCATTGATTTATCACGCTATAATGAGAAGGACAATCAAGGCATTCACTGAAGAATATGAACCCAACTTTGGCTTTAAGTTTCCAAGTTGCAGAATAAGGACATGAAGTAGTGGATCAAAATTTTGATCTTATTAAAGAAAACTGTTTCATAAGTTATTCACAAGCGTGTAGTCCCAGAAGCATGGATACAAATGCTAGCCTCACCAATTGCTTGTAGAAACAAAAAATTACAATGGAAAAAAACCATTTTAGCCCCTAAGGTTTAATAAAAAATCTAAATTAGTCCCTGAGTTTTGAAAAAAATACCAAATTAGTCCTTACCGTTATGTTGGAGTTAACGATCAAAGGTTTGATCGGATGAAAAGACCACAATGCCCTTGTTTTAGCCATTAGAGATTTGGAGGGAAAGAAAAAAACAAAAGATACAAGTTTCATTTAACCTCTTCACTTAGTTTTACTTATTAAATTTATGTAGCAGAAATATATATATTAAGTGTATGGCTAACAATTTGTTAATAAACTTAACCACTAAAACTAATTAAAATAAAAAATATATAATTAGTGAACGACATAAAAAATTTAATGAATGACTTGAGACGTTTAGTGGTAAGTAGAGTTATTTGTTTTTAGTATTATGTTCTTTCGATTCTTTTAATATTCAAAACAAAATCTTTTATTAATTTCTCTTTCATAAGACGTGAGCCAAAATGAGCCCATTAAGAACAAAATTTCAAGTAGGGGCCACTACGTAATGGCCTCATCCCTCGGGGCCGATTTGGAGAACAAAGAATATCCAAAAATTTGAAATAAATAAACTTCCGAAATAAAAGAAAAAAATACCCAAAAATTCAGAATAAATAAAATTCTGAAATAAGTGAACTTGATAACTAATACATGATGTTTAAACAAAATAATACAAATTTTAGCATAATACGCAAAAACCCGAACTTAACACTAACATCAACATAACATTCTTAAAATTAATCAATCCTAATAAGAGATGAAAAAAACACAAATATTAACAATATACATGGAATAAACCCGGATCATATAATCTCAAAAAAAAAACCCTAATAGCTCGTAAAAAAAATTATATACTACAAATTAAATAAATCATATGCCAAGTTAATAAACAACACAATAAACATAATATGTCTAAAACAAGCCCTAAACTAACATAATATACACTATTATTAAAAATTTGACAAAATATCACGTTACCCATTTATGATATGCGAAACTATCACGCTACCTCCCCTGTGTTCTCAAAACTATAAAAAATTCCCCAGTTTTTTCAGAAACTGTCACGCCCCGACCCAACCCTTCACGGAACCAAGTCCGAACGCGACTGTACTCATGCATAATAATACCTATAACATTGCTATATTTAACAAATAAAGGAGTTTACATATGAAGCATACTAGATACATTGTTCCAAAATAAGATAACATTGGTCTAACACTGTGAACATGTATCAAAATAAACTTTCATATTTACAACAAAAGTCTATGAACCAACTCTTAATACATATGGAAAATGAGCCTTTCTATTACAATATATACTATACATACAAATTAAATAAACAACATGTACATTATCCATAAAAGAACAAGCATGACAATCATTTTCACTTTTCCTGAGCCTTGATCTTGGCCTCACCTAAAATGTTCATCAACGGGGTGAGCTAAACTAGCTAAGTGAGAGACGATGTACGGGAGGTTTTGGAAACATTTAACTTGGAAATTCATTTGAAAACATGCATTTGAAAACCATATGAAATCAATAAGCACTTAAAGGCAATTAACTCAAGAACACATTTGAAACTATATATAAACATTAAGCACTTAAGTACAATTAACTCAAGTAACAAATAAGTTATATGACCATTCAAGAAAAGGATATGTTAACATTTGTTGATATTGTCACGTATACCACCATCACGAACTCTGCCACTTATCACTCTTATTCAAGTGTCTCCGGATTCACTGAAACCAACGATCCAACACCTCATGGAACTCTCCGTCCATATGAGCGAGTGAATAGGACCATGGTAATCATGCCAATATACCCGAAAAACCCAATGCCGCCAGGAGTGACACGATGCTACCATGCTTCGATAAACGTTCATTCAATAAATCATTCAACAATGAACTTCACTCTTAGAGGATAACAAAGTAGGTTGCCCTTCGAACACTTTAACATTCAATAGCACATTCAATAGAACATTCGATAGGTGACAAAGTAGGCCACCATACCTTTAGCAAACACTTTTAAACATTTAACCATTTCCAATAACACTTACCATTACATGTGAGCATTTCCATAATTTAACCTCAATAGCATTCAATAACACAATTTTCATCAACTAACAACTGGTATATAATCAACAATGAACCAACTTATAATGCCACATAAACACCTTTGAACACTTAACCTTTCAATAACACTTAGTCTTGCACATAAGCATCTCCACGAATTCACTTCAATAGAATTCAATAGCTCATCAACTCAACAACATTTTACAACTAACATTTAATAAACATTCTATCCAACTTTTAATGCAATACAAGTGCACTAGCATATAACCAACATATTACCCAACTTATAATGCTATACAAGTGCACTATATTAACATAGCCAAGCATGAAGCATGGTTAGCAAGCAATAAACTAGATTGGCGCCTTTTCTGGAAAATCTGGGTAGCCACCATTTTTACACCAAGATGCCATAAAATCATATATACACTTATATACATATAGTATACACTTTATACTCAAGATTAGAACAAAGAATAAACTTGCATTTAGTCACAATTTCAACATTTAAAGCATGAAGTCTTTGCTGGAATTTTCGGACAGCCACATAACACACAAAAACTCCTACCAATCTTGCTTCTAAGCCACAAAATCATGAACCCAACTCATGTATATAGAGCATAGACTTCATACTCAAGCTAAGAACAAAGATTGACCATATATCTAGCCGTAAATTCAACATACAACTCACTTTTATCAACATATAAAGTTCAATGCTTATTCTACAAAAGTAGTGCAAGTATATGATTTCATAACAAAATCAAGCTTTAAAACTTTTAAAAACTTTGAAAACATTTAAAATCCCCACACCTAGATGTTGAAGAATCCAAGAGATGGCAAGAATTGAGCAAGGTTTGAGCAAACTTGAGCTATTTTCCTTCAAACCCTAGTTTTTCATTTCTTTTTCTCTCTTTTCTTGCTTTGGCCAATCCATTTTTTCTCTCTCTCTTACTCTTGTTTTTGTTTTGTTTTATTAAATGCCAAATAAGATCTTCTAAAAGCTAATTTGGTAGGTAGAAAAATATCTAATAAGGTAAAAGACTACTTATGCATAGACAATTACAATAATGACAAACAAGTACTAGTTTGCTAAATTAAATGAAATGTCACTTAAATTCTAAATACATGCAATCAAATATTCATATTATCTTCCAATAAAAAGTAAATCACTTAAATGCACATATTACTTTCAAATAATAATTAAAGCAAGTAAATGCACAAAAATTTCACGTTTAGGTCTCAAATCCTCCCCACCTTAAAATAATTTCATCCTCGAAATTCTTTCAGCCATCTTTTGACATTAAAAGGTCACTCACAATTTATAACATATATGCAATTATATCACATAAAAAGAAGTATCACATAATGTACAATTATCATATAATGCACAATTAACACGTTATGTATACACACATTCATTCAAAGACACTTCACATTGAGACTTTTACCCCATTGACCGAGGGTCCTATCCCTGTTTTAATACCACTAATTGTCATACCCCGACCCGACCCAACCCCTCACAGAACGACTACACTCATGCATAATAATACTTGTAACACTGCTATATTTAACAAATAAAGGAGTTTACATATGAAGCATACTAGATACATTGTTCCAAAATAATATAACATTGGTCTAACTCTGTGAACATGTTTCAAAATAAACTTTATATTTACAATAAAATTTTATGAACCAACTCTTAATACATATGGAAAAGGTGTCTTTCCATTACAACATATATTATACATACATATTAAATAAACAACATGTACATTATCCACAAAAGAACAATCATGACAATCACTTTCACTTTTCTTGAGCCTCGGTCTCGGCCTCACCTGAAATATTCATAAACGTGGTGAGCTAAACTAGCTCAGTAAGAGGGGGTGTACGGGAGGTTTTGGAAAACATTTAACTTAAAAATTCATTTGAAAACACGCATTTGAAAACCATATGAAATCAACAAGCACTTAAAGGGAATTAACTCAAGAACACACTTGAAACCATATATAAACATTAAACACTTAAGTACAATTAAATCAAGTAACGAATAAGCTCTATGACCATTCAAGAAAAAAATATGCTAACATTTGTTGATGTTGTCACTTGTACCACCATCACGAACTCTGCCACTTATCACTGTCATTCAGATGTCTTAGGTTTCACCGAAACCTACGACCTAACATCCCATGGAACTCTCCGTCCATGCGAGCGAGGGAATAGGACCATGGTAGTTATGCCAATATACCCGGCAAGCCCAATGCCGCCCAAGAGTGACACGATGTTACCATGCCTCGATAAACGTTCATTCAATCAATCATTCAACAATTTACTTCACTCTAAAGGACAACAAAGTAGGTTGCCCCTCGAACACTTTAACATTCGATAGCACATTCGATAGGTGACAAAGTAGGCTACCATACCATTTGCAAACACCTTTAAACATTTAACCATTTACATGTGAGCATTTCCATAATTTAACCTAAATAGCATTCAATGACACATAACTTTCATCAACTAACAACTAGCATATAATCA
The DNA here is from genome assembly GCA_037974665.1 of Ehretia macrophylla. Taxonomy (NCBI): domain Eukaryota; kingdom Viridiplantae; phylum Streptophyta; class Magnoliopsida; order Boraginales; family Ehretiaceae; genus Ehretia; species Ehretia macrophylla. Next base: position 8,770,476 of record CM075767.1, on the reverse strand, counting down.
ACAATTAACCAACTTATAATGCACATAAATACCTTTGAACACTAACCCTATGTTTGGATTGCACAAAGGAAAGGAAAAGAAAGTAAAGTGGAGGAAGAAAAATAAAGGAAAGGAAAAGAAAATAATTACCTTCTTTGTATTGCAAAAAATAATAATAGAAAGGAAAGGATTGGATTTTATAATTTTTTGTTTGGATTGGAGAAGGAAATGAAAGGAAAGGATCATTTTAAATAAAAAATTACTTAAATGCCCTAAATGACAAAGTAGGTTAAAACAGTAGTAAGGGCAATATAGTCTTTTTCTGCTGAAACCATTCACTTCCCTCTCAAACACCTCAAATTTGAAGGATTAAAAAATCCATCCAATTAAAGAAAATGGAGGGAATATTGTACCCCTCCATATCCTTTATTTCTTTCAAATTTGCAATCCAAACAAGGGGAGGGGTTCCTTATTCCCTCCCCTTCCTTTACTTTCCATTAAAAAAATGAATCCAAACAAGCTGTAAAGCCTTCCAATAACACTTAGTCTTGCACATAAGCATTTCCACGAATTAACTTCAATAGAATTCAATACCTTATCAACTCAACAGCATTTTACAACTAACATTTAATCAATATTCTATCCAACTTTTAATGCAATACAAGTGCACTAGCATATAACCAACATATTACCCAACTTATAATGCTATACAAGTGCACAATACTAACATAGCCAAACATGAAGCATGGTTAGCAAACAATACACAAGATTGGCGCCTTTGCTGGAAAATCTGGGCAGCCACCATTTTTACACCAAAACACCATCATAAATCATATATACACTTAAATACATATAGTATACACTTTATTCTCAAGATTAGAACAATGAACAACCTTGCATTTAGTCACAATTTCAACATTTAAAGCATGAAGTCTTTGCTGGAATTTTCAGATAGCCACATAACACACAAAAACTCCCACCAATCTTGCTTCTAAGCCACAAAATCATGAACCCAACTCTTATATATATAGCATAGACTTCATACTCAAGCTAAGAACAAAGATTGACAAGATATTTAGCCATAAATTCAACATACAACTCACTTTTATCAACATATAAAGATCAATGCTTATTCAACAAAAGTAGCACAAGTATATGATTTCATAACAAAATCAAGCTTTAAAACTTTTAAAAACTTTGAAAACATTTAAAATCCCCTTACCTAGATGTTGAAGAATGCAAGAGATGGCAAGAATTGAGCAAGGTTTGAGCAAACTTGTGCTATTTTCCTTCAAACCCTAGTTTTTCATTTCTTTTTCTCTTTTTTCTTGTCTTGGCGGATCCATCTTCTCTCTCTCTTACTCTTGTTTTTGTTTTGTTTTATTAAATGCCAAATAAGATCTTCTAAAAGCTAATTTGGTAGGTAGGAAAATATCTAACAAGGTACAAGACTATTTATACAAAGACAATTACAATAATGATAAGTATGTCCTAGTTCGCTAAATTAAATGAAATGTCACTTTAATTCTAAATACATGCAATCTAAATACTCATGTTATCTACAAATAATAAGTAAATCACTTAAATGCACATATTACTTTCAAATAATAATTAAAGAAAGTAAATGCATATAAATTTCACATTTGGGTCTCACAAAAACTCATCACACTACCTCCCTTCATTTGCAGTCCGTTAGTTTTGCCATTATATGTGCAATCCACGTGCCTAGGAAGCATCTTGGTTAGTTTTTTAGCTTTATATGAGGCATAAATTGATCAAAAAGCTCTTGATTTTGAAATTAAAAGGGGTTGCACCAAATTGACCCTCATTTTCGCCCACTCTTCTCATTTTTGGCAGGCTTTGCTCTCTAACTTATTTTCTTGTCTTTCTGTTTCTTTTTAAATTATTGCCATTATTTTATTACTAATTTAACAATGTATTGCTTTATAATTATCATAAGCTCACTTAACCTATTTTTCCAAAGCCATGTTAATTTTTTCCATAATTATTGTCATAATTGTAGTTCTAATTTAAGAATGTGTATTGGTCTATAATTATTGGAAGCTCACTTAAATTATTTTCCCGATGCCATGTTATCTTTTTTTTATCTTTTTTTTTTCTAACCATTGTATCTTTATAAAATAACAACAAATGTTAGGATGTTAGGTAGATAAAAGGATAATCTTTCAAAAGTTGATAACAAATCGCAATTAATTTGTTCCTTTTTTAAAAAAATTCAAGAAAATAATTCCATAGTTATAGTTTTTTTTCTTTCTTACATTATGTCTCTTGATATTTATTTTGTTTGCAAGTATTACTTGAAGGTTAATTAAGATTTGGACTTAATGGGAAAACCCATCAAAATTTATGAAAAAAGTTTTTTTTGCAGACTTCATGGAGTCCTTACTTTAAACTTTCTTTGGTCTTCGAATCTAGGCTCCATTTGTTACTTTGCATAAAAGAAAAAATAACGTGTTTTAATTTTTTGACTTATTTTCCCGAAGCCATGTTATTTTTTTCTCTTTTTTTATTTGTTCTAACCATTGTATCTTTATAAACTAACAATGTGTTTTAGATTTTTAACTTATATTCCTGAAGCCACGTTATCTTTTTTTTCTTTTTTTTTTGCTCTAACCATTGTATCTTTATAAATTAACAATGTGTTTTAAATTTTTTAAAGAATGTCAACAGGGAGTAGTAGAATATCAAGATATGATTCACTCAACTTGCGCTATGTAAATCACTGGTGTCATTGTGGTCAATGGTGTAATATTAGAGTGGTATCGAAATCTTTGGAAACAAGAGGTCAATTGTTCTATTGGTGTCCTGCTTGTAGATCATTTAGGGATTGGTGTAACCCACGTACTGCAAGTTGGACTCTGGGTGGGCCACCTTTAGCTCCACCTAGAGAGTTTGATATAATGAAATGTGTTAAAGATGGAGAGGAAGTTAATTGACCTATGATGCAAGAGATCTCTAACAATGAGATAGTGAAGTTTAAGATGCTTCTTACTAGCACTTGTGCCTTTGCTTTTTCAATGGTCCTAGTTGTTTTTATCTTGTTATTTAAATAAGTGTTAGCATGTGTTGTAAAAAAAATTATGCTTATGGAATGGTATTTTCTTAAACAATAGTGCAATTTACTTCCTTTTGTCATTGTTTCAATGAAGCAAATGAAACTGTGGCACATAACTACAGATTTTGTAATAGCATGATATAACACATAAACCTATCCAAAAACCACACATAAACATGCCTATAGACCTGTCCAAAATCCACACATAGACATGTCCAAAAACCTGTACAAAAACATAATACATCACATAAACCTGTCAAAAAACATAATGGCAACACTAGTAGTATGAAATATACATCAAGACAATATTCAAGGCATCAAAAGTTTAGCACTTGTCCAAAAACATCAAATAATCCTAAACCAACACTAATAGATATACATTGTTCAAAAATCGGCTACCATAAACATGCCATTGTGCAGCAAAAGTAATATGAAATATACACAATGACATTATAGTCACCCAAGGAATCATAAAGTCAGCAAACAATTTAGGTCAAGGTATGAAAGGCCTTCTCTTCTTCAAATTCTCAAAAATGGTAGGTAGCTTTGCTCTTGTAGTCTTTCTCTTCTTCAAGTCTTCAATCGTTGATGTACTAGAGGGATTCGCAATTGAGGATGCACCGGAGGTAAGACCAGTTAATGCATTGTTTCTAAAGCTTGTATACACTCTAGAGGGATTTGCAGTTGTCATACCACTAGCAATTGCATTAGCATTTTCACTAACAACTGTCATTTCCCTACCTATGCCACTGGCAGTCCCCCTACCACTGCCCCTACCTATACCACTATGACTCCCCCTACCAATGCCACTATTAGCCCTCCTACCAATGCCTCTCACATTGTCTTTCCCACGTACCCTACCACCTCTATTTGGTCTTAAAAGTAGTTAAGTGTTGATAACTGTATTTGTGGTAGACTCTTGAGTATTTGGACCCTATAGATGAAAAATAGAAACGCATTCATATATAAGCCACATTATAAAGTTAGTAATATAATACAAGTCCAGAGTTTTAGGGTTTAATTGCATACGTGTTCAGTTCGAGCTTGAGGTTACGGTTCTTCATTCAAATTTCCAACATTATCTGTATGTTGATCAATATATTCAGTATGTTGTTCATGGCTTACCAACTCACTATTACCAATTGGTGCAAGTTGTTCTTCTGCAATTTTTTCATTCTCTTCGTGACTAGCTGCTTCTTTATCACCAACTACTTCATTTTCACCAACGGTTTCATTGTAACTAACTGGTGCAAGTTGTTCTTTTGCAACTTCTTCATGTTGTTCATGACTAGTTGCTTCATTGTCACCAACAGGTTCATTGTTACCAACTGGTACATGTTGTTGTTCTTCAACATTTGCAGTTTGCTTATGTTGTTCTTCTTTAACATCTTCAACTGCCTCTTCACTTTTTGGAGCAAATTACCCTAGTTCTTCAGCTGGTCCTTTATATAGTACAATTTGGTTTCCGCCCACAATATGTCCCTTTGCATCTACAGCTGCAATAGGGTCTTCAAGTAAACTGTGGCACATATTAAGTCTCGAAAAGTACTATGAAATTCTATAATAGTTGCATCATTATATATTTGCCTCAACTCATTCTCCAATGAATAACTTGGCCTTAAATAGAATATCTCAGTACTTTTCTCTTTGCTACCACCTAAGTCCTTATATCTATCATTAAACTTAAACAAATTTAGGGTATCTAATTCCATAGTGGGAATGATTTCCATTCTGCCACCTATATATTTTGAAGAATGATTGTTTACAAATGTACCCCCTACCCATACAACAAGGCCACAACAAACCTCAACTATACCAAAACCATCATCATCATCCAAATGTACCTTTTACCCATTAGTCCATTTTCTAGCTGAGAAAGAACAAAAGCTATAAGATATAGACAAAGAACGAAGTCGATATACAGTTCATCTCTACATGTAAATGAGTCTAATTGCGCCAGCTTGATAACTCATTTATATATCTATATGGAGGGATACTCTTACTCATTTAATTGTTTCAATATGACTAGGAAAAAAATGTCACCCTTACTTGTTGGGTACTAGTCTATGCTACTATTTGCATCGAGAAAGAAAATAATCATTTAATAGATTTAGGATGGATGGGACTGGATCGAGACCTGCCTCTAATAGTATGTCAAAAACATAAGATTTTATATTAGAATCAATTGGTGTTTAGAGAAGTTAGCCAAATGCCTTAGAAAGTGTTCTTTAACTTTGTAATTTTTTCATGTGATAAGAATGTATTTTCTAATATATGGAATTATTATATTACTAATACTTGTGATTCTAGGATCTAATGTTCTAAATCAAAGTCCATAACAGTTAATATACATGAGAAAGTTGATCAAGTTGACTAAGAATGATAACAACAACAACATTATCCTATATCCAAGTTGATATCAATTGTTCTGCCATTAGCGAACTAATTTGGAAATAAATAAATAAAACTAATTCAAAAATTTCTGCAAAATGATAAATTTCTATAGGCTACAAACTATCAAGAAACCTTACATTTATCTTCATATTATGTCTGCACCAATTAAATACAAAAAAACTTATGTCTTCCCCTACCATCTAACTGAAAAATGCTGGAATTTTTTTTTTCCTAGAACGTGGATGACCAAGATAGGTCAGAAGAACTGGGAATTCTAAAAAGTTGTCACGAAACAATATGGACATAAAAGTAAAGCAGTAGTAGGCTGGTTAGCATGAGGTTGGAAAACAAAGAAGTTGGACAATTCCTAAGTTAAAGAAGTATGTGAATTTCTTTCATTGAAGAGAAAAGTATGTGCTTCCAAAGAAAAGGGCTTCTAGTATTACAGTTATCCATATCAATATACACGAATTCAAAGGAATAAATAGCTGGAAAACAAAGATCTATATCCTTCAACATAATAATTTAGAAATTAGAAAAAAGCCTTAATTTCCAAAAAAGCCCTAATTTTTTTAAATCCTAATTTTTCAAAAGCTCTAATTTATCACAAATACCCAAAACCCTAATATGTACCCGAAATTATACCCCACTTGCATGGTTTAAATGTCATTTTCAAATCCAACATTGGGGGACCGCATGTTTACAACATAACATATTTATAAACAAACCCAACATATTCAGTTTGTCGACAATACACATATTGATTACAATATATTGTCTATAAAAAAGCCAACAATGGTGGACTAGTACTGATTAAACAATAGAAAATTGCAAAAACAATAAACAACCCAATGTTTCTCACTCTTCGACACAAAAAAAAAAATTAACAACTACATATATACCTTTATCGGCCTTAAGCTCTTACTCTTCGACGCGAGATTTAGCCTCCAACTCTCACGGATTTAGTCTTCATCCTATGATTTAGGGTAGAGTTTGGTGTGCTTTTCTCTCTCTTTGATTTTGTGAATTTTAGGAATTAGGGATTTTGAACTTTCTTTCTCTCTTACAAAGCATATTAAAAGAAGGAAAAATCAGTCACTTCAGCTATTTTTCTAACGGTGTTAGCTTAAAATAAACGAAAGGGGCAATGTAATGAGTTTCAAAAAACACGAGGGAGTTTTTTTATAGTTTTGAGAACACAGGGGGGTATCGTGATAGTTTCTCATAACACAGGGGGTAATGTGATATTTTCTCTAAAAATTTCAACAAAAACTAAACCCTAAACCTTATTAACCTCTTTATTGAAGCCTTTTGCGACTTATGAATGTAATGAGAATAATCTCGATGCAAAGAAGCCTTTAACGTGCGTACAATACTTGTTGATTTTTTTCTTTACGTTGGAGGTGAGATTCACTGGTTTAGTGTATTTTTAGTGTTTGTGTGTGTGTGTATTTTTCATTTAAAGGAAGAAGAAGCTAAGGCAAAAAAAAATTGTCAAATCTCCCATATACTCTAGCTGCCTTGTTTCCGGGCAAAAAGAGAATGCCACAAAGCCTTCCATTCCTTTATATTATTTGAATTTTATTTAAATGAATGGAAAAATGTCTTAAATGCCCTCTACTAGTTAACTCTAACAACGCACACATAACGGTAGGGACAAATTTGGTTTTTTTTTCAAAACTCAAGGACTAGTTTGGACTTTTTACTAAACCTCAGAGACTAAAATAGTTTTTTCCCCTATTCTCGAGAATAGAGTCTACAATTTTGGCGACTAGCTTGAATTGTATCAAGACTCGTCAAAATTGCCTAGAATAAATAGTGAAAATGAAATAACTACAATGGTTGAACAAGGAGTCAAGACTACACTGAGTTAACTTTGAAAAGAATACTCGTGCAACATATGCCATTTTGTTTAATGAAGTTAATGAATGAAGACCATCATACCATCATGTCATAACCAAAATTGTCAGCGAAGTTCATGGAACCAATTTATAACATTTCAAGAGAAGATTGGGTAGAAACAAAGTACGAAGGCATTTATAAGGTATGGAACGAATCAAATAACTTTGAAACAAAGACAACTACTGCACTTAAATGGGTACAAAATTCAAAAACGAATCAAGAACAGAGCTCATGGTAATAGGACTAGTACTTTATATTAGCTCTATCGTAACAAAAGGCATGAATAAGTTATAAACATTGAGATATGAAATATAACAAAAGATGTTTTATATAGGATGACGAGAATCAAAGAAGCTTAGTACCAAGAAAATAAAAAGAGAAAGGCCAACGTACAATATATCAAATTTATAATTGTTAAGATACAAATTTGGATACGGCTAAATTTGGAAAGTTGACTGCATTTGACTTCCTGTAGACCTGCAAAAAGGAAATGAACCGTAGGGGGTGTGCCCCGTATTAGTACTCTGAAGCTTAAGTTAGTTGGGTACTTGAAGAAGGAAAGTGTGTATAATTTCAATAATGAAACTGTTACCTCCCCTTGAGAGTGTATGGACGTATTTATACTTTATGGATGAAAGAGAATCTGATACCTCTGAATTTTACAGGGTGTACTGGCATCCCATTAGGATTTGGGATGTCAGCGGGAGGTCGAATTTTAGGATATCATCGGGAGGTCGTATTTAGGATGTTATTAGGAAGTCGAATTTAGAGTTGTATTTAGGCGAGTAGGTTAGGTCTTTGCTGGAAGGCCTGTCCTACCTCCTGGTAAAAAGCAATCTAGGGGCATTTAATTCTTTTTTAATGAGGTTAGTAATTTCATCCTTATCAACTGCCTTTCAATTTCTTGATCAGGTAAAAGCTAATCGAGGAATCGTTTTGCTTGTGAATTTTGCCCGACCTCAGCCCATGACATGGTTCCGACCGGTCATTAAGTGACTTTGCTACATGTCATCTTCTGATTAATGCGTCAGTTATGAGGATTTTCACAAACGTTGTACTTACGGTAACCGGCGTAACTGTTGGTCTCACGGTGTTGTTTCAATTTCCCGTCTTCTTTGGCTATAAATAAAGGGATTTCTTTGAGTTTTCAAATCATTTTGAAACTCTTGCCTCCCATTTTCTAGGATTTTTCTCAAGGTTTCTTTTTCTCCTCTCTCTAAGCCATTGGAAGCTTCAAGTCACCCATCGGTCCCTTTAGAGCCTCTGCCTCCTAGGTATGTTTTCCACCACTTCTTTTGTTCTTTTTTCTAAGCAATGGGTAGAAGTGAATTTGATTCTCAGAATGAGTCCAACCATTCTTATAGGCATGGGGAAGGTGACGAGAGTAGTGATTTTTCTTCCAGCCCTAGTGAGAGTCCCGCGATGCCTATAGCTAGGAACCCCTATAGGATTTCTTCAAGGAATGAGTCCGCAGAAGCTGTTCCTCTTAAGGTCATGTCCCTAGTGAGAATTAACCTTGGTCCTTCTGCCTCTCCTCCTATTGAAGTAACTGTGCCTCCAACTAGTGTTGCGGGGACCTCAAGTGCCCTTGTTACTATGCCATCGAACCTTGACTTCATTAGGAGGTTAGATAGGTCTATAGCCACTGTTCCAAGGGTTATAATTCCTCATTTTGCTGCCCTACAACAACACTGTAAGGTCGATGATGACCTAGTTTTTACTCTTGAAGATAGTGAGGTCATTCATTTAGGTTTTACTATGCGTATTCCTGAAGCTAAATAAAGAGCTTGCCGACCTGGTGAGGAAGATGTGACCTTTTATACAGACATTTTTAAATTCTTTTCTTTACCCCTTCCTGTGACGCTCGAGATCTTAGCCGTAAAATTGTCTACTGTTGCATCAACTAATTGTGCATTCCTTCTGTGCATTATTTATTGCTCTACTTGGTTACTATTCATTCCATTTTTCAACTGCTTAATTACTTCGAAATAGCATTTTTCTTAAATCATATTAATTATTTTAGGAATGAGAAGAATGTGTGTTTGATCAATAAGCGATAGGAACATCCATTTAGGAAATGGTTTATTGAACTAGTGAATAGTGTTACGTGGGCTAACTTTATGTTTTAGTGAGCTAACATATAATTACACCCTTAGACTTGTTTTAAGCTAGCTTGACTCACTTTTATTGTCATACATACAAACAATAACATAACACACCCCTCATATATACTCAACAACACACAATAACTCACATAATGACTTGGAAAAAAAAAATAAAAGAGTGAATAGACTCTAAATATGCTTTGCTAGCTTTCGTTTGAGTCTCAGTTCAGGTATGTGTAGTACAAAGTCAAAAGAGGGAAATTGGGGCTTTTATGCTAAACGTGGGTAATTGGGAAACTTCGAGGGTCCAAAGGGTGTTTAATGGGTTAATTAAAAGTATGGACCACTCACGAATCTAGAACAATGGCATGAGTTTGGAAGGAAAACGGGTTGAATTACAAATGAGTTAAGGTAGGAATCCGATTGTCTCACGCTTCTAAGGCCTTGTAAAGACTCCTTGAGTGTTTAAATGTGTTTTTAAGACATTCTTGAGCTTTTGGATTAGTTCTATGTGAGTTTGGTAAATGCACTTTGTAATTGGTTTAGTTGTTTATGATAATGCTTCTATTCTAACTATTTTGAGGACAACCTACTTTGTTGTTCCTCCCATGTGATATTACTTCTATTATTGATATTATATTGCCATTGTTAAGTGCATTGTATAGTGGTTGCACAACCATAGCGTCAAGGGCGGATGAGTTGAATATCGGCTGGGCGGCAGCGGGCTTGCCAGTGGATATTCAATCTCCGTGCCCTAGTCCCTCACTCGCCTGGTCCGGAGATTTCTAGGGGGTGTTGGGTCGTAGGTTTCTCGAGGTACATCCAGAGTACACCCACCGAAGTGATTGGGGTTATGTCGGTACATTTATCGTGATCGTGGTTCGTGGTTCGTGATCGAAGATAAAGAGAATTCCGGAGTGTTGGGATTAAGTGGTATCCTTTTATATGTGTGGTTATTTATTGTTTCAAATGTACCTTACTTACCTTTCTTGCTTAACTGCTATAATTGTTGCATTGCACACCCCAAGTAGACTTTATCCCTCACTGGGCAATTGTGGTTGCTCATACCTCACTAACATGTTTCAGGAGCTGCTGAGGGTGATCCCCAGCTTGTTGTGATTGAGGAAGAGGGAGAGGATGAGAAAGTGCAGGCAGAGCAATTGCCTTAGTAGTTGTACTCTTGTACTTGAAGTGGATGTGTTCTTGTTGTTATGTGAAGAATCTGCTTGTGTTATTTTGTGTTATATTTTGTAGCCTAAGTGCTTATGTACGTATTTGTGTGGATGCAAGTCCAAAACTAGATGATTGTAGTAGAAGACATGGAACTATGGCTTGTAATAGCTTATATTTCTGCTCTTAGTTACTTTGCATGCTTGGGGGTGAATGACTGGATGAATAGTTATTTTTAATTTCTAAGAATATTTAAATGCTATCATGGAGTGGCATGATAAGCGGTTTTGTAAAGAAGTCTATATTGTGAATGCATGCTTGTATGAATCTAAACTGTTTGTATGTCTTAAGGCTCGGATGGCCTTAAAGCTAAGATCTTAATTAGAATTGGAATTCTTGCTATGTTGTGGCTTTATTGAATGTTTACAGGTTTTCAGAATGTCCACGGTACAGAGGAGACTCTGTCCGTTTGTTGAATCCAGACTTAACCTTTAGCGTGGGGTTGGGTCGGGGTGTGACACTTCCTCCCTTAATTAGACCAATTTTGAACATTGTCAACCTTAGTCCTGGTCTATTGATTCCGAATAACTGGCGGATGATAATTGGCTTTCACATATACCTTATGAAGCTAAGGTTTGAATCAACTCCAAACCTTTTCTTCCACTTTTATATAGTGAAGATCTCCGACAAGTTAGGGTGGTATATTTTTGTGCCCAGGCTGGTAGGAACCTTTTCAAGAAATGGCCTTCCTCTAATAAAGGACGGCATACCAAATATGTATTCATCAAGTCAGACGAAGGTTGGGGGGTTAGATCTAGTTGGCGTATCCTTTCTCGACCCTACCCCTCTGGTGAAGTCCTGACCCCTGAAGAAGAGATAGTGATGGTTCCTTTAAGGATTGCATTTTCGTTGATGGTAATAAGTATCTGGACCTAAGGGAGGTACTCTGATCAGGGTTATACAGATAGGTCTTCCGAGCACCTTAAGCTAAGGTGCATGAAGTTGCCCCCACTCAACCTGTCCAGCAGGCTGAAGTTATGACTTCTTGTACTCTTTATGTACCAACTACTAATGATGGTGAGACTAGGTCTTGTAGGCTCCATTTTTCCATTATATTTTTGCCAGTATTGATTGTTTATTTTTCCTTTTAGGTATGGATATTTTTGAGGAGCTCGTGGTTAACCTGGTGTAACAGGCTCGTTGGAAGGGTAAACGCATGGTTGGCGAAGATGTTGGGGTTTCTAAGAAGCACAGACTCGAGACAATTAAGGATGAAGTAAAGATCCGTGAGGTCAGCGATGAGCCCTTATTTACTGACCAAGCTGAGCCAGTATTCTATGCTAACGAACTAGGGGCCCGACTCCTCTGGAGGTTCCTAAAGTGGAGGAGGAGGCTGGTCCTGGTGCGCAGTAGGACACTCAGCTCGAATCTGGGATTACAGGCTATCTTGGGATCAAGTTCGTGGTAGGTTCTGAGCCCGGTTATGAGAGGGATCCCCGTTTTGAGAATATTTTGGGTGAGTCGTCCAAGCTAGTCAACTCTCTCACCGTGAGGGAGGCTATCAATGATTGCTTCAAATAGGTTAGCATTTTTCTTCTGTTTGTTTCTCTGACCTCCTCGAGTCATACTGATTTGGTTTTTCTTTCGCAACAAACCCAAGCCCTTTATGCTGACATCAAATACTATATCAAGGCTGCTGATATCTCCAATGATTTGACTGGGAGATATTATGAGAAGAAGGTGTATCTCCAAGGTTATGTCAAGTATAAAGCGGAGAAGGAACAAAAGATCCTTGATTTGATGACCTTGGATGATTCTAAGATGAGAACTCTGAAGGTCCAGCATAAAACCGAGCTTAATGCTATTAAGGATGAACAAGCTTCTACTCAACGTTGTGCCGACGTTTTGGGTATTGTGCTTAGTACTACTTTAGCAAATAGCATTATGCAAGCTCGGCAGGTTGTTGAAAAGTATAACCGCAGCAACGCATATCGCTAGGTTTTTACCCAGGCATATTTTAAGGCTCGAGATCGTGGTGTTGCTAAAGGTAAGGAGATAGCTTAAATGCATGCTGAGAGATTGGTCAGAGCTCAGGGTGCTGAGATTGACTTCTTTATACTGCTTAAGGAATCTACCTCTGATCTAGAAGTTGATGAGGAAGGCAATGAATAGAACAATGAGGGAAATCCCCCTGGTGCTAACTAGGATAGTTTGTTTGGTGCACTTTTCTCTCTTTTTTTGTAGTCCTCGGTGACCTTGTAATCAACTCTTTAATGAAGGCTTAGTTTTCAAGAAGCCTTTGCCATTTCATTGGTCTGTTTGACTTTTGTTTTTTTATTTTAGAAATCGAAGACTTTGCCATTTCTTCGACCTTTTCCAGGTATTTTTTCTTGACTTTTAGTTTTTGTGATCACTTGGGTATAACTACCAGTTGCTTTAGGCTATTCTACAGCCTCACCGCTTATTGGTTTGCTTAAAGCTAGAAATTGTTTAACGATTTGGGGAGGTCGAGCCTTAAAGGCTTCTGACCTTGAGTCTTGTCTTAGTGACTTCCGACTGTTTTGCTTTGCAACTCTCTTATTCTTTTTTCTGATCTAGAGATGCATTTGTAATGATGAAACTGTATTAAAAATAATAGTAGGGAATGATATGAGACCCAGTCCTGAATCTATGTGCAATATTATTGTATTATGTGTAATTATATGCATTCTAGTGTTATATAGGTTCTACTTATATGTTATATACCTTAGAAATAAGCTAGAAACTAAGTTAGAATAAGATAGGATTCAAAAATTAGGAAGATTAACTTTCGGGTGACTTAGTAGTTATTAGAGACTTTAGGGGTAAAAGTGTAATTACTTAAAATACTATGTTAGACATTAAGCCAAGCCTTGAATTAGAGTTAGGATTTTCCTAATTGTACTTAGAACTCAATGACCAAGGAAGAAAAACAAGCTAGGTACAATTGCAACTAAGAAAGAAAATTATGGGCAAAACTATTGACTTTTCTTCCAAGTTTATCAATTAAAATAAAAATTTCTACCCACCAAAGTCCCCTCAACCCACGGCTGACTTAGGCAAAGAAGAAGAGGAAAAATTCTGAAGAAAGCTAGAAGAAGAAAGTGGAAGAAGATAGAAAAAAAAAAAAACAAAACAAAACAAGCAACTCAACCAACTATCTAGGAGGTGCAATTTTGGGTGATTTTACAAGGGCTATCATCTTTTCTCAAGGAGTTGAGGTGAGGGGACTTTTTAAATCTGAATTTCAAAAGTTTATAATGCATAAATATGTGTTGCCTGAAATTGCTAAAATCCGAGAGGTAATGTAAACGAGATGGAACTGGACAATTTTGCTTGTTTGTATTTCGTGGTACTTTTGACCTAGTACAACTACTTAAAAAATTCTAAAATTTTTATAGGACATAGCTTGGCCAGTTTGTAACAAGTTTTGTTTTGGGTAGAAAGGCTAGTTCCATCATTTATGCCTCTAAACAAATAAATACTGAAGGTTGACAGAAAATGTTACCAATCATAAAAGCTTTGCGCAGTTGTAATATTTTAGTCATAACTTAATGAATTTAGCTCGGAATTGAGTTATGTTTGATTCTAGAACTATCTACACTCGCAGAGATTCAAGTACATATAAAAATAATTTTAATAGGAGGTCATTTACCTAGGTAATTAAGTTGCCAAATTTTAGCTACTACTGAAATCCTTAAACTGTTGAGAGTGGGTCATAGGCTTTGGGTATATCCAGAATGCCCCGTGTTGGGAGACATAAGGGATTTGATGAACTATTTGGCCAACTACCTTATGCAATGTGATGCGATGCATTACTAATTGATGTTGTTATATGCATTGCATTTCATAGGTTTTTCTAACAGGTTTTTGAAAGATAAAATGATTTCGAAAATCCTTTCTCTATTCCCCCTTGCTAAGCTTAAGTTGTTGTAAGCTCACCCCATTTTATGTTCCTCTTTTCAGGTGAAAGTGAATCTAAATGTGCTAACCAGGTTGATTAGAATATTCATGCATGTGATGAAACTGAGTTCTGTTTACTTTGAACAGGATTTGCTTGCTTGGATCAAGTCTGGAAATGTTGATTGTAACTGTGAAACTATGAAATCAAGTGATGTATAAGTCTTTGATACAGATGCAGTAGTAGTAAGTTATATATTTGTATATAGGTTTAACTTAGTCTTAATGTGTATATATTTAGTAATCTATTTTGAGGGCTAAGTTAAACTCATATACAAGTATTACATGCAGTCAATTTTATTTTTGCCTGTGACTGCATGTCAATAGGGTAAGTCTTGAACTGTAAGAACAACCAATGTTAAGTAATCATAATGTTGTGGATAGTAGTTGGTATAGTTACTTGTAGTTAGGCGTGGGATAATATAAAATGTTGGGATATGTACTATTGGCTTATTATATTGGTTATTGGTTGTTGGTGATTTGTGGTTGTGTTGGATAGGTTGGATCGATTTGTGGACTTTTATATGTGCAGGAGAAAAACTATAATGTCCGAGAAATAGAGGAGACTCTGTTCGATTTTCCGCTATGCTCAGACTTAATCTCTTTTAGATTGGGTCGGGACGTGACAACTTTAGTGGTATCAGAGCATTGTGAGCGTAAGCCGGGTTATGACCCTTGGGTAGGTAGGTAGAGGTTTTAGAGTGTAATGTGTTCTGGGTGCCTAATGATCCCGAACTGAAAAGAAAGATCTTAGAAGAAGCTCATAATTCCAAGTACACCATCTACCTAAGAGGCACCAAGATGTACCGAGATTTAAAGCAGTATTTCTGGTAGAATGATATGAAAAGGGAGATTGCGGGATTTGTGGCTAAGTGCTTGACATGCCAAAGAGTAAAAGCGAAACACCAAAGACCGGCAGGTTTCTTACAACCCTTAGATATACCACAGTGGAAATAGGAGCTTGTAACTATGGATTTCGTGATGGATTTGCCAAGATCTCCACGAGGGTGTGATGCTACATAGGTTGTTGTTGATCGTTTGACAAAGACAACACATTTTATTCCAATGAGTAAACAAGATGATGTAAGGAAATTGGCAGACTTATATGTAACACACATAGTGAGATTGCATGGTGTGCCAGCCAGTATTGTATTAGATCGGATCTTCGGTTCACATCTAAGTTATGGCAAAAGTTACAGGCCGCTTTGGGTACAAAGTTGAATTTCAGTAAAGCTTATCATCCTCAGACAAACGGACAGTCGAAGAGGATCATCCAAATGTTAAAGGACATATTACGGGCTTGTGTGTTAGATTTTGGAAAGAATTGGGAGAAATATCTGTCGTTGGCCAAGTTTGCTTACAATAATAGTTATCAGGCTACGATTGGCATGGCTCCCTATGAAGCGTTGTACGGGAGAAAATATAGATCTTCGCTGTACTAGGACGAAGTTAGGGAAAAGAAGATCATAGACCCCACTTGGATTCCAGAGCTCATGGAGAAGATAGAAAAAGGTACATTTGATAAGAAAAAGGATGCTTACGACCCAAAGCCGACAAAAGAGCTATGCTGACAAAAGAAAACGGGACTTAAAGTTCGAGTGTAAGGACCTGTACCTGCATCCTGAATAGTAGTAGGTGTTCCTCATGTGTTTGGCTTACTTCACTTATGTGCTTGGTATTTTTATAATAAGAAGATGTGTTACAGTTAGCATATCAAGCTAAGCATTCGTTTCAATTAACATGTAAATTAAGATAAGTTGTGCTTGGAAGTGACTGGAAATGCTAAAGTTATGGAATTTTGTTAACTACCTTACCTGGCTGGGATTTGCTGAGAATTGAAACGGTAATAAGGTATGAACCCAAATTTACATTAATGATCTAGCTTCTATCATTTGAGATATTGGAGTTGGCTATGAGTAAACTATTAAAGCAACAGGGTGACTTGAGGCACTCGGGGTTATCTAAATTATTAATTGAACTATGAATTTAAGTAGCACTAAAGAAGAGTTACTACTGGGATAATAGCTTAATCAAAGGACAAGCCTCGATCTTATAGGACTAGTGTCTACTGGTATTACTAAAAATAGTTGGGGTGATTGCTCATCTTCCTTTGTTGCTTAATTAGTTGTAGATAGATGTTACCTTATTTGAAGGAACATTGCTAGGAAGGATGTCTACGAATTATTTTGTTAACTTGTAAAAGATGAAAAATTGGTATAATTAACTACTTTAGTTAAGATTTGGAATGGAATCACTAAGATAAAGTTTAAGTGGATATTGAATAGTTTAGGAAAATTAGACATACACTAAAGGATATATTGGATGATACTTAGCCTTGTTATTTAAGGTTTGTGAATGATTAGTTAATCTAGTACCTTCTCTTTAAATCATTCATGTAGTCTTTAAATGGATGCATTGGGCTTCTGTGGAAGATACTTGGTAAATGTTAGTGGATTAAATAGTTGGGGAGTTAACAATTTTAGGCCATGAAAGGTGAAAGATTTGGAGTGTTAATGGGACAATAAACTGAACGCTATTTGAAGATATAAATTAAGTAGTTGGGCATTTAGGGGTAATGCAATAAGCTTTTGACTCATGGAATTATTTTGGTACCTACTGATAAAACACTTAGATTAATTAGGAGATGATTAAGAAGGCATCTTACTATTTTCTATATAAAATTAATATGGTAGTTTTAGTAGTAGGTATTATTCTAATTAGCTTGAGAGATAAAAGGAAGAGAATTAAGATATTGGCTGGATGGCTTAATCTTATAGGGAATGATTTTGAGAGCACGTGGATATATTATAAGATTGGGTGCTACTATAGTAATGTTAATAAGATAGGAAGTCTAGTTTATCTAATAGTATTAAAAGATTTCAAGTAAATTAGGGACACTCGTTATCTGTTAAAAAGAAATAATTTAAGATTCAAAATTGTAAAAGGTAGAATTAGATTAATTAAGATAGGATGTTATAATAGAGTAGTCTTAGCTTGAATAAAAAGATTTATTTCATTTGGTTCTGATCAGCCTTTAATCAAATAGGTTTTATTAATTAAGCTTCGAATCATATTCCCTAGCTATTTGATTCTTTATACGATCACATTTAGCTTTCACCACTATTATTCTCACGTTGCATGGCTGCTATCTTCACTAAGCTTAGGTTAAGAAAGGTTTTATATTTTGGTTTAGCCATCTCCTAAAGCATTTTATTAATCTACTAACATTGGTTCTATTTAGAGTATTGTTAATTAAGATTTAAAGTCATACCATTACCAAGCACCAGACCCAACACCACCAGCCATGCACCACGCCAACTAAACGAACCAAAGCCTAACTACTTGCGTCACTCTCTAAGCATCCGACGCATCACCACAGCTTCAGCTTCCGCTTTAGCAGTATGCTAGAAGGATACAAAGTCCACCGTTCGATGTATATGTTAGCTACAACCATAGTCTAGATTTATTAGATTATTACCGATTGTCTATAGCCTTGCTTAGTCATTAATCGACTTCATCAGAGACACCCACATGGCAATGTTGTTATCTTTGTGCCGTCCCACCAAGGAAGAATTACACGCAGCAGCCATGAAAATTCTCCACCATCGGGTGAGCTGTTTGTATCACCTATGTGCATCACCAATTTGCTTAAGGATACTTATGATTGCATTTGAATCGTGTCTTCAAGATT
Organism: Ehretia macrophylla; assembly: GCA_037974665.1. NCBI lineage: Eukaryota > Viridiplantae > Streptophyta > Magnoliopsida > Boraginales > Ehretiaceae > Ehretia > Ehretia macrophylla. The sequence goes on along the minus strand of CM075767.1, from coordinate 8,752,181 downwards.
GGCCTCACACGCAGCAGCTTAAAGCTCTTAGTTAGGTAGACTAGAGTTGCATGTAAGCCACGACCAATAGTAGACTATTATGACTGCACAAATACCACTCATCATTTCCTACACTAGCTTACCAACGCTGTCAAGTAACCAATGTATTAAAATTTGATTCAGCACTTAAGCTGCAATGTCGTGGTTACACGAAAGCACTTAGGATAATTCTGAGTTTGTTGGTTGTAGTCCAATGAGAGCATGATCAGAGCTCTATAAATGGGCTGCCGGGCTTCGAGTTCTAATACGCACAAAAACACGACAAAAATCTCATTAGCTTTTAAACACTCTTCCTAAGCGTAAAGGCAGCTCACGAATTACACAGAATAAGGTGCGGGTTTGCTTTTCTTTAAAAAAACGCATTGCTGATTATATGGTATAAGATATAGATTGCAGTTTTGACTTTTATGATAAGTTACATGAATATAATATATATATAATATTTATATTACAGCCTGACCTTTTAGGTTACATGTCTGTGGATATAGCAAGATAATCTATTTCTATTATAACTTTGACCTTCAATATGATAAGTTACATGTGCGGGTTCTTTTTAAGTGCATTGTTAATTTTATATTATACCAGCTATATGTGTGAATAAATGCCATATAGGATTTAATTGGGTAAGTAGTTGAAGAATAAGTATGTTAAAGCTTTGCTGAATTGTACTGCTTATAATGTGCATGTTGTTTATTATGTTATTTATGAAATAAATTTTAGCTTTATAATTTATGAACACTAACTTATATGTGAACTAAATGATATATGTTATGGATCTGCTCTCATGTATAGAAGTGAATATCAAACCAGAATGTTTTCTTGGGATACCTCCGCTTCCCTTGTCTGAATGAAAGTTGCCATTAAATACTACTTAGACAATTGACTACTTTTCATGGTAAAAACTGTATGTTAAAGTTATAAATTTATTTGGCTATAACTAGGTCAGCTTGACACAGGTCCCCTAAGTTAAACAAATGAACAATAACCCTATGTAATAAAAGGTCATGTGTGAACATCCAATAGTAAATCCTTCCATATAAGTTAGAATTGCCAACCATGTTACCATACTTATTCCTAAGATATTCAATTAATTGGGGTTTCAGTTGAAGGTTGTCTTCCTTGCTATTGAAACTATCTAATTAACTACTTGTTACATAATAACTAGACATTTTAAGTGGCAACAATGAGTGAAATCATGGTATCTACTTTTATAAGGTGCTATTTTGTTTAAGTTTTCAAAAAAAAAAAATGGTTATGTTAAAATTAATGAGTGTGCTTATCTGGGACAACCTCTTTTGTTGATCCTCATACTATCTGTTGTGTGTTATATGACTACTTGTGCATACTTGTGTGTTACTTGGGGGTTGCAACCTCAGGCGCGATAGCTTGCACGAACGCCAGGCGGCATAGGGCTTGTCGATGCTCTCGTGTCTATCGTAGTCCTATTTCCTCTCTCGCTTGGTACCACCCTCGGAGAGCTGGGTCGTAGGTTTCAGGTACAATCCAGAGTACCCTCTTGGGAGAGATAAGAAGTTGTGATCTTGATCCGGCTGGCCATCTTATGAAGTGAAGACAAACGTATCATTTGCAACGTGATTTGTATATGTTACTTATATATGGTTATACTTGAATTGTATTGCATCATGGTTTTCAAAAGCTCGAAAATGTTTTCAAAACCTCCCCGGTTGACTTTCCCGCTCTGAGTTCGTTTGAGCTCACGACCCTTTCCCTCCCTCCCCATTACAGGTGAAAGAGAAGAAGATTATAAAACCATATAGCAACAATATGTGCCTGTTCTACTTCATGGGCAACCCTGATCTTTTAATTCCAAGGTTTATTGAGGTCAATACACATCAGCAGGGCTCACACAGTGAGGACTACAAGAATCTTAGCATACCCCACCAACTAGTATATGATGTTATAGTAAATGTTGTTCCAATTGATTTTGGTTTTGGACCATGGGAGAAAGCCTATGTACTTTACTTTAGTCCAGATTACGAGATGTAGGCTGTATGTAATCAAGGAAGTTATATAATATATGGAATAGATCTTGCCTTTTATATGTTTAGATTTACAATTGCAGACTCTTTATCCAATCTTGAGAAGGGTTGGGTTTGGGGTCGTTACATTGAGGTTGGAGATTGGGTGTTTCTGAAGCTCTCTTCTCGTAAAAGGCTGGTATGACATGGTAAGGGTGGTAAATTGAGCCCTAGATATGTCAGACCATTTGAAATAATAGAGAAAATTAACAAGTTGGCCTATCGATTAGCGTTACCTCCTAATCTCTCAAATCTCGATAATGTGTTCTATGTATCCATGTTAAAGAAGTATAACCACGATCCTTCACATGTATTGGAGCCAAAACCATTACAACTACAAGAGAACTTGTCTTATGAAGAAAAGCCAGTCCGAGTATTGGAAGAACATGATCAGGAGCTGAGGACCAAGAAGATTCCTATGGTCAAGGTTTTATGGAACAACCATGGAGTTGAGGAAGCTACCTAGGAGCGGAAGGATAAAATGAAACAGCAATATCCATAGTTATTTATAAGGTAAATAAATTGTGAGGACATAATTCTTTTAAGGGGGGAAGGATGTGAGACCCGGTCTCGAATCTACGTGCAATATTATTGTATTATGTGTAATTATATGCATTATAGTGTTATATAAGTTCTACTTATATGTTATATACCTTAGAAATAAGGTAGAAACTAAGTTAGAATAAGATGGGATACAAAAATTAGCAAGATTAACTTTCGGGTGACTTAGTAGTTATTAGAGATTTTATGGGCTAAAGTGTAATTACTTAAAATACAATGTTAGACATTAAGCCAAGCCTTGAATTAGAGTTAGGATTTACCTAATTGTGCTTAGACGCCAATGACCAAGGAAGAAAAACAAGCTAGGCACAATTGCAACTAAGAAAGAAAATTAAGGGCAAAACTAGAATTATCAAAAATATTGACTTTTCTTCCAAGTTTATCAATTAAAATAAAAACAATTCTTACCTACCAAAGTCCCCCCAACCCACAGCTGACTTAGGCAAAGAAGAAGAGGAAAAATTATGAAGAAAGCTAGAAGAAAAAGGTGGAAAAAGATAGAAAAAAATAAACAATTCAACCAACTAGCTAGGAGGTGCAATTTTGGGTGATTTTGCAAGGGCTATCATCTTTTCTCAAGGAGCAGAGATGAGGGGACTTTTTAAATCTGAATTTCAGAAGTTTATAATGCATAAATAAGTGTTGTATGGTAAGTTTTTGTTGTATTATACTAGTTTAGACGTGAATATGCTTGCAGGAATTTGTTAGGATAGTTATATTGTGTAAACTATTTGAGAAAAATCATTTACTTGCCTCAAAATGCTAAAATCCGAGAGGTATTGTAGATGAGCTAGAACTGGACAGTTTTGCTTGTTTGTATTTTGTGGTGCTTTTAACCTAGTAAACTACTTGAAAAATTCTGAAATTTTTACAGGACATAGCTTGGCCATTTTGTAACAAGTTTTGTTTTGGGTGGAAAGGCTAGTTCTATCATTTATGCCTCTAAAAAAATAAAAACCGAAGGTTGACAGAAAACATTACCAATCTGGATAGCTTTGCACAGTTGCACTATTTTAGTCATAACTTAATGAATTTAGCTCAGAATTGAGTTCTATTTGATTCTAAAGTTATCTACACTCACAGATCTTCGTGTACATGTAAAAATCAGTTTAATAGGAGGTTATTTACCTAGGTAATTAAGCTACCAAATTTTAGCTACTGCTAAAATTCTTAAACTGTTGAACTTGATTATTTTGTGCACTTATTGATTCTTATGGCTAAATTATGCACCATGAAACATTATTGATGGGTGATATATGTTATGAACAATGTAAAGTTATGTGTTAAGACTAAAAGTGTTGCGATGTGGCTACCTATGAGATATTTAACATGTTATATGATTGATGTGCATTGCATAAACTAATGTGTTGGAAAGGTTGCAACCTCCTACTGGCATGGTAGTGTCAGGAAACTCTGGGTGGCATCGGGCTTGCCGGTCTTGCTCGGCTACCATGGTTACCAATTCCCCTCTTGCTAAGGAACTTTACTACCCTGGAAGAGTGGGTCGTAGGCTTTGGGTATATTCGGAATACCCCGTGTTGGAAGACATAAGGGATTGGATGAACTATTTGGCCAACCACCTCATGCGATGCGATGCGTTATATCAACATAAGCTATTCCCCTCTCGCTAAAGGCTTGTTAAAATGTGATGTGATGTGTTACTAATTGATGTTGTTATGTGCATTGCATTTCACAGGTTTTTCTATTAGGTTTTTTAAAGAGAAAATGATTTCAAAAACTCTTTCCCTATTCCCCTTTCGTTAAGCTTAAGTTGTTGTAAGCTCACCCCATTTTATGTTCCCTTTTTCAAGTGAAAATGAATCTGAATGTGCTAACCAGCTTGATAAGAATATTCATGCATGTGATGAAGCTGATTTCTATTTACTTTGAACAAGATTTGTTTGCTTGGATCAAGTCTAGAAATATTGACTGTAACTGTGAAACTATGAAATCAAATGATGTATAAGTCTTTGATACAGATGCAGTAATAGTATGTTATGTACTTGTATATAGGTTTAACTTAGTCTTAATGTGTATATAGTTAGTAATCTATTTTGAGGGCTAAGTTAAACTCATTTACAAGTATTACATGCAGTCAATTTTGTTTTTGCCTGTGACTGTATGTCGATAGGGTAAGTCTTGAACTGTAAGAACGATTAATGTTAACTAATCATACTGTTGTGGATAGTAGTTGGTAAAGTTACTTGTGGTTAGTTGTGGGATAATTGAAATGTTGGGATATGTACTATTGGCTTATTATATTGGTTGTTGGTGATTGGTAGTTGTATTGGATAGGTTGGATTGGTTTGTGGAATTTTATGTGTAGGAGAAGAACTGTAATGTCCTAGAAATAGAGGAGACTCTATCTGATTTTCGTTACGCTCAGACTTAATCTCTTTCAGGTTGGGTCGGGGCGTGATAGAAAACTTTGTATTTCATTGATAACTTTGACCTTGTTTCATACAAAATAATTTTTAAGATGCTCAATATGCCAAGCATTCTTAAGCTCTCCCCTTTTTAGCTCAACTAATTTGTAAGTTCCCGGCATTAGCTCCTCTACGATCCTGTAAGGGCCTTCCCAACATTGCTCAAGTTTTCCCTGGGTAGGATTAGGTCAGAAACATGCTTTTCTCAAGACTAGGACTCCTTTTTGCAAATGTCGGGGGCGGAAGAGCTTTGTATAGCTTCGCTCCATGGCTCTCTTATTCTCCAGCATTCTGATTTGAGCTTTCAGCCGAAACTCTTCTGCTAAGTCGAGGTTAGTCCTCAAGACTTGATTATTCACATCTTCATCAAAGCTCAAAGTTTTAGGGGTCGGCGAGCACATCTCTACTTGCAGCACCGCCTTTGTCCCAAACGTAAGGCAAAAGGGAGTTTTCCCTATTGTTGATCTTGGGGTCGTCCTCATTGACCATAGCATTTCGGGAAGCATCTCGGCCCACAGGCCTTTGGCGTCCTCCACTTTCATTCTCAATCCTGCAAAAGAGTTCAGTTAGTGACTTCAACTTGACCGTTGGTCTGTGGATGAGCTACGGATGCAAATCTTAGTGATATGCCTAGTTCTTCACAGTGCTTTTTAAAGTAAGCACAGTCGAATTGGGTGTCGTCGTCGGTGATCACTGTCACGCCCCGAACCCGGCCCATCACTAGGTTAAGGCCGAAACATGATGTGTCAATTCTTAACCTCTGCAAGATTAAAAAGTAGAAACCTAAACAGTTATAATTTCCACAAGAAGTTCGAAAAGACTTCCAAAATTCTCCCAAAATATCGGCCTTAAAGGTTTACAACACTTTGTTACATGTTACAATACCCGAGTCCACCTGTCAACATTTCAAACCTAGGTCTACTAAATAGAATAATCAACATAACTAGGTATCTAGTTGACCAAAAGAATATTACAACATATTAAATAGTTCAATTATACAAAATCATGCTTATTACAACAAGAAATGTATATTCACAGGCAATCATGTAGATCACATAAGCAGGAGTCCAACTCATCACGTCAATGAAGCTTGCAACCATATGGGAGCTTGCTCGGGCTAATCTTCACCTGAGATTGTTAAAAGAGGGGTGAGTTAATCTTGCATATAGCTCAGTGAAGATGGAAATAAGGAAGGGTTTTCACAAAGGTTTTATCTTTTCGCAAACTTTTTTGCAAAACCATGTTATGCATATACAACAAGAATAACAAGATTAACATGGATGAAAAATATACAGGAACGAATTAAACATCGTGCTAATCATGCATCAATTAAACATTTGTACAAATTAGGCATCTCTACTCTCCGAGGGTTATACCAAGAAAGAGTAGGAGAAACACCATATCTGGCATTAATAATAGAACAAGTATTCAGTTCTACTCTCCGAGGGTTGTACCAAGAGAGAGTAGGTCAAGGATACAATATCAGGAACTTTGTTAGAGATGACCAGTCTCAGAACTTCTTGTCAAATCATCTTTATCAACATCATACCCCATACACCAAGCATGATAGTGAAATCCGGATATACACCCAAACTAAGGCCTTGGTAGCTTGTCCATCTTGGCAAGCCCTATGCCGCCCAGGTGACACAAGAAACTTCTACCATAGGGTCCATTAGATTGCTTAATTGTGTCAAATATATACCTTTCATCTCTCCAGGTGATACCCCAAATGAGAGAAGAATTCAAAACAACAAACAGGCTCGGAAGCAACAAAGTAGGTTGCTACCGGTTAGTAACAGTAATCAAAATCACAATAGTATAATCATGATTCAAATAGAGTTCATATAATACATAAACATGCATGAGAAGATAAACCAAGTAGAATTCATCCGATAGCTAAGCATAATCATTAGTGCAGTAAGAGGTTCATGCTAATTCGGTACTCATAGCTAGGTTCTAATGCAATGTATTACGTATGTAAGATAAAAGCTAACTTATATGTTCAATTCTTATCAAATAAGAGTCCAATAAGGTTTATGGAACAAGTTAGAAACAATGGAACAAAAGACATCAATATTGCTTACGTTCGATAGCTTCCTAAGTAACACATAGAAGTTAGCAACTATATAGCCCCAAAACCAAGGCACAAATCCACAATTAAGATCTACTATGACAAACTAGGGCTTGATATGGTTCCAACGCATCCGACCATGGCTCAATCCGACTCTTTACGGGAAAAATCAACCTTCTACTAACATTCAACCATACAACAACCCAACCTTCTACTCACCATCAAGCATGGTCAAGATAGTTTATTAGGCATCTTATAAGGATTCAAACATCAACCAACACATCCCATATCAACAATTAACATCAAACCCACCTAGAATCCATTATAGCTCAAACACACATTAATGCTCAAATCCTTCATCAAACTCCAACATATATATACATATATAAACAAGTTGAACTCCAACACATATCAAAATACCTTGAATGAGATTAGAAAACCTTTTGAAAGAATCCCTCACCTTTGCACGAATTAGAAATGCAAGAGAAAGCTCTAGAATAGCTTAAAAATACTTAGAATGGCCTTGAGTTTCCTCCCTCTTCCTTCCTTTTTTTCTTCTTCTTCTTCTTTCTCCCTTCTCCTTGGCAAAATCGTGTAGTATGTGTTCAGATTGTGTGTATGTTTGAGTCATGTAGTGTGAGTGTGTTTTAGTATATGTTTGTATGTTTTGTGCAAGAGGTAAAATAGTGGTAGGATATTTAGTTAATATTGCTTATGGACAACAGTGCCCCTCAATTGGGTTATTACTAGTTTTCCATTCTAGTTGTTTTCTAAGTATTTAGTTGCTTGTCTTGACGTAGTAGTAAGTAATTAAGTCCTACGATGTCTAAATTATAAAATTGCATGTTAACCAATGTAAGTGCACGTAAAATGATGTAAATACACGTAATCCAAGATAACCGCACATAAATCAATATAAAAATATGTAAAAGGATTTAATTATTATCTACATTACCTAAATTACTCAAGGGCATGTAATTGAATTTAAATGAATGTTAAACGAGGTATGTGCATGTAAAACGATATGAACACATATTAATTAATATATTTACATATTAAATGATGCAAAAATATATGAAATGCCATAAAATGCATATAGGCTTTATACTAGCTTAGTACGGGGTCTCATAATCACAATCCATGGGATCCTGAACCTACAGACAACAGATTTCTATAAAATCTTCGAAGTTGTTTTATCAGTTATGGTTGAGGTCGCTTCTGCTTCTAGCCATTTGGTGAAGTAGTTGATTGCCACGAAGATATATTTTTTCTACCCAATACTGATTGGGAGCTTTCCTATGATGTCCAGCCCCCATTGAGCAAATGGCCAGGGATTGGTAATACTGGTCAGTTCAGTTGTAGGCAGCCTCGGAATCTTTGAGAATCTTTGGCAAATGTCGCATCTCCGCACAAAATCCTATGCGTCCTCATGGATTATAGGCCAGTAGTAGCCTTGCCTCAATATTAACCGAGCTTGAGCTCGATGCCCTAGGTGATTTTCGCATATCCTTTCATGGGTTTCTTGGAATACATATTCTTCTTCCCCATTGTCCACACACTTGAGTACTGGCCATGTGAAGGATCTTTTGTACAGCTGATCTTCAATTAATGTGAATTAGGAAGCTTGTTGTTTGATTTTCCTGGCTTCATTCCTACCTTTAGGGAGAGTTCCATGTCTAAAATATTGGACCAGAGGTTGAGTCCATAATTCACCTCGGTTTATCACAGCCATCTGTTTGCTTTTAACTTAAATACTGGGTCTCTCGACCTCACCGAGTTGAACCATCACTCCTTCTACGGTGTTCAGTGCTAGTCTAGAGAGTGCATCTACCTTCTCGTGCGACTTGGGTTATGCTGAAGCGAATGAATCCCGAGATAAGGTCTTTGACTTGGGATAGGTATACTGCCATAGTTGGTTCCTTTGCTTCACACTCCCCGCAGACTTGGTACGCTACCAACTGTAAGTCTGTCTGGACATCTATAACTTATGCCCCCAATGATATTGCGGTTTTTAATCTTTCCAATAACGCCTCATATTCTGCTTCATTATTCGAGGCAGGGAAACCAAACTTGAGTGAGTACGACATTTCTTCTTCTTCCAGATTTACTAGCACTACTCCTGCCTCATTCCCTTGCTTACTAAAGGACCCATCAACCTATTTTTGCCAGGTTGGGGGTGCTTATTCTTGAATTTTCCCAGTGCATTCGACTATAAAATTGGTGAGTGCTTAGGCTTTTTTTGCCACCCGAGATAAGTATTCAATGTCGAACTGACTCAGTTCTACTGCCCACTTCAGCAACCATCCTAACATTTTAGGTCGGTGCAAGACCTGCCTTAGAGGTAAGTTCTTTATGACCCGGATAAGATGCGCATCGAAGTAATGCTTCAACTTTCTAGAGGCCGTCAATAAGGCCAAGGTGACTTTCTCGATGTGCGAGTACTTTACCTCTGCCCCTTGGAGGACCTTGCTGACATAATAAATTGGCTTCGGCTTCTGGGTCCTTCCCTCCTCTCGACCAGAGCCGCTACTACTATCGTGGCTATTACGGACAAATATGCGTAAAGAGGCTTGCCTTGCTCAGGTCGGGATAGTATAGGGGGAAAACTCTGATACTCTTTTTGTCCTTCGAAAGCCCTTTGGCATTCTTCAGTCCAGCGGAAATCTTTTGGGTTCCTTAGTGTTTTGAACAGAGGGGCGCATTTATTGGCTGATTTTTCCATGAATCTATTGAGGGCCGCTACTTCGCCTACCAAATATTGTACCTCCTTCACACTTTGTGGAGGGGTCATCTCGAGGATGGCCTGTATTTTGTCTAGGTTACCTTCGATGCCCCTATGGGTGATCATGTATCCTAGGAACTTTCTGGCTTTTACTGCAAATGCGCATTTTTCCAAGTTCAGCTTGATTTTGAACCTCTTCATAGTTTCAAATGCTTCTGCTAAGTTAGCAAGGTGGGTTTCCACACTCCGACTTTTGACTGACCACCATATCATCTACGTAAACCTCTATATTTCACCCAATCTGATGCTTGAAGACCTAGTTCATCATTCTTTGGTAAGTTGCTCCCACATCTTTTAATCCGAAGGGTATTATTATATAGTAATAAGTGCCCCTGTCGGCGATAAATGCAATTTTTCTTCATTTTCAAGGGCCACTTGGATTTGATTACCCCTTGAAGGCGTCCATGAAGGACAACATTTTGCTACCCAAGATCGAATCTACCAGCTAATTTATTCAGGGTAGTGGGTAGCAATCCTTCGGGCATGCTCTATTGAGGTCAATGTAATCGACACGCATATGTCATTGCCCTTAGGTCTTCTTTGAGAAAACTACGTTGGCTAACTAGGTCGGGTATTATACTTCCCGATTATAGCCAGTTTTCAGGAGCTTTTCCACCTCTTCTCTGATAGTCTGGTTTCTATCTGGGTGGAAGTTCCTTTGTTTCTACTTTACTGGCCTATAATTCGGGTCTACGTTCAAGTGATGTGTAATCACGTTTGCATCTACCCATGTCATGTCAAAAGAAGACCATGCAAAAACATTTTTATTTTCAAAATAGAAATTGGTTATACCTTCTCTCATCGACAGGGCCAGCTCGCTACCAACCCAAACTATTTTCCCTAACTCGATCTCGATTTCGTATAACTCCTCCACTAGGACAACTTTTTTTCCCTCTCTTTCTTTTGTTGCTTGTTCTCATCTTTCACTCCCTCCCACAGACTTGGGCTTCGGATCCTCAGTGTTACTGCGCAGCACTCTTTGGCAGCTCTAGTCTCCTTGAACCACTCTATTTCCTCAGGGGTCGGGAACTTCATCACCTGATAGTAGGTCGAGATGACCGCCCTGAGGTGATGTAAAGTCAGGCGCCCTAGAATCCCATTGTACATTGAAGGGCATTCTATTACCACAAATTCTGCCATGAATTGAACTTGTCTGCCTTCCGGTCCGATAGTGAGGGGGAGCTTGATGGTGCCTTCCGATTTGAATCCGTGGAAATTGAATCCCGTAAGTTCACCATGAAAAATGACAAGTTGTTCACTGGCCAGCCCCATCCTTAAGTAGGCGTTGTAGAACAGCACATCCGCTGAGCTACCTATGTCAACCATCATCCGTCAGAACTTGTATTTTTGCAATTTGTACTGTGATCATTAGAGGGTCGTCTTGTGGGGTCTTTACCCTTTCCAGGTTATAAGTCAAGATGATGAGTTCTTCATGAACCCTTGCCCTTTTTGGCGATGGCTCCTCTCTGCCAGATCTTACATAAGCCTTGCTTACCGACCTGTTTTCTTCTTCTGCTGTCGATCCTTCTGTGATCATGTTGATGTCTACCAGTCTACCATCGATCCTCTTAGGACATCGCTCTCTTTCTCGGTCAGCCTTTGGCTCAAGATCCTGACCCCTCTTCGCCACATATTTGTCTAGCTTACTTCTTTGGATTAGGGCTTCAATCTTGTTCTTCATATTCTTGCATTCATTGGTCTCATGACCATAATCATAGTGAAACGAGCAGAACTTTTCCTTCCCTCTTTTCTCTAGAGTAGACCTCATCCACGCCAGCCATTTAATATTGAGGTCAAGTCAGGCTTTTACTTCCATCAGTACTTCTAACTTAGGCATAGTCAGAGGAGTACTTGTCAAATCTTCTTCTGGGAGCTGTAGAGCTCAAAGCTGCACCCGACCTAGGACCCCTTCTGGAAGATCCTTAATCTTTTCCTCTACCATAGGATGGTGCCGCTTGAATAGAACTCTTCTCATTTTACTTCAGGTCCACTACATCCTCTTCTAAAGTTATGTACTTCCTGGCCATTTTCATCAAGTTGTCCAGGTCTCTTGATTCCTTCCTTGCAATGGAGGAACGAAAGTGCCTACACTTGGTTAGACCTTGCTTGCAGGCTGCTATGGCTACTGCTTCCTCCAGACCTAGAATGTCTGGAGTAGCCTTGTTGAATCTTTCTGTGTACTCGCGGAGGGTCTCATCCTGCCCTTGCTCCAACCTGAAAAAGGAAGTAGTTGGTTTTGATGTAGTGAATCTATTCATAAAAATTTCAACTAAGTTAGCATAACTTCTAACTAAGTCTTTAGGTAAAACACAGAACCATTTCCTTGCGACATCATCAAGCGTGCTGAGGAACGCTTTACATTTAACTTCCTTATGAATTTCTTTAAAAAGCATGAGGTAGTCAAAATGCTGGATGTGATCCTTTGGATCTCCAGTTCTATCATATACGGGCAGATTGGACAGTTTGTACGCTACCGTCGACACCTCCCGTATCCTCTTGACAACGGGTGAAATCCTTGACTGCTTAATGATCTTCTCAAATCTGTAGCGATCCTTGCCAAATCGGCATCGGATCACTCACTTTCTTGCCCTCGTGTCCTTTTTACTTATCTACTCGACAAGCTTGTGGAATCCTCTTTCCTCTGTGCTTCCTGTCTTGGCTTGTCGTGTCAAGGTAGGGCCTGGTGGACATTTTCTAAATGAGCTCTTTGCAGAGCTTGCTATAGGGCTGGTGGTTGCTCCCTAGCTAGCCTCTGTTCACAGATGAAGCTATCCATGGTTTGTTTCATGCCATAAACCAACTGGGTAAATGCTTGAAGCTCAGCGCAAAAAGCCAGCTCTTGAGCTGGTTGCTCAGCTTGGGTAGTCTCGGACGTTCCAGCTTGGCTCGTCTCTGGCTGTGTTGTAACACCCCAAACCCTCGCAGAATTGGGACCCCAATCCAAAACCCCAAGGCATGAAGAACGAAGGAAAACGGACAGAGTATCCCTTGTATTTAAGCCAAACCAATTCCTACACTCAGAAGAATTCATCCACAAACAATAAACACATCATATACAAGTTTCCATTCTAGTCTATATGGTAGTTCTAGCTCCTTATTTACCAATATACACACATTAGTCTACTAAAATGGACAATGATAACTAGAGGAACTATGAAAGCTAATAAGCATATCGATTTATTAGAAGCTTAGTTTTACATGAACAATCCCTATATACATTGAATACAGACAAGTCTACCTAGTCACAAAATGATATACAGGTACATGGAATCACGTAAGACAATCAACTTCAGCTACGAGCAATCAAAGTAATCATTAACTTGTTCTTCTACTTCTTGGAAACAATCTCTGACTTGCCTGTAAAATTGTTAATAAAAAGGGTGAGCATACACTTATGCTCAGTGAAGGAAGGAATAACCGGGGAGTTTTCAAAAACCATTTCGTGCAATGCATGTAGGAATGGTCGGGATGCTAAACACCCCTTTTAGTTCATGGCCAATCTAAAGGCTTTCATCTATAAGAAATGGGACCTTCTTTCGAGCATTCCTATTATCCAAGACGCCTCAGCGAGTGCATATCAGATCTCTAATTACTTTTTGATTGATGAAACCTTGACTAAGAGAACGAATCGCATCCCATCTCCGGATGGAAAAATCCAAGATGTTTATTCTTCAACCCTCGAAGAGCTCAAGGTGTTCATGAAAGCAGAACTGGAACATTCAATAATAGTATTAACTAAACATTGAAGGAATGCAAGAAATAACATTAAATATGATACATTTGAAGTCTTTAAGTCACCCAAAAACATTAAATACTTTAAGAAAGATAAGAAGATAATTTTATACCTAAGAACTTGAAGACATTAATAATATAACAAAGCTAAGTAAACGCTTGAAGAAAAGTATAATTTCAAGTAACTATCCAAGGACATAGGGTCCAAACGAGAGTAACGCTAGGTAACCACATAGCAACAATGGTAATGAAAACAATTAACTCGGGTAAAATCAAAGCTTGACACTGCTTATATATTTACGTTCGAGTCTGTGGTAGTCATGTCAATACTCTAACGATCTCGGGTCGTCCGGAGTGACATGACACTACCAATAACAATAAAATATTCACTTTCAATATTGGGGTAGTCATGCCAATACATTGACGATATCAGCTGCCTGGAGTATCATGACGCAACTTGGCCATAGTAGTCATACCAATACACCGACGATATCAGTTGTCCAGAGTGTCATGACGTTACCATAACTCACTTAATATAATTATGCAACATCAATCATTTAACAGTTAAATTCCCACGTCAACAAGATAGCACTAGCTTTACATTAAAGTTAAATGTCATGCATTGATGATATTCTTTAACACCATGACTTGCAACCATTCCTAGTTACCTAATCATTAACATGAACATAGCTCTCACTTATATCAATTCTAGAAAATAAGTCACCAATTAATACAACGAGTTGCTCATAGATAGCACGTTTTCTATACATAGTAAGTAAAATTTCACTGAAGTAAGCTCATTTTCCAACTTTCTAGCAGTAGCTTAAATTTATCCAGTTATCTACCTATGCTAATGATACCCAAAACTTCTGATTTTTATGTATAAATGTAGATCTTTGAGTGCAGATGATTTTAGGCTCAAACGGTGCTCAATTCTGAGTTAAATTCCACAAGTTATAACCTTTTCCGTGCAACTACTCTTAACTGTCCTTCTTTAATGATTTTCAGGACACATTTCGGAAATATTCTTGTCAGATAGCTTAAACGGTTGAATTAGCTCTTGCTCCAAAAACAAAGTTTGTTCTACACTAAGCCACCTAGCTACTGTAAAAATTTTGGTAATTTCAAAGTACGTTTACTATGTCAAAAGGGCTCTAAACATCACGGGCAGTAAGCTGATCCAAAATAAAACATACACACACACACTTGCACACTTGCAATTTTTGTTGTTTCTTGTTTATTTAACATGCTTTAGACTCTAGAAACCCATATCATTAACTCATTTAAGCATTTATACAAGTACTCAAACTACAACATCAACTTGAGTTAGCATATTCACTTCTAACAATAAAACTACCACTAAGCTAGCAAAACATGTTAAAAGATAACTCCTACAACATTATGAACTCCAAATCATAGATTAGATATGCATAATACTCAATTGCTCAACCTTCTACTTCAAGAAAATCGTTAAAGAAGCAAGAAAATCAACAATAATGCTAAAAATGATGAAATCCCTCGCCAATCCAAGCTAAATGTGCTAGAAATTGCCTCCAAGCTTCTTGAAATGGCTAAATCTAACTCCAATTTTTGCAACCCTAAATAATTCTTTTGTTTTCTTCTTCTTTTGCCCTTACCCATGACCCCTCTTTCTTTTTTTCTTCCTTTTTTTGTTTTGTTAGCTATTGTATATAATATATAGATATATGATATGTATACATGGGTTGGGTTGGTTTATTTGGGTTTTGGGCCTAAGTAGACTAGTTTAGTTGATAGTTTAAAAGCCTAAATCTAGTTAATTCATAAAATGGCCCATAGAAAGTCTAACAATGTACTATTCATTCGGGACACTAAATGCTCTAAAAGTCACACTTTGGGTATACTATACACAAGATTTCTAATGAAAGAATGCAAGATATAAGTCACATAAGTTAGATATGCAAACAAAAAAATTAAATAAAATAGTTGAAAATTCACTCTGGGCTCGGGGCTACTTATTCAAATAATTGAAAATAGTGAAATCTAACAACTAAAAGCAAGGAAAATAATTTTAAATAATTTAATACTAAAAAAATTAACTTAGATAAATTTAATTAGATGTTGTTCGCACATTTTTTCAAAAATATGAAATTAAATACTATTAAATAAATGTAAAAGTTAAAGTAAACATATAAATTCACACAATCACTTAAAATAAGCACATAGATATATGCAAATAAATAAAATAAGCATGATCTCAGGCATGGGCGTCACATGCGTGGCATTGTTGGCTGGAACTATTGTCTCTGGTATTGGAATTGCTCCAGGGAATTGTTGTTCATGGTTATCACGTGGCGGTAGATCGCCGATGCTAGCATGGCTTCTTGGGTGAACCATTGTTTTAACTCAATGGGAAACTTCAATCGATTCCCACAGACGACACCAACCCGTTAAGGTACGAATTTGGGTGCAGCTAAATTTGAAAAATTGACTGGATTTGACTTTCTGTAGACCTACAAAAAAGAAAAGAGTCGCAGGGGGTGTGCCCCACATTAGCACTCTGAAACTTAACTTAGTTGGGTGCTTGAAGAAGGAAAGTGTGTGTAATTTCAATAATGAAACTATTACCTCCCCTGGAGAGTGTATGGGCGTATTTATCCTTTTTGGATGAAAGAGAATCTGACACCTCCGGATTTCACGGGGTGTGCTGCCATCCCATTAGGATTTAGGATGTCATCGGGAGGTCAAATTTTGGGATGTCATCGGGAGGTTGGATTTAGGATGTTATTGGGAGGTCGGATTTAGAGCTGCATTTAGGCGAGGAGGTCGGGTCTTTGCTAGAAGGCCTATCTTACCTCCTGGTGAAAAGCACTCTAGGGGCATATAACTCTTTTCTGATGAGGTCGGTAATTTCATCCTTATCAATAGTACAAACGAATAGTTCAATAATAGAGATACGAATAATCGAGACACCGTTATACGAGCAAAAGTCTGGGAGAAACGATCAAGGAAGATAAACCTACTCATTTCAAATTTCAGAACTTGCCAAGTTTCTCAAAATTGGTTGTTTATAATCCTACGATCAATTTTACAAGAAAAAAAACTCTCTATTAACATCTTTATTATTTAAAATCATTCACTCAGTACCACAAGTTACCCTTCATTTTTTGTCTCAAAAATTATAATCTATTAAGTAGTTAACTCCTAACACTTACGGGAAGGAAAATGTGCAACTAGGCTATTAATCATACTCCTAACACATAGGATGTGCCCGTGCACACTCTAAATTGTATATACCTCCGCCATTGTATATGATAGGAATTACTTTCTTGGAATCTAAAGAAGGTTATAAAAGTCATTTAATATATTGAAAGTTGATGAGACGATTAAGCACAATTTAGTAATTTTACATATGAAGAGGTCAAAATAGACATTTGAACTCTTTCTATGATGATATGATTGTGTGTTGTGGGTCCTGTGTCCAATTAAATTAGTTAGGGGTAATATTGAAATTACACCTTATAAGAGAAAAACATTCAAAAAAATAGGGTGAACACCAGTCACTCTACCCTACCTTCACATATCCCAACCCTACCTCTCTCTAGACTACCTTACCCTACCCCCGACCCTACCCTAGCCTCTACCCCACTCCCGTCATATTTTTAGTTAATAAAAAATTAATTAATTAATTAATTAAAGAATTAATTTAGTGACTAATTAATTATTTTAATATTTTTATTAATTAAGTAAAATTATTTTTAAATATTAATTAATTATTCAACAAATTTAGTTTTAAATTAATAATAATTATTAATTTATTTATTTATTATTTATTAATTAAATTTTTACTAATTAACTATTTTAATTTTTATTAATAAACAAATATTTTTAATCAATTAATTATTAATAATTTTAATAAATTAATAAGTGAATAATTTTAGTGAATTTTAATAAATTTTAAATAATAAATAATAACTTTAATCAATTATTTAAATAATAATGATTAACTATTAATAATTTTAAATAAAATTAATAAATTAATATTTTTAACAATTTTTTATTAATTAACTTCTTTAAATTTTTGTTTATCAATTAATAATCTTAATCAACTGATTAATTACAAGTGATTAATTATTAATAAGTTTTAACAAGATAAATAAAATAGTAATTTTACTCAATTTTCAATATTACATCTAAATATCAAAAAATATTTTTCAGTATGACAATCAAACACCATAAAATATTATGTTTTATAGGAAGCATTTTCCCTTATAAATATTTTTGGCCAACAATTTCTTTTACAGCAAACAAACGGAGTCTTAGTAACAAATCCTATTTCCCACCCTTTCTAAAAATCAACATGGATGTTCGTCGATGGAAATATTGAATTAATAATATTTCAGAATAAATAATTCACTTTTACTCCATCTAAATCTATTATTGTCATATTTGATCATATTGTAATAAGCATTACTATATATCACTCTATTTTTATCGCCTAAATATCATATCCTACATAAATGCTTAGTTGGCATACTAAAATAACAAATTTCTTAATTTTTCTTTCTTCTATCGTAATATATGTTTCCTCTGCATTCAATATGCATACCACGCACAAACCAATGTACTTTTTTTTGTCAAAAGCCCATGTACTTACGATGTTGCAGTTAAGCTCTCATGCATGTGCATTCAAGGGCTGATCCCCCTATTAATTCACTTTTATTTCATCCAATTCATTATCGTCGGATCTCTCATTCTTTTACAATCTTTACAATTAAAGTCCCTGATAATCTTCATCCTTGTCTCGTCTTATTCACCTGGCTTTGGGAAGTCAGAGCGCCACATCTCTCTCTCGTCCTCTCATCTCCCCCTTTATAAATATTTTCTTTTCTCTTTGTTCACGTTTCTCTTATGTAAAATTTTAGCTTTGGTGTTTCATTTTTGGTCTTCTCTGCTCCATCAACCACAACAACTGCACTTTTGTTTTGTCTTTGTCCTCCGGTGATAGCACTTTCCAACTTTGACACGGTGATGGTGTGTTCCTTGGTACAGTGATGTTTCATTCATACGGTCTAACTTCTATTTGACAACTAGTTTTGGATGTTATTCGGGGTTCTTTAAATTGTAGCCAGAGCGTTTCCTCTGTTGCTTGCAATTATCAGCTATGTCTATCTTCCTTACCTGGCCACTCCAGGCTCCTGTCATCTCGAGCCAACCTTGTAACACCCCGATCCCTCATGAGACCGGAGCATCAATCCAATACCTGAGGTCACAAAAAAAACGAAGGAAAATGGACAGAGTCTCCCTTGTTTATAGGACAATCCAAAACTTGTACAAGCAATTATAACCTCAAAACCACAATCCAACCTCCTTCGTAACACCCAACTTCCACTATCACCACATGCAACAAACTCCTCAAGGTCAACCGAGCCTTGGAACCCACAAAAGTCCACACACAAGTATGCATTAAGTCATAGAATTTCTAGATCATGAGATTGGATATCATACCACTCCAATCTTATCTATTCAATTTTCTTACCTATTAAGTCCACCAATCAACTTCCTTTCCCCCCAAGCAAGCATGCACGACCGTTAGACTATAAAATAGTTCATTATGCTATTACAGACCACCTACAACCATCAATACATTCGAGACTTTAAACTTATACTACAAGACCCCATAATAAATCAAGTACGAACAAGACCCAAAACATTTACATATAAAATTTCTATGATTCTAATCAAATTACAATTCACGAAAGTCAACATAATCAACCACGAAAAACTCTCGAGCTTCCTCTTATCAACTTCTGAAGGTGTTGAACCTGAAAGGTGTTAGAAAGAGGTATGAGCATACAAAACATGTATGCCCAGTGAGGGAGGGAACATTTTCAAAACCACTTCTTACTATGCATATAACAAGCAGTAAACTGGATAACACACAAGATTACAATACTAAATAGTACACAAGGATACGAGTCTAAATAACATGCAAGCACACAAGACTGAATAGCACGCTAGCATGTAGGTATACGACTCAAGATAACACACAAGCACACGGGCAAGATAGTACACAAATACACGAACTATGAAGTACATAAGTCTAGTTAGCACGCAAGTATCATGTCAAGCATATAACTATGTTTCAAGTAACAAGATAACGAATAACAATTAATAATCGAGTATCATATATTTAAGAAGGATACAGTTCATCTTCTTTGTCTTCGAACTTGAACCACGAACCATGATCTTCAAGCAAATGCCGGCAAACCCCTTATTCCTTCAATGGGGTACTCCGGATGTACCCCGATCCTACGACCCATTTCTCCCAAGGTAGGTCCATATGGCCCAACGAGGTGAACCACGCCTCTAGGGTAGTGGAGTATACTCAGCAAGAAATGAAATAGGCACCATAGTAGTCGAGCTAGACCTACAGCCCGATGCTACCCAGAGTTTCTCGACATTACTATGTCCGAAAAGGTTGCGTGACCTCAAAACACAAATTTGAGAATTCACGAAATATCACAAAATAATCACAAGTAAATAGTGCATATAAACCTTATCCATTAAACTAAGTCATACAATCTAGAAGCAATAAAATAAGCTAAGGTGCACAAAAGATATAAAGACTCCATCACCTGGAATTAAGCCAAGCATGCAAGAAAATAGCTCTGATTCACTTCAAACTTTCTCGAATTAGCTTATATAATCACTTATGTATATCATATCGCCACATAGCCCAAGTAATCATACAAATAACTCAAAATCATTTCTTTAATCTTGCAAAGAACATTAACTACATTAACCTTTAACAAGTTAAACTTCATAACTAATTCAACTTCATATCACAAGGGAATATTAAGTTGAGTATTCAATCAAGACGTAACACTTAAACATAATTCAACTATAACCATGACCTAAGAATCATTTTCATGCATATTCATCCAAATACATTTTAGTAGCGTAGAATACTTAGCAGTTAATAACAGAAAGTTAACTTTAACTAGTTAGCTATTAATCCTTCTTTTAAATCAAAATGACCAAACAATCAAGACAATTAATGTAATATACTCATATACATTTCATAGCTCATACATTGCACAATATTATCTAATCTTCTATTTGCAATCATTTCATAACTTCACTTGACTCAAGAATACTTCAAGTTCTTTAGTAACATCACATAGTCTTGTAAACACATAGAAGCATTTACTAAGATATAAAGTTAAGCTAACTATAACTAACCAAATTATACTTAAAATATAATCCAAATGCTAATTGTATAAGTGGATTCAACTAACATTAAAGTACTTTATCATGTAATATATGGTCTTATTTATGCTTAACTTCCAATTTCAACTAAATCATATTACTTCCAAGCTAGATTTGAAAATGTTAGATTGGTATATAACATATTATCATATACATTATCTACTTAGTTAACATATAACTCATACAAGGGTGGCAAAGTAATCTCTTGACTAACAATCCAATTAGCTAACTATAACTAATCAAAATTATAATCAACATATAAACTAAATGTTCATCACACACATAGCTCAACTTATTAACACATAAGAAGTTTCAACAAACTATATAGCAACGTACACAAGATATAGTCATGTTCCAACAAAATATTCAAGTCATTCAATTCATGAACTTCACCAATAGATTATACAAGCTATACTAATGCAATTAAACACTTTAATAATCAACTACAAGTCAAATACTAGTTATAAAACCATAACTTCAATATTTTCCCCTTTGAGTTCAATAAGCTGGAACTAGTTTTAGCCAAGGTTTAGTTAACTAAAGCATCTAACCATTCTCTAACCCATTTATGGTACCTATTCGAAGCATTAAACTAGTTCTAAAGGCTCTAATTGCATTAATTCTAAGTTGTGCATACGAGGGGTCATGAAAATCAATATTCTCGGAATTAGATAAATTTTAACGTGGGGCTGTTTTATCCACTCAACAACATATATCTAGCATTAGATTTAGGTTTGAAGCATTATTTATTGGGTCTGCGTGAATAGGGCCCGTTTCAAGACTTTTAGAAAATGATATTATATATATACTACAAAATTACTTGAAACAACTATGGAAGTATGTTCTTCTACTCATAGAGGCACCATAAATAGCTTTAAAACGAATAATAGCATGCATATATACAATATCAAATTTTGAACATAAGCCATATTAGCAAATAAAATGAAATTTTCTTGTAAAATCCCTCACCCACAAGTGTTGAGCAAGCAAAGAGGAAGATTTTGGATGGATTGGAACCCTTGGAACAAGCTTGGAAGATGAGATTGAAGAAGCCCTAGAATTTTTCCTTTTTCCCCCTTTCTTTCCCTTTGGTCGTGCACCTCTTGAGCAATTTTGGGTGTTTGTTCTTTTATTTTTATGTTAAGATATGTATAGGATAGTTATATGGGTAGTTGGGTTGGTTTTGGGTTTGGGTTGTTGGGTTTAAAATGGGTTTTGGGCTTAGGTGTTTAGGAAATAATGCAAGACAAATCATTTTAGCCCAAAATTAATACATAGTTTTACTATTTATATAATATCAAAGTATTTTTGTAAATCACTCAATAAATAAGGTATGAACTTGATTTTCATGAATGTAGGCTAATTAATAATTAAGTAATAATAGAAAAATATGATAACCGAAAAAGTAAGATAATAAAATTTTAGTTCGGGCTAAATTTTAGTTTAAAACTCTTCAAATGCAAGTTTTACTAAAAGGTCTTTGATGAAAATAATTTGAATACTCATATATTATTTACTGAGGTAATTAAACTCACAATTTTTATATTTAAAAGTAATTTAACAAATATTAACACAAAAAAAATTGGATTTTGCGAGAGACGGTTCCCCTCACCGTGCCGTCGTCAATTTGGAATTTGCGACGGCGTGGTGAGGGGAATCGTCTATCAGACATAAGGTTGTGGCCAAAATTGTTCCCCTCACCAAACCGTCACCAAGTTAGCGACGACTACCAAATCTCCATCCCGTCTCTAAATCCTCTGTCACCAAGCCGTCGCCATTATTTCCCGTCTCCAGGCCGTTATTACAATTTGTCGTCACTGAGCCCTTATCAACTGGAGTCATTCCAAAACTGTTACCACATTTCCCATCGCCAATCCCTCACCAACCTTTCCCCTCACCCGCCCGTCACTAATGATTTCTATCACCGAACACTCGCCAACTTAACTCCTCACCAAACTGTTACCAAAATTGTCGTTCCGAAGCCCTTGCCAACCTTTCACCTAGCCAATCTGTCACTAACCCAAACCTTCACCAAGCCCTCACTAACTTAACCATTCCATCTAATTTAACGAGTCACAATTCCTTCAAAAAAATTTGAAGGGAATCCCAAATTGAACCTGTTTGATATGTGAAATTCATTTCATATAATGGCACAAATACGATATGCTATATTTAATTAAAATAAAGACTACTATTTTAAATTGTTACAAAAAGAAATGTCTTGTACATGGTAGTGTATTAAACATCAAACTACAGGTTTAACATTATAACAAATTATTCTCCACTTTCATCACTATATGCAGATGAAGAATGTTGCTCTTCAGGTTGACCACAGACTTTTGCATAAAGGACTTCCAACACTTCGTTATGCTTCTTTAGTTGTTGCTGAAGTTGATTGATTATTTCCCCCTGACTTGCTACTGTTTCGTTCAAAGTCTCTGTGGCTCTTGTAACGGTGACATTCAGTTGTTCCTCTGTGATAACACGTCGAGGCTGAGTTGTAGTGTTCGTGACAGATTCAACGGAAACCTGAGAACCTACCCCATATATCCAACCTTTACGTAGTGGTCCTATAGCCTGTAAAAATACTACGTTATGATCCACATGCATGGGGTTAGAGTTTGATTCCGATGCATTCCTCGCCGTTCGGAGCATTTCGTCGTAACGAGCCTACAAAGACGGGAGTAACATGTTAGTATTACTATCTCTGATTTGTTGCACAAGCATTAATTTCTCATCTACACAAACGTAATATTCAAACACACAATATTAAGGTATTACATCTTGTTAGAATGCATTTACTACTCAATAAAAAAAGGGCCAGAGTCTCCTCTGTATTTCGGAGTTTTCCCAATAACCTGTTATGGAATATAGCCAACCTATTACACAGTATCTAAGCTTATCCATTTCCACACTTATCCTCAACCTATTAATCAAGTGCTACTATAACCCTAATGAGACATTTTGAAACATTGTACAACACAAGAAGGTACAACAAGTAACCATGTTCCATTTGTGAAATGTTTGTTAAAAATCATAGTTACATTCGTGCTCGCACATCACTACGTATGTTTTCCCTTTGAAATATTAGCTTTAACATTTTTAAATACTTCGCAAAATCAACAAACCTTTTTTCCAATAAATATAAATCCCAAATTGTGTTCAACATAAACCTTATGCATTGCTACCTCTTCCAGAAATTATATGAATAATACGTACCATAGTCTGCTCGGCCCGAGAGTCTGTGTACGGTCCATCAGCCCTCTTGCGATGAGCCTTCTAGAAAACCTCCGCATAAGTCACTATCTTCCCTAGTTCTTTTTCCTACAATAGCAATTCACCAAATCAACCTGCAACCGAATGTGTATTTCACATAATTTTTTATTTGTCTGCATAACATATAAAATTAACCAAGATTGTATTACTAAATCAATACCATTCTTCTAGTTGCCTCATGGGTTGGGATTGAACCCAGATGATGAGTAGACGAATTGACCTTTCGGTTGTTTGAATTTATCTTCGATATTTCCTGCCACTCTGGTTTTTGCCAAAGCTCCAGCATTTGGTCCCATACAACAAGTGGTATAAATTCTGGTTTTTTCATTCTTGTCCGTCCTTTGTTTGTCAAATCTGAAATTCAGTGTCTTGCAGTAGATTCAAACTTGCGCCAAACTGCAACTTCATCAATTGGAAGCCACTTGTACTCCCTCTGAAAACATTAATATTATGATCCATATAATTCAACATTTATTGTGCTCATTGTACAATAGTTTTCACAATATATATTGCGTTAACATTTAATACCCAGAAATATTCAAACCATAATCTTCTTGTATCACTTGGAACCTACCTATATGTCAACCACGGCTCTACATACCCAGCATGTAGAGCTCTTGAAACCTTTTTGACAACATTATATGGATCCCATCTATACAACATAGCATAATCAATATATGTTATATTAAGGAAAAAAAGTAGAATATTTAAACTTCATAATTTAAAGTAATATATATCCGTTTCCTACGACCTTCACGCATCGTCGCTTGTCATTTTGCCATACCGTATAATCGGCTATGGACTGGAATCCATAATATTGCCAATCTTTGATGCCTGCAACCCATCTTTCAGCAGCATGCGAAGACTCGGGCATATTAAAAAATGATGCACCACTGGGCATTGAAGCGCCATCGCCATGTATGCATAAGTCCTCTAATTCATCTGGCAATCCAAATGATGAATAGTATTGTTCATTATGATTGGTTGACGGGCCTTCTACATATGGCTACTCTGGTTGGGGATGCGCATCGTCTGAGATCCGATGCTGCGTTCCCACTGATGAATTAGACGAACCACGCCCAACGACCAATGGGACATTGTCAGCTCCACAAACAACAGTTATATGTACCGATGTGGATCCACGACCACTAACATGCTGCGTACTTGTAGATCTACGACCACCCAATGTCAGAGTATCATTATAGCCGGCCAAAGAGAATTGCTGAATCTCTGGCACCGTGACCGGTGTATGAGTAGTGGGCCTCCTTTTCCCCAACAAGCTGTTTTGCTTCAATTGTTTTTTTCCCTTTCGATTTGGATCTTCACCGCCTTCCATTGCCTGTTTTGACACACTACTATTAGAATATATAAATATACATATATAGACTTAAAAAATGTACCTATGCATACTTCTAACAAAACTGTCATAGATAACAAACAATATATGGAGTCACTGAACAATAATTTGGAAAAACAAAATATGAACATTCTTGGAGACCTAACCTATGTTTTTCAATAATCATCATTTCCCTCATTGCCACTGTCATCATCGTCATCATCATCATCCTCCTCCTCCTCTGTGTCATCACCATCATCATCATCATCGTTATCGTCGTCATCATCATCATCATCATCATCATCATGCTCGTCTTCTTCGTCATCTACATATGTTTCTACATCTCCATGTTCGATATTAAGATCTTCTCTTATTGGATTAGTGTCTACAACTAAACAGTTAATATGTGAATTATAATCCAAATCATTCGATTCCACTGTGGGAACATTCATGTGATCCGATTGAAAACTTATATTATCATCCACATTTATTTCCTGCCTGTCCATGTCATAGAAATGTCTTGGCCGAATTTTAACGACGGCCACCCAATCAACTCGTTCTCTCTTGGCACCTGGATATACAAAATAGTACACTTGTTGGGATTGACCTGCGAAGACAAACAATTCATACTTGGGATATCTTATTTTCACGTTCACCTCAACCAAACCGGTCCCATGATTGGACTTCACACCTCTATCATTTGTGGTATCATACCAATCACACTTAAAAACAACAACTCTTGTATGTTGCATCGTTAGATTAGGATATTCAAGTTCAATAATGTCTTTAAGAACACCATAATACCCAATTTTCCCAGCTGTACCATATCCGGTACCTCTTACGAACACTCCACTATTGTTCGTGGACTTTGAAGACCCATATTCGAATGTACAGAACCTGTATCCGTTTATCATATATCTACACCATCTGCGGG
Source organism: Ehretia macrophylla (assembly GCA_037974665.1). Classification (NCBI taxonomy): domain Eukaryota; kingdom Viridiplantae; phylum Streptophyta; class Magnoliopsida; order Boraginales; family Ehretiaceae; genus Ehretia; species Ehretia macrophylla. The sequence continues at coordinate 8,725,734 of CM075767.1, read as the reverse complement.
CCTTTCTATGTGGCCATTTGGAGAGATATTTCACATGCTCGTCTACGTTATACCTATCTCTTAACTGCAATATGACTACATTGGGTTAATACTCATATGGCCAGTGCCCTTAATGAATAGGAAAAACTTGCAAAACGTGTACTGACCTGCCCATATAACCATCTCGAGAAAGATCTATCAAACAACAACTGTCTATCTCTTTGGTTCATAGGGCCGTTTTTTTGTTCCAAGTATTCCTCAAAAATTCTGCACAAATTTTCAAAGCTTCTTATTAAAAATTTTGAGTGTGATAATCCCAACAGAATATATTGCATACTCAATCGTTGCAAACATACCTGATATATGGCTGCACCTCTGGGCAATTCATGAGTACATACAAGTGCGCCAATTGGAGATCATCTTCCGGTAGGGAGACCGTAGCATCCGTCCCAATTGGACAACCCGAACAAGTAAATATAGATAAGCAACCCTCAAGATAGTCCACATCGTTATATTGGTTGTTTCGACCTAACCTTCTACTTTTAGTTGACACGCGTTGTTCAAAATAATATGAACAGAAAGTTGAAGTCTCTAGGACGTGATAAGCTTCACAAATAGATCCTTCCATATGAGCTTTATTCTTAACTATCCTCTTTAAACCTTGCAAAAACCTTTCGAAATGATACATCCACCGATATTGAACAGGTCCACAGCATATCGCTTCATAAACCAAATGGACAGGCAAGTGCTCCATTGAGTCAAAAAATGCAGGAGGCAACAACTTTTCTAGTTTGCACAGTGTCATGACTATATTATATTGCATCCTTTCCAATTCGGTTCTTTGCAGAGTTGAACAACATAGATTGCCAAAAAATAAGCTTAGCTCAGAAAAGGTCTCCGAAGCCTGTTTCAGCATTAGCTCGCGTAATGCAATGGGAAGCAATCTTTCCATAAAGATATGACAATTGTGGCTCTTCATGTGTGACATTTTCAAATCTTTCATGTCGATACAATTTGATAAATTAGAAGCATAACCATCAGGAAATTTTATGCATGCAACCCATTGTAAGAGCACTTTTCTTTTTTCCCTAGGGAATGTGTATACACCAATCTTGTTTGAATTGTCATCGCACAATTCTGGTCGATTGCAAAAAGTGGACATGTCTTTCCGAGCTTGAAGGTTATCTTTACTTTTACCCTTAACAGCCATGATAGTATTAAAGACATTGTCAAAAATATTTTTCTCAATATGCATCACGTCTAAGTTGTGACTAATAAAGTGCATCTTCCAGTATGGCAAATCCCAAAATATACTTCGTTTCATCCAATTATGCTATATACCAAATCCGTGTAGCTTCTTGCAAGATCTCTCTTGGATTGACGGGAAAATTTTCACCTGTTCCCAAATTTGTTGCCCAGATAATCGTGGTGGAGATGTAGATATCTTCTGCCTATCCTTTATAAAAATTTTCCTGTCACGTCTTAATAAGCTATTATGTGGTAAGAATTGACGATGACAATCAAAGAATGAATGCTTCTTCCTCGCTGGTAAGCGAAAAGCTTTTGTCTTTTCCATGCAAATAGGACACGATAACCTCTCATGTGTGCTCCAACCCGACAACATACCATAAGTCGGGAAGTCATTTATTGTCCACATCAAGTCTGCCCTCAAACAAAAATTAGTCTTCGTTGAAATATTATAACATAATGTCCCTTTCGACCATAGAGTTATCAATTCATCGATCAAGGGCTCTAGGTAGACATCAATATTCTTACCGGGATGCTTGGGACCAGGAATAAGTAGTGTCAAAAATATTATGAGATCCTTTATGCATATCCACGGTGGAAGATTGTATGGGGTAATTATCACGGGCCAACAAGCATAAGGTTGCGCATTTGAGCTGTATGGGTTAAAACCATCTGAACAAAGGCCTAGCCAAACATTTCTTGCTTCTGCAATGAAATCTGGATATACGCAATCGAAATATTTCCAACATTCGGCATCTGATGGATGACAAATTTTTCCACCCTCGACATTGTGATTTTTGTGCCACATCATGTGTTTCGCTGTAGCATTTGACATGTACAATATTTTTAACCTTGGCGTCAGAGGAAAATATCTTAACTGTTTGTAGGAAATAGGCTTACCCCATTTTCTACCACCAGATATATCTTTGAAACATGCGTGGCCACACCGCGGATAATTTTTCATGAGAATCCGATCCTTGTAAAATAAGGTGCACCCATTTACACAAACATCAATCTTTTGATATCCCAACCCTAATGGCTTCATTAATTGCTTAAATCTATAAATATTTTCAGGCAAGTTATGATTCTCAGGCCACACTTTCATTAATTCTTCAATGAACCTGTTAAATAAGGAGTTGCTCATATTATGCTCGGACTTCATATTCATGTATCGAGCCACAGCTAACAATTGAGTAAGTTTCACACAACCATCAAACAATGGCCTATCAGCGGTATTCAACAACTCAAAAAATTCATGTGCTTCCATGTTAGGTTCTTCATTAACCTCAACATTGTGATAGTTGATTAACTACGGACCGGCAGCGTCAAAAACCAATGTTCTGTAATTATTCGTTTCACCATCATGTTGTTCTTGATTATATGCCCAAGTTTGTGCACTTGGAATATAATTGTTATACACATGTTTTCCTTGTGCAATCCATTGATAGTACAGAGGCATAAAACCTTTTTGATACAGATGATCTACTACAGTGCCTGTTGTTTGGAATTTTAAGTTTCGGCATCTTACACATGGATATTTTATCTTGTTGCCATCCATATAATAATGTTGGTTGCTTGCGAAAGATACAAAATCCGAAACACCTTGGATAAAGGTCTCATTAAGATTACCGTCAATCCATTTCTGATACATCCATTCACGATTTGACTCCATGAAATGATGCACTGAGCAATTTGTTAAATGTTATTGTACATTAAAAATTACGTAATACATTATTAGGTAAAAAAGCTATATAATTCGATGAGTAAGACTTATCATGCATGAGTTTGACAACATGACAAAGATACACAACAAACCAAATCCTGAAAAAAATATATACAGACTTCTCAAAAATATATACACAAAAAATATAAGAATAATATACCTTGTTTTTTTAATATTAGATGTCAAGCTACTCACAAACCCCAATATAGAGGTAAAGTTCGGACGCAACAAACGGACAAAGTCTCCTCTGTACCGTGAATAATCCGATATCTTTACACAAAATATTTCCACAACAACAACACATTTTTTAAATTACTCAAAATGTTCGTGTACAAGGTACAATGTTCAAGGTTACGCAAAATGGCCCAAAGTACAATGTACAAGGTTACTGAACATAAATAAGTGACAACTCGACAAATATGAAGTTAGAATCATTCAATAAAACATGTTAATAATTGATCCGGCCTCGGACGTGACAATAAGATTTTTAATTTTATGGTTGACGATTTTTCAAATTTGAAATCGTGGACCACAAATTGTTAAGATAAAAAAAAAATCCGAAGTTTAAAAAATATCACCTAAAATCTGTAAAGTCCGGACGTGACAAACGGACAAAGTCTCCCCACTACCGTGAATAATCTGATAACCTGCACTCAAAAGATTTCCACAACAACAATACATTATAAAAATTACTCAAACACATTCACATAAATCCATTTATAGTATAATATCTGACGCAAAACGGCCCGAAATACAATGTACAAGGTTACGCAACATAAATATGTCATAACTACACAAATATGAGGTTAGAATAGTTAAATAAAAAATTTTAATAGTTGATCCGAGCTTGGACGTGACATTATATTTATAATTTTATGGTTTACGATTATCCGAATTTGACATCAAAAAAAAATCAAAAAATTCCAGGAAAAAATAAATAAAAAGAAATTAAAAATATATATAAAGTAAATATGTAAAAAACAAACACCAATTAAAAAATGAAATAATAATATATAAAAAAAAAGAATGGACAATTAAAAACCAAAACAAAAAAAAATCTGAAAAAAAAACAGAAAATAAAATAAAAATAACCTAACTAAGTTAAAAATAACACAAATTAAAAAAAAAATTAGAACAAAGCAAAAGAATAGATAAATAAAAATGAAAAAAAAATCGTAAATACAAAAAAAAAATCAGAAAATACAAAAAAAAAAATCCGAAAAAAACAACTAAATTAACATATTTAGTTTACGTGCATTATTAATTAACATATTCATAATAACAAAAAAAATGTATAATATATACATAGATGTACATACTGTAACGTCCCGAACCCAACTCTCACGCCTACAAGATACCTCTTGGGACATAGGCCCAAGCGAGCAGGCCCAGTAACGCACTATGCAAGTATTGTCCGCTTTGAGGCCCATACCTCTAACGGTTTTGTCCCTTTCCAAGTGGAACCCCACACTAGAAAAGGTGTCTGCACGAATATACGAGACAGCTCTATATATTCAATGGCCCAGACTCGTAACCTTCTGATGTGGGATGGGGTTACCACACATACAAATACATATGTATATATAAATAATCTCACAAAAATAAATTATTTGTGAAGTGGGGGAGAGGGTAATGTGTTGAGAGAGTACATAGCATCATAGGGGGTGGTGGTTATAGCTAGATCTATACATACATATACATATATTTACATATACAAACAAATATATACAAATATATATATATATATATATATATATATATATATATATATATATATATATACATCCCATGTATAAATACCAAAAAAAATACACCATTACTTTAACAAGATGGTGGTGAGGGGTCTACAGAGAGATGGGAAGTGGGGGGGAGGGGGGTGAGGGGTAAGGGGGATTGTGTGGGGGGTGCTGTTTTTTGTTTGAACAAGATGAAAAACGTGACAGAGGGCAGAGGGTTCTGCCCTCTGTTACTATATTTATAATTGGGCGATGGCCCGGTGTGAACCAGGGTTGTCGCCCAATTAAAAGAGGCCCACGCAATGGGCCTCTTTAATTGGAGGCGGGCAGCAGCCCGTCTCCAAGATGGAGACGGGCTGCTGCCCGTCTTCAACATGGAGACAGGCATCAGCCCATCTCCAATATGAAGACGGGCTGATGCCCGTCTCTATAAGAAGAGGCCCACAACGTAGACCTCTTATTGGAGACAGGCATCAGCCCGTCTCTATTGTGGAGATGGTCTCCATCCCGTCTCCATTGTAGAGACGGGCATCAGCCCGTCTCTATTTGGGGACGGTCTGGAGACGGGCAGCCCGTGTCCAATAGATGTGGGCCTCGTTGTGGAGACGGGCCTAGTTTCCTGTCTTTAATTTATCAAATTATTGAATGGCTCCAATAATTTGATGATTACCCTCTCACCGTGCCCTCACCGTGCCTTCATCAAGCATTCACCCTGCCGTCGCCAATGTTTGGACAGTCACGTAAACTTGGCACCAATAATTTGGAGAAGACCCCTCACCGTGCCATCGCCAAATTTTAACCACTTTCAATTCTATATAAAGAAGCAACAATCTCACTTGTTGAATTCCATCTTTACATAAGCTTAACCTCGGTGAATCAACATCTTATAAACGATGAGTAAGGAAGTTCAAGGTCAGTGGGTTACCGTTAAAAAGGAGGAACACACAAAGAAATGTGATTCATCGAAGGCAAGCAGTAGCATCATTGAAGGTCGATTAGATCTAAATGAACCACCAAAAGAAGATGGTTACATTTCGATGGCTCAACACCATCAAAGGAATGTGGATCAAATGTATCTCATCCTTCTACGGAAGTTGTTCGAGTGAAAAATTATGTAAAAAACTAGTAGTTAAGGTTTAAAATAATGTGATATATTATATGGAAAAATGTGTGTATCTTGGTATGGACTTTTGTATCGTGATGACTAAAGTTAACCGTCTGTTAATGTAATCCCTAGTTATCAAATGTTATAAAATAAAATATTATCGATTGCAAATTATATTATCAAATTCCTCTCATATTGTAGTAAATATCTACACAAACATAATATTGTATTACTATATCAAATAATGTCAGTACTTGAAGTTAACAATACATTAGTAACTGGTACTGCTTCTGTAAAATTTTAACAAATCGTTGTTACTCAGTGTTTGAAGACCTTGGTCGTTAAAAATAATAATAGGCAATTGAGCCAGCAAACTTTATGGCGACGGCATGGTGACGGACTGTCACCATACCGTTACCATGTCGTCTCTATATATCAGAACGGGAGAGACTTATCACTGAGCTGTCACCAAATTAGCGACGGTCGTAGCTTGGTCGTCACCTAATTTGAGACGACTAACAAAGTCGTCACTGTTAGTGACGACTTGGTGACGAGTGTTTTTGCCCCTCACTGTGTCGTCACTGTTCCGTCACAAAACTGGCGTCAACCTTCTCCTTCCCTGTGACATCGCCATATCTGCGACGGTCCGTTGCAGAATCCAATTTTTTTTGTAGTGACTTAATAACATGTTATGACAAGTAACTCTTAAACAAGTAAATGCTCAAGTTGTATGCACATGAATGATAAATGTATGCACTGAGAGCTGGGCGTCACAAACCTTGTGGCAGCTTGAGTTGCTTTTACAATTCTGATAGGTCCTATTCTCCATGTACAATGTTTTTCACCACCTTAGCATTATACGTACTTGTTGTGTGTATGTTGCGAGCTATAACTGTGTCTTTTTATGGGCTCTTATACAGTATAAAACCAGATAAGTCTATATATCTATTTTGTTAATTAATAAAATTCTACTTGACAAAAAAAAGTCCTTCCTACCTGTGCATTTGAGGGCTATAGACTGTATGGAATAAATGAATTTCATAATTTTTTGTGTTATTCATTTACAAATCCAAATTGTTGTGTTTGGTTACACCTTTTAAATAAAATTAAAATCCAAGATTTACAATTATTGGATTTGCACAAGTCTTACTCAAATCCGAACCCAATAGGTGAAATTTGTAAATTCACATTTTCTAAATCTGTTGCTAATTTTTTTAGGACAAAACTACCATCAATTTTAAGTGATTGACTTTTTCAAGTTACATAGTCAAAACCTCCAAAAAAAAAAATTTCTTCCTACTTCTTTTTAATGACAAAAATAAAAAATAAAAAAATAAGTCGACATCTTCTATTATTTCTCTTTTGAACCTTTTAAGCATACATTTCACTCTTTCTATTTCAGATATTTGTTTTATTTTTCTTACAATTTTTTTCACAATTTCTCTTTTATTATCAAATTTTAGTGACTTTATTGCGCAATATGTATCCTTATATAATTATCTTGTATGTAGAGCCCTATTCTTGAATAATAAAATAATGTTATAGGTACTATTGATAGAGACTGGTATAAACATGTGGTGGGTCTTATTGTATGCCATGCATATATATATATATATATATATATATATATATATATATATATATATATATATATATATAGGTACTAAGTAGATTTAATTCAAAAGATAAACTAAGTTGCAAGATATATATGCCTGGAAAACATTGTTAACATAATCAACTATTGGTGTATGTATGCTTATAGTAGTGATGTAAAAATTCATGTTACGTACATGGATAATGGCATAGTCGGAAAAAGAGGACAAAAAGAAGAAAATATAAATCCTTATATAATTATCTTGTATGTAGAACCATGTTCTTGAATAATAAAATAATGTTATAGGTACTATTGATAGAGACTAGTATATATATGTGGTGAGTCTTATTGTATGCCATGCATATATATATATATAGGTACTAAGTAGATTTAATTCAAAAGCTAAATTAAGTTGCAAGATATATATGCCTGGAAAACATTGTTAACATAATCAACTATTGGTGTATGTATGCTTATAGTAGTGATGTAAAAATTCATGTTACATACATGGATAATAGCATAGTAGGAAAAAGAGGACAAAAAGAAGAAAATATAAACTCATATGGACTGAATTAATCAACAACACTGCATGCAAGAGACTTGAGAGTGGGCTATTGTTGAATTTCTGATTATCTCTTAATGTTTAATTTTTTGATAATTTTTCGTTTTTTTAAAAAAAGTTTCTTTTGGACAATTTTATGATAATACTAATAATTAATAATGGAAGGATAAAAAAAATACTTATATGATAGCCTAATTTCAATTGAATAAACGGAGGGGTCTTTAAGTAAAATACAAATATTAATTCCAATTTCACATGTATTCCTAACACAATTTGAATTTACAAATGACATAATTGATTTAATATTATTTTACAATTTCAAATAAGACAATTCATTTATAAATACAGATCCTTATAAAATTTATTTATAAATAAAATAAATTTCACACCCATAAATGTTTCCAAACACTATGTAATCCTTTGTTTTTAATCGATTATAGTAATAATGAAGTGGTACAGACTCTAAATAACATTTTGATCATCAACGTTGAATCCCAATTACAATTACAACGTAACATCTGTTGTCCCTCCCTCAACCATATACACCCATTCATCCCTCCTGTCCAAACTCCAAATTCCAACAAACTCCACATTTTTCTTAACATACCGAGTGGACACTTAAAAAAAGAACACAGAACTAAGCCCCATAAAAAATTTAAATAAAAAAAAAAAACACACACACACACACACACATCACCCATACAAACAAACAACGAAGAAAACCAAACACACCCTCTTTTGTTCTCTTTGCCCCATCTTTAAACAGTTTTTGCCACAAATAGTTCCTCTCATGTCCTCAAAATAAACCTAGACGAATCTTAGAAATAAAACTATCGCGCATTAAGAAGGAACGACATTTCTAAATATGCAAGGCACTAAATTAATATCAAACTAAAAATTACAGTGGTAAATAGGCGGAAAGTCATCAGAGCATCTAAATTGATTTAAGCATAATTGAATTGAATCTCCAAATTCAATGAATAAAATATTCAAGATAAATAACATCTTACATGGTATTAAACAAAAGTAGAACATAATCCTATGTCTAGACAAAATAAATATATTATTCATAGCTAAGAAATCCAAATTTCTCCATTCAATCTCTTGCCAAGTGACCTCTATGCCAAGCTAAAGTCGAAGTCTATTCCTCACCTTTTGCAAAGAAAATCATTTTTACAAAAATGAGACACAAATCTCAGTAAGTGGTGATTCCCAAGAAAATCTATTGGGACCTTTAAAATATTCTTATATATATAGATATCAAAGTAATCTTTTGATCAAAATTCACTAAATGTCATAGTTCAAAAATAAATAAGGCTCAAACTAAAATTGAAAGATTTCATGCCAAAAGTCATAATAGATCATGCAAAATTAAGCTAATATGTCAAATGTTCAAACACTCAACATTTAATAGTCTGAGTCCTATACACAAAGTCCAAGGAGGCAATCGTGGCTACAATCGGGTAGCACCGTTCTGACGCAATGTGGTTTGATAGACACAATACCTCCAAAAGCATCAAAATGGAATTCTGGTTCTTATGATAGTGCACTATTCTAAAGATATTGGTGTTTAACCCCCCACTAATAGGGTCATGAAATATTAATGTTTAACCCCTACTAACAGGATCCTGAATTATTAGTATTAACCTCCACTAATAGGGTTCTGAATTATTAGTGTTTAACCCCACTAATAGGGTTCTGATTTCACAGCCTTTTCAAGCCTCGTTGAATATCACATAATCCAAAATGTTCAATAATTACATATTGTATAAAAATAAGTTTCAATGCATAAACGTAGTCCCAAAGTTTTATTTTTTAAGTTTCTAAAATCATTTTATCATTTGCAATCTAAACATTCAGACATCAGTACATACCAAACTTGTTTGGATATCTTTTCAAAACTATAAAACATCATTTGAAACTATATGTATTTAGTCTTTTAAATAACAATGGGAAGATTGAAATAAAGCCAAAAATTCTCCTTTTTTCAAAAATATTAAATAACCACTGTTCACATGAACATAAATGTCCTATGAATTAGTCAAGTTTTTTTTTTGTTCTTTATTTATTTTTCTATCAAATCCTTTTTTTTCCTATGTTTCTTGTACAAGTCAAATTCAAATTGACGCTTAAATAGTTTTAAGACAATCCAACTCGGAACATGTCATTTGCGAAATTAAGCACAAAATTCTAAAACACGAATAATATGTTTATAAAATTAAATAATTTCGATAATTCTACATAAGATAATCATATTAGGGGTGAAAAATATAAAACTTTATAAAGATGAGGATTAGACCACTTACCTCTTCAATGAGTTGACCATGACTTTTAAGTTTTTCTTCTCACGAACTTCTAAAAATCTCATGCTTACTTTCAAAAGCGTTGGTATCACGAGAGAATATTTCATTCTATATTTGCACGGAGGCTCAAAGGTAAAAAAAAAAAAAAGTAGATATTTTTAGGTCTAATATAAGCTTGTAGGCTTGGGCTTTAGTAATTGCAAAAAGGCCTTCTAACAGAAATTAATTTTAATCCTAAGTCAAAAAAAATGGACAGTTAAATCAGGCCTAAAATATAGAGCGTTACATATTTCTCCCCTAATTAAAAATTTCATCCTCAAAACTTATTTTTAACCTTCAAGTTAAAAATCATCATATGAAAGCTCTAAATTTCAAAATAAACCTCAATTAGTGTGTTTATGTAAGCGTTTCATCTCTCTATCTCGTCATTCGGCGGTCGTCATATTCATTTATAAGGCTCCGTTTGTTTGCCGTAAAATATTTTTTCAAAAAATATTTTTTGAATTTTACGATGTTTGGTAATACCGAAAAATTAGTCAACTGTAAAATATTTTTCGGTCAATAATCGCCGTTGCTTTTTCTTAATTTTACGGTGTTTGGTAACACCGAAAAATTGGTCAACTGTAAAATATTTTCCAATCAACAATTGAGGCTAGTACAAAATTTTGGAAAATGTTTTCATTTCTTTTAGGAGAAGAAAATATTTTACAAAACTTACGGTACATTCAAACACTAGAAAATATTTTTCAGTATTTTTATTTTCCACAAAAATATTTTTTCCCAACAAATTATTTTACGGCAAACAAACGGAATCCTGTAAAATATTTTATTTTTCAAAAAAATATTTTCCACAAGTAAGTTACTTTACGACAAACAAACGGAGCCTAAATTGAAATCTATATCATAAACGAGTGACTTAGATGGTCGCATGCCTAATCAAACAACAAAGTTACACATTGTTAAATCTCTTTGAATAACTAATAAATTTATCGTACCTAGTCCATTGTTAAAGGAATCTCCAATTGAAGATCATAGAACGAGTACGCAGCCAATGTTCTCGGAGTTATGCTTATATTCAAGGCTTATAACAACACTTCTAGGATCAGGGGCGGACCTGCCCTGTGTGCAGTGCATGCAAGGGACTGCACTGAAATATCCCTAAAAAATTAGGGGTATTTTGATAAATTTAGTTCTATTTTAAATAAAAAATAAATAAAAATAAAATAATATATATATATATATATATATATATATATATATGTAAAAACACTTTACCAATTATCTGATCTATTTTCTAAACGGGCAAAAACTATTTTAGTCCATGAGGTTTGGTATAAAACCCAAACTAGTCCCTGAGGTTTGCAAAAAGACTAAATAGGTCCCTCCAATTATTTTTGACTTAATAGTCAAATATTTGACCAAATGAAAAGACTTAAATGCCCTTACTTTAGTGGTTGGAGATTTGGAGGGAAGGAAAAAAAAATGGGACCATGCAACAAGCACAATTATTTAAGCACCCAAGCCATTTTTTTCGTCATTTGAAAACAAAAAAGAAAAATAATAATAGATGAAAAAAAATACAAATATTAAATGTGAAAAAATAATTTACATGTAACGAATTCCTCGTCTATTATTATTTTTTCTTTTTTGTTTTCAAATGATGAGGAATTCGTTACATGTGAATTATAGTGAATTTATTACAAGGTTATACATTCTATTGTCTAATATTGCACCTCAATACATTTTTCAAGTTAGTTAAAAGTCAAACAACATTTATAGTTGGAGGACATATATCCAAAATTTAAGACTTTAATAGCCACAATTAGTGGCTACCCGATACTAAATTCAACATTTATTGTCGTTGTTCTTTTTTTTTTTTGGGTGAGAAAGAGCATGAATTGAAAGTGAGAAAAGAAAAGAAAAAATAGATTGAGTGCTTAAATAGTTGTACCTGCTGCATGGTCCCAAACTTTTTTTTTTCTTTCCCTCAAAATCTCTAACCACTAAAGCAAGGGCATTTAAGTCTTTTTATTTAGTCAAATCTTTGATATTAAGTCATAGATAATGGGAGGGACCTATTTGGTCTTTTTGTAAACTTCAGGGACTAATTTGGGTTTTATACCAAACCTCAGGGACCAAAATAGTTTTTGCCCTTTTCCAAACTCCACCTCAAGGTTTTCAACCCACTCTCTCCTCAAACCCTCACGCATTCTCGCAAGCAGCAGGTAAATAAGCAAAGTTCAATTTGAAATATTTTTCCTCTTTGATCTCTTGTTGGCGCTGCTGATATTAGTGATAAACTCACTTTAAATGCTATATTTTTCCATTTGTTGGTGCTGCTAAGGCCTGACCTAAGGAGTTTACAGTGCTAGTTTTGTGGTTATGTTTAGCTCGCCGTTTAGGAAACCATTGAGATTGATATGCTGACTGTTGTGCTGATGATGAAGTTTTTGTATTTTGTAGTTTGAATGATTAGATATATTAGTTTATTAGGAAGAAGTTACAACTTACAAGTTTATTATATTAAATATAATCCCTTTTCAAATCCTTGAGATCAATGAGATGATGATTGATGAATATAGCTCATACATTATCAAGATTTACGTGATGCCCAATGTTTGGGTCAAGAAATTGAAAATTTGGGTGGATTAGTTTCCAGCATAGCATTCTTTAATCTTTATAATTGAAAATTTAGTTGTTTTTATTTATTTGTAGTTCTAGTTGTTTAGTATTACTTTGAATTATTTTTAATAAATAAAATTGATGTTTTTTTTCCTAGATATTGATGGAGAAATTTTTAGAAAAAAGGCCAATTCCCAATTAACAAATTTCTTTTGGATCTAATGAAATGAATAGAAAAGAAAATGCACAAGATTGTCCAAAGCAACCTCGGGTTGAGATTAATTTAGAAAATCTACGAATAGATCCTGGATTACGCCCGAAAATTATAAATTACCATCCGAATGATCAAGATAAAATACGGAAATACTACTTGCAAAATGGGCCTTGTCAACCTTATGATCATGATTTTCCTAAAAGAAAATTTGGGGATAAGCTTAGAAGATTTTGTCCATCTTGGTTTAATGAATTCAGTAGTTGGTTGGAATACAGTACAACAAAAGATGCTGCATATTGTTTGTATTGTTATCTTTGTAAGTCAGATTTTGGAAAACAGTCAGGTGGAAATACATTTATTACAGATAAATTTACCAGTTGGAATAATAAAAGTAGACTTAGTACTCATATTGGAGGTCCAAACAGTGCCCATAACAATGCCTACAAAAGGTGTGAAGACTTGATGAAGCAAATGCTACTAGAGCTCGTAAACTTACTTACTTATGCTCACATATAAGACAAGCACTAAGCTTTGTAAACTTTAATTGGAAATATCAACATCTACCAATATCAGTCGAGACCAACAATACAAAACGCACAAGGAGCTTACTTAAGTTCATTTAATCCTATCACTAGCTAGCTCTCATTGAAGTCTCAACCCACAAGGACTTCTTATATTCAAATAAAGACAAAGAGGGGAACCCTAAACAAATTGCACAATTTACTAAGACTTACACTTGGATCTTAAGTGCCCCTACTAACACTTTTAATTCATATGACAAAAGAGGATAGAACTCGTACCTCCTCTATCTAGGTATCCATAATCACACAAAAAAGGGAGAAAATATGTATAATATAAAATGTAACTAAGAAAGCCTCGATTGTCATCATTTTCTGCAACAGGCTTTAAACAAATGCTACTAGAGCTCGTAAACAATTCCTATAGGTAGATCGACTTTAATCTTTTGAGAAATCTTAAATTAAATAAGAAAAAAATTAAATCACTATTTAGGTAATACCGTTTCAGGAAAGCTTCAATTTGGTAAAAGAAAGGAATCAACATGCACCATTGGTCATTAACCCACAGTAATCACAACATGTGCCATGTAACTTAAGCACCCAATAATGTGCAATTTCTTCCAAAACTATCTCAGAAGATAAGCTATAACTTTACGGCTGCAATGAGGGGTGTCTTGTAACCTTTCACCGTTCTTAGTAGGTATTAATTGCAGCACTCAATATCTCCCTGTGCATATCTTATTCCTTTTTTATTCTTTTTTTAACTCTTACTACAAACATAGAATTTTTAAGCTACTAGCATTGATAAAAAAAAGCCATATCGTCTACTTTCTGTTATGTCATAATCTCTAGTTTTAGTCATCAAGGTATATTATAACTACTCAAGCTTAACGTATCCGTTAACCAACACATGTATCCGTAACCATTATCCTTATTAAGGTCAATATACTCCTCATGTTTAAGATTTGCCACATAATTAGGGAATTCGAACTCAACTGATTGCTAGAATAATAGAAACAGACCAAATATTGTACGACAACAACTAACATTATTTTTCATTTTCAATTTTTTTTAACAATCGAAAATCAAAACCTTCCATTATAACTACTCAAGCTTAACGTATCCGTTAACCAACCAATGTACCCGTAACCATTATCCTTATTAAAGTCAATATACTCCTCATGTTTAAGATTTGCCACATAATTCGGGAATTCGAACTCAACTGATTGCTAGAATAATAGAAACAGACCAAATATTGTACGACAACAAGTAACATTATTTTTCATTTTCAATTCTTTTTAACAATCGAAAATCAAAAGCTTCCACAATTAACTGACGATGAAACAAATTCTTAAAATACTTTACTAAGTTTGAGATACAATCAAATAAGCCATGTTTTTAGCAATAAGCTCCTTTAGTCTACATCGACCATCAAACTCTAAGATAGAATTAGATTCTGAAGTTATTTCAATAAGTATAAGCTTATATTAGTCAATATAAATACTAACTAACTACCTATATATATATGTCGCACCTGGGAAGAATCTATATAAACCAATTATCCAATCATTCCCTTGACTTTATGGACTATATTTCTGTTGAGAAATATACATGATAATTAAAATTTTAATTATGCAGCGAAAAATAATCATGTATCCGTTCATGTTTGATTACGCAGATTTAATGCATACAATAATTAATCTCATTAAATATTACAGCAGTAATTTAGGATTACCTCTTGAAGTGTAGATCGAGATTGAATAAAAAACAAGCTCCCCATGTGTTAAGCCTCCAAGATTGATCCACACAGAATCCACGTTTGTTAATTAAATTTCACCCTTACTAGGTTTTCTAAAGAAATTCTATATTTTATTCTGACTTGAAAAGTGTGCTAGCAATTTATCTCTCAGAATACTACATTATATAGGAAACACATATGACTTAGGTTCATATGTGGACTGTACTTTAATTAACCAATCTTGGGCTTCATAATAGCCAGATTACCATCTAATTATTACAAGTCCAATTAAATTAATATTAGGACGATCCTAAAACTAATTTAATTTTATCTCTAATCCAATTAATTCAAAAAATTTATTTGTGTGTGACCTCTTAGGTTCATGATTAATTGACAGCGAATAATAATTCAACTAATTAATTAAATTAGAACTTTTTCTAATTAACTCACAAATTGCAAGTGACACCTAGAAATGTATCGTGATTACCCAATTAAAGATAAAGTGCAAGTATACGAACCCATTTAGTAATTTTATTCAATCTAATCCAACTGTCTCAATTATCCTGATCGAGCCAGAGTCAAAGATTGGGTCGTCAAACTCTATTACTCAATCATATGTCAAAAATCTAATTAATTAGTTACTAATGAATAATCCGTGGAACGACTTTCACTATTCCACATTGGCCAATTATTTCTAGTTACATAATTAATAGATCGCATAGGATTCCCAATTGACAGTTCCCGTATCTACACGCATATATATCCTTGACGGAATAGATCATAACCACTAAATATATTGTCTAATCCGTGATTAGGACTAGCTTAATTGCACCAGCAAATTATAGTATTTATAATCATGAGATAACTATGGTGTCTCAGGTTTGAGGATTAATCGCACAATTACATAATATAATGAATTATTGACCAATCATGTAATTCATTATATTTATGATCAAGTCAAGTCACTTGTTCGCAACAAGTAGTTATACATCTACTATTATTTTATGAGACTAATCACCCAAACTAATATCTCATATTATTTGGTTAGTAGACTATAATTCGATCTATTCGGATAAACTAACGCCCAATTAATTTATCCTATGATCGGGGACAACTTTTAGAATATATATGTGAATATAGATTCTGTCACTCATATCCTTACTCATGAGGATGGAATCTATAGATAGTGTTCTAAGGACTTTATTTATTTAATTAAAACATTTATAATAAATAAATAAACTGCCCGCAATAAATGATTTAATAAATCAAATAATACATTATCCATAATTTCAAAATTATAATTTATTGGCTTTTAGGACATTATTCTTAACAACCCCTACTTGCACTAAAGCCAATCAGAATGGTATCTTATACCCATCCATTCTAGGTTTCGATCCAAAGACTGCTTAGTTAGAGCCTTGGTCAACGGATCAGCAGTGTTATCTGCTGATGCTACTTTCTGCATTACTATGTCGCATCTTCCTACAATTTCTCGAATAATGTGGTAGCGCCTCTCTACATATTTGGATTTCTAGTGAGACCTTGATTCCTTAGCTTGCACTACTGCTTCATTATTATCACAGTGCAAAGGCATTGCGACCTCAATGGAAGGAACCACTCCAAGTTCCGAGGCGAACTTCTTGATCCAAACTGCCTCTTTTGTTGCATCTGATGTTGCGATGTATTTGGCTTCTGTAGTGGAATCTGCAGTCGTACTCTGTTTGTAACTCTTCCAACTGACTGCTCCTCTATTACAACGAAAATGAATCCTGACGTGGATTTGCGATCATCCACATCTGACTGAAAATCTGAGTCAGTAAAGCCCTCGGTTTTCAATTCCCCTCCTCCATATACCAAAACCATATCCTTAGTCCTATTCAGGTATTTCAGGATGTTCGATGGCTATCCAGTGTTCCTCACCTGGATTTGACTAGTATCTTCTTGTAACACTTACAACATATGCAATATCAGGCCTAGTACATAGCATGACATACATAAGGCTTATACTAGTTGAAGCATATGGAATCCTATTCATCATCTCTCTTTCCTTAGCTGTTTTAGGACTCATAGCCCTAGAGAGACGAATGCCATGTCTAAAAGGTAACAGCCCCTTTTTAGAATCTTGCATGATAAACCTCTTTAAAACCTTATCTATGTACATGCTCTGAGAGAGGCCTATTAATCATTTTGATCTATCCCTATAGATTCGAATACCTAGGATGTAGGTTGCTTCCCCCAAGTCTTTTATAGAGAATGTTCTTGATAACCAGACCTTAACAGATGACATCATGCCTATGTCATTCCCAATCAGTAGTATGTCATCTACATACAAGATAAGGAACGTAACTGCTTTATTGTTAACTTTCTTGTAAACACAAGGCTCGTCTTCATTCTTAATGAAGCCAAACATTTTAATAGCCTCATCAAAATGGTTGTTCCAGCTCCTTGAGGCTTACTTGAGTCCATAAATGGATCTCTTCAGCTTACATACTTTGTGACTTTCACCTATGGATTCAAAACCCTTTGGTTGTTCCATATAAATGTCTTCCTCAATGAAGCCATTAAAAAAGCCGTTTTGATATCCATCTGCCATATCTCATAATCGTAGTATGCAGCTATACACAATAAAATCCTAATGGATTTAAGCATTGCTACTAGTGAGAAGGTTTCCTTATAGTCAACTCCTTGTCTCTGACGGTAACCTTTTGCCACTAACCTTGCTTTGAAGGTCTCTACATTCCCATCTGCATCCCTCTTTCTCTTATATACCCATTTGCATCCTATAGGTACAATACCTTCAGATGGGTCTATAAGATTCCAGACTTGATTGGTGTTCATTGAATCCATGTCAAATTTCATGGCTTCAAGCCATTTATCTGAGTCTTTATCAGAAATAGCCTCTGTGAGACCCCGAATTTTGCCATATTTGTAATTACGTGTTTTAACCTGTTTATATGTGTTATATGAATTAAAATGTGCTAATTAAGTTATTAATACTTCTAATACATGATATGTCAGCATTCATGAAATTTTCATCAAAATCGGCATCAGAAATTTTATCGTCGGTTTTTATGAATAGTGTTTTGAATGCACGTCTGCTAAAATTTTGACACGGGTGTTTTAAACATCTTAAAACCTAGTCCTCCATTATTAATAGACCCGTATTTGAATAAAAATTATTTCTGAAACTGATTAGGAATTTAAATAGATTTTACGGGCGAAAAAGTATGTTTTTAAGCTAAAATAGTGATTTTTGCTCAAAACGATTCTTGCGTTGACTTTCATTGACCTAGTATATATTAAATACAAATTATATTTCATTTTACATATTTATAAAATGTCACAATTGAAAAATGCATTTAAAAGATATTTAAAAACAAATAATATAACTTTTCATCTTCTTTTGTAAAAACTGAGTTTTTACCTGAGTCGGGTGTAAATGTATGCATGTGGAACTCCTTGTCAACTAAAAATATGCTACTAAAAATAGTCTAAATGTTAAGTGCACATATTTGTGAGCAATATACTAAAAATAGTCTAAAAACAACTAAAATACTAAAAATACTAAACTAGTTTTAACTTTGACCAATTCTTTTTGCATTGACTTATTACTTAACTTAATATATGCTCAAATATCAGCCAAAACATCACAAAAACACATCAAAACATGTGGATCCATGAGGGAGAAGAAAGAAGGCATTTTCAAGGTTTTTCAAAGTATTTCTCTCATAGATTTTGCATTTCAAAGCCGAATTGAGTCATTCAAAGCTTGATTTCACTTGTTGGGTACCTATTGCACACATTTCTTGCATCACATAACATCAAAGGTGAGAGAAAAATTCTAGATCTCAAAATGCTCTTTTATGTCATTTTCATATAATTGCATTTTTATCCGATGAAATGTTAAACTATTGTTAGATTATTGCTCAGTGGATGCTAAGGATTATTTATATGTGTTTATATAAGTTTTGAACGGTTTTAGAATGTATTTTTATTTTTCGGGTATTAAAGTTGAGTTATTGGCTTGATTGTTGATTAAATGGAGTTGTTGTGGTTGGATTTGGTTGGTGATAGCTTCTAAAAGTTTGTTAATTGTGGGGTAGTAATGTTGTAATACCGATTTTTTTATTGGAATGTTGTAGCAAAATCCCAAAAAATTCAGCCAAGTGCATTGCTAAAATTAGGGTAGTTGGGCTTGTTTTGGATGGCTTTTGGTTGGTTTCTGATGGTGTAAATATAAATGTATGTGTGGGTGAGTGATAGGAAGTGGTTTGGAGGTCATCAGGTTAGTAGATTTTGAGTTATGAAGTTTAGAAGGTTATGTAGTCTTTCTTTGAAATGTTGAAATGATGTCTTTGGATGTTGGGTAGTGTTTGGATAGTTGATTCTTGGATAGTTGTTGATTGAGATCGGGGTTGAATGATGGTTAAATGCATGTTGAGTTAGATGGCCTACTTTGTCATCTAACTTAATTGTTTCATAATTGTACAGTTGTTGATAGTTAAATGTTATTTATTTGGGTGTTGAAATATGGTTTAATTGATTATTGATTATTGATTGTTGAATGCGAGAGTCGGGCAACCCTCGTTGTTGACTTCTCGAATTATTATTGTTATTGTTATTAAGAGTCGGGAGTCAGGCAACCCTCGTTGTTGACTTCTCGAATTGAGTCTCATTGTTGTGAGCTTTGACAATATTGTGTCACCTCAGGAGGTATCCTGGGCTGCGGGCATAGTTATCATGGCTAATCCCTATCTCGCGTGGGCGGAGAGGCCATAGGGTGTAGGTCTAGGTGAAGGTACCTCAGGATTGTGTCATTGAGTTTAGAGGAGTTGATAAGCATTTAGAATGGTGTATGGAGCTTCATCAACAAGTATATCGTATCCTTATTGTGTGTTTACTATTATTATTATTGTTGCACTTATAATGTTATTGATGTTTATTGTGTGTTTACTGCTCAAGGGATGATTTTCAAGGGGTATAGTAAATGCTTTTAAGAGATCTATCGAATCCTCACCGGGCTTGTTTTATATAAGCTCACTCTCATTCGTTATCGGCATTCAGGTGTTACTGAACAGGATTACGGGTACGTGCCTCAGGAAGCTGAGAATGTGCCTTATGTGGACGAGTCTTCTGTGCCAGAGTCATGTCCATGAGCTTGTCGTAGTCTTTGTCGTAAGATGTATTGTATAACTTACTTAAGATAAAGACTTATATAATGCTAGTTTAGTAGTCTTTCTTTTGAACATGATTAGATTGCTATACTGGTTTATAACCTATTTTGGAAATGTATGATATAGTCTATGGATTGATGTTGGAACGGAGGCGTATAACTTATGAATGAACTGTTGTATGGTTGATAAATATATATATGGAAATGATTGTGTTGTATGTTGTTGCAAAAGTTGTGGACTTGTTGTTAATCTTTGGAGATGGATGTATGAATTTAAAAAGGGTTGGTTTAGAGCTCTGGTATCCATGTTACTGTCGTTATACTGCTGAAATTTCGTTGCGTCCTAAATGGTCGTAGGTGGGGTTGAGTTGGGGCGTGACAACCTCCTCATAGGTTAAGGGATCATCAATATGATCACTATCATCCAATGTGAACAACTCTTGTCCTTAACTATGCAGATAGCTATATCTTGTGGGGGGATGAGTAGTCCTTAAAGATTTACGTATCTGTGGTGAAACAATTGGTTCTTCTTGAATAGTTTCATCCTGAATCAAATCCTGGGTTTCTACTTGGTCAATTGGCTGCTTAATGTTTCCCTCATTGAGCTCTAATTTTCTTCCCAAACCACCTTCTTGGATGAACTCTTCCTTCAAGAATATGGCATGTCTACTGATAAAGACTCTCTTATCAGTAGGGGAATAAAAGTTGTATCTCAATGAATCCTTAAGATAACCAATGAATTTGACCTTGTCAGACTTCGCTTCCAATTTCTAAGTTTTGAACCTTTTAATATAAGCATGACAACCCCATACTCTAATATGATTAAAGATGGGTTTCTTATTTCTCCATATCTCTTAAGGAGTGCTTACAACTGATTTGGAAGTGACCCTATTCAAGATGTATACCGTAGTGAGAAGAGCATAGTCCCATAGACTAACAGGTAAATTGGTATAACTTATCATTGACTTGACCATGTCCAACAAGGTCCTATTTCTTCTTTCCGATACACCGTTAAACTTAGGTGTTCCAGGTGGAGTCAATGAAACGACTATACCATTTTCTTTGAGATACTCCTGGAATTCAGCACTAAGGTATTCCCCTTCTCGATCAGATCGAAGAGCCTTAATCCTCTTTCCAGTCTGGGTTTCTACTTCAGCTCTGTATTCTTTGAACCTTTTAAAGGATTTGGATTTGTGTTTCATGAGATACACATACCCATACCGAGACATATCGTAAGTAAAGGTAATGAAGTAGACAAACCCACCTCGGGCCATTTCACCAAAAGGTCCACATACATCAGTGTGTACTAACTCTAAAATGTTTATAGCACTTTCCCTTTGTCCCACAAAGGGTGATTTGATCATCTTACCAAGGATGCAAGATTCACATGTTGGGAATGGACTTGGGCTGCATGGGCTTATAAGTCATTTTTTCTCCAACTTCGTGATTCTAACTTCCCCTATGTGACCTAATCTCAAGTGCCACATATATTTAGAGCTAGGGGTATCTCTAGACCTTTTAAAGGTTTGAACATTCATCAATTGCTCATTTGTTTTGTCATCTTTTTTTATATCAAGTATATAAAGACCATTTACTAATTTGACAGTGCCAACACATTTATTTCACAAATAAATAAAACATCCATTATCCATAAATATAAATTCAAAACCATTTTGAACTAAAACTGAAATAGAAATGATGTTCCTTAAGGCACTAGGCAAAAATAAACAATTGTCTAAGATTAAAGTAAATCCGATGACAAAGTAAGACAACATGTCCCTACAGCTAATGCAACAACTGTTATTCCATTTCCCACCTTTAGGACCACATCGCCTTCTCCCAATGCTCTACTTCTCCTCAGTTCTTGTACAGAAGTACATATATAAGAAGTGGTGTCAGAGTCTAGCACCCATGAAGTAGAGTCATAATTAATCGGAAGACTAGTCTCAAACATGAGCAATCAAGACATACCTGCAGAGGCTTTGCCCTTTCCCTTTAAACTCTTGAGGTACTCTAGACAATTCCTCTTCCAATGCCCTTCCTTCTCATAGTGGAGGCAAGTTCTAGGCTTAGGTACCTTCCTTTTCGTCTTGGACACGCCTCTAATAGGCTTGTCCTGAAACGCCTTCTTGCTTTTTTTCTTCTTCCCTTTCTACCTTTTAGCTGATGAAGAAGAGGCAAATGCCAGCACCGTCTCCTTTCCTTTTCATTTCATTTGCCCTTGATACATAACCAGCATGTTCAAGAGCTGAGGTAAGGTATGCTCGATGTTATTCATTTGGAAATTGACAATAAAGGGATGGAAGGATTCAGGAAGAGACTGAAGTATCAAGTCAGTTTCCAAGTTCGAATCCATAGAAAAATTCAAGGATTCAAGACGCTCGATCAAATCGATCATCTTAAGAACATACGCATTGACATCTGATCCCTCACTTATCCTCAATCGGAACAATTCCCTAGATATCTCATATCTAGCAACCTTGTTATTCACACCATACAACTCTTGCAAGTGTGTGATGATTGCAGTGACATCTTCTATGTCCTCGTGCTGACGTTGAAGTTTATTTGACATTGAAGCCAAAACATAGCTCCTGACCTTCAACGCATCATCAAGCCATTTCCTAATGGTTTCCAGTTCCTCTTCAGTTGCCTTATCAGGCAATGCTTTAGGAAGTGGACCATCAAACACATACTCAATCTTTTCGGAACTCAGTATAATTTTCAAGTTGCAATACCAATCAGCAAAGTTTGGTCCGGTCAAACAGTTCTTATCTAAGATAGTTGCAAGGGGATTCATTTTTGACATGTAACTGCATAAAATAATTAATTGAAATTAGATAATGCATTATTAACTATTCAATTTGGGTCTTTAAATCAAATAGCACCCCCACTAAATTTTTTGAATTCTACACTTTCCTAGTAGAAAGCGAAAAGTCAAATGAATGAGTTTCTTAGTGGATTGGGGGCCCATTAATTTTTATTTCACCTCACATTACAGATTTTTGGTGAATCAAAAACTAATAGGTGAATAACACTTTATTCAATGTATCTCATACAAATCCCAATTTATTTGCCTACAATTCTTTTGACCTCACATTATAGATTTTTGGTCTCTAAGAATTGTTTAAGTCGAACCCATTATCCTAGAAAATTTGAATCAATGCAATATCAACACCTCACATGATAGATTTTTGGTAGCTAGTAAGAATCCAAATTTTCCTACATCTCATGTTTATAGACTTAGTTTACATATTAATACAAATAAATAGTCCCTATGTGTCCATAGTCAGCTACTCACTTGCCTAACACATAAACTAATCTACGATAATAGAAGGCAATGATATAATCTACTCTAGACTACATCATTATTGACTTAATATTTGGAGTGGGAAGGTTTGTCAGTCTTTAATTTAGGTCTCACTTTTTACATGTTCTGATTTCAATTTATCTCATAAACTAAAACTAGAAACATCCACACATTTAATATATATCGCATAATAAATAAATACATGTAAATAAATAGGATGATCATGGACTAGGAACACTATCAACCCGAGCCACTAGGTTGAATTCCTAAAATAAAATTAGGGTCCAATCATTGGGCTACTACTTGTTGGGCTTCACAAAACTCCTTATGCGAATTGGGTCTACCAACTCCTTGATGCGTCCATCTTGATCTTCTTGTTACATTTATGTACATAGATTTCTAATCTAGTGGGATACATAAATGAGAATAGGGATTTTACATTATCAAAATGGGTAAGAGTCATGCAAGTCCCATTTAAATAATTATATAAAACCCAAACGAATAAATAAAAAAATAAATAAACATACATTCATTCATTCATTATAGTCCATGATCATCCATTCACACAACCATTTAGTCAAAGGTAATCCCCGGGAAAGACACAAAAAATTATATAATCTCATTATATTAATTTTTCCTATTTAATAAACCACTTACAAAAAAAGCAAAATATCCAATAAATAAATAAAAATCATTTTTATTTATTTAATTTAATAAACTATTTATTAAATAAAATCTCAAAATATTATTTGGGCTAAAATAAATAAGTTGGGTTAAAATAGAGTTGGACTGAGATTAAATAAAACAAATTATATTTAAAACATTTAGCCCAATAACCTTTAAAAACTCCTTTTTAAAAAAAATAACCCAACCAGTCCAATATGCCCAAATAGCCCAATCAGAAAAGAAAAATGTCCAAGCCCAAAACCTATCAACCCAAACCCTTTTGGGCCATGGGTTTCAGACCTGGACCCAAATCCAAAATGGATCTGGGTCTAGGTCAGAAACCCTAACCCTAAAATTAATCAAAATTAATTTTTTTTTCTTTTCTTCTCCCTCAGTCGCCGCCCCCTCTTTTCCTTTTTTTTTTTAATTTCTGCAGCGGCGCTGCCACTGCTCCTTACACATGGCGCTACTGTGCCCTTGTAGCAACGCCACTACACTGCCCTACAGCGCTGCACAATTGCGCTGCCCAGTAGCACAACGAGACAACGCTACTGGCAGCGCCTCATGTTGTTCTTGCCAACAACAGCTCCTTGTTGCCTGCAAAGGGGAGGCGGGCTAGAATATATATATATATATATATATTTTTTTTATTTTAAAACTGTTTCTCAAAACAATTTAAATATTCTGAAAATTAAAAATAAAAACATAAATATAAAATTTTCCAGAAAACTCTTTTGCTGAAAAATCATAAAATATGTAAAACACTTTTCACATAAACTGAGGGATTGATTACAAGCTAATTTTCTAGGCAAAATAGATTAATCAACTTTAATCAATAATATAAAAGACAGTTATAATTGTGTCATAAACGTAAAAATTACGTAATAAACATGAACGGTGACTCTGATACCATTGTTGGAAAATATACATGATAATTAAAATTTTAATTACGCAACAGAAAATAATCATGTATCCATTCATGTTTGATTACGTAGATTTAATGCATACAATAATTAATCTCATTAAATATTATAGCAGTAGTTTAGGATTATCTCTTGAAGCGTAGATCGAGGTTGAATCAGATACGAGCTCCCCACGTGTGAAGCCTCCAAGATTGATCCATACAGAATCCGCACTTGTCAATTGGATTTCACCCCTACTACATTTTCAAGAGAAATCCTATATTTTATTTTGACTTGAAAAGTGTGCTAGCAATTCATCTGTCAGAATACTACAATATAGGAAACACATATGACCTAGGGCCATATGTGGGATGGACTTAAATTAACCAGTCTTGGGCCTCATAATAACCAGATCACCATCTAATTACTACGAGCTCAATTCAATTAATATTAGGACGATTCTAAAATTAATTTAATCTTTTCTCTAATCTAATTAATTCACAAATTCTATTTGTGTATAACCTCTTGGGTTCATGATTAATCGGCAGCGAATAATTAATTCAACTAATTAATTAAATTAGAACTCTTTCTAATTAACTCGCAAATTGCGAATGACACCTAGTAGTGTATCGTGATTACTCAATTAAAGATAAAATGCAAGTATATGAACCCATTTAGTAATTTTATGCAATCTAATCTCACTATCTCAATTATCCCAATCGAGCCAGAGTCATGGATTGGGTCGTCAAACTCTATTACTCGATCATATGCCAAAAATCTAATTAATTAGTAACTAATGAATAATCCGTGGAACAAATTTTACTATTTCACCTTGGCCAAGGATTTCTAGTTACATAATTAATAGTTCACATAGGTTTCCCAATTGACAGTTCCCGTATCTACACGCACATATCTCCATGACGGAATACATCATAACCACTTAATACATTGTCTTATCCGTGATTAGGACTACCTTAATTACACAAACAAATTATGGTATTCCTAATCATGAGATAACCGTGGTGTCTCAAGTCTAAGGATTAATCGCGCAATAACATAATATAGTGAATTATTGACCAATCCATGTAATTCATTATATTTGTGGTTAAGTCCAGTCACTTGTTCACAACAAGTACTTATACATTTACTATAACGATATGAGACTAATCGCTCAAACTAATATATCATATTATTTGGTTAGTAGACTGTAATTCGATCTATCTGGATAAACTAACGCCAAATTAATTTATCCAATGATCGGGGATAACTTTTAAAACATATCTGTGAATATAGATTTCGTCACTCATATCCTTACTCCTAAGGATGAAATCTATAGATAGTGTTCTAAGGACAATATTTATTTAATTAAAATATTTATAATAAATAAATAAATTGCCTGCAATAAATGCTTTAATAAATTGAATAATACATTATCTATAATTTCAAAATTTCAATTTATTGGCTTTTAGGGCATTATTCCTAACACTTTCACTAAACCCTTATCAAAGTAGTCTTTTGGTCGAAATTCACTAACCATCATAGTTCAAAAATAAATAAGGTTCAAACTAAAATCCTAAGATCTCATGCCAAAAGTCATAATAGTTCATGCAAAATTAAGCTCATATGTCAAATGTTCAAAAACTTAAAATTTAATATTTTGAGTCCTATACACAAAGTCCAAGGAGGCAGTCGTGGTTACAGTTGGGTAGCATTGTTCTGACGCAGTGTAGTTTGATAGGCACAATACTACCAAAAGTCCCAAATAGAATTCTGGTTCTTATGATAGTCTACTTCTCCAAAAATCCGGTTCAAGCCTCGAATATCACATCATCCAAAATGTTCGATAATCACATATTGTATAAAAATAAGTTTCAATGCTAAAATATATTTTTTAAAATCTCTTAAAATCACGTGTAAACGTAGTTCCCAATATTTTTTTTTTCTCAAAACCAAGATTTTTTTTTTTAGTGTCTAAAATCATTTTATCATTTAGAATCTAAACATGCAGACATAAGTACAAAATTACTTGTTTGGATATCTTTTCAAAACTGTAAAATATCATTTGAAACTATATGTATATAGTCTTTTAAATAATAATGGCAAGATTGTAATAAAGCCAAAAATTCTCTTCTTTTTTTTTTGAAAAAAATTAAATAACCACTGTTCAAAACAGTGAACTATGAATCAGTCAATTTGTTTTTCTTTATTTATTTTTCTATCAAAGCCTTTTTTTTCCCTATGTTTCTTATGCAAGTCAAATTTAAATTGATGCTTAAATAGTTTTAAGACAATCCAACTCGAAACATGTCATTTGTGAAATTATGCACAAAATTCTAAAACACGAATAATATGTTTATAAAATCAAATAATTTCGATAATTCAACATAGGATAATCATATAAGGGGTGAAAAATATAGAAATTTCTAAAGGTGAGGATCAGACCACTACCTCTTCAATGAGTTGACCATGACGTTTAAGTTTTTCTGAACTTTCCCACGAACTTCTAAAAATCTCACTACAAAAAAAACTGAATTCTGCGAGAGACGGCTCCCCTCACCGTGCCGTTGCCAATGTGGAATTTGCGACGGCACCGTGAAGGGAATTGTCCGTCAGACAGGAGATTGTCGCCAAAATGGTTCCTGTCACCGTGCTGTCACTGTTTTGGCAACAGCTAAAAATGCTCTCCATCCCGTCTTCAAATCTGCCCTCACCAACCCCTCACCATCAGTTCTAGTCTCCAGGCCGTCACTATTAGTCTGCCCTCACCAACCCCTCACCATCATTTTCCGTCTCCAGGCCGTCACCAAACGTTCCTGTCACTAGCCCTTCATCAATTAGAGCAGTCTCACAACTGTCACTGTATATCCCATAGACAAGCCCTCGCCAACATTTCCCCTCACTCGGCCGTCACCATTATTTGCTGTCACTGAACACTCGCCAACTTAACCCCCTCACCAAACTGTCACAAAATTGTCGTCACCAAGCCTTCACCAACCTTATCCCTCACCAAACTATCAATAACCATTCCCTTCACGTAGCCCTCGCCAAATTAACCATTCCATCTAATTAAACTACTCATAATTCCTTGAAAATTTCCTGAAATTTTTTACCAAATTGAACCTATTTCACATATGAAATACAATTCCAATAATGACGCAAATACGATATTATCTACATCTATTTAAAATACAGACTGTTATGTTAAACTGTAATAAAAAAAGAAATGTATTGTACATGCCAGTGTATTAAACATCAAACTACAAAGATAACATTCTCACAAACTACTCTCCATCTTCACCACTATGTGAAGATGAAGATTGTTGGTCTTCAAATTGACCATCTACTTTCGCGTAGAGAACTTCCAACAATTTGTTCTGCTTCGTTATTTGTTGCTGAAGTTGAATGATTAACTCGTCCTGACTCTCGATCCGCTGGCAATGACTTCGTACAGTTTCATTCAAATTCACTGTGGCACGTGTAACAGCGGCAGCCAGTTGTTCCTCTATGATGACACGTCGATGATGGGATGTGGTATTTGACACGGACTCAACGGATACCTGAGAACCTACCCCGTATAGCCGACCTTTTCGTGGTAGTCCAACAGCCTGCAAAAATACTGCGTTCTCATCCACAGGCGTTGGATTCGAGTCTGATTCAAATGCATTCCTTGCCGTTTGGAGCATTTCGTCGTAACGAGCCTACAAAGACAGTAGTAACAAGTTATTATTAAATAACCGATGTTAGTTACAACGCAATGATAACAAGATACATATACTTAATATTGAAACACACAATATTAAATTACTACATCTGTCTTTAATGCATTTACTCATCAAAAAATAAACGGAGTTACAACCAAATGTTTATATGCTACACATACTTAATATTGAAACACACAATATTAACATTACTACATGTGTCTTTAATGCATTTATGAGATGCATAAAAAAAAAACAGACAGAGCCTCCTCTGTATTTCAAACTTTTTCCAATTACCTGTTTGTGAATAAAGCCAACTTACTACATAGTATCAAAGCTCATACAGTACCACACTTAACCTCAACATATTAATCATGTTTTACTACAACGCTAATGAGATAATTCTAATTACATTAGACAACACAACAAGTTAGTGTTAAATAACCGATGCCAACATGCAAATGTTTATAAGCTACACATATTTAATATTGAAACACACAATATTAAGTTACCACCTCTTTCTTTTATCAATATTTACTCGGAAAAAAAAACGGACATAGTCTCCTCTGTATTCAGGACTTTTTCCAATTACCTATTTGTGAATAAAGCCGACCTACTACATAGTATCCAAGCTCATACAGTACCACCCTTAACCTCAACATATTAATCATGTACTACTACAACCATAATGAGTCATTTCTAAATACATTATAAAACACAACAAGTTACTGTTACATAACCGATGTGAGTTACCACCAATTTTTTTTAAGCTACACATACTTAATATTCCAACACACATTATTAAGTTACCACATTTGTCTTTAATCAATATTTACTCGTAAAAAAAAATACAACGGGCAGAGTCTCCTTTGTATTTAGGACTTTTCCCAATTACCTGTTTCTGAATCAAGCCAACCTACTATGTAGTATCCAAGCTCATACAGTACCACACTTAATCTCAACATATTAATCATGTTCTACTACAACCATAATGAGACATTTCTAAAAAAATTAGACAACACAACGGAGGAAAACAGGTATCCAAAGTACATTTGTGAAATGTTTTGGCACCGTGTACATACGTATTCATGCTCACTAATCACGAAATATGTTTTCCCTCTGTCACTATAGCTTTAACAATTATAGATACTTTGCAAAACCAATGAACCTTGGATAAAACTGTGAATCCCAAATTATCTTCAATATAAACCCTATGTCTTCCTCCTCTTATAGAAAATACATGAAAAATACATACCATTGTCTGCTCGGCCTGAGAGTCTATGTACGGTCTGTCAGCCCCCTTGCGATGAGCCTTCTTGAAAACCTCCGCATAAGTCACTTTCCTCCTTAATTCTTTTTCCTACAATAACAATTGCCCAAAATCAACCTACATATATTTGTGTAGTTCTACGAATTTTTATTCGTACACATAACATGTAAGAGTAAACAAGATTATATGATGAAATGAAAACCATTCTTCTAGCTGCTTCATGGGTTGGATTGAACCCAAATGATGAATAGACGGATTGGCCTTTCGATTAGCTGAATTTCTCTTTGATATTTCCTGCCATTCTGGCCTTTGCCATTGCTCCAGTATTTCATTCCATATGTCCAGTGGTATGAAATCTAGCTTTTTGTTCTTGTCCGTCCTTTGTTTGTCAGATCTGAAATTCGGCGTCTTGCAGTTGATTCAAATTTGCGCCAAACTTCAGCTTCATCAATTGGAAGCCATTTGTACTCCCTTTGAAACCGTTAATACTATCATCCATCTAATTCAACAATGGAATATACAATTAAACAATAGTTCTCACAATATCTATTGATTTAACAATTCATACCCTGAAATATTCGAACCATAATTTCTTTGTATCACTTGGAACATGTCTGTATATCAACCACGGCTCTACATACCCAGCATATAGAGCTCTTGTAACACCTTTGACAGTATTATATGGATCCCATCTGTAACATAACATAATCCAAACAAATACATTAGGGTACAACAAAGAGAATATTTAAACTTCAAATTAGAACTATTACATACCCGTTTCCTACCACCTTCACATAGCATCGCTTGTCATTTTGCTATACCAAATATTCGGCTTGAGACTGGAATCCATAAAATTGCCAATCTTCAATACTTGTAGCCCGTCTCTCAGCAGCGTGCGATGACTCGGGCATATTAGAAAATTGTGCACCACCGGGTATTGAAGAGCCATCACCATCTACACATAAGTCTTGTAGCTCCTATGGCAGTCCAGCTGATGAATAATGTTATTCATTATGACTAGTGGACGTGGCCTGTACAAATGGCTGCTCTTGTTGGGGTTCCGCATCGTCTGGGATCCGATGTCGCATTCCCACTGATGAATTAGATGAACCACGCCCAATTACCACAGGGACATTACCACGAACACGGTCAGTTGCTGTATGTGCACTTGTGGAACCACGTCCACTCATATGATGTGCACCTATAGATCCATGACCACCCATATGTTGAGCGTCATTTGGTCCAGCTTGATTGAATCGCTGCATCTCGGGCACAATAGGGGGGTATTTGTCGATGATGTCCTTTTTCCTAACAAACTGCTCTGCTTCAATTATTTTTTCCCCTTGCGAGCTGGATCTTCACCGCCTCCCATTGCCTGTTTTTACACAATAGCATTAGAATATATAAATAATATAAAATGAATGAATAAATGTAATTATGTAATACAACATACCATAACTATCATATATATATGTATATCACTAGCAATCATTGCTTGATCAATTGAAATACAACCATGACATATATTTGTTCACTGGCCTATCTTTTTTAAAAAAATTCATCATTTCTCGCATTATCATCGTCATGATTAAAAACTGGTTGAACATTCCCCATCTTCCTCCTCATCATCATCCTCATCATCATCGTCATCTTCATCATCATATGGGTCACAATCAGCATCATAGTCATCATCATCATCATCATCATCATCATCATCACAATTATCATTTGTTTCATGCTCATATTCTTCGTCATGTACATATTCTTCTACTTCTCTATGTTTGTCATTATGATATTCGTTTACATTTTCACTATATACATCCGAATAATTAATATGTGAATTAGAATAAAAAAACATTCGATTCCACTAGGGGCACATTCATGTGATCTGATTGAAAACTTGTGTTATCATCCACATATATCTCCTGTATGTCCATGTCATAAAAATGTCTTGAACGGATTTTAACGACGGCCACCCAATCCACTCTATCTCTCTTGGCCGCTGGATAAACACAATAATACACTTGCTGGGCTTGACCTGCCAATACAAATGGTTCGTGCTTGGGATATCTTTTTTCACGTTCACCTCAACCAATCCGGTCCTATGATTTGACTTCACACCTCTATCATTTGTGGTATCATACCAATTGCACTTAAACAGAACAACTCTTGTATGTTGTAACGTTGGATTAGGATATTCTAGTTCAATAATGTCTTTCAATACCCCATAGTACGCTATTTCCTCAGTTGTACCATCGCTTGTACCTCTTACAAAAATTCCACTATTGTTCGTGGATTTTGAAGACCCATATTCGATCTTAGAGAACCTGTATCCGTTTACCATGTATCTACAACATCTTCGTGCCTTTCTGTGAGGCTATTTGGAGAGACATTTCACACGATCATCTACATTATACCGATCTCTTAACTGCAAAGTGATTACATTTGGTTAATACTCAACTACTCGTGCCCTTAATGAATAGGCATAAATTGCATACAAAATACTGACCTGGCAATATAACCATCTCGGGAAAGATTTTTCAATATGTAACTGTCTATCTCTGTTGTTAATAGGGCCGTATTGTTCTTCCAAGTATTCCTCAAACAATCTGCATTAAAATTTTCAAACTGCTCATTAAACAATGTGTAATAATCCCAACGGAGGAAATTGCATAACAAATCGTTGCGAACATACCTTACATAAGGCTGTACCTCTGGGCAATTTATGAGTACATATAAGTGTACCAAATGGAGATCATACTTTGGTAGTGAGATCTCTGCATTCGCCCCAATTGGACAACCCGGACAAGTAAATATAGATAAGCAACCCTCAGGATATTCTACCTCGTTATACTAATTGTTTCGACCTAACCTTCTATTTTTAGTTGACACGTGTTGTTCAAAATAATATGAACAAAAAGTTGATGTCTCTAGGACGTGATAAGCTTCACAAATAGATCCTTCAACACGTGCTTTATTCTTAACTACCCTTTTCAGGCCTTGCAAAAACCTCTCGAAATGATACATCCACCGATATTGAACAGGTCCACAGCATATAACTTCATAAACCAAATGGACAGGTAAATGCTCCATTGAGTCAAAAAATGTAGGAGGCAACATCTTCTCCAGTTTACACAGCGTCATGACAATATTATCTTGCATCATTTTCAAATCGGTTCTTTGCAATGTTGAACAACATAGATTGCTAAAAAATAAGCTCAGTTCAGCAAATGGCTCTGCAGCCTGTTTCGGCATTAATTCTCGCAATGCAATGAGAAGTAGTCTCTCCATAAAGATATGACAATCGTGACTCTTCATGTGTGACATTTTCAAATCCTTCATATTGACACAATTTGATAGATTAGAAGCATAACCATCGGGAAATTTTATGTCTTCAACCCATTGTAGTAGCACTTTTCTCTTTTCTCTGGTGAGGGTGTATACACCTAACATATTCATATTGTCTTCGCACAAGTATGGCCGATTGCAAAAAGTGTACATGTCTTTTCGAGCTTGAAGGTTGTCTTTAGTCTTACCCTTAACTGCCATTATAGTATTGAATACATTGTCAAAAAAAAATTTCTCAATATGCATCACGTCTAAGTTGTGACGAACAAGATGCGTCTTCCAGTATGACAATTCCCAAAAAATACTTCTTTTCGTCCAATTATTATCAATACCAAACCC
This sequence comes from Ehretia macrophylla, assembly GCA_037974665.1. Taxonomy (NCBI): domain Eukaryota; kingdom Viridiplantae; phylum Streptophyta; class Magnoliopsida; order Boraginales; family Ehretiaceae; genus Ehretia; species Ehretia macrophylla. Next base: position 8,691,689 of record CM075767.1, on the reverse strand, counting down.
ATTTAGCTTTTTGCAAGATATATCTTGGATTGTTAGGAAATTTTGTACCCGTTCCCAAATTTGTTGCCCAGATAATCGTGGTGGAGGTGTAGATGTCTCGTGCCTATCCTTGAAAAAAAAATTTATGTCACGTCTTAATGAACTTTTCTATGGTAAGAATTGACGATGACAATAAAAGAATGAATGCTTCTTCCCCGCTGGTAAGCGAAAAGCTTTTGACTTTTCCATGCAAATAGGACACGATAACCTCCCATGTGTGCTCCATCCCGACAACATACCATAAGCCAGAAAGTCATTTATTGTCCACATCAAGATTGCCCTCAAACAAAAATTAGACTTCGTAGCAATATCATAATGTTTCTTCCGACCATAGAGTTATCAATTCATTTATTAGAGGCTCTAGGTAGACATCAATATTCTGACCGGGATGCTTGGGACCAGGAATGATTAGTGTCAAAAATATTACGGGATCCTTCATGCACATCCATGGTGGAAGGTTGTATGGGGTCATGATAACTGGCCAGCAAGAGTAATGTTTAACATTTGAACTGAACAGATTAAAACCATCTGAACAAAGGCCTAGCCGAACATTTCTTGGTTCTGCTGCGAATTCTGGATACACGGAGTCGAAATATTTCCAAGATTCAGCATCTGATGGATGACAAATCTGTCCATCCTCCACATTATGATATTTGTGCCACGTCATATGTCTCGCTGTAGTAGTTGACATGTACAATCTTTTCAACCTTGGTGTCAGAGGGAAATATCTTAACTGTTTGTGGGAAATAGGCTTTCCCCATTTTTTACCACCAGCTATATCCTTGAAACGTGCGTGCCCATAGCGCGGACAATTTTTCATGAGTCTCCGATCTTTGTAAAACAAGGTGCAACCATTTATACAAACATCGATCTTCTGATATCCCAACCCCAATGGCTTGATTAGTTTCTTAAATCTATAAAGGTTTTCAGACAAGTTATGATTCTCGGGCATCACTTCCCTTAATTCTTCTATGAACCTGTTAAATAGGGAGTTGCTCATATTATGCTCGGACTTCATATTCATATATCGAGCCACGGCTAACAATTGAGTAAGTTTAGAACAACCATCAAACAATGGCCCATCAGCGGCATTCAACAACTCAAAAAATGCTTGTGCTTTCATGTTAGGTTCTTCATTAACCTCAACATTGTGATCGTTGATGAACTGCATACCGGCAGCGTCATAAACTAATGTTCGGTAATTATTCATTTGATCAAGTTGTTGTTCTTCATTATACACCCATATTGGTGCACATTGACCACTATTGTTATACACATGTTCGCCATGTGCAATCCATTGATAGTAAAAAGGCATAAAACCCTTCTTATACAGATGATCTACCACAATTCCTATTATTTGGAATTTTAAGTTTCGGCATCTTACACATGGACATCTTATCTTGGTGCCATCCATATAATAATGTTGGTTACTTGCGAAGGATACAAAATCCGAAACACCTTGGATAAAGGCCTCATTAAGATTACCGTCAATCCATTTCTGATACATCCATTCCCGGTTTGACTCCATGAAATGATACACTGAGCAATTTGTTAAATGTATCATTCCCTTTTAAATAATATATTATTATGTAAAAGAACTATTCGAATTCAATGAGTGAGACTTATCATGCATGAGTTTGACAACATGGTAAAGATACAGAACAATCCAATCCAACAACAATGTTATTCAATGCAGAAGATGATATCAACATTAAAAATTGTGCAACAAAAAACATACATGAAATTAACTTTAAATTATTTGACAAATATTAATCAAATAATTAAAAAATCTTCGTGTGCAAGGTACAATGTTCACGATAAAGCGTTGAAGGGCCCAAAGTACAATGTACAAAGTTACTCAACATAAATATGAGAAAACTTCAATAAAAATGAAGTTACAAGCATTCATTATAAAACAGATTAATAGTTGATCCGGGCTATGACGTGACATTGAAATTAATAATTTTATGGTTGACGATTATCTGAATCTAAATATATATATCCAAATTATGAATATAATATAAGAGTAAGCGAAGTTTCAAAAAATATTACCCTAAAATCTGTAGACTCCGGACGCGACAAACGGAAAGCAGTTCCCCGCAACACCCCTTATAATTTGATAACCTGCAATTAATAGATTTACATAGCAACAATACATTATAACAAAAATAACAAAAAACAAAAAATACAAACAATGCTAAAATTTTAAAAACCAAATATCCGAAAAATAATACAAAAAATCAGAAAATAAAATCATATTAACCAAAATGTGTTAAAAATAACACAAATTTTAAAACAAAATAAATTATAAAAAAAACCAAAAATAGACAAAAAAAATAGAAAAAAAATTTAAATCCGAAAATTAAAAAAAAACAGAAAATAAAAAAAAATAAAAAATTCAATAAAAAAAACCAAAATGTGTTAAAAATAAAAAAAATTAATAAAAAAAAGAAATTATAACAAATAAAAAAAATAGACAAAAAAAATCGAAAAAAAAATCATAAAAAAAAATTAAATCCGAAAAAAAAGGAAATAAAAAAAATAGAAAATCGAATACAAAAAACCAAAATGTGTTAAAAATAAAACAAATTAATAAAAAAAAATAGAAATTTTAACAAATAAAAAAATAGACAAAAAAAAACCGAAAAAAAATCAAAAAAAAAAAAATTAAATCAGAAAATTAAAAAAAAAATAGAAAATTCAATAAAAAACCAAAATGTGTTAAAAATAAAAAAAAATTAATAAAAAAAAGAAATTATAACAAATAAAAAAAAAGCAAAAAAAAAAACGAAAACAAAAATCATAAAAAAAAACAATTAAATCCGAAAAAAATTAAATAAAAAAAAACCAAAATGTGTTAAAAATAAAACACATTAATAAAAAAAAAGAAATTTTAACAAATAAAAAAAATAGACAAAAAAAATAAAAAAAAAATCATAAAAATGTGTATATAAATAAACTAAAAATGTATCATATTTACATAGATATACATACATATACAAATGTGTATAGAAATAAACTAAAAAAAATAAATTGTTTCTAAAGTTGGGGAGAGGATAATGTGTTGAGAGTATATAGCATGATAGGAAGGGGAGGGGGGGAGGGGTTTATAGCTAGATCTACACATATATATATATATACATATATATATATATATATATATATATATATATATACACAACATGTATAAAAACCAAAAAAATACCAAGGTATTACCTCTAAATCGTTGCAAGTGAAGGGTATATAGAGAGGTGGGAAGGTTGGGGGGAGAAGGGAGAGGGGGGAGGGGGGTGGGGTTTTTCTCAAAGCTTAAAAAAAAACGTCACAGAAGGCAGAACCTGTTAAATGAATTAAATTGGGCGACAGCCCTGCATGAGCCAAGGCTGTCGCCTAATTAAAGAGGCCCACCGCTTTAAATTGGAGACGGGCCGGTGCCCGTCTCCATTTAGAGAGGCCCACGTTTGTGGGCCTATTATTGGAGACGGGCAGCTGCCCGTCTCCAAAATAGAGACGGGCTGATGCCTGTCTCCATTTACTCTAATTGGAGATGGGCATCTACCCGTCTCTAAAATGGAGAGGGGCGGATGCCCGTCTCCAGTTACAGAGGCCCACGTTTGTGGGCCTCTAATTCGAGACGGGCGTCATAGAGACGGGCTTGATGCCCGTCTCCAACATTGTGACGGGCATCAGGCCGGTTCCCCAAGGTGGAGACGGGCAACTGTCGCCCGCTCGTCTCCATTTATAGAGGCCCACAAACGCGGGCCTCTTATTGGAAACGAGCATGCCCGTCTCCATTTAGAGAGGCCCACGTTTGTGGGCCTCTTATTGGAGACGGGAAGCTGCCCGTCTCCAAAATAGAGACGGGCTGATGCCCGTCTCCATTTACTCTTATTGGAGACGGGCATCTACCCGTCTCCAAAATGGAGACGGGCGGAGGCCCGTCCCTAACGTGGAGACGGGCAACTGTCTCCCGCCCGTCTCTAAAATGGAGACCAGCATCAGCCCCTCTCCATTTTTGGAGATGGGCGTCACATGGAGACGGGCGTCGGCCCGTTTCCAACATAGAGACGGGCTTGATGCCCGTCTCCAACATTGTGACGGGCTACTGTCGCCAGCCCGTCTCCATTGGAGACGAGAATAAGCCGTCTCCATTGTGGAGACTGGCAACTCGTCTTCAGCCCGTCTCCAATGCAAAAGATTGACACGGATTCGGAATTTGATAAGTACAATCTGATCGTGCCTTCATTGAGCCGTCGTCAAACCGTTGAAAATGTTTGGAAGTCACGTGAAGATGGCACCAATAATTTGGGGAAAGACCCCTCACCGTGCCGTCGCCAAATTTTCACTCATTTGAGTTCTATATAAAGAGTAAACCATCCCGCATGTTCAAGACATCCATATTTACATCCGTCTTTATTCATCGATACTTAAATATCAAACTAAACGATGAGTAAGGAAGTTCAAGGTGAGTGGGTCACCGTGAAAAAAGAGAAAACGACAAAGAAATGTGATTTATTGAAGGCAAGCAGTAGCAGAGTTGAATGTAAATTTGATCTAAATGAACCACCAAAAGAAGATAGTTACATTTCGATGGCTCAACACCATCAAAGGAATGTGGAGCAAATGTATCGGATCCTTCTGCCGAAGTTGTTCGAGTGAAAAACTTTGTAAAAAAGTAGTAAGTAATTAAGGTTAACAAATATGTCATATATTCACAAAATATGTGTGTGTATCTTGTTATGGACTTTTGTATATATGGTTTCCATCTAAGTTAACCGTATGTTAATGTAATCCTTAATTATCGAATGTTATGCAATAAAATCTTGTTCATTGTAAATTATGTTATGAAATTTCTATAATATTGTAGTAAAAACTATGTAGACAAACATAGTAATTACAAATTGTGTTTAAATAATGACTACTTATATACTCGAAATTAAGAATACATGAGTAATTGGTATTGTCACTGAAACAATATTAATTAGCTGATGTTGTTACTCAGTGTTTAAAAACGTTATTCATTAAAAGAAATATGGCAAATTGCGAGGCAAACTATTTGGTGAAGGCATGGTGACGGATTATCATCGTACCGTCACCTAACCGTTTCTATATATCGGAAGATGACAAACTTATCACTGAGCCGTCACTAAATTAGTGACGGTCGTAGCTGGGCCGTCACCAAATGAGTGACGGCTAATATGCCGTTACTGTTAGTGACGGCTCGGTAACAGTTATTGTTGCCCGTAACTGTACCGTCACTTTTCCGTCATAAAACTAGTGTCAAAATTTTCCTTCACTGTACCGTTGTCATATTGGTGACGGATTGGCGACGGTCCGTCGCAAAATCCAATTTTTTTTATAGTGTCTCATGCTTACTTTCAAAAGCGTTGGTATCACGAGAGAATATTTCATTCTATATTTGCAGGGAGGCTCAAAGGTAAAAATATATGTAGATATTTTTATGTCTAATTTAAGCTTATGGGCTTGGGCTTTAGTACTTGCCAAAATTAACTTTAATCCTAATTCAAATAAAAGGGACAGTTAAATCAGTCCCAAAATACAGCTCTCTTCAGAACTTTCTCTATGATAAAGATCATAAGCAAATACTTCAACTAGTTCAGACACTTTGCATCTTTAGCTCAAAGGTTGCACCTGATCGAGCTGAACTACTTAGCCAAGGCAACAGTGAGATAAAGTTAGTTAGAAGATATTAGTTCTAGACAGCTGGACTGACAGGTCAGCAAAATTAGTTACCAATAGCCATGTGATCAGTTTGGAAGTTAGCTAGCACGTGGTTAATTCATATTTATAAATAGAGATAGAGATGTAATGCAATCAGTAAAAGATGAAGATACAGAAATGGATGTACAATTTCAGTTTCAAGTTCTCTTTCAACTCTTTTCACTCTGCAAAATTCTGCAGCAAAAATGAGGAAACCACATCTGCGTTTTCCTCACATGGCTCCGAACCTCATCTTTCTCTTCTCTTTTCTCTCCATTTTCATCCATCTCTGCACACTCTCAGTCCAGTACTACAGATGCATCATTAATACGAGACTTGAAAAAGAGTCTCAACCCACCGAGTTCACTCGGCTGGGTTGACTCAGACCCATCCAAGTGGAAAACGTGCAGTGCTCCAAAGACAACCAGGTCACCCATATCCAGATAGGTCATCAGGGACTTAAAGGTCTCTGCCGCCCAACTTAAACAACCTCGCATCCTTGGATATTGTCGAGCTCCAAGAAATGAACTCAACAGGTCACACCGAGTCTTTCCGGGTTAAACTCGCTCAGAACGATTCTTCTCATTAACAACAGTTTTTCATCTACACCCTCTGATTTTTTCAATGGTATGACCTCTTTGCAAGCAGTTTACTTAGATTATAACCCGTTTTCAGCATGGTCTATACCTGATAGCCTTAAAGAGTGCTTCAGCTTTGCAAACATTCTGAATTACATCTGCTAATATTGTTGGAAAAATCCCTAATTTTTTTCAGTGCTGATACATTTGCTGGCTTAACAAACTTATATTTAGCGTTTAATAACTTAGAGGGTCACTTGGGCCTCCGATTTTTTCGGGGGTCTTCGATACAGTCTTTATGGCTAAATGGTGAGCAGAGTGCTAGATGGAAGGGAACCAGTGAGCTTATACAAAACATGACACAATAGACTGAAGTTTTGCTTCATGGTAACTCATTTACGAGCCCCTTGCCGGACTTCTCAGGGTTAAATCAATTGTAAAACTTTAGTGTTGGGGATAATATGTTGACGAGTCCGTTCCCCAATTCTTTACTGAATTAAGTGTTGAAAATGAAAAAAATAATATAATAAATCTCTTCATTAACCGTTTAAGTTTTAAATGATGTGGTGATTACTTTTCAAAATCTGAGTACCACCAATATAGGTTCACCCATTTAAAAATATTAAAGTGCAAGGTAATATAATCAACTATTGTCTAACAATTTAAACTATTAGATGAGATAATATATTACTTGACATGAAACTTTCTTCATTGAAAGTTATGAATTTGAGTAATAATATGTTGCAAGGGCCAACCCCAAAATTCTTGAGCTCTATAGAGATGGATTTGAAAGAAAATACAAGATTAGTTTTTGTTTGTCTGATATTGGAAAGATCATGGGAGAACAAAAATAATATTTTAACATTGTTCAACCTACGTCCACAAAATATTATTTTTTTATTAGTGATAGAAATTACTACAATCATTACTCCAACACAGCTACCTAGAGAGTATAACACATAATACTAGCCTAATTTAATATGGTACACCCATCTAGTGATGCGTGACAACTAAGCTCAACCTAGATATTCCTATTTATAAGAGACTAAGATTAATCCTACTAGGATTAATATTCCTATCTTCCATAGTATTTCAATTCTTATTAAACTACTAATTGTCTTTAGTATTTGGCTGTCCTTGGAATTTGAGCCACATCCACCACTTGATCCAAGAGTTCCTAGTGATTCTCGGGTTAATACCTTGCTTTTTGTGGCTATAGATATGGAGTATCCAACAGTGTTTGCTAACAATTGGAAAGGGAATAATCCGTGCAATGAATCGAATAACAACCCATTACTATAGTAATTTTCAGAATTTGGGGTTTACACGAAGGATTTCCCTGAGGTTTTCAAAGCTCACATCACTTTAGAAGTTGATTCTCATAAATAATAAGTTGCAAGGGACCATCCTAAATGAGCATGCAACTTTCCCTAACCTTCAATTAGTGGATGTTTCAAACAATCAACTCTACAGTAAAGTTCCATCGGATAGAAGTAATGTGATCGTGAAAACTGATCAGAATGTCAATATAGAAAATGACATTCCTCCAAATGCACCAAGGACGCCTTCTAGTAATACCCCTGACTCGTCAGGTGGTGGTCGTGATGGTGGAAAGTGTCCTAAAAGTGGCGGTAAAAGAATTTCAATTGGAGTGGTTGTAGGCTTGGTAATCAGTGTTATTGGCACAACAATTGTGTTTGTCGGCTTCTTAACTTTTTATCTTCGCAGAAAACGTAGCATTCTGGTTAGAGTACAGGGCAAGACAACCATGCTTATTCATCCTCGCTCTTCATCGTCGGAGCAAGACATTGTTAAGATTACAATTGCTGGTCCAAATGTTAATGGGGGACAAGTGAAGCTCACAGTATCGGTAGTAGTGGACTTAGTTGACCATCATTTATATATATATACTGTTGAGGCAGGTAACATGGTGATATCTATCCAAGTTTTGAGGGACGTGACTAACAATTTCAATGAGGAAAATACATATGGGAAAGGTGGATTTGGAGTTGCCTACAAAGGGGAGTTGCATGACAATACAAAAGTTAGTGAGAAGGGTTTGGATGAGTTGTCTCACTACCAAATAAACCTATTGCAGCTGAATCGTCTGAGTACCTAATTAATTATAATCAAGAATTAATTAATTAATTAATAGACAACCATTCATTCTCTGCGCCTACGATTACAGGTACCTATTTGCCTACCTGAACGTTATTTATAAATTTGTGTTACATAAATCGTAGGCGCAAAGAGTGAAAGGATGTCTATTAATTAATTAATTCATGATTATAATTAATTAGGTACTCAGACGGTTCAGCTGCAATAGGTTTATTTGGTAATGAGACAACTCATCAAAACCCTTCTCACTAACTTTTGTACCGTCATACAACTCCTCTTTGTAGGCAATTCTAAATCCACCTTTCCCCTATGTATTTTCCTCACTGAAATTGTTAGTCATGTCCTTCAAATCTTGGATAGATATCACCATGTTACCTGTCTCAACAATATATAACTAAGTCCACTACTACTGACATTGTGAGCTTCACTTGTCCCCCTATTAACATTTGGACCAGCAATTGTATTCTTAATTGTGTCTTGTTCCGACGCTAAAGGGTGAGGATGAATAAGCATGGTTGTCTTGCCCTGTACTCTACCAGAATGCTTATGTTTTTTGTGAAGACAAAAACTAACAAGCCGACAAACACAATTGTAGTGCCAACTGTTAAGAGTCAACATAGACTCTCTCTTCAACTCTCTAGAATAAGCAAGACAACTTGGATCCTTCTTGATCTCTCTAGAACTTCTAATTTGCAGCCTTGTATATTATATCTCGCAATGTCGAAAGCTTGGTAGAGAATTCTAGCTCGTCGGCAATGTCTCAACCGACTTTGCAAAGTCAGTGATTCACATTTATAAATATGCATTGGGTGTCATTGTGTTTGTGAGGTGAGTGAGAAACAGCAAGAAGTCATTAGCTGTTAGAGTGTCATAAGGTTGTCGTGTGTAGATGTCCAAGTAATGTATTAAAGTGTCCAATAGTATTGTGCATTAGTATATTAGTATATAAGTTCTAGTAAACTGTATTATTTCTTTAGCAATAAAGTTTTAGTTAGTATACTAGTTTATTGCTTATTGTTCAATACCAACAACAATTACCGAGCTTACAATCACTTCAATTGAAATTCTTTTACCGCCTCTTTCAAAACACTCTCCACCACCACTACATGACAAATCTTAAGTGTTACCAAAAGGCGTCTTGGTGTGCTTGGAGAAATGTCGTTTACCATATTGACATTCTCATTAGTTTTCACAATCACAGTACTTATAACCAATGGAACTTTAACGTAGAGCTGATTGTTCGAAACATTCAATATTTGAAGGTTATAGGCTAAGTTGCGAGCTCATTCGAGATAGTCCTTGCAACTTATTATTCGCGATAATAGGAGAGCAAAGACTAAGGCACATAAGAAAAAAAAAAGAAGGAATTGTCAAATTAAACCTCGCGTTTGTCCTGAACAAGAGCCCGAATATCCTTTGACTAATTAATGAACCACCGAGAAGAGCGAGATTCTCCATAATTACTTTCTTTTTATTGATTCTGACCGCCCATCTGCGGATGTGAACGAATCTAAAAAGCCAAAAGGCCGGGTGGGTATACTTGTATGGGTATTCTCGCTGCTGCCAAAGTAAGAAGAAGAACCGTCAAATGCCACTCATTCCTCCTAGAGTCTGCCATTTCTCTACTACCTGGGGGCAAAGTCATATCATAATCAATTCCGTACATGTCATCTAGATAAGGTTTTGACGGTTTTCACAGCTAAGCAAGAGAGGAGAGCACGTTGACAGCATGACTCGTATCTATCCTCTGATTAGGGGAAAAATCTTCCATCCATCTGCATCTTTTTGGCTGTGTAGGATAAGACAAACAAACCAACAGGAACGCAACACAACACATGGTAGCTGCAAGATAGGCTCAACCATTTTGAAAATATAAATGTCCAATATACCCTTGCATTAAAGATAATATTATGTATATAAAATAGTATTGAATGTAGACAAAATAGTAACTAAATGACCAAAAAAGATAAATAATAAAAAAGTAGTGGCATGACAAAAGACCAAAAAAGTCTTAGTTATCTAAAATTACCAACGTGGCCCCAATTAATAAAAAAATTAGAGTTGTGAAAAAGACAAAATTAGCCTTTAGTTATGAAAAATTACTAAAATGAGTTCTTAATTATGAGTGTGTGTGCGATCTTCTTAATGTAACAATTCACAAAACATAACAATATATGTATATATAATATTTGTTATATTTAATTAGACGATTAAAAGATAATAGAGAGAAAATAATTTCATAATGTGTACGTCACATAGACATCTATTGCATTCTTTGTGTATTGGAGCATAGTCTTCAATCCGAATCCAACTCGTCATTATCATCTTGGGTACGTCATGGAGCGGACAACATAGAGTTTTACAGATGATATGATGATATCCCAACGTGCAATGCAAAATTTAGCACAAACTTTGAAGACATTCTTCTGTCTTAGTGTTTGGATCCCTTATAAACGTAAAAACTTTAGAAGATATTTGCTTAACAATATTACTGTTATGAAACATACATGATAATTAAAATTTTAATTATGCAGCGGAATAGTTACATGTATTTGTTTATGGTTATTTACGTAGATTTAAACTATATAATAATTTAATCTAATTAAATTGACTAGACTCGAACTCCTTAATAACCAGATCAAATGTCAATTACTACGAACCCAATTAAATTAATATTAGGACGAACCCAAAATTAATTTAATCTTTGGATAAATATCACTTTACCCCCTTAAGATATGTGAAATCATCACTCTACCGCCTTGTGTCCGCAAAACTCTAAGAAACTCCATGTATTATTAAAAAGCTCTTGTACTACCCCTTCTAAGCTATTAAATGATGTTTTTACCCTTTTATAATACATAATTTTTTTTTCTTTTTTCTCTTTATCCAATTAATTAAATTAGAACCCTTTTAAATTAATTTGCAAATCGCGAGTGACACATATCAGTATATTGCGATTACCCAATTAAAGATGAAGTGCAAGTATACGAACCCTTTAAGTAATTTTCACGCAATCGAATCATTCTGTCTAAATCATCCCGATTGAATTAGAGTTGTGGATAGGGTCGTCAAATTCTATTAATCAATCATATGTCATAATCTATTTAATCAGTAACTTATGATCAATGCGTGGAACAACTTCCACCATTCTACTTCAACCAAGAATTTTCTAGTTACTCGATCAATAGATAGCATATGATCCCTAATTGACAGATCTCGTATCTATACACACCTATCTCCATAACAGAATATATCATAACCACTGAATACATTGTCTAATTCATGATTAGGACTAATTTAATTGCACCAGCAGATTATGGTATCTTTAATCATGAGATAACCATGGTGTCTCAAGTATGGGGATTAGTTGCATGATTACATTATTCAACGAATTATTGACTAATCCATGTAAGTCGTTGTATTGGTAGTCAAATCCAGTCACTTGTTCACTAACAAGTACTACTAATCGCCCAAACTAATATCTTATATTATTTGATTAGTAGATTGTAGTTCAATCTATCCGGATAAATTAAAACCAAATTAATTTATTGTATAATCGGGGTCAACTTTTAGAACATATTTATGAATATAGATTCTATCACTAATATTTTTATTCCTAAGGATAAAATCTATAAATGGTGTTCTAAGGACTTTTATCTAATTAATTAATATATATATATATATATATATATATACGTAATGACCATCTTACACAATTTAGTTTGACAGTACCCTCAATTTATAAATGACATGTCTATCTTTATAAATGAATAATTATTAATTTATTAATAAATTAATATCGCTCTAAGTTAAAAAAAAATAATGATCCCAACATTATTAATTTAAAGAGATTATACTATATCTTAAGAAATGAAAAAAAATGAACAATATGTAATCAAAATAGTATCTTTAGTAATTGAGTGCTCATATACTGTTGATTCACATATGATTAAGTGGCTGGTGAAGTTTCATATACCATAAAATTCGGATATGGTTAAATGGCTGGCGAATGTGGGTTGACATATATCATTCCTCATATCATATTTTGACTAAAGTAGCACAAATAAACTATCTTAAGAAAGGAAAAAAAAAAAGCGAACAATTTGTAATTGAAATAGTACTTATAGTAATTGAAATAATACTTACAGTAATTGAGCCTTCATATAGCGTAATGCGGGGATATGGTTAAATAGGTAATGAAAATGGTTAAAAAAGCCATTTCAACACTACATATAATATATAGAGTGAGTTTCAACAGGTTATAATAGTAAATTCATAGGTAAAAAGTAGATGTTATTGATAAGGATATTTTAGTCCTTGAGCAAACCTAAAAACTTAAAGAATATATTTAAACACTACATATAATATTTAGTGGGTCTTACATGTATTTAATAAAACAAAGGACAACATGATCATTACATATAATAATTATTTTTTTTTCTTTTTTCTATTCGTACACATAAACAGTCAAGATTACTCATAATAAATAGAAGGTTAACCCCTGATTAGGTTCCCTTGCAGTGTGATGACCAGCCAGCTCAGCTATAATGCTGACCCTAGCAAAAGTTTCCTCATCAAGATTGATGGTTGGATCTATGGCTTTTCGGAATGTGTCATTGTTAAGGTGCATTATGCGGAACCATGGGACGAGATGTGTACCGTCCTCTGACTGGGTTTCGTCTAGAGTTTTTCTTCCCGTGATCATGTCCATCAGAACAAGTTTAACAAGCTCTTTATTTAGACTTTTTAGCTACAACAGAGAGCCAAACCCATTGTTCAATTACGGGACTACTTTAAGTATATTGGATATTAATGGCAAATTTCATCATTGATCCCCATTGTTTACACTAACTTTTAAATTAGTCCTCAATGTTACAAAAGTGGTGTAATTAGTCCCTAATGTTACCAAAAAGTTATACATTCAGTCCTTTCCGTTAAATTCACGTTAAAACTAACAGAATTGAAGGGTAAAATGGTAATTTTACCTTCAATTTTCTTTTTTCCCCTTTTCCAATCACTTATATTTTTTTTTTCACAAAACACTTTTTTTTGGCAGATTTCACAAAATCACACCCAGATCATACACCCACAACGATTAAACAAACACGCACACAAATCAAACACCAAAAAATGCAAAAAAAAAAATACACAAACACACATCTAAATAACTCATGTATTAAATATGTATATATATATATAAACACATACATATTATATGGCATGTATCCCGCTTTCTTAGGGAATTGCAGTCTGGGTTTTGGTGGGGGAGGGGGGTGAGTAGCGGGATATGGAGTGGGGAGAGGAATGGGTTACTGAAGTGGGGTGGTGCAGGCTTGTGTGTGGAAGAGCTATGGCGTTGGTGGTGGCGTGGTTGAGGGTTTCTGGGATTTGGGGGTGGTGGTAGGGGTTGGGGGAGGGATTTGGAGCTAGTGGGGACATGGTGAGGGCTGCAGGTAAGGGGAAGGAAGAAAAAAGAAAAGGAGAAAAATTAAAGGGCCCAATTGACATGTCAATTGGAAGTGAAGGGCATAATTGGCAGTTCAAATGGTTGTGAAGGGTATAGTAGTCATTCCAAATGAATAGTAACAAATTTCATCTTTTTTAACACCAATCTAACGAAAAGGACCAAGTGTAACACTTTTTACAAACATTAGGGACTAGTTGTACCATTTTTGTAACATTGAGGACTAATTTGAAAGTTGGTGTAAACAATGGGGATCAATGGTGAAATTTGCCCGGATATTAACTAGCTATGGTTGGTCAATTTCATTGCTTTTTTTTTTTTTTTTGGGGGGGAGGGGGGGGGGGGGGGGGGGTGGGGTCATTTCATTGCTTCTTATGTTGGAAAAATCACTTTCGGAATGATCCCACCCTAGTAGAGGAATCAAGAGTTTGTAGGTTCAGCCAAAAATGATTCTCTTCTTTAATGAGAAGATGCAAAGGGGGCTTTCCTCTTTATATATGGAAAACGAAATCAAGAAATTACTTTTCATATGGAAGTTCTTGCAGGAAGCATTTTAATATGATTTAGACTCACCAATTTATTACCTTCCTAATTAGTTGTGGTAATGAATGTTGCTCCTAACCATTTATTAAAATATTCTTCAATCCTCAAAATAAGCCATATTTTGGAGCCAATATATATATATATATATATATATATATATATATATATATACTACCACCTGGATAACGATGAGCAACTCATCATGAAGTTCGTTGTATATATTGCATATTGCAGTGGAACCTTTTTCCTATTTTTTTTTTATGACAGTGGGAATTAATGATGCCATACAAGTATTTCCGGTGATCAATGGTTATATAAATAAATAAATAAATATGGTTATTTAAATGGGGAAGGTCTTCCATCACCAGCTGAATAATCCGAATGGAAAAAAAATTCAAGAGGGATTTCTCTGGATATTAAGCTCTTTAAAATTGGCCATTAATCAATCAGATAATTCAATCTCATAATAGAACCCCATAGTAAATTGATGCGGAAAAGGTGAAAGTGAAATGGTCTTGACGAGGGGTCCCCGAGCTGAGGTGAGTTACCCACACTGAGCTGAGGCGGGCTAATCAGAGCCAAGCCCAGCGCATTCAGCTAAATGCCCAACCTGGATGCTGATCCGACCCTGGAAAACCCCGACCTTAATGCCAGCTGTTCTGATAGGACATAAAGCATTGATGAGACATAAAGCTGCACCGCATTAAATGCTGTCAGACCTGAATTTAGTCTAAATAGAGCTACACCGCCTTCATTTCAAAGGTAACTCGTCATTAAATGCTCTCAACTACCTTGCCAACTCAGACATACTAATCATTCGCACGCCCGAGGGGAAAATTCGAGTCGTCACCCCGCCTTTTCCTTCCTTTCCCTTTTGCAGGTTAGGTAGCCGACCTGAAAAGTTCAAGTCGAAGGCCAACCTGAAAGTTTAGCTTGGCAAGCATAGCCGACTAACTCAATTGTGATAATTCGACCTCGACAGGTCCTATTGTTCAGTTTCATTAATTTGTATGGCAACTTGATTTTGAAATATAACCAATTACTGACAGCTAGCTAGGGTTGGTCCATTTCATTGCTTATTATGTCGAAAAATCATTCGGATTGATATCACTCTTAGTAGAGGAATCAAGAGAATGTAGGTTCAGCCAAAATGATTCTGATGCAATAGGGGTTTTCCTTTCCATGTGGAAAACGAAATAAAAAATTAATTTTCATGTTCGGTAGTTCTTGCTGGAAGCATTTTAATAAGATTTGGACTCACCAATTTAATGTTCGGTACTCGTTGTTTTCCACGCATGCTTTACAGGCATGAAGCAGTGGTCCAGCGCCAAAATAATAGCTTCAACCTTTGCCAAAGGACACTTGCAATATTGATTACTCTGTGATAGGGGCTAGCATTGCCAATTTGGGAGACGAACTACAAGTTCCTAAATGGAAATTGATAGGGACACATTTATCATACACTTACTCGATCAGATTAGCGGACAATATTGGTGAGAGATATTATATGAAAGTGATGAATAAATAACACGAATTAAACGTTTTAGGTCAAAAAATAATTATTTTTCAAAGTTATGATATGAATTTAGTTCGTGGGTTCAAATATAGAATTTTGAGAATGTGACAGCATCCTAAAACGATTTTCTTTGAAAACAAACTGTAATACCCTTGAAATTTTCTATAAACAAAAAAAAAAAAAAATTGAAAAGTTGTCACAATAAATATCGGAGTGAAGTTGGAGGTGGTGGTAACCTATAACCTATTTGATTGGGAGGTATTGTGTATTTTAGTGGATCTTAATGATCACTAATTTGGAGCCTTTTGGAATTTCGTAACTCAAGATTTAAGTGCTCAATTAATAGCTCATTTTATAACCAAAGATGTTAGAATATTTTCAGTACATATTAAGCTAACAAACTTTGTTTATAGCACTTGTTACATAACACCATTATTCATAGGCAATAATAAAAATAAGCTTTGTTTGTTGGTTGAGTTGGAGAACACAAGTAAATCAAATGATCATAGCAACGTTTTGATTGGCGTTTATTTTTTAGGCTCTAAATTTGATAATCATTTCGCAATGTAAGTTCGAACTTTCCCTCTTTCTATATAAATTCTAGATTATATGTATTTAAATTACTGACAAGTAATTTGTTTTAATTCCTAACTTTTGGTATTGGTTTATTTGAATCTATTAGATATTGGGTCTCTGTTAATTTATAAACTAGCTCTAAAATGGATTTTATAAATTATTTCACATCTTCATAGCTGATAATTGTAAGCAACAGAGGAAACGCTCTGGCTACAATTTAAAGAACCCCGAATAGCATCCAAAACCAGTTGTAAAATAGAAGCCGGACCATATGAATGAAACATCATCGCACCAAGGAACACACCATCACCGCGTCGAAGCTGGAAAGTGCCATCACCAGAGGACAAGGAGAAAACAAAAGTGCAGTTATTGTGGTTGATGGAGCAGAGAAGACCAAAACTGAAACACCAAAGCTGAAATTTTACATAAAAGAAACGGGAACAAAGAGAAAAGAAAATATTCATAAAGGGGGAGAGGAGAGGACGAGAGAGAGGGGTAGGGCTCTGACTTCCCAAAGCCAGGCGAAAAAGACGAGACGAGGATGAAGATGATCGGGGACTTTAATTGTAAAGATTGTAAAAGAATGAGGGATCCGACGATATTGAATTGGATGAAATAAAAGTGAATTAATAGGGGGATCAGCCCTCGAATGCACATGCGTGAGAGCTTAACTGCAACATCGTAAGTACATGGGCTTTTGACCAAAAAAAAAAGTACATGGGTTTGTGCGTGGCATGCATATTGAACGCGGAGAAAACATGTACTGCGATAGGAGAAAGAAAAATTAAGAAATTTATTATTTTAGCATATCAACTAAGTATTTATGACAAAGATGATATTTAAGTGATAAAAATAGAGTGATATATAGTAATGCTCATTACAATACGATCAAATATGACGATAATAGATTTAGATGGAGTAAAAGTGAATTATTTATTCTAAAATATTATTAATTCAATATTTCCATCGACGAACATCCATGTTGATTTTTAGAAAGGGTGGGAAATGGGATTTGTTACTAAGGCTTCGTTTGTTTGCTATAAAATAAATTGTTGGCCAAAAATATTTATAAGGGAAAATGCTTCTTGTAAAACATAAAAATATTTATAAGGGAAAATGCTTCTTGTAAAACATAATATTTTATGGTGTTTGATTGTTATACTGAAAATATATTTTTTGGTGTTTAGATGTAATATTGAAAGTTGAGTAAAATTACTAATTTATTAATCTTGTTTAAACTTATTAATAATTAATCAGTTGACTAAAATTATTATTCGATAAATAAAAATTTAAATAAGTTAATTAATAAAAAATTATTAAAACTGATTAAAAATATTAATTTATTAATTTTGTTTAAAATTATTAATAGTTAATCATTATTATTTAATTAATTGATTAAAGTTATTATTTATTATTTAAAATTTATTAAAATTCACTAAAATTATTAACTTATTAATTTATCAAAATTATTAATAATTAATTGATTAAAACTATTAGTTTATCAATAAAAATTTAAAATAGTTAATTAGTAAAAATTTAATTAATAAATAATAAATTAATTATTAATTATTATTAATATAAAACTAAATTTTTTGAATAATTAATTAATATTTAATAATAATTTTACTTTATGAATAAAAATATTAAATTAATTAATTAGTCACTAAATTAATTCTTTTATTTATTAATTAATTTTTTATTAACTAAAAATATGACGGGAGTGGGGTAGAGGTAGGGGTAGGGTCAGGGGTAGGGTGGGGTAACGTAGAGAGAGGTAGGGTTGGGGTATGTGAAGGTAGGGTAGAGTGACTGGTGTTCACCCTATTTTTTTTGAATGTTTTTCTCTTATAAGGTGTAATTTCAATATTACCCCTAACTAATTTAATTGGACGTACGACCCACAACACACAATCATATCATCATAGAAAGAGTTCAAATGTCCATTTTGGCCTCTTCATATGTAAAATTACTAAATTGCGCTTAATCGTCTCAACAGTTTTCAATATATTAAATGACTTTTATAATCTTCTTCAGATTCCAAGAAAGTAATTCCTGTCATATATAGTGGCGGAGGTACATACAATTCAGAGTGTGCACGGGCACATCCTAAGTTGGAAATTCCTTTTCTTTTTTAGTGTTATAATTTGAAAAAGAAAAAAATAGTGGAGTCTTTATTAGACGAATGATTGGACGGTATTTTTTTTATCTGATTGAGAAGAAATTTGGCCATCAGGTTCACAACTCAACTTTCTATAATCTGAATGGTGAAGATTGGTTTTGGAGCTTTCTAAGGCCAATAATTGACATTTTTGTAATTTCTTTCATTATTTAAACAAGTTTATTCATGTTGATTTTTAATTTATAAATTATTTTTATTTATTTCATGAATGCTAAATTTGGCTTTAAAATTCAAAGGTTCTTTGTTTAGTACTGTAATTGATTTTAATATATGCATATGATATATATTTATTATTTTTGTGTATCGTACATATTGGATTTATATTCTTTCTTGAATTAAATCATGAGTCATCTCTTACAAACTCTATTTGTGTTATAATGTGCTTAAATTAAGAATTAGTTTAATTATAACATACTGCTATGTCATGATAAAAAAAAAAAACATGATTTTAGATATAAACCCAGCACTGTAATACCCACCTTAATCCCCGTGCCTGACTCTGTTACTACTCGTCATAAACAAAAAGGAAAAAAGAGTCCCGAACCCTAAAGGCTCATAAGTTTATCTTTTCTCAGTGTCTTTGATCTACAATAAGCCTTTAGAAAATAGGACAAAACTGGAATTTAGCACGTGAATAACCTAGTTGCACGTTTTCCTTCCCATAAGTGTTAGGAGTTAACTGCTTAATAGATTATAATTTTTGAGATAGAAACTGAAGGCTAACTTGTGGTACTGAGTGAATGATTTTAAATAATAAAGATGTTAATAGATAGTTTTTTTTTCTTGTAAAATTGATCGTAGGATTGTAAACAACAATTTCTGAGAAACATGACAAGTTCGGAAATTAGAGGTGAGTAGGTTTCTCTTCCTTGATTGTTTCTCCCAAACTTTTGCTCGTATAACGGTGTCTCGATTATTCGTAGCTCTATTATTGAACTATTCGTTTGTACTATTGATAAGGATAAAATTAACGACCTCATCAAAAAAGTGTTATATGCCCCTAGAGTGCTTTTCACCAAGAAATAGAACAGGCCTTTTGGCAAAGACCTATCTTCTTTGCCTAATGCAGCTCTAAATCCGACCTCTCGATAATATCCCAAATTCGAGCTCCCGATGACATCCCAAAATCTAACCTCCCGATGACATCCTAAATCCTAATGGGATGGCAACACACCCCGTGAAATCCGAAAGTGTCAAATTCTCTCTCATCCAAAAAGTATAAATGCACCCATACACTCTCCAGGGGAGGTAACAGCTTCATTATTGAAATTACACACATTTTCCTTCTTCAAGCACCCAACTAACTTAAGCTTTAGAGTACTAACGCGGGGCACCCCCCCTTGCGACTCATTTCCTTTTTCCAAGTCTACGGAAAGTCAAATCCAATCAACTTTTCAAATTTAGCTACACCCAAATTCATACCTTAACAGGTTGGTGTCGTCTGTGAGAATCGATTGAAGATTCCAAATGAATATCTTAGCATGCCCAGAGCGTGACTTTTAGAGCATTTAGTGTCTCGAATAAATAGTAAATTGTTAGACTTTCTATGGGCCATTTTATGAATTAACTAGCTTTGGGCTTTTAAACTATCAACTAAACTAGTCTACTTAGGCCCAAAACCCAAATAAACCAACCCAACCCATCTATACATATCATATATCTATATATTATATACAATAGCTAACAAAACAAAAAAAAAAGAAGAAAAAAAGAAAGACGGGTACAAGCGTAGATCGAGGTTGAATCAGAAACGAGCTCCCCACGTGTGAAGCTTCCAAGATTGATCCACACAGAATCCGCAGTTGTCAATTGGATTTCACCCCCACTAGGTTTTCAAGAGAAATCCTATATTTTATTTTGACTTGAAAAGTGTACTAGCAATTCATCTGTCAGAATACTACAATATAGGAAACACATATGACCTAGGGTCATATGTGGAATTGACTTAAATTAACCAGTTTTAGGCCTCATAATAACCAGATCACCATCTAAATACTACGAGCCCAATTAAATTAATATTAGGACGATCTTAAAATTAATTTAATCTTTTCTCTAATCCAATTAATTCACAAATTCTATTTGTGTGTAACCTCTTGGGTTCATGATTAATCGGCAGCGAATAATTAATTCAACTAATTAATTAAATTATAACTCTTTCTAATTAACTTGCAAATTGCGAGTGACACCTAGTAGTGTATGGCGATTACCCAATTAAAGATAAAATGCAAGTATACGAACCCATTTAGTAATTTTATGTAATCTAATCCCACTATCTCAATTATCCCGATCGAGCCAGAGTTATAGATTGGGTCGTCAAATTCTATTACTCAATTATATGCCAAAAATCCGTGAAACGAATTTTACTATTTCACGTTGATTAAGGATTTATAGTTAGATAATTAGTTCTTGACGGCTGGACTGACAGGTCAGCAAAATTAGTTACCAATAGCCATGTGATCAGTTAGGAAGTTAGCTAGCACGTGGTTAATTCATATTTATAAATAGAGATAGAGATGTAATGCAATCAGTAAAAGATGAAGATACAGAAATGGATGTACAATTTCAGTTTCAAGTTCTCTTTCAACTCTTTTCACTCTGCAAAATTCTGCAGCAAAAATGAGGAAACCACATCTGCGTTTTCCTCACATGGCTCCGAACCTCATCTTTCTCTTCTCTTTTCTCTCCATTTTCATCCATCTCTGCACACTCTCAGTCCAGTACTACAGATGCATCATTAATACGAGACTTGAAAAAGAGTCTCAACCCACCGAGTTCACTCGGCTGGGTTGACTCAGACCCATCCAAGTGGAAAACGTGCAGTGCTCCAAAGACAACCAGGTCACCCATATCCAGATAGGTCATCAGGGACTTAAAGGTCTCTGCCGCCCAACTTAAACAACCTCGCATCCTTGGATATTGTCCAGCTCCAAGAAATGAACTCAACAGGTCACACCGAGTCTTTCCGCGTTAAACTCGCTCAGAACGATTCTTCTCATTAACAACAATTTTTCATCTACACCCTCTGATTTTTTCAATGGTATGACCTCTTTGCAAGCAGTTTACTTAGTTTATAACCCGTTTTCAGCATGGTCTATACCTGATAGCCTTAAAGAGTGCTTCAGCTTTGCAAACATTCTGAATTACATCTGCTAATATTGTTGGAAAAATCCCTAATTTTTTTCAGTGCTGATACATTTGCTGGCTTAACAAACTTATATTTAGCGTTTAATAACTTAGAGGGTCAGTTGGGCCTCCGATTTTTTCGGGGGTCTTCGATACAGTCTTTATGGCTAAATGGTGAGCAGAGTGCTAGATGGAAGGGAACCAGTGAGCTTATACAAAACATGACACAATAGACTGAAGTTTTGCTTCATGGTAACTCGTTTACGAGCCCCTTGCCGGACTTCTCAGGGTTAAATCAATTGTAAAACTTTAGTGTTGGGGATAATATGTTGACGAGTCCGGTCCCAAATTCTTTACTGAATTAAGTGTTGAAAACGATAAAATAATATAATAAATATCTTCGTTAACCGTGTAAGTTTTAAATGATGGGGTGATCACTTTTCAAAATCTGAGTACCACCAATATTGGTTCACTCATTTAAAAATATTAAAATGCAAGATAATATAATTAACTATTATCTAACAATTTAAACTATTTGATGAGATAATATATTACTTGACATGAAACTTTCTTCATTGAAAGTTATGAATTTGAGTAATAATATGTTGCAAGGGCCAACCCCAAAATTCTTGAGCTCTATAGAGATGGATTTGAAAGAAAATACAAGATTAGTTTTTGTTTGTCTGATATTGGAAAGATCATGGGAGAACAAAATTAATATTTTAACATTGTTCAACCTATGTCCACAAAATATTGTTTTTTTTTTAGTAATAGAAATTACTACAATCATTACTCTAACACACGTACCTAGAGAGTATAACACATAATACTAGCCTAATTTAATATGGTACACCCATCTAGTGATGCGTGCCAACTAAAATCAACCTAGATATTCCTATTTATAAGAGACTAAGGTTAATCCTACTAGGGTTAATATTCCTATCTTCCATAGTAACATCCACCACTTGATCCAAGAGTTCCTTGTGATTCTCGGGGTAATACCTTGCTTGTTGTGGCTATAGATATGGAGTATCCAACAGTGTTTGCTAACAATTGGAAAGGGAATAATCCGTGCAATGAATCGAATAACAACCCATTACTATGGTAATTTTCAGAATTTGGGGTTTACACGAAGGAGTTCCCTGAGGTTTTCAAAGCTCACATCACTTTAGAAGTTGATTCTCATAAATAATAAGTTGCAAGGCACCATCCTAAATGAGCATGCAACTTTGCCTAACCTTCAATTAGTGGATGTTTCAAACAATCAACTCTACAGTAAAATTCCTTCGGATAGAAGTAATGTGATCGTGAAAACTGATCAGAATGTCAATATAGAAAATGACATTCCTCCAAATGCACCAAGGACGCCTTCTAGTAATACCCCTGACAGGTCGTGATGGTGGAGATTGTCCTGAAAGTGGCGGTAAAAGAATTTCAATTGGAGTGGTTGTAGGCTTGGTAATCAGTGTTGTTGGCACAACAATTGTGTTTGTCGGCTTCTTAACTTTTTATCTTCGTAGAAAACGTAGCATTCTGGTTAGAGTACAAGGCAAGACAACCTTGCTTATTCATCCTCGCTCTTCATCGTCGGAGCAAGACACAGTTAAGATTACAATTGCTGATCCAAATGTTAATGGGGGACAAGTGAAGCTCACAGTATCGGTAGTAGTGGACTTAGTTGACCATCATTTATATATATATATACTGTTGAGGCAGGTAACATAGTAATATATATCCAAGTTTTGAGGGCCGTGACTAACAATTTCAATGAGGAAAATACATAGGGGAAATGTGGATTTGGAATTGCCTACAAAGGGGTGTTGCATGACGGTACAAAAGTTAGTGAGAAGGGTTTGGATGAGTTGTCTCATTATCAAATAAACCTATTGCAGCTGAACTGTCTGAGTACCTAATTAATTATAATTAGGAATTAATTAATTAATTAATAGACAACCATTCACTCTCTGCGTCTACGATTATAGGTACCTATTTGCCTACCTGAACGTTATTTATAAATTTGTGTTACATAAATCGTAGGCGCAAGGAGTGAAAGGATGTCTATTAATTAATTAATTCATTCATTCATGATTATAATTAATTAGGTACTCAAACGGTTCAGCTGCAATAGGTTTATTTGGTAATGAGACAACTCATCAAAACCCTTCTCACTAACTTTTGTACCATCATGCAACTCCATTTTGTAGGCAATTCTAAATCCACATTTCCCCTATGTATTTTCCTCACTGAAATTGTTAGTCATGTCCCTCAAATCTTGGATAGATATCACCATGTTACTTGTCTCAATAATATATAACTAAGTCCACTACTACCGACATTGTGAGCTTCACTTGTCCCCCTATTGACATTTGGATCAGCAATTATATTCTTAACTGTGTCTTGCTCCGACGCTAAAGGGCGATGATGAATAAGCATGGTTGTCTTGCCCTATACTCTACCAGAATGCTTATATTTTCTGCGAAGACAAAAACTAACAAGCCGACAAACACAATTGTAGTGCCAACTGTTAAGAGTCAACATAGACTCTCTCTTCAACTCTCTAGAATAAGCAAGACAATTTGGATCCTTCTTGATCTCTCTAGAACTTCTAATTTGCAGCCTTGTATATTATATCTCGCAATGTCCAAAGCTTGGTAGAGAATTCTAGCTTGTCGGCAATGTCTCAACCGACTTTGCAAAGTCAGTGATTCACATTTATAAATATGCATTGGGTGTCATTGTGTTTGTGAGATGAGTGAGAAACAGCAAGAAGTCATTAGCTGTTAGAGTGTCATAAGGTTGTCGTGTGTAGGTGTCCAAGTAATGTATTAAAGTGTCCAATAGTATTGTGCATTAGTATATTAGTATATAAGTTCTAGTAAACTGTATTATTTCTTTAGCAATAAAGTTTTAGTTAGTATACTACTTATTGCTTATTGTTCAATACCAACAACAATTATCGAACTTACAATCACTTCAATTGAAATTCTTTTACCGCCTCTTTCAAAACACTCTCCACCACCACTACATGACGAATCTTGAGTGTTACCAAAAGGCATCTTGGTGTGCTTGGAGAAATGTCGTTTACCATATTGACATTCTCATTAGTTTTCACAATCACAGTACTTATAACCGATGGAACTTTAACGTAGAGCTGATTGTTCGAAACATTCAATATTTGAAAGTTATAGGCTAAGTTGCGAGCTCATTAGAGATAGTCCTTGCAACTTATTATTCGCGATAATAGGAGAGCAAAGACTAAGGCACATAAAAAAATAAAGAAGGAATTGTCAAATTAAACCTCGCGTTTGTCCTGAACAAGAGCCCGAATACCCTTTGACTAATTAATGAACCATCGAGAAGAGCGAGATTCTCCATAATTACTTTACCTTTATTGATTCTTACCGCCCATCTGCTGATGTGAATGAATCTAAAAAGCCAGAAGGCTGGGTGGGTATACTTGTATGGGTATTCTCCCTGCTGCCAAAGTAAGAAGAAGAACCGTCAAATGCCACTCATTCCCTCTAGAGTCTGCCATTTCTCTACTACCTGAGGGCAAAGTCATTTCATAGTCAATTCCGTACATGTCATCTAGATAAGGTTTTGACGGTTTTCACAGCTAAGCAAGAGAGGAGAGCACGTTGACAGCATGACTCGTATCTAGCCTCTGATTAGGAGAAGAATCTTCCATCCATCTGCATCTTTCTGGCTGTGTAGGATAAGACAAGCAAACCGACAGGAACGCAACACGTGGTAGCTGCAAGATAGGCTCAACCATTTTGAAAATATAAATGTCCAATGTCCCTTTGCATTAAAGATAATATTATGTATATAAAATAATATTGAATGTAGACAAAATAATAGCTAAATGACCAAAAAAGATAAATAATAAAAAAGTAGTGGCATGATAAAAGATCAAAAAAGTTTTAGTTATCTAAAATTACCAACGTGGTCCCAATTAATAAAAAAATTAGAGTTGTGAAAAAAGACAAAATTAGCCTTTAGTTATGAAAAATTACTAAAATGAGTTCTTAATTATGAGTGTGTGTGCGATCTTCTTAATGTAACAATTCACAAAACATAACAATATATGTATATATAATATTTGTTATATTTAATTAGACGATTAAAAGATAATAGAGAGAAAATAATTTCATAATGTGTACATCACATAGACATCCATTGCATTCTTTGTGTATTGGCGCATAGTCTTCAATCCGAATCCAACTCGTCATTATCATCTTGGGTACGTCATGGAGCGGACAACATAGAGTTTTACAGATGATATGATGATATCCCAACGTGCAATGCAAAATTTAGCACAAACTTTGAAGACATTCTTCTGTCTTAGTGTTTGGATCCCTTATAAACGTAAAAACTTTAGAAGATATTTGCTTAACAATATTACTGTTAGGAAACATACATGATAATTAAAATTTTAATTATGTAGCGGAATAGTTACATGTATTTGTTTATGGTTATTTACGTAGATTTAAACTATATAATAATTTAATCTAATTAAATTGACTAGACTCGAACTCCTTAATAACCAGATCAAATGTCAATTACTACGAACCCAATTAAATTAATATTAGGACGAACCCAAAATTAATTTAATCTTTGGATAAATATCACTTTACCCCCTTGTGATATGTGAAATGATCACTCTACCCCCTTGTGTTCGGAAAACTCTAAGAAAGTCCATGTATTATTAAAAAGCTCTTGTACTACCCCTTCTAAGCTATTAAATGATGTTTTTACCCTTTTATAATACATTTTTTTCTTCTTTTTTCTCTTTATCCAATTAATTAAATTAGAACCCTTTCAAATTAATTTGCAAATCGCGAGTGACACATATCAGTATATTGCGATTACCCAATTAAAGATGAAGTGCAAGTATACGAACCCTTTAAGTAATTTTCACGCAATCGAATCATTCTGTCTAAATCATCCCGATTGAATTAGAGTTGTGGATAGGGTCGTCAAATTCTATTAATCAATCATATGTCATAATCTATTTAATCAGTAACTTATGATCAATGCGTGGAACGACTTCCACCATTCTACTTCAACCAAGAATTTTCTAGTTACTCGATCAATAGATAGCATATGATCCCTAATTGACAGATCTCGTATCTATACACACCTATCTCCATAACGGAATATATCATAACCACTGAATACATTGTCTAATTCATGATTAGGACTAATTTAATTGTACTAGCAGATTATGGTATCTTTAATCATGAGATAACCATGGTGTCTCAAGTATGGGGATTAGTTGCATGATTACATTATTGACTAATCCATGTAAGTCGTTGTATTGGTAGTCAAGTCCAGTCACTTGTTCACTAACAAGTACTACTAATCGTCCAAACTAATATCTTATATTATTTGATTAGTAGATTGTAGTTCAATCTATCCGGATAAATTAACGCCAAATTAATTTATTCTATAATCGGGGACAACTTTTAGAACATATTTATGAATATAGATTCTATCACTAATATCTTTATTCCTAAGGATAAAATCTAAAAATGGTGTTCTAAGGACTTTTATCTAATTAATTAAAATATATATATATATATATATATATATATATATATATATATATATATATATATATATATATATATATATACGTAATGACCATCTTACACAATTTAGTTTGACAGTACCCTCAATTTATTAATGGCATGTCTATATTTATAAATTTATAATTATTAATTTATCAATAAATTAATATCGCGCTAAGTTAATAGAAATTAGTGATCCCAATACTATGAATTTAAAGAGATTATACTGTATCTTAAGAAATGAAAAAATGAACAACATGCAATCAAAATAGTATCTTTAGTAATCGAGTGTTCATATACCATTGATTCACATATGGTTAAGTGGCCGATGAAGTTTTATATACCATAAAATTCGGATATGGTTAAATGGCTGGCGAATGTGGGCTGACATATAACATTCCTCATATCATATTTTGACTAAAGTAACACGAATAAACTATGTTAAGAAAGGAAAAAAAAAAACGAACAATTTGTAATTGAAATAATACTCATAGTAATTGAAAAAGTACTTACAATAATTGAACTTTCATACACCGTAAGTGCGGGTATATGGTTAAATAGGTAATGAAAATGGTTAAAAAAGCCATTTCAACACTACATATAATATATAGAGTGAGTTTCAACAGGTTATAATAGTAAATTCATAGGTAAAAAGTAGATGTTATTGATAAGGATATTTTAGTCCTTGAGCAAACCTAAAAACTTAAAGAAGATATTTAAACACTACATATAATATTTAGTGGGTCTTACATGTATTTAATAAAACAAAGGACAACATGATCATTACATATAATAATTATTATTTTTTTCTTTTTTCTATTCGTACACATAAACAGTCAAGATTACTCATAATAAATAGAAGGTTAACCCCTGATTAGGTTCCCTTGCAGTGTGATGACCAGCCAGCTCAGCTATAATGCTGACCCTAGCAAAAGTTTCCTCATCGAGATTGATGGTTGGATCTATGGCTTTTCGGAATGTGTCATTGTTAAGGTGCATTATGCGGAACCATGGGACGAGATGTGCACCGTCCTCTGACTGGGTTTCGTCTAGAGTTTTTCTTCCCATGATCATGTCCATCAGAACAAGTTTAACAAGCTCTTTATTTAGACTTTTTAGCTACAACAGAGAGCCAAACCCATTGTTCAATTACGGGACTACTTTAAGTATATTGGATATTAATGGCAAATTTCATCATTGATCCCCATTGTTTACACTAACTTTTAAATTAGTCCTCAATGTTACAAAAGTGGTGTAATTAGTCCCTAATGTTACCAAAAAGTTATACATTCAGTCCTTTCCGTTAAATTCACGTTAAAACTAACAGAATTGAAGGGTAAAATGGTAATTTTACCTTCAATTTTCTTTTTTCCCCTTTTCCAATCACTTACATTTTTTTTTCACAAAACACTTTTTTTTGGCAGATTTCACAAAATCACACCCAGATCATACACCCACAACGATTAAACAAACACGCACACAAATCAAACACCAAAAAATGCAAAAAAAAAATACACAAACACACATCTATATAACTCATGTATTAAATATGGATATATATATATATATATATATATATATATATATAAACACATACATATTATATGGCATGTATCCCGCTTGCTTAGGGAATTGCAGTCTGGGTTTTGGTGGGGGGGGTGAGTAGCAGGATATGGAGTGGGGAGAGGAATGGGTTACTGAAGTGGGGTGGTGCAGGCTTGTGTGTGGAAGAGCTATGGGGTTGGTGGTGGCGTGGTTGAGGGTTTCTAGGATTTGGGGGTGGTGGTAGGGGTTGGGGGAGGGATTTGGAGCTAGTGGGGACATGGTGAGGGCTGCAGGTAAGGGGAAGGAAGAAAAAAGAAAAGGAGAAAAATTAAAGGGCCCAATTGACATGTCAATTGGAAGTGAAGGGCATAATTGGCATTTCAAATGGTTGTGAAGGGTATAGTAGTCATTCCAAATGAATAGTAACAAATTTCATCTTTTTTAACACCAATCTAACGAAAAGGACCAAGTGTAACACTTTTTACAAACATTAGGGACTAGTTGTACCATTTTTGTAACATTGACGACTAATTTGAAAGTTGGTGTAAACAATGGGGATCAATGGTGAAATTTGCCCGGATATTAACTAGCTATGGTTGGTCAATTTCATTGCTTTTTTTTTTTTTTTGGGGTCATTTCATTGCTTATTATGTTGGAAAAATCACTTTCGGTATGATGCCACCCTAGTAGAGGAATCAAGAGTGTGTAGGTTCAGCCAAAAATGATTCTCTTCTTTAATGAGAAGATGCAAAGGGGGCTTTCCTCTTTATATATGGAAAACGAAATCAAGAAATTACTTTTCATATGGAAGTTCTTGCCGGAAGCATTTTAATATGATTTAGACTCACCAATTTATTACCTTCCTAATTAGTTGTGGTAATGAATGTTGCTCCTAACCATTTATTAAAATATTCTTCAATCCTCAAAATAAGCCATATTTTGGAGCCAATATATATATATATACTACTACCTGGATAACGATGAGCAACTCATCATGAAGTTCGTTGTATATGTTGCATATTGCAGTGGAACCTTTTTCCTAATTTTATTTTTTATTTTTATGACAGTGGGAATTAATGATGCCATACAAGTATTTCCGGTGATCAATGGTTATATAAATAAATAAATAAATATGGTTATTTAAATGGGGAAGGTCTTCCATCACCAGCTGAATAATCCGAATGGAAAAAAAATTCAAGAGGGATTTCTCTGGATATTAAGCTCTTTAAAATTGGCCATTAATCAATCAGATAATTCAATCTCATAATAGAACCCCATAGTAAATTGATGCGGAAAAGGTGAAAGTGAAATGGTCTTGACGAGGGGTCCCCGAGCTGAGGTGAGTTACCCACACTGAGCTGAGGCGGGCTAATCAGAGCCAAGCCCAGCGCATTCAGCCAAAGGCCCAACCTGGATGCTGATCCGACCCTGGAAAACCCCGACCTTAATGCCAGCTGTTCTGATAGGACATAAAACATTGATGAGACATAAAACTGCACCGCATTAAATGCTGTCAGACCTGAATTTAGTCTAAATAGAGCTACACCGCCTTCATTTCAAAGGTAACTCGTCATTAAATGCTCTCAACTACCTTGCCAACTCAGACATACTAATCATTCGCACGCCCGAGGGGAAAATTCGAGTCGTCACCCCGCCTTTTCCTTCCTTTCCCTTTTGCAGGTTAGGTAGCCGACCTGAAAAGTTCAAGTCGAAGGCCAACCTGAAAGTTTAGCTTGGCAAGCATAGCCGACTAACTCAATTGTGATAATTCGACCTCGACAGGTCCTATTGTTCAGTTTCATTAATTTGTATGGCAACTTGATTTTGAAATATAACCAATTACTGACAGCTAGCTAGGGTTGGTCCATTTCATTGCTTATTATGTCGAAAAATCATTCGGATTGATATCACTCTTAGTAGAGGAATCAAGAGAATGTAGGTTCAGCCAAAATGATTCTGATGCAATAGGGGTTTTCCTTTCCATGTGGAAAACGAAATAAAAAATTAATTTTCATGTTCGGTAGTTCTTGCTGGAAGCATTTTAATAAGATTTGGACTCACCAATTTAATGTTCGGTACTCGTTGTTTTCCACGCATGCTTTACAGGCATGAAGCAGTGGTCCAGCGCCAAAATAATAGCTTCAACCTTTGCCAAAGGACACTTGCAATATTGATTACTCTGTGATAGGGGCTAGCATTGCCAATTTGGGAGACGAACTACAAGTTCCTAAATGGAAATTGATAGGGACACATTTATCATACACTTACTCGATCAGATTAGCGGACAATATTGGTGAGAGATATTATATGAAAGTGATGAATAAATAACACGAATTAAACGTTTTAGGTCAAAAAATAATTATTTTTCAAAGTTATGATATGAATTTAGTTCGTGGGTTCAAATATAGAATTTTGAGAATGTGACAGCATCCTAAAACGATTTTCTTTAAAAACAAACTGTAATACCCTTGAAATTTTCTATAAACAAAAAAAAAAAAAAAATTGAAAAGTTGTCACAAAAAATATCGGAGTGAAGTTGGAGGTGGTGGTAACCTATAACCTATTTGATTGGGAGGTATTGTGTATTTTAGTGGATCTTAATGATCACTAATTTGGAGCCTTTTGGAATTTCGTAACTCAAGATTTAAGTGCTCAATTAATAGCTCATTTTATAACCAAAGATGTTAGAATATTTTCAGTACATATTAAGCTAACAAACTTTGTTTATAGCACTTGTTACATAACACCATTATTCATAGGCAATAATAAAAATAAGCTTTGTTTGTTGGTTGAGTTGGAGAACACAAGTAAATCAAATGATCATAGCAACGTTTTGATTGGCGTTTATTTTTTAGGCTCTAAATTTGATAATCATTTCGCAATGTAAGTTCGAACTTTCCCTCTTTCTATATAAATTCTAGATTATATGTATTTAAATTACTGACAAGTAATTTGTTTTAATTCCTAACTTTTGGTATTGGTTTATTTGAATCTATTAGATATTGGGTCTCTGTTAATTTATAAACTAGCTCTAAAATGGATTTTATAAATTATTTCACATCTTCATAGCTGATAATTGTAAGCAACAGAGGAAACGCTCTGGCTACAATTTAAAGAACCCCGAATAGCATCCAAAACCAGTTGTAAAATAGAAGCCGGACCATATGAATGAAACATCATCGCACCAAGGAACACACCATCACCGCGTCGAAGCTGGAAAGTGCCATCACCAGAGGACAAGGAGAAAACAAAAGTGCAGTTATTGTGGTTGATGGAGCAGAGAAGACCAAAACTGAAACACCAAAGCTGAAATTTTACATAAAAGAAACGGGAACAAAGAGAAAAGAAAATATTCATAAAGGGGGAGAGGAGAGGACGAGAGAGAGGGGTAGGGCTCTGACTTCCCAAAGCCAGGCGAAAAAGACGAGACGAGGATGAAGATGATCGGGGACTTTAATTGTAAAGATTGTAAAAGAATGAGGGATCCGACGATATTGAATTGGATGAAATAAAAGTGAATTAATAGGGGGATCAGCCATCGAATGCACATGCGTGAGAGCTTAACTGCAACATCGTAAGTACATGGGCTTTTGACAAAAAAAAAAAGTACATGGGTTTGTGCGTGGCATGCATATTGAACGCGGAGAAAACATGTACTGCGATAGGAGAAAGAAAAATTAAGAAATTTATTATTTTAGCATATCAACTAAGTATTTATGTCAGAAATGATATTTAAGTGATAAAAATAGAGTGATATATAGTAATGCTCATTACAATACGATCAAATATGACGATAATAGATTTAGATGGAGTAAAAGTGAATTATTTATTCTAAAATATTATTAATTCAATATTTCCATCGACGAACATCCATGTTGATTTTTAGAAAGGGTGGGAAATGGGATTTGTTACTAAGGCTTCGTTTGTTTGCTATAAAATAAATTGTTGGCCAAAAATATTTATAAGGGAAAATGCTTCTTGTAAAACATAAAAATATTTATAAGGGAAAATGCTTCTTGTAAAACATAATATTTTATGGTGTTTGATTGTTATACTGAAAATATATTTTTTGGTGTTTAGATGTAATATTGAAAGTTGAGTAAAATTACTAATTTATTAATCTTGTTTAAACTTATTAATAATTAATCAGTTGACTAAAATTATTATTCGATAAATAAAAATTTAAATAAGTTAATTAATAAAAAATTATTAAAACTGATTAAAAATATTAATTTATTAATTTTGTTTAAAATTATTAATAGTTAATCATTATTATTTAATTAATTGATTAAAGTTATTATTTATTATTTAAAATTTATTAAAATTCACTAAAATTATTAACTTATTAATTTATCAAAATTATTAATAATTAATTGATTAAAACTATTAGTTTATCAATAAAAATTAAAAATAGTTAATTAGTAAAAATTTAATTAATAAATAATAAATTAATTATTAATTATTATTAATATAAAACTAAATTTTTTGAATAATTAATTAATATTTAATAATAATTTTACTTTATGAATAAAAATATTAAATTAATTAATTAGTCACTAAATTAATTCTTTTATTTATTAATTAATTTTTTATTAACTAAAAATATGACGGGAGTGGGGTAGAGGTGGGCGTAGGGTCGGGGTTAGGGTGGGGTAATGTAGAGAGAGGTAGGGTTGGGGTATGTGAAGGTAGGGTAGAGTGACTGGTGTTCACCCTATTTTTTTTTGAATGTTTTTCTCTTATAAGGTGTAATTTCAATATTACCCCTAACTAATTTAATTGGACGTACGACCCACAACACACAATCATATCATCATAGAAAGAGTTCAAATGTCCATTTTGGCCTCTTCATATGTAAAATTACTAAATTGCGCTTAATCGTCTCATCAGTTTTCAATATATTAAATGACTTTTATAATCTTCTTCAGATTCCAAGAAAGTAATTCCTGTCATATATAGTGGCGGAGGTACATACAATTCAGAGTGTGCACGGGCACATCCTAAGTTGGAAATTCCTTTTCTTTTTTAGTGTTATAATTTGAAAAAGAAAAAAATAGTGGAGTATTTATTAGACGAATGATTGGACGGTATTTTTTTTATCTGATTGAGAAGAAATTTGGCCATCAGGTTCACAACTCAACTTTCTATAATCTGAATGGTGAAGATTGGTTTTGGAGCTTTCTAAGGCCAATAATTGACATTTTTGTAATTTCTTTCATTATTTAAACAAGTTTATTCATGTTGATTTTTAATTTATAAATTATTTTTATTTATTTCATGAATGCTAAATTTGGCTTTAAAATTCAAAGGTTCTTTGTTTAGTACTATAATTGATTTTAATATATGCATATGATATATATTTATTATTTTTGTGTATCGTACATATTGGATTTATATTCTTTCTTGAATTAAGTCATGAGTCATCTCTTACAAACTCTATTTGTGTTATAATGTGCTTAAATTAAGAATTAGTTTAATTATAACATACTGCTATGTCATGATAAAAAAAAACATGATTTTAGATATAAACCCAGCACTGTAATACCCACCTTAATCCCCGTGCCTGACTCCGTTACTACTCGTCATAAACAAAAAGGAAAAAATAGTCCCGAACCCTAAAGGCTCATAAGTTTATCTTTTCTCAGTGTCTTTGATCTACAATAAGCCTTTAGAAAATAGGACAAAACTGGAATTTAGCACGTGAATAACCTAGTTGCACGTTTTCCTTCCCATAAGTGTTAGGAGTTAACTGCTTAATAGATTATAATTTTTGAGACAGAAACTGAAGGCTAACTTGTGGTACTGAGTGAATGATTTTAAATAATAAAGATGTTAATAGATAGTTTTTTTTTCTTGTAAAATTGATCGTAGGATTGTAAACAACAATTTCTGAGAAACATGACAAGTTCGGAAATTAGAGGTGAGTAGGTTTCTCTTCCTTGATTGTTTCTCCCAAACTTTTGCTCGTATAACGGTGTCTCGATTATTCGTAGCTCTATTATTGAACAATTCGTTTGTACTATTGATAAGGATAAAATTACCGACCTCATCAGAAAAGAGTTATATGCCCCTAGAATGATTTTCACCAAGAGGTAGAGCAGGCCTTCCAGCAAAGACCCACCCTCCTTGCCTAATGCAGCTCTAAATCTGACCTCTCGATAATATCCTAAATCCGACCTCCCGATGACATCCTAAAATCTGACTCCCGATGACATCCTAAGTCCTAATGGGATGGCAACACACCTCGTGAAATCCTGAGGTGTCAGATTCTTTCTCATCCAAAAAGTATAATTGCACCCATACACTCTCCAAGGGAGGTAATAGCTTCATTATTGAAATTACACACATTTTCCTTCTTCAAGCACCCAACTAACTTAAGCTTTAGAGTACTAACGCGGGGCACCCCCCCTTGCGACTCATTTCCTTTTTCCAAGTCTACGTAAAGTCAAATCTAGTCAACTTTCCAAATTTAGCTACACTCAAATTCATACCTTAACAGGTTGGTGTTGTTTGTGAGAATCGATTGAAGATTCCAAATGAATATCTTAGCATGCCCAGAGCGTGACTTTTAGAGCATTTAGTGTCTCGAATAAATAGTAAATTGTTAGACTTTCTATGGGCCATTTTATGAATTAACTAGCTTTGGGCTTTTAAACTATCAACTAAACTAGTCTACTTAGGCCCAAAACCCAAATAAACCAACCCAACCCATCTATACATATCATATATCTATATATTATATACAATAGCTAACAAAACAAAAAAAAAAGAAGAAAAAAAGAAAGACGGGTACAAGCGTAGATCGAGGTTGAAACAGAAACGAGCTCCCCACGTGTGAAGCTTCCAAGATTGATCCACACAGAATCCGCAGTTGTCAATTGGATTTCACCCCCACTAGGTTTTCAAGAGAAATCCTATATTTTATTTTGACTTGAAAAGTGTACTAGCAATTCATTTGTCATAATACTACAATATAGGAAACACATATGACCTAGGGTCATATGTGGAATTGACTTAAATTAACCAGTTTTAGGCCTCATAATAACCAGATCACCATCTAAATACTACGAGCCCAATTAAATTAATATTAGGACGATCCTAAAATTAATTTAATCTTTTCTCTAATCCAATTAATTCACAAATTCTATTTGTGTGTAACCTCTTGGGTTCATGATTAATCGGCAGCGAATAATTAATTTAACTAATTAATTAAATTATAACCTTTTCTAATTAACTTGCAAATTGCGAGTGACACCTAGTAGTGTATCGCGATTACCCAATTAAAGATAAAATGCAAGTATACGAACCCATTTAGTAATTTTATGTAATCTAATCCCACTATCTCAATTATCCCGATCGAGCCAGAGTTATAGATTGGGTCGTTAAATTAAATTACTCAATTATATGCCAAAAATCTAATTAATTAGTAACTAATGAATAATCCGTGGAACGAATTTTACTATTTCACGTTGATTAAGGATTTATAGTTAGATAATTAGTTCTTGACGGCTGGACTGACAGGTCAGCAAAATTAGTTACCAATAGCCATGTGATCAGTTAGGAAGTTAGCTAGCACGTGGTTAATTCATATTTATAAATAGAGATAGAGATGTAATGCAATCAGTAAAAGATGAAGATACAGAAATGGATGTACAATTTCAGTTTCAAGTTCTCTTTCAACTCTTTTCACTCTGCAAAATTCTGCAGCAAAAATGAGGAAACCACATCTGCGTTTTCCTCACATGGCTCCGAACCTCATCTTTCTCTTCTCTTTTCTCTCCATTTTCATCCATCTCTGCACACTCTCAGTCCAGTACTACAGATGCATCATTAATACGAGACTTGAAAAAGAGTCTCAACCCACCGAGTTCACTCGGCTGGGTTGACTCAGACCCATCCAAGTGGAAAACGTGCAGTGCTCCAAAGACAACCAGGTCACCCATATCCAGATAGGTCATCAGGGACTTAAAGGTCTCTGCCGCCCAACTTAAACAACCTCGCATCCTTGGATATTGTCGAGCTCCAAGAAATGAACTCAACAGGTCACACCGAGTCTTTCCGGGTTAAACTCGCTCAGAACGATTCTTCTCATTAACAACAGTTTTTCATCTACACCCTCTGATTTTTTCAATGGTATGACCTCTTTGCAAGCAGTTTACTTAGTTTATAACCCGTTTTCAGCATGGTCTATACCTGATAGCCTTAAAGAGTGCTTCAGCTTTGCAAACATTCTGAATTACATCTGCTAATATTGTTGGAAAAATCCCTAATTTTTTTCAGTGCTGATACATTTGCTGGCTTAACAAACTTATATTTAGCGTTTAATAACTTAGAGGGTCAGTTGGGCCTCCGATTTTTTCGGGGGTCTTCGATACAGTCTTTATGGCTAAATGGTGAGCAGAGTGCTAGATGGAAGGGAACCAGTGAGCTTATACAAAACATGACGCAATAGACTGAAGTTTTGCTTCATGGTAACTCGTTTACGAGCCCCTTGCCGGACTTCTCAGGGTTAAATCAATTGTAAAACTTTAGTGTTGGGGATAATATGTTGACGAGTCCGGTCCCCAATTCTTTACTGAATTAAGTGTTGAAAACGATAAAATAATATAATAAATCTCTTCGTTAACCGTTTAAGTTTTAAATGATGTGGTGATCACTTTTCAAAATCTGAGTACCACCAATATTGGTTCACTCATTTAAAAATATTAAAGTGCAAGATAATATAATCAACTATTGTCTAACAATTTAAATTATTAGATGAGATAATATATTACTTGACATGAAACTTTCTTCATTGAAAGTTATGAATTTGAGTAATAATATGTTGCAAGGGCCAACCCCAAAATTCTTGGGCTCTATAGAGATGGATTTGAAAGAAAATACAAGATTAGTTTTTGTTTGTCTTATATTGGAAAGATCATGGGAGAACAAAATTAATATTTTAACATTGTTCAACCTACGTCCACAAAATATTGTTTTTTTATTAGTGATAGAAATTACTACAATCATTACTCTAACACAGCTACCTAGAGAGTATAACACATAATACTAGCCTAATTTAATATGGTACACCCATCTAGTGATGCGTGACAACTAAAATCAACCTAGATATTCCTATTTATAAGAGACTAAGGTTAATCCTACTAGGGTTAATATTCCTATCTTCCATAGTAACATCCACCACTTGATCCAAGAGTTCCTTGTGATTCTCGGGTTAATACCTTGCTTGTTGTGGCTATAGATATGGAGTATCCAACAATGTTTGCTAACAATTGGAAAGGGAATAATCCGTGCAATGAATCGAATAACAACCCATTACTATGGTAATTTTCAGAATTTGGGGTTTACACGATGGATTTCCCTGAGGTTTTCAAAGCTCACATCACTTTAGAAGTTGATTCTCATAAATAATAAGTTGCAAGGCACCATCCTAAATGAGCATGCAACTTTGCCTAACCTTCAATTAGTGGATGTTTCAAACAATCAACTCTACAGTAAAATTCCTTCGGATAGAAGTAATGTGATCGTGAAAACTGATCAGAATGTCAATATAGAAAATGACATTCCTCCAAATGCACCAAGGACGCCTTCTAGTAATACCCCTGACAGGTCGTGATGGTGGAAAGTGTCCTGAAAGTGGCGGTAAAAGAATTTCAATTGGAGTGGTTGTAGGCTTGGTAATCAGTGTTATTGGCACAACAATTGTGTTTGTCGGCTTCTTAACTTTTTATCTTCGCAGAAAACGTAGCATTCTGGTTAGAGTACAGGGCAAGACAACCATGCTTATTCATCCTCGCTCTTCATCGTCGGAGCAAGACATTGTTAAGATTACAATTGCTGGTCCAAATGTTAATGGGGGACAAGTGAAGCTCACAGTATCGGTAGTAGTGGACTTAGTTGACCATCATTTATATATATATACTGTTGAGGCAGGTAACATGGTGATATCTATCCAAGTTTTGAGGGACGTGACTAACAATTTCAATGAGGAAGATACATAGGGGAAAGGTGGATTTGGAATTGCCTACAAAGGGGTGTTGCATGACGGTACAAAAGTTAGTCAGAAGGGTTTGGATGAGTTGTCTCATTACCAAATAAACCTATTGCAGCTGAACCGTCTGAGTACCTAATTAATTATAATTATGAATTAATTAATTAATTAATAGACAACCATTCATTCTCTGCGTCTACAATTACAGGTACCTATTTGCCTACCTGAACGTTATTTATAAATTTGTGTTACATAAATCGTAGGCGCAAGGAGTGAAAGGATGTCTATTAATTAATTAATTAATTCATTCATGATTATAATTAATTAGGTACTCAAACGGTTCAGCTGCAATAGGTTTATTTGGTAATGAGACAACTCATCAAAACCCTTCTCACTAACTTTTGTACCATCATGCAACTCCATTTTGTAGGCAATTCTAAATCCACATTTCCCCTATGTATTTTCCTCACTGAAATTGTTAGTCATGTCCCTCAAATCTTGGATAGATATCACCATGTTACTTGTCTCAACAATATATAACTAAGTCCACTACTACCGACATTGTGAGCTTCACTTGTCCCCCTATTGACATTTGGATCAGCAATTATATTCTTAACTGTGTCTTGCTCCGACGCTAAAGGGCGATGATGAATAAGCATGGTTGTCTTGCCCTATACTCTACCAGAATGCTTATATTTTCTGCGAAGACAAAAACTAACAAGCCGACAAACACAATTGTAGTGCCAACTGTTAAGAGTCAACATAGACTCTCTCTTCAACTCTCTAGAATAAGCAAGACAATTTGGATCCTTCTTGATCTCTCTAGAACTTCTAATTTGCAGCCTTGTATATTATATCTCGCAATGTCCAAAGCTTGGTAGAGAATTCTAGCTTGTCGGCAATGTCTCAACCGACTTTGCAAAGTCAGTGATTCACATTTATAAATATGCATTGGGTGTCATTGTGTTTGTGAGATGAGTGAGAAACAGCAAGAAGTCATTAGCTGTTAGAGTGTCATAAGGTTGTCGTGTGTAGGTGTCCAAGTAATGTATTAAAGTGTCCAATAGTATTGTGCATTAGTATATTAGTATATAAGTTCTAGTAAACTGTATTATTTCTTTAGCAATAAAGTTTTAGTTAGTATACTACTTATTGCTTATTGTTTAATACCAACAACAATTACCGAGCTTACAATCACTTCAATTGAAATTCTTTTACCGCCTCTTTCAAAACACTCTCCACCACCACTACATGACGAATCTTGAGTATTACCAAAAGACATCTTGGTGTGCTTGGAGAAATGTCGTTTACCATATTGACATTCTCATTAGTTTTCACAATCACAGTACTTATAACCAATGGAACTTTAACGTAGAGCTGATTGTTCGAAACATTCAATATTTGAAAGTTATAGGCTAAGTTGCGAGCTCATTCGAGATAGTCTTTGCAACTTATTATTCGCGATAATAGGAGAGCAAAGACTAAGGCACATAAAAAAATAAAGAAGGAATTGTCAAATTAAACCTCGCGTTTGTCCTGAACAAGAGCCCGAATACCCTTTGACTAATTAATGAACCATCGAGAAGAGCGAGATTCTCCATAATTACTTTACCTTTATTGATTCTTACCGCCCATCTGCTGATGTGAATGAATCTAAAAAGCCAGAAGGCTGGGTGGGTATACTTGTATGGGTATTCTCCCTGCTGCCAAAGTAAGAAGAAGAACCGTCAAATGCCACTCATTCCCTCTAGAGTCTGCCATTTCTCTACTACCTGAGGGCAAAGTCATTTCATAGTCAATTCCGTACATGTCATCTAGATAAGGTTTTGACGGTTTTCACAGCTAAGCAAGAGAGGAGAGCACGTTGACAGCATGACTCGTATCTAGCCTCTGATTAGGAGAAGAATCTTCCATCCATCTGCATCTTTCTGGCTGTGTAGGATAAGACAAGCAAACCGACAGGAACGCAACACGTGGTAGCTGCAAGATAGGCTCAACCATTTTGAAAATATAAATGTCCAATGTCCCTTTGCATTAAAGATAATATTATGTATATAAAATAATATTGAATGTAGACAAAATAATAGCTAAATGACCAAAAAAGATAAATAATAAAAAAGTAGTGGCATGATAAAAGATCAAAAAAGTTTTAGTTATCTAAAATTACCAACGTGGTCCCAATTAATAAAAAAATTAGAGTTGTGAAAAAAGACAAAATTAGCCTTTAGTTATGAAAAATTACTAAAATGAGTTCTTAATTATGAGTGTGTGTGCGATCTTCTTAATGTAACAATTCACAAAACATAACAATATATGTATATATAATATTTGTTATATTTAATTAGACGATTAAAAGATAATAGAGAGAAAATAATTTCATAATGTGTACATCACATAGACATCCATTGCATTCTTTGTGTATTGGCGCATAGTCTTCAATCCGAATCCAACTCGTCATTATCATCTTGGGTACGTCATGGAGCGGACAACATAGAGTTTTACAGATGATATGATGATATCCCAACGTGCAATGCAAAATTTAGCACAAACTTTGAAGACATTCTTCTGTCTTAGTGTTTGGATCCCTTATAAACGTAAAAACTTTAGAAGATATTTGCTTAACAATATTACTGTTAGGAAACATACATGATAATTAAAATTTTAATTATGCAGCGGAATAGTTACATGTATTTGTTTATGGTTATTTACGTAGATTTAAACTATATAATAATTTAATCTAATTAAATTGACTAGACTCGAACTCCTTAATAACCAGATCAAATGTCAATTACTACAAACCCAATTAAATTAATATTAGGACGAACCCAAAATTAATTTAATCTTTGGATAAATATCACTTTACCCCCTTGTGATATGTGAAATGATCACTCTACCCCCTTGTGTTCGGAAAACTCTAAGAAAGTCCATGTATTATTAAAAAGCTCTTGTACTACCCCTTCTAAGCTATTAAATGACGTTTTTACCCTTTTATAATACATAATTTTTTTTTCTTTTTTCTCTTTATCCAATTAATTAAATTAGAACCCTTTTAAATTAATTTGCAAATCGCGAGTGACACATATCAGTATATTGCGATTACCCAATTAAAGATGAAGTGCAAGTATACGAACCCTTTAAGTAATTTTCACGCAATCGAATCATTCTGTCTAAATCATCCCGATTGAATTAGAGTTGTGGATAGGGTCGTCAAATTCTATTAATCAATCATATGTCATAATCTATTTAATCAGTAACTTATGATCAATGCGTGGAACGACTTCCACCATTCTACTTCAACCAAGAATTTTCTAGTTACTCGATCAATAGATAGCATATGATCCCTAATTGACAGATCTCGTATCTATACACACCTATCTCCATAACGGAATATATCATAACCACTGAATACATTGTCTAATTCATGATTAGGACTAATTTAATTGTACTAGCAGATTATGGTATCTTTAATCATGAGATAACCATGGTGTCTCAAGTATGGGGATTAGTTGCATGATTACATTATTGGCTAATCCATGTAAGTCGTTGTATTGGTAGTCAAGTCCAGTCACTTGTTCACTAACAAGTACTACTAATCGTCCAAACTAATATCTTATATTATTTGATTAGTAGATTGTAGTTCAATCTATCCGGATAAATTAACGCCAAATTAATTTATTCTATAATCGGGGACAACTTTTAGAACATATTTATGAATATAGATTCTATCACTAATATCTTTATTCCTAAGGATAAAATCTAAAAATGGTGTTCTAAGGACTTTTATCTAATTAATTAAAATATATATATATATATATATATATATATATATATATATATACGTAATGACCATCTTACACAATTTAGTTTGACAGTACCCTCAATTTATAAATGACATGTCTATCTTTATAAATGAATAATTATTAATTTATTAATAAATTAATATCGCGCTAAGTTAATAGAAATTAGTGATCCCAACATTATTAATTTAAAGAGATTATACTATATCTTAAGAAATGAAAAAAATGAACAATATGCAATCAAAATAGTATCTTTAGTAATTGAGTGCTCATATACTGTTGATTCACATATGATTAAGTGGCTGGTGAAGTTTCATATACCATAAAATTCGGATATGGTTAAATGGCTGGCGAATGTGGGTTGACATATATCATTCCTCATATCATATTTTGACTAAAGTAGCACAAATAAACTATCTTAAGAAAGGAAAAAAAAAAAAAAGCGAACAATTTGTAATTGAAATAGTACTTATAGTAATTGAAATAATACTTACAGTAATTGAGCCTTCATATAGCGTAATGCGGGGATATGGTTAAATAGGTAATGAAAATGGTTAAAAAAGCCATTTCAACACTACATATAATATATAGAGTGAGTTTCAACAGGTTATAATAGTAAATTCATAGGTAAAAAGTAGATGTTATTGATAAGGATATTTTAGTCCTTGAGCAAACCTAAAAACTTAAAGAAGATATTTAAACACTACATATAATATTTAGTGGGTCTTACATGTATTTAATAAAACAAAGGACAACATGATCATTACATATAATAATTATTATTTTTTTCTTTTTTCTATTCGTACACATAAACAGTCAAGATTACTCATAATAAATAGAAGGTTAACCCCTGATTAGGTTCCCTTGCAGTGTGATGACCAGCCAGCTCAGCTATAATGCTGACCCTAGCAAAAGTTTCCTCATCGAGATTGATGGTTGGATCTATGGCTTTTCGGAATGTGTCATTGTTAAGGTGCATTATGCGGAACCATGGGACGAGATGTGCACCGTCCTCTGACTGGGTTTCGTCTAGAGTTTTTCTTCCCATGATCATGTCCATCAGAACAAGTTTAACAAGCTCTTTATTTAGACTTTTTAGCTACAACAGAGAGCCAAACCCATTGTTCAATTACGGGACTACTTTAAGTATATTGGATATTAATGGCAAATTTCATCATTGATCCCCATTGTTTACACTAACTTTTAAATTAGTC
Organism: Ehretia macrophylla; assembly: GCA_037974665.1. NCBI lineage: Eukaryota > Viridiplantae > Streptophyta > Magnoliopsida > Boraginales > Ehretiaceae > Ehretia > Ehretia macrophylla. The sequence continues at coordinate 8,647,712 of CM075767.1, read as the reverse complement.
CTCAATGTTACAAAAGTGGTGTAATTAGTCCCTAATGTTACCAAAAAGTTATACATTCAGTCCTTTCCGTTAAATTCACGTTAAAACTAACAGAATTGAAGGATAAAATGGTAATTTTACCTTCAATTTTCTTTTTTCCCCTTTTCCAATCACTTACATTTTTATTTCTCAAGACACATTTTTTTCTCAGATTTGACAAAGTCACACCCAGATCATACACCCACAACGATTAAACAAACACGCACACAAATCAAACACCAAAAAATGCAAAAAAAAAATACACAAACACACATCTATATAACTCATGTATTAAATATGTATATATATATATATATATATATATATATATAAACACATACATATTATATGGCATGTATCCCGCTTGCTTAGGGAATTGCAGTCTGGGTTTTGGTGGGGGGGTGAGTTGCGGGATATGGAGTGGGGAGAGGAATGGGTTACTGAAGTGGGGTGGTGCAGGCTTGTGTGTGGAAGAGCTATGGGGTTGGTGGTGGCGTGGTTGAGGGTTTCTAGGATTTGGGGGTGGTGGTAGGGGTTGGGGGAGGGATTTGGAGCTAGTGGGGACATGGTGAGGGCTGCAGGTAAGGGGAAGGAAGAAAAAAGAAAAGGAGAAAAATTAAAGGGCCCAATTGACATGTCAATTGGAAGTGAAGGAGATAATTGGCATTTCAAATGGTTGTGAAGGGTATAGTAGTCATTCCAAATGAATAGTAACAAATTTCATCTTTTTTAACACCAATCTAACGAAAAGGACCAAGTGTAACACTTTTTACAAACATTAGGGACTAGTTGTACCATTTTTGTAACATTGACGACTAATTTGAAAGTTGGTGTAAACAATGGGGATCAATGGTGAAATTTGCCCGGATATTAACTAGCTATGGTTGGTCAATTTCATTGCTTTTTTTTTTTTTTGGGGGGGGGGGGGGGGGGGGGGGTCATTTCATTGCTTATTATGTTGGAAAAATCACTTTCGGTATGATGCCACCCTAGTAGAGGAATCAAGAGTTTGTAGGTTCAGCCAAAAATGATTCTCTTCTTTAATGAGAAGATGCAAAGGGGGGTTTCCTCTTTATATATGGAAAACGAAATCAAGAAATTACTTTTCATATGGAAGTTCTTGCAGGAAGCATTTTAATATGATTTAGACTCACCAATTATTACCTTCCTAATTAGTTGTGGTAATGAATGTTGCTCCTAACCATTTATTAAAATATTCTTCAATCCTCAAAATAAGCCATATTTTGGAGCCAATATATATATATATATATATATATATATATATATATACTACTACCTGGATAACGATGAGCAACTCATCATGAAGTTCGTTGTATATATTGCATATTGCAGTGGAACCTTTTTCCTAATATTTTTTTTTATGACAGTGGGAATTAATGATGCCATACAAGCATTTCCGGTGATCAATGGTTATATAAATAAATAAATAAATATGGTTATTTAAATGGGGAAGGTCTTCCATCACCAGCTGAATAATCCGAATGGAAAAAAAATTCAAGAGGGATTTCTCTGGATATTAAGCTCTTTAAAATTGGCCATTAATCAATCAGATAATTCAATCTCATAATAGAACCCCATAGTAAATTGATGCGGAAAAGGTGAAAGTGAAATGGTCTTGACGAGGGGTCCCCGAGCTGAGGTGAGTTACCCACACTGAGCTGAGGCGGGCTAATCAGAGCCAAGCCCAGCGCATTCAGCTAAATGCCCAACCTGGATGCTGATCCGACCCTAGAAAACCCCAATCTCAATGCCAGCTGTTCTGATAGGACATAAAACATTGATGAGACATAAAACTGCACCGCATTAAATGCTGTCAGACCTGAATTTAGTCTAAATAGAGCTACACCGCCTTCATTTCAAAGGTAACTCGTCATTAAATGCTCTCAACTACCTTGCCAGCTCAGACATACTAATCATTCGCACGCCCGAGGGGAAAATCCGAGTCGTCAGCCCGCCTTTTCCTTCCTTTCCCTTGTGCAGGTTAGGTAGCCAACCTGAAAAGTTCAAGTCAAAGGCCAACCTGAAAGTTCAGCTTGGCAAGCGTAGCCGACTAACTCAATTGTGAGAATTCGACCTCGACAGGTCCTATTGTTCAGTTTCATTAATTTGTATGGCAACTTGATTTTGAAATATAACCAATTACTGACAACTAGCTAGGGTTGGTCCATTTCATTGTTTATTATGTCGAAAAATCATTCGGATTGATATCACTCTTACTAGAGGAATCAAGAGAATGTAGGTTCAGCCAAAATGATTCTGATGCAATAGGGGTTTTCCTTTCCATGTGGAAAACGAAATAAAAAATTAATTTTCATGTTCGGTAGTTCTTGCTGGAAGCATTTTAATAAGATTTGGACTCACCAATTTAATGTTCGGTACTCGTTGTTTTCCACGCATGCTTTACAGGCATGAAGCAGTGGTCCAGCGCCAAAATAATAGCTTCAACCTTTACCAAAGGACACTTGCAATATTGATTACTCTGTGATAGGGGCTAGCATTGCCAATTTGGGAGACGAACTACAAGTTCCTAAATGGAAATTGATAGGGACACATTTATCATACACTCACTCGATCAGATTAGCGGACAATATTGGTGAGAGATATTATATGAAAGTGATGAATAAATAACACGAATTAAACGTTTTAGGTCAGAAAATAATTATTTTTCAAAGTTATGATATGAATTTAGTTCGTGGGTTCAAATATAGAATTTTGAGAATGTGACAGCATCCTAAAATGATTTTCTTTAAAAACAAACTGTAATACCCTTGAAATTTTCTATAAACAAAAAAAAAAAAATTGAAAAGTTGTCACAATAAATATCGGAGTGAAGTTGGAGGTGGTGGTAACCTATAACCTATTTGATTGGGAGGTATTGTGTATTTTAGTGGATCTTAATGATCACTAATTTGGAGCCTTTTGGAATTTCGTAACTCAAGATTTAAGTGCTCAATTAATAGCTCATTTTATAACCAAAGATGTTAGAATATTTTCAGTACATATTAAGCAAACAAACTTTGCCTATAGCACTTGTTACATAACACCATTATTCATAGGCAAGAATAAAAATAAGCTTTGTTTGTTGGTTGAGTTGGAGAACACAAGTAAATCAAATGATCATAGCAACGTTTTGATTGGCGTTTATTTTTTAGGCTCTAAATTTGATAATCATTTCGCAAGGTAAGTTCGAACTTTCCCTCTTTCTATATAAATTCTAGATTTTATGTATTTAAATTACTGACAAGTAATTTGTTTTAATTCCTAACTTTTGGTATTGGTTTATTTGAATCTATTAGATATTGGGTCTCTGTTAATTTATAAACTAGCTCTAAAATGGATTTTATAAATTATTTCACATCTTCATAGCTGATAATTGTAAGCAACAGAGGAAACGCTCTGGCTACAATTTAAAGAACCCTGAATAGCATTCAAAATCAGTTGTGAAATAGAAGCCAGACCATATGAATGAAACATCATCGCACCAAGGAACACACCATCACCGCGTCGAAGCTGGAAAGTGCCATCACCAGAGGACAAGGAGAAAACAAAAGTGCAGTTATTGTGGTTGATGGAGCAGAGAAGACCAAGACTGAAACACCAAAGCTGAAATTTTACATAAAAGAAACGGGAACAAAGAGAAAAGAAAATATTCATAAAGGGGGAGAGGAGAGGACGAGAGAGAAGGGTAGGGCTCTGACTTCCCAAAGCCAGGCGAAAAAGACGAGACGAGGATGAAGATGATCGGGGACTTTAATTGTAAAGATTGTAAAAGAATGAGGGACCCGACGATATTGAATTGGATGAAATAAAAGTGAATTAATAGGGGGATCAGCCCTCGAATGCACATGCGTGAGAGCTTAACTGCAACATCGTAAGTACATGGGCTTTTGACAAAAAAAAAAGTACATGGGTTTGTGCGTGGCATGCATATTGAACGCGGAGAAAACATGTACTGCGATAGGAGAAAGAAAAATTAAGAAATTTATTATTTTAGCATATCAACTAAGTATTTATGTCGGAGATGATATTTAAGTGATAAAAATAGAGTGATATATAGTAATGCTCATTACAATACGATCAAATATGACGATAATAGATTTAGATGGAGTAAAAGTGAATTATTTATTCTAAAATATTATTAATTCAATATTTCCATCGACGAACATCCATGTTGATTTTTAGAAAGGGTGGGAAATGGGATTTGTTACTAAGGCTTCGTTTGTTTGCTATAAAATAAATTGTTGGCCAAAAATATTTATAAGGGAAAATGCTTCTTGTAAAACATAAAAATATTTATAAGGGAAAATGCTTCTTGTAAAACATAATATTTTATGGTGTTTGATTGTTATACTGAAAATATATTTTTTGGTGTTTAGATGTAATATTGAAAGTTGAGTAAAATTACTAATTTATTAATCTTGTTTAAACTTATTAATAATTAATCAGTTGACTAAAATTATTATTCGATAAATAAAAATTTAAAGAAGTTAATTAATAAAAAATTATTAAAACTGATTAAAAATATTAATTTATTATTTTTGTTTAAAATTATTAATAGTTAATCATTATTATTTAATTATTTGATTAAAGTTATTATTTATTATTTAAAATTTATTAAAATTCACTAAAATTATTAACTTATTAATTTATTAAAATTATTAATAATTAATTGATTAAAACTATTAGTTTATCAATAAAAATTTAAAATAGTTAATTAGTTAAATTTTAATTAATAAATACTAAATTAATTATTAATTATTATTAATATAAAACTAATTTTTTTGAATAATTAATTAATATTTAATAATAATTTTACTTAATGAATAAAAATATTAAATTAATTATTTAGTCACTAAATTAATTCTTTTATTTTTTAATTAATTTTTTATTAACTAAAAATATGACGGGAGTGGGGTAGAGGTAGGGGTAGGGTCGGGGGTAGGGTCGGGTAATGTAGAGAGAGGTAGGGTTGGGGTATGTGAAGGTAGGGTAGAGTGACTGGTGTTCACCCTATTTTTTTGAATGTTTTTCTCTTATAAGGTGTAATTTCAATATTACCCCTAACTAATTTAATTGGACGTACGACCCACAACACACAATCATATCATCATAGAAAGAGTTCAAATGTCCATTTTGGCCTCTTCATATCTAAATTACTAAATTGCGCTTAATCGTCTCATCAGTTTTCAATATATTAAATGACTTTTATAATCTTCTTCAGATTCCAAGAAAGTAATTCCTGTCATATATAGTGGCGGAGGTACATACAATTCAGAGTGTGCACGGGCACATCCTAAGTTGGAAATTCCTTTTCTTTTTTAGTGTTATAATTTGAAAAAGAAAAAAATAGTGGAGTCTTTATTAGACGAATGATTGGACGGTATTTTTTTTATCTGATTGAGAAGAAATTTGGCCATCAGGTTCACAACTCAACTTTCTATAATCTGAATGGTGAAGATTGGTTTTGGAGCTTTCTAAGGCCAATAATTGACATTTTTGTAATTTCTTTCATTATTTAAACAAGTTTATTCATGTTGATTTTTAATTTATAAATTATTTTTATTTATTTCATGAATGCTAAATTTGGCTTTAAAATTCAAAGGTTCTTTGTTTAGTACTGTAATTGATTTTAATATATGCATATGATATATATTTATTATTTTTGTGAATCGTACATATTGGATTTATATTCTTTCTTGAATTAAATCATGAGTCATCTCTTACAAACTCTATTTGTGTTATAATGTGCTTAAATTAAGAATTAGTTTAATTATAACATACTGCTATGTCATGATAAAAAAAAAAACATGATTTTAGATATAAACCCAGCACTGTAATACCCACCTTAATCCCCGTGCCTGACTCTGTTACTACTCGTCATAAACAAAAAGGAAAAAAGAGTCCCGAACCCTAAAGGCTCATAAGTTTATCTTTTCTCAGTGTCTTTGATCTACAATAAGCCTTTAGAAAATAGGACAAAACTGGAATTTAGCACGTGAATAACCTAGTTGCACGTTTTCCTTCCCATAAGTGTTAGGAGTTAACTGCTTAATAGATTATAATTTTTGAGACAGAAACTGAAGGCTAACTTGTGGTACTGAGTGAATGATTTTAAATAATAAAGATGTTAATAGATAGTTTTTTTTCTTGTAAAATTGATCGTAGGATTGTAAACAACAATTTCTGAGAAACATAGCAAGTTCGGAAATTAGAGGTGAGTAGGTTTCTCTTCCTTGATTGTTTCTCCCAAACTTTTGCTCGTATAACGCTATCTCGATTATTCGTAGCTCTATTATTGAACAATTCGTTTGTACTATTGATAAGGATAAAATTACCGACCTCATCAGAAAAGAGTTATATGCCCCTAGAATGATTTTCACCAAGAGGTAGAGCAGGCCTTCCAACAAAGACCCACCCTCCTTGCCTAATGCAGCTCTAAATCTGACCTCTCGATAATATCCTAAATCCGACCTCCCGATGATATCCCAAAATCTGACTCCCGATGACATCGTAAGTCCTAATGGGATGGCAACACACCTCGTGAAATCCGGAGGTGTCAGATTCTTTCTCATCCAAAAAGTATAATTGCACCCATACACTCTCCAGGGGAGGTAATAGCTTCATTATTGAAATTACACACATTTTCCTTCTTCAAGCACCCAATTAACTTAAGCTTTAGAGTACTAACGCGGGGCACACCCCCTTGCGACTCATTTCCTTTTTCCAAGTCTACGGAAAGTCAAATCCAATCAACTTTTCAAATTTAGCTACACCCAAATTCATACCTTAACAGGTTGGTGTCGTCTGTGAGAATCGATTGAAGATTCCAAATGAATACCTTAGCATGCCCAGAGCGTGACTTTTAGAGCATTTAGTGTCTCGAATAAATAGTAAATTGTTAGACTTTCTATGGGCCATTTTATGAATTAACTAGCTTTGGGCTTTTAAACTATCAACTAAACTAGTCTACTTAGGCCCAAAACCCAAATAAACCAACCCAACCCATCTATACATATTATATATCTATATATTATATACAATAGCTAACAAAACAAAAAAAAAGAAGAAAAAAAGAAAGACGGGTACAAGCGTAGATCGAGGTTGAATCAGAAACGAGCTCCCCACGTGTGAAGCTTCCAAGATTGATCCACACAGAATCCGCAGTTGTCAATTGGATTTCACCCCCACTAGGTTTTCAAGAGAAATCCTATATTTTATTTTGACTTGAAAAGTGTACTAGCAATTCATCTGTCAGAATACTACAATATAGGAAACACATATGACCTAGGGTCATATGTGGAATTGACTTAAATTAACCAGTTTTAGGCCTCATAATAACCAGATCACCATCTAAATACTACGAGCCCAATTAAATTAATATTAGGACGATCTTAAAATTAATTTAATCTTTTCTCTAATCCAATTAATTCACAAATTTTATTTGTGTGTAACCTCTTGGGTTCATGATTAATCGGCAGCGAATAATTAATTCAACTAATTAATTAAATTATAACTCTTTCTAATTAACTTGCAAATTGCGAGTGACACCTAGTAGTGTATCGCGATTACCCAATTAAAGATAAAACGCAAGTATACGAACTCATTTAGTAATTTTATGTAATCTAATTCCACTATCTCAATTATCCCGATCGAGCCAGAGTTATAGATTGGGTTGTCAAATTCTATTACTCAATTATATGCCAAAAATTTAATTAATTAGTAACTAATGAATAATCCGTGAAACGAATTTTACTATTTCACGTTGATTAAGGATTTGTAGTTAGATAATTAGTTCTTGACGGCTGGACTGACAGGTCAGCAAAATTAGTTACCAATAGCCATGTGATCAGTTAGGAAGTTAGCTAGCACGTGGTTAATTCATATTTATAAATAGAGATAGAGATGTAATGCAATCAGTAAAAGATGAAGATACAGAAATGGATGTACAATTTCAGTTTCAAGTTCTCTTTCAACTCTTTTCACTCTGCAAAATTCTGCAGCAAAAATGAGGAAACCACATCTGCGTTTTCCTCACATGGCTCCGAACCTCATCTTTCTCTTCTCTTTTCTCTCCATTTTCATCCATCTCTGCACACTCTCAGTCCAGTACTACAGATGCATCATTAATACGAGACTTGAAAAAGAGTCTCAACCCACCGAGTTCACTCGGCTGGGTTGACTCAGACCCATCCAAGTGGAAAACGTGCAGTGCTCCAAAGACAACCAGGTCACCCATATCCAGATAGGTCATCAGGGACTTAAAGGTCTCTGCCGCCCAACTTAAACAACCTCGCATCCTTGGATATTGTCGAGCTCCAAGAAATGAACTCAACAGGTCACACCGAGTCTTTCCGGGTTAAACTCGCTCAGAACGATTCTTCTCATTAACAACAGTTTTTCATCTACACCCTCTGATTTTTTCAATGGTATGACCTCTTTGCAAGCAGTTTACTTAGATTATAACCCGTTTTCAGCATGGTCTATACCTGATAGCCTTAAAGAGTGCTTCAGCTTTGCAAACATTCTGAATTACATCTGCTAATATTGTTGGAAAAATCCCTAATTTTTTTCAGTGCTGATACATTTGCTGGCTTAACAAACTTATATTTAGCGTTTAATAACTTAGAGGGTCAGTTGGGCCTCCGATTTTTTCGGGGGTCTTCGATACAGTCTTTATGGCTAAATGGTGAGCAGAGTGCTAGATGGAAGGGAACCAGTGAGCTTATACAAAACATGACACAATAGACTGAAGTTTTGCTTCATGGTAACTCGTTTACGAGCCCCTTGCCGGACTTCTCAGGGTTAAATCAATTGTAAAACTTTAGTGTTGGGGATAATATGTTGACGAGTCCGGTCCCCAATTCTTTACTGAATTAAGTGTTGAAAACGATAAAATAATATAATAAATCTCTTCGTTAACCGTTTAAGTTTAAAATGATGTGGTGATCACTTTTCAAAATCTGAGTACCACCAATATTGGTTCACCCATTTAAAAATATTAAAGTGTAAGATAATATAATTAACTATTATCTAACAATTTAAATTATTAGATGAGATAATATATTACTTGACATGAAACTTTCTTCATTGAAAGTTATGAATTTGAGTAATAATATGTTGCAAGGGCCAACCCCAAAATTCTTGAGCTCTATAGAGATGGATTTGAAAGAAAATACAAGATTAGTTTTTGTTTGTCTGATATTGGAAAGATCATGGGAGAACAAAATTAATATTTTAACATTGTTCAACCTATGTCCACAAAATATTGTTTTTTTATTAGTGATAGAAATTACTACAATCATTACTCTAACACAGCTACCTAGAGAGTATAACACATAATACTAGCCTAATTTAATATGGTACACCCATCTAGTGATGCGTGACAACTAAAATCAACCTAGATATTCCTATTTATAAGAGACTAAGGTTAATCCTACTAGGGTTAATATTCCTATCTTCCATAGTAACATCCACCACTTGATCCAAGAGTTCCTTGTGATTCTCGGGTTAATACCTTGCTTGTTGTGGCTATAGATATGGAGTATCCAACAATGTTTGCTAACAATTGGAAAGGGAATAATCCGTGCAATGAATCGAATAACAACCCATTACTATGGTAATTTTCAGAATTTGGGGTTTACACGATGGATTTCCCTGAGGTTTTCAAAGCTCACATCACTTTAGAAGTTGATTCTCATAAATAATAAGTTGCAAGGCACCATCCTAAATGAGCATGCAACTTTGCCTAACCTTCAATTAGTGGATGTTTCAAACAATCAACTCTACAGTAAAATTCCTTCGGATAGAAGTAATGTGATCGTGAAAACTGATCAGAATGGCAATATAGAAAATGACATTCCTCCAAATGCACCAAGGACGCCTTCTAGTAATACCCCTGACAGGTCGTGATTGTGGAAAGTGTCCTAAATGTGGCGGTAAAAGAATTTCAATTGGAGTGGTTGTAGGCTTGGTAATCAGTGTTATTGGCGCAACAATTGTGTTTGTCGGCTTCTTAACTTTTTATCTTCGCAGAAAACGTAGCATTCTGGTTAGAGTACAGGGGAAGACAACCATGCTTATTCATCCTCGCTCTTCATCTTCGGAGCCTGACACTGTTAAGATTACAATTGCTGGTCCAAATGTTAATGGGGGACAAGTGAAGCTCACAGTATCGGTAGTAGTGGACTTAGTTGACCATCATTTATATATATATACTGTTGAGGCAGGTAACATGGTGATATCTATCCAAGTTTTGAGGGACGTGACTAACAATTTCAATGAGGAAAATACATAGGGGAAAGGTGGATTTGGAATTGCCTACAAAGGGGAGTTGCATGACAATACAAAAGTTAGTGAGAAGGGTTTGGATGAGTTGTCTCATTACCAAATAAACCTATTGCAGCTGAACCGTCTGAGTACCTAATTAATTATAATTAGGAATTAATTAATTAATTAATAGACAACCATTCACTCTCTGCGCCTATGATTACAGGTACCTATTTGCCTACCTGAACGTTATTTATAAATTTGTGTTACATAAATCGTAGGCGCAAGGAGTGAAAGGATGTCTATTAATTAATTAATTCATGATTATAATTAATTACGTACTCAGACGGTTCAGCTGCAATAGGTTTATTTGGTAATGAGACAACTCATCAAAACCCTTCTCACTAACTTTTGTACCGTCATACAACTCCTCTTTGTAGGCAATTCTAAATCCACCTTTCCCCTATGTATTTTCCTCACTGAAATTGTTAGTCATGTCCTTCAAATCTTGGATAGATATCACCATGTTACCTGTCTCAACAAGATCTAACTAAGTCCACTACTACTGACATTGTGAGCTTCACTTGTCCCCCTATTAACATTTGGACCAGCAATTGTATTCTTAATTGTGTCTTGCTCCGACGCTAAAGGGTGAGGATGAATAAGCATGGTTGTCTTACCTTGTACTCTACCAGAATGCTTATGTTTTTTGTGAAGACAAAAACTAACAAGCCGACAAACACAATTGTAGTGCCAACTGTTAAGAGTCAACATAGACTCTCTCTTCAACTCTCTAGAATAAGCAAGACAACTTGGATCCTTCTTGATCTCTCTAGAACTTCTAATTTGCAGCCTTGTATATTATATCTCGCAATGTCGAAAGCTTGGTAGAGAATTCTAGCTTGTCGGCAATGTCTCAACCGACTTTGCAAAGTCAGTGATTCACATTTATAAATATGCATTGGGTGTCATTGTGTTTGTGAGGTGAGTGAGAAACAGCAAGAAGTCATTAGCTGTTAGAGTGTCATAAGGTTGTCGTGTGTAGATGTCCAAGTAATGTATTAAAGTGTCCAATAGTATTGTGCATTAGTATATTAGTATATAAGTTCTAGTAAACCGTATTATTTCTTTAGCAATAAAGTTTTAGTTAGTATACTACTTTATTGCTTATTGTTCAATACCAACAACAATTACCGAGCTTACAATCACTTCAATTGAAATTCTTTTACCGCCTCTTTCAAAACACTCTCTACCACCACTACATGACGAATCTTAAGTGTTACCAAAAGGCGTCTTGGTGTGCTTGGAGAAATGTCGTTTACCATATTGACATTCTCATTAGTTTTCACAATCACAGTACTTATAACCAATGGAACTTTAACGTAGAGCTGATTGTTCGAAACATTCAATATTTGAAGGTTATAGGCTAAGTTGCGAGCTCATTCGAGATAGTCCTTGCAACTTATTATTTGCGATAATAGGAGAGCAAAGACTAAGGCACATAAGAAAAAAAAAAGAAGGAATTGTCAAATTAAACCTCGCGTTTGTCCTGAACAAGAGCCCGAATATCCTTTGACTAATTAATGAACCACCGAGAAGAGCGAGATTCTCCATAATTACTTTCCTTTTATTGATTCTGACCGCCCATCTGCGGATGTGAACGAATCTTAAAAGCCAAAAGGCCGGGTGGGTATACTTGTATGGGTATTCTCGCTGCTGCCAAAGTAAGAAGAAGAACCGTCAAATGCCACTCATTCCTCCTAAAGTCTGCCATTTCTCTACTACCTGGGGGCAAAGTCATATCATAATCAATTCCGTACATGTCATCTAGATAAGGTTTTGACGGTTTTCACAGCATGACTCGTATCTAGCCTCTGATTAGGGGAAAAATCTTCCTTCCATCTGCATCTTTTTGGCTGTAAAGGATAAGACAAGCAAACCAACAGGAACGCAACACATGGTAGCTGCAAGATAGGCTCAACCATTTTGAAAATATAAATGTCCAATATACCCTTGCATTAAAGATAATATTATGTATATAAAATAGTATTGAATGTAGACAAAATAGTAACTAAATGACCAAAAAAGATAAATAATAAAAAAGTAGTGGCATGACAAAAGACCAAAAAAGTCTTAGTTATCTAAAATTACCAACGTGGCCCCAATAAATAAAAAATTAGAGTTGTGAAAAAAGACAAAATTAGCCTTTAGTTATGAAAAATTACTAAAATGGGTTCTTAATTATGAGTGTGTGTGCGATCTTCTTAATGTAACAATTCACAAAACATAACAACATATGTATATATAATATTTATTACATTTAATTAGTCGATTAAAAGATAATAGAGAGAAAACAATTTCATAATGTGTACATCACATAGACATCCATTGCATTCTTTGTGTATTGGCGCATAGTCTTCAATCCGAATCCAACTCGTCATTATCATCTTGGGTACGTCATGGAGCGGACAACATAGAGTTTTACAGATGATATGATGATATCCCAACGTGCAATGCAAAATTTAGCACAAACTTTGAAGACATTCTTCTGTCTTAGTGTTTGGATCCCTTATAAACGTAAGAACTTTAGAAGATATTTGCTTAACAATATTACTGTTAGGAAACATACATGATAATTAAAATTTTAATTACGCAGCGGAATAGTTACATGTATTTGTTTATGGTTATTTACGTAGATTTAAACTATATAATAATTTAATCTAATTAAATTGACCAGACTCGGACTCCTTAATAACTAGATCAAATGTCCAATTACTACGAACCCAATTAAATTAATATTAGGACGAGCCCAAAATTAATTTAATCTTTGGATAAATATCACTTTACCCCCCTGTGATATGTGAAATGATCACTCTACCCCCTTGTGTTCGGAAAACTCTAAGAAAGTCCATGTATTATTAAAAAGTCCTTGTACTACCCCTTCTAAGCTATTAAATGATGTTTTTACCCTTTTATAATACATAATTCTTTTTTTTCTTTTTTCTCTTTATCCAATTAATTAAATTAGAACCATTTCAAATTAATTTGCAAATCGCGAGTGACACATATCAGTATATTGCGATTACCCAATTAAGGATGAAGTGCAAGTATACGAACCCTTTAAGTAATTTCCACGCAATCGAATCATTCTGTCTAAATCATCCCAATTGAGTCAGAGTTGTGGATAGGGTCGTCAAATTCTATTAATTAATCATATGTCATAATCTATTTAATTAGTAACTTATGATCAATGCGTGGAACGACTTCCACTATTCTACCTCAGCCAAGAGTTTTCTAGTTACTCGATCAATAGATAACATATGATCCCTAATTGACAGATCTCGTATCTATACACACCTATCTCCATAACGGAATATATCATAACCACTGAATACATTGTCTAATTCATGATTATGACTAGTTTAATTGCACCAGCAGATTATGGTATTTTTAATCATGAGATAACCATGGTGTCTCAGGTATGGGGATTAGTTGCATGATTACATTATTCAACGAATTATTGACTAATCCATGTAAGTCGTTGTATTGGTGGTCAAGTCTAGTCACTTGTTCACTAACAAGTACTACTAATCGCCCAAACTAATATCTTATATTATTTGATTAGTAGATTGTAGTTCAATCTATCCGGATAAATTAACGCCAAATTAATTTATTTTATGATCGGGGACAACTTTTAGAATATATTTATGAATATAGATTCTATCACTAATATCATTATTCCTAAGGATAAAATCTATAAATGGTGTTCTAAGGACTTTTATCTAATTAATTAAAAAAAAAATATATATATATATATATACATAATGACCATCTTACACAATTTAGTTTGACAGTACCCTCAATTTATTAATGACATGTCTATCTTTATAAATGAATAATTATTAATTTATTAATAAATTAATATCACGCTAAGTTAATAGAAATTAGTGATCCCAACATTATTAATTTAAAAATGTTATACTATATCTTAAGAAATGAAAAAATGAACAATATGTAATCAAAATAGTATCTTTAGTAGTTGAGTGCTCATATACTGTTGATTCACATATGATTAAGTGGCTGGTGAAGTTTCATATACCTTAAAATTCGGATATGGTTAAATGGCTAGCGAATGTGGGTTGACATATATCATTCCTCATATCATATTTTGACTAAAGTAGCACAAATAAACTATCTTAAAAAAAGGAAAAAAAGAAAAAGCGAACAATTTGTAATTGAAATAGTACTTATAGTAATTGAAATAATACTTATAGTAATTGAGCCTTCATATATCGTAATGCGGGGATATGGTTAAATAGGTAATGAAAATGGTTTAAAAAGCCATTTCAACACTACATATAATATATAGAGTGAGTTTCAACAGGTTATAATAGTAAATTCATAGGTAAAAAGTAGATGTTATTGATAAGGATATTTTAGTCATTGAGCAAACCTAAAAACTTAAAGAAGATATTTAAACACTACATATAATATTTAGTGGGTCCCACATGTATTTAATAAAGAAAAGGGCAACATGATCGTTACATATAATAATTATTATTTTTTTCTTTTTTCTATTCGTACACATCAACAGCCAAGATTACTCATAATAAATAAAAGGTCAATCCCTGATTAGGTTCCCTTGCAGTGTGATGACCAGCCAGCTCAGCTATAATGCTGACCCTAGCAAAAGTTTCCTCATCGAGATTGATGGTTGGATCTATGGATTTTCGGAATGTGTCATTGTTAAGGTGCATTCTGTGGAACCATGGGATGAGATGTACACTGTCCTCCGACTGGGTTTCGTCTAGAGTTTTTCTTCCCGTGATCATGTCCATCAGAACAAGTCCAACAAGCTCTTTATTTAGACTTTTTAGCTACAACAGAGAGCCAAACCCATTGTTCAATTACGGGACTACTCTAAGTATATTGGATATTAATGGCAAATTTCATCATTGATCCTCATTGTTTACACTAACTTTTAAATTAGTCCTCAATGTTACAAAAGTGGCGTAATTAGTCCCTAATGTTACCAAAAAGTTATACGTTCAGTCCTTTCCGTTAAATTCACGTTAAAACTAACGGAATTGAAGGGTAAAATGGTAATTTTACCTTCAATTTTCTTTTTTCCCTTTTTCCAATCATTTACCTTTTTTTTTCTCAAAACACTTTTTTTTGGCAGATTTCACAAAATCACACCCAGATCATACACCCACAACGATTAAACAAACACGCACACAAATCAAACACCAAAAAATGCAAAAAAAAATACACAAACACACATCTATATAACTCATGTATTAAATATATATATATATATATATATATATATATATATATATATATATATGTAACACATACATATTATATGGCATGTATCTCGCTTGCTTGGGGAATTGCAGTCTGAGTTTTGGTGGTAGGGTGAGTTGCGGGATATGGAGGGGGGAGAGGAAGGGGTTACTGAAGTGGGGTGGTGCAGGCTTGTGTGTGGAAGAGCTATGGCGTTGTTGGTGGCGTGGTTGAGGGTTTCTGGGATTTGGGGATGGTGGTAGGGGTTGGGGGAGGGATTTGGAGCTAGTGGGGACATGGTGAGGACTGTAGGTAAGGGGAAGGAAGAAAAAAGAAAAAGAGAAAAATTAAAGGGCCCAATTGACATGTCAATTGGAAGGGAAGGGCATAATTGGCATTTCAAATGGTTGTGAAGGGTATTGTAGTCATTCCAAATGAACAGTAACAAATTTCATCTTTTTTAACACCAATCTAACGAAAAGGACCAAGTGTAACACTTTTTACAAACATTAGGGACTAGTTGTACCATTTTTGTAACATTGAGGACTAATTTGAAAGTTGGTGTAAACAATGAGGATCAATTGTGAAATTTTCCCGAATATTAACTAGCTATGGTTGGTCAATTTCATTGCTTTTTTTTTTTTTGGGTCATTTCATTGCTTATTATGTTGGAAAAATCACTTTCGGTATGATGCCACCCTAGTAGAGGAATCAATAGTGTGTAGGTTCAGCCAAAAATGATTTTCTTCTTTAATGAGAAGATGCAAAGTGGGCTTTCCTCTTTATATATGGAAAACGAAATCAAGAAATTATTTTTCATATGGAAGTTCTTGCAGGAAGCATTTTAATATGATTTAGACTCACCAATTTATTATTATCCTAATTAGTTGTGGTAATGAATGTTGCTCCTAACCATTTATTAAAATATTCTTCAATCCTAAAAATAAGCCATATTTTGGAGCCAATATATATATATATATACTACTACCTGGATAACGATGAGCAACTCATCATGAAGTTCGTTGTATATATTGTATATTGCAGTGGAACCTTTTTCCTAATTTTTTTTATGACAGTGGGAATTAATGATGCCAAACAAGTATTTCCGGTGATCAATGGTTATATAAATAAATAAATAAATATGGTTATTTAAATGGGGAAGGTCTTCCATCACCAGCTGAATAATCCGAATGGAAAAAAAATTCAAGAGGGATTTCTCTGGATATTAAGCTCTTTAAAATTGGCCATTAATCAATCAGATAATTCAATCTCATAATAGAACCCCATAGTAAATTGATGCGGAAAAGGTGAAAGTGAAATGGTCTTGACGAGGGGTCCCCGAGCTGAGGTGAGTTACCCACACTGAGCTGAGGCGGGCTAATCAGAGCCAAGCCCAGCGCATTCAGCTAAATGCCCAACCTGGATGCTGATCCGACCCTGGAAAACCCCGACCTTATTGCCAGCTGTTCTGATAGGACATAAAGCATTGATGGGACATAAAGCTGCACCGCATTAAATGCTGTCAGACCTGAATTTAGTATAAATAGAGCTCCACCCCTTCATTTCAAAGGTAACTCGTCATTAAATGCTCTCAGCTACCTTGCCAACTCAGACATACTAATCATTCGCACGCCCGAGAGGAAAATCTGGGTCGTCACCCTGTCTTTTCCTTCCTTTCCCTTGTGTAGATCAGGTAGCCAACCTGAAAATTTTAACTCGGAGGCCAACTTGAAAGTTTAGCTTAGCAAGTATAGCCAACCAACTCAACTGCGAGAATCCGACCTCGACAGTTTGGCGTCGTCTGTGAGGAACGAGTTCTTTCTGTTACTCTCATTCACCACTCACTGAGAAACCATTATGGCACAAACGAGAAGCCACAGCGCACCGGTAGAGGATTCGCCTAACCCAGATGGGGACCTCGAAACCACGCAGGTGCCTAGCCAAAACCCAATCCCAGCCGACGTTGGGACGAGCCAACGTATACACTTAGCCACTCAAACCAACCCCGCGGTGGATGGAGACCTCAACTCCAGCCTGTCACCGGAGATAAGGATGATGCTGAGGATGTTTGAAGAACTTAAGGAGTAGGTAGCCCGGCTAGCTGAGGGCTCCCTGGCTCTGCAAGAAGCTACGCCGCGGCCCTCGCGACCACAGTTCCGCATCCCAGACCCAAGGCCAAAGCGGACGCATGACGAAGAGGGCTTCCTGGAGCCGGTGGCAAGACCCGGTGAGGCGAGAGGTCAAAGGGTGGCTCAAACCGACCCCGAGCAGGCCAAGACTGGGCCGCCATAGCCAAGTTCATCAACCAGCTCGGCGTAAGCCCACTCTCACCCGAGGTACTAGCCACGCCACTACCCACCAGCAATCAAATGCCCAACCTGACCGTCTATAATAGAGATAGAAACCCAACCAGCCACCTGCTCAACTTCGATCACCACATGACTCTGCATGACATGTCCGACCTCATGAAGACGAAGACATTCCCAACCACCCTGGTTGGCAATGCCTTGGATTGGTTCTAGAAACTTCGTTCTGGTTCAATTGCAAGTTTTCATCAGTTGGCTAAGGCTTTCCTCTCCCGCTTCACGGGGAGCTGGCGTGCTACCCGCCACACTTCTGCATTACTGCTGGTGAAGCAACATAGAGGGGAAAGTTTGAAGGCTTACACAGCCAGATTCAATGAAGAGTCCCTCCGAATCCCCAACCTGGAGGACTCCATGGCGTTGATGGCTTACCAGAGTGGGCTCAGGTCGGGCCCCCTTACATCCTCATTGGCAATCGACCCCCTGGATACTGTATCCGAGCAGATGGTACGAGCAGAAGGGTACATACACTCAGAAGAAATCTATCAGGCAAAGAGGGATGATGACAAGGAGAAGGAAGCTAGTAGGAAAAGAGAGGCCTCCCAGGCCCAACCTGGGGGTAAAGTCCAAAACGACCGAGGCAAGCAGCCCCAACAGCCAAAGCAGAACCCCTGGTTCACTATGTTCACTCCCCTCAACACCACAAGGGAGCAGATCCTAATAGAGATCCAGCACCAAAACCACCTGCCTCCAACTCCAAGGATGAAAGGCCGACCCAAGAAGCGCAATAGAACCAAGTATTGCCGCTACCATATGGACTACGGCCATACCACCGAAGAGTGCAAAGACTTGAAATAGGAGATCGAAGAACTGATAGCCCGAGGTCACCTCCGGAGGTACGTGGATAATCAGCCGACCCGGAGCCAATATCAGAGGGACCGGGAGAGAAGTCCACCCAGACGCCAAGCCCGGGACGGATGTCTAGCTGTGATTGAGACCATCGCTGGAGGATTGGCATCGGGCGGAAAGACCTCGGCTAGCAGGAAGGGTTATGTTCGAGCTGAAAGAGAGTATGGGTTGGCGCCGGGTCCGGTCCCGGAGTTGGAGGAGCTCATTTTTTCCTCAGAAGATCTGGATGGGGTAATATTGCCCCACGATGACCCACTGGTGATCAGTTATGAA
Organism: Ehretia macrophylla; assembly: GCA_037974665.1. Taxonomy (NCBI): domain Eukaryota; kingdom Viridiplantae; phylum Streptophyta; class Magnoliopsida; order Boraginales; family Ehretiaceae; genus Ehretia; species Ehretia macrophylla. The sequence goes on along the minus strand of CM075767.1, from coordinate 8,628,633 downwards.
ATAGCCAACTTCACTGTAAAGAGGCTGATGGTGGACACTGGGAGCTCGGCGGAAGTCTTATTCCTCAGCGCTTTTGAACAAATGGGGTTGGACAGGAGCCGACTCAGACCCTTGAGGGGCACTTTAGCTGGTTTCACCGGGCAATCCCACCGAGCTGAAGGGGTCATTAACCTTCCGCTGAAGCTGGAGGACGGAGATAAGTGGGTTTCGATGCAAGCCAACTTCATTGTGATGGATTGCAACTCTACTTATAATGGGATCTTAGGTCGGGTGGCACTCAATCATTTCAGGGCCGTCCCTTCGACTTACCACCAGGCCCTAAAATTTTCAACCCCGGCCGGCACGGCTACCATCCGCGGAGCCCAGCTCTCAGCCCGGGAGTGTTATGAAAACTCCCTCCGACCCAAATATCAGGTTGGTTAGGGACCAGATTTTCCCGAAGAGAAGAGGGATGCTAAGAGAGGAAGCCTAGCTGAAAACCTTCGAGATGTGGAACTCTCCGATGAAACAAAGAAAGCAAAGATCGGAAGTGAACTCTCTGATGACCTCAAGAAAGGTATAAGCCAATTTCTTCTGAAAAATGAACACATATTTGCACGGTCTGCCTCTGACATGACAGGTATTGACTCAGGAGTGATTGAGCATTACTTGAATGCCGACCCGAATCACTATCCGGTGAAGCAAAAGTGCAGGAACTTCCATTATAATAAGCAACAAATCATAGCAGAAGAGGTGGACAAATTGGTAGACGCCGGCCACATAAAAGAAATCCAGTACCCAACTTGGTTATCCAACGTGGTCCTGGTGACCAAGTCCTCAGGTGGATGAAGACTGTGTATCGACTTCACCGACCTCAACAAAGCCTGCCCTAAGGACTGCTTTCCCCTACCTCGGATTGATCATATGATGGATGCCACCTCCGGGTTCGAGCTACTCTCTTTCATAGATGCCTTCAAAGGCTACAACCAAATCAAGATGGCTCCCGAAGACAAAGAGAAGACTGCCTTCACCACCGATAAAGGTCTCTACTACTATGAGGTCGTGCCATTTGGCCTCAAGAATGCTGGAGCTACCTACACTCGGATGGTGAACAAGGTTTTCAAAAATCAGATTGGCCGAAATATGGAGATCTATGTAGATGACATGCTGGTCAAGAGTAGAAGGGCGGAAGATCATATAGCTGACCTAGCCGAAGCCTTTGCCGTAATAGGGCACTTTGGGATAAAACTGAACCCAAAAAAGTATGCATTCGGCGTCAAGGCAGGAAAGTTTCTGGACTTCATGGTCACAGCCCGTGGAATAGAAGCCAACCCGGGGAAGGTTCAGGCGATACTTGACCTGGCGGCGCCGACCTGCGTAAAAGACGTCCAAGTGTTAGCAAGCAAGGTCGCGGCATTCAGCAGATTCATGTCCAGGTCGACTGATAAGTGTGCTCCCCTGTTTAGAATATTGAGGAATCCTAAGAACTTTGAATGGACTACGGAATGCCAGAATGCCTTCCAAGAGATGAAAAGGTATCTAGCTTCACCACCCCTGCTATCCCGACCTGAGGTGGGGGAGGAACTGGTACTATACCTAGCATGCTCGGGGACAGCAGTGGCAGCGGCGCTAGTCCGAGAAGAAGGGAAAGAACAAAAGCCGGTCTATTATGTCAACAAAACCCTTCAAGGGGCCGAGGTGAGGTACTCCTCCTCGGAAAAACTTGCCCTCGTGCTTATCACAGCGGCAAGAAAGTTGAAGCCATACTTTGACGCTCATCCGATTAAGGTCATGACGGATGCCCCACTCAAGTCCATCATGCACAAGCCGGCGGCGTCGAGCAGGCTGCTGAAATGGGCAGTTGAGCTGAGTCAATTTGACATCACCTACCAGCCCAGAATGACCATCAAAGCCCAAGCCATCGCGGACTTTGTGGTAGAATGCACTGGCCGAGCCGAGCATGACCCGGAGGACGTGTGGAAGGTCCATGTGGATGGGGCCTCAGGGAAGTCTGGCAGCGGAGCTGGGGTGGTCATCCTCGACCCGACCCGGCATAAGCACCAATACTCCCTCAAGTTCACCTTTTCGGCGTCCAACAATGAAGTGGAGTATGAAGCGGTGATTGCGGGGCTGAAAATTGCAACTTAGCTCGGGGCACAGACAGTCGACCTGAGCACCGACTCTCAATTGGTTTCTAGTCAGATATCGGGAGAGTTCGAAGCCAAGGACAGTACTATGCTAGCCTACCTCAACAGAGTCAAGGATTTGACCTCAGGGCTCAAAAGGTTCACGATACAGCAAATTCCGAGGGAAGAGAATATGAAGGCTGACGCCCTGTCCAGGTTGGCCTTGGGCCAGAGCCGACCTACCTTGGTCCATGTGGAAGAAGTATCCGAACCGAGTATTCAGTTGGGGGTGCAAGCCGTAGCCAAGCTCAATCTAAGTCCAGATTGAACCAAACCAATCGTGGACTACTTGGAGGAGAGTATGACCCCAGAGGATGAGAAAGTAGCTTGGAAACTCATGAAATAGGCCTCAAGATTTGTCATAATTGTCGGGAAACTCTATAAGAGAGCCTACACTTAGCCTTTCCTAAAATGTGTTGGATCCGAGGAGGGAAACTATGTACTACGGGAAACCATGAAGGGGTATGTGGAAACCACTTGGGAGGCAAAGCTCTGGCTCGAAAGGCATTGAGGCAAGGCTATTTCTGGCCAACCTTAGAACAAGATGCCAAAGAGTATGTAAAAAAGACACTTGCCAAAGGTTAGCCAACGTACAGAGGAAGCCTGCGGTAGACCTCACGGTGATGATAAGCCCATGGCCATTTTATCAGTGGGGTCTAGATATCATCGGCCCATTGCCAACCAGTGTTGGCCAAAAGAAGCACGCCTTCGTAGCAGTAGACTACTTCACCAAATGGCCTGAGGCTGAAGGTGTTGCTAGAATAACAGAAAAGACAGCTTGGGATTTTGTGTGGAAAAACATCATTTGCCAGTTCGGTGTGCCAAAAGTCATTATTACTGACCACGTCAAGCAATTCGACAGTGCATACTTTCGAGGCAAATGTGCTGAGATTGAGATCGACCTTAGATTCTCATCTATTGCTCATCCTCAAAGTAATGGCCAAGTTGAAAGGACTAACCAAATCATTTTGCAGGGCTTGAAAACCAAGCTGGAGGAAGCAGAGAGCCAGTGGGCATCGATTCTTCTCGATGTGTTGTGGGCTCCACGGACCACCACCAGCTCGGCAACGGGAGAATCGCCCTTCGAACTGACCTTCGGTACTCAAGCGGTGCTGCCAGTGGAGATCGGGTCTCCAACCAGTAGAACCCTCTACCATGATCCAGAAATAAACGGAGCACGGATCTGTGAAGAGCTCGACCTCGCTGAAGAGCTCCGAGCTAAAGCTCAAATTAGAATGCTGGCCAACAAAGCTGCCATGCAAAGAGCCTTTGCCAAACAGGTCAAGCCTAAGGTTATTAAGGTTGGCGACCTCGTGCTCAGAAAGGCCATCTCTTTGCCGCGCTCGGGTAACAAGCTCTCCCCGACCTGGAAGGGACCGTATGAAGTCGTGAGAAAAGTTCGACCTAGGACCTTCTACCTCCACAACAAGAACGGAAAACTATTGAAGAATGCATGGCACTCAGAACACCTGAAGCGGTATTTTGTCTAAAGGCCCCGAGCTAAAATATTTTGTAACGGCCTCGAGCCGAAATATTTTGTAACGGCCCAGAGCCAAAATCTCTTGTTACGGCCCCGAGCTGAAATATTTTGTAACGGCCCTGAGCCAAAGTCTTTTGTTAAGGCCCCGAGCCAAAACATTACTTGTAATCGGCCCCCGAGCCTAAGTACTTTGTATACAAATTCAATACAATGCATTTTGTAAACCAGCGCAATGCCCGACCTAGGCCTAAGTGCCTCAGCTATAAAGCTTTTGCCAGCTCGGATTAACGCGGTGGCCACGCTTAATTACGAGCTAATAATTCAAAGTAAACCAGCTCGGACAAGGTTCCAACTCGGGTATAATAAAAAACAGTTTGATTAGCTTTGCCAGTTCGGATTAAGGTCCAAGTCGGTATGATCCGGCTTCAGGTCGGTATATTAGTTTGGGTCTAAATTCAAAATCAACATTCGTCAATATTAGTTTGACCAATCTTAAATCGGACTGACGAGTCCAGGTTGGCGACGATTATAAAGTTTTTCGGTTAACCAGCTTGGATTAGGATGATAATTCATTAATCGCGTCCAGCTCGGTTCTTTTTACTTAAGTTTGAATGGTCCATTACATTGGCCCGACCCTACTTACTTAAGAAATTTGCGAAGAGAAAAGTACATTCGTATAAACTCGAATAAAACGCAAAATATTGATTATATTAGAATTGAAAAAAAAAAAACAATTACAGAGCCCGACCTGGGCAAGATTACAATAAGCCCAACCTGGGCAAAACTACAAAAGCCCGACCGGGGCAGATTTATAAAATCTACTTTGGAGGAGCGGCGTTAGTTGCATCGGCCTCGTCTCCGACCTGGTCCATATCTTCTTGGACAAATGTCATCACCTCTTTAGCCTGGGACGTCAGGTCGGCTGGAAGCTCAGGAATCTCCCAGAACTCTGATGGCGGAGCCTCCAAGATTTCAATATAGTCTCATTCTTGGTAGCAGGGAAAAAGGTATTCGCTCTCTCCCGAGCTGCGACTTGACCCCTGAAGTAGAACTCAAGCTCGGCATACTTGGCCATGGCACCACCTTCCGTGGCCAACCAATCCACGGCCGCATCCCTTGACTTGAAGGCTTCCACTACCTTCTCTCCCTCGGGGCTGACCTGGTCCACCAGATCCCGGAGCTTCGTCTCATCTTCACGTTTCTCAAGTTTGTAGCGCTCGACGTCCTTGGCTGCGGGGCTTCTCGTCGGGAATTCTCCGCATCAAGCTCCTTCTTCAGACGGTCAATCTCCGTCGTGTCCGCCTTGCGCCTCTGGGCGGCCTCCTCCCTCAGAGTCTCAAGCTCGGCTCGGGCATCTATGTATCGCTGCTCGAGCTCGACGCAATGAGTCTGGGCCCTGATAAGAAAGCTAGGAGCTGAAAGGATGTAGGACTCGGCCTGTGTACAAGAGAGCAAAATGATCAGCCGAGCTAAAAAACATAACCATATCAAAAGTCGTATAAGACTCACCGTAACTATAGCCGTCCTCAGGTCGAGTGAGAGCTGCTCTGCCGGGACCATCGCTAGCTTGGGGTCGCGGGCCACCTTGGTTGCCTCCACAAAGTCCTTGCTGGGAAGGCTCACCTCCGCGGCCTTGCCTTTCCCGGAGTACTCAGCCCGAGGCTGCTTTTTACTCTCATGACGGGACGCTGAGCGCTCTGGGATCGCCACTCCCGAGCTCGATCTCTTAGGCAAGGGAAACCCCGACGTCCCCTTGAAAGAGACCTCGGAGCCGACCTCCCGCCCTTGGCCGCTGGGCTGCTGCCTCTGACCCTGAGCAGCACCTTCCAAGCCAGACCGAGCTGAAGCCTCGCTGCTGGCCTCGTTCTTCTTTCGTACCTGGGCATACGCAAGTTTTCTCATGTCCGCCATATCTACAAAAGGTAGAGGAAAAAAATGAAAAAGAGACGAAGGTCAACCTAAAAAGACTGGCAGACAGAATAATGGGGAGGTCGGACGCCGATCCTGCAAACTGACCCTCTTCTGAGCTAGACCCCGCGTCCCCTTCGGGCTCGGGAAGCAGGTTGGGATGATCCCTCGAGAGGTCGGGTTCCCTACCAAATAGCTTGGAATCCCAGATCCGCTCCCATTTGAGCACACTGTCAATATCTATTAGCGTCCTGGGCACGGGCCTGAGCACCGCGACTTCCTCAAGTTCCTCCTCTGAGAGCTTGGGGTTATCATTGACGGTCTTCCTCAAGCTTGGAATCCAGACCAACTTGCACCCAGAGTTCACAGCCGGCTCCACCCAATAATAGTCGTTATGCCAGCCCTTGTTAGAAGAGTGCCATTTGGTGAATATAGAGTTGCTGACTCGAGTTGCGAAGTGGAACCACCCTGGTTGCTTCAGGTTGAGTTTGCACACAAAGAAATGCCTGAACCTGCGCAAGGTCGGCTCCACTTTCTTCTCAAGGCAGAACACATAGAAGGCCACCATCATGGCCCAACAATTCGGCAACATCTGACCTGGGCTGAGCTCAAAGTAGTTCAAGATATTGACAACGAAACCGGGGAGGGGGAGCTGGATAACGTCGAATGCAAGGTCGTATATGGCAAAGTGGTCGGTCGGAGGATAGCAAGCCAATTCGTTCCGACCTGGAACCTTCAGCTTGTGATGACGATCCACCGACCAGTTCCTCAGCCTGGCGTTGGCCATTTGCACCGTGAAATGGCACTCACGCTTGCAACAGGCGAACAGCTGCTCAATCCTCTTCCCTCGAGTTGAAGAAGCGCTGGCTGTGAGCTTCGAGGTCGAACAACACTAACCGAGACAGCTTCGATCGGCTCGGTGGCAGAAACTCCAGCTAGATACTCTTGTGGCATCTCGACCCCCTCTAGTTGATTCAGCAGCTCCTCATCTTCCCTATCTTCCAAGTCTCCCAGGTCGGCTAAAGGATTCGCCTCAGCCTCCTCTTGCGCCAGTCTGACCCCGATAACTTGGCAATCATCATCGCTCTCCCCGGGCCCAGATTTTCGAGCCGATCTTTGAGACGCACTAGTGCTCTCTCCACCTTGGTCTCTATTCGAGGTGGACTCCGAGCTTGATGGACTCTCATCCCTACCATAGGACCTCACCTCCATTGCCTGGGAATCTTTCGACTCCGACCTCCCCATCCTGTCTACAGACTAAATATAAAAGTACAGGAATGACTAAAGGGAGTCGGGACGTACCTACTACTCTTGGCTGCGGAATATGACCCGACGTAGCTGGCTCTGAGTTGAAAATCCCGAGAAGATTCTTTCCGAGCTAAATGCGTTCGACCACTCTGGTATCCGACCTAAAACTCTTGAAAGTTGAAAGCGAAGTGTGAAATGAATCTCGGATGTCAAAGCCCTATTTATAGGCACTTCTGAAAATCGCCCCGGGAGCCCAAACGTCGCGTCTTGTCAAAACCGTCAGGTGACGTGTCAGCCATCTGAAGGGCATGCACCGCTGACGTGGCCATCCCTACTCTGCCAGGGTCGGGCACCTCCAGCTCGGGAGTAACTCCCAATTCTAGATATCACCCCATCGATCTCGACTTAAGGGGAGGGGGCGGGGGAGGGGGATTGACGAGGGGTCCCCGAGCTGAGGTGAATTACCCACGCCGAGCTGAGGCGGGCTAATCAGAGCCAAGCCCAGCGCATTCAGCTAAATGCCCAACCTGGATGCTGATCCGACCCCGAAAAACCCCGACCTCAGTGTCAGCTGTTCCGATAGGACATAAAGCATTGATGGGACATAAAGCTGCACCGCATTAAATGCTGTCAGACCTGAATTTAGTATAAATAGAGCTACACCGCCTTCATTTCAAAGGTAACTCGTCATTAAATGCTCTCAACTACCTTGCCAGCTCAGACATACTAATCATTCGCACGCCCGAGGGGAAAATCCGAGTCGTCAGCCCGCCTTTTCCTTCCTTTCCCTTGTGCAGGTTAGGTAGCCAACCTGAAAAGTTCAAGTCAAAGGCCAACCTGAAAGTTCAGCTTGGCAAGCGTAGCCGACTAACTCAATTGTGAGAATTCGACCTCGACAGGTCCTATTGTTCAGTTTCATTAATTTGTATGGCAACTTGATTTTGAAGTATAACCAATTACTGACAGCTAGCTAGGGTTGGTCCATTTCATTGCTTATTATGTCGAAAAATCATTCGGATTGATATCACTCTTAGTAGAGGAATCAAGAGAATGTAGGTTCAGCCAAAATGATTCTGATGCAATAGGGGTTTTCCTTTCCATGTGGAAAACGAAATAAAAAATTAATTTTCATGTTCGGTAGTTCTTGCTGGAAGCATTTTAATAAGATTTGGACTCACCAATTTGATGTTCGGTACTCGTTGTTTTCCACGCATGCTTTACAGGCATGAAGCAGTGGTCCAGCGCCAAAATAATAGCTTCAACCTTTACCAAAGGACACTTGCAATATTGATTACTCTGTGATAGGGGCTAGCATTGCCAATTTGGGAGACGAACTACAAGTTCCTAAATGGAAATTGATAGGGACACATTTATCATACACTCACTCGATCAGATTAGCGGACAATATTGGTGAGAGATATTATATGAAAGTGATGACTAAATAACACGAATTAAACGTTTTAGGTCAGAAAATAATTATTTTTCAAAGTTATGATATGAATTTAGTTCGTGGGTTCAAATATAGAATTTTGAGAATGTGACAGCATCCTAAAACGATTTTCTTTAAAAACAAACTGTAATACCCTTGAAATTTTCTATAAACAAAAAAAAAAAAAAATTGAAAAGTTGTCACAATAAATATCGGAGTGAAGTTGGAGGTGGTGGTAACCTATAACCTATTTGATTGGGAGGTATTGTGTATTTTAGTGGATCTTAATGATCACTAATTTGGAGCCTTTTGGAATTTCGTAACTCAAGATTTAAGTGCTCAATTAATAGCTCATTTTATAACCAAAGATGTTAGAATATTTTCAGTACATATTAAGCTAACAAACTTTGTCTATAGCACTTGTTACATAACACCATTATTCATAGGCAAGAATAAAAATAAGCTTTGTTTGTTGGTTGAGTTGGAGAACACAAGTAAATCAAATGATCATAGCAACGTTTTGATTAGCGTTTATTTTTTAGGCTCTAAATTTGATAATCATTTCGCAATGTAAGTTCGAACTTTCCCTCTTTCTATATAAATTCTAGATTATATGTATTTAAATTACTGACAAGTAATTTGTTTTAATTCCTAACTTTTGGTATTGGCTTATTTGAATCTATTAGATATTGGGTCTCTGTTAATTTATAAACTAGCTCTAAAATGGATTTTATAAATTATTTCACATCTTCATAGCTGATAATTGTAAGCAACAGAGGAAACGCTCTGGCTACAATTTAAAGAACCCCGAATAGCATCCAAAACCAGTTGTGAAATAGAAGCCAGACCATATGAATGAAACATCATCGCACCAAGGAACACACCATCACCGCGTCGAAGCTGGAAAGTACCATCACCAGAGGACAAGGAGAAAACAAAAGTGCAGTTATTGTGGTTGATGGAGCAGAGAAGACCAAAACTGAAACACCAAAGCTGAAATTTTACATAAAAGGAACGGGAACAAAGAGAAAAGAAAATATTCATAAAGGGGGAGAGGAGAGGACGAGAGAGAGGGGTAGGGCTCTGACTTCCCAAAGCCAGGCGAAAAAGACGAGACGAGGATGAAGATGATCGGGGACTTTAATTGTAAAGATTGTAAAAGAATGAGGGATCCGACGATATTGAATTGGATGAAATAAAAGTGAATTAATAGGGGGATCAGCCCTCGAATGCACATGCGTGAGAGCTTAACTGCAACATCGCAAGTACATGGGCTTTTGACAACAAAAAAAAAGTACATGGGTTTGTGCGTGGCATGCATATTGAACGCGGAGAAAACATGTACTGCGATAGGAGAAAGAAAAATTAAGAAATTTATTATTTTAGCATATCAACTAAGTATTTATGTCGGAGATGATATTTAAGTGATAAAAATAGAGTGATATATAGTAATGCTCATTACAATACGATCAAATATGACGATAATAGATTTAGATGGAGTAAAAGTGAATTATTTATTCTAAAATATTATTAATTCAATATTTCCATCGACGAACATCCATGTTGATTTTTAGAAAGGGTGGGAAATGGGATTTGTTACTAAGGCTTCGTTTGTTTGCTATAAAATAAATTGTTGGCCAAAAATATTTATAAGGGAAAATGCTTCTTGTAAAACATAATATTTTATGGTGTTTGATTGTTATACTGAAAATATATTTTTTGGTGTTTAGATGTAATATTGAAAGTTGAGTAAAATTACTAATTTATTAATCTTGTTTAAACTTATTAATAATTAATCAGTTGACTAAAATTATTATTCGATAAATAAAAATTTAAAGAAGTTAATTAATAAAAAATTATTAAAACTGATTAAAAATATTAATTTATTAATTTTGTTTAAAATTATTAATAGTTAATCATTATTATTTAATTAATTGATTAAAGTTATTATTTATTATTTAAAATTTATTAAAATTCACTAAAATTATTAACTTATTAATTTATTAAAATTATTAATAATTAATTGATTAAAACTATTAGTTTATCAATAAAAATTTAAAATAGTTAATTAGTAAAAATTTAATTAATAAATAATAAATTAATTATTAATTATTATTAATATAAAACTAAATTTTTTGAATAATTAATTATACAACACATATACTCAGTGAGGTATACAACACATATACTCAGTGAGGGAGGTGATGCAGCATACCGATGAATGGTTTCATGAGATGCAACAAAAATAATAACATATACAACACAAAATAACAAAGTTAATTAGACAAATATTTAACCACGTATAAAAAGGATACGGTTCCATGTTTGTCTTCAATCACGAGCTACGAGCCAAGATCTTTAAGCAAGTTCCGGCAAAACCCTTACTTCTCCAAAATGGGGTACTCCGGATGTATCCCGATCCTACGACCCTTTCTCTTGAAGTAGGTCCATATGTCCAGCAGGTGAACCACGCCTCTGGGGTAGTGGAGTATACTCAGCGAGAAAGGGAATAGGCACCATGGTCGAGGGAGTACGACAAGCCCGATGACGCCCGTGTTTCTCGACGCTACCATGTCTGAAAAGGTTGTGCAATCCCGAATCAAGTCCACGAGAACCAAGATCATCAAATAACACACAAGAGGGACGACAAAGTAGGCCGCCCTCACAATTAGTCACAATAACACGAAAAGACACAAGATGGCAAATAAAATAATACATATAAACTTTAACAATTACTAAATAATTAAATTTAGAAACAATAAATCAAGTTAAGATGCACAGAAGAGATGAAGACTCCCTCACCTTGGATTAAGCCAAGAATCCCCTCATACCTTCTCCAATTGCATGCACTATAGCCAGAATTCAAATAGAATTTATAATTAAGAACAAGTTAGATTTGATTGCAGTTAAACTAGCACACACTCTTTAAGGTTAACTTTAGTTGACAACTTACACTTTACTCAATCTAACTACATTTCATTAACTTTTAACTACAATTAAAACTCAAGAAAATAGCATTCAACCCAAGTTTAACACAAAATACATTAAAGGCACTAGATAGTACGCTTTAATATTACACTTTAATTACTAAGTTATAACATGCTAATTACTTGATAACAACTCAACTAAATCATGTTCAAACTTCTAACAACATTGCACTAAACTACTTTAACTACATAAATAACTATTATGACACTCCTTAATTCATGAATCTTGCATTCGTTCTCAAGTATCTCATTAAGCACATATGGTGTTCTAAAGCATTTAACTTCGCTAGGAACATTATTTACATTCATTAAACTAAGATTACCAAGCTAAACCGTCCAAAGCGCTAAAATCACTTAACTTAATTTACAAGACTTGACCACATTCTTGAGTTTTCTAACTTGCAATAATTCTCTTTCATAGCTAATACTAGCATTCACGAAACTACTCTTTCTCTTGATTCACTAGATGGCAAGTAACTATCTCTAATTCAATTGAGCATTCACATATAACCACCACTCATCACCATTAAGCTTCCTACTACTTAAAATTTCTCATTATTCACTAGAACCAACCATCAAGGCATCTTAAATTTGTAGCAAGATAAGTTGAAATTCTAGTCTACATTGGCTTTATTTGCTGCTTCGTTTACCAGTCTATTTATTCTCCAAAAACTCTGAAACTCCACATAAATGTATTTCATCGAATGTAGATGGGTTTAGCCTCAAACGGATCTCAATTCGGAGTTATATTCAACAAGTTACGACCTTTTCCGTGCAACTGTGCGAACTGCCCCTACACTATCAATTTTCAGACACATCTCGGAAATGCTTAAATCGGAGGGTCAAAATATTAAAATTAGCCTTAGTACTAGAAATTAACATTTACTCTAAACTACCTAATCTAGCTTCTCTATAAGTTTCGTTCAATTCTAAGCTCGTCTACTATGTCAAAAAAGGTTTTAAAAGTCGTTGGCAATTAACTACCAAAACAATTTCAACTTTATAAACTAACTTCTCTTCAACTAGCTTACACCCAACTCCAAACATCCAACCATGCACCTAGGTTCATCCATAGACAGCCATAACACACTTTTACCACATCCACACATCCACGTTTCCACAACACACACACACGGCAGCCACACACACACATACTAATGTTCATTTAGTTCATCTAGCTAGCATTTCATAGTCATGCCAAAAACTTAATGCATTCTTGTGTTCAAATAGACTTCTTTCAAGCATTTTATCAAGCACACCTCATGCATTAACATTCTTTTCTCATTATTTAACAACAAAAACTAAATCAAGAATCCTGCAAGTTTAGCTAGCCAACAACACATAAAATTCACATATTATCACCATAATCAAGATAACTAGTTAATTCATGGCATAGACCATTTGATTACTCAATTATAAGCAATTATCATGAATTTAACTATGCAAACACAAAGGAGTCAATATTATACCTTTTCCAACACTTTACCACAAACTCACACATGCTCCAAACTGCATTTAAACACTCTAGAAGCAACTATGAGGCAATACAAGTACTAAAATTATTAATTCATTCATTTCCCTTTGTTCAACTAGGCTATTTAGCTTCTTACTGGAATTCAAGGATCAAGTTAGGCAAGATAGCTATTCTACCAATTCAAGGATACCTAAATACATCTTTTAGAGTCTTCAAATCATAGCCTAGAGCACAAGTACACGAAAACACCAAAAATGCCTTTTTGTGGGTTTACACTACAAGTACCAATTTCGGAACCCAAACAAGCGAAACGAAAGCACTTCTAAGGCTTCAATACTTAATAAAGACTAGTCATGATGTTGAAACGTGCCCGGATTCGAATTAACCCCGAAATCCCCAATTAAAGTAGCCTATTTTGATCAAAATTTCCAAAATTTTCATATGACAAGTATAACGAATATTTTTTCCATGCTCAAGGATCTAATTAGCAACTACTAGAAACCTCGGATCGAATTAAATTACAACTTTTTTTTGGAACCCTAGTTTCGGCACTATTCATCGTCTTCCTCAAGTGATTCATGCTAAAAAAACTTGGTTCTAAGCTATACCAATGCATAAGGATATTCTCTAGCATGTAATAACACTATATCTAGCAAGAATCAAGTAATTTATGGCATGAAATAGCAAAATCCGAAAAATCAAAAAAACTTGGCATAAACTTAAACTTAGCTAAAATGATGCACTTCCTCACCTAGGAGCTTTGGAAATGGTAGAGGAAACCTTAGGAGAGGTGGAGAGAGGCTTAGGATGAGAGTTCTTGAGCAAATTTGAAGAAAATAGCAAAACTTCTCCTCATTTTTTTCCTTCTTGAGGTTGACGGGTTTGGGGGGGTAGTTTTAGGGATTTTTCTTTTGTTTTCTTGAGTAATTAGCATGTATGTATGTATAAGGGGCATATATGTAGGAATATGTCATGTTAATGAAAGTCTATAGCTACTAATTCCTAGTCAAACTAAGCTAAAACTCATTTAATTGTTAACTAGTTGAAATTAAATGTTGTTACATACGTAACACTATTCAAGTGACCTGAAAAATATTTTTCAAATGCATGTTCCCGAGCTCGAAAGGTCGAAATAACAAGTTCCCGATTCCTTTTATGGGTCATATGACTTAGAAAAAAATATTAAATCGAACTTTTAAGATGATTAAATTTCTTATGAATAGTGTCTAATAGTAAAGCAGTTAAACAAGAAAAGAGAATGCACATAAAATGCTCAAGTTGTTTATGCAACAATTATTTAAAATATGTGATGAAATTCCAGGGCGTCACAGCTACACCCAAATTCATACCTTAACAGGTTGGTGTTGTCTGTGGGAATCGATTGAAGATTCCGAATGAATACCTTAGCATGCCCGGAGTGTGACTTTTAGAGCATTTAGTGTCTCGAATAAATAGTAAATTGTTAGACTTTCTATGGGCCATTTTATGAATTAACTAGCTTTGGGCTTTTAAACTATCAACTAAACTAGTCTACTTAGGCCCAAAACCCAAATAAACCAACCCAACCCATCTATACATATCATATATCTATATATTATATACAATAGCTAACAAAACAACAAAAAGGAAGAAAAAAAGAAAGACGGGTACAAGCATAGATCGAGGTTGAATAAAAAATGAGTTCCCCAAGTGTGATGCCTCCAAGATTGATCCACACAGAATCCGCGCTTGTCAATTGGATTTCATCCCCACTAGGTTTTCAAGAAAAATCCTATATTTTATTCTGACCTGAAAAGTGTGCTAGCAATTCATCTGTTTGAATACTACAATATATAGGAAACACATATGACCTAGAGCCATATGTGGAATGGACTTAAATTAACCAGTCTTGGGCCTCGTAATAACCAAATCACCATCTAATTACTACAAGTCCAATTAAATTAATATTAAGACGATCCTAAAATTAATTTAATCTTTTCTCTAATCCAATTAATTCTCAAATTCCATTTGTGTGTAACCTCTAGGGTTCATGATTAATCGGCAGCGAATAATTAATTCAACTAATTAATTAAATTAGAACTCTATCTAATTAACTCGCAAAACGCGAGTGACACCTAGTAGTGTATCACGATTACCCAATTAAAGATAAAGTGCAAGTATACGAACCCATTTAATAATTTTATGCAATCTAATCCACTATCTCAATTATCCTGATCGAGCCAGAGTCATGGATTAGGTCGTCAAACTCTATTACTCGATCATATGCCAAAAATGTAATTAATTAGTAACTAATGAATAATCCGTGGAACGAATTTCACTATTTCACCTTGGCCAAGGATTTCTAGTTACATAATTAATAGATCGCATAAGTTTCTCAATTGATAGTTCCCGTATCTACACGCATATATCTCCATGACAAAATAGATCATAACCACTGAATACATTATCTTATCCGTGATTAGGACTACCTTAATTGCACAAACAAATTATGGTATTTCTAATCATGAGATACCCGTGGTGTCTCAAGTCTGAGGATTAATCGCGCAATTACATAATATAATGAATTATTGACCAATCCATGTAATTCATTATATTTGTGGTCAAGTGTAGTCACTTGTTCACAACAAGTACTTATACATTTACTATAACGATATGAGACTAATCGCTCAAACTAATATCGCATATTATTTGGTTAGTAGACTGTAATTCGATCTATTTGGATAAACTAACGCCCAATTAATTTATCATATGATCGGGGACAACTTTTAGAACATATCTGTTAATATAGATTACGTCACTCATATCCTTACTCCTAAGGATAAAATCTAAAGATAGTGTTCTAAGAACATTATTTATTTAATTAAAATATTTATAATAAATAAATAAACTGCTTGCAATAAATGATTTAATAAATTAAATAATACATTATCTATAATTCTAAAATTACAATTTATTTACTTTTAAGGCATTATTCCTAACACTTTCACTAAACCCTTATCAAAGTAGTCTTTTGGTCGAAATCCACTAACCATCATAGTTCAAAAATAAATAAGGTTCAAACTAAAATCCAAAGATCTCATGCCAAAAGTCATAATAGTTCATGCAAAATTAAGCTCATATGTCAAATGTTCAAAAACTCAAAATTTAATATTCTGAGTCCTATACACAAAGTCCAAGGAGACAGTCGTAGTTACAGTCGGGTAGCATTGTTCTGACGCAGTGTAGTTTGATAGGCATAATACTACCAAAAGCCCCAAATAGAATTCTGGTTCTTATGATAGTGTACTTCCCCAAAAATCCGGTTCAAGCCTCAAAAATCACATCATCCAAAATGTTCGATAATCACATATTGTATAAAAATAAGTTTCAATGCTGAAATATTTTTTTTTTAAATCTCTTAAATTCACGCGTAAACGTAGTCCCAGGATTTTTTTTTTTTTTTGGGTTTCTAAAATCATTTTATCATTTAGAATCTAAACATGTAGACATAAGAACCAAATTGCTTGTTTGGATATCTTTTCAAAACTGTAAAATATCATTTGAAACTATATGTATATAGTCTTTTAAATAACAATGGCAAGATTGTAATAAAGCCAAAAATTCTCTTTTTTTTGAAAAAAATTAAATAACCACTGTTCAAAACAGTGAACTATGAATTAGTCAATTTGTTTTTCTTTATTTATTTTTCTATCAAAGCCTTTTTTTCCCTATGTTTCTTATACAAGTCAAATTTAAATCAAAGCTTAAATAGTTTTAAGACAATCCAACTCGAAACATGTCATTTGTGAAATTATGCACAAAATTCTAAAACACGAATAATATGCTTATAAAATCAAATAATTTCGATAATTCAACATAGGATAATCATATTAGGGGTGAAAAATATAGAAATTTCTAAAGGTGAGGATCAGACCACTACCTCTTCAATGAGTTGACCATGACGTTTAAGTTTTTCTGAACTTTCTCACGAACTTCTAGAAATCTCATGCTTACTTTCAAAAGTGTTGGTATCATGAGAGAATATTTCGTCACATTTTTAACCATGTAACGTTTTATATAGTCATCTTTGATCTGAGTGATGCTTGTCGTATTATCTTCATATAATATAGTTGAACTGTCTTTATTGGAGGATAAACCATAACTGTTGAACATGTTGAATGGCGGATCTCAACCATACATTCTTGGCATAATTGAAGACATACTATGTATGTGACCTTGTCTTTCGGGAGTCAAATAGGAGCTATTATCTTCTTAAATGCTCTCATATATGATATTTCACAAAGATTTTCAGTACGTACTCACTTCCATTATGATGTTTGCAAGTTGGGGCTATACCATATACCTGGTTAACAAATAAATAAATAAAGGCAGTATCTAGCCTTGTTAGTACATCAAGTCAAATTTGGTATATGGTACATGAGAATCAATAATTATTTTTTTACACGATCTTTAAATCTCACATCATGTATTGAGATATATTATTTGCTCATGTAAGCTCTTCAAGCTTATTTATGACATATGTATCAACGACATATACCAGTAAGATTTTACCACATTCTTCTGGAATGTTTCAGGCATATACAATCCTTCTAGGACTTCAATATAATATTATCATGTGAATTATATAGGTAAAAAGTTATCGTATTCATAAGACGTATATGAAGTCATTTTCAATATTTTTCGGAGAATATAGACCAAGGTGTAATAACACAGTGTCCTAACTTATTCCTTGTTTGCCTTTAAACAATTTAAGGGAAAGACAACTGTTATGATTAACTCCTCGTAATTTCTCATAGTGATTTGGGATTGACTTCATAGTATAATGCTCCCCCTCAATCCCATCACCAACTACACATATTTCATGTGCATTGATTTTCTGCCTGGATTGCATCTCCTCTATTATTTTGTCCCATCATTTATTTGTCGACATTCTCGATCGGACTTCAATTAAAGATCCTCGATTTCTTTCACAAAATCAGTAGCTACTACACTTTTTAATATTTGATCATGATCAATTTCTCTTTTCGGTTCCATCCATGTCTAGGAGTAATTTAACTAAGTGAGATCTCTTTATTCTCAATAATTTTAATCTTTATATCATTGTCATGTACCTGATACTCTCTCTAGAAGTAATATTTCTCAGTTATATTTTTAACTCCTTTTTGTGTCATGACATCTTCACGATATCAAACACTTCATAAATGCCAATTCTCATATTTTGCTCCTTTATCTTTGGAACCGATATATCTACGACGCTTTTGTCGTGCAGTAAACTATTTCTTTATGTGTTTCTCAATTGAAAGATCGATAGGAGCATATAAAGCTGGTATATGTGACTCAGTTACTCTTTTTGCATCTGGAAATGCATTTAATATTTATACGAAGATTAGTATGATGATACTTTCCATAAAAGCTTTCATTTTTCCAATGTTTACTTTTCTCCCCCTAATGCTGAGAACATCATTTAATAAATTAGCAAAGCATGTTGTTGAAAATATCCTGTCAATGATCCAACATATATATTTGACAGAGTTTCAAATAGTTAATTCTCAACTTTCTTTATAGACCCATCATTTTGTGCTTATGGGGGAGCAATTGAAACATATCCTTATGGGGGAGCAATTGAAACATATCTTGCGCAAAACATCCTTAGATGAGATTTGAATAATAGGGAGTATATAATTCAAACGGTTGGCTTTGTTTGAACAAACGTTGCAGTATCTAATATAGCATGTCCCCAATAGTACTAGACAACTGAGTTGTCAATAATATTGGTCTAGTAATTAGCTGCAAGGGTTTTAAAATTTGCTAGACCATTTTATGTATTTGTGTGAGTCATATACTGAACACTAATCTCAATTGACATACAATAATCATTAAATGATTGGAATATAAATTCTCCTTCACTATCAAGACGAATTCTCTTAATTGTATAATCTAGAAATTGTGCCCATAATCGGATTGTTTGTGCAAAAAGTCTTGCAAATGTCACATTTCAGGTGGACAATAAGCATACATGTGACCATCTTATTGAGACATCTATTAATACCATAAAACATCATAATGGTCCACATAATAAAATAATAGGCCCACATCTATCCCCTTATATCCTGTCCAAAAATACAGGATTTTCGATGTCATTTTTATTGGGAGGTGGCCTTTTAATCAATTTTCTTTGGTTACGAGTCATACATGAGAATTCATTTGACAATAGAATCATTTGATTCTGTAATAGGTGTCCATATGAATTTTCAATAATTTTTTTCATCACCATAGTGCCTGGATGTCCAAGGCAATCATGCCAAAGAATAAAACTCTTTGAATCAAATATCTTTTGGTTCATCACCATATTTGGTTTCACGGAATTTATCTGTGTATAATATATCTCAAAAGATAATGATGTCAATTTTCCATCGTATATTTTCTGCCAGACATAAGCGATGTAATACCGAGATATCCTTTGATGCTTTAATTTTCTCAATCATGGTTTCAACATGATAATTATTTTCACTTATATCTCTTAAACATAGTAGATTCTTCTATGATCTACTTGGATATAAAGTATCGCTTATCATAATTTTTTGTTCCACCAGGAACCATACTACAAAATCTTCAAGAGCCATCAATAAGATTTATAAACATGTATATATACAAAATATAATAAGAATACAATTGAAAAAAGGAGATCAATAATATGTACCTTTAAAATTTCGTGAGAATGGACTATTTGTGTCTTGCTGTTATAGCAAATGTATAACAGGTACACACTTAATGTGCATTCATACCACAAATATTATCAAGTTTGTGCTTTCTCATACTTTTTCTCATTATTCCACTTCAGGTGGTAAGGATTATCAATCTTAGTGTTACTTAGATCACAACTGAACATATTATCTCAACCTGGTCATCAATACGACCAGTTTGTATGTAGATGTTGCATTTATTTCAAGAAATGCAATCTCATTCACTTTGGAAAATAAAACTCTATTCACTCCGGGAAATATAGTTTCATTCGCTGCAGGCAATGTAATTCTATTTACTTCAGGAAAATAGATATCATCCACTTTTGGGGATTTCAATTCCATTTAATTCTACTCACTTCAGGAAATTTTTTTTTCATTCACTTCAAGGAATATAATTCTTCCCACTTGAATTTCATCCACTTCAAAGAATGCAATTTTGATTCATTTCGGGGAATCTAATTTCAATTCACATCGGAAAATTTTAATTTCATTTACTTTGGGGAATGCAATCTCATTCACTTCAGTATTGATGTAATTCTATCCACTTTGGAGAATGAACTCTCATTCACTTCAGGGAATGATATTAAGCCAATTGGGATATTTGACCCTTTATAAAATTTTCATTGCGGTTTAATTTTCACCGTAATAAATGTGAATTTCAAAAGATAAGATAATAAAGGAAAAATACTTTTACACAATCCTATGTTATTTCCTTCTTTAATAGCTTCCCCAAGTTAAATGAATTTAAGTATTAAGAATCCACATAAATAATAATTGTCGAATTAACAAAAGTTTAAGGACAACATAAAAATTAAGCATTGCAGTGAAGGCATGAGTTCACCAAAAAAAAAAAAAAGATTGTGTGAAAGGACATGGAAAACTTATAGTATCAAGTCGAAATAGAATGACCGAGACGATAAACTTCAATTACTTTGCTATACTAAAGCAATCAATTAAATTTGTCTTGAACTAAGCATACTTCAGCTTAAAGTCAAAAACTTCCTTTTGTCTATGAATATCCATTATTGATAAAACATTAACTACACCCATAAAAGGACAATAGATTTTTTTTTTTTCATTGTTCATAATATTTTATTCTATCTTATCTTCTTATCTAAAGAAATATACATAACTATTTGATTCGATAGTTAATAACACAGTGCTGATAGAAGGCCATAGACTCGGCCAACACAATATGCTGATATTCGGCAACAGTAAAATACTTGGGTTCGCCTTATATTACGCACTAAAAGGAATAGCAGTTGTTCATATATGCAATATACAGTAGAATCTCTTTAAATTAATAGTGCTTGGACTATCAAATTCTATTAATTTAGTGAGATATTAATTTATAGAGACATTTTAATTTTTTTGGCTTTATAGTAAACATATTATGATTATGATGTCTTTTTTTTTTTTTTTTAAAGTGACTTGTATTTTTTTGGTCCAATTTGAAAAGATAAGTAATGAGAATAGAAGAAAAAAATTAATTTAGTAGGATTAGAACAAAATTTCTCTAATCTCGTATCCAAGTCCTTGTAAAATTAGGATGAGAACTAATTTCTCTAATCTTGTATCCTAATCCTTGTAGGATTATCTCAATTTTTTCTCTTTAAATAATTAAATATGAGATTCAACTAGATTTGAATTTCAAGAAAAGAGAAGCTACTCTTAGATTCATATTTTAAAAAAATCTCATAGTCAATTTATTATATACTTTTTAGCTAATTATTAATTTATGAAATATTTGGGTCAACAAAATACAAAAGAAATTTTTTAAATGTATTATCTTATAATTTTATCGAATTTATCAACTTTTTACACTGGTCCTAAGTCGGGACCGAACATTTTTATTAATTAAATGAAATTATTAATTTACTGAGTATTAATTTAAAGATGTTTTATTGTATAATATTAATCGTTATCTGTTCACCAAACCAATAAATCTTGAGTAGTATCCCATTATCTTTTCTAACTCAAGTTTGTATCAGTTTCAATACGTATATTAATTGTTTCGTTATCGCACATGATTCAAGATGCATATTTTAACACCATTGGACTAGCATGAAGCATCATAATAGCCCTGCAATCTAGACCATATATAAAATATGACTAGGGAGGAAACTTACAGACTTTCCTCTTCATTTAAATCCGACATTCTATAAATTGACGGAGAAATATCCTTCGACAAACGATGGGTTAATTTCTTCTAACAAGTAATTGGTAGAGAGTCGTGCTGATAACATGTTGTGAAAAATTATCAAATACAATAAAGAATAATATAAGAAATACAATTGCTAGAAGGAGGAAGAAGAGTTTTATTAAGAGATCTTTCTTGTGTACATTTACTTCCCATAATTTTCATATTTATAAGTAAAACAATATATTGATTATGTCATCTATGATATCATTCCCATTTAAAATATCATTATGTGGAGGTATCATAATATCTTCCTACTTTATTTATAAAGAAAACTTTACATCTTATTGACTTAACTTTTCTCATTTGAAGATCTCTTTAACCATGTGATAAAATATCCACCAATAATATTTCATAACAAAATTAACCTATATCGCTTATTCCATAATGGCAATAACTCGTAAAAAAAATGTCACAAATTTATAAAAACCAATGTTAGTATTGTTCAAAGAAAAAAAGAAAAAACTCTCTCCTCACTATTTCTAGCTTATGGGATACTTTGTTTGCAGGTGGCTTCATCTTAGATTGCTAGGTCTGACTTTTAAAGGGAGATCGGTCTTTATCTAGACCCACAAATATTGTAAAAATAACTTGTCCACTACGCTAATATTCTTATGATTTTCGCTCGAACTATTAAGCAAATTCTCATGCTTTTCGCATCTGTTTGTCACTTTGTTTTAAACTCTTCTCAACATTGCAATAATTGAATTTTTTTTTTTACAAGTGTTAAGTGATTAACTAATCTAAAAGTTTAAATTTATAAGTGTTAATTATGCGACGGGCTGTCACCAATTAGTCACCAAATTGGCGATGGAACAGTGACGGAATTCATTGTCGCTAGTTTGGTGATAATTTGGTGACGACCTACATAAGCCGTCACCAATTCGTCTCTAATTAGCGACAATATGGTGACGGCATTGTAGGTTGTCTCCAAAAGTGTCCAGATGGTAACTACATAGTGACGGACAATGAAATGTTGTCTCTATGCTGTTGCCAATGGGCAATAGCCTGGAGACGGAATGCAAAGGTCGTCACCATTTAATCACCTTGCTGTTGACAAAAAGTCATATGTTGAAATTCAATAATTTTGACATTAAATATATTATCTAAATTAAGAACTATTAAAAATATAATTCATATTAATTAATATAAATTAATTATTTACTTATCCAATTTTTGTATTACTACGTAGTCTTAAATTTTGCTTCATAATAAAAAAAAAGTAAAACTACTAATTCGGATATTTGTAGTTTGATAAAAAGTAAAAAAAATATATAATTCAAATAGTATTTTCACATGTTTTTGAAAACTTTAATCAAAATATTATAATATATAATTTTATTCTTAAATAATTATAACAAAGAAAAAAAAATTATTTTTTTTGGAGACAGAAATATAGGGTCATCTCCACCCAACATTAAAAAAAAAAAAAAAAAATAAGAAATAAAAAAAAATTAAAATAAATTGGATCAACCCCAAGAGCTGATCCAATTTAAAAGATGGAGACGGCCCAGTCCGTCTCCATTTATGTAGACGGACTAGGCCGTCACCACCAACATAAAAAAAAATAAAAAATTGGATTAAGATGGTGACGATCCGGTCCGTCTCCATTTATGGAGACGGCCTAGTCCATTTCCACCCAACATTGAAAAAAAAAAAGAAAAAAATATTAAAATAGATGGAGATGGCCCGGTCCGTCTCCACCAACATTAAAAAAAAAAAAAAAAAACTATGGAGACGCCTAGGTCCGTCTCTATTTATGGAGATGGCCCAGTCTGTCTCCACCTAACATTAAAAAAAAAAATTAAACTAAATTGGATCAACCCTAAGAGCTGATCCAATTTAAAAGATGGAGACGGATTTGGTCGTCTCCATCCACCCAACATTAAAAAAATAAATAAATAAATTGGGGCTGATCCAATTTAAAGGATGGTGTCCGTCTCTATCCACCCAACATTAAAAAAAAAAATTAAAATTAATACGCATCAGCTCCAAGAGCTGATCCAATTTAAAAGCACCTACTCCCCACCCTTCACCCCCAACTCGCAGCCACCCCCCACCCCTACCCCCCACCCACCCCCCACCCCGCCACCTTACCTTCACCCCGCAACCACCCCATCAATTGGATCAGCACCACCTCCACCACTCCACCACCCTTCCTCGCGACCCACAACATATATATATACACATATATGTACGAATTCATTATATATGTATGAATCTGGATATATATACACATATATGTACATATTCATTACATATTCATCTGTACATATACATCTATATATATACATATATACATCTATATATATATATAGATAGATATATTTTTGTCTTCTTTAGTTTTTGTTTTTTATTTTCTATTTTTTATTTATTTTCTGATTTTTTTAAATTTCAGATATTTATTTATTTTTTATTTTCGAATTTATTTTTTGCTTAATTTTTTAATTTTTTTAATTTAAGTATTTTGTTTTATATTTGAATTTTTAGATTTTTTTATTATTAATTTCAGATTTTATTTATTTTTTATTTTCAGTTTTTTGTTTAATTTTTTTTTTTTTTTTTTTTTGATTTTCTTTTTTTTTTTATTTTTGGACTTTTTAACAAAAATTTTAGATTTTTATTTTTTATTTTCGGCATTTTTTTGTTTATTGATTTCAATAGAATAAGGGCTCAATTAGGGTTTATCATTAATTTTTTTTGTGGAAAATTGTAGGATCTTTGTGGTGCTTCTGTTACGAGGCAATATGTCGGATCGTTGTTGCTGAATCTTTTTCTCTTTGCCGAATCTTTGTGGTGCTTTGTGGTAATCAATTATTTTTATTTTTCATTGCTTTTGTAATGCATTTCATGTGTTTTGGCTTGAGGATCTGGCTTTGAAATCCCAATTGTACACTACCTGCTCGTGGAAATACCTCAATTGCATAGCCTTCGAAAATTGTTGCTGGAACTTTAATGATTTGAATTGATCTTGCAGCTTTTATATTATATTTTATTCATGCCTTGTATGATTCTGCAGCTTGAATCGTTATCTTTGCAAATGGCCAAATGCAGAGTTAACTAATCAAATTGATTGTGCAGCAGCAATTCTTCCCTTTCTTGGATAGTATTCATCTTGAAATAAAATATTGTCTTGCCTATTTTGATGAAACCTATTTGTGGTTCCAAATCAGAATAGTTAATATCTATGCAAAATGTTAGAAAGAGAACTAATATTTGTTTCTTGATGCAAAGCTATAGACTCGAATTTGTATTTGGTGAAAGCTCTCAAAAGAATAGAAGTGTACAATAGGCCACTATTTAACTATTTTTGTCTTAAAATTTTGAACTATAATTTTGATTTCTATTGTAGTCAAAAGAAAATGCATCTCTTTTTCATTTTTTGGATAAGTAGAAAAGATACCTCTATATTTCCAATTTGTGGTGATTATTCCTTTTAGATATGTATTGGCGATATAAAGATTAATCCATGAAAAAAGATGTGGATTCAAAGCCTATTATTGAAGTCAAAAGAGTTGATGAGAAAGATGAGAAGTTTGCTTGCTTCAGCTTGTTTCATGCACTGGCGTGGAAGTGTCAAATGTCATTATATGAATATAACTCTCTACTATATTTTGATATCAACACCTTTTATATTGAAAAGAAATATCAAAAGTAAATATTTGTGCTTCTTTATGTAAATATGCATTACACATCAAAATATTTATCTTCAGGTGGAACATGTGTTTGATGAAAGAAATGTGAAGGGGCAATGTCAATGGAAGCACAAGGAGGCTACATGATTTCATGATGACTTTTCCCTCACGAATTGAAAGTCAATATTTAGTTTGAGCTCACATGACACTAAGATCATTCTCTGAAGTTGAACTGAAAAATTGAAAGAAGTGTTGCATGTTGAAAATTTTCCACAAACTCTAGTGTGTGTAGACTTAAGAGTGGAGTTTCTACCTTGATTAGTTTTTAAGTTCCTCCTTTACTCTCTGAATCTCTTTGGCTTTCAGCTCTATATTGCTAGTTTTCAAAAAAAATAATGTATTGTCAGAAAATGAAACTGAATGCATTACATATGTTGCTGGAGTAAGTAGGAGATTTTGTTGTACTGATTTGGTTATGATTAATGAATTCTGTTTTCGGTTTTTGTTGTTGGAATGGTGGCTAGATGGCTCCAACTGATATAAGAATGGAAGAGGTGATGATAACATATTTGTGTTTCTTGATATTATTGTTAAGTATGCGTTTTACATCTTGTAATAGCTTTGTGATAGATTGCATTTTGCAAGAAACTGAGTGCTAATAATTGGAATATAGCAAAAAAACAAATGAAATTAAACAAAGTACTAACATATATCACGAGTTTGATAAAGATGGAAAGTAGTGACAGCTAGGTGTACACTTAGTATTGAGCTAATCAAGTTAGTAACTACAGAGAGGTAATTGTGCTCTTCAGTAAAACTATCAGAAATAGCATCCACAAAGTGAATTGAACTTCATAAATGTCTTTCCTGAACATTTGGAGTACTTTTTGTGCATATTCTTATCAGTGAGTTTAAAGAGTTTTATCTTGTGTTCATCTTCCCTCAGTTTATGGTTCTTTTGGATTTATAAAATGACATCTAGGATACTCCTTTGGAGTTTCAGGTATAGCCAAGTACATTGCTCCTTCTGGCTATGGTGTTTATGCAATTGATTATCCAGGTTTTGGCCTCTCTGAAGGATTGCATGGTTATGTACCTAACTTTGATGGCCTAGTTGACAATGTCATTGAACAGTTTACAAAAATTAAAGGTAAATCCTGTGATCATTTCTTAATATAGTTTTCATCTTAGTGAGAAATCTACATAAAAATTGTGCATTTGAATGTTTTGGCTTGTGAGTTTCCTTTTTGCATCTCAAAATAAGCAGCGGAAGCACGTTCTTCTTGTTAAATTTCAAAATTTTCATCTCATCTCTCGTCATATGCAATCTCTTTAATTCAGCAAGTTAATGCAAATAATGATCAATTAAAGCTAACTTTTTCTCATATGATTTGGCAGGAAGGTCGAAGATGATTGGGCTGCCTCGCAGTTTGTTTGGTCAGTCCATGGGATGAACTATTGCTCTGAAAGCTCTTCTAAAGGAACCACATGAATGGGATGGAATAGTTCTTGTAGCCCCAATGGTTAAAGATCAATCGAGGCGTTGAGTGTTTTTTTAGATATTAAAATCTATTGTATTTCAAATTTATATTTTTGTTAAGATATTAAAACAGTTTGTAATTTTAAATTTATGATTTGTGTTAATTTAATATAATTTATAATTTTAGATTATATATTTCTTTATTTATATGCATTAAAATTTAAATTAATTTTTTATATTAATTTGTTATTTGAAAAAAAAAATTTAATTATGTAATTTTAGTTATAAAAATTGCTATAAAAGAATAATTAAAGATTGGTGACGGCTTGGTGACAACGTGTGGCGACAGCTCGGTGACGACATATTTTGTTGACGGCTCGGTGACGATATAGTTTTGGCAACAGCTTGGCAACGGCTCTGTGATGACATAGTTTTGGCAATGACTCTGGAGACGAATTAGAGACGGAGTTATATTGGCGACGGTGTAGAGATGACAATTTTTTAGAGACGAATTTGGCGACGGACTAAAATGTCATCGCCAAAGGAGATGAATTGGCGACGGGGCGATAAATTGGTGATGATACTTTTGGTGACGATCAATTTTCCTCTTCGCGCTGTCGTCAGCCGTCGCCAATACCCTTTTGGTGACGACATGGAGACGAATTTTGGTCATCGCCAAAAGTAGTTTTTTTTTAGTAGTTGTTATGTTATTTATTATCTTTAACATGCCCCTGCATTGAGTTAGTTTTTTGAGCCCACCACTTGGATAATTTTAAAGTTTTACTTGAGGTGGTTATTTAACATGGTATTAGAGTTGGACCCTTGGTCCAGTTTTATTCATTCGCGTGTAACCCATCTCAAATCAGGTCCACTTGTGTTTAATCTTTCGCGTGTTTCATATTCTACGCATCTTCAATCTTCTATGTGTGTCCTACGTGTGTTCAATCTTCCACATATATTAATATACTATGTGTATTCAATCTTCCAAGTGTGATCCATCTCAAAATTAGATCCACATGTGTTCAATCTTCCATGTGTGACCCCTCTCAAATCAGGTCACACGTGAGGGAGAGTGTTAGAATATGACAATTATTTCATATCGGAAAAAAATAAATTTCTAGACCACCTTATAAGATATTAGGTTACTCCACTTGACGTCAATTAGTTTTAAGATGAAACCCCTATTATGTTAACAACAAGAAGTATTAAAATGTTGTCAATACTCTTCAAAATTGTTGCAATAATTGATAAATACCATTGCAAAAGATACTAATAACTGTACTGTTACAAATAGAAAAATGTTTATCATGTAGATTTGAAAAAAACTGTTACAACACCGATCTACTGCAATTTTTACCGTTGTTATTTATTTACGAAAATCATAACATAGCGGATTCAATGGTTGGAAAGTCAGAATATATGGTGTAAGGTAGTGCAATATATAAAAATGCTCAAACTCTTATATACAAAAAATGATCATTTTCTAGAATTAGTAGTACAGGAACTCGTAACTTATATAAGCAGTTGGTGTTTTCTGGTGCAAATCCATTTTCATCTTCATTTATAGTACTATCTTAATTGTGTTTATCCATACTCTACTCTACAGTATGGCTCATTCACACTTCATCTGAATTCCTTAATTTTTTTTGTCCATACATTCAATTGATGGATTTACTCTTCACTCTCTTCTTCTAGTAAAACAAGAAAAATAAGTCACATATTCCAACGTGTGGTGCATGTGATCCATTTAAATGTTGCTAGCACCCATCTCAGTGTTACAAAGATGCTCAAGTAAAGTCTTTCTTTACGACCAAAAGAAGAAAGTCTTTCTTAAATTGGAACATTCAAATTGCTTTACGAATTCAGGTGGAGAAACTTGTCCCAACGTCTTGTATACAGTACAAAAACAGAAAAAAGGAAAATTTTACATTTAGTTCCTATTGTTTGTAAAATATCTTAGTTTAGTCTTTAGTATTTAAAATGTCTCAATTTAGTCCTTATTGTTTCACCAAAAATTTTAATTTCATCCATATTGTTTAATATGTCTCAATTTAGTCCCTATTATTTTTTAAAAAGTTTCAACTTCGTCCCTATTATTTTTAAAAAGTTTTAATTTCATCCCTATTATTTTCTTAAAGTTTCAAATTCGTCCATATTATCTAAGGACTAAATTAATTTTTTTTGAGAAACAATATGGATGAATTTGAAACTTTTTAAAAATAATAGGGATAAAATTAAAATTTTTTAAGAAATAATAAAGATGAAATTGAAAATTTTTAAATAATAGGGACTGAATTAAAACTTTTAAAAAAATAATAAAGACTAAATTAAAATATTTTAAATAATAAAAATTAAATTAAGACATTTTATGTACAATAGGAACTAAATGTGAGATTTTCCCATAGAAAAACATAAAAAAGACGCCGTTGCTTCCTCTTTTCTTTTTACTGTTTTGCAGAGAATCTTTCCTCTTCACAGTTTGTGGCTATTCAAGCTAAGATGCTAAATGCTTATTCAAAGTACAAAAACAAACAAGAAAGAAGATGCACACACACCCTGTATACTGTATAACAATAAACAGCATGAAAACGCAGGATATACAGACAACAGCTTAAGAATACATGTAGTATCTTCCTGGTTGAAATCCCAGCAAAACTATTTCAGCTACTTGAGATCTTTCACCAGCTTCAATTAACCTCTCGTAGACCATCAGAAGTTTTGTCTAATGAGACATTGACAAGAAACCAATGCTACAGCTGCATCCTGTCAGGTTAGCGACGAAACCGATGGCAATTTCTTTTTGATGACGAGGCTGAAACAACTCGAACAAAGATACATGTCTGAGCTAGTTCAGAGTTTAAGAAACCTTTCACTTCTGTATGTCTATAAAGCATTGGAGCTTTCTCTTGTCAAACCAAGCAAGCATCTTTTTCCCATAGATGTTACTTCTCATTGATGGTGCATTCACCCGGATTAGATTAGGAAGAGCATTATGGACGTGCAACCTGCATATACCACGTACGTAATCCGAGTTAAAGCATGTGTAACAACAAACTCTAGTAGGAAGCTATCCCAAAAGTTTGAAGAAAAAACAAAAACTAAAAATCAAAATAAATTCCCACTGGTGCTATTTGTTCTTCATTTTCACAATTGCTAAATGAATAAAAGATCTGTGGAAGAATTAATATTACTTTTTGAGCCACAAGGCTTTATCACCTACTAGAAGATTTCTAGGACTAATGGATATATTCTTTTATGGGTCGCAGTAACCTTCTTCAAATCCTTAGAAAATGTCAGAAATTTCACCTCTTTATATATGAATCGAATTTAAGAACAAGACTCTCAAAATCAACACATAAAAGAACCATTCCCAAATACAAATCCATGTACTCCAAACACCAACATAATCTAGATATATATATGTAACTAAAACTCTATAAGAAATGACACATCTGAAAAACCAACCTCAATCCGCACCTATGAATCATGAATATCATCTATAAAGGCACTAATAAGACCCCACTCCTAGCTCCAGGGAGGCTATAACTGCAAAATATGTGTTTCTCTCACCAGTAAAACTAAGTAAATAAGATCATATTAGAACATGAAATTGCTTCAACACATAAATCCAAACTTTTTACAACTATATAACTCAATGGATCGGAGTATAAATTAGGGTTCAAAGACAAAATCTCAAAACCTGAGCTTCATACGATCCTATGATCTCAATGCCAACATAGGCCTGAGAGACGAGTGGGTCTGAATCTGATCCTCTGGCTTTTTCTGCGCTTATTCAGTTGCTCAACAGAGTCTTGCACTGGTATATGCCTCGTATGGACCTCTTGCATAAGGCCCAAGGGAATCATTTGGAAGCCTGTTCCATAACAGGCTCTGGCCTCTGGAGTTTATTGGCTTGCCTTGACTGAGGTGAAACTGGGCGCACAACATCTTCTAACAAGCCACCATTAGGTTGTGCTTGGAAATAAGCACTCAAACCCTCAAGGGGTTGTGAACTAGATATAGGGTGAGGCACAAAGCCGTATGAAAACCATCCCAAATACAAAGCTGATTACGTGGTATATTGGGGTGCACTTCCATAATGCTCTTCTTAATCTAATCCGGGTGAATGCACCATCAATGAGAAGTAACATCTACGGTAAAAAGATACTCGCTTGGTTTGACAAGAGAAAGCTCCAATGCTTTATAGACATACAGAAGTGAAGGAATTCTTAAACTCTGAACTAGCTCAGGCATGTATCTTTGTTCGAGTTGTTTCAGCCTCGTCATCAAAAAGAAATTGCCATTGGTTTCGTCGCTAACCTGACAGGATGCAGCTGTAGCATTGGTTTCTTGTCAATGTCTCATTAGACAAAACTTCTGATGGTCTACGAGAGGTTAATTGAAGCTGGTGAAAGATCTCAAGTAGCTGAAATACTTTTGCTGGGATTTCAACCAGGAAGATACTACATGTATTCTTAAGCTGTTGTCTGTATATCCTGCGTCTTCATGCTGTTTATTGTTATACAGTATACAGGGTGTGTGTGCATCTTCTTTCTTGTTTGTTTTTGTACTTTGAATAAGCATTTAGCATCTTAGCTTGAATAGCCTTAGTGTGAAAGAACAAACTGTGAAAAGAAAAGATTCTCTGCAAAACAGGTGTAGAAGCGGGGCTGTTCATGTTGGAAATGTTGGAAATGGTGGTCGGGCTTTGGGGAATGGGCAATTTGAGAACTATGGAGATCCGGGATGGGAGACCACGGCCAGCAGACTGACACTTCAAAAGGCGTTGATACAGATGATAGTAGTTTATAGATTTTTGTAGGGGAAATTTTACATTTAGTATTTATTATTTACAAAGTGTTTTAATTTAATTTTTATTATTTAAAATATCTTAATTTAGTCTTTATTATTTTATTAAAAGTTTCAATTTCATTCCTATTGTTTAAAGTTTTTAATTTTGTCCTTATTATTTTTCAAAAAAATTTAATTTCATCCCCTATTATTTTTAAAAAGTTTTAATTTCATCTCTATTATTTTTTTGTAAAATTTCAAATTCGTCCCTATTATCCAATGAATAAATTTAATTTTTTAAAAAAATAATAGGGATGAATTTGAAACTTTTTAAAA
Organism: Ehretia macrophylla; assembly: GCA_037974665.1. Taxonomy (NCBI): domain Eukaryota; kingdom Viridiplantae; phylum Streptophyta; class Magnoliopsida; order Boraginales; family Ehretiaceae; genus Ehretia; species Ehretia macrophylla. The sequence goes on along the minus strand of CM075767.1, from coordinate 8,596,757 downwards.
ATAATGGGGACGAAATTGAAATTTTTTGGAAAATAATAAATCCGAATTTGAAAACTTTAAACAATAGGGGTGAAATTGAAACTTGTAGGAAAACAATAGGAACTAAATTGAGACATTTTAAATAATAAAGACTAAATTGAACCACTTTATAAACAATATAGATTAAATGTGAGATTTTCCCCATTTTTGTACGTTTGGTCTTTACTTTTTGGGTAAAAATTATTTCTTTGTCTGTCCTTATAGTTATTTCCCATTCTTGTTAAATGTTTATTGTTCTTTTAGTATATGTGCACCCCTGATCAGTCCTCTAATTAGCAGTAATATCAGGAGATGAATTTTGAGAAAACTTTTCATACGTTGGGGGGATGGGTCCAACTTTAACATGGGCATACCCTCACACGTCATTATGAAGTATGGAATAATTTTTCAAATATTCATAGTGTTTAAAAGTACTTGAGGTGTGAAACTTATTTGATTTATAAATGAATTCTGTGAAAATTTGTATTTATAAATAAATTTTCTTGTTTGAAATTGTAAAATAGTAGTCAATTTTATTATTTGCAAATACAAATTGTGTTTGGAACTCATGTGGAATTAAAATTAATATTTATATTTTACTTAAATGCCCTTCTTTTATTCTATTCAATTTAGGCATGTCATATAAAGGTTATAATCTTATCCCAGTATTGATCATTACTATTATTACAAAACTATTTAAATAAAGCAAAATACAAAGAAAGTTTTTTAATAAAGTTAAACATTACAAAATAATCATAACTTTAATAATTAGTTCAAGATTACAAAATAAACCTACATTTGACGTGACAAAATAACTTTAAGTTCAACCGTACATTTAATATTAAAAAATAATGTTCAAAGAAAGGGTGAGAGGGGAGTTGGTGTTGTTTTTTTTTCTTTTTTTTTTTTGCTAGAAGAGAAACAATGAGAGAGACAATGCTTTTAATTTTTTTTTTTGTTTTTGTTTTATCTTTGTATTTTAGGCAAAGTCCATCTCTTAAATCTGAGGGCAATTTTGTCATCAAAAGATGAGCAACAGATTTGAGAAATGTGGATTTATAAATTTCACCTCTTGAGAAAGGATTTGAGTAAAGTATAAGAAAATTTTGGATATGTAAATTTTGGATTTTTAATTTTTTAAAAGAGTACGTCCAAACACTAAAAATTGGATTTGCAAATGAATTGCACAAAATTTTATAAAGTTAATTTATTTCAAACAGTCTGTGGGGACTAAATTTTTATATGATTTTGTTGATAAAACTTCATAATATAAATTAACCAACTTAGTATGTAATTTGAAGCTAGAAGAAACTCAATAGTCCTTTTGTTTGTTGTTTTGCATTATTGCAGCCACTCTACATGTAAAAATGTATTAAAAAGGTGATAGAGATGCTTAGAAAAAAAAAAAAAAAAAAAAAAACAAGGTGATAGAGTTAGGTCTACATGTCAAGCTTTCGTATTTCCTCTCATCCAAAAGTGAATCCAAACAGTGAGAAAAACTCTTCAATTCCTCTCTTTCTTTTCTTTCCTTTAAAAATGTGAACCGATACATAGTGTTATCGTTTTGTAGGTCTTTGAGCTCAGAGCATTGGGAAAGGTTGTCAACTAGTGTTCTATTGTGACAGTATGTGTTCTATCATAAAAACGTGAAGAAATATAGTGTAGCATGTTTTACGAGGGGAAAGAATATGTCCTATAATCATATTTTCTGTTACTTTTACAATTTTTCCATATAACATTATTTATTGATGCTACTAATTAATGAAGAATATAGATTTCTGAATACTATAAACCTTGTTAAATCAATCTCGAAGTTTTGGAAGTAATTTATAAACTCTTTCTCAAATTTCAAAAGAAAAACAAAAGCTTCAAATGTTAAGATAGTTGAGAGTTTTATCTTAAAATCAATTGGTACCAAGTGGAGTAACCCATGATCTTATAAGACGGTCTAAGAGTTTATGATTTTTCTATTTGAAACAAGTGTATAGTCTAACACTGCCTCTCAAGTGTAATCTAATTTGAGAGATGATACACGTGAAAGATTGAACACATGTATTTTGAGATGAGTCACACATGAAAGATTGAACATACATGTGATAGATAACACATGAAAGATTGAACACACATGTGGTAGATAACACATGTGAAAGATTGAAGATGCGTGTAATATGACACACACGAAAGATTGTTAAATACACGTGTGACATAATTTTAGAAGGGTCACACGTGAAAGAAGATGCGTGGGACATATGAGGAAGATAAGTTAAACTAGACCATGGGCTTAAATCTGATACCATGTTAAGAATCATGGGAGTTTAAAATTTTTTATTTTTTAATATGGGACATATGTTATATTCTAACATCAAGCGTTTTAGGGTCATTCACATGGTAAAATATTTATTTGTAGTATTTTGCAATTTCTTCTTTAACATTACGAAGGTGAATAGTCAAGCAATCTTGTACAAATAGAGTATTTTTGGTTGATTAAATTTTTGGTTAAAATGAGGCTAAAACTATCTTTGCAAATTGCATGTAAAAAAAAAAAAGAGAAAAACATGAGGAGAGCCCGATTACAGCATCCAAATAGAACTCATTTCATCATCGACGCAATATTTTCTCTCTCTCTTGCGTTTTCTTTTGATTAACTTTCGAAAAATAATCATTTCGTAACAATTTTAGCATGTATCATATGCTCTCTTTCAAAATATGGCGATGATCAATAACATTCACTTTCATTCGTGTTGTGGCTGCATGACCTATGCATTGCCGGTCACATAGTCAATCAATAGCGAGTACAAAACCCACACAAGGCAAAGGAATATTCCAAACAAAAACGATGCACCGCAACAAAAATAATCAATAATAAAAGCGATAACAATGTGTTGACTATTATCCTTATCGACTAGGGTCAAAATTTCTAGTGTTTAACCATCCCACACTAGAAAAGGCACAACACTTTCAAAAACATTTCTCAATAAGCCAAAAAACATTTCCTCTGTAACCCTTATTAGAATAAAATAATACCGGAGACAAAAGAGAAAAGAAGAGAAAATTTAAAATATAATAGGAAGATAATGTAACGTAACGAAATCCTTTTTATTTAAAATAATTTACGAACTGAAATAAAAAGATGTTCTAGAGAACTCGTTGATGGTTACTTTGCTAAATCATATTGATAATATGCATTATTGTTAAACCAATTGTGTGTGCAGTGCAAAGAACATCAGCAGTAACTATAACGTTATGTAAAGTTAGTGCAAAAATTACTTGAACTTTTTTTTTGAACAAGCAGAGCAATACAGTGAAGATTAATATAGCATATGAAGTTAGCATAGTAGATAAGAAAATTGAAACAGTCAGCATGGGTTGAAATCTAAAAAGCAATTTCCAAGAAATTTTTACGTTTTTTTTTTCTTCCATACTTTCTTATTCTTTCACATGCAGTTTGTATCATTACATTTTGTACATTGCAAAAACTTTCAAGTAACGAATCATCTTTCTAGAGCAAAAGCAAAATTAACAACAATAAGATAGATATGAAAGAAGAAAAGACAGAAAATATAATATTGCAAATTAAAGATGCTTCAATTTTCAGAATCAATTGCTTCAATTGAAATGATATATCATAAGAAACAATTGAACTTTTAACCGTAAGAAAATATCACCAAGGACAGCGGTTCAAATGGAAGAGGTAATCTCACTTACCTTTCGTCGGTATCTCAAGCACAAGCACTTTTACACTAAAAAACTGTTATAATAGTAAAAGAAAAAAAAAAAAGCACTTTTACACTTAATTCTTTGAACCAAAATGGTGAACCCATGAAAGTTTCATCACTGTGCAAGAATTCCGTACAACCTATTGATCTCATTATAAAATAAAATAAAAATTCTCACTGATATGCTATACAAAATTATATATAGTAGAAAGAAAAGCGCCTAAAGCTAAGTCATACAGATTAGTGAAATCGCAGCAAATCACACCATTCAAATATATACTACGTAGTCTTCCAAGTATCTAGGAATCTTCTTGATGCGTAAGCCTCTTCCTAACTTATCCGCATCCACCACAGCTGCTGCTGCTGCTTCTTCTTCTTCTTCTTCTTCTTCAACCCTATCATCCTCGATACGCCCCCCCGGGGATGGGGGCATGACATCTAGATAGTTGAAAAATTCATCCAAATCAGCATCATCGAAGACCATAGATTTTGTTTCAAAAAGTGGATCTGAAATTCTTTGGCCATCGATACAGTTCACATTTCCAATTGACAAGGGTTCAAAACCATCAAAAATGACGGCAGAGTTGACGATATTTGCTTGCAAAGTGTCATCGCAAAACTCGTTCAACAAAAATGAACAAGCAACTGAAACTTCATTAGGCGTTGTAGAGCAAGTGGTGCTGGCAGAAGGAAGCTGATGGAGAGAAAAGTTACCAAGATTAGACATTGAAAAAGATATGATGGAAGTGAAAGAATTGCTGCTGATGGAAGTAAAAGACTGAAGCTCTCTATTTATAATGTGAACTGTGAAGCTCTCTGCATAATTTCTCTTGAAATTCTCTAACCCCACTATTTATTATTCCCTAATTACTCCCATACATTGATGTTTCTCCCCAAATTGGAGAAACCATGCTGAAAAAGTGGCCAGTGGCTTTATTAATATCATCCAGAAAGACCATTAACCCTTCATGGGTTCAAATAACGTGTTGCGACATGAAGATCTGAATTTAATTTACTCGTCCTCAACTTTGAGCTCAACTCACGAAACTTATGGAATTGGATGGGCAAGTTGGCGCATCAGAGCCAAGGACAAATGTACATAATGATGCGTCATGCATGCAGCAAGGAGTTTCCTAGCCTGGCTCAAGTAAAAAAAGAAAATTATACTTGGCATCTGAGCTGAACTCCAGTGAACAGATTTAGAAACTTTTTTTTTTTTTTTTTCTGGAGATTGTATCCAAAATAATGCTTCTTAGTTTCCATTTAGCTGTGGACTCAAAAATTGCAATTTACGTTTAACGAGCATTGCATGCAGCCATTGTAATGGCAGTGGAAACATTCCAGGCTCCAGCTGCATTCGTCAACTGTCTAACATAAACGAGTTCTCTGAGGCTTCTGTTCTCAATTAAATTGCTGCATTTTGAACGTTTACTATCGATTATCTAAGCCGTTGACAAATTAAATACGAGAAACACCTCTGCAAGTTTAGAATTTTCATGCCGAAAATAAGATTAGTATCGTAAGTTTAAGAATAATTCTTTTGATGCACACGCTCAGCATTACAAGCTTGGCATATCATTTTTTTTTCTTTTTCTTTTTTGAGCCTTGCTTCTGAATGCTGATCGTTGGACGGAAATTGTAGTCCTTTTTATACCAATAACTAGCTTTGTCAGTTACTGCTTTAAACACTCGTACTTTACGATTAATTATTATTCCTCACCTCGTATGGACTCTAATTAGCTTTGCTTAGTGGTAATCAAGTTATAAAATTGTCCATGCTTGACGTTCTCACTCGACAACTAGCTTAGTCATTGTATAAATGTTTCAAGATTAAGAAAATTTACCATCCTAGGAGTTATTTGAAATTTTAAGATGTCGGCAAGCAAGCTGCAATCTTCATTATCCAATGCCCACAAATAAAATTCTTTAAATTCTTTTGTTCGGGTTTTAATAATCTATAAAACTATTTAATTCCTAATAATTTAATGTCACTAAAATCACCTTAAACCCCCAAGTAAAATATTCTAGATCGCGGTCTCTCCCAACTATATTGGATTTATGTGACATTTTGCAAGACTCGAAATTCGGCCAAAATCTAACTCATTACAATTACCTACAGGTTATTTTGCTTCTTTACCCCCCCCCTGATAGACTGATATTCAGTTGTATTAGGTTGTTGATTGGCACCAATGTTCTATCTATCCCTTAGGTCTGCCATGTTCGAAACTAATTTCTAGGTAAAAAAAATCATGCTACAAGACTTCTTCGACTTCTCAAACATGATATTGTTGCTCACTATGGCGAGAGGCAATGGCTGATGTAGATTGGTGCCAGTGGGGGCTAATAACCCCCATTGACCCTCTAAATTTTTTTAAATATCTATTTTTTTAATATAGTTTAGAAAATTAATTAGTCCCCACTAAGAAAGATATGTATGCTCATAATAGTCAAAGTTTATATTATATTGCCTATTACAAGAGACGAAATCTTTTTGATATTTCTCTTTTATTGTTGCTAGCTAGGATATTCATGAATTTCTATTGATTTTTCAACCACCTTGATGATATTCAAGAATTTCTATTGATGTTTCAACCACCTTGATGCAATTTTTTCCAAGGATAAATTTGTTGGAGTTCAATTATATACCTTTTCAGTCTAGTAGTAAAAATACAAAATAAATAGAGGGCATGGTCTCTTGTCCCTCTTGCATGCTCGCACTAAATTAAGACCGATGGAAAAGAATCTAATTTAACTTTATGATAACCCAAACACAGAAAGCTTCAACACAAATTTTCAGAATACTTTTACTAGAGCAATTACATTACTAAAGCGAGCTGCTCAACAAGAAGGTTTTACATTTCCCGATGGACAAGCATGTTCGGACTTTTATTTTCATCGGTATATAGTTGTCAGTGTCGCTGCGTGTTTATTGATAATTCAAATAAGAAAACACAAAATCAAGAATGGTAAACCGCAAAAGAACTCTTCTATTTTTTCGAAATTACACATTGTTCATAGATTTATGTTTCTCGGTTTATACTTGGCACTATAGTTGTTAAATTGTGAATTGAATTATCATTTTTTTAAATCGTGAATCGTAATACCACAAAAAAAAAATTAGTTTCTGCGACGAACCGTCACTATACCGTCACTAATATGGCGACAGCACTGTAAAAAGAAATGTTGACGCCAATTTTGTGATGGGACAGTGATGGCACAGTGTCAGACAAAAACACCCGTCACCAAGCTGTCACTAACAGTGACGGCTTTGTTGGCCGTCTCCAATTCGGTGACAGGCAAACTACGACCTTCACCAATTAGTTTCTCTGATTCGGATATGTGGAGATGACACGGTGACGGTATGGTGACAGTCTGTCGCCATGCCGTCACCATAAAGGGTGCCGACTTAATTTCCTATTATGTTGAATGTTGGATGATTTTGTTGTCTATATTTGTCATGTTGTGAATCTCATGCATGCTAATTCCCACTCATAGAATATAATAGATCTTTTAGTGTAATCAGAATCGTACGATTCGCGATTTGAATCGTACGATTTGATACGATTCACTAAAAAAATTATACGAATCGGATAGGAGAATCGTGAATCGACGTGAATCGCAAGTGAATCGGTACCGAATCGTGTGAATCGTTAGTGAATCGTACGATTCACTGAATCGTTCGCGATTCGGGTCAATTTTTTTTTTTTTTAAAGCCCAAAATATTTCAAAGTAGCTAACAAAATAAGCCCACTTTAGTAAAAAAATAGGGCACAAAACTCGTAATTGATTGGACCCCTTGTGTTTACAACAGCTTTTGAGCACTAGTTTGGACACTTGTGAAATGTGATATTGTTCCGACCAAAAAAAATAGTGTGATATTGTGATGCAGAAATTGTTTGGGCTACTAGGAACAAGTGAAGTAGTGAACAATCTAGAAAAGTAACAAAAACATATATTAATATTAATTCAAATAAAGAATCTCAACTAAAAACTGTTAATAGAAACATAATATGTCAAATATCAACTAGTTTCAAATTTGTGACCGAATCGGTACGATTCACGATTCGATTCGATTCACGATTCAAAAAAATGACATTTCGATTCACGATACGATTCACGATTCGACAACTATGCTTTTACCTATATAATAACCTATTAGGTAATTTTTAAAATGCAATAACATTTCTCCAATTGCTCAGTGCATCATTTCATGGAGTCAAATGAATGGATGTATCAGAAATGGATTGATGGTAATTTTAATGAGGCCCTTATCTAAGGTGTTTCGGATTTTGTATCTTTCGCAAGTAAACAACATTATTATATGGATGACAACAAAATAAGATGTCCATGTGTAAGATGCCGGAACTTAAAATTCCAAACAACAGGAAATGTAGTAGATCATCTGTATCATAAAGGTTTTATGCCTTTTTACTATCAATAGATTGCACAAGGAGAACATGTGTACAACAATTATGATCCAAGTGCACAAATTTTGACGTATAATCATGGGCAATTTGTTGGTGAAACAAATAATTACAGAACATTAGTTTTTGACGCTGTCGGTCCGCAGTTGACCAACGATCACAATATTGAGGTTAATGAAGAACCTAATGTAACACCCCGATCCCTCTCGAGATCGGGAGTTCTATCAATCAATCTAATCACAACCCAAATTCAAACCCGGGCATAATTTTCAGGGAAAACGGACGGAGTCTCCCCTGTTTCTAGGCAAAATATAAAACCTGCAATAGCATTTAAATGGACCAACGCCGTGTCCAATCATACAAAACTTCCTCAAGGCTATCCGAGCCTCGGTTTTCAACAATTAAACTCAGCAGGTATACATACATTTCCAATTTAAAAGCTAACCTATCTCTTTTCATTTTTGACCAGTACATTCAAACTAGACAATTAAATCATACTAAGCTACTGCATAAAATAAACTATCATGCCTTTCTAACTCTTTTCCTTTGGACATTACAAACATGCATTGAAGATAAGCTATGCTAACTGATTACATAAACTAGCTTATCAATTCACCTCAACTACTTAGCTAAATTTAAATTACATTTCTTTTAGCAATAAATACCTACAACATATGAAAACATATATCTTTACAACTTCGACACTCAAGCCACATAGGCACGCAAGACAACTCTTCAGGCAACGAACTTTCACGAAATCACGAACTTTCCAGCTAACATGACATTTCCTGAAATGTGGTGGTGAGGAGTGAGTATACATAACACGTATACTCAGTGAGGGCGAGACAGATATCGAGTAGGAGAGAAAGAAAGTCGTGCAATGCAAATAAGACAGTTAAGCAATATAACTGATAAATAAGCAACCAAGACAAACAATCAATACAATAAGCAATTATTGAAAGCATTAACACAACCATTCAAAGCTATACCACACTCTGAAGGCTATGGTTCACTCATACGAGCAATGTACCATTTCACGAGCGATACATCAATCTCGAGCTTGATGTTGACAACGATGACAATAAGCATGCAATCACCTTATAACACCAGTTTGGAATACCCCGGAAGTATCCATCAATTCTACGACCCAAATCTCCTTGGGAGGCAACCCAAGCGAGAAAGGGAATAGCAGCGGAGCTAGAGCAACCAACACTGGCAACCCGAGGCTACCCAGAGAGGCCCATCACTCACGCGCGAGACACTATGCAATGCAAGACTCGATACAAGGCAATAAACGAGCGATAGCACAACAATACAAACTAGTGACAACAAACGAGATAACAAGCAATCACAATCAATACTAACATTCAACTAACTTTTCAAGCATAACAAGCAATAATAAGCAACAATAACACCAATTAAACAAGTATACCGAGCAACCCTAAGCATTCTATAGGCATAATATCAAGATAACAAGCAAAATCACAAATTGGCCCCAACTATCAAAACACTACCATTTCCAAACGAGCCACGAGTTCTGGAAACTGACTTTGCCAATCCTCCTAGGTCATCATAAGGCACGTCTAAGGACCCCGAAACCCTACTTTACCCTAGAATTCGAGCAAAGCCCCGATTTCCCCCTTTGCTCGTTTGAACTACAACTATACCAACCAAACACCCAACCAACGCCATAATCGCACCAAAAGTGCTTCCATGGCCTTCCGAAACAATGCCAACATGCAAAACAAGAAAATGTCAAACTTGACCTAAACGACCCCGACTTTCACTAAGCCGTTTTTTCTCATTTTTTTCATTACGCAACCTAAACAAATCATGCATTTAGACATTCTAGCATACTTAGCACATTTCTACATCAACAGACAGCATAACAGCGCAACTTTATCATTTCAAGGGTTTACTATTCACTAATTAGTATTCATTAATCAATTTAAATTGCAATTTCGATTTTCAACCGCAGAAAATGCTAAAAAGTTATAAATACATGTTCTACAATCAACAAGGAACATTCTTTAAGCAACAAAACGATTAAAACAACAATCTACGCATAAGTTCTAAAAATTAAAGTTTAGACATACATTTTTCAAATGCGCAAATAACGATGAAACCCTCACCTTAGACGCTACTAGACGCTAGGAAAACCACGTTGGATGCCTCGGAAACAACCCCGTGCAAGCTCACGCGAAGATTTGAAGATTTGAAGGTTGAAATCTTTTTTTTCTTTTTCTCCTATGGTTTTGGCCCTTTCTATTTTTTTTTCCAGATTTTCGCATGTTTTGTAATGTATTATGCATATATAAGATGAAAAGTTGAAATGGTCAAAGCTTCGGTCAACCCGCTAAACCAAAACAACTATGCGCGACCTTACGAAAACGGCCATAACTTCTTCTAGAAAACTCCAATTCACGAACCGTTTGAAGCCTCAGAAACTAGACTCATAGAGCTTTCCAACCATATATAATTTACTACCTAAATATTTCCCAATTGGTTCAGATTTAATTCCAAAGTTGACCCAAAATTTGATTAACTTAACATTGCATTTTTTTATTTCTAATCCCAAGTTTGCCCTTTATTAAACATTTCAAAAATGCCCACCTTGTCCTAGTTGGTCAATGTAGATGAAAAGTCAACTAGTTTGGTCAAAGAAGGTGAAAGGTCAATAAAATGCAATTTAAATGAACTTTAAATGCTATTAAATATATGCCAGGTTCGGGGTATCACACCTAACATGGAAGCACATAAATTTTTTGAGTTGTTGAATGCCGCTAATAGGCTATTATTTGATGCTTGTGCAAAACTTACTCAATTGTTAGCCGTAGTTCGATATATGAATATGAAGTCCAAGCATAATATGAGCAACTCCCTATTTAACAGGTTCATAGAAGAATTAATGGAAGTGTTGCCCGAGAATCATAACTTGCCTGAAAACCTGTATAGATTTAAGCAACTAATCAAGCCATTAGGGTTGGGATATCAGAAGATTGATGTTTGCGTAAATGGATGCACTTTATTTTATAAGGATCGGAGTCTCATGGAAAATTATCCGCATTGTGGCCACGCACGTTTCAAGGCTAGAGTTGGTGGTAGAAAACGGGGTAAGCTTATTGCCCACAAACAGTTAAGATATTTCCCTCTGACACCAAGGTTAAAAAGATTGTACATGTTAAATGTACGACGAGACACATGTCGTGGCACAAAAATCACAATGTGGAAGATGGAAAAATTTGTCATCCGTCAGATGCCGAAGCTTGGAAATATTTCGACAACGTGTATCCAGATTTCGCTGCAGAACCAAGAAATGTTTGGCTAGGCCTTTGTTCAAATGGTTTTAACCCATACAGTTCAAATGCGCAACCTTATTCTTGCTGGCCAGTGATAATTACCCCATACAATCTTCCACCGTGGATGTGCATGAAAGATCCCGTAATGTTTTTGATAGTACTTATTCCCGGTCCCAAGCATCCCGGTAAAAATATTGATGTCTACCTAGAGCCCCTGATCGATGAATTGTTGACTCTATGGTCAGAAGGGACATTGTGTTATGATATTGATATGAATACTAATTTTTGTTTAAGGGCAATCTTGATGTGGACAATAAATGACTTCCCAGCTTATGGTATATTGTTGGGATAGAGCACACATGGGAGGCTATCATGTCCTATTTGTATGGAAAAGTCAAGAGCTTTTCACTTACCAGCGGGGAAGAAGCCTTCATTCTTTGGTTGCCATCGTCAATTTTTACCAGAGAATAGCCCATTTAGACGTGACAAGAAAAATTTTATCAAGGATAGACACGAGAGATCTACACCTCCACCACGATTATCTGGAGAATAAATTTGGGAACAGGTGAAAAATTTCCCGACAATCCAAAAGAGATCTTGCAAGAAGCTACATGGGTTTGGTATAAATGATAATTGGACGAAAATAAGTATTTTTTGGGATTTGCCTTATTAGAAGATGCACCTTGTTTGTCACAACTTAGACGTGATGCATATTGAGAAAAATATTTTTGACAATGTCTTCAATACTATCATGGTTATTTAGGGTAAGACTAAAGACAATCTTCAAGCTCGGAAAGACATGTCCACTTTTTGCAATGGTCCAGAATTGTGCGATGACAATACAAACAAGATCGGTGTATATACATTCCCAAGAAAAAAGAGAAAAGTGCTCCTACAATGGGTTGAAGGCATAAAATTTCCCGATGGTTATACTTCTAATTTATCAAATTGTGTCGACATGAAGGATTTGAAAATGTCACACATGAAGAGCCACGAATGTCATATATTTATGGAGAGGCTGCTTCCCATTGCATTACGCGAGCTCATGCCGAAACAGGCTTCAGAGACATTTGCTGAACTAAGCTTATTTTTTAGCAATCTATGTTGTTAAACTCTACAAATAACCGAATAGGAAAGAATGTAAGATAATATAGTCATGACGCTGTACAAACTGGAGAAGATGTTGCCTCCTGTATTTTTTGATTTAATGAAGCATTTACCTATCCATTTGGTGTATGAGGTGATATGCTGTGGACTTGTTCAATATCGGTGGATGTATCTTTTCGAGAGGTTTTTGCAAGGCCTAAAGAGGATAGTTAAGAATAAAGCACGTGTGGAAGGATCTATATGTGAAGCTTATCATTTCCTAGAAACTTTAACTTTTTGTTCATATTATTTTGAACAACACGTGTCAACTAAAAGCAAAAGGTTAGGTCGAAACAACCAGTATAACAAGGTGGACTATTTTGAGGGTTGCTTATTTATATTTACTTATCCGAGTTGTCCAATTGGGACGGATACAAAGGTCTCACTACCGGAAGATGATCTCCAGTTGGCGTACTTATATGTACTCATGAATTGCCCAGAGGTGCAGCTATATATCAGGTATGTTTGCATCGATTGGGGAATGCAATTTCCTCCGTTGGGATTATCAGATACACTATTTTAATGAGAAGCTTTAAAAATTTGTGCAGATTGTTTGAGGAATACTTGGAACAACAATACGGCCTTATGAACCAAAGAGATAGCCAGTTGCATATTGACAGATCTTTCTCGAGATGGTTATATGGCCAAGTCAGTACATATGCAATTTTTGCCTATTCATTAAAGGCACTACTATTTGTGTATTAACCAAATGTAGTTGTATTGTAGTTAAGAGATAGGTATGACGTAGACGATCGTGTGAAATATCTCTCCAAATGGCCATATAAAAAGGCCCGCAGATGGTGTAGATACATGGTAAAAGGATATAGGTTCTCTACATTCGAATATGGATTTTCAAAGTACACAAACAATAGTGGAGTGTTCGTAAGAGGTACAGCGATGGTACAACTAGGGAAATAGGGTACTATAGTGTTTTAAAGGACATTATTGAACTTGAATATCCTAATCCAACATTGTAACATACAAGAGTCGTTCTTTTTAAGTGTGATTGGTATGATACCACAAATGATAGAGGTGTGGAGTTCAATCACAGGACCGGATTGGTTGAGGTGAACGTGAAAATAAGATATCCCAAGTATGAACCCTTTGTCTTGGCAAGTCAAGCCCAACAAGTGTACTATTGTGTATATCTAGGGGTCAAGAGATAACGAGTTGATTGGGTGGTCATCGTTAAAATCCGTCCAAGGCATTTCTATGACATGGACCGGCAGGAGATAGATGTGGAAGATAACACAAGTTTTCAATCAGATCACATGAATGTTCCCACAGTGGAACCGAATGATTTTGATTCAAATTCACATATTAATTATTCGGTTGTAGACACTGAAATAATAAGAGAATATCTTAATGCCGAACATGGAGATGTAGAAGCATATGTAGATGACGAAGAAGATGAGCATGAAACAAATGATGATGGTGATGATGTTGATGATGATAGTGACCCAAATGATGATGATGATGATGATGATGATGAGAAGGAAGAGGAGGATGAGGATGATGACAATCGTGACAGTGACAATAAGAGAAATGACGATTATTGAAAAAACATAGGTTAGGCAAAAATATTGTTCATTTTTTTGTTTCAAATTATCAATCAGTGACTCCAAATATTGTTTGTTATCTATGATAGTTTTGGTAGAAGTATGCATAATTACATTTTTTCAGTCTATATATATTTATTTATCAATTCCAATTTTAATGTGTCAAAACAGGCAATGGGAGGCGGTGAAGATCCAAATCGCAAGGGGAAAAAACAACTGAAGTAGCGCAGCTTGTTAGGGAAAATGAGAGAATCTACCAATACACCGGCCACGGTGCCCGAGACTCAGTGATTCTCTCTGGCCAGGTACAATGACGCTATGTCATTGGTTGGTCGTGGATCTACAGGTACGCATCATGCGATTGGTCTGCGATCCACAACGGCACATACAGTTGCTGGTCGTGGAATTGGCAATGTCCCTTTGGTTGTTGGGCGTGGTTCGTCTAATTCATTAGTGGGAATGCAACATCGGATCTCAAACGATACGCATCCCCAACTAGAGCAGCCATATGTGTAATACCCCGAACCCGGCATGCATTTAATAGCATTTGACTGCATTTAATTAAGTGTTTAATTAGTTAAATCATCCATTACGCACTATTTTCATGTTTCTTTTAAAAGTATTCAACTAATACTTGGATTAATTATTTTAAATAAGTATTAACTATGTTATTATATTTAATACTCGGTTTCATTTCCTTGTATTTAACTAATCGATTATTTTACTTAACCTATTTATTTAAAGTATTATTTTGATATTTCTTTTAAAAATATTCAAATAATTTTTATATTGATTAATTTAAAAGATTATTACCTATTTTTATTATTTATAGTAATTGGATTTATTTTCTTGTATTTAATTAAGTGTCATTTTAAATGTTAGTATTTAATTGCATTTGATTGCGTGTTTATATTAACTTGTTCATTCGTATCTTAGCATTAATTTCATAATTCTTTAAAATATTCTAGAAATAGTTAAATTATTTATTTTTAAATGAATATTGATTATTTTAATAATCGGTTTTATTTTCTTGCATTTAATTACTCAGTTTTCAATTAAATAAGAAAAGTAACTCCGAGCCAAAGTGAATTTTAAACTAAATTACTTTTCAAAAATTATATTTTTAAGAAATTGTTTATCATTCTAATAGTGATCGTTTATTGACCGTTTGATCGTAGTGCATCGAAAACGAGAGTTAGATAAATATTTTCCAAATTTAGTGAATAGTATTTTTAGCTTAATTGAGTTAGTTTTAGTTGTTTTTCATTTAATTGCATTGTTTTAACTTGAATTAGACTAAATGCTAATTAAATGAGCTTGTTTGACCATATTTTCACTTAAGCTAGACTTTGCAAAAGGATCAAAATGCCCTTGTCACCTTATAAAACAAAAACAAGGCAAAATCAACTCAGAAACAAAACCCAAAATTCCCATTTTGTCCCTCCCATGGCTGAAATTCAAAGGGAAGAAAAAGAAAAGATTTTGCTTCAATTTTCTTCTACAATCTTGCGTGGAATTGGACGAGGATCGTGGCTAGGGTCCTTATGGGTCTTGATCTTCAATCTCTGTGAGGGTTTTCACGTTTTTGTGCATTTTTATTTGAATTTGATTTTTGTTTCAAATTTTCAGATTTGATATTTATTGCGTTATAATGCTGTTATTGCTTGAAATAACTTCCTTAGGGTTCGTAGAGCACTGCTTGTTAGTTTTTTAGCAATTTTTACGGCTGAAATTGCGTATTTGAAATTGGAGAAGAATAATAAATAGTGTTTTTGAATAGTAAAACCCTAGATTTTTGGATTTTTGATCCGAATTGCGATTTCTTGATTTGATTAGGTGCCATTAATGTTAGAAAGATAAAATGTACAATAAAAACGGACCGACCTTTGTTAAAATTGAAAATTAGACAAAGAAACGTAAAGGGACCGTTTGACCAAGTGTTGATCGTGCTCGAATTGAGTTGGGGGTTTTGCTATTGAGGGCATGGAAGCACTTTTGGCACTATTATGTCATTGATTGAGCAACCGGTTAGTATAGTTGTAGTTTAAACGCAGTAGGTGGACTTTTGGGCTTCGGGTGAGAAAGTGAAGTTTCATGACATAGAAACATGCCTTGTAGTGCCTAGGTGAAGGTAGTGAAATTGGTTTCTTAATCCCGTAGCTCGTTTGCTCGTAATTGCCTTTTGAAGTTGGAGATTGAATAGTGATATTTGTCGTTTTCGTGTTTGAGCTGCTATTACGTGTTTAATTGATGTTCTTGTTGATGTTAATGATAATCATGCTTGAAAAGTTAATTGAATGCTAATATTGATTGTAAATGTTTGATATCTCGTATATCGCCACTAATTTGTACTTTTGTGCTATCGCTCGTTTATTGCTTGTATCTCGTATTGCATTGCATAGTGTCAGGCGCGTGAGTGATGTGCCTCTCTGGGCAGTCTCGGGCTGCCAGGGTTGGTTTGCTCTAGCTCCGTGACCTATTCCCATTCTCGCTAGGGGTGCTGCCCTGGGAGATTTGGGTCGTAGATATGTTGGGGTACATCCGGAGTACACCCAGTGGAAGTTATAAGGTGGTTGCGCGCTTATTGTCATCGTTGTCAACATCAAGCTCGAGATTGATGTGTTGCTCGTGAAATGGTACATTGCTCGTATGAGTGAACCATAGCCTTCAAAGTGTGGTATAGCTTTGAATGGTTGTGTTAATGCTTTTATTAATTGTTTATTGTATTGTTGTTTATATTGATTGCTTTACTTGTCGGTTATATTGCTTAACTGTCTTATTTGCATTGCACGATCTTCTTTCTCTCCACCTCGATATCTGTTCCGCCCTCACTGAGTATACATGTTGTGTATACTCACTCCTCACCACCACATTTCAGAAAATACCATGTTAGCTGGAAAGTTCGTGGTTATGTGATAGATCGTGCTTGAAGAGTTGCCTTGCGTGCTATGTGGCTTGAGTTGTCAAAGATGTAAAGATTTTACTTTCATGAGATGTATATAATCAATGTGTAAAGAAAAATCATTTAAGTTTTATGTATAGGTTAGAAAGTTCTGGATTCAATGCATGTTTATATTGTCTAAAGGAAAGAGTTAGAATAGTTTGGGTACTTGAAAATGTATATATACTTGTTGTGTTTAATTGTTGAGAACCGAGGCTCGGATGGCCGTGAGGAATTGTGAATGGTTGGACACGGTACTGGTCTACTTATATGCTGTCGCAGGTTTGTGTTTTTCCTAGAAACAGGGAAGACTCCGTCCGTTTTTCCCTAAATTTTATGTCCGGGTTTGGAATTGGATTGCGATTAGATTAATTAATAGAACTTCCAATCTCGAGAGGGATCGGGGTGTTACAATATGTACAGGGCCCGTCAACCCATCATAATGAACAACACTGTTCATTAGCTGGATTGCCACCGGAATTAGAAGATTTGTGCATAGATGGTGATGACTCTTCAATGCCTGGTAGTGCGCAATTTTCTAATATGCCTGAGTCTTCGTGCGCTGCTGATAGATGGGATACAGGCATCAAAGATTGGCAGTTTTATGGATTCCAGTCTCTAGCCAATTATACGGTATGGCAAAATGACAAGCGACGCTGTTTGAAGGTCGTAGGAAACGGGTATGTATTACTTTAAATTATGAAGTTTAAATCTTCTACTTTTTTTTCCTAATATACATATTTTGATTATATTATGTTGTATAGATGTGATCCATATAACGCTATCAAAGGGGTTTCAAGAGCTCTACATGTCGGGTATGTAGAGCTATTGTTGACATACAAACAGGTCCCAATTGATACAAGAAGATTATGATTCAAATATTTTAGGGTATAAAATGTTAACGCAATATATATTGTGAAAAATATTGTACAATTATCATAGTAATTGTTGAATTATATGGATCATAGTATTAACGTTTTCAAATGGAGTACAAGTGGCTCCCAACTGATAAAGCTGAAGTTTGGCGCAAGTTTGAATCTACTACAAGATGTTGAATTTCAGATTTGACAAACAAAGGACGGACGAGAACAAAAAAGCCAGATTTCATACCACTTGAAATATGGAACCAAATGCTAGAGCTATGGAAAAGGCCAGAATGGCAGGCCATCTCAAAGAGAAATAGAGACAATCGAAATGCCAATCCGCCAATTCACCATTTAGGTTCAATCCTAACACATGAGGCAACTAGAATAATGGTATTGATTTAGTAATACATTCGTACACTTAATTATATATGTTAAGTGTACGAATAAAAAATATAGAAAATACACATTTATATGTAGGTTTATTTGGTGAATTGCTATTGTAGGAGAAAGAACTAGGGAGGACAGTGACTTATGCAGAGGTTTTCCAGAAGGCTCATCGCAAGGGGGCTGACGGACCATACACAGACTCTCAGGCCGAGCAAACTATAGTATGTATTATTCATGGTAGTTCTGGTAGAGGCAGCAATGCATAAGGTAGTTGTTGAAGATAATTTGGGATTCACAGTGTTGCAAAAAAGGTATAAGATTCCACAAAGTATTTATAATTGTTAAAACTAATATTCCAGAGGGAAAACATACTTAGTGATGTGTGAGCACAAATGTAGCTATGATGTGAACAAACATTTCTCCAATGGAACATGGTTACTTGTTGTAGACTCTTGTGTTGTACAATGTTTGAAAATATGTACTTAGGGTTATAGTAGCACATGATTAATATGTTGAGGTTAAGTGTGGTATAGTATCAGCTTGGATACTGTGTATTATGTTGGCATTATCTTGCAATAGGTTATTGGGAAAAGTCCGAAATATAAACGAGATGCTGGCGGTTTTTTTATTGACGAGTAAATGCATTAAAGACTCATGTCATACCTGTATATTGTGTGTTTGTGTTCTTATGTTTGTGTAGACGACAAATTAATATTTGAGCAACAATTCGATTTTGTAATACTAACTTGTTACTAATGTGTTCGTAGGCTCGTTACGACGAAATGCTCCAAACGGCCAGGAATGCATCGGAATCAGACTCAAACCCTACACCTGTGGATCAGAGCACAGTATTTTTACAGGCTGTCGGCCCACCACGCAAAGTTCGGATGTATGGGGTAGGTTCTCAGGTTTCAGTTGAGTCTGTTACAAACACTGTAACTCAATCTCAACGTGTGATCACAGAGGAACAACTGAATGACGCTGTTACGAGAGCAACATTGATTTTGAACGAAACTGTTCAATATCAGGGCCAGCGGATCGAGAGTCAGAACGAGTTAATCAATGAACTTCAGGAACAATTGAAGAAGCAGAACGATGTGTTGCAAGTCCTCTACGCAAAAGTCTGTGTTTAACCTGATGAGCAACATTATTCATCTTCATCTAGTGATGAAAATGGAGAATAATTTGTTGTAATGTTAAACCTCTAGTTTGATGTTAAATACACTTCCATGTACATGGCATTTGTTTTTGTAACAGTTTTAAATTTTAGTCTTGATTTTAATTATATATGGCATATCGTATTTTCGGCATTATTTGAAATGAATTTCACATATCAAACAGGTTTAGTTTGGGATTGACAATTTTCAAATTTATGAAAGAATTATGACAAGTTCACTTATATGGAATGGTTATGTGATGGCCCAGACCCAGCATGTAGCATAATATACTTAATTGCACATAAATTGTTGCCAGTTTAAATGCTATATATGTGAATGTGTTTATTTTAGCCTTTAAGATTTAACTAGTAGTTTCATTTCTTTTATTTCTCTTAATTTCTTGAAAAAGGGACACTAATACTATTAATCCAAATAAAATATTTTAACTACTCTTTTGACATTTACTGTGACACCCGAGGCCACCAGCATGTTTTATTAGCTGTTGCATGTCATAATTGTGCATTTAGTCATTTTATGGAAAATCACTATTCATAACAAAAATCAATTATTTTATTTTTTGAAAACTGTATTTTTTCCCTTTCATATGACTTGTAGGATGAATGAAAAAATGTTATTTTGTGTATTTGATGTTGGTAGTATGCGTTTAGAAAATGTTTTTATGTATTGTATAAATAGTAAAATAGTGTTACATACGAACTAGTTAACTTTGTATGCATTTCAAGTTAAATTGACTAAGTCTTGCATTTATTTGACCACCAATTCAGCCACCAACATTTACATTGCCTCATATACATTACGTTTAACATATAACACTTAGAAAAAGAAAACAAAACCAATCCCCAAACCCCAAACCCCACAAGAACCCATCGGCCTCCGTAGGAAAGAAAGGAGAAGAAGCTTCAACAACACTTTGCAAATTGATTATCAAGCTTGAGTCTAGGAGTTGTTTGGAACAACCTAAAGCCTTCTACAACTACCTACAACCTATAATTGTGAGGTAGAATCATCTTTTGAGCATTTAAATTTATAGGGTTTAACTTGATAATTTGCAATTGTTAATTGTTGTTATATCTATGCTTATTGTTGCTTGAAATACACTTGATAAAGGTTGTAGAGCATTCTTTTGAAGTTAGTTAGCTTCTTGATTGGCTAGAAATGCAAAATGCAACTTGGAGAAGATGATGAATAGTGTCTGTGAATAGTAACCAGCAAATTTTGGGGTTTTTGCATTTCTAATTATTTTATTGCTACTAATAGTTGCTACAACCCTTGAGAATGCTATATGTATCATAAGAATGGATATAACCTAGTTAGAATTGGAATTATAGCTTGAATTACAAAGAGGACTTTGGAATGAAGTGTTGAATTTGATTCGTTTAAATGTGTAGTTAGTCTTAGATGTGTTAGGAGACTCTTAAAATGTAATTATGATGCTTAATTGCTAATTGAATTAGGTATTTGTAGTACAAATTACTAAAGGGGCTTTTCGGTATTTTTGAGATAACATGCTAGAAAATGTGGTTTCGTGACATTTAGTTGTATCATAATGTGGCTACATGAGATTAGTGAAGTTAGTTTTGAAGTTCATTATCTTGTGTGAAGGATATGGTCTAATTTGTAAGCATTTAGAAGGAAATTTGTTGGATTTCTTGAGAATCATTTGAAATTGATGCATGATTAATTAGTAGATTGCTATAAATGCTATATTTGAATGTTATTTGAGTTAATTGAGTTGAATATTATTCACTAGCTAATAATCATTGAAAAGTAAGAGAATGTATGGTTAGAAGACTTTAAGGTAGTAAATGTTTGGAAGTCATTGCTAATGAATGTAATATTTGAACCTTATTGGAACCTAGTTTTGATTAGCTTTAAAACCTTAAGAGAATTACCTTTAGATTAAATAATTGTTGAACTTGTATTATATTAATATGTGATTAGCACTAGTTGTTTCTATTGTATCTCTTCCATTGAATTTCTACTACTTCACGTGAGATAACTTAATATGTGAACTAGAAGCTCTATTAATTGGTTAATTTGATATGGTTAGAGTGTTCAACTTTTCATGGATGCGTAACGAAATGTAAGAATTAGTTGTTCATAGCTAAAGTTAACATTTGCTAATAGTTACTAGCCTTACTCATTTCATATGTGCCACTGTTCGTTTACCAATGTTAGTTATTTGTATGACTACTTGAACTATGTAATAATGTGGAATAAACAAGTGATTGTATAACTTCTATTGTTGTGGGTTGAGATTGCATATTAGTTAAGTTAGAATTGCTATATTAATTGTTAAAAGTGTTTCACTTATATGAATAACTAAGGGTTGCATGTTTGAGCAGATTCAAAGAGGTTTGGAGTAAACTTAAGCTATACTCTTATAGGTTTGGTAAAGGTGAGGGAGTCTTAATCCTTTTTGTGCATCTTAGCTTATTGTATTACTTTTAGATTATATGATTTAGTTTAATTAATAAAGTTTATATGTACTATTTACTTGCTATCCGTGGTTTCTCATGATATTTTATGTTTTCTTGTGCTTATTTGATATTACCTCGTGAAATGTCGTGAATTCTTGAATTCGTATCGGGTTGAGCAACCTATTTAGGCATGGTAGTGTAGAGTAACACGGGCAGCATCGAACTTGCCGTGCTCCCTCAGCTACCATATTTTCCCAGTCCCTCTCTTGCTGAGGCATATTCCTCTACCCCAGAAGCGTAGTTCACCTCGTTGGGGCATACGAATCTACCTAGGGAGAAATGGGTCGTAGGATCGGGATACATCCAGAGTACCCTAATGGGGGAATAAAGGGTTTGCTAGCATTTGCTTGAAGATCATGGTTTGTGGTTCGTGATTGAAGACAAAGAGCTGAACCGTAACCTTTTTAATCGTGTATAATGTCTATTCAAATAACTTGCTATAATGTATTACTGTATTACTTGTATTCTTGTCTTTGTTGCATTGCACGAAATGATTTTCAAAACACCCTCGGTTTACTGTATCCCCTCCCTCACTGAGTAGCCTTGGTTACTCAATCCTCTTTTTAACATGTTTCAAGAGGTGCAGTTAGAGCTGTTACTGTTACCTTAAGTGTTGTTTAGTTGTGTTGCTTATCTTGCTGAGGATGGAGTGCCTATATGCTAGCCTTGTAAAGAATGTGCCGAAGATGTGATTATTATTTATTTTGAGTCCTAAGAGTATTGTGTATAATTGAGTTGCCTTGGATGAATGTAAATTGAAGTTAAAAGTATTGTTTGATGTTAGTAGTTAATTGAGTTGTAATAATTTTATGCTTGGCTTATTGTCAATGTTGCATGCTTGGGTGGTCATTGGAGGCTAGATGGTTGGTTGGACATAAATATTAAGAAAGCTTGATTGATAATATAGAATGGTATGATAAATGGATTAAAAAGATAGAATTCCAATGGATTTTAACTTTGCATGTCTGTGTGTTATGTTGTTGGGTTCCAAGGCTCGGATGGCTTTGAGGAGTTTGTTGCATGTAGTGATAGTGGAAGTTCGGAATTAAGGAGAAGGTTGGACTTTGGTTTTGAGGTTATAGTTGCTTATACAGGTTTTGGATTGTCCTATAAATAGGAGAAACTCTGTCTGTTTTCCCTAATTTTTGCGCTGGGTTTGGATTTGGATTGAGGATAGCATGATTTATAGAAGTCCCAGTTCCGTGAGGGATCGGGGTATTACATGTTAAGTTAGTGAGGGCTTGGTGACGGCTTGGGTTAGTGACGGATTGGCGAAGGGAAAGGTTGGCTAGGGCTTGGCGACGACAATTTTGGTAACGGTATAGTAAGGGGTTAAGTTAGCGAGTGCTCGGTGACTGCAATCATTGGTGACAGGCGGGTGAGGGGAAAGATTGGCGATGGCTTGGCGATGGGAAATTTGGTGACAATCTTGGGATGGCACCAGTTAATTAGGGCTCGGTGACGACAAATTGTAGTGACGGCCTGGAGATAGGAAACGATGGCGAGGGCTTGGTGACGGAGGATTTGGAGACGGGATTGAGATAGTTTGGCAGTCGTCGCCAAATTGGTGACGGTTTGGTGAAAGGAACGATTTTGGCGACAATCTCTTGTCTGACGGATGTTTTTCCTCACCGTGCCGTCGCAAAAATAGGTTTAAATTTTATATTTTCATAAATCTTAAAATTAGACTGATAAAAAGGTCATAACAACAACGTTATCACCAAAAACAAAATACTAGCTATCAACAACAACAACAACAACCACCCCTCTTCACCACTTTTATTGTCATTTGTACCTTCACCTTTGTCTTTTCTTATTATGATTTGTTAAACTTTATTATAGTTTAAATAATTTTTTAAACAAAAAAGGAAAAATAAAAATAAAAAGACAATGTGATCACCGGACTTATATGTAGTACTGAATTACTTAATCGTACATATTATGATTCTGTTGCAATTCATGTATGTTTCTTATTCATATATATGTTATTCGTATCATTTTGCTCAAGAATCAAATTGGATTGTTAGATACGAGTCCTGAATAGTACGATTCGACAAACTATGCTTGGCACAAAATTTGGCTGTTTCGTCAATTTCTAGATTGAAAAATACAGAAACAAGAATATAACATATAATTTCTTAACCTTACAAATATTTTTTTTAATGGGGATTAATCAACTTTTTGATAAAAATACATATTTATTTAATTTTTTAAAAGAATACATAGGTATTTAATTTTTTTTGAGAAGGAGTAAGGACCACAACCCTCCAACAATTAAGTGCATCCACCGCTGAATAAATCCTCTAAACTTACCATTAGAACCTTGGCAACAAAAATAAATCAATCCCTTGATGTTAGATAGAGTTATTTATTTTTCAGATATATCAATGCATGCCAACATCATAAAGAGAATATCAAATCACGTTCAGATTATATCTTTCGGCAGACGAGGCTTGTTTAAAATATTTGATGTTGGATTTTGGGGTCAAGTCGCTCACTATGGGTTGACTCGATCCTACCCATTTTATATGGGTCAATAGAAGTTATGGGAAGTTATTCCCATAACTCCTACCACTACTTTCCAAAATAAAATAAAAAAAGGAAGAAGATATGTTCCTTTCTCTTTGTTTTTTCCAGGTAACAAAAGACAGAGGTCTTCATCTTCTCTTCCTCTCTCACTCTAAAATCTCTGTCAATTACTGTGTGTAAATATCGAATCAAAGGCATTTAAGTTGTGACTATATAGTCCAAGATCGAACACGTATTTTGGACTTTGATTCGCGACTTCTAAATGGTGGAACAAACGTGGTTTTTTCTTTGGACAAATTCTTAAGGTTAGTATAATTTATGGTTTTATGAAGAATCCATATTATGTATTTAAAATTCTTCATTTGAACTATAAAGACAACATAGCTCTCAATCCCGGAAAATCCTTGAATTTGGCATTCGACTGTTCGACTCGAGATAAAAAAGTAGGTCCCACAAATATGGGGTCTACGTGCTTGTGAGTAGGGCAAACAGTTGAATAGCTGACACAAGTCTTTCCCCCTCAATCCTTGGTCGTTACTAGTTAATAACAATAAATAAATACAACAAATCCTTCTCTAATAACTTAAACTTTTAGATGAGATGATTATTTAACATTAACAAAGTACATCGTATATTCATCTTAGTCTTAACACATTCTCACCATTAATATTTTTGTCCTGACCAGCGGTCTATTATTGTTACTTACGTTAAGATCAGCCCAAATGACAAAAGCATAAGGGAAAATTCTTAAAACAGTACGGGCTGACCATTAGCCCTAAACACATGAGGTGGGCCTCACATGCTGTGTGACCCACTTATATGTGAGTGGGCTGACCAAATAATTACTCAAGTATAAGAAAAAACAATCAAGTTTGGTTTCAGTGCCGACTTAGATGAAATTGTCAATCTCAGTCAACAATGTATGCGTAAAATCCTCTTCATTGTTTTTAGAATTTTCAGGTATTTGGTGCTTATCTCTAGTTTGTCTAGGCAATGTACTAGTATCATTATTAGGCTTAAACTTATAATTCATGTAATAAATTTTACAAATTACCTCGCCTTTATCAGGAAACTTATCAAAATATTCTCAAACTTTTGAAGTTAATTCATGTTTACTACGTTTATTATCTGTGAGTATAATAGATATTGGTGTAGGCATTGGAGGGGTATTGTTAAAGTTGCCAGGTATTTCTGTTTCATCTAAAAATGAGTCACTTAAAGTAAGAAATTACGAAAGTTGTTCATATCTCCAATATCACGCTATAGGTCAAGTCTGAACCCGTTACTCGAACAGAGTCTCTCTGTACCGTGGACTAAACTGTTACCTGTAATTAATCACATACAATCCTTAACTCACATTCAACAACACATACAATCTATCTTTCAAGGTATTCGTAATCATCCCGAAATCACAAGGCCATACGAGCCTTGGAACAACAAAATCTACTTATAGCACACAAGCATGCAAGATAAGATTAATTTTAACTATAAGTATTTGGATATAACTATAACTAAGGTTTCCTATCAAGTTAACAAACACCCAAGCATGCAATAAGAAAAGTAAACTAAAATTCATTATTACATGCCATCTAACTTAGTCATCCATCACATAGAATTACAAGATATTACATTCACCAACATTACATAAGACCACAAAGCCTCAAAAGCATGACAACCAAAAACTTCAAACAACTGTACATATGATCAACCTTATCACATAGGAATCAAGGAATTTGATCTACTTGTACTTCTTCTCCTTCCTCTACTGCTACTAGCTGGGGATCTACCTCAGCCTCTCCTGAAACATGTTAAATGAGGTATGAGAAACAATGTTGCCCAACGAGGGAGGTGATGCAGCATACCGGGGCGTGCAACATGATATGCAAATACAAAAGTCATATATATAAATAACATAAACAACAAGATTAAATAACAAGAAGTAACCACATTAAAAAGGATACGGTTCCACTTCAAGTCTTCAATCTCAAACCACGAGCCACGAACTTCACGCAAGTGCCGGCAAACCCTTATTCCAATAAGTTGGGATACTCTGGATGTATCCCAATCCTACGACCCTTTCTCCTGAGGTAGCACCATATGCCCAGCAGATGAACCACGCCTCTGGGGTAGTGGAGTATACTCAGCGAGAAAGGGAATAGGCACCATGGTAGTCGAGGAAGGACAGTAAGCCCAATGCCGCCCGTGTTCTCGATACTACCATGTCTGAAAAGGTTATGCAACTCCGAAACAAGTCCACAAGAATCAAGATATCAAATAACACGTAAGAGGGTCGACAAAGTAGGCCACCCTTACATATAAATACAATATAAGCTAACATAAGCACGAAAAAGCTTTAAAGTCTCAAAAGAAGCAATCAACATAACTTTTTCCCACAATCTACTCAAATAGCTCAATTATATTCTAGACAATCAATATAATGCATGACAACACAACAACAAGCTTTAGACACGTCAAAAGGAGCCTAATACCAATTTTCCCCTTTCTTTAATCAAGCTTTTCTTCTCCTATGTGCATTCCAAGGTTACCAAACGATATTCTAATCATACTACATTCCTAATTAAGCCAAAAGACACCTATTAAATCATAAAAACTCATTTTAGAAGCAAAAGCTCGGGAAGGCCCCGAGCGAGTTTTAACTACAACTACACTAACCGAACCCCAATTTCGCGCAACGAAAGTACCAAAAGTGCTTCATACCCTAAGGATACCCAAACTAAAGCCCAAACGTGCCTGGATCGCACAACGAGAAAAGTCTTCTTTTAAAAGTCGACTAATTTTGCAAATTAGCTCTGTTTTGGGTGATTCAACTTCACGTGGCCTCCCAACTAGTTTCACTAGGGCTTAGAGCATCTAATTGAAGTCTCAATTCAAGCTAATTAGCAAATTTTCTCAAAACCCTAATTCTAGGCACTATTCATCATCTTTTTCCTTCAATCTCAACATTCAACCATGGAATCCCTTATCAAGCTATGAAAGTTAACTCTATAGCCCCTAATAAACACACAATAAATATTCATAACAAGTTTTATAGCTATAATTGACAAACCAAGAAAATTCAACATATGAGCATAAACTTTGAAAGCAATAAAAATGCATCTCCCTCACAAATTAGATGGTGAAGACAAGAGGTTGAAGCTCCCAAGTGCACTAGAAGCCTTCCTAAGCAAGCCAAGAGCTCAACTCCAAGGTTTGATGAAGAATTTTTTCCTCTTTTTTCTCCTTGAGGTGGTTGGCCATGGGGGGGACACAAGGGTAATTTTTTTGCTTTGTTTGTTGAGTAGTTAGTTTAAAATGTTGATAATTGAGTATATATGTATGAGTATGTTATGCTAAAAGAAGTCAAATGCCATTAAATCCTTGTCAAACTAAGCTAAACTCTACTCAAATGCTAATCAATTCAAAACTAAAGTTGTTACGTACGTAACACTATTCAAATGGCGCGAAAAATATTTTCTACTTGTATGTTTTCGAGCTCAAAAGTCCAAAATGACAAGTTCTCGGCTCCTTTTATATGTTATATGACTTAGAAAAAATATTAAATTGCACTTTGAAACAGCCGAAAATCTTATGAATAGTAACTTCAAAGTAAAGCAATTAAGCAAGAAAAATGATGCACGTAAGAATGCTCAAGCAAATATGCAACAGTTATAAAGAAATTGTGATGAAATTCTCGGGTGTCACACCCTCACCCCCTTAAACTAATTGCATCCTCGCAATTCTTACATGATTCGGTAAATAGCTCCAGATACTTTTCTCTGATCTGATCCTCTCGCTCCCAAGTGGCATCCTCAACTCTGTGATGATCCCAAAGAACTTTCACTATAGGAATACTCTTGGTTTGAAGTTTCTGAATCTTTCTGTCAACCACTCGAAGAGGTTTCTCAACATATGCTAAAGACTCATCAATCTCCAATGGTTCTGGCTCAATAACGTGCAACGGATCAGGATTGTACTTCCTCAACAATGACACATGAAAAACATCATGAATCCTACCCAAACTCGGAGGTAATGCCAATCTATAAGCCAAATCTCAAACCTTCTCAATGATTTCAAATAGCCCCATGTATCTAGGACTGAGTTTACCTTCTTTTCTGTGACGAATCAAACCCTTGCGTGGAAAGACTTTCAAGAATACATGATCACCCTTTGAAAATACCAAGTCCTATCAGCGTCTATCAGCATAATTCTTCTGTCGACTCTGCGTTGTAAGCATCATTTTCTTTATAAGCTTCACATTATCCACTATTTTGATCATCTCAGGTAATATAGCTGGATCAACAGTTTTCATTTCACCTACCTCATCCCAATACAACGGAGACCTATATTTCCAACTGTAAAGTGCCTCGTAGGGTGCCATACCAATGGTAGCCTGGTAACTGTTATTATAAGCAAACTCCGCTAGAGGTAGATACTTCTCCCAACTCTTACCGAAGTCCAAAACACAAGCTCGCAATATGTCTTCCAGTATCCTAATAGTCCTCTCTGACTGACCATCCATCTGCGAGTGATATACAGTACTAAAACTCAAACTAGTCCCCAAAGCCTTTTGTAGTTTCTGCCAGAACTGTGATGTAAACCTAGGATCTCTGTCCGACACTATCCGAGATGGAACTCGATGCAATCTCACAATATTTTCAACATAAAGCTTGGCTAATTTATCAAGGGAATTTGTTTTCTTTGTAGCAATAAAATGAGAAGTCTTCATCAATCTGTCTACTACTACCCACACAGAATCATTGCCCCGCGGTAATCTCGGCAAATCAGACACAAGATCCATAGTCACCTGATCCCATTTTCATACCGGAATCTTCAATGGTTGCAACAAACCTTCCGGTCTTTGATGCTCCGCCTTAACTTTCTGACAAGTCAAACACTTAGCCATATAATCAGCTATCTCCATCTTCATGTTGTTCCACCAGAAACCCAGCTTTAAATCTTTGTACATCTTAGTGTTACCGGGATGAATTGTATATTTAGAACCATGAGCCTCAGCAAGAATCTTATCTTTCACAGTTGAATCACTAGGAATGCAGATTGTATTCCTGTACCTGAGTAATCCATCATCATGCAACTTGAAGTCAGACTCTCCCCCTTTGGACTTCTCTAGAAGCTTCAATAACTGAGGATCTATCTATTGTGCTTCTCTGATCCTAGATAGCAATAGAGACTAGATTTGTAAGCTAGCAAATTGGATACCTGATCTAGAAGACTTCGGTTTCCACAAGCACATCTCCTTCACAAACTCCTAGTCTTTGATTATCAAACTAGCTACAGTAGCTTTTCGGCTTAATGCATCTGCTACAGTGTTAGCTTTTCCTGGCAAATAGCTAATGGTGCAATTATAATCATTCAACAACTCTAGCCAACGCCTTTGCCTCATATTCAAATCTTTTTGAGAAAATAGATATTTTAGACTTTTATGATCAGTAAATATCTCAAATTGATTACCCCACAAATAATGACGCCATTTCTTTAGTGCAAAGACAACAGTAACAAGTTCAAGATCGTGTGTAGGATAATTGAGTTCATATGGTTTCAATTTCCTAGAGGCATAAGCTATCACCTTACCATTTTGCATAAGAACGCAACCTAAGCCTTCTTTCGAACCATCACTATATATCACCAAGTTATCAATTCCCTCAGACAACGCAAGAATAGAAGCAGTGGTAAGTCTCTTCTTCAATTCCCGAAAACTGGCTCTGGTCATATGATTTTTAGCTCGGTAAACCCCGATCTAACTTTGTTGTCTGCAATGAGAAAATGAAATGAGTGAGTGGAACAATGCTCAGTAAGTAGATTTACCCCGAAGAAAGCAAAGGTTCAGAGATCAATAAAATATCCAAATAATCATGAAATAATATCAGGTACTACGGGACACTATAACAAGTCGTAGCTACTTTACAACAGCCTGGTCACACGTACAGATTCAAAATTCATAATAGTCGATAACAGTAATCGACAACAAGCAGAGACAGATAATTAACTCCTAGCCGCATAGGATTCGATACACAGCTTGTATAGTTCGTAGGACCTGAATCAAAAGCTCATACTTGACTTATCAGGAGGATCGATACAGCTAATTGAACAAGAATCACGAACGAATAACATAATAACGAATTGAACGATATTTGCAGAATAACAAATGAGGTAAATCAAAAGGAAAGGTAAACTACTTACCCTAATTTTACGGTAGTACGAACTTTGTTCAGTCACAAACCTATAAATTTTATCAAAACTCTCCTTTCGTTAACTCTCAATTTACTTAATCATTCTTCCCTAAAATATTCTAGAATAAGTAAACCATCCAAAATTATATAAATCAAAAGCCTAGAATCTTACCTTGTTGAAATTAGACAAAATATTATGCACTAATTGGCTCTTTCTTCTTCTGCTATGGCTACTATCGAGAGAAACAAAAAAAAAATAAAGTGAAACGAAATTAGAACAATTTGTACTGCAAATGAGCTTTTCTCTCATTTTGGGATCTGCAATGCTTGGTTTAAATAAAACCATTTTGTCAATTGGGGTGACTAAATTATTCTTGAGTAGGGAAAAATTTGCTAAAGTTGTATAGTAAGTCAAAAAACTCATAAGTGGCTTGGAATTTGGTTTACGGGTGGGGAAAAATTGGCTAAAGTAGTACAAGATGTCAAAAGCTCAAAAAAGTGGCTTGGAATTTTGGTTTCCAATGGAGAAAATTTTGGCTAAAGTGGCATAAGAAGTCAAAAGATCAAAAGTGACTTGGAATTTGATTTCCAAGGCCATGTGTTTTTATTTATTTATTAAAACGTTAGGGTATTACATTTACGCTCCTAATTGAGCCTATTTGCAAAGTGAAGACTTTTACACCAAGGACAATGTGCAAGCTTAGCCACTTTTGCTGAAAAAAACTCCAGATCCAATCTGAATGCCATACGATGTGGCTTATATATTTTCGCCTGCCTTGAAGCATTGGGGGATCATCAAAGACCAAGAATTTCGATAGAGCCAAGCCTCTGTCACTCTGCTTCTTTCATCTCTTTTATTTTGTAAATAGTTAGGATTAGTTTAGTTCTTTTATTTTTGTAATAGTTATTTTGGGTGTAATACGAAGGAGGTAATGCCCGAATTACGGAGTGGAGGAGGAACGGAATCTTGTAGTTGTGCTCATGAATCTAACCTCGGATCTGTCATTGTCAACATACAACTTCATTTATAGGGGAGCATCTCTTTAATCTTTTTTATATTTGAATTTCGTATTTATTTTATTATGCTCGTGTAATTCGTGTTTATGATTATGTAATAATGGTCTTTTGATTTACCGGTCTCAGATCTGGACTGATTTGATTTAATGCTATATATGGCTTGATCTATTTATTTTCTAATTACTCATCATTTTATTATACTTGTAGTTAATAATTTGATCAGTATTCTTTTGTGCCATATATCCATGTTTAAATAGTGAATCTACTGGTTGTACCGTAGTTTCCATGAAATTATAGGTTGCACCATAATTTTTACATTCGGAATTATTAATTGATATTTTTAGTTATTTAGCCTGGTCACTTATGATTGTCTGGACAATTATATACTCCGGCTAGATAAAGGACACGGGGATAGAATTCCATCTATAATCAAGGTTAAACTGGTAATTAACTAGACTTAGGTAATTAATCGGATTAAGAGCTTGTAGCCTAATCCCAATGTTAAATTAGAGAATCCTATTTTCAAGCCTAGATCATTTGTCTTAGTACTAATCTGAGCTTTAGAATATTTTCCCGTATTTGTAGTCCCAAATATAGATTAAATACATTTTTTTTTATCCAAAACCAAAAATCTACCATATTTCTTTCCAACACTCACTTAGTCACTTTCACACACTTGCACCAAAGTATCCTTAGGAGCCTCCCTGTGGATTCGACCTCGCACTCAAGCACACTACACTGCATTGATCCGTGCACTTGCGGGTTTAAACTTGGTTAATTTTACACACTTTTCACACACCTACTGGGTTGCATCAAGTTTTTGGCGTCGTTGCCGGGGAGGCACGGTATAGTTTTTGGGAAAAATGTTGAATTTGTTTAAGTGTTTGTTTTACTTGCTTTCCTTATTTCAAAAAAAATAAAAAAAATGATGGGAAAATTTAGTTGATTGGAATATGACTCATTTTGATGTAAATGCTTTTTTGAATTTACCTTCTGAGTCATCCAATCATTGGGCTTTTAATGAAAAAATTTCATCCCATATCTCGGATACATGTGATATTTGTATTTTATGTTCTCAATTTGGGCATACCATTGTGAATTGTCCTCAGCATCTCGAGTTCTTTCATAGTCATGATTCTACTACTCAAGGTTATTTTTCGTACAATGATTTGGACTTTACTGCATATAACCCGGAGTGGCAAAATCATCAAAATTCATTTTGGGATCAAAATAATTCATATTTTCTGCCTCACAATTTTCAAAATGAGAATAATGCATTCAATTCCCCAACTTTGATTCTCCCGAGTTTTGTGAAAGTTTTGAATGTAATTCTTTTAATCAAAATTTTTGTTATCCTAGCTCGGTTGTACTTGTTTCTCCTGAATCAAACTTCGACGACAAGATCGGCCAATTTGTCCAACTCGTTGAATCCAACCACCAATCTTTAGATAGGCTACAAGACCAAATCGGTCAACTACCCGAAAGCACAATCCGTTTGGAAAAAGACAAGCATCTATTTCAATCTGTCATGAACTCACAAGATCAATATAGTTTTATAGATCATGAAACTACCCAAGACTGGGTTGATAGGATGGAAATGTTTGGTGAAGAGAATGAAACTGATAGGGCTAGAGAATGCAACACTAGGATAGAGGTAGAAATCATGTCTGAGGCACACACCCCAAGATGGAAAAACCATCCACCACTTTGTGGTTCATAAAACTTTTCTCAATGCTTTGAAAGTCAATTCCCTACATCTTCCCAATCTGAATTTTCTGGGGACCCTGCATTTAATCTTTTCAATCAAAATAATCACCATGATAATTGGGTTGACTTTGCTCCTCCCAAATCCATGTCAATCGACAAGTTCAAACAACTTTCTCAACTTGTCGAATCCAATGCTCAAATGCTTCAATCTTTAGATCAACTAGTCGAAGGCGCACTTAGTTGGGTCGAAAATAATCACCACATTCAGTCTGTTGTGTACCAATTTGATGAGATAATTTTTGACCAAACTAATGAGATGAGCAAGATTAATTGGGAGAAATCTAATAGGAGAAATGAATTTGAGAAAAACAAAATGTCTCACTTAGAAGGACATGATAAACTTAATGATGTTATGGCTCAACCCGACTCTGATTCCTTTTCAAGAATGATGCGTGCACACATTTCTCTAGAGTCTACATTTTTTCAAGACGAGTCTATTGAGTCAAGTTTAATTCCTCTTTCCTTCTTAACACTTGAAGAATAAATTGAACGACTTTTGTATCAATTTGACAATGAGAGTAAGTCAAATGCTTCCATGTTCCTTTTGACTGACCATAACACTGATGAGAAAGCTAAGATGGACATCATCTCTCTTGTTGATAATCATCCTACTTCTTCTCTGGATTTTTCACAAGTCATTATGGCCCCCGATAATGTAGTCGAGAACATACTCATACACAACATGTCGGGATCAGAATTTTTATCGTTTCTTGGTGATTTGGAAAAGACATGTTTTGAACTAAAAATGAAACAACATGTGATACATGATCTTTTTCCATTCAAAGTCTATGCTAAAATGATTATCAGGCAATTTGTGCCAAAAAATTTTAAACATAGTTAGCTCTAACATTGGCGCCTGGCTAAGGGCATAAAACTCAGCGCTACTAGGAGGCAACCTAGATTTTGAAATTTTCTTTATTTTGTGTGATTGAGTTGTCTTTATTTTGTTTGGTGTGTTTTCCTACCCCTCCATATTTATTTTACTTGTGTGTTTATTTTTTATTGATGAGTGAGCAATACTTCAGCCGTATGTTCATAATTGTTAATGTTGATGATGTTTTTAACTGTATTGTCTATTAGTATTTTATGAGTTTTACAGATTTTTGCATTTTAAGGAAAAAATGATAGACGTTTTCTACCACATCAACATCAAGTACGCTACTACAAACTAGGTAGTCTCTTTCCTTGTACTACATTTCCCTTCGTATTTACATGTCATTTTCTTGAGAGTAAGCAAACTTTAGGTGTGGGGGTGCAATAAATGATTTTTATTGTATAAAATTTTCAAAATTGTGTGGAAAAAAATATCATTGTGACCATTTTTCATGAGAAAGAGTAATTTGCTACCTTACTTGTTCATAGGAATATGATTTGAATAATTTGAGAGCCTATGTTTTTAGTTATTGTAGTATGAAAATAAGCTCTAAGGAATGTCTAAAGAAAAACTTTGGTTTATTGTATTCCTAAGTTAACTTTGCTGTTTTTCTTTTCTTTAATTGATGGATATTCGAATATGAGCAGAATGAGATAGGATTTCCCTTTTCATGAAAAGTTTCTTGTGATTGAACCTAAACTCATATCCTTTGCAAATAAAAAAAAAAAAAAAAGAGAAAAAAAAAACAAAAAAAAAAAACAAAAAATATATCAAAGAAAAAAATGTGTATATTTATTTTGTACAATTTTGTTATAATAAATCTCTAAGCACCACTATCTCTTCTCTACATTCTTATCATTTAGATATGTGCTATAGTGTAAGGTTTCGGACCTTTGTACCTCGGGTGATTAAGGCACGTAGGGGTCCCTTTAAAACCTGGAAACCTCGGCCAACTGGCTGGGGATTGTTGTCCTCAAAGCTCGCTACATGGGATACATAGAAAGTCAAAAGAAATTGAGCACTAAAATAGAGATATTGTGAATTATTCTTTCATTTTTTTGTCAATTGTAATAGGTGAAGGCATGATCAAGAACTTGAGTAGAAATGGGCAAGAATATTAAAGTTTAATCTGTTTGCATATCCTGAAAATTAAAGAATTTGAATAAGCTTAATTTGCTTAGTTCTCTTTTGAATTCATAATCCGAGGCAATCGATAGATTATTCCAAAAGAGTAGTTAGTTTGAAATTGAATAAAAGGTTCTCATTTGTTCTTTTCATCGACTTGTCAGTTTGTTAAGATTGGCAAATTAAAATTCTCAAAAATTTCATTTAGGTGTGTTTTAAGGCAATCTTGCTTGGGGACAAGCAATGTTTAGGTTTGGTCCAAAAACTTGATGCAACTCGGTGGGCGTGTGAAAAGTGTGTAAAATTAACCAAGTTTAAACCTGCAAGTGCACGGATCAATGCAGTGTAGTATGCTTGAGTGTGAGGTCGAATCCACAGGGAGGCTCCTAAGGATATTTTGGTGCAAGTGTGTGAAAGTGACTAAGTGAGTGTTGGAAAGAAATATGGTAGATTTTTGGTTTTGGATAAAATAAAAAAATGTAATTAATCTAGATTTGGGACTACAAATACGGGAAAATATTCTAAAGCTCAGATTAGTACTAAGACAAATGATCTAGGCTCGAAAATAGGATTCTCTAATTTAACATTGGGATTAGGCTACAAAATCTTAATCCGATTAATTACCTAAGTCTAGTTAATTACCAGTTTAACCTTGATTATAGGTGCAATTCTATCCTCGTGTCCTTTATCTAGCCAGAGTATAGATTTGTCTAAACAATCATAAGTGACCAAATAACTAAAAATAGCAATTAATAATTCCGAATGTAAAAATTATGGTACAACCTATAATTTCATGAAAACTACGGTACAACTAGTAGATTCACTATAAAAATATGGATTTATGCACATAAGAAAATTATTAATTACAAGTATAATAAAATGATAGGTAATTAAAAAAGAAATAAATCAAGCCATATATAACATTAAATCAAATCAGTCCAAATCCGAGACGGGTAAATCAAAGGACCATTATTACATAATCATAAACACGAATTACACGAGCATAATAAAATAAATACAAAATTCAAATATAAAAGAGATTAAAGAGATGCTTCCCTATAAATGAAGTTCGTATGTTGACAATGACAGATCTGAGGTTAGATTTACAAGCACAGCTACGAGATTCCGTTCCTCCTCCGCTCCGTAATTCGGGCATTACCTCCTCCATATTACACCCAAAATAACTATTACAAAAATAAAAGAACTAAACTAATCCTAACTATTTACAAAATAAAAGAAATGAAAGAAGGAGAGTGACAGAGGCTTGGCTCTGTCGAAATTCTTGGTCTCTGATGATCCCCCAATGCTTCAAGGCAGGCGAAAATATATAAGCTACATCGCATGACATTCAGATTGGATATGGAGTTTTTTTCAACAAAAGTGGCTAAGCTTGCACGTTGTCCTTGGTGTAAAAGTCTTCACTTTGCAAAATTAAATGGAATGAAATGTTTGCTGAATCTTTCAAATTCCACAAAATATGTATTGGTCAACTTTGGTGGCTTTTGATCAATAAAATAATATTGATATAGTTGAAGAATGGCTTTGTAGAGAATAGCACGATTTGCATTGAATTCATCTTCAAACTTTGCATTTTAATATGAAATGGAAAGTAGCAAAGCATGGGGAATATATGGGTCCCTTTTTCTTTTGACTTCTTTTGTCAACTTTCCACAATGTATGCAATGATATGTTTTTATTCCTTTTGAGATCAATTACACGATCAGAATGTAAATTCCAAGTTGGCAGTGAATATTGACCATTTATTGTTCAACCAGTGACTTGCATCGTGAAGTGGTATTTTAGGCTGAATTTCTTCACTTCTTCATTCAACCTACATTGCACCAAATTTATATGAGATGTAGCGTTTATGCCTCAAATTGTAATGCAAATGTAGATTAAATTACATGGTTTAAGTACTGAAACTATGTATACATCATTAACATATCCAGAGAAGAAAAATGAGATAGAGAGACATCACCAACAAGGCTAGATTGACTAAGATCAAGTCCAGTGACTCTTCCTTGTGTGCAAGTCACACCAGGCCATGAGCAAGGATCTTTCTCAAGCTGCCACCTTGATAAAGCTCCATTCGGGTCGTTCTGGATCATTTTCTTGAATGACAGAAGACCTACAGCATCAGTTTTAGAGGAAGAGAATCCACCCGGCTTCGCAGCCGAGACTGAAGCAAACATGTATATCATCAGCATCACAGAAAGATGAAGAATAAGCTGAACCGAGTTAATCTGCATTGTAGAAAATACTGCAGACAACTGCGAGCTTGTTAATTTGCCTTTGGCCATAGAGGAGGAGGATCAGAGGAAGGAAAGTGAAGGAGTTGAAGAGGGAAAGTTATTGCTGTCACGCCCCGAAATTTCACACTTGTACACTGTCTCGACACGTGACATGCCGCGTGCTAAAAGGATAAGATCCCTAAAGCTCACTAGGCGCACATCTATTAAACATTTAAATCAAAGCCACTAAACCACACATATTTAAAGACATCCAATCAAATCATACGTATTCGATTACAAACCAAATCTCCAAATAGTCATAAAGAACATATCCTCAAAACCAATACAATCAAACCCAAATGTCACAATTAAAGTTTATATCTGAATTCCAATAACATTCAATAAGGTAAATTTCATGCCACTAAATCGACGTGCTCGGGTGACTCTACCCAGCTCCCAGATGTAATGCTTATTATGTTTTAACTGCAAAGAAAGCAGGCGGAAGCAAAAGTGGTGAGCGAACAAAAGCTCAGTAAGGGAATTCAATCCACAATAAAAACACAATTTGAGGATTGAGTCATGAAATTTCTAACTGAAATTCACAAATTTCACAACATATGCTATACATATAACAATTGTTTAATAATTGATAGGCTAATACATTTAGTGGAACAGAAGGGAATAGTCACTAAAACGACTCATAAACAAAATATATAGAAATAGTTGTTACTGCATTTAACCTGTGCAGTGTCAGTTCAGTAACTGCATTTAACTCGTGCAGTGTCGATTCAGTAACTACATTTAACCCATGCAATGTCAGTTCAGTAACTGCATTTAACCCGTGCAGTATTGGTTCAGTAATAAATTTGGACCCAACTCACTAGTAGCGGTAACAGTACCCGCTAAAGCGGTTCATTAACAGTATATCTATTGTAGTACCGTAACAGTATCGATACAATTCGAATTACACAAGTATGAATAAATAACACAGATAATCAGAGATAAAAGATTACGTGAAAAATTAACAAATACAAAGAAGTCATTCAACGGTAACTATTGCAATACCCATAGTGTTTCTAAGAATATCTCTTTAACTTAGGGACAATCATAACATAACTAATTAAAAGAGATTACGTTCACAACTAAAAATAAATAAATAAAATTTCAGTACATATTGAAGAAATTGAATCTCACAACTGTATCATATGGAATAAATAAGAAAATAAAAACCAATTTATTTCAATATCACTTTATTCTCTTTATAAGACAATTAAAATCATTTATACATAATATATATCGTCTCTGATCAATTGGACCAGAGATGAGAATTTTGCTGGTCACTTACGTGACTTCTGTTGAAGTCACGTAAGTGACTTTAAAAGTCACAAGGTCACTTACAATGACTTTCAAAGTCACTGTAAGTGAATACTTTTTTTTTTCTATTTCAAAATCTCAAAATACTTTTATCATTTTTGTAAATTAGGTAGCAACACAATATCATAACGTTTCAATAAATTGAGATATAAAGGATCTAGTACTTTTATTTAGGAACAAAATTTAATCTATGAATATAGATCCTCAAGACGAATGGAAGAATCAAATGTTACATAATTTAGCAATTCTATTTAACAATTCCATAGGCACTTAATAACTAAATAACTCCAAATCCAGAGTGATCATTGAAGGGAAGATTAACAATAAGTGATCTTAAGGTATGAAATATCAAATTTACTTTCGGATTAAACACACACTAACCGAACAATATCACGCAAGAAGGAACAAATCTCGGATTTATAATTAAGATGAGCATAGAGAATATTTTAAGAAAGATAGATGAATTACACTTACCCTTTGATCCCAAAGCAAAAATTCTCAAATCACAATACTGTAAAATTTAATCAGCACTTCAATCTCCTAAACACATAAATCAAACTTTCTATTACCAAATAAGTCATCAATAATTAATTCTAAAAAAAAATTGTTTCACCACCTATGATAAATTTTCTAACCTATGAATTTATTAACTCACTTATCTTTCCCGAAGAAACTTCTGCATAAGGATTCTACAAATGTTTGAGTGAAGCATGAAGGAAATGGTAGCAGCAAAACAAAATGAGGCGTCTGATCACTCTTATGCATTTTGTTTATTATTATTATTTTTGTGGTTCAAATCATCATTACCCCCACTATACCTTTTTCCTCATTTCATGCTACTTTGTTTCCCCTTTTGATTATTTTATTTTATTTTTTTGTTTGATTTGCATGGCTATTACAATTACAGCTAAAAAGAGAGTGGTGAGTATGATTAGAAATTCTTAGTGCAAAGCAGAAGAGAGGAGAGCTTTACAAAAAGTTAGTTTTTTTATTCGGAAGATGTTTTAAAAATAGCTAGCAATTTTGTGCGCACCTACGGTTATCAAATATAATTATCTTCATAATTAATTTGTAGCCCAAGTGGGAGATTGTTGGGTTATTTTAATAACCTGATATGGCTTACAAATTATTAAGGGTAAATTTGACACTTAGTCCCTATTGTTTGCATTTTTTTTAAGTTGGTCCTTCATGTTTTAAAAAAATCATATTAGTTCCTAATGTATACAAAGTGATTCAAAATGGTCCATATTGTTTAAAACTAGTAAATATAGTCCATATTGTTTCTCATAAAATTTAATTTAGTCCCTAAATAGTGGTCACGTGCAAGGACATAATTGAATTTTTTAGAAAACACTAGGGACTAAATTGAATTTTTTTGAAAAATAATAAGGACCAAATTGGCTAAATTTGAACAATAGAGATTATTAACAATTATATTTGGACTTTTATTCTAATTGGGATAATTAAGTGATCCATTGTGGTTGATCCAAATAAGACATCTTATTTGGTATGGACACTGTAATATGTGGTACCCAATAGAAACCTAATTAAAGATTAATGGGGTTCTAATTAAGTTATCTATATAAAGAAAATCATGGTCCCCAAGGCTAATCCTACTATTCTCTGTTCCTTAATTCCCCATCTTTGAAAGACATTCAGTAAGAGAATATTGATTAGTCTGTGGAAGACCTCGCCTTAATCTCTACAATGTGATTTCATCTTCTCATAATTCACATCATGGATTCAGATACGTCGTTCTCAATATTCTATTGTGCAATCTTGATATTCTAAATGAAGATTAATGAATTAATTGAATATATCTACTTATGTTCTATCATCAACAACAACAATAACAACCACCCCTCTTCACCACTTTTATTTTCACTTTTACCTTCACCTTCACTTTTTCTTATTATGGTTCATTAAACTTTATTATAATTTAAATATTTTTTTTAAACAAAAAAGGAAAAACGTGACCTGACCTATATACAGTGTAAAAGTGAATCGGTCTAAATTGCTTAACCGTATATATTACAATTCAGTGTGATTCAGTTGCAATTCATGCATGTACGTTTCTAATTCATATGTTGATTTGTCTAATTTTTGCTGAAGAATTAAATTGAATCGTAAATTACAAGTCATGAATAGTATGATTCGACGAACAAGTCAGAGGATTTGAAGTTCATATATGTCATGAGAAAGGAAAGAAATTATGATTATTTTCCTTCACTTATCATTTGCTTGAGAGTAAAATGTTTGAAGAAAAAGTTGCCAAAAGTTATTGGGTTTTTTTTTTTATTAGATACAAGTATCTTTTTTAAAGAGAACTTTTCAAAATAGCGTGCTTTAACCATTAAGGTATCATGAAAAATTAAGGTCTAAAATACCAAAGCTAAGAAAACATGAACTTAACCATCAAGCATAAAAAATGTAAAGGTATGAAAAAAATAAAGGTAACATACCAAACCTAAGAAAACTTTTTTTTTCATTTTTTTTAAACTTTTACTTTGTTTTTGTAATTATTTAAAATATTAAAACTTTTGGTCGCCATGTTGTCTCCTATTAGCAACGAAAGGGCAAGATAACCTTTTTTAATTTTTAAAATTGTTTAATTTGTTTATGTAATTAAAAATTATTTTTTTAAAAGAAATAATTAAAGCACTTGTAGCCATTTCATCGCTAATTGGCAAATCCATGGTGACGAAACTATTTTTTTATTTTTTAAATTATTTAATATGTTTTTGTAGTTATTTTATAATAATTAAAATAATATGTCGCCATGTTATCACCAATTGGCAACGAAATGGTGACAAAATACCATTTTTTCAATTAGAATTTTTTAATTTGTTTAAAATAATTAAAAAAAAATGTCGTCGTGGTGTCGCTAATTAGCAAAAAAATTAGTTTTTTATTTTTTATTTTTATTTTTTGTATTCTTATAAACTTACTTTAGCAACGTTTGTTATTTTTTGTCTTTGTTTGGTGAAAGATTCAAGACAATTTTGGATATTTAATTTTTTAAATTTAGTTATGTACTTTTTTAAAAGCTAATTTTGTGTTTCATCGCTACTCCGTCGCTAATTGGCGACAAAAGAGTGACGAAGCTTTAATTTCAAAAACTAGTAGGAGACTATGTGAGGGGTTAAAAACACAAGGGGGTTTGGTGTCGTTCTTTTTTTTTGGTCTAAAAGAGGATTTCATTCAAAGAGAAATAGTATCCAACTCTAACAGTTGGTACATCATTACAAAGGATGGTTTTAAGACCATCAGGTGGGTTTGAAACCCATTCAAAATGAATCATATTAAGTCTAGCTTGGATAGAGACCCAATTGACAACTTCATTAGCAGAGCGATACAAATGTCTAATTTTGGCAGTAGGGGGAAGAGGATACAAATGTTTAGCGTCTTGAATAATGGAGTCTACCTTCCAGATCAAACAAGCAAAATTAGCTGCTTAACCACTGTGCTTGAGTCTGATTCAATGATGTAATGGGAATACCTCTGGGATGATGCAAGACGACATGCTTTCTTGAGAGCTAATGCTTCAGCCTGGACTGTAGAATCACAAAGGGCTGTAAAAGAGAATCCATCGATCAAATTCCCTGAATGATCTCGATAAAGAACTACAATTCCATAATGACTACCAGAATCCACAAATGAAGTATCACAATTGTAAGTAACATAACCAAGCTGTATGTGCAAGATTATGAGCTTCAAGATGAAAAGCTGGTGGACAAGATAAAAGCTGATCTCTATTTTCAAGAAGGGTTCTCGAGATCTCATTCAATTGGTTAAGCGAGGCAGCAAGATAAAAGCTGATCTCTATTGAATGTAAGTTTCACATATCAAATATTTATCACATAGACGTAGTTAGGATTTTAGATTGTCATGCAATCATTGACTATACTAGAATGCATTATCACCTACTTT
Source organism: Ehretia macrophylla (assembly GCA_037974665.1). Classification (NCBI taxonomy): domain Eukaryota; kingdom Viridiplantae; phylum Streptophyta; class Magnoliopsida; order Boraginales; family Ehretiaceae; genus Ehretia; species Ehretia macrophylla. The sequence goes on along the minus strand of CM075767.1, from coordinate 8,553,708 downwards.
CCCTAACAATTTATCTAAACACAAATGACAATTTTACCTCGTGAAATTAAATCGCACATGTTACTATTAATAAACAGGATAAGTATTTCTCTGGGAATCAACTAAATGTACACATAAACACCTAATTGCATCAAATCATACAAATCTCACATACATATGCATATATTCTAGATTAACTATTCCTAGCATGTAAATCTAACTCATATGCTATACTACATTCAACATGTTAAACGCTTATATGCAACATAAGATTCTCAAATCAATTCCAAACAACTAAGTGTCAAGCTAGTCATTCAAACAAGATTAAACTAATGGTTACTTACACAATCTGAATAATTAGGTAAATATGTACATAAGCTCAAATATCAATTAACAATCATGTAAACAACATTTATTCCAACTCTAAATTATCAACATAATGCACAAAAAGTGATCTCCCTCTACTTAACTTGATGATCATGCAAATTTTGATTTGACAAGCTTATTTTCTTGGACCTAGACAATGTATGACATGCATACAACTAGTAATTAAATAGCCATATAACACGTATAAACAAATATTTACGCTCAAGACACATTATTCACACAGTCAAATACGATGAATGTAATTTGCAAAACAATCTAGACATTCCATTAACTCACGTATTCATGCAATAGACTCTTCATATTCCCATTCTCGTGCTAGTATGCTAGTCACAGTCACTTAGACAATCATACACCTAGGTAACTAAACAATTGCATAATCATATAATCACACAAGGTCACTTAAACTATAAAAGGAATACAAATGCATAAGCTCTCATTAAAACACAACTTGACACATTCCAAGCATATAATACTTTATCATACTTAACACACAAGTCACGCATACTATCCTATCCACGAAACACACTTGACAAATACACGATCAAGGTCACTACCCAGTAGGCCGAAGATCCTTTCCCAGCAAAGAGCTAACTAAGCTCTGATACGACCTCTATAATGCCCCGACCCCTCACGGAATTGGGACTTCTATTGATCACGCTATTCTCAAACTAATTCCAAACCCCAGGCACGAAATTTAGAAAAAAAACGGACGGAGTTTCCCCTATTTCTGGCAAGAAAGCTTGACCTTCAAAGATAAAGTTATTTCTTGCAATCCAGATATTCCAGCAAAGAACAAAGATTGTTGCCCCGGCTGTACCACTTGCATATCCAACTATTTTGCATTTGAGAATTGTGTCCCATAGCCACATGTCAAACCTGTTGACACAAAATTTGTTAGGCCAAATCTACAAAGGTGGCCCAAACCATACTTTATGACTCCATTGACAAAAAAGTAAAAGATGTTCAATGGTTTCAGCTTCTGATGTATCCCAATCCTACGACCTATATCTCCCGAGGTAGGTCTGTAAGCCCCAACAAGGTGAACCACGCCTCTGAGGTAGGGGAGTATGTCTCAGCGAGAAGGGGATTAGGAAACCATGGTAGCCGATGGAGCACGGCAAGCCCGATGCCGCCCGTGTTACTCGATACTACCATGCCCAAAAAGGTTGCACAACCCCGAGTAACAAATCACAAGTCACATTTTCGAATCAAGTAGGGAGGTAGCAAAGTAGGCTAGCCTCACCCCATATATAACATATAACACATTGGATAATCAAATAGAGCAATTATAGTAATATAAACAATTACTCCTGTAACTAATTCAAGTAATTCACAAGATAACAAATAAATAGTACATATAGACTTTATCCATTTAAACTAAATCATACAATCTAAAAATAATAAAAATAAGTTAAGATGCACAAAAGGAATGAAGGCTCCCTCACCTTAGTGAACCAAACCTGTAAGAATCTAGCCAAGGATACAAGGACTAGCACCAATTTATTCTCAACATCTTGGACTGGCTCAAAGAATCAAATCCTATTATGTAGTAAACACATACTTATCACAAGAAATCTTATAGATGTCACCCACAGTGAATGCACTAAAGTTCACATCACATAATCAGTTTAGCAACACAACAAGATACAATCACACATTAAATAAGTAATCATGCCAGCTGGTTTAGAAACTTCACCCAAAAGGATAAACATACTATGCAACCCATTTGAACCCTTAGCTAAGCAATTAAAGGCTTTTTATCAGTCACAATCATAACCTTACACATATAATACAATTAACAAGCAATATAACCAACTTAAACTAAATATAATCGTTTTCATTCAATCCTTAACAAGTAACATGTACTTCAACGTACGACTTTCTCTAAATAGATGAACATGCTATACATGAACAATTAAACACTTATCCAATCAATTAATAGGTCAATTAACAACAATTATCAACATGGTTTATAACTAGTTCCTTCAGTCCTCTTCCAAGTTCATACTAAACTAAAGTCATGCAAACCAAATAACTTAATTCACAAAACTTCATTACTATGATACGTGCGCTACACAAAGGCAATAACATTTAATTACTCAATTATAAAGCAATTATCATAAAATTAACTATGCGAACACAAAGGGGTCAATATTATACATTTCCCAACACTTTACCACAAGCTCACACATGCCTCAAAACTGCATTTAAACACTCTATAAGCAACTATAAGGCAATACAAGTACTAAAGCAATTCATTCATTCATTTCCTCTTTGTTCAACTAGACTATTTAACTTCCTACCGGAATTCAAGGATCAAGTTAAGCTAGCTAACCATCCTACCAATCTAAGGATACCTAAATAACTCATTCAGAACCTCCAAATCATAACCCCGAGCACAAGTGCACGAAAACACAGAAAATGCTTCTTTGTGGGTTTACACTACAAGTACCAATTTCAGAACCCAAACAAGCAAAACGAAGGCACTTCTAAGGCTTCAATACTTAATAAATACTAGCCATAACCTCGAAACGTGCCCGAATTCGAGTTAACCCCGAAACCCCTTATTAAAGTAGCCTATTTTGATCAAATTACCCATTTTTTATGCATAACAAGTCCAACTAACATTTTTTCCACGCTCATGGACCTAATTAGCAACTACTAGAAGTCTCGAATCAAATTAAATTGCAAATTTTTTTGAAAACCCTAGTTTGGCACTACTCATCATCTTCCTCATGTAGATTCTTGCTAAAAACTTAGTTCCAAGTTATACCAATGCATACACAAGGTCTCTAGCATGTAATAATACTATATAGAACAAGAAACAAGCAACTTATAGCATGGAACAAGCAAAATCCGAAAATTCAAAATCATGGCATAAACTTTAAACTCAATTAAATGCAAACTCTCTCATCAAATTAGAGATGTAGGAGCAAATGGGAAGTTTTTTGATGGTTTGGAATCCTTTGGAAGAGCTTGGAAGATCAAATTGAGCAAAAAATTGCAAGAAAAGTACTATTCCCCTAATAGGATTTTTGGCTGATTTTTTTGGCATTTTGGCTTGCTTTGAGTATTTTTGAGATTTTTTTTTTTTTGCTTTTATATATATATGATAAATGATATATGTGTAGATGGGTTTAGTTGTGGGTCAAATTGTATGTAAATGGGTCAAGTTTTATGCCAAATGGGTCAAGTATTCTAAGTGGAAAAATGCTGAAAAATGCTGGAATATTTTACTATTCATTACGTTCACTTACAAATTTTTTCCCGTTGATCCCGATATGCTATGCACGCAAACTCAATTGATGTAGGCATCTAAAATAGCAAGTATTAAGGAAAAAATATGAAATTCAGAAAAAGAAGCATAAAAATTTTCATATTCAGGCTCGGGTTATTTAAACAATTAATAGGTAATAATGGAATCTAATACTTAAATACAAAAGAATAAATTTTAATAATTGTAATATTAAAATAGTTACCTTATTTAATTTTTCTAAGCTCTATTCGCACGTATTTCAAAAATATAATAAATGGTGCAATTAATGAATGAATTGAATTAAATTATTCACATAACTATATCAAACTTTTAAAGTAACACATTAATATATTCAACTATGTATTGTACGCTATATGCTGGGTTTGGGGTCTCACATCCTTCCCTCCTTACAAAAATTGCGTCCTCACAATTCCTTTTGCTCAAGAAAACCCCCAACAGCATACCCCAGAAGAATAGCAAGAATATGCACCACAATATCATCAAAAGTCCAGTAAGAGTACCAGAGAACTTCACCGATGAAATCCCGAGAGAGATAGCCAAATAAAGGCTATTATGAAAATACCAGTTAGAAAATACCGAGAAAAAGCCCGTATATATATACTGGAGATGTAGTTTGAAGAGAATCTGATAGTAGTTCTCGCATACTGATTTTACCAAGAGATACCTAATAGAAATACCAAATGAATGCCATAGGTGAAGCCCCAAATAAGAATCCAAGTAACAATCCATGTCAAGAACACTGGTTGAATGTTTATAAGAGTGAACTCTTCCAAATATAGATACCAAACATAAACTTTATATACAATGCCACATAGAGATTCCTTCCGAGATGCTCAAGAGATATTACCGTTGGAATGCCACCAAATTTGCTGTCACAATTAGTCTCAAATAAGAATACCAAGATGAATACCCCTCTTCTTGTTGATTCACATTCCTGGGAGATTCGTTGCCGACCATCATACTATTGAGGGGAGAGATCATTTACCAATTCAAATGGTATTATGTATGTATGCAAGTGAAATTACATCAAATATACATTTCTTAATACATAAACAACTTATTGAATGTAAGTTTCATATATCAAATATTTATCACGTAGACGTAGTTAGGATTTTAGATTGTCATGCAATCATTGACTATACTAGAATGCATTATCACCTACTTTCCCTAACAAGTTATCTAAACACAAATGACAGTTTTACCTCGTGAAATTAAATCGCACATGTTACTATTAATAAACAGGATAAGTATTTCTCCGGGAATCAACTAAATGTACACATAAACACCTAATTGCATCAAATCATACAAATCTCACATATATGCTATACTACATTCAACATGTTAAACGCTTATATGCAACATAAGATTCTCAAATCAATTCCAAACAACTAAGTGTCAAGCTAGTCATTCAAACAAGATTAAACTAATGGTTACTTACACAATCTGAATAATTAGGTAAATATGTACATAAGCTCAAATATCAATTAACAATCATGTAAACAACATTTATTCCAACTCTAAATTATCAACATAATGCACAAAAAGTGATCTCCCTCTACCTAACTTGATGATCATGCAAATTTTGATTTGACAAGCTTATTTTCTTAGACCTAGACAATGTATGACATGCATACAACTAGTAATTAAATAGCCATATAACACGTATAAACAAATATTTATGCTCAAGACACATTATTCACACAGTCAAATACGATGAATGTAATTTGCAAAACAATCTAGACATTCCATTAACTCACGTATTCATGCAATAGACTCTTCATATTCTCATTCTCGTGCTAGTATGTTAGTCACTTAGACAATCATACACCTAGGTAACTAAACAATTGCATAATCATATAGTCACACAAAGTCACTTAAACTATAAAAGGAATACAAATGCATAAGCTCTCATTAAAACACAACTTGACACATTCCAAGCACATAATACTTTATTATACTTAACACACAAGTCATGTATACTATCCTATCCACGTAACATACTTGACAAATACACGATCAAGGTCACTACCTAGTAGGCCGAAGATCCTTTCCCAGCTAAGAGCTAACTAAGCTCTGATATGACCTTTGTAATGCCTTAACCCCTCACGGAACTGGGACCTCTATTGATCACGCTATTCTCAACCCAATTCCAAACCCCGGGCACGAAATTTAGGGGAAAAGGGACAGAGTTTTCCCTATTTATAGGACTATCTGGAAACCTACAAACAACAACATACAATCACAAGACCATAATCCACAACCTCAATCAATTACATCCTCAACCTCACCACATCACATACTGCATTCAGATTATCCAAGCCACAACTTAACAAAAGTTCATCACACAAGCATGTCAGGCACAACTATTGATATTGTATAGTCTAAACACACTTAGCTTACTACTATAATATTATTTATTTAATATTCTTATATTTTAAGTCTTTCAATCGATTCCCATTTCATCCATATAAGCATGCAAGTTAACTAGACAATAAAGTAAAACAATAGAGGTTATAACAAACCACTAGCACTTAACCATTACCCTAGACTAAAACTTTAATATTACATTTCTTAAGATAACATGAATACATTCATGACCATAAGGTCTCAAATAGTATACAAGCATATCATGAACCCATTCTTCATTGTTCTACACACTGATAGAGCAAGCAGGCCATACATGAGGCAATCCAATCTCCAGCTTTTCCTTGGACATGTTGAGACGAGGAATGAGTAACCAAAGTTACTCAATAAGGGAGATGATGCAGTAAACCAATGTGTATTTTCATGAGATGCAACAAGATAATAACATTAATAACACAAATAAACGAGTTAATTAGACAAGTATTTAACCACGTATAAAAAGGTTACGGTTCCACTTGTCTTCCATCACAAGCCACGAGCCAAGATCTTCAAGCAAGTGCTGGCAAAACCCTTATTCCTCCAAACATGGGGTACTCCGAATATACCCTGATCCTACGACCCATATCTCCCGAGGTAGGTCTGTATGCCCCCAACGAGATGAATCACGCCTTTGGGGTAGAGGAGTATACCTCAGCGAGAAAGGGACTGGGAAACCATGGTAGCCGAGGGAGCACAGTAAGCCTGATGTCGCCCGTGTTACTCGACACTACTATGCCCAAAAAGGTTGCACAACCCCGAGTAACAAATCACAAGTCACATTTTCGAATCATGTGGGATGGTAGCAAAGTAGGCTAGCATCACCCCATATATAACATATAACACATTTGATAATCAAATAGAGCAATTATAGTAATATAAACAATTACTCATGTAACTAATTCAAGTAATTCACAAGATAACAAGTAAATAGTACATATAGACTTTACCCATTTAAACTAAATCGTACAATCTAAAAAGAATAAAATAAGTTAAGATGCACAAAAGGAATGAAGACTCTCTCACCTTAGTGAACCAAATCTGTAAGAATCTAGCCAAGGATACAAGGACTAGCGCCAATTTATTCTCAACATCTTGGACTGGCTCAAAGAATCAAATCCTATCATGTAGTAAACATATATTTATCACAAGAAATCTTATAGATGTCACCCACAGTCAATGCACTGAAGTTCACATCACATAATCAGTTTAGCAACACAACAAGATACAGTCACACATTAAACATGTAATCATGCCAACTAGTTTAGAAACTTCAACTAGAAGGATAAACATACTATGCAACCCATTTGAACCCTTAGCTAAGCAATTAAAGGCTCTTTACCAGTCACAATCATAACCTTACACATATAATACAATTAACATGCAATATAACCAACATAAACTAAATATAATCGTTTTCATTCAATCCTTAACAAGTAACATGTACTTCAACTTAGGACCTTCTCTAAATAGATGAACATGCTATACAAGAACAATTAAACACTTATCCAATCAATTAATAAGTCAATTAACAACAATTATTAACATGGTTCATAACTAGTTCCTTATGTCCTCTTCCAAGTTCATACTAAACTAAAGTCATGCAAACCAAATAACTTAATTCACAAGACTTCATTACTATGATACGTACACTACACAAAGGCATATAACATTTAATTACTCAATTATAAAGCAATTATCATGAAATTAACTATGCGAACACAAAAGGGTCAATATTATACCGTTCCCAACACTTTACCACAAGCTCACACATGCCTCAAAACTGCATTTAAACACTCTAGAAGCAACTATAAGGCAATACAAGTACTAAAGCAATTAATTCATTCATTTCCCCTTTGTTCAACTAGGCTATTTAGCTTCCTACCGGAATTCAAGGATCAAGTTAAGCTAGCTAACCATCCTACCAATCAAAGGATACCTAAATACCTCATTTAGAACCTCCAAATCATAACCTAGAGCACAAGTACATGAAAACACCGAGAATGCCTCTTTGTGGGTTTACACTACAAGTACCAATTCTGGAACCCAAACAAGCAAAACGAAGGCACTTCTAAGGCTTCAATATTTAATAAAGACTATCCATAACCTTGAAACGTACCCGGATTTGAGTTAACCCCAAAACTCCTTATTAAAGTAGCTTGTTTTGATCAAATTACCCATTTTTTATGCATGACAAGCGCAACTAACATTTTTTCCACACTCATGGACTTAATTAGCAACTACTAGAAACCTCGAATCGAATTAAATTGTAATTTTTTTGAAAACCCTAGTTTGACACCATTCATCATCTTGCTCATGTAGATTCTTGCTAAAAACTTAGTTTCAAGCTATACCAATGCATACACAAGGTCTCTAGCATGTAATAATACTATATAGAACAAGAAAGAAGCAACTTATGACAAGGAACAAACAAAATCCAAAAATTCAAAATCATGGCACAAACTTTAAACTCAATTAAATACAAACTCTCTCACCAAATTAGAGATGTAGGAGCAGAGGTGAAGTTTTTTTATGCTTTCGAATCCTTTGGAAGAGCTTGGAAGATCAAATAGAGCAAAAATTTGCAAGAAAAGTACTATTCCCATAATAGGGTTTTTGGCTTATTTTTTTGGCATTTTGGCTTATTTTGAGTATTTTGGAGCATTTTTTTTAGCTATTATATGTATATGATAAATAATATATGGGTAAATGGGTTTAGTTGTGGGTCAAATTGTATGCAAATTGATCAAGTTTTATGCCAAATAGGTCAAGTATTCTAAGTGAAAAAATGCTAAAAATTGGTGAAAAATTTTACTATTCATTCGTTCACTTACAAATTTTTCCCCGTTGATCCCGATATGCTATGTACGCAAACTCAATGGATGTGTGCATCTAAAATAGCAAGTATTAAGGGAAAATATGAAATTCAGAAAAAGAAACAGAAAAATTTTCATGTTTGGGCTTAGGTTATTTAAACAATTAATGGGTAATAATGGAATCTAGCACTTAAATACAAAAGAATAAATTCTAATAATTATAATATTAAAATAGTTACCGTATTTAATTTTTCTAAACTCTATTCGCACGTATTTCAAAAATATAATAAATGGTGCAATTAATGAATGAATTGGATTAAACTATTTACATAACTATAACAAACTTTTAAAGTAACACATTAATATATGCAACTATGTACTATACGCTATATGCTGGGTCTGGGGTCTCACTAGCCAAACAATCCGATCCTTAATAATTGTTCTTGGGAGATGAATACTAAAGATTTTTTTGAAACATTACCTAGGAACAAAGAAGTGATAAGAGGTCTGTTCCAACATCCATTAGGTTAGTGGATAAGATCACTAACATGAGTAATAGAATAACCAAGGGCCTTATAAGGGAGTTCATGGACTAAAATCCATTGGTCTTCCCAAATATTAACATTATGACCATTACCAATGACCTAAAGGCAATTGGACTTGATGAGGTCCCTACCCGAGAGACGACTGGCCCAGCTCCAAGGAGCATGTTTCTTCTTTTTTGCATGCTAGAAATTAGAAGAAGAAAAATAAACACTTTTAAGAACCCTATCAGAGAAAGACTCTTGAGAATGGATAAGTTTCCAAGCTTGGTTAACAATAAGTGCAAGGTTCATAGCTTCAAAATCCCAAAAAACTAGACCCCCGTTAAATTTCCTAATTGATATTTTTGACCAATTGGACCAGTGGATTCTTCTTTTTCCATTCAATCCCCACCAGAAACGAGCAATAAATGCATTGAGTTTCTTATTAAAAGATTTTGGGAACTTAAAAATGGACATAGCATATTGAGGAACAACTTGCAAAACAGATTTAATGAGCACTTCTTTGCCTCCCTCAGAGAGAAGAGATTGTTTCCACCATTCAGTTTTTGCTTGAATCTTATCAAGAATCTAAAGGAACGATTGGGTTTTGGATCTACCCCAATTAGTAGGAATGCCCAGATACTTACCCAAGTTAGAAGAAGTGGGAATACAATGAATTGAATAGACAACTTCTTTTGTTAAATCTGGGGTATTCCAACTAAAGCAAATTGAGGATTTGTTCAAGTTAATACTCTGGCCAGAAGCAAAACAGTAGTGGTAACGGGCTTCTTTAAGTGCAAAAACCTCCCTCCTATAAGCTTTAATAAAGAACAATGAATTATCTGCAAAAAGAATGTGGGAGATAGGGGACAAGATCTAGCCAACTTAATACCACACAGGGAACCCTTTTCAAGTTGAAACTTAATAAGACAAGAGAGGATTCTGTTAAGAGAGCAAACAAGAAAGGGGACAATGGGTTCCCATGCCTAATGCCTCTTTGGGGAAAAAAGAAAAAGAAGTGGTTTTCCATTAAGAACAATGCTATAGGAGACAGAAATAACACATTGCATAATGAGATGAGTCTATTTGGCATGGAAGCCTAGCCTGAGTAAAAGAGATTCAAGGAAATCCCATTCAACTTGATCAAAAGCTTTGTTCATATCCATTTTTATAGCTGCAAAGTGATTTCTAGCTCTTGGTCTTTTCTTTTTAAGTAAGAATGCGATTTCTTATGCAATGAGTAAGTTATCTTGTATGGCTCTTCATTTAATAAAAGCACATTGGTTTAGGGAAATGATGGTGTCCATATAAGGTTTTAATTGCAAAACCAATAGCTTAAAGAAGATTTTATAGCAGAAATTCGAGCAGCTAATAGGCCTAAAATTTGATAAAGTGGAAGGACTGCTAACTTTGAGAACAAGGGTGATTAATGTTTTGTTAAAGTCCCTAAGCAGAAGATCAGCACTCATAAAATTGCAAACTGCATTATAAACATCATTATGAATAAGATGCCATAATTTATGAAAGATTAAACTTGAAAGTCCGTCTAGCCCAGGTACTTTAGAACTTCCCAAGCTCCATTCTGCAATCTTTACTTATTCTCTCTTTACGGGTCTTAGGAGATCTTCATTAACCCCATTGCCAACTATCGGCCTGATATGATCAAGAATACAGTAGAAGTTCCTTTGACCAATTGAAGAGTAGAGCTTCTCAAAATGTGACTGGACCATTTCTTTAATCTCATGAGAATCATCAGTCCAACTCCCGACCATTCTTTGAAGCCTAAGAATTTTATTCCGACATCTTCTGGTCAATGTGCTCGCATGAAATTGTTTTTGTATTTTTGTCACCACAGCAAAGCTAGTTGATACAAGAGCGAATAGCCCAATATTTCTCTTCCTTCTGCCAAAGATCATCAATCTGAGAAATGATTGAGGAGATGACAGATTGATTTGGTGAAGCTGAGGGAAAACTTTGGAGAGCAGTAAGCTTAGCTTTCAAGTCCATAATATTCTTCTTGTTATTCTAAAACTTTGATTTACTCTAGCAAAGAAGCTTAGCTCTGCAGCCTGATAACTTTTTTTCGAGCACATATTGAGAGAGGCCAGAATGAGTAATACCCCAAGCATCTGCAATGGTTTCTTCACAAGATGGACCATCTATCCCAAATGCTTCAAAATTGAATCTTTTCTTAGGGGGGTTGAAACAACTTGTGGTTGAGAAAACAAGTGGTGAGTGATCCGAACCCAACGCTGGGTGAACAACAACCTAAGCATTTTGGAATAATGTTCTCCAATACGAGTTACAAAGTGCTTGATCAAGCCTCTCTTTAGTCACAAACCCATCATACCTCCGATTAGACCAAGTAAAGAATCCTCCTTTAGATTCCAAGTCAATGGGCTCATTACTGTCAAAGAAGTCATTAAAACCGGCAATCTAATAGTTAGGCCTAGGATGCAATCCAGTTTTTCTGAGTGATTGGTCACCGATCAGAAGCCAAGAATTAGTTCTTGTTGGGTTGAACTTTGATATTTCTTGCCAAAGAACCTTCATGTCTTTATGCTTGGGACAACCATAAACAATAGTGAAAAGCCATATGCAACCATTCTCATCCTCAAGGTCAGTGTAGATGAAATTATGAGAGAATTTTGTGATAGTCACAGATATGTCACTAGACCAAAACAGAATAGGCCTGCCAGATAATCCTACTGGCTCAACATCAAACCAAAAGTTGTAGCCAATCTTTCTAGCAAAAAGAAGAATTTTTCAATTTTTCATTTTGGATTCAACAATGCCAATAATTTTTGGCTTATTTTATGCAATAAGGTTATTCCAATGACGAATTGTCGGGGAAGAACCAAGTTCCTGACAATTCCAACTCAAAATCCTCATTTGGACTCTATGTTAGTCAAAGGCAAGCCCCGGTTCCATAGTTGAAGATTAAGGGGAGTGGGTATGGGATTTAGCAACTTTTTTCTTTTGCTTACCTAGTATAGCGCCATTATTACCACCTGGACCCTTCTCAAATTGCAGGGTGAGAGGAATATCCACCAGATTGTTGTCATTTTAGAGAAGGGAGGTTGTAGAATCCAAGTGATTAGCAATGCCTAAGAAGTCAGGTGAGGAGTTGAGAGTTCTTTTCTTTTTCTCAAGACAAAAAGAGAGAGAGTTCTCAGTAAGGAGTTTTCTTTTGCCTAGATTTTTCAGAATGCTTAGTGTGTTATGGGTTGGGTTTGAGATGTTTTATGGTGAAGTTTTTTGTGTCGACAAAATTGGGTTGTGGGCTAAAATAGGCGTAGAGCTTTGGGCTTGTGTAGGTGGAAAATGAGAGGTTAGGCTTAGATGTGAAACCCCAGATTTCATCTATACGTGAAAATTGCGTGTTTTGACCTGTATATGTGTTATTTGGGTTAAAATGTGCTAATTCTATGATTTATATTCCTATTACATGCTATGTGAGCAATCATGAAATTTTTACAAAAATCGGCATTGAAAATTTTATCGTCGAGTTTTGTGAATAGTATTTTTGAAACACGTCCGCTAAAATTTTGAAACTGGTCTTTTTAGTGTTTGAAAACCTAGTTATCGGATAATAATAGACCCGTGTTTGATTAAAACAGATTTTAAATCGGATTAGGAATTTAAATAGACTTTTCGAGCGAAAAGTAGTATTTTTTAGCCAAATAGTGATTTCTGCTAAACTCGATTTTGGCATTGACTTCCGTTGACCTAGTATATATTAATATAAATGTATTTATATGTGATATTAAATGATTTTAGATTAATTGTGCATTCAAAAGACATTTGAAAACAAATAATGTGTCTTTTCAACTTCTTTTGCAAAATTGAGTTTTATACCCTAGTTGTATGTATATGTATGCATATATTATATGTTTTCAACTAGAAATATATTACTTAATATAGTCTAAGTGTTAGATATATATATATAAGTAAAATAGTCTAAAACAACAAAAATGGCAAAATTTGACAACTTTGACTTTTGTATCTTGTTTTGACTTTGCCTATAAAATGACTACACATATTAAAACAAAGCAAAACACCACATTTGCACACACTTTGCAGCCGTGACATTTGGGAGAAAGAGGGAAAATATTTTCATAGGTTTTCAAGCTTAATTTTCTCATAGAATTTGCAATTCAAGTCCAAATCACTTCATTCAAAGCTTGTTTTTGCTTTTTGGGCATCCATTCTACCTATTCCTAGCATTTTTTTGGATCAAAGGTGAGAAAAAAACTAGATTATAATTTTAAAGCTTATGTCAAATTTTTAATATTGAATATTTAGTTGTTGTTTTGTTAAATTGTCTTTAGATTATTGCTAGTTAGGTGTTGTAGACTAACTTTGTGAGTTTATAGAAATTTTAAACGGTTGTAACATGTATTTTTATTTTCTGGGTATTTAATTGATAATTTTGCTCATTTCTTGAATAATTGTAGTTGTAGTAGTTGAAATCGAGTTGTAGTTGCTTCTATAGACTCGTTATTTATTGTGTAGTAATGTTGTAATGCCAAATTTTCAATTTGAATGTTGTAGCAAAGGTTGAAAATTCCAGCCATGGTGCATTGCCATTTTTGGGCTTGTTGGTCTTGTTTTAGATGACTTTTGGTTGGTTTAAGAGGGGGCTAATGTACTTGCAAGGATGGCTGAGTGATAGGAAGTAGATTGTAAGTTATGAATTTTAGAAGTTTGTGTTGTCTTTCTTTGAAATGCTTAAATGTTGTCTTTAGTTGTTTGGTAGTGTTTGTGTAGTTGTTTCTTAGATTGTTGTTAAGTAGGTTCGGGATAGAATGCATGTTGATATGTGTGATAAGTTGGGTGGCCTACTTTGTCATCTAACTTGGTTGGCTTAGTTGTCTAATTGATGTTATGTTGATTGAAATGTTGTTAATTGATTGATGATTGATGATCCTCTAGAGGACAACCTACTTTGTTGTCTTCGTAGAATATGAATGTTTATTATTATTGCCATGAGTCTTGATAGTGTGTGCCATCTCTCGAGCAGCATCGGGCTGTCAAGTTGATAACGGCATGACTATCATAGACTACCCCTAGCTCGCATGGGCGGAGATGCCATAGAGGGATGGGCTAGATGAGGTACCTCGGTTATGTATTATGGGAGTTATAAGAAGATGGTTGAGATTGTGATAGCGTATGGAGCTACACCAACTAGAGTATCCTTTCACAATTGAATGGTTATTTATGTAATTGAATTGAAAAGTTGATGTTAATGAAGTTGTTGTTATTGTTGCTCATAGGATGATTTCCCAAAGGGTAAAGTAAATGTTTTCAAAAGATCTTTCGAATCCTCACTGAGCTTGTTTTATATAAGCTCATTCTCATTCATTTTCTGCAATCAGGTATTACTGAACCAAGCTTTGAGTACGTTCCTCAGGAAACTGAGTATGTGCCTTCTGTGGAGGAGTCTTATCTGCCAGAGTCATATCCAGGAGTTTGTCTTAGTTTTTGTAGTATGATGTATTGTATAACTTACTTAAAGATAAAGGCTTATATAAATATGGTTTAATAGTCTTCCTTTTGAACATGATTAGATTGTTAGACTGGTTAATAATCTATTTTGCAAATGTATGATATAGCTTATATATGATGTTGGAACGGAGGCATATAACTTATGGATGAATTGATGAAAGAATGCTTAATATTATGGAAATGGTTGTGTTGTATGTTGTTAACATGGTTGTGGAGTTGTTGTTGATCTTTGGAGTTGGTTGTATGAAGTTTTAAAGGGTTGGTTTAGAGCTCTGATGTCCGTGTTACTATTGTTATACTGTCGAAATTTCGTTGCGTCCTGACTGATCATAGGTAGGGTCGAGTTGGGGTGTTACATTAGAGACAATGAAGGCTATTGGGTTTCTATAGGGCCCATCTGAGGGATAGTAGCATCTAGAGAAACGTTTGAATTTTCGGGGTTTTGGGAAACAAGAGCAAGGTTTGAAACAAAGAATTTTTGAACAATGGTATTATCCAAAGTGTAAGACCCAATTTTGGGGGGTGGGGAATTAGAGCTACCAAAGGCTATAGTGTGTAAAGTCAAGCTATTGTTGCCAGCAGCAGTGAAGCAGGTGCTTAAGCTATGTGCCTGATTTGATGTTTGCTTAATTTTGAATTGTTTTGTACCAACTGCACTTTTACTGAGTTTCGAATTAGTTCCCTTGCCGGAGTAGCTTTTCTGATCAACCGTAGGAGGCCTGGGAGGTTGTTTCCTTGGAGGTTGAAAATTTGGATCATAACCTGCTCTAATCTATGGCCTGAGCTTTGTAAGGTCACCATTGTTGATGAACGAAGCTTTGTTGTCACAGGATTTGAGATTATGACCCAACAAACCACATGAATAGCAAAAGTTGCTGAGTTTCTCCTACTGGAGCGAAATCCATGCCAGAGGAAAATCTGGACAATCAAGGGAGAGTCTCGGGACAAGAGAAGACTGAACATTCCATTTGATACGTAAATGCAGATAAGTGTACGAGCCAAGACCAATATTATCTTCAAAATCCAGCTATTCAAACTCACCCAAATGGTTTCCAATTGCAATGGCATTTTCACACAACATCAATTGTCACTTTAATATACTTAAATTTTAAGAGAAATTTGAATGACATATCGCTTGATGAATATGGAACATTTTAAATGTTTTTATTTCTGCTATTTATTGGCAGAAACTTAAATATCCTCCAATACTTTTGCCACTTGTATGCATGAAATTGCACTCTCTATGTATGAAAATTCGCATCAAGAACTGATGATAACCCTTCTAGGTCGTCTAAGGCACTAAGATCTCTTTCAAACTACCAGAAAGACCCCTAAGACGATTGAGGGGCAGCAGACCGAAAGAAAAACAGGTAGGCTGCCTTTGATTTTTTGTTGAGCGGAACGGGAGGTATATGCCGGGCAAAAGCTTCACCGACCCCGATGGAGCTCTGGTGGTAGTTCGATCATTGACAAGGTTCAAAGAAAGGGTAGGACATTGATAAATAATACATGACTGACCACAATGAATATCATTCGCCCATTATCACCTCATCTTTACCCATTGTCGTTTATGGTAATGAATGGGGAGAGTCAAGGATCTAAGCAGATTGAAGTTAAGAAAGGACTCCCTGCAGGCCAACGAAAGTTGTAAGTTGTGAACCTTGACTTGGAAGTCGGGGCGAACTGTCTAAGATAATGGCCGTCCAAAAGCCAGACCCTTTTCTTCAAGCCTACTGGAAGCCATGGGTGAAGTTGTCAAATAAGTTCCCGCTAAATTGGCTAAGCGAACCATACTTCAAATATCGTTCGGAGTAAGGCCAGTCGCTGGATTAAGACTAAAAAACCGACCATTCCTTATCGCCCAGCAAAAGACCTCACTACTTACCTCGACCTCAAGATTTAAGCTAGGGTTTGTGGTATAAGAAAGAAAGTAGAGGTAAGCAAGGTATTCTATGAGTGAACGAGATGAGGATCGAGGTAGTTAAGTTCCCCAAGGGGGAGTTACTTTCCAATATCAAAAATATTCTTTCTCATTCGCTTCACTCGTTTTTTTCTAATGCTTTTTCCCTTGCAGGCTTTCCACCATTAACACTTGTTTACTTCCTACCCTATTCGCTGGCATTGAACTATTATCTCGCAGTCCCATACTTGGAACTAGAAGAACTATTCGCTTTCCACTATGCACTACGCTTGAAACTGCGATTGCCCTTCGCTAGCTAACTACTAATAGTGAAACTACTATAAATACAAAGTTCAATTTCACCCCTTTTCTTCATAACCCGCCAAGGAACAAGTAGCCTTCACCACCTATTCCTGCCTGAAGGAAATGCATGAGCGAAAGACTCTTTCAGTTGCAATTCTTTCTTTACGCGCAAACCTTTTCAAAATCTTATTCAAGCTTTCTTGACATCTTTCTACGCGGAAAGCTCTAGATTCATAGATCGGTCATTCCAAATGTGATGTTGCACCGATCAGTGCAATCAATATCTGACGCTAGGCCAGTGCCTCTTTATACGATTACGATAAAGATTGAGCCGATTAGTCAGCTTTGCCCCATAGATACGCTAAAGCATAGCTACTCTAGAACTCACGAACTGAAGAGCTCACGTCATGAACTAAATATGCTACGTGACATTTCATATGCGGATACAAGGGCCCAACCCATTATGACTAATGAAGGCTACTTTTTTGTTTGCTTGATGAGTCAGGTTCCGCCCATTTGACTGGCAAAGTTCATGAGCAGGCCTTCTTTCAATTGATCTCAATCAATATTTTCTTTTTCATTCCGCCCGACTGGAAAATGGAATTATTTTACCATTTATTGAGTCTTTAGAAAGAGTCTTTCTCCTCGACAAGCATATTAAGCAGGATCGAGTGGATAAAATAGGTGAGGATAGCATCAAATAGTTGATCAACTAGGCCTTGAGTGTTTAGACCCTTTATCACTTACGCGTATAAAGAAGTAAAGGAAGCATGCATGTAAGGGGGATAAATTGATTGCTTAGCGAGTCTTTCCGGCTTTTTCGATTTCTTTGCCAATTTCCTCATGTCTTAGATGAGTTGATTATGAGCAATTCAATTGTGTCAAGTGGCCGATTCTGAAGCTTGTTCTTTGTCCTATTAAGATTCCACGTACCATTTATGTTGAACAACCCATCTAAGGCTTTCTAGGGAAAAATTGGTGTGGCAAAATGATGAGTGGAATTAGAGGTGGCAATTAGGCCAGTCCAACACGGTCCGATCAAATCGTGGGTTAAGAAAATTGAACCCGACTCAGCACAGATATTTAGTGGGTTGAGATGGGCTGAGCTCATTTATAAGAATATAAGATCCAACTCGGTTCACGAGCTCACTACCACGAGTTTCCAGGTGGGCTAGGCTGCGCTGGGCCAACCCATTTTTTGTGATTAGTGTATTATGAATATTATATATAAATACACACACAAACACATATACATATACAAACACCAAAATATATATATTCATAATTAAAAAAATAAAATTTAAACTTAATTTTTTTAAGAATAGTTAATTTAACTATTAACAAGATAATATACAAATTGATTAATAAAATTAAAAATTAACATAAATGATACAAACTACATAACAAACTAGAAGTTAATGAGACAGAGTATATTAATGATATAAACATAAAAATAAAATATTATATAAACGCTTGAGGAAAGTTAGTGCAAAAGTTCTCTATTTTGTTGTTCTCCTTGTATGAGTGTTGGGCCTGCTGGTAGTAGTGGCGGGTTTGGTAGTAATGGTGGTTGAATAACTACTTCAGGATTAAAATTGTTTGTAATATTTGGTTGTTGAGATACAAGGTGTCTTACTAGCGTCTCAATTTTAAATTTACGTCGAAATATAAATTGACATTGCCAGTAGCTACAAATTACATATTCATGTTCTTCAAAGAATTATGAGAGAATTTTGTGACAGTCACAGAGATGTCACTAGACCAAAAAAGAATGAGCCCGCCAGATAATCCTACTGGCTCAACATCAAACCAAAAGTTGTAGCCAATCTTTCTAGCAAAAAGAAGATTTTTTTTATTTTTCATTTTGGATTCAACAATGCCAATAATTTTTGGTTTATTTTCTATAATAAGGTTCTTCAAATGATTAATTGTCTGGGAAGAACCAAGTTCCTGACAATTCCAACTCAAAATCGTCATTTGGACTCCCGGTGTTACTTAAAGGCAAGCCCCGGTTCTACAGTAGAAGATTGGGGGGAGAGGGCATAGGATTTAGCAACTTTTTTCTTTTGCTTACCTAGTATAAAGCCATTATTACTACCTGGACCCATCTCAAATTGCAGGCTGAGGGGAATGTCCACCAGATTGTTGTCATTTTAGGGAAGGGAGGTTGTAGAATCCAAGTGATAAGCAACCCCTAAGAAGTCAGGTGAGGAGTTGAGACTTCTTTTCTTTTTCTCAGAAGAGAGAGAGAGAGAGAGAGAGTTCTCAGTAGGGAGTTTTCTTTTGCCTAGATTTTTCTGAATGCTTGATGTATTATGGGTTGGGTTTGAGATGTTGTATGGTGAAGTTTTTTGTGTTGACGAAATTAGGCTATGGGCTGAAATGGCTGTTGAGCTTTGGGCTTGTGTAGGTGGGAAATGAGGGGTTGGGCTTAGAGACAATGAAGGCTGTTGGGTTTCCATAGGGCCCATCTAAGGGATAGTAGCATCTAGAGAAATGTTTGAATTTTCGGGGTTTTAGGAAATAGGAGCAAGGTTTGAAACAAAGAATTTTTGGACAATGGAATTATCCAAAGTGGAAGACCCAGTTTTGGGGGTTAGAGAATTGGAGTTACCAGAGGCTATAGTGTGTAAAGTCAAGCTACTGTTGCCATCAACAGTGGAGCAGGTGCTTGAGCCATGTGCCTGATTTGACGTTTGCTTAATTTTGAATTGTTTTGCACCAATTGCACGTTTACCGAGGTTCGAATCAGTTCCCTTGCCGGGGTAGCTTTTCCGATCAGCCGTAGGAGGCCTAGGAGTTTGTTTCCTTGGAGGTTGAAAATTTGGATCATAACCTGCTCTAATCCATGGTCTGAGCTTTGTGATGTCACCATTGTTGATGAACGAAACTTTGTTGTCACAGGATTTGAGATCATAACCCAACAAACCACATGAATAGCAAAAGTTGCTGAGTTTCTCGTACTAGAGCGAAATCCATGTCGGAGGAAGATCTGGATGATCAAGGGAGAGTCCCGGGACAAGAGGAGACTGAACATTCCATTTGATACGTAAATGCAGATAAGTGTACGAGCCAAGACCAACATTATCTTCAAAATCCAGCTATTCAAACTCACCCAAATGGTTTCCAATTGCAATGGTGTTTTCACACAACATCAATTGTCACTTCAATATACTTAAATTTTAAGCGAAATTTGAATGACATATTGCTTGATGATTATGGAACATTTTAAATATTTTTATTTCTGCTATTTATTGGCAGAAACTTAAATATCCTCCAACACTTTTGCCACTTGTATGCATGAAATTGCACTCTCTATGCATGAAAATTCGCATCAAGAACTGATGATAACGTATGAGCAATTCAATTGTGTCAAGTGGCCGATTCTGAAGCTTGTTTTTTGTCCTATTAAGATTCCACGTATCATTTATATTAAACAGCCCATCTAAGGCTTTCCAGGGAAAAATTGGTGTGGCAAAATGATGAGTGAAATTAGAGGTGGCAATTGGGCCAGTTCAACACGGTCCAATCAAATCATGGGTTGAGAAAATTGAGCTCGACTCGACACAGATATTTAATGGGTTGAGATGGGCTGAGCTCATTTCTCAGAATATAGGATCCAACTTAACCCACGAGCTCACTACCACGAGTTTCCAGATAGGCTAGGCTGGGCTGGGCCAACCTATTTTTTGTGATTAGTGTATTCTGAATATTATATATAAATACACACACAAACACATATACATATACAAACACCAAAATATATATATTCATAATTAAAAAAATAAAATTTAAACTTAATTTTTTTAAGAATAGTTTATTTAACTATTATCAAGATAATATACAAATTGATTGATAAAATTAACAATTAACATAAATGATACAAACTACATAACAAACTAGAATTTAATGAGACATAGTATATTAATTATATAAACATAAAAATAAAACATTACATAAACGCTTGAGGAAAGCTAGTGCAAAAGTTTTCTATTTTGTTGTTCTCCTTGTACGGGTGTTGGGCCTGCTGGTAGTGGTGGTTGAATTCCACTTCAGGAATAAAATAGTTTGTGACATTTGGTTGTTGAGATACAAAGTGTCTTACAAGCGTTCCAATTTTAAATTTACGTCGAAATATAAATTGACATTGTCAATAGTTTTTTTTTTTTTTTTGCTCGGTAAGTAGACATTGTCAATAGTTACAAATTACATATTCATGTTCTTCAAAGTATGTAAAATGATTCCAAAGCTCTGACTAATGCAATCATCGTGAAAGATTTTCTTTTCCATGGACAGAGTTATATATAATGTTGAAACTTATAATAAAATAAAGTTGAATATACTAAGTGACTGAAGCACTATGTTACCAAGTATTTATAGAAAAATTATATGTACGATTATAAAAATTATAAAAAATAAATTGTATCTAAAATCTTTAAAAATAATAATATGAAGGGACTTAAAGTTGCAAGTTGAATATACTAAGTGACTCATGTGATTGTTTTACAAGTAACCCTTTTGACTGTCCTGACTGAGGATGGTAGTTCTGAATCAGATTGAATATTAATTTGATCAATTTAAATTGGTGCACTTGAACAAACTACATACAAATTTGAGCATCAAGTAAAACTATAAGGAGTTATCACATTACAAAATTTAAGTTTCAACTAGGTACAGCTAAATGAAAATTCTCAGCAATAAAATCTTGCAAGATTTTCAGATGATAACACCATGTTGTATCATCTATCATCCACTGTTGCCTCCATTTCCATTTCCAGGTAAAAGCTCTCTCAACATGGCGACCACCTGCAACATGTTAGGCCTTTTTGATGGGAAATCATCAACGCACTGCAATGTAATCTCCAAGTATCTGATCATTTCTTTGACTTGTTCAGCTTCTGTTTCATCAGTTCCTTCCGTTACTGAGAGTAACTCTGAGTCTATTACTTCCATGCCTTTTCCCTCGCGGACCTTCATTTTCACCCAGCCAACTAGGTTGGTATCACCAAAATCGTCCTTATCGGTTGGCCTTTTCCCAGTAAGAAGTTCTAATAGCACAACGCCAAATGAGTAGACATCACCTTTTGCAGTGCATCGAAAGCTTTGGTAGTACTCAGGTGGCACATAGCCTGGTGTGCCTGCAAGGGTGCTTACACTAAGGTGCGTGTCGAGTGCATTTATAAGCCTTGCCATTCCGAAATCAGAAACTCTGGACTCCATTTCATGGTCTAGTAGCACATTGCTCGACTTCATATCTCGGTGTATGATGTGTGGGATGCAGTTATGGTGTAAGAAACAGAGTCCTTTGGCTGCACCTCTTCCTATCTTTTTCCTTTCTTCCCATGTTAGGATGCGTCTATCGTGTGATTTAGATCTCCCGTGAAGCATTTCCTCAAGGCTTCCATATTCCATGAACTCATACACCAAGAGCCTCTCTTCACCAACCTTGCAATATCCCAACAATGGCACAAGGTTCCTGTGCTTGATCTTTCCGAGGGTCTCCATTTCGGCCATGAACTCTCTATCTCCCTGGCAGCTTAGTCGTATGAGCTTCTTGATTGCAACGCTCGATCCATCTTTCAGGGTTGCCCTGAAAACCTCGCCAAAACCTCCAGAGCCTATGAGGCTTGCAGCTGAGAATCCATTTGTAGCTTCGATCAGTTGCGAGAACTTGAGCTTCCTGAGTTGTCTCTGAAAAGTTGCTACATTAATGCTCAGTGGTTCTTTTTCCTTTTCAATCTTCCATGTTGTGGCTGCATGAGATGCCTGCAAACTGCTAAGCATTTTGACACCCTCTGCCTCCCTCCTCCTCGCGCGCATTGCAATTGCCCACACAATTAAAATGCAGATTGACGCTATGGAGATGAGAATCCCCATTACAATACTATTAGCCCATGATGTAGCTGAAGATCTTCGGCCTTCTTTATCGCCATCTCCAGATGGATTGGCGTTGGACTGCTGGTTTGTATTGTACTGGCATTCAGGCAATGGAACCCCGCAGAGTCCTGGATTATTGGCATATTGGGTAGCGGGAAGAGTACTTAGCTGCCCCCTTGGTGGAATTTGCCCAGTTAATTCGTTGTTGGAGAGATCGATTTGCACCAAGAAAGACAGATTAGAAAATGAATCTGGAATATGGCCCTGCAGTCTGTTATGTGATGCATCAAATACTCCCAAATTCTTAAGTTCACCAAGTGATGAAGGGATCTCTCCAGATAGTTGATTATGGGACAACACGAGGACTTGCAAAGCTATCATTTCCCCAAATTCGTCTGGAATTTTCCCTCGAAGCTCATTGTAAGAAAGATCAAGATATTCCAATGTCTGGTAACGCGTGAAGAGACTTAGAACCGGACCAGAATACATTCGGGTAAAATCGCAGCTCCTAAGTGATGGGACCTGTAAGAGTCTTTCAGGACGAATACCTGAGAATTCGAGCAGTCCTCCTACACCCCTGCATGAATTCCCCACGTTTCGGACAAACACCAAAGTATTGCCAGACAGGATACCACTCAAGGCTTTTGCTCCAATCTGCCTTCCAAGTCGAGGTGGGATCTCACCTGTGAGCTTATTGCTGTTCAAGTCGAGCCAAACCAAGCTGCTGCAATTTGCCAACTCCTTAGGAATCTGACCACTCAAACTGTTATTTCCGAGTTGCAGAACAGCCAGCCTTGTCAGATGGCCGAATTCCTTTGGGATTTCACCAGTCAATATGTTGCTTGTGAGGGATATCCATTCAAGATTACCACAGTTAAACAACTCAACAGGGATCTTACCACTCAAATAGTTATTGTTCAAAATAAGATCTTTGAGCTTCTTGCACTTTCCCAACTCTGCTGGTATATTTCCTTCCAAGCTGTTGTACCAAGCTATTAGCTGCTCTAGATTCTCCAGCTTCCCAAGTTCTGGTGGGATTGAACCATTGAGGTAATTGATGCTGAAATCAATGGTCCTTAGCTGTGAGCATTGCGATAATTGAGCTGGAATTGGACCATAAAGTGAATTATCTGGTGCTCTTAGCTCTTCAAGTGAAGCAGCTCCAGGGCACATATCTGGTGGGATTATTCCAGAAAGCTTGTTAGAACTAAAGTCAACGACTCTTAGCTTCTTACAGAACGAAATGGAAGCTGGAAATGCTCCAGAGATCTTGTTGCTGCTTAACAGGAGAGTCTCCAACGATCCTAAGTTCTGTAAGATCGAATCTGGGAAAGGACCTGTTAGATTGTTGCTGGACAAGTCAAGAAATTGTAGCCAGGAACACGAAGAGAAGGATACCGGAATTGATCCAGTAATGTTGTTATTAGACAGCTTCAATTCCAGAAGCGATTTGCACGCATTTCCTAATTCGGGAGGGATCCAACCAGTAAGACGATTATGAGAGAGATCCAACCGCTGCAAGCTTTTGAGTTCACCGAATGAGCTTGGAATTTCCCCGGTGAAAGCATTGTCTGTTAGAATTAGTTCTTGGAGACTTGTACAATTTGAAAAGGAGGATGGAAGCGAACCGGTCATCTGGTTCCCAGACAAGTCCAGATGCAACAAGGAATTGCAGGTTTCGATTTTCATGTTCGCAATTGAGCCTGTTAGATTGTTATAAGAAAGATCCAGGTACTGCAATTTATCGGTATTCAGCAGAAGACTGTTTGGTAAAAAACCAGTTATATTATTGAAAGCAAGATTCACATATTCAAGATTTGGGCAGTGTGTGAAAAAACTTTCTGGAATAAGACCTGTTACCCCAGAAAAAGATAATTGAAGTTGTTTCAATCCATATGGTAGCTGACTCAAAGATGTCGAATTTACAGAAAGCGAATTGGCAGAGAGGTTGAGGACAGTTAACATATCCAGAGAAGAAAAAGGAGATAGAGAGACATCACCAACAAGGCTAGATTGACTAAGATCAAGTCCAGTGACTCTTCCTTGTGTGCAAGTCACACCAGGCCATGAGCAAGGATCTTTCTCAAGCTGCCACCCTGATAAAGCTCCATTCGGGTCGTTCTGGATCATTTTCTTGAATGACAGAAGACCTGCAGCATCAGTTTTAGAGGAAGAGAATCCACCCGGCTTCGCGGCCGAGACTGAAGCAAACATGTATATCATCAGCATCACAGAAAGATGAAGAATAAGCTGAACCGAGTTAATCTGCATTGTAGAAACAACTGCAGACAACTGCGTGCTTGTTAATTTGGCCATAGAGGAGGAGGATCAGAGGAAGGAAAGTGAAGGAGTTGAAGAGGGAAAGTTATTGCAGCTAAAAAGAGAGTGGTGAGTATGATTAGAAATTCTTAGTGCAAAGCAGAAGAGAGGAGAGCTTTACAAAAAGTTGGTCTTTTTATTCGGAAGATGTTTTAAAAATAGCTAGTAATTTTGTGCGCATCTACGGTTATCAAATGTAATTATCTTCAGAATTAATTTGTAATCCAAGTGAGAGATTGTTGGATTATTTTAATAATTTGATGTGGCTTACAAATTACTAAGGGTAAATTTCACACTTAGTCCCTATTGTTTGCATTTTTTTTAAGTTGATCCTTCATGTTTTAAAAAAATTATATTAGTCCCTAATATATACAAAGTGATTCAAAATGGTCTCTATTATTTAATACTATCCAATATAGTCCCTATTGTTTCTCATAAAATTTAATTTAGTCCCTAAATAAAGGTCACATGTAGGGACAAAATTTAATTTTTTAGAAAATATTAGGGACTAAATTGAATTTTTTTTTTAAATAATAAGGATCAAATTGGCTAAATTTGAACAATAGAGGTCATTTTAAATAACTTTTGTAAATATTAGGGACCACTATGAATCTTTTTAAATATTAAGGACTATATTGAAAAATCATATCAACAATAGGGACTAAGTGTGAAATTTATCAAATTATTAACAATTATATTTGTGATTCTATTTTAATTGAGATAATTAAGTGATCTATTGTGGTTGATCCAAATAAGACATCTTATTTGATATAAACTCTGTAATATGTGGTACCTAATAGAAATCTAATTAAAAATTAGTGGGGTTCTAATTAGGTTGTCTATATAAAGAAAATCATGATACCTAAGGTTAATCCTATTATTCTCTGTCCCTCAATTCCCTATCTTTGAAAGACATCTAGTAAGAGAATCTTGATTAGTCTGTAGAAGACCTCGTCCTAATCTCTACAAGGTAATTTCGGCTCCGTTTGTTTGCCGTAAAATAACTTGCTTGTGAAAAATATTTTCCGTGGAAAGTGTTTTCCTGGAAAATAAAATATTTTACATGGCTCCGTTTGTTTGCCGTAAAATAACTTATTGAGGAAAAATATTTTACTGGAAAATAGAATACTGAAAAATATTTTCTGGTGTTTGGATGTACGGTAAGTTCGGTAAAATATTTTCTTATCCCAAAGGACATGAAAATATTTTACATAATTTTGTACTAGCCGTAATTGTTGACGGAAAATATTTTACGGTTGACCAATTTTTCGGTGTTACCAAACACCGTAAAATTAAGAAAAAGCAGCCGCAATTTTTGACTGGAAAACATTTTACGGTTGACCAATTTTCCAGTGTTACCAAACACCGTAAAATCCGGAAAATGTTTTCCGGTAAAATATTTTACAGCAAACAAACGGAGCCTTCATCTTCTCATAATTCACATCATGAATTCAGGTACGCCGTTCTCAATATTCTACTGTACAATCTTGATATTCTAAACGAAAATTAAGGAATTAATTAATATATCTACTTATGTTCTATCATCAACAACAACAATAGCAATCACCCCTCTTCACCACTTTTATTTTCACTTGTACCTTCAACTTCACTTTTTTTTATTATGGTTCGTTAAACTTTATTATAATTTAAATAATTTTTTTTTTAAAAAAGGAAAAACGTGACCTGGCCTATATACAGTGTAAAAGTGAATCGTACTGAATTGCTTAATCGTATATATTACAATTCAGTGTGATTCAGTTGCAATTCATGCACGTACGTTTCTAATTCATATGTTGATTTGTCTAATTTTTGCTAAAGAATCGAATTGAATCGTAAATTACAAGTCATGAATAGTATGATTCGACAAACAAGTCAGAGGATTTGAAGTTCATATATGTCATGAGAAAGGAAAGAAATTATGATTATTTTCCTTCACTTATCATTTGCTTGAGAGTAAAATATTTGAAGAAAAAGTTGCCAAAAGTTATTAGGGTTTTCTATTAGATGCAAGTATCTTTTTTAAAGAGAACTTTTCGAAATAGCGTGCTTTAACCATTAAGGTATCATGAAAAATTAAGGTCTAAAATACCAAAGCTAAGAAAACATGAACTTAACCATTAAGCATAAAAAAAAGTAAAGGAATGAAAAAAATAAAGGTAAAATACCAAACCTAAGAAAACTTTTTTTTCATTTTTTTAAAAACTTTTACTTTGTTTTTGTAATTATTTAAAATATTAAAACTCTTTTGTCGCCATGTTGTCTCCTATTAGCAACGAAAGGGCAAGATAACCTTTTTTTTCATTTTTAAAATTGTTTAATTTGTTTATGTAATTAAAAATTATTTTTTAAAAAGAAATAATTAAAGCACTTGTAGCCATTTCATCGCTAATTGGCGAATCCATGGTGACAAAACTATTTTTTTTTTTTATTTAATATGTTTTTGTAGTTATTTTATAATAATTAAAATAATTTGTCACCATGTCATCACCAATTGGCAACAAAATGGTGACAAACTACCATTTTTTCAATTAGAATTTTTAATTTGTTTAAAATAATTAAAAAAAAATTGTCGTCGTGGTGTCGCTAATTAGCAAAAAAATTAGTTTTTTCTTTTTTATTTTTATTTTTTGTATTCTTATAAACTTATTTTAGCAACGTTTGTCATTTTTTGTCTTTGTTTGGCAAAAGATTCAAGACAATTTTGGATATTTAAATTTTTAAATTTTGTTATTTACTTTTTTAAAAGCTAATTTTGTGTTTCATCGCTACTCCGTCGCTAATTGGCTACAAAAGAGCGATGAAGCTTTAATTTCAAAAACTACTAGGAGACTATGTGAGGGGTTAAAAACACAAGGGGGTTTGGCGTCGTTCTTTTTTTGGTCTAAAAGAGGATTTCATTCAAAGAGAAATAGTATCCAACTCCAATAGTTGGCACATTATTACAAAGGATGGTTTTAAGACCATCAGGTGGGTTTGAAACCCAGTCAAAAGGAATCATATTAAGTCTAGCTTGGATAGAGACCCAATTGACAACTTCATTAGCAGAGCGATACAGATGTCTAATTTTGGCAGTAGGGGGAAGGGGATACAAACGTTTAGCTTCTTGAATAATGGAGTCTACCTTCCAGATCAAACAAGCAAAATTAGTTGCCTTAACCACTGTGCTTGAGTCTGATTCAATGATGTAATGGGAATACCTCTGGGATGATGCAAGACGACATGCTTTCTTGAGAGCTAATGCTTCAGCCTGGACTGTAGAATCACAAAGGGCTGTAAAAGAGAATCCATTGATCAAATTCCCTGAATGATCTCAACAAAGAACTACAATTCCAGAATGACTACCAGAATCCACAAATTAAGTATGACAATTGTAAGTAACATAGCCATTAGGGGGAGGTTTCCAAGCTGTATGTGCAAGATTATGAGCTTCAAGATGAAAAGCTGGTGGACAAGATAAAAGCTGATCTCTATTGTCAAGAAGGGTTCTCAATATCTCATTCAATTGGTTAGGCGAGGCAGCAATGGTCTTTTCTGGCGAGAAAGCTTGACTTCAAAGATAAATTTATTTCTTGCAATCCAGATATTCCAGCAAAGAACAAAGATTGTTGCCCTGGCTATACCACTTGCATATCTAGCTATTTTGCATTTGAGAATTGTGTCCCATAGCCACGTGTCAAACCTGTTGACACAAAATTTGTTAGGCCAAATCTACAAAGGTGACCCAAACCATACTTTATGACTCCACTGACAAAAAAGTAAAAGTTGTTCAATGGTTTCAGCTTCTGCATTACAAACTCGACAGATAGGGGAATCAGCACATTTCCTTGCAAAAAGGTTGGCTAAAGTAGGAATGGAATTATTACAAGCATTCCAAATAAATCATTTGATTTTTGTTGGAATTTGGTTGTTCCAAATGCTTTTCCAAAGTCCATTTTAGAGGAGGATGAGGGTCCCGCAATTTGGGATGGTTCAATGAGGCTCTTAATGGCACTTTGATAACTGCTTTTAACTGTGTATCTACTATCTTGGGTAAAATGCCAAACAATCCGATCCTCAATAATTGTTCTTGGGAGGTGAATACTAAAGATTTTTTTTTTTTTGAAATATTTCCCAGGAACAAAGAAGTGATAAAAGGTCTGTTCCAACCTCCATTAGGTTAGTGGATAAGATCACTAACATGAGTAATAGAACAACCATGGGGCTTAAGAGGGAGTTCATGGACTAAAATCCATTGGTCTTCCCAAATATTAACATTATGACCATTACCAATGACCTAAAGGCAATTGGACTTGATGAGGTCCCTACCCGAGAGGAGACTGGCCCAGTTCCAAGAAGAATGTTTCTTCTTTTTTGCATGCCAGAAATTAGAAGAAGAAAAATAAACACTTTTAAGAACCCTACCAGAGAAAGACTCTTGAGAATGGATAAGTCTCCAAGCTTGGTTAACAATAAGTGCAAGGTTCATAGCTTCAAAATACCGAAAACCTAGACCCCTGTTAAATTTCCCAATTGATATTTTTGACCAATTAGCCTAGTGGATTCTTCTTTTCCATTCAATCCCCACCAGAAACGAGCAATAAATGCATTGAGTTTCTTATTAAAAGATTTTGGGACCTTAAAAATGGACATAGCATATTGAGGAACAACTTGCAAGACAGATTTAATGAGCACTTCTTTGCCTCCCTCAGAGAGAAGAGATTGTTTCCACCATTCAGTTTTTGATTGAATCTTATCAAGAATCCAAAAGAACAGTTGGGTTTTGGATCTACCCCAATTAGTAGGAATGCCCAGATACTTACCCAAGTTAGAAGAAGTGGGAATACCATGAATTGAATAGACAACTTCTTTTGTTAAATTTAGGGTATTCCAACTAAAGCAAATTGAGGATTTGTTCAAGTTAATACTCTGGCCAGAAGCAAAATAGTAGTGGTAAAGGGCTTCTTTAAGTGCAAAAACCTCCCTCCTACAAGCTTTAATAAAGAATAGTGAATCATCTGCAAAAAGAAGGTGGGAGATAGGGCACAAGATCTAGCCAGCTTAATATTACACAGGGAACCCTTTTCAAGTTGAAACTTAATAAGACAAGAGAGGATTCTATTAAGAAAGCAAACAAGAAAGGGGACAATGGGTCCCTTTGCCTAATGCCTCTTTGGGAGGAAAAAGAAAGAAAGTGGTTTTCCATTGAGAAGAATGCTATAGGAGACATAAATAACATATTGCATAATGAGATGAGTCTATTAGGCATGGAAGCCTAGCCTGAGTAAAAGAGATTCAAGGAAATCCCATTCAACTTGATCAAAAGCTTTGTTCATATCCATTTTATAGCTGCAAAGTGCTTTCTAGCTCTTGGTCTTTTCTTTTTAAGTAAGAATGCGATTTCTTATGCAATGAGTAAGTTATCTTGTATGACTCTTCCTTTAATGAAATCACATTGGTTTAGGGAAATAATGGTGTCCATATAAGGTTTTAATCGCAAAACCAACAGCTTAGAGAAGATTTTATAGCAGAAATTCGAGCAGCCAATAGGCCTAAAATTTGATAAAGTGGAAGGACTACTAACTTTAAGTATAAGGGTGATTAATGTTTGGTTAAAGTCCCTAAGTAGAAGATCACCACTCATAAAACTGCAGACTGCATTATAAACATCATTATGAATAAGATGTCAGTATTTATGAAAGAACAAACTTGAAAGTCCGTTTAGCCCTGGTACTTTAGAACTTCCCAAGCTCCATTCTACAATCTTTACTTCTTCTCTCGTTAGGGGTCTTAAGAGATCTTCATTAACCCCATTGCCAATGATCGGCCAGATATGATCAAGAATACGATAGAAGTTCCTTTGACCAACTGAAGAGTAGAACTTCTCAAAATGTGACTGGACCATTTCTTTAATCTCATAAGAATCATCAGTCCAACTCCCGCCCATTCTTTGAAGCCTAAGAATTTTATTCCGACATCTTTTGGTCAATGTGCTTGCATGAACTTTTTTTGCATTTTTGTCACCCCAGCGAAGCTAGTTGATACAAGAGCGAATGGCCCAATATTTCTCCTCATTCTTCCAAAGATCATCAATCTGAGAAATGATTGAGGAGATGACAGATTGATTTGGTGAAGCTGAGGGAAAACTTTGGAGAGCAATAAGCTTAGCTTTCAAGTCCACAATATTCTTCTTGTTATTCTAAAACTTTGATGTACTCTAGCGAAGAAGCTTAGCTTTGCAGCCTGATAACTTTTTTTCAAGCACATATTGAGAGGGGCCAGAATAAGTAATACCCCAACCATCTGCAATTATTTCTTCACAAGATGGATTATCCATTCAAAATGCTTCAAATTTGAATATTTTCTTAGGGGGGTTGAAGCAGCTTGTGGTTGAGAAAACAAGTGGTGAGTGATCCGAACCTAACGCTGGGTGAATATCGACCCAAGTATTTTAGAATAATGTTCTCCAATATGAGTTACAAAGTGCTCGATCAAGCCTCTCTCTAGTCACAACCCCATCCTGCCTCCGATTAGACCAAGTAAAGAATCCTCTTTTAGATTCCAAGTCAATGAGATCATTACTTTCAAAGAAGTCATTAAAACCGGCAATCTGATAGTTAGGCCTAGGATGCAATCCATATTTTTCTGAGTGATTGGTAATTAAAGTCGCCGATCAGAAGCCAAGGCTTAGTTATTGTTGGGTTGAACTTTGATATTTCTTGCCAAAGGACCTTCATGTCTTTATGCTTGGGACAACCATAAACAAGAGTGAAAAACCATATGCAACCATTCTCATCCTCAAGGTCAGTGTGGATGAAATTATGAGAGAATTTTGTGACAGTCACAGAGATATCGATAGACCAAAAAAGAATAAGCCCGCCAGATAATCCTACTGGCTCAACATCAAACCAAAAGTTGTAGCCAATCTTTCTAGCAAAAAGAAGAATTTTTCAATTTTTCATTTTGGATTTAACAATGCCAATAATTTTTGGCTTATTTTCTGCAATAAGGTTTTTCAAATGATGAATTGTCGGGGAAGAACCAAGTTCCTGACAATTCCAACTCAAAATCCTCATTTAGACTCCTGGTGTTACTCAAAGGCAAGCCCCGGTTCCACAGTTGAAGATTAGGGGGAGAGGGTATGGGTTTTAGCAACTTTTTTCTTTTGCTTACCCAGTATAGGGCCATTATTACTACCTGGATCCATCTCAAATTGCAGGGTGAGGGGAATGTCCACCAGATTGTTGTCATTTTAAGGAAGGGAGGTTGTAGAATCCAAGTGATTAGCAATGCCTAAAAAGTCAGATGAGGAGTTAAGAGTTCTTTTCTTTTTCTCAGGAGAGAAAGAGAGAGAGTTCTCAGTAGGGAGTGTTCTTTTGCCTAGATTTTTCAGAATGCTTGGTGTGTTATGGGTTGGGTTTGAGATGTTGTATGGTGAAGTTTTTTGTGTTGACGGAATTAGGCTATGGGCTGAAATGGGTGTAGAGCTTTGGGCTTGTGTAGGTGGGAAATGAGGGGTTGGCCTTAGAGACAATGAAGGCTGTTGGGTTTCCATAGGGCCCATCTGAGGGATAGTAGCATCTAGAGAAATGTTTGAATTTTCGGGGTTTTGGGGAACAGGAGCAAGGTTTGAAACAAAAAATTTTTGGACAATGGTATTATCCAAAGTGTAAGACCCAATTTTGGGGGGTGGGGAATTAGAGCTACCAGAGGCTATAGTGTGTAAAGTCAAGCTACTGTTGCCAGCAGCAATGAAGCAGGTGCTTGAGCCATGTGCCTGATTTGACATTTGCTTAATTTTGAATTATTTTGCACCAATTGCACTTTTACTGAGGTTCGAATTAATTCCCTTGTCGGAGTAGCTTTTTCGATCAGCCGTAGGAGGCCTGGGAGGTTGTTTCCCTGGAGGTTGAAAATTTGGATCATAACTTGTTCTAATACATGGCCTGAGCTTTGTGAGGTCACCATTGTTGATGAACGAAACTTTGTTGTCACATGATTTGAGATTACGACCCAACAAACCACATGAATAGCAAAAGTTGCTGAGTTTCTCGTACTGGAGCAAAATCCATGCTGGAAGAAAATCTGGACGATCAAGGGAGAGTCCCGGGACAAGAAGAGACTGAACATTCCATTTGATACGTAAATGCAGATAAGTGTACGAGCCAAGACCAACATTATCTTCAAAATCCAGCTATTCAAACTCACCCAAATGGTTTCCAATTGCAATGGCGTTTTCACACAACATCAATTGTCACTTTAATATACTTAAATTTTAAGCGAAATTTGAATGACATATTGCTTGATGATTATGGAACATTTTAAATGTTTTTATTTATGCTATTTATTGGCATAAACTTAAATATCCTCCAACACTTTTGCCACTTGTATGCATGAAATTGCACTCTCTATGCATGAAAATTCGCATAAAAAATTGATGATAACGTAAGAGCAATTCAATTGTGTCAAGTGGCCGATTCTGAAGCTTGTTCTTTGTCCTATTAAGATTCCACGTACCATTTATGCTGAACAACCCATCTAAAGCTTTCCAGGGAAAAATTGGTGTGGCAAAATGATGAGTGGAATTAGAGATGGCAATTGGGTCAGTCCAACACGGTCCGATCAAATCGTGGATTAAGAAAATTGAGCCCAACTCGACACAGATATGTAGTGGGTTAAGATAGGTTGAACTCATTTATCAGAATATAGGATCCAACTCGGCCCACGAGCTCACTACCAGGAGTTTCCAAGTAGGCTAGGCTGGGCTGGGGCAACCCATTTTTTGTGATTAGTGTATTCGGAATATTATATATAAATACACACACAAACACATATACATATACAAACACCAAAATAAATATTAATAATTAAAAAAATAAAATTTAAACTTAATTTTTTTAAGAATAGTTAATTTAACTATTAACAAGATAATATACAAATTGATTAATAAAATTAACAATTAACATAAATGATACAAACTACATAACAAACTAGAAGTTAATGAGACAGAGTATATTAATGATATAAACATAAAAATAGAACATTACATAAACTCTTGAGGAAAGCTAGTGCAAAAGTTCTCTATTTTGTTGTTCTCCTTGTACGAGTGTTGGGCCTGTTGGTAGTGGTGGCGGGTTTGGTAGTAATGGTGGTTGAATAACCACTTTACGATTAAAATAGTTTGTGATATTTGGTTGTTAAGATACAAGGAGTCTTACAAGCGTCCCAATTTTAAATTTACGTCGAAATATAAATTGACGTTGACAATAGTTACAAATTACATATTCCTGTTCTTCAAAGTATGTAAAATGATTCTAAAGTTCTAACTAATGTAATCGTCGTGAAAGATTTTCTTTTCTATGGACATAGTTATATATAATGTTGTAGACTTGTAATAAAATAAAGTTGAATATACTAAGTGACTGAAACACTATGTTACTAAGTATTTATAGAAAAATTATATGTACAATTATAAAAAATAAATTGTATCTAAAATCTTTAAAAATAATAATATGAAGGGACTTAAAGTTACAAGTTGCAAACTTGCAATATCATAAAAAAGATTTGATAATAAGTCATTTAATATCAATGTTGTGTAAATTCTAACGCAAGTGTACGTATCACAACAAGTAATAAAATGATGAATAAAGATCGTTCCCACGAGAACTGAGATTATTAACTACTGAAATTGGTTTATCTTTAATTTTATTCAGATGACCAAAATTTGAGAATTTGTAATTAAAAACTAAAGAGATAACAAAACTAATGTAAATAACAACTAAACAATTGCGAATTTGATGGAAAATTTGATTCAAAAATTAGAGAGGAGAAAACTCTGAAAATCACAAGAAAGTCGTGGCTAATCTTGTCTCTGATCCGTCCTTCCCCGTCAATCTTGCAGTTTCTTTGCATTTTCTCCTCTCCAAATTTTGATTTTTCTCTCCAGAACTAGCTGCCTCCAAAAAACTCCCCTTTTTTTCAACGTTTGATCCTCTTTTATCGTAAGGTTTCCTTCTTTTTGTGCTTTTTACCAAATTGCTCTTAAAAATTCTGTGACACTGCACCGCTGCGCTATAACTATGCTACTTCTATTTTCTCTTTAATTTCTTCACGAAGTGCATAAAAGATTGCCCTTAGTCATTTTCCTTCAATCTTTGCCTCAAAAATCCATGCCTCCTTATATAATTCACGTACATCTCAAAACAAACATGGAACCAATCAAATTGCTCATAAATTATTCAAGAACTAACAAAATTTAAGTGAAAAGGCGCTGAAAAAATATATCAATATTACACCTAACAATCAACTTAAGAAATAAATTTACTACTTCTTATTATTAGTTGGTTAAAAAAAATAGTTACTACGACTTATTAGTTTGTTTGTTAAAAAAATAGTTACTACAACATACATTACATGCATAAAGCATAATATTTCAATTTTTTTAATAAATGAGCTCAAATTGTGCTTAATTTGTGTTCGGCTTGATTTGGGCTTGAGATGGGCCCTATTTGGGCTCGAGCTGGGCCTAAGCTTAAATGTGCTGAGTCAAAAATTATATGACCCAACTCGGCCGACATATATATTGTGGGTTGGGTTGAATCAAGCCCCCTATCAACCAAGTTAGGCTGAGTCCGAATTTTCGTGTGCTGGGATGGGTCTTTATTAGCCGAACCCAAATACCACCTCCAAGCAGAATGTTGGTGGCTAAGAAAAGATTTGACGTAGGCTCGCAGCAGGAAACTATCGAGTATTTAGATACCCTTTGAAGGTATATTCATAGTGATTTTTCACTCTTTGGAGGCCTCGTACCCACATGTTATATTCATCATGATGTTATGCTAGATGGTAGCCATAGGTTATATGCTTTCTATACATGTACGTTATTGTTTTATGGCGGTAGATTCTCAAATTTACGATCTGGAGTTCAAGCTTAAAACCTCAAGATTCATTTACTATTAAGTTGGATCACTAAAAACCCGCACTTGATTTCACTGACTTGATTATTTAAAAAAGTATCCTAATTTACGCTCCTAATTGAGCCTCTTTCACGTGGACTTTAGTTGATCCAAAACATGTTCGCTATCAGAAAAATGGCGTTTAGGCCGAGTCTAAATTTTGGGACTAACAATGAAGTGGTGTTATCATGTTGTGACCTACCCTTCCATGTTCATTATTGGTCATTGGACCTGCTTCGCGTTCTTGTTACTCATGTGATTGTTTTACAAGTAACCCTTTTGACTGTCCTGACTGAGGATGGTAGTTCTGAATCAGATTGAATATTAATTTGATCAATTTAAATTGGTGCACTTGAACAAACTACATACAAATTTGAGCATCGAGTAAAACTATAAGGAGTTATCACATTACAAAATTTAAGTTTCAACTAGGTACAGCTAAATGAAAATTCTCAGCAATAAAATCTTGCAAGATTTTCAGATGATAACACCATGTTGTATCATCTATCATCCACTGTTGCCTCCATTTCCATTTCCAGGTAAAAGCTCTCTCAACATGGCGACCACCTGCAACATGTTAGGCCTTTTTGATGGGAAATCATCAACGCACTGCAATGTAATCTCCAAGTATCTGATCATTTCTTTGACTTGTTCAGCTTCTGTTTCATCAGTTCCTTCCGTTACTGAGAGTAACTCTGAGTCTATTACTTCCATGCCTTTTCCCTCGCGGACCTTCATTTTCACCCAGCCAACTAGGTTGGTATCACCAAAGTCATCCTTATCGGTTGGCCTTTTTCCAGTCAGAAGTTCTAGTAGCACGACGCCAAATGAGTAGACATCACCTTTTGCAGTGCATCGAAAGCTTTGGTAGTACTCAGGTGGCACATAGCCTGGTGTGCCTGCAAGGGTGCTTACACTAAGGTGCGTGTCGAGTGCATTTATAAGCCTTGCCATTCCGAAATCAGAAACTCTGGACTCCATTTCATGGTCTAGTAGCACATTGCTCGACTTCATATCTCGGTGTATGATGTGTGGGATGCAGTTATGGTGTAAGAAACAGAGTCCTTTGGCTGCACCTCTTCCTATCTTTTTCCTTTCTTCCCATGTTAGGATGCGTCTATCGTGTGATTTAGATCTCCCGTGAAGCATTTCCTCAAGGCTTCCATATTCCATGAACTCATACACCAAGAGCCTCTCTTCACCAACCTTGCAATATCCCAACAATGGCACAAGGTTCCTGTGCTTGATCTTTCCGAGGGTTTCCATTTCGGCCATGAACTCTCTATCTCCCTGGCAGCTTAGTCGTATGAGCTTCTTGATTGCAACGCTCGATCCATCTTTCAGGGTTGCCCTGAAAACCTCGCCAAAACCTCCAGAGCCTATGAGGCTTGCAGCTGAGAATCCATTTGTAGCTTCGATCAGTTGCGAGAACTTGAGCTTCCTGAGTTGTCTCTGAAAAGTTGCTACATTAATGCTCAGTGGTTCTTTTTCCTTTTCAATCTTCCATGTTGTGGCTGCATGAGATGCCTGCAAACTGCTAAGCATTTTGACACCCTCTGCCTCCCTCCTCCTCGCGCGCATTGCAATTGCCCACACAATTAAAATGCAGATTGACGCTATGGAGATGAGAATCCCCATTACAATACTATTAGCCCATGATGTAGCTGAAGATCTTCGGCCTTCTTTATCGCCATCTCCAGATGGATTGGCGTTGGACTGCTGGTTTGTATTGTACTGGCATTCAGGCAATGGAACCCCGCAGAGTCCTGGATTATTGGCATATTGGGTAGCAGGAAGAGTACTTAGCTGCCCCCTTGGTGGAATTTGCCCAGTTAATTCGTTGTTGGAGAGATCGATTTGCACCAAGAAAGACAGATTAGAAAATGAATCTGGAATATGGCCCTGCAGTCTGTTATGTGATGCATCAAATACTCCCAAATTCTTAAGTTCACCAAGTGATGAAGGGATCTCTCCAGATAGTTGATTATGGGACAACACGAGGACTTGCAAAGCTATCATTTCCCCAAATTCGTCTGGAATTTTCCCTCGAAGCTCATTGTAAGAAAGATCAAGATATTCCAATGTCTGGTAACGCGTGAAGAGACTTAGAACCGGACCAGAATACATTCGGGTAAAATCACAGCTCCTAAGTGATGGGACCTGTAAGAGTCTTTCAGGACGAATACCTGAGAATTCGAGCAGTCCTCCTACACCCCTGCATGAATTCCCCACGTTTCGGACAAACACCAAAGTATTGCCAGACAGGATACCACTCAAGGCTTTTGCTCCAATCTGCCTTCCAAGTCGAGGTGGGATCTCACCTGTGAGCTTATTGCTGTTCAAGTCGAGCCAAACCAAGCTGCTGCAATTTGCCAACTCCTTAGGAATCTGACCACTCAAACTGTTATTTCCGAGTTGCAGAACAGCCAGCCTTGTCAGATGGCCGAATTCCTTTGGGATTTCACCAGTCAGTATGTTGCTTGTGAGGGATATCCATTCAAGATTACCACAGTTAAACAACTCAACAGGGATCTTACCACTCAAATAGTTATTGTTCAAAATAAGATCTTTGAGCTTCTTGCACTTTCCCAACTCTGCTGGTATATTTCCTTCCAAGCTGTTGTACCAAGCTATTAGTTGCTCTAGATTCTCAAGCTTCCCAAGTTCTGGTGGGATTGAACCATTGAGGTAATTGATGCTGAAATCAATGGTCCTTAGCTGTGAGCATTGCGATAATTGAGCTGGAATTGGACCATAAAGTGAATTATCTGGTGCTCTTAGCTCTTCAAGTGAAGCAGCTCCAGGGCACATATCTGGTGGGATTATTCCAGAAAGCTTGTTAGAACTAAAGTCAACGACTCTTAGCTTCTTACAGAACGAAATGGAAGCTGGAAATGCTCCAGAGATCTTGTTGCTGCTTAACAGGAGAGTCTCCAACGATCCTAAGTTCTGTAAGATCGAATCTGGGAAAGGACCTGTTAGATTGTTGCTGGACAAGTCAAGAAATTGTAGCCAGGAACACGAAGAGAAGGATACCGGAATTGATCCAGTAATGTTGTTATTAGACAGCTTCAATTCCAGAAGCGATTTGCATGCATTTCCTAATTCAGGAGGGATCCAACCAGTAAGACGATTATGAGAGAGATCCAACCGCTGCAAGCTTTTGAGTTCACCGAATGAGCTTGGAATTTCCCCGGTGAAAGCATTGTCTGTTAGAACTAGTTCTTGGAGACTTGTACAATTTGAAAAGGAGGATGGAAGCGAACCGGTCATCTGGTTCCCAGACAAGTCCAGATGCAACAAGGAATTGCAGGTTTCGATTTTCATGTTCGCAATTGAGCCTGTTAGATTGTTATAAGAAAGATCCAGGTACTGCAATTTATCGGTATTCAGCAGAAGACTATTTGGTAAAAAACCAGTTATATTGTTGAAAGCAAGATTCACATATTCAAGATTTGGGCAGTGTGTGAAAAAACTTTCTGGAATAAGACCTGTAACCCCAGAAAAAGATAGTTGAAGTTGTTTCAATCCATATGGTAGCTGACTCAAAGATGTCGAATTTACAGTAAGCGAATTGGCAGAGAGGTTGAGGACAGTTAACATATCCAGAGAAGAAAAAGGAGATAGAGAGACATCACCAACAAGGCTAGATTGACTAAGATCAAGTCCAGTGACTCTTCCTTGTGTGCAAGTCACACCAGGCCATGAGCAAGGATCTTTCTCAAGCTGCCACCCTGATAAAGCTCCATTCGGGTCGTTCTGGATCATTTTCTTGAATGACAGAAGACCTGCAGCATCAGTTTTAGAGGAAGAGAATCCACCCGGCTTCGCGGCCGAGACTGAAGCAAACATGTATATCATCAGCATCACAGAAAGATGAAGAATAAGCTGAACCGAGTTAATCTGCATTGTAGAAACAACTGCAGACAACTGCGAGCTTGTTAATTTGCCTTTGGCCATAGAGGAGGAGGATCAGAGGAAGGAAAGTGAAGGAGTTGAAGAGGGAAAGTTATTGCAGCTAAAAAGAGAGTGGTGAGTATGATTAGAAATTCTTAGTGCAAGGCAGGAGAGAGGAGAGCTTTACAAAAAGTTGGTCTTTTTCAGTGTGTGTGTGTGTGTGTGTGTTTGTAAATGGAGAAAGGAGGGAAAGTGAGAAGGAATATAGAAAAGTAACGAATTGGACTCAACTTTAGTGGCTCAAGTATAACTAGTATTACTTAATACGCCTAAGCATAGTGAGTATAATTATACAAAATGATTAACTAAGAGTGGCAATGGAGATGGCTTTTGGTCAAAGGGGGAGATAGGGACCACAGACAATATCTATCCAAAGATCTGTGCTTTGAAAAGTAAAATATTCAGCTGTGTTTGTTGATCCAAGGGTCATCTTCTGTCACTGAGCATCAGAATGTTCCCAATCCCAGAAATGTGAAGGAAAAAAAGAATATAAAAAAATCTGTTGCAGTGTGAGATCATGTCTGGCTCGTAAAGAAAAGTGAAAGAAGTCCTTCAGATTTGGCCTAGAATTTGAAATACGCAAAAGATAGGAATGAATTTAAATTTTTTTATTAATAAGGTATAATTGATTTTTTAAACAAAAATATGAGATAATTTAGAAGTGGATGGAACATTTCTTCAGAGTTAGTGGGCCTACAACTCATAAAATAGAAAAATGTTTATTTGTTTCGATCAATAAAAAATTATTTGGAAATCTATGGTTTTGACCTTTATTGTACAAAAAAAAAATAATAATAATAGTAATAATTGTTTGGGAACTCTTTAGTCTCATAGTAAGGGGTATTTGGAAATTTTTTATGGATTCCATTAATCAGGCTTGCGATTGAAATGATTTGAACATATTACGAAGCGAACTATTGAGATACCTATTAGAGAGTGTGAAAGTATAAAAATTATATCGTAAAAGAGGAATAGAAGAAGATTTATGAAGAGTTTATAATAAAGATAATCAGAGGGGAAATGTCATGAATACATAGAGCTAACATAGGCTAAAACTCTCAACTGAAAAGAGTAATATATAAAGTCTATA
Source organism: Ehretia macrophylla (assembly GCA_037974665.1). Taxonomy (NCBI): domain Eukaryota; kingdom Viridiplantae; phylum Streptophyta; class Magnoliopsida; order Boraginales; family Ehretiaceae; genus Ehretia; species Ehretia macrophylla. Next base: position 8,512,440 of record CM075767.1, on the reverse strand, counting down.
TAACTAATTCTACGTACTATAGTTGTTCCACATCCCAGAAATGTGGAAATAAAAAATAAAAAAATCTGGTGCAGTGTGAGAATATGTCTGTTTCTTTAAGAAATGTGAAGAAAATTCTAAAGGAAAGCTCATTTCATCCTTGGTATTTCGTATAGAATTTGAAATACGAAAAGTTATCGCTTTGTTTGTTTTGAGGTTAATTATTAATAAAATGCTCGAGAATGTTAAGAATAATAAGTTTTATCTTAAAATCAATTTAAAATGTGAACAAATTAGAACGCGAGCAATAGAGGCCTCTATTAGAAAGTCGGAAGGTTTTGAAGTTGTATAGCAAATGAGAGGTAAAGGTAGAAATAAGAAGAATTTGATAAAAAAAACTCAAATGAGATCTTGTGTAAATGAAACAAATACAGAAAACGGTTGTCATAATGAATAAGTTACATCGTAAAATGTATATAACACACTTTATCTAATGAGATAAAGATTAATTTGATTTGATTGCAATTAATAAAGCGTAAAAGTTTTTCATTCTTTTCTAATGATCCAAATCCTCTCACGAAAAAAAAAAAAAGAATAAGGAAAAATTCAAATCCAAGTATTCACATCAAAATGCTTTCACGAGAGAAGTTAAAAAGAGATTCAGACCGGCGTGACTCTAATTAATCTTGTCATAGCAAAAGTAAAGCATATGAGGTAGGGCCCCAAGTGATAAATTGGAGAGGAAATCATTAAGGGGGTCAACATGGTTTATGTTTCCACCAGGAAAAAATGATTGATTTGTGCAAAGGAATAAGAAAATGGAGGCCCACAAAAGGAAACCATATCGATGAGTTGTTGTGGTCAATAGCACGAGAGGTGATGATGCTCCATTTTATTGCCCCCATCTATTCTTTTGTGATGAATTAGTTTAGTAGTAAAATATTTAAAACGTAAGCAAAAAAATATTTTATATTTCAAGTTCAAAGTAATGAAGATATTAATTTTTCTAATGTTAGTTTTATTAAGTATTATTTTTAATTAATTTTGATCATACGTCCTACAAATCGAATTATGTATTTCAAGATTTAGTATAACTTCAGAAAACTTTTTATAAAGAGAGTTCTGTCATAAAATAAAAATAAACTTTTTCATGAATGATTCAAAGCATCCGGATATGGCAACGTTAAAGTTTTATTTTACCTAGCTGGTCAATGGCCCACCAATGTTGTTTACTAGGAAATCCCTATATAGATTCGTTACTCTTTCATCATCAGCATGGTTGAATTAACATAAAGAAAGGAGAAAAAAAGTATCGGCATGCTTAGAACATAATAGACTTTCAGATCTTTAAATCTGATCCTCTTCTTTATTAGCAAATAGACTGATGTCTGTAACCCGCACAATCGTTGTTAGTTCTCTAGTGTATATAACTCGTGTGCATAAAGAGTTGAGTTGAATACATTTTTATTGAATTATGGAAATAATCAAAAGTTTTGAAAACGAACGTAGAATATATTTTATTGAATTAGAAAAACTAAAAAAAAAAAAGCAAAATAAATATAATGTAAATCGAGACTTGAGTTGAACTTAATTTTCCTAAAATTTTAATGTTCTATTATGGTATTGGGTAAACTTTCCAAAATACAATGATTTGAACTTTTTGTAATAGGAGTACATCAAATTAAAAAAACCGATGAATTAGTAATATAAATGCTATATGCTAAAACGCAAAAATAATTTTTATGTGTAAAAACCAATCCCCTGATATTTATAAGTAGAAAATTTGACTAGAAATAACGAGTCATTAATAAGGGGATTGAATCTGTCATAACAATTGAAAAGTTGCTAATATGATGAAGACTATTTCCAAGAAATGAATTTGGTAACAACTTTATAATTCGGACCCAAACTCGAACTCGAACCCGAACCCATGTCCATATTCATGTCCATGTCCACGAACCGAATCAAGCCAAGCTGAGCCATGACAGACTAAAGGAGCAGGGCTTATGCATGTGTGGTGGTTTATGGTGTTGGTGTATTTTCTATACCTATTCCTCTACATATTAGGGGTTGTTGTATTGAGCAACAATCTTAAGTATATTTTGACGCATATAAACTTCAAAGGATGGGAGGACGTTCTTGGAATGATTTGGAGGAAGAATGAGCGAAAACAAAGCAAGAGATCAAGATGACCAAAGAGGAGAAAGCATTGAAGATGAATATGATGGGCAAATGGCGGTGCTTAGTCAACTAGAAGCTTTGACCGCGTTCACCGAGCCCTTACCGGGGTTTGATCGCATTGACTGAGGACCCCCTGGATTTTTCGATGTGATGAGTCCGTATGGACGAATTTGATATTCTTTGAAGCCAGAAAAATGTTTGGACCGAGGTTTGAAGTCCCAATCTTCGATGGAAAGATGAACTTCAACTTTTGGAAGATTACTCTCGAAGACCTTTTCGTGCAACAAGGTCTCGAGCAAGCGTTGGAAGAAACAAAGCCAGCAACGATCGATGATGCTAAATAGAGTTCCCTGCAGAAAAGGAGCGTGAGTATAATTAGATTGGCACTTGCACCAGAATTAAATTTCATGTGATGAAGGAAAAGACATCGAGTAGTTTGTTTGAGAAGCTTCAGACCACCTACGAGTCAAAGTCGATAACAAACCGATTATGCTTGAAGATGGAACTCTATTCCTTGAAGATGAAAGAAGGAACGACTTTTCAAGATCATATCAACAAGTTCAACGAGATAGTAGTGAAGCTTCAGAGCATTGAAAAAGATGAAAATAAATTAGATGATGAAGAGAAAACGATACTCTTACTATCTTCCCTACCAAAGTTGTGACGCCCGAGATTTTAGCCGTACATTTATTTACTGTTGCATCTATTGTTTGCGCATTTCCTTCTATGCTTTATTAACTGTCTTCTTTAGCTACTATTCATCCCGTTTTCAAACTATATTCTATTAGAGAATTAGCATTTTTATTAAATCACATTAATTGTTAGAGGAGTGGAAAAAATGTGCATTTGAGTTTAAAGCGATAGGAGCCTTCGTTTAGAAAATGATTTGTGAAAACTAGTGAATAGTGTTACGTATGAAACATAATGTTTTAGTTAGCTAACTTAATTTATGTGCAATGAACTTGTTTTAAAGCTAACTAAGCTCATTTTAATAAACCATTTAAGCACCCCCCTTGTCCCCACCCATAGCCTACTCATTATATAGCAAAAATAAGCTCAAAAACACAAAAAAAAAAAAGAAGAAATGTGCAGGAATTACTGTAGCAGGGCCGAAAATACCAAAGGAGAAGGAAAAGAGGAGATTTTGCTTCAACAACCTTGCATCTTGAGCTCCTAGCTTGATCTTGGGAGGGTTTTGAGCATCCTAGGGCCTTCAACAAGCTTCATTGTCTTCAAAAATTGTGAGGGAGATGCATTTATTTATTTTTAAAGTTTATGTGCATATATTGAATTTTATTGATTTGTTGATATTGGCTATAAAACTTGTTATGAATGCTTCCTATGAGTTATTTAATGTCTATAGAGCTAACTTTTGTGGTTTGATAACAAAGTTAATGGTTGAATGTTGAGATTGATCAAAGAGGTGATGAATAGTGCCTAGAATTAGGGTTTTGAGAAAATTTGCTAATTGGCTTGAATTGATGCATCAATTAGGTGCTCTAGACCCTAGGGAAGTTAGTTGAAAAGCCACGTTAGGTTGAATCACTCGAATTTGAACTTAATTGCATAATTAGCTTACTTTAAAAAGGGGGTTTTATACGTTAAGCAATCCGGGCAAGTTTGGGCATTGATTTGGGTATCCTTGAGCTAAGGAAGCACCTTTGGTGCTTTCGTTTCGCGAAAATGGGGTTCGGTTAGTATAGTTGTAGTTCAAATCCGTTCGGGGCCTTCCCGAACTTTTGTTGCTGAAATGTGTTTTTATGATCCTAAAAGGTGCCTTTGGTTTAATTAAGAATATAGAAAGACTAGGATATGATTGGGAATCTTGAACCATGCTTAGGAGAAAGAAAACTCTGTTAAAGAAAGGGGAAAAAGTAGTTTTGGCTATATTTGATGCAATTGGCACTTATATTTAAGTTAACTCATATTATATTGAATATTTAGGATATAATTAAGCTATTTGAGTAGATTGTGTGAATTAATTGTGTTGATTGCTTCTTTTGAAATTTTTAAGTTAATCTCGTGCTTATGTGAACTTATATCGTGCTTATATGTGAGGGCGGCCTACTTTGTCGTCCCTCTTATGTGTTATGTGTTACATTGATTGCTTGTGACTTGTCTCGGGGTTGCGCAACCTTTTCGGACATGGTAGCGTCGAGAAACACGGGCGGCGTCGGGCTTGCCGTGCTCCCTCTACTACCATGGTGCCTATTCCCTTTCTCACTGAGGCATACTCCACTACCCCAGAGGCGTGGTTCACCTGCTGGGCATGGACCTACCTCGGGAGAAAGCGTCGTAGGATCGGGATACATCCGGAGTATCCCAATTGTTGGTGTTTGGGGTTTACCGGCATGTTCGTGATGCTTGTGGTTCGTGGCTCGTGAATGAAGACTTGGAAGTTGAACCGTATCCTTTTTAAAGTGATTAATTGCTTGGCTTATTGTCTTGTTGGTTTATGTGGATTATATATATTTTCTTGTGTTTGCATATCATATTGCACGTTGGCATGTTGCATCACCTCCCTCGCTGGGCAACTTAGTTGCTCATTCCTCATTTAATATGTTTCAGGTGAAGCTGAGGTGAATCCTCAGCTGATAGAAGAAGAGGAAGAAATGCTAGTTAAGCAATTTCGGTGACTTCTTGTGTGATAAGGTTGTGTAAAATGAGAAGCTTGCGTGGAGTTGTTGGTGATTGGCTTTTTGGCACCTTGGGGTGTTGGGTGTAAGTGGTGAATGTAATAATTTGTAATCTTGTATGTTGGATATAAAGTGGAATGACATGTAATAATCCATAGTAAACTTATTCTTTTGCATGCTTGTGTGATTAACAAACTTGGAAGTAGAACTTGGCTATTGTTGTATCTAACTAACTATAGTTAAAATTAGAAATGCTTTGCTTGCTTGTGTGTTATATGTAATTGTTGTTCCAAGGCTCGGATGGCCTTGTGATCGCGGGTGACCCATAAAAATCTTGAAGGATTGGTTGTAAGAGTTGCTGTTTGTGGATCTAGCATCATGGGTGTCTTTGTGCAGGTACCAGTTTAGTCCTATAAACAGGGGAGACTCCGTCTGTTTTTCCCTAAATTTTGTGCCCAGGGTTTGGAATTGGGTGAGAATAGCATGATAAATAGGAGTCCCGGTCTCGTGAGGGATCGGGGCGTTACAATAGATACAAGTTGTTGGTACAGACTGTAATAGTTGGGAAGACGACTCTCAAGTTAGATGATGTGACAACACTCTTGCAAGAGAATGAGAGGATGTTAGGATTGAGTACCGTATCCAATGATGAGCAAGTACTAGTTGTGGAGGGTTTGAACTGAGAGAAGAGTCTAGGTAGAGGTGATCCTCATAGAGAAAGATTTAGTTTTCGAGCCTGGGGTGAGGATGATAGGCCTTGCTATTATTGTGGAGAAAAATGCCATATTCAAACTAGATGTCTTAAATTTAGGGAGGACCTGAAAGGTTTTCAAGAGTAGAGATCTAAAGGCAAAGAGAAGGATAATGGCGAGGATGCAACGAACCTTGTTGATGATGATGAAGGTGGAGATTTTATGATGACTAAGAGCTGAAGGGAAACATTATATCGCATGAATCAAATTCTATTATCCAAGAATAAGGCGGAAACATCCATGCATGAATCTTTAAAATGAATAAAGCATGAAATAGCTACTTGAACATCTAAATAGTTCATAGTTTAATTCTAAAAGCAAATAAATTTTTTTGAAATACCTCTTATCACGAAAAACAAAACGAAGAAAACTTCACATATGCTGAAGAACTCCACATACCTATAGCACGGCTTTCATTCCTCTCAACTTTGATCTTCCCCTCTATGCCAAATCCTAACTTAAGTGTTGATCAAATTGTAGGACTTGATCTTGCAAAACTAAACTAAAAGAAGAGTGTTTTGTGTTTCCTCTAAGAAAGGCTTACACAAGAGAGGGAGATATATATATATCTCTCTCAAAGGAGATGGTGCAATTGTAGAACTTGGGGTAGAGACCTTTATATAAGTGTAAATCATGCTAGGTAGTTCTGTCTTAATCATAAACCAAAATAAAAAAAAGAATTAGGACTTTGAATTATCCTTTAATTCCAAAATAATATTGAAAAATCCTCATCCTAGCAAAACAAGCCCAATCACATGCCTAAGCCATGTCTCACACGCCTAGGGCCTTGCTCCATGCATGTGGGCTTAAGTGATTTAGCCCAAGTGCTCTATCCAATTAATTAATTAAATCTAATTAAGTCCAAGTCTAAATCTAGTCTACTTTTATAAATAAAATCTCTTTCCAAGAATGGAAAGTTTATCTTAAAATCTTAGTAGCCTTTAGACTTTAATTCTCTCACACATTTAACAACACCTAAATTTAGTAATGACACTTATAATGTAAATGGCTAGAAGGATGACCAAAGACATAATTACCCTTCCACTAAAAATGACCAAAACACCCTTGCTAATTTCTAGCAATATTTTTGTCACTTTAACCTTAGTTTATTCCACTAAAAAACTATGACTGCATTACAGGATAATTACTGTATCAACAGGAGTTAGTCAATAATATATGATGCTCAGGCTTTAGACCAACTAAGTAATAATGACCATATTGCCCCTCTATACTCATTCATAGCCAAGACAGATTCATTACTATCACCTCTTTGACTTCAACTTTTTCTCCTTGGAACCTCTAACCCATAATCCAACCATCCTCTGGAAGTTATCCACTTGGTCAAGGGAGCTACCCATAAGTGTAACATCCGATACAAACTGTATCACTATGCATAGATTTAGTATGATCAACCTGGATCATTCTAAGAGAGTAATTATTGTATAGATTCGTTATCGCATATCCATGTCCCTTCTAACCAAGTCCAGACACCTAAAACACAGAGCTATTGACCCATACAAGATCTCACCCATAATGACTCAAAGTGCAAGAACTTGACTTCGTCAGTTCATCCACATATACTCAAGATTGAGAGCAATGACCCACTTAAAAGCTAGTAGGTATAGGTGATCTCTTTCTTTGATAGCACTTGTTTAGAGATCGCATCTACAGTGGCACGTCCAATGTATGCACATGCATATGTGAGGTAATTCTGGAACCCTATCCATGATCAAGACAAATCACCCCACTGTAAAGGGAACTTATGAAGGTGCATGCTACCTAGATATACTATGGTGTTTAAAAATTTTAAAGCATATAAACGTGGCGGAAATTTAATAGCATGCTTATCTAGGATCAAACCACAAGTTCTAAGATGAATAATTGCAAGAACACTAAGAACATGTGTAAAAACAATTTATAAAGAATAAATTCCAGCAAGAGATAGTTTTGTTACTTTGACTCGTTAGCTTAAGAATCTTAATAAAAAACATAAAACTTGATCACCTTCTTGCTGCTTGATGATTCACATGCCTAGGAGCCCTTGGAAGCTTTTGATCTTATCCTCTATGACCTTCTTCCTTCTCTTAGATGATGAAGAATTGTGAGAAATTCTTCTCTTGTATTTTTCTAGTAAATTCTCGCGTGAGAGAGAGAGAGAGTTTCTTCATTCTTTTCGTGAGAGAGGTGTAATTGTGGAAGTGGAGGAAGAGCTTTATTTATAGATATGGAATAGCTTTAGTAGTTAATCCAAGCTAAACTAGAATTTGGATTCTTAGCCCATAAGCCAATCCTATGCATCTTTGGACTTAGCTAGCCCAATAGTATATTTAATTAAACTACTAAATATTTCAACTCTCCTTTCTCTCTTGGATTCACGCGTGGACTATGCTTAGTGGGCTAGGAGTGTACCTTGGTCCATTATGCTTAGTCCATAAATTATTTTGTTAAATTAATTAATTGCTAGTTTTCATATTATCCACAACTAACCCAAATAGGATATTCTCCTAAATAGGATACTAAGTTACAATTGGATACTTTAATTTAGCAACTCTAAATACAATAAGCATCTAGGAAACTATAACATACATCTAAAAGGAAATAGGCTAGAAAAATGACCAAAAGACATAAACAACTTGGCAACTGAAAAGACCAAAATGCCCCTGCTAACCCCATAGCACATTTAGGCTTTTCAACCTAACTTATTCTACTAAAAAGTCATGGCTGCACTCCAAGATGTTTATTGCTGAATACAGAAGCTCGCCATATTAAGTATGGCCTTTGTCTACGACCTACTAAGTTAAATGATCAAAATACCCCTTCATGTAACACTCACAATCAAGAAAGACTTTACAAGTACTATCTCTTTCTTTGATTGCATATTTTCCTTGAGACATCTAAATCCTTTAAGTAACCATCCACTAAATAAGTAACATTTGATCTAAGGAGCGACCCACAAGCCAAATATCCGACATACTCCCAGAGTACATCACTGAGCTCGGAATAGGACGATCTACTAGATAATCATAAATGAGCGATTATTCCGTCACGCGACGACATGAATTCTCTATTGCATACACACGTCCCAACTAGTCAAACCCATATGCCCAACACATAGAATTTTTGACCCACGACTAAGGTCTCACCCATAGTGCATCAAAGCACATGAATTTGATTTTGTTAGTTCATCCACATATGCTCAAGATTAAGAGTATTGATCACTTAGTACCATAAGGTATGTATTGATCTCTATCTTTGATAGTACTTCTTGGAGAGATCATACCCAAGTGGTTCATTCAATGTGTGACACACATAGTAATGAGGCTTAGTTCGTAAACCTACCAACGACCAAGGCAGGTCACCCTTCACAGGAGATTAACTCACTATAACCTAGACCTTGATGAAATGTCCAACTCCATCAATCGGTTATGAAATAATTCTAGAACCAAGTGTCTATGACTTAGACCTTCTGTTCTCGGACACTGTGCACCTAAGTCCTCTACTTTGAATCAATGGCCTCTATACAACATAATTACATATAAACAAGGTAGAGAGAATATATATGAATGTAACCATTAATTATAAACAATCATAATATGTATTCATTCACTGAAATATCGTGTGCTAGTGGTTATTATGTTACTTGATGCGGGTATTATATACCCAATTTCTAACAGTCCTTGGGTGAGTCCGGTACAAGTGGTACTGAAGAAATCTGGGACCACAGTGGTCCCAAACGAGATAGGAGAGTTTATTCTTACCTGCGTCACTACAGGGTGATGTGTGTGCATCGATTATCGCAAGCTCAATTCCAAGACCAAGAAAGATCATTTTTCTCTGCCCTTCCTTGACCAAATCCTAGATAGAGTCGCCTGGCAAGACTATTATTATTTCTTAGATGGTTATTCAGGTTATAATCAGATCGTTGTGTTCCTTGAGGATCAGGAAAAGACCACATTTACTTGTCCCTATAGGACATTCGCCTATCGCTGCATACCACTTGGGCTATGCAATGCGCCAACCACATTTCAGAAGTGTATGATGGCAATTTTCTCTGACATGATCGAGAAATATTTAGAGGTTTTCATGGATGACTTCTCGGTCTTTGGTTCCACTTTTGATGACTGTCTCACACATCTTTCCTTTGTGCTAGCCCGATGTATTGAGATGAATCTTGTTTTGAGTTGGGAGAAGAGTCACTTTATGGTTCAGCGAGGGATTATGCTGGGTCATATGATTTCTCACGATGGCATTCATGTCGACCCAGCCAAGGTGATTTCTCACGATGGCATTCATGTCAACCTAGCCAAGGTTGAATTAATAACAAAGCTGCCCGAACCTAAAATAGTTCGGGATGTTCGATCATTTCTTGGTCGCACCAGTTTCTGCTGACGTTTCATTCGAGATTTTAGGAAGATTGCACGACCTTTGTCCAATTTGTTAGTGCATGATGCTCCCTTTATTTTTAGTGATGATTGCACGAGAGCCTTTGAGAAGATCAAATCCCTTCTCACCTATGCTCCCATCATTCAGTCTCCCGACTATAGTCTTTCATTTGAGATTATGTGTGATGCATCAGATTACGCTGTGGGAGCTATTTTGGGGCAACGGAGAGATAAGCTGCTATTTGTGATCTACTACACGAGCAAGACCTTAGATGATGCCCAGCGCAATTACACCACCACTGAGAAAGAATTGTTTGATGTAGTCTTTGCCTTAGAGAAGTTTCATTCTTACATTCTTGGGTCGAAAGTTGTAGTTTTCACCGATCACTCAGCCTTGCGATATCTTTTAGCCAAGCAGGATGCCAAGCCCCTCTTGATTCAATGGATGCTACTCTTTTAGGAGTTTGACTTAGAGATTAAAGACAAAAAAGGTAGTGAGAAAACAGTCATTGACCATCTTTCCCGTCTTGTCCATGAGTCCCCTAGCGATAAGCTCCCATTTCACAATGCATTTCCTGACGAGCAGCTATTCGCTGTTTCACACCACATCCCATGGTATGCTAATATTGTTAACTTTCTCATCACAAGGCAATTACCTTTAGTTTGGGGAAAGAGAGAATGATCGCTTCATGGCACAAGTCAAGCATTTCATTTGGGAGGATCTCTATCTCTTTAAGATGTGTGCAGACCAAGTCATCCGGCATTGTGTGCCGGAAGATGAGTATATTAGTATATTGTGTAACACCCCGATCCCTCTCGAGACCGGGAGTTCTATCAATCGATCTAATTACAACCCAACCCAAACCCGGGCAAAATTTTTAGGGAAAACAGACAGAGTCTCCCCTGTTTCTAGGCGAAATGTAAAACCTGCAATAGCATATAAGTGGACCAATATCATGTCCAAACATTCAAAATCACCTCAAGGCCATCCGAGCCTCGGTTCTCAGCAATTTAAACTCAGCAAGTATACATACATTTCCAATTTAAAAGTTAACCTATCCCTTTTCATTTTTGACAAGTACATTCGAACTAGACGGTTAAACCATACTAAGCTACTGCATAAAATAAATTATCATGCCATTCTAACTCTTTTTCTTTGGACATTACAGACATACTTTGAAGTTAAGCTATGCTAACTGATTACATAAACTAACTTATCAATTCACCTTAGCTACTTAGCTAAATTTAAATTACATTTCTTTTGACAAGAAATACAAACAACATATGAACATACATCTTTACAAACTTCGACACTCAAGCTATATAGGCACGCAAGACAACTCTTCAGGCAACGAACTTTCACGAAATCATGAACTTTCCAACTAACATGACATTTCCTGAAATGTGGTGGTGAGGTGTGAGTATACACAACACGTATACTCAGTGAGGGCGAGACAGATATCGAATTGGAGAGAAAGAAAGTCGCGCAATGCAAATAAGACAGTTAAGCAATATAACTGATAAATAAGCAATTAAGACAAACAATCAATACAACAAGCAATTACTGAAAGCATTAACACAACCATTCAAAGATATACCACACTCTGAAGGCTATGGTTCACTCATACGAGCAATGTACCATTTTACGAGCGATACATCAATCTCGAGCTTGATGTTGACAACGATGACAATAAGCGCGCATCCACCTTACAACACCAGTTTGGAATACCCCGGGAGTAACCATCAATCTACGACCCAAATCTCCTTGGGAGGCAACCCAAGCGAGAAAAGGGAATAGCTACGGAGCTAGAGCAACCAACACAGGCAACCCGAGGCTACCCAGAGAGGCCCATCACTCACGTGCTGGACACTATGCAATGCAAGACTCGATACAAGGCGATAAACGAGCGATAAACAAGATATCAAGCATTATCAACAATTGATAAACATTTCAATCAATAATCAAATCTAACAAGCGTAATAAGCATTAACAAGCATTCTATAAGCAATATACTATGAAATCACACAAAATTCCAAAAATGACCCCAACTTTCAAAACACTACTACTTTCAAACGAGCCACGAGCTTTGGAAACCGACTTCACCAATCCTCCTAGGTCACCATAAGGCACGTCTAAAGACCCCGAAACTCTACTTTACCCTAGAATTCACGCAAAGTCCTGATTTTTCCCTTTGCTCGTTTGAACTACAACTATACCAACCAAACACCCAACCTACGCCATAATCGCACCAAAAGTGCTTCCATGGCCTCCCAAAACAATGCCAACACGCAAAACGAGAAAACTCCAAACTCGACCTAAACGACCCCGACTTTCACCAAGCCGTTTTTATCCATTTTTTCATTACACATTCTAATTAAACCACACATTTAGTCATTCTAGCATATCTAGCATCTTGCTACATCAACAAAACGCGTAACGGAGCAACTTCATCGAAACGGGGGTTTATTATTCACAATTTACTATTTATTACACAATTTATATTTCAATTTCAATATTCAACCGCAGAAAATGTTAAAAAGATATAAATACATGTTCTACAATCAACAAGGAACATTCTTTAAGAATTAAAACGATTAAACTAACGATCTATGCATAAAATCCAAAAATCAAAGTTTAGATACAAATATTTCAAATGCGCAAATAACGATGACACCCTCACCTTAGACGCTCCTAGACGCTAGGAAAACCTCATAGGATGCCTCAGAAACCACCCCGTGCAAGCCCTCGCGAAGAATCGAAGATTTGATGTTGAATTTTCTTTTTTTTTTCTCCTTATTTTTTCGTCCCTGCCTAGGTTCTGTTCAGCCCTTTCTTTTTTTTGTGTGCTAAATTAGGCTATTAAAAAGATGAAAAAGGTCAAAGGTCAAGCCCCTTGGTCAAACCACTTAAAAATTGGTCAAACTAGCCTATTTCATGCATTTTAGATCTCAAACGAGTAACATAAATCCAATTCTAGTTAAATACAACTTAAAACACTAAAATTAAAACACTAAATACTAGTTTTCACTATTTGCTGAGGACTCGAATTCATTTCCTAACTATCTCTCTTGAAATGCTATGCACCTTGCAACAATAAAATAATAACAATTAAATCCCAAAGAGTTTAAGAAAATATATCATTTTTGAAAAGTATTATAGTTTAAAATTTACTCCGGCTCGGAGCTATTTTTCATTTAATTGAAATCCGAGCATTTAATTGCAAGAAAAATAAAACCGATTGACACAAATATGAAAAGTAGTTGATATTCCGTTAATATGATTAGCTCAAGTATTATTCTAGTTACTTCTAAAAGAAATATGAAAGTAAAACTACAAATAAATGTTTAACTAAAAATAAACACAAATTCAATGCCAACATTTAAGATGTCACTTAGTTAAATGCAATTAAATGCTATTAAATGCATGCCGGGTTCGGGTTATCACATCCTTCCCCCCTTAAAACAATTGCGTCCTCGCAATTCTTCTTCCAGTAGAACTCTGCATCATCTGAAATCCAACTCTGACCACTCTTCATTGGTTGCTGAACAAGATACTGATTAAGAATGCTTGAAGAATACCTTACTAAGAAACCCCAATAGTACTGACTGAAAACTCCAAAACAATAAGACCAAATAAAGGTTTAATTGAAAATACTATCTTGAAATCCAAATAAGAATTCCGCTGGTCAAGAATCATAAAAGAATTCCCCGCTAAGAGTGCCGAGAAGATGCCAATAAAGACTAAAGCAAAGATACTGTAGATATTATCAATATACGAATCCTCTATAAAAAATCCAACAAATATCAAATAAAGAAGTCAAAGGATGACCAAAATAGATGCAACACATAAAAGACTAAGCTTCAAGACCTCTTCGCCATTTGTCGAGTGCAACCTTTATACAAGTTACGATCAAGGATGTCTAAAGTATTCCATAGCATCCCGTAAGCAATATAAGATAATAATTCTGAACAAGATCCCAAGTGTAAGACTTCCAATAGTGCCAATAAGGAAAATACCAACAGAATGCCCACCGAACAATGCTCCGGTAAGAATGTAGCCAAGTTTGCCCAATAAGTAAATGCTAAATAAATGGCCACTAAGGATCCTAGAGAATGCCATAATAGAATCCCAACTAAAAGTACCAAGAACATACCAATAAACAATCTGAAGCAGAGTCTAAACAAGAATCCCAAGTACTACTCAGGAAGACTCCAAACAAGAAATCCAGTCGATCATATTACAGAAGTTTCAAGGAAGTCTTTCAATATATAGCTCAAGAAGCATCTGAATAGGAAATCCAAAATGTACGCCAACATATATATACTTATCAAAAGTCCATGAATGAACACCAAGCTGAATAACCAAGTAGATTCCTAAAATAATATTGCTATCGAATATTGTGTAAAGTACCAAAGGAAATGCCGTGCAAGTACACCATATACTGTTGAAGATTTCCAATCACGATTGCCAATAAAATATCAAGAAAGACCAGAACAAAGATATTGTAGACAATATTATGCAGCAAGTCCAATAAGAACTCCGATTGCCAAATCCACTGAGAAATGTCCACAAAGAATACCAAAATAGTACGCCTCACACAAAGCTGATCATTGTAAGTAGACTTAAATCAAAGTTCCCCATAAGAATGCAGAAAGAACACCAAAGGTTGATTAAAACCCCAACCAAGTCTTCCACGAAATGCCAATATAGAAAAACTCGATGAATGCCTAACAAGGAAATATTAAGAAAATGCTCCAAAGAGTTATCATGTAGAACTCCAAATATAGTCATTTATACTAAGCACAGGAGATAATCTTAGAGGAACCCCAACAGCCAAGTCTACCAAGAAGTGCCAGCAGAAGTGCCAACAGAAGTTCCAAAGAATACCCATTAAGAAAACCAAAGAATACTACCAAGAGCCATCATACCGAAACCCCAAAGAAAGTTATCTTCTTTTTTTTTTTGATTGTCAACCATGAAGAAAAGTCTTAGAAGCATGCCAACAACTAAGCTCCAAAAGACAAACACCAACTGCCAAATAAAGGCTAGTCAAGCACTGCTTATTCCCGTCAATTCACATAACTTGGAGGGCCTACTACTAACCACTTCTCTTCAGGGAAAGAGGAAGTCTCTCTTACCATTTCAATAGGGCATGTATGAATGCCAATATATCATAGTTATACATATGCCTTAAGCTATTATGCCAGCAAGTTTACAAAAGAGTTTATTCAACAAAGTCACTCAAGCATAACAATGAAGTCAAGCACAACATAATCAATTCAAATCACGGCACAACCAATTCAAGACATTCCAATACACACATTACAAGCAATACTCCAAGCAAATAACAATTCACGAGGTCGATTCAATTCACAATGCCAATTCGTTAGGTCAATTCAATGCACAACTAGACACTTTACTTCACTTAGCACACAATTAACACATAACACATAACTATATCACATAGGAGCACACATTCAGGTCAAGACACACAATCCCACATACAAGCATACACTTTCAAGACACACTTAACAAGAACACATTCAAGGACCACTACCTACAAGACCAAGGACCTTGTCCAGGCTTATGAGCTAGACAAGCTCTGATACCACCTGTAACACCCCGATCCCTCTCGAGACCGGGAGTTCTATCAATCGATCTAATCACAACCCAAACCAAACCCGGGCAAAATTTTCAGGGAAAAAGGACGGAGTCTCCCCTGTTTCAAAGCGAAATGTAAAACCTGCGATAGCATATAAGTGGACCAATACCATGTCCAAACATTCCAAACCACCTCAAGGCCATCCGAGCCTTAGTTCTCAGCAATTTAAACTCAACAAGTATACATACATTTCCAATTTAAAAGCTAACCTATCCTTTTTCATTTTTGACAAGTACATTCGAACTAGACGGTTAAACCATACTAAGCTACTGCATAAAATAAACTATCATGCCATTTTAACTCTTTTCCTTTGGACATTACAGACATACATTGAAGTTAAGCTATGCTAACTGATTACATAAACTAGCTTATCAATTCACCTTAGCTACTTAGCTAAATTTAAATTACATTTCTTTTGACAACAAATACAAACAACATATGAACATACATCTTTACAAACTTCGACACTCAAGCCATATAGGCACGCAAGACAACTCTTCAGGCAACGAACTTTCACGAAATCATGAACTTTCCAGCTAACATGACATTTCCTGAAATGTGGTGGTGAGGTGTGAGTATACACAACATGTATACTCAGTGAGGGCGAGACAGATATCGAATTGGAGAGAAAGAAAGTTGCGCAATGCAAATAAGATAGTTAAACAATATAACTGATAAATAAGCAATTAAGACAAACAATCAATACAACAAGCAATTACTGAAAGCATTAACACAACCATTCAAAGCTATACTACACTCTGAAGGCTATGATTCACTCATACGAGCAATGTACCATTTCACGAGCGATAAATCAATCTCGAGCTTGATGTTGACAACGATGACAATAAGCGCGCATCCACCTTATAACACCAGTTTGGAATACCCCGGGAGTAACCATCAATCTACGACCCAAATCTCCTTGGGAGGCAACCCAAGTGAGAAAAGGGAATAGCTACGGAGCTAGAACAACCAACACTGGCAACCCCAAGCTACCCAGAGAGGCCCATCACTCACGTGCTGGACACTATGCAATGCAAGACTCGATACAAGGCGATAAACGAGCGATAAACAAGATATCAAGCATTATTCGACAATTGTTAGACATTTCAATCAATAATCAACTCTAACAAGCGTAATAAGCATTAACAAGCATTCTATAGGCAATATATTATGAAAACACACAAAATCCCAAAAATGACCCCAACTTTCAAACGAGCCACGAGCTTTGGAAACTGACTTCACCAATCCTCCTAGGTCACCATAAGGCACGTCTAAAGACCCCGAAACCCTACTTTACCCTAAAATTCACGCAAAGTCCCGTTTTCTCCTTTTGCTCGTTTGAACTACAACTATACCAACCAAACACCCAACCAACGCCATAATCGCACCAAAAGTGCTTCCATGGCCTCCCGAAACAATGCCAACATGCAAAACGAGAAAACTCCAAACTCGACCTAAACGACCCCGACTTTCACCAAGCCGTTTTTCTCCGTTTTTCCATTACACATTCCAATTAAACCACACATTTAGGCATTCTAGCATAACTAGCATCTTCCTACATCAACAGAACGCGTAACGGAGCAACTTCATCAAAACGGGGATTTACTATTCACAATTTACTATTCATCATACAGTTTATATTTCAATTTCAATATTCAACTGCAGAAAATGTTAAAAAGCTATAAATACATGTTCTGCAATCAACAAGGAACATTCTTTAAGCATTAAAATGATTAAACTAACGATCTATGCATAAAATCCAAAAATCAAAGTTTAGATACAAATATTTCAAATGCACAAATAACGATGAAACCCTCACCTTAGACGCTCCTAGACGCTAGGAAAACCTCGTAGGGCGCCTCGGAAACCACCCCGTGCAAGCTCACGCGAAGAATCGAAGATTTGATGTTGAATTTTCTTTTTTTTCACTCCTTATTTTTTCGGCCCTGCCTAGGTTCTGTTCAGCCCTTTCTTCTTTTTTTGTGCTAATTTAGGCTATTAAAAAGATGAAAAAGGTCAAAGGTCAAGCCCCTTGGTCAAACCACTTAAAAATTGGTCAAACTAGCATATTTCATGCATTTTAGAGCTAAAACGAGTAACATAAATCCAATTCTAGTTAAATACAACTTAAAACACTAAAATTAAAACACTAAATACTAGTTTTCACTATTTGTTGAGGACTCGAATTCATTTCCTAACTATCTCTCTCAAAATGCTATGCACCTTGCGACAATAAAAGAATAACAATTATATCCCAAAGAGTTTAAGAAAATATATCATTTTTGAAAAGTATTATAGTTTAAAATTTACTCCGACTCGGAGCTACTTTTTATTTAATTGAAATCCGAGCATTTAAGTGCAAGAAAAATAAAACCGATTGACACAAATATGAAAAGTAGTTGATATTCCGTTAATATGATTAGCTCAGGTATTATTCTAGTTACTTCTAAAAGAAATATGAAAGTAAAACTACAAATAAATGTTTAACTAAAAATAAACACAAATTCAATGTCAACATTTAAGATGTCACTTAGTTAAATGCAATTAAATGTCATTAAATGCATGCCGGGTTCGGGTTATCACATATTGAGCTTTTGTCATGAGGGAGCCTGTGGTGGCCACTTCGGTGGTAAGCGCACAACTGTCAAGGTCCTCTAGAATGGGTTCTTCTGGCCTACTCTCTTTAGAGATGCCTGTGACTTCTGTTAGAGATATCTTAACTGTCAACAATCTGGGTCCATTTCTAAGAGAGACATGATGCCCTTGTCCCCGATTTTGATTTACGAGATTTTTGACGTGTGGGGTATTGACTTCATGGGTCATTTTTATCCTTCCTTTAGGTATGTGTACATCTTAGTGGCCGTAGATTATGTGTCAAAATGGGTTGAAGCTATGGCAACCCGAACCAATGACCACAAAGTGGTAGTTAAATTCATTAAAGATAACATCTTTTCTAGGTTTGGAGTTCCACGTGTGTTGCTTAGTGATGGCGAACAACATTTTCGCCTTAGGACACTTGAGGCATTATTGCGTAGATATTCGGTCACCCATAAGATTGTCACACCATACCACCCACAGACTAGTGGTCAGGTAGAGGTCTCCAATAGGGAAATAAAATCCATTCTTGATAGGGTAGTTAGGCCCAATTACAGAGATTGGTCATGTCACTTAGACGATGCTCTATGGGCCTATTGGACTGCATTTAAGACTCCTATTGGTATGTCCTTGTATCGTTTGGTTTATAGAAAGGCTTGCTACCTGTTGTTGAGTTAGAGCATCGCGCTTATTGGGCTATCAAGGCCTTTAACTTTGATTTGAAAAGCACCGGTGAGAAGAGAAAGTTAGACCTAGCTGAGTTGGAGGAGATGAGATACGAGGCATATGAGAATGCCAAACTCTATAAGGAATGCATGAAACTTGTGCATGATCATCACGTCCATAGGAAGACCTTCACTCCGTCTGATAGAGTCTGGTTATTCAATTCTAAGCTCAAACTTTTTCCGGGAAAGTTACAAACCTGTTGGGATGAACCTTACGAGGTGCTTGTTGCTTACCTTTTTGGAGTTGTTCAGATTAAGCACCTCGGTGACGGACGCGTTCTTACTGTTAATGGTCAGCACCTTAGGCATTTGTTGGAGCCGTAGACGACTGTTGTTGAGTCTCTCGGGCTTCGAGACCCTGAGTATCTACCATGAGTCTCCTGATCACCTAGCTGAAGGTGTTAAACTCAGCGCTTCTAGAAGGTACCCTAGGATTGAGTTTATTTAGATTACTATTTTTTCTTTATTTTTATGGATCTTAGTTAGCTTTTTTCTTTTTGAGCCTCCCCATGCCGATTGTCCATGTATTTTCTCATATCTCCTGTTTTGCTATTATACTTTATTGTTACATCCACTTACTTCTTCTATGCCTTTTTTTAGGTTCTTTTGGATTTCGTTGAGAAAAGGTTTAGGGATGTCCATGATAGCATCATCCGTATCATAGGCATCGTGCATTAGGTGATATCTTTCCTTATTTTTCCCCTTCACAGTTCCCTTGTAATATAGCCATTGGTAATTTTGGTTGATTTTCCCCTCCACAATGCCCCTTTACATTTTCATTGGATATTTTCTTCTTGTGCTTTGATGCTATTTGCTTGAGGACAAACAAACATTAGGTTTGGGGATGTGGGTGTTTATTGTGCTTATTACTATTTGGGAAAATTTGTGGTTGTTTGCTTAAAATTGTGTTAATTTTTTCAATTTTTGTGAATATACTGTGCTTTTGTGGTGAATTTCCTTGTGATTGAAGAGTTGTAATGATGTGTTGATTGGCTTTTCTGAGATGATTAAATGAGAATTGGAAGTTTTGATTTTGTGCGGTAGTCGAGAATTGAACTTTTAGGGTTGATTTTGATAAAGTCAATGTGTAAGGACTTCAAGATTATGCTGGAGTTGTTGCTATATGTCTAGGTAGTGAGATGATAAGATATGATAGGGTTATGATATGAATGCCCTCGCTTGAACAGTCTTCTTGATATGCCTTATCCCTTATAGTAGTTGTCAAAAAAAAAAAAAAAAAGAGAGTTTAGCACCACTGTCCTTGTACTTACTGTCTATCTTTATGGATATGTGCTTAAGATGTACGGTGTTCTGATGTTCAGCATTTCGAGCAAGTAGGGTACGCACAGGGCCTTTCAAAGCCTATCAACTTAAGCCTTGAATGGCTAGGATTGATGACCTCGAAAGCTCACTACATGGGGTGTTGAGATAATCGTCTGAGACCAAGCATCAAATAAAGAGAGGAAGTGTGTTTTATTTTTGTGCTTTAGGATTGAATAAAATGTGCAAATGGCATATTTAGCGGATTACGAGAGAAAAGGAGGTGCTAGTATTGTGGCCTAGTTGTGTTGAGTTGTCTTGATACTTGGTAGTGTGGTGACTTAATAGTGCTTGACATGGTCTTGAGAGAAACTCTATTGTTTTAAAGAAAGAAATCCGAATGAGTTCATTTCATTACTACACCATGAGATCAATCTTTCTGTGAACCTTTGTCATTTCATTGAGAGTTGATTGAGACATTTGAACAATCCCTTGAGAACTTGGAGATTTTCTTTGTTTCTAGTCTTGTTTGAGGACAAGCAAATGGTAGGTTTGGAGATGTTGATATGTTGGTGATTTTGAGCTTAACTATTTGTATTCTTTACGTGTTTTGTGCTTAAATGTATGCATTAGTTAGCTATTTTTAACATTTTTGTCCAAATAGTTTTAATATTATTTTAATGCTTCAAATAGCTAGTTAATGTCAATTTCTATGATTTAGGTAATGATCATTGTGAAGAAGTGTAGTTTGTAGTGAAGAGTTAAATTCAAGTGAAGAAAAGTGAAGGAAAAAAAAAGTATAACAAACAGTAGCATGGTTTAGTTTTTTTTATTATTATATTATATTTCTTTTCATTCATATTACATACCATAGGAGCCACATGTTAATCATTTCATGTGGCATGCATTTTCAATTTTACATTTGGCAACAACACATTGCAATCACATAAAATTCACACGTTGGAATAATAGCCAATTCTCACGTTATTTCAGTTTGGCTAAGGGATCTCATTTTGACTTCAACAGCACATGAATTCAAGGACCGAACCAACACAACACGAAATCACTTTGACTCGCACATTTTGCACCAGTCGCCTCAAGCACCATCCCTTTATTTTAATTCTCTCACGGTTGCACTCATACCACACAAGCACACTTGACACAACATACTACACACATACCTAACTTAACCACAACAACCGAACCACCATTTCTTCATAACGAATCAGCACATTCACGACATAGACCCATAACAAAAACACACAAGCCCAACTTTTCATCTTTATCTTATCATCTAATCTTATCCACTTGACACTTTATACTTCAACATACACTACTACACATTTTTTAAACACACATTCTCTCTTATTTTTCATACACTAACACATACTATTTTCTTACACACTCACATCTACACACACACACACATTTTCACTCATATTTTTACATTTTCACATACATCTAATCTTACCCATTTCATTTTTGGCTTTGGATCAAGGATTGGAGGTACTTTGGAGGCACATTGGAGCATAAAATCTAGGGTTTTACAAGCATTGAAGACATAGGGAAGCTCTTCTCTTTACTTTTTCCATGTATTTACTTTTTACTTTAATATGAGCTAGATACTCTTGTGGTTAGGGAAAGCTAGCTAGTGTATTTGTTTATGGATAATTTTTTATATTTAGATTTGAGTATTTTAATGATGTTTCATATGAATATTTTAGATTCAATTGGAATTGCTTTATGGTTTATTATGATTCTCTAATAGTGGCTTTAAAATGCTTGTGGCTAGTCTCGATTTGTGATATCTACTTGATTTAGTCATCAATTCCAATTGGGTCCAAGCTTATTATTAACATGCTTCAATATTAGATCTTAAAAATTGCTTGTAGCGGGTTTATTTTTGATGCATGTCTCAAACTTCATGTGAATGTAATGAATGTTGATAACGATCGTTGGTTGTACTGCGGTTGACTCACTAGTCTAGTTGACTACTCCTAGGATCGTTTGGACAAACCCGCACCCGGCTTTGAGAGTGTCTAAAGGACGGAGTTGCACCTAGATTTAGGCCCGTTGACTTAGACTAATTAGGTGACCTCATTAAATCAGACTTGTAGTTTGGTCAACTCTAATTGACTATTCGAATCTAGACTTCAAAAATAATCCATAGGCATTGTATAAGCTAGCTGGTCCTAACCCATTCCAACTTTGATCCAATCCTTGGATTTTGTACTTTTCTTTTGGATTAGATTTGATGAGCTTTAGTCTTAGTCTCTTTTAGATAATTAGTTTCATTTCAATTTTAATTTTAGTTCAATCCATCATTAATCAATTATTTTTTCTTTTATTCACGTTTGTAGATTACTTTTCACACGAACACACTTTAGACTCACTTAGGAGCCTCCTTGATGATACGATTCCCCCACTTGCCCACTTTCTACCGTGACTCGTGCACTTGCGGGGTTTGACTTGGTTTGTTTGCACTTAATTTTTGATACATCAAGAAACCAATCAAAAACTAATAAGAACACATATTTCCATGCATCAAAAGCATTAAAAAAATCTGAATTTTTAGTGTTCTTAGAATATTTCTTAGTTTCTATGGAAAATAATTAAATTAGTTTAACTAATTCATGATTTAATTCGAAGTGGCTCTGATACCACTGAAGGGAAATGTTATATTGCATGAATCAAATTCTATTATCCAAGAATAAGGCGAAAACATTCATGCATGGATCTTTAAAATGAATAAAGCATGAAATAGCTACTTGAATATCTAAACAGTTCATAGTTTAATTCTAAAAGCAAATAAAATTTTCCGAAATAGCTTTTATCATGAAAAACAAAACGAAGAAAACTTCACCTCTGCTGAAGAACTCCACACGCCTATAGCAAGGCTTTCGCTCCTCAACTTTGATATTCCCCTCTATGCCAAATCCTAGCTTAAGTGTTGATCAAATTGTGGGACTTGATCTTGCAAAACTAAACTAAAAGATGAGTGTTTTGTGTTTCCTCTAAAAGAAGCTTACACAAGAAAAAGATAGAGAAATCTCAAAGGAGATAGTGCAATTGTAGAGCTTAGGGTAAAGGCCTTTATATAGGTGTAAATCATGCTAGATAGTTTTGTCTTAATCAGAAACCAAAATAAAAAATGATTAGGACTTTGTATTATCCTTTAATTCCAAAATAATATTGAAAAATCATCATCCTAGCAAAACAAGCCCAATCACACGCTTAAGACATGTCTCACATGCCTAGGGCCTTGCTCTATGCGTGTGGGCTTAAGTGATTTAGCCCAAGTGCTCTATCCAATTAATTAATTAAATCTAATTAAGTCCAAGTCTAAATCTAGTCTGCTTTTACGAATAAAATCTCTTTCCAAGAATGGAAAGTTTATCTTAAAATTTTAGTAGCCTTTAGACTTTAATTCTCTCACACATTTAACAACACTCAAGTTTAGTAATGACATTTATAAGGTAAATGATTAGAAGGAGGACCAAATAGATAATTACCCTTTCACTGATAATGACCAAAATACTCTTACTCTGGAAGTTATCTACTTGGTTAAGGGAACTACCCACAAGTATAACATCCGATACAAACTGTACCACTATGCATAGATTTAGGATAATCAATTTGGATCATTCTAAGGGAGTGATTATTGTATAGATTCTTTATTGCATATGCATGTCCCTTCTAACCAAGTCCAGACACCCAAATCACAAAGCTATTGACCCATACAAGATCTGACTCAAAGTGCAAAAACTTGACTTCATCAGTTCATCCATATATACTCAAGATTGAGAGCAATGACCCACTTAGAAGCTAGTAGATATAGGCGATCTCTTTCTTTGATAGTATTTGTTTAGAGATCGCACCTACGGTGGCCTGTTTAACGTATACACATGTATATGTGAAGTAAGTTTGGAACCCTATCCATGATCAAGGCATATCACCCCACTGTAAAAGGAACTTATTCACAATAACTTCTACCATAGTAAAGTGTCCAACTCTACTACTTAGTTATGGATTAAACAATTATGCTTGACAAACAACCATGACTTATACCTTCTGTGAGGCCCCGGACCTGATGACAAAAATTCTTTTATTAACTTGCCTTTATTCATTTGCATTAAGTGACATATTTCTTGCTATTCGAATTGAAACGTGTTTGCATTGCATTCAAAGTAAGTAAAGTTAGTGAAAATAGAAGTTGAGTTTTTAGACATTAGCGTAATGGGTGCATTTTAGTGGGCCATTAGTTTATAAACTAGCTAAATTAGTTTGTGGTCCAATTAAACTCCTAAATGAATTTGGGCTCGATTAAACTCTTCAAATACATCATTTAACTACACAAGGCCTCATATATTATCAAAAACAAAACAAAAAAAGAAAAAGAAGCTCCTAGAATCAGTGAAGGAAAAAAAAAAAAAAGAGAGGGCTTAACCCGTGAGGAGGAAGGAGAATAAGGGAAGAAATACGGGAGGGCAAATAGAAGAAACTAAGTGGTTTTGAGCTTAATCCTAGTCATTTTTGGTTCAAATCTTCAAGCTAAGGTGAGGGGTTCACGTTTTATGCATTTCTTTTGTTGTATTAATAATGGTAAGTTTAATAATGTGTAGAAAAATGATGATTTGAGATATGGAAAGGATGCTAAGTTAATTGCTTTGTAGAAAGGGTGAAGTTCATGTGTTGTATGCATTGTGTAGTTAAGCTTTTAATGTATATGTTGATTTATACTTGTTGCTTGAGTTAATTTTATAGATTGGAGTTTAAGTGATTGATAAAGTGCTTGAATGAGTGATTTAGCTCAATTTAAGTTGTGCAACACCTATACTCATGTTAATGCAAGCAAAACAAGGCCTAAAAAAGAATCATGCACATTGTTTTTGCATAATTGTTTTGATATGGTAAACCTTAATGGATGAGTCTGATTTTTGGATATGTTATACTAGACTTATAGTAGAACAAACTCCATCTCTGGTGTATAAGCTAATTTTGAGGTTAAGATATTGTTTAAAGCCGATTCCAATAGGGTTCTAATTTTCTCATAAATGCTGGACAATTTGCATAATAAAATTTTAGAGATCATATCTTGTTGAATATAGCTCCGAATCGAGATCTGTTTGATGCTAAACCCATCTACATTTGAAGAACTATGTTACTGTGTAGTTTTAGAGATTTTGAAGGATATTAAAGTTGATAAGCGAACTGGATAAGTCATGCATGTACAGTACGGGTAGTCTAGTCTTCATATCTAAGTGTTTTATGCTTTGCATGCTGAGTTGTTGTGGTCTATCATGTGTGTATCTCGTCCTAGATTCAAGATAAATGTGAATGGAAATTGCTAGTTAGTTGGCTATACTGTACTTGGTGCTTCACTTGTGATTAGCTTTGGATATCTAGTTAGAATTTGACTTTCCTTTGTGTTGATAACTAGTTGAATGCTAAATACAATGATAAGCTAATTCCAAGTGCAAGTTGTTAGTTGTCGAAGTCAAGTGAAATGCATGAGTTAATTGAATTATCGGTTGTAAATGCTTTACTGGTTATATTGTTTACTAGAATGCTTGAATGTTTGATTGATTAAATTGTTTAGTTGCTTGTCTAAATGCTCGAGGGACAACTTACTTTGTTGTCCCCTCATTTACGTGTTTATTGATTAATCGCTTTATTGTATATTTAAGTGTTTATCGAGTGCTATCGAAAGGTTGCAACCTTTTATCGAGGCACGAAAGTGTTGTGCCTCTATTGGGCGGCAACAGGATTGCCAATGGTTAGTTGCACAACCTCCGCGTCCTATTCCCTCACTCGCTTGGTCGGTGAAGGCCTTAGAGTGTTGGGTCGTAGGTTATCGGGTACATCTGGAGTACACCCACCGACGTTATAAGGGGGTTTATCATTATCGCTATCGCAAACGGAGCAAAGGAAGTGGGAGTGATAAGGATAGAACAAAATTGTATCATTCTTTCCACCGTTTATATAGTTTTATAAAGCTTGATCGAATGGTTATTGCTCCTTTTTATCATGTGGTATTTACTTAAAGTTTGTCTATTGTTGATTCATGTTACTTGGCTTACGCGCATTGCATCACGAAAAAAGCTTTTCAAAAACTCCCTGTACTTTTCCCCCTTCATTGAGCACGTGGTTGTTCACCCCCTTTTTCTTCTACAATGTCAGGTAATACGAGGTGAGTTTGAAGTGTTCGCAAGTTGTTTTACTTTGCAAGGAGTTCTACTTTGCTTGGGATAGTTCATAGTTGTGTCTTGTTAATGTCAAAAGAAAGTTAAAAGTTTAATAGTTATTATGGAGATATAACAAATGCATGCTTGGGTTAGTTTGGCTTGTAATGTTGATAGGTTTGGGTTGTAAAATATAAGAGATGTTGAACCTGTCATGCAAATTACAAATAATGTTGTTGATTGCTTGATATTGAGTTTGATTGAATAGGTGTTGGATTGTCCATAGTACAGGGGAAACTCTGTCTGTTTCCCCTCATCTGTCGCATTAGGATTGGATCGAGTTGTTACATCTGAACTTGGTTTCGCGAGGGATCTAGTGCAATGCCTCGATCCCTCACGGAATCAAGACCAATAATAGCAACTCGATCCAATCCCCAAGGCATGAAAAATGTTTTTAAAAGCTCCCCGAATTAATTATTTCCCCCCTCGCTAAGCATAGTTTTTTACTCGCCCTTTCTATTTAACATGTTTTAGGGAAAGCAGAAGTAGAAGTCTTTCGTGATTGCTTGCTAGCTGAGGTTGGATGTCTTATGTGATGCAATGTGAAGCTGTAATGATGTACTTGTATGTATTTGAGACCTTCAAAGTCTTATGTGTTCTCTTAAATGTATGGGTTGTAAATTAAGTTATTAATAACTTGGAGGTGGCATGTAATAAGCTTATATAACTGTTTTGTCTTATTATGCATATGTATATATATCTTGGCAAGGAATAAGAAGCTAGAACTATCATTTGAACTAGAAATGGATCTCTGTATATGCTGTGGTTGTTGTATGTTGTGGAATCTTCTGCTTGCAGGTTTTGGTTTGACTTAGGTACAGGGAAAACTCCTTCCGTTTTCTCTCATTTTTCGTGCCTTGGAGATTGGATCGGATTGCTATTATTGGTCCTGATTCCGCGAAAGATCGGGGCGATACAGGTGGTATCAGAGCTTAGATAGCTCTTAGTCGGGACAAGGTTCTCGGTCTGTCGGGTAACAACCCTCGAGTGTGTGCATGTGAAGTATGACTTGAATAGGTATGTGTATGCTTGTATGTAAGACTTGTGTGTCCTTGAATGAATGTGTGCATCTATGTGTCATACTTGTGTAAAATATGAAGAATGTGTTATATGTACAATTATGTGGTCATATATGTATCTGATTGATTCTCTGAACAATTACATGCCTTAGTTGTTGTTGGTGATGTGTGTATTTAAGTTGCATAGTCTAGTTGTTATTTATACTAAGTTATTTTATTAAGTAAATTAGGTGTTAATGAACTATAGCATAGTTATCGGTTGTATTAATTGTGCATATATAATAGTTTCATATTATGTAGAAATTATATCAAATGTATTATGTGTGTATTAAGGGTTTATCTTATGTGGAGCCAACTGCATACATGCATAACCTATTGAAATGGTAAGTAATATTTTCCTTCTATGGAGTGATGGCCGCTAGTGGAATTCCTAAAGATATAGACCAACAGAAAGAAGGAACAACTGATCAGATACCTATCAAGGTTCATAATTGGTATTCTTCTTGTGTATTCATAGTTGGCATATGGAACTCGACCATTGGGATTCTTATTGGGTACTCTCTTCGGAATTCTTGTTCGGTGCTTGGGTATTCTGTTTGATATTAGCCATTTCTATTGGTATTTTCTTTAGTATTTCTACTCGGAATTCTTGATCGGACTTCTTATTTATTAATCTTATTTGGAATTCTAACATAGTACTCTTATTCAGAGAGGTTTATTCAGAATTCTGGGTTGGTATTCTTAATAGGAGCCTTTATTTGGAATCCTTATTCGGGATTTCCCATTGGTATATTTTTGATATTCTTACTGGGATTTCTCATTGGTATTCTTGTGCTGAGCTTTTACTTGGCAATCAGCTATGGGTAATCAGAGTTGGTATTCGTTGTTCATCTTGTACATCTAGGCTAGAGTTGTTGCAGTTAATGCAGAGCTCTCTTGAAAGAAGAATTATGTGAACGCAATTGTTTTAAGAGGGAAAGGGGAGAGTGTGACACTCCGAACTGAGCATGTAGTTAATATATTTATTTTCATATGTTTATATGTTCATATTAAGTGTTTGTATGTAATTATATGGTTACCTTAGTATTTTAGTCTTTTAATGCTTATGTAACTAATGTTGATTGTTGTTATAGTTGTATATTTATAGAACTAAAGTTGAAGTTAAAGTTGTAGATTATGTGTTTGTTTTATTGCTTGAGTGAGTCTTACAAGTTAATGGCTTAACAAATAATGCTCAAGAAAATGATTAATACGCAACTTAGCCAAATGAACAAAGGTGCATGTGTGTGAGTGTTATGTGTTGTGTGTGTGTGTGTGTGTGTGTCTGTTTGGGCCGGGCATAGCTAGCCACGGCAGTCCACTACCATGGTTTTCTTCCCCTCCCCTTGACCCGGTTATGCTGTAAGCTATGCTATTTTATGTTCTATATATTGACTAATGTATGTTAAGTGTTAGGCCATAGTTTAATTGCTATAACTTTGAGTTTGAATGAAATGATGAAATGTTTAGGTGAGGTAGATTAAAGTGGAATCAGAAAAAGTATTTGCTAAAGAGATCTATGCTACTAAAATGTGTAATTGAAATGGTAAAGAAAGGGTTCAAAGCATGATCACTTAGCATAGATATGAGTTGAATGGGAATATGTATATTGTTTATTTTACTTGCTATTGTTTATGTGCTAGTCTAGATTTGAATTGAAATAGTAGTTGCTAGAGGTGTTATTGCTATTATTTGTGAGAGATTGGAAAAACTATTTGCATATAGTCCTAATCACTTATATGTGAATCATCGGATTAGTAAAAGATGTTATAAAATGTGCACACTTGAGCTTCATATTGAGTTGGTATATCGAAATTGCTTATATGAAATGTTATTTTTTACCTTGGTTGCTAATGTTATGTGCAAATGATTGGATTAGTAAAGAATGTTTGCATATGTGATTGCTTATGTTGAATAGTGGGAATCAGGAGCTATTTGAAGAAGAGATAATGCATTTCAAGCCATGCTTAAGTCTTTTCCTAGCAATTCTTCTAATTATTGGTGAGGGGATCATCTTTAATTGCACTCTTATGTTGTTATCTTGCTTATGCTAGAATTGCTAAAGTATAGTTAGTTGTTATTTTGAGTTATAACACATGTAAGATTGATTATGAGTTGTGAAGACTATATAGTTAGCTTTAAATGCATGCATAAAGAGTTCTAATGCATGGTTCTAGTTAATGTTCATGTCTTGCTATGGTGTTTAGGGCATCTTCAATGGAGTCTCTAAAGAGTCTCTAAACAGTAATTATTGCTGTTTTAGAGACTCCATTGATCAAAATTCATCACCAATGGGGGTCTCTAAAACACTATTTGATAATTTTTGGCTAAATCATGACATCACTCAAGCTTTGAGTCTCTAAAATAGCACATAGTCTCCATTTTTTTTTAACAAATTTGTTGAAAAAAATAGAAACTATACAAAAAGACAAAAATGAGTCTCCAAAAAAAAATAATATCAGATCTGACGATGTCAGATTGTCTGACATCGTCAGATCTGGAAAAAAAAAAAGCACAAAAAACGAGCTCAAACAGCAACAAAAAAATTTAACAAACATAAAAACAATTACAATACAATTATTTTTTTCAACAAATAACAACAAAAAAAGGTAAACACAGATCTGGAAAAAAAAAAAAAAAACATAAAGTTTGTGTAGGTGGTTTCGCCGGTGGTGGGGTGGCAGTGGAGAAGATAGTGGGAGTGGGAGTGGAAGTGAGAGTGGGGGTGGGGGTGGGGGTGGGGGTGGGATGCAACGGAGCAGAGGAGGGAAGGAGGGAGGGGCGCGCTGATGCGCTGCAGGGAAAAAAGGGGAAGAAAAAGGGAGGGGGGGGGGGGGCACTAATGTTGCAGGGAAAAAAAGGGAGAAAAAGAAGAAGAAGGGGGAGGGGAGGGCGGCACTGTATGTCTGCGTGTGTATATAGATTTGTGTGTGTGTGTATATTTGTATGTGTTTGTGTGTGTGCAGGGAAAGAAAGGGACGAGGGAGGTGCAGGGAAAAAAGGAAAAGAAGGAAATGTGGGTGGGTGAGGGTTTTTTAATATTTTTATTTAGAGTTTTGTATTTATTTTTTAATGTTATTTTAATTTAAGTTATTTTTTAATTAAGTTTTTTAATATATTTAATTAGGATTTTATATTTTATTTTTTAATGTTATTTTAGTTTAGGTTATTTTTTTATGTGTTTTTAGTTTAGGTTAAACGTAATCCTAATTTTTTTAACATTATGATCGTCGCAATTTATTTATTTTTTGCTTGAAATATTCGTTAAAAGAGTTGAAATAATCTAAATAATAATTAATTAAAACTAAGTAATATACGAGAAAAAATAATACATAATTAAATTATTATATAAAATTAAAATTAACACAATATTTTGTTGCTATTTTTTTTTTTTATTTTAATTTTTAAGTTTAGTTTTTTTGGTTTAGTAAACTTTTTTATTGCTACTTGTTTTTTTTTTGAACCGATATTATTGCTTGTTGGAAAAATAAAATTTTCTACTTTATTTTTAGTTTAGGTTATTTTATTAATTAATTGAATAAAATAAAGAAGAAAAAACAAATATAAACGTAACACACGATCAAAAATTAATTATGGAGACCGTCATTGGGGATATTTTTTTTATCTTGGTCTCCAAATGGGTCTTTAAAATAGTTTTTTTTGTATTGGTCTCTAAAATACTATTTGGTCTCTATATGGGTCTCTAAAATGATGGATAGAGACTCATTATAGAGACTCCATTAAAGATAACCTTATAGTTATAGCTATAGTGTTTGTGGAAATGTCTAAGTGAATAATATGTTCTATCACTTATCTTGAGTGCTATTGCTTATGTGCGAGAACAACCTCTTTTGTTGTTCCTCATTTACGTGTTTATCGGTTTATGTGTTAAATGTTATATCATTGTTATCCTATCGATGGTTGCGCAACCTCTTCGTTCGGGGCGAATATGTTAGACCTCCCTAGGCGGCATCGAGCTTGCCAGTGATTGGTTTCGACCTCCGTGCTCTAGTCCTTCACACGCCTGGTTCGGAAATTGCCAGGGGGTATTGGGTCGTAGGATTTGGGGTACATCTGGAGTATACCCACTAGAGTGAATGAGAATTTGTCAGCATTATCATTATTGTGTTCGTGTTTGAGATCGAGATCTTGATCGTGATTGTGGAATTGGAGTGATAAGAGTTATCGTATCGTATCCTTTTTAAATATGCTATAAAGTTTATTGTCTTGATTGATAATCTTATATTGTGATTGATTATAAAGCTTATTTATATGCATTGCAAGAAAACCTTTTTGAAAGCTTTCCGGATTAATTCTTTCCCCCCTCGCTAAGCATAATGTTTTGTTTACCCTTTTTATTTAACATGTTTCAGGGAAAGCAGAAGTAGAAGTCTTTCATGATTGCTTGCTAGCTGAGGTTGGATGTCTTATGTGATGCAATGTGAAGCTGTAATGATGTACTTGTATCTATTTGAGACCTTCAAAGTCTTATGTGTTCTCTTAAATGTATGGGTTGTAAATTAAGTTATTAATAACTTGGAGGTGGCATGTAATAAGCTTATATAACTGTTTTGTCTTATTATGCATGTGTATATATATCTTCTCAAGGAATAACTGTCATTTGAACTAGAAATGGATCTCTGTATATGCTGTGGTTGTTGTATGTTGTGGAATCTTCTGCTTGCAGGTTTTGGTTTGGCTTAGGTACAGGGAAAACTCCTTCCGTTTTCTCTCATTTTTCGTGCCTTGAAGATTGGATCGGGTTGCTATTATTGGTCCTGATTCCGCGAGAGATCGGGGCGTTGCATCAAGTCAACACCTGAAACAAGGACCTTACACACATATATAAGCCTACCACATAAAAGAGAAATATGCTCATAAAGGTAAAATGACATTAATTATTCATTGCAAATATTCTGATACAATGATGACAAAGTGCTAGTGGTCTTTTGGGCATATCCTAATCCCAACAAGAGCGAGGGCCATGTGAAGAGAAATTGGATGTTAGATTTAGCTACCACATTTTATATTTGCAATGATAGAGTTAGTTTTGACACTTTGCGCATTGGTGAAGGATTTGGTACTATCACTATTGGGAACAATCAGAAGATAAAGATTGAAGGCGTTGGGAGAGTTCACTCGAAGCTTAAAAATGATAGTGTCAATATTTTCTCTAATGTGAGATTTGTGCCTTCTTATGTTGTTAACATTGTTTCTTTGGGAGAGTTGACATCAAGAGGATACAAGTATATTGGTGAGGGAAATTGCTGCAAAGTGTTTAAAGGAAGTAAGCTAGTTCTTCAAGGGAATAGAGATGTGAAACACGTTTGCTACTTGGAAGGATGCATAGTGCTTAATAATAAAGAAGGGCAGCCTAAGGAATCTATTGTGAAGTTTGAGAGGAAGCGTGTGTCTTTTTCAGTTGATGTGGAAATTCTTGGCACTTCTCGCCAAGGGAGGAATTTGTTGGGTTATGGCTCGAATGCAAAGTCGAAGCCCGTTTTGAAGACAAGCAAGAGTCCTAGTCTAATTAGAGTAGAATTAGGAAATACTCCTAGCCTAGTAGGGATAGAATTAGTGCCCTATAAATAGACAGTTCTAGCATGTATACAGATGTCTCAAATCATTTTTTGTACCCTAATTGAGTGTGAGAGTAATTGAGTTAGTGAATGATTGTGAGCACGAGAGAGATAGGTTCTATGGTTCTTGTCCGGAAAACCTATAATCATTATTTTGCGTGATAATGGATTTTCATGGATGTTGACAGAGGCCGAACCACCAATTTCGTGTATTAATTTTTTCTCGTTTTATGTGTGTGTGCGCGTTTTCGTCCTGACATAGGAAATACAAAAATAGTTTAGCAAATAGGGAACTCGATGATGTATGGCAGTTCTATATTGTTGAAGTTTAATCCTGCTATCATTTGTATTTGATATTGTTTGAAGTGGAATGAAGTGCTTTCTTCATTTACTTATCAAATAAAAAAGAAATTAGATCAATTATTATTCTGATTAAATAAAGAATAATAAATAACTACTTCTTTTTATTGCTTCGAAGGAAGCCTAAGCAAATTTTACATTACAAGAATGTTGCACGCAACCAGAATTAATTTCAGAACCTATTACACTTAAAGCGCGAATCATACCACTAGACTAAATGACCAATAGTAATAAATAACTACTTTAAAACTTAATTAATGGTGTCAATTAGTAAATTTCTCCTTTTCTTTGTTTGCTTTTCGACTTAGAAGGGTTTATTAATTGACCTAGTTGTGAAATTTTAAGTGTTGAACTGTAGAGCTTTCAGTAATAGAGTTGTGATTAGAAGTATTGTTGAACAAAAATAATTGACTGTTTGACATTATCAAGTTAGAAGTATTATTCTAAGAAAAAAAATATGAAAGAGTATTTTTGAAAAATATTGAATTTTCAAAAATATGGAGGGGTATTTTTAAGAGGAAAAAGAAAAAAAGAAAAAATCACCTTCACACATGATCTAAAAATAATTTCTCAAAAATCTTTTTTAAAAAGTTTTCTTATATTTTAAACTTCTTTTAACTTTACTTTTGCCTAAAAGTTTTTTTTAAAAAAATGAGTCAAATAAGTTTATTTCATCATTTAAACTAGCAGGATGTACTTGTAAGCTGCAAAAATTGGGTCAAACAGACCCGAAGAGTCTATATGGTTTATTCTTGGTCATTTCCGACCATTTCCTAACATAGAAAAAGTCGACCCTGGAGATTGTACACCTCACGTGATCATGCAGACAATGGCTCTTCTCTTCCCAAGCTTCCACTCTATTCGCATTACGGAACATTAGTTAACCTTCCACCTTATCTTTCCCTACCCCTTCCACCTCTCTCCTTAGCCTTTATCGTCCGATGAAGAGAGCAATGGCATTGCCTTTCATGGTAACATTGCTCATCGTATGCCACTTGGTGAGCCATGTTGAATCAGATGCCTTGGATCATCATTACAAACCTGGAGACCCCGTCCCTCTATACGCCAACAAGGTTGGACCTGTACGCAACCCAAGGTACTCATCCTGGATATATATAGATATGTGTGTGTGTTCTTGGATCTTTACTATGTGTGATCTAACATGTTGCGATATTGCATGCATGCAAATGCATGTGAGAATCATTCTTATTATGTCAATCTATTTATAGCTTTTTATCATGATTGGTTGCTTGATGTTATCTTATACTGTTGCATTTCTTTTTTTTATTTTTATTTTATTTTGCTGTGCAGTGAAACTTACAGATATTTTGACCTGCCATTTTGTATTCCAGGTAGTTTGCTCTACACATATTTTTCTTTTTTCTTTTTTAATTAAAATGTGGGTTCTTGGCGTGGTCTATTGTTTATTTCAATCACCATAAATTGGTGTAAAGAATTATGGGGTTCTATCTAAAAATTAATTAATGTTAAGTGGAGTTAGTCCAAGATCTTATAAAGTGTTATTTGAGTTAATGATTTCCGTATGTGTGAAAAATATATATTCTAACAAACCGTATCAGGTTCATTGTTTCATTTGATCTGAAATCTGGCAATGAGGCAATTTCTTTTCTAGAAGAAAAATTTTAACATCCATGATGCAAACTGAGCAATTTTGAGGATAAGTCGATTTCCACTTAATTAGCTATTCTAGTGGAATTGAAAACTTTCCTTAAAAACTGCAATTTATTTGGTTTGTTAGTCTTTTTTTCTGTTATTAGAGTAAATAGAATCGTACCCTCTATAGTTTGCTGAAAGTGCATATTACTCTGTGTATGTATGTGTGTAATTACAGTTTTAATCTCTAAGTTTTTCTAAGAGGTTCCACAATATCCTTTCTGTTAAAACTTCAGTGGTACCACCACTGTGGTGGTGTTATGCAACAGTTTTTAGAAGTTTAGAGTCTAAAACTGTAATTATGATAACATTCGAGTTAATATCACTTTTGACAAACTATAGGAGGTATGTTATGGTTCTATTTTTCCGTATTATGATTAGCTTGACGGGTGAAAATCGCACAGAAGTTCCTACGTTATAAATGAATTTTGAAGTTCTTTTATCAAGTTACTTTATGAATTTAACAGTTATGAACAAATACCACTCTCAACAGATGTTGTTATAGAAGAAAGAGAGTAGAATATGACATTGGTTGTCAAGTGTGACAAATAGTAAGAAAGCCAATCTACTTTGATAAACAATCTGAGAATATGTTGAAAATTGAAAGCATTTTTCAAAGTTAGAAATATAGGAGTAAAACGTTTTGATTTGAATAATTTGACAGAATGTTTGAAAATATTAAAGAATTCTGAGTTGAAGAGTTTGGTTACTATTAGTTTGATTACCAGAGACTTTTACCGCCAATTTGAAGATCTTGACTATATTTTCACTTGAAACAGAATAAAATTTTTCAGAACTAGAATGAAAATTTTTGCAGGTTAATTTATGATGAAAATGTTGGCATATATTTATTAAACCAAGTCTAATTATAAGTCTTATTAATTTTTTATTTTATTTAGTCTGTTTGGGTAGTTTCCTTAATATAGCCCCCCAAGTTTATCAAGTCTATAAATATGTATGTAGATATAGTGAACAGAGTCATGGTGATATCGTTGCATATTATTGTGTCCTTCTTCGAGTCGCTTGTCATGTGCAAATTCAATGTGTAGTGTGGTCACTTGTGTGACGTACCAAATTTTGCCAGTATGATTATATTTGGTTGAAGTTTCTTGTTATGGTTTCTGTTTTATATACTTGATGCTCACAGAGAGAAAATGAGTTTTTCATAACGAAATTGCTATACCATTAAGATCATGTTGATTAAAAATGGCAGATCGTATTAAGGAGAAGAAGGAAGATCTAGGAGAGGTTCTGAACGGTGATAGGTTAGTCACCGCTCCATATACGCTTGACTTCTTGGTGGACAAAGACAGTGAAATTCTCTGTAGGAAGAAGCTGTCAAAGGATGAAGTCGGTCAGTTCCGGAATGCAGTGGAGAAGGACTACTATTTTGAGATGTACTATGATGATTTTCCTCTTTGGGGTTTCATCGGAAAGGTGGACAAGGAAGGCAGATCCGATCCTAAAGACTTCAGATATTACCTTTACAAGCATATTAACTTTGATGTGAAATACAACAAGGATAATGTTATTGAGATCCGTGCTCAAATGGATCCTCATACACTTTTGGACCTGACAGAGGACAAGGAAGTTGATGCCGAGTTCTCCTACGCTGTCAAATGGAAGGAAACAGACATTCCATTTGAGAAGAGGATGGATAAGTTTTCGCTAGCTTCTTCTCTGCCACATCACCTGGAGATTCATTGGTTCTCTATAATAAACTCCATAGTCACAGTTTTATTCTTAACTGGATTTCTTGCCACAATTCTGATGCGTGTCCTTAAAAATGATTTCATGAAGTAAGCTGCATTCGAGTTGATTAGATTCGATGCATTTTTATGTATGTTAATCATTCCAAATAATTGATCATTGCAAGGTATACTCATGACGAGGAATCACTTGATGACCAAGAAGAGACAGGGTGGAAGTATATCCATGGTGATGTATTTCGGTTCCCACGGCACAAGTCATTGTTTTGTGCAGCCCTTGGTTGTGGCACCCAGTTATTCACTCTGTAGGTATCCAAATGAGCTTGTTTTATCTTTCAGGATTGAATTTAATTGGCAAGTTGATTAGTATTTCATTTATTGAAAGTAGCAAGTGCGCCCGTTTGATGTTATGTACAGAACGGTGTTCATATTTCTACTTGCTCTTGTTGGTGTATTCTATCCATATAACCGAGGCGCTCTATTCACTGCCCTGCTAGTCGTATATGCACTCACATCAGGAACTGCTGGATACACAGCAACTTCTTTCTATTTCCAATTGGAAGGAACTAACTGGGTACATAAATATGACACTATTAGACTTGAGATTGTAACTTACGGAAGGAAGAAAATTAAGCTAATTTTGTGTGAATTTATGTCTCAATAGGTGAGAAATTTGCTGTTAACAGGATGCCTTTTCTGTGGGCCGCTGTTCCTCACATTCTGCTTCCTAAATTCAGTTGCCATAGTTTACAGTTCCACTGCTGCCTTGCCTTTTGGCACGATCATGGTATTAGTGCTTATATGGACATTGGTGACTTCACCTTTGCTTCTACTGGGTGGAATTGCTGGAAAAAATAGCAGAAGTGAGTTCCAAGCTCCGTGTCGCACCACAAAGTATCCTCGAGAAATTCCAGAACTGCCTTGGTACCGTGGTACTATTCCTCAGATGGCAATGGCTGGATTTCTGCCTTTCAGTGCCATCTATATTGAACTCTACTACATCTTTGCAAGTGTATGGGGTCACAAGATCTACACAATTTACAGCATCCTTTTTATTGTGTTCATTATCCTGCTGATTGTGACTGCTTTCATCACGGTGGCATTGACATATTTTCAACTTGCTGCAGAAGATCATGAATGGTGGTGGAGGTATGATGACTTTTGCTTAGTTAGACTTATTCTTGTCACTGTTAGTACTTTGGTCATATATTTCCAGTTCTATCTCGTATTCTCCCCCTAAAAACGATTAAAGAATCCAGTTCTGGTTTCGCAAAAGAGTTTCTCCGTGTTTCCCTTTCTCTACCTTTGGATCCTCCTTTATCATTTCTTCAGGGCATAATTGGATTTTCTTGAATAGAAGTCATGTTTTTAATGTCTTTTTTAACATGGTGCCTTTCTTGTTCCATTCACTTGTCAATTGAAAAGCTTCAGAAAACAACATATATCTTCCTTTCTCCTCTAGTCAGGTAGTATGATGCTCTGTGGAGGTTTCATGAGTTGTTTCCTGCAAACAGACTCTAAAGTTATTGCTGATTCTCTGAAACATATTGATTGCGGAAGCTCTCTCTTTCATTACATGTATATAAATCTTTTTAGCAGGTGTGATGAGTTGGTTATCTGGATAAATATTGATCAACTTGTGTTGTTATTGCTTTACTCGAGAGCGATCTTTTATGAGAATCTAATTCGAGAGATTTGAACACCATAAACAAAAAGAAAGATGCCAGTTACTTTATTACGCGGCCATAGATAGATGTCTTAACTATCGATAGAAATAGGAAATCTCCCCTTATTCTTGATAGATTCCCTCTCAATTTGTCATAAATTTTGATTTTTGCAACGGAGAATCCACATTTATTCTTTCATTGTCCATCATTCATTCCCCCACGACTTCACAAATAGGGGAGGCAATTTCGATTAAGTAGGCATGCAGTTGACTTGTAAAGTCAAGGAAGTTAGTGGTCTAATCAAGATATGTTAGTGGCACCTGTGAAACAATTGCGTTTATGATTGGGGAATTAAAGATTAATTGGCATATGATTTACAAATTCATATAATTTTATTTATGTTAAAGCATGTATATATGTATCTTCATATATTCACTTGATCTTTTACTATCATTTCCTGGCTTCTGAAGGTTATGGTCTTGTATGTTGCATATTGAGGATCTAAAAATCATCTTGGCCATCACAACTAGTCATGTTTTGATACAATGTTGTTATGGTTCTGCATTTCTGGACACAAAACATAACTAGCTAGCAATGTTACTGAGATGTTGTCTAATTTCAGCACTTTATTTGGCCCAGGTCTTTCTTATCCGGTGGTTCAACCGGCATCTTTGTCTACGCCTACTGCGTGTTTTACTACTACGCGAGATCAGACATGTCCGGTTTCATGCAAACCTCCTTCTTCTTTGGTTACATGGCTTGCATCTGTTATGGATTTTTCCTGATGCTAGGGATGGTTGGATTTCGCGCAGCTTTGATCTTCGTTCGTCACATTTATCGATCTATTAAGTGTGAGTAGAGGTTTACTGATTAGCACAGATCCTTCTCATAGATTGGTCTTTCTCATTGTTCCATAAATGTTGCATACCTAGTGTTGAATTTGTTGATTCTTTTACAGATTTTGCAGTTTACAGATGAAGATTGGTCTTTCTCATTGTTCCATAAATGTTGCATACCTAGTGTTGAATTTGTTGATTCTTTTAAAGATTTTGCAGTTTACAGGTTTGGCTTAAGAACGTTATGGACTCCCCATGTTTCCTTTCTATCGTTTTTTAACGTTGACGTTTTGGAGTAAAATCTTATACTTCAGATGCATTTCAGCAACTTACATTGCAGGACTATTAATAACAAAAGATAGATGCATTACTACTAAATAACAAAGATAGATGTATCTCAGCAACAATGTTTTAACACAAATAAGCTATAGAAACAAATGCTCTTTTTAAACTTGATTCAATTCTTTGTCTATTTTCACGATCCAAAATTAGAATAATCATTTATTCTTGTTACACAATAATAACTTTTTATATGGAAAAAGTCCAAACCCTCTCTTATATGGCTTAAAAAGCCTAAACCCTTCCATAATCCGTTTTCTCAGCAAAAGCATAAAAAAGTGTCCCCTCATAATTATCAGTTCTTTGGACGGAAAAAACTCACTCTCAGCTCATGGTGTATGATAACTAATTACAAGTTAGAAAGTCTAATTCTTAAGAAATTTTTTTCTTAACCCAACTATCATTGGACTGGTCTTCTATTTGTATTTAACATAGGCTTGGTCTTAGATTCTGAGCCAAAAACCCACAACAAATATATTATGTTTTTGTATTATGCCTTAAACCAAATTGGAAACACTAAAGTGTCCTCTTTACATCATATAACTATCATACAAAAGGGTGCAAATTGGCCTTTTTTGATATTAAAAAAAAGGTGCGTAATGCTACCTTTGATTTAAAAAATTGTGCAAATTGCCCGTCTTGCACAATTTCTAAGAGAAAATTAATATTACATGAAATTCATATGCAAAAAAATAGAAGAGAAACATACTCTTTATGCAAAAAAATCCATATACAAACATACTCAAACAATTTTCATAAAAACCATATACAAAGAAGCCCGACAATGAAATTGTGGAATTTATAAATTTTTTGCCACAAAAATGTGCAGAAACAACCCAAGAAACACAATAATCAAGAAACATCGTACCTAAATTTGTGTTTTAAAACATTTTTTGTTTTTCGCTGATGAAGTAATGAACAGGCACAATAAAGCCAATAATTAATGTGAAATTTGTGTTTTACGGAGATTGTGAACTTTCTCTCAGGAGGTTTCTTTCTCTCTCTTCAGTTCTGATTCATGTCAAGTTATTTGCATTTAAGCTATTGATTAAAGACCTATGAATTATAAAAGTTGTGTATCAAATTCTAGACGCTTAGAGTTGATGTACCGCCATTTGTTATTAATAATGTATTTTGAATTTTGTTCCGTGTGTGCATTGCTAAGTGACCATAGTTTGCTATATTATTATGTTAGTACTCAATATTATCCTTATGCTTTATCCAAATATTTGGGTCTTTGAGTCTTAGCTTTCTCTGGGGTTTGTTTTATTTTCAGAGTATTGTCTCGTTCACTCCTTTTTTTTTTTTTCTTGCCTTGTAGATAACAAAATTTAGATTAGGATTTACCAGGACGAGAGATAAGAATCTAAATGAATTTCTTCCTTTTGAGTTTGTCCAGTAATTTTGTAATATTAACAATTTATTAAAGTTGTAGACACTCTAATTTATTTCTTTATTTATATTATTTGATGAATAAGTAACTTATTTTATTGAGGTTTTAAAACTTTATAGACTTGCGAAGATTTATTTTTCTAGACACAAAACGGTCCCATTCTCGGATTTGCCCCGACAAAACAATATATTAGGACTTAGTGGGTTGAGTAACTATGCTTTTTCATATAAGAGTGGTTAGACTTGTACTGTAATTAGAGTTTTGACTTTTTCAAGGAGAAAATGAGGTAACTGCAAGACTCGAGACTTATTTTTGACTAATTAAAATTTAATTTTTAAAGATTCCTAAGATTACCGCTATGGCATAATGATAGCTCTAATTAGCGAGTACTATAAAAATCCTGTATATTTTTGGCAAAAAAGAGAAAAATATAAAAGATTATCTTCCCCACCCCCAACACCCATGATGTAATAACAACCGCATGATTCGAGCCTTATTTTTGACTAATTAAAATTTGATTTTTAAAGATTTCTAAGATTACTGCTATGGCATAATGATAACTACTAATTAGCCATTACCTAAAAATCCTGTATATTATTGGCAAAAAAAGAGAAAAATAAAAATAAAATAACAAATGCTTTTATAAAGAAGTGGCCAATCTCAAGATCCAAGTGATAGAAGCTTGGAAAAGGGATGGAATAAAAAGCCTCCACATTCCCAGCAGTGCCTCAAGTTTACAAAAAAAAGCAGCAATGTATGTAGACAACATAAATGACATACTTGACATGGTCTTTTATTAGCATAACAAAATAAGCAATCCTGTGACAAAGATAAATATTTTCAAATGTCCTCGGACACCAAATATAATGTGATGAAAATGTGGCTCGAGATACAGATAAACATGCCACATATAAGTACACTGATTGATACTTACAACGGTCGGGGGCCCCTCTCACGCCACCGGCCACTGCCATGTGCAGGAGCGACACCGGTGAGGAATGCTGCAGACGCCCCCTCCAAAAAGAAGAGAAAAAGAAAACAATATGTTGGTAACTGTGTTCACTGGCAACAAATGATTAACCGACGTGCAAAATGAAAATAAAGAACCAAACAAGCTACAAATGTAATTAGTTATCCTTACAGAAGGCTCAAGATGCTTGGTGGAAAGATAGCCTGCTCGGTGAATCAATTCTGATAATGTGCTCATCCTCACCACCGGACTCATCACTTGACTCGACTTTTTCATATGGAGGCAAGCCTTCAAATTGTGGAACAAAATTTACTCCTTTCCCCTTTTCCACATGGAACTTCTTTGCCATAGTAGTAGAGCCTTCTGATCTGGTGGAAACAAGAGGACGTGCAGAATTTGAAGGAACTCTAGGATATGATTGACTATGAGA
The DNA here is from genome assembly GCA_037974665.1 of Ehretia macrophylla. Classification (NCBI taxonomy): domain Eukaryota; kingdom Viridiplantae; phylum Streptophyta; class Magnoliopsida; order Boraginales; family Ehretiaceae; genus Ehretia; species Ehretia macrophylla. The sequence goes on along the minus strand of CM075767.1, from coordinate 8,470,010 downwards.
TGGCTTGGGTTTCTTATCTCGTGGAAGATTGCATGAACTGCGCGAACGCCATTGTCTATTGTTTATCTGATGAATGAATGAAACAAAACACGAAAGCAGTGAGCGTTAGTCAGAAAGACTTAAAAAAGTTGTGCATGAAGCATCTCAATGCAAAATCAAGTAGATGAGCAATCAGGTTAATGGTTATTAGTAGAACAAACAATAAAATTTAAGGGTGATTCGAGGTACTTTGCTTTTCCATCTATGATGACAACTTAACAAGCTCATAACCATGTACGATACAATCAAGTTTTAATTGCACATAACTGCCCCGCGGTTTTCCTTAAAGACACATAACTCCCTTATACTTCAGAAACCTTCGCATAAACCTTCAAACTTTTGGATTTATCAACTACTGCTATCTTTTTCATGTAACTTAAACCGGATGTGCAGTCACCCACTAAAATCAACGTATAGGTGTTGTTGAGAATCACAATCTGGCATCTATTGAGGGGAGTTTATTTTATTTTATTTTATATCTTTGTTTATTTATTTATTTATTTATTACAAAGAGTATGTAAAATAAAAGAAAGCATACGCAACACACCCCCACTCTCACTGCCCGTTAAAGACTCCAACACCATGGCTGCCACCACATCCCTCTATACATACTTCTCTCTCTCTCCCACAATCAAAAAAAAAAAAAGAAAATTCAGTTTTGGATTATTTGAGAAGGTAACTTTTAGATCTGAGTGTGCAGTTCAATCGGATGCACCAGAGACAAGCTTTAGAGGCACTAAGGGTATCTATCCTGATCATGACGATGTTCTGTGTCCATAAGAAAGACTGCAAGGGGTTACAATTAGCCCTTATCATAAAATTCCAATAACTCTAGAAGTATAAGATAAATCGATAAATTTAATACAGAGAAGGAAAGACATATATGATTTAATTCAAAATTGGTCTAGTGACTCATAATGTGTCCTTCATAACTTAGATCTCATTCAAGAAATCATAAAATACACTTAAACATGAAGAAAGATTTGTTCTGGAACTTACAGTGCTGCCAAAGATGCTTAGCTGCATTGCCCGGGCAGACAAGTTGTTTACTTGTTGATCAGTCTCCTCCAGATCAGTACGAGATCTTTGCTGGTCAAAAAGTTCTGGCCAACTCATCAAACCACCATGTTCTCTAGCTAACTGTCCAGAAGGGTGATCAACTGAATGAGATATCATTGAAGATGATCTTCTCTGCAGGGTTCTGCTTGCTTCAAATCCAGCAATATCGAATATGATTACCCTTGCCCTTGTCTCGACTTGGTATGATAATCCTTGATGAGAGAAACTGGCTGCTCTGGCACCTACTTCTCACATACAACATAGAATAATCATTCCCTTTCTTCCCATGAAACGATCTGCTTGTATAATGAAGCCTAATTTACGCTTTTCTTGATTGTCTCAAATGTAATTGAAACTCTCTAGAATCAATACGTGTGAATCTACTCACAATGTGCGGAAATTTAAGTTGTTGAAAGAGTTTCCACAGACATCATTTTTTGAAATTTTCTTTTCCAGGTTAAATCTTTACACCATAGATGCGCTTGTTTTAATGCAAGTATCGTGTTTAATGACAAATTTAGTTTGCATATTTTAATAAGAACAAAATAAAATGATGATCCTTCACGAATAAACAATGCCACATAGACTTATCGCCAAGCATAAATCACTTGTTAGAATCAGAACTTCAAGACTTGTGCTTCAAAGAACAGTAATTCTTATGGAACTAAAAGCAAAACATGCTCAAAATCTGTAGCACATTCAACTAACGACTGGAAATGGGGCATCGGTGCATAACGTGTAATATAAAAGTACGTCATGTTTGAGTGCTTCCTTGTCCATGAAAAATGGCTCACAACTAAAGGTATCAGAAATAATCAATTATGTGCTTCTTTTGCTCTTAACCGCAGGGTAAAATCAATGCGCTTTGCGCGCTTTGAGAAGTTCAAAAAGTTACACCCATGTTAATTTCACAGATGAAAAAGTAAAAAAGAAAACAGATGTTTTTTGGTAATTGCACCTAAGTCATATGCCACAAAGCTTCAAAATGGATATCATTGTTAATGTTCTTTTGACACTGATGAGCCCATAATAGATAAAAGAACGAAGCCAAAATTTTTAAATAGTATTTAGTTTGAGCATTTGCAAAGAAAGCACTTTTAGAGAGAATACCAAATATTTCAATTCAATTAAAAAACTTAAAAATGGAATGACCAAGGATAGTGCCCATTAAATAGAAAAACGAGAGACATGAATCAAATTCTCCCTGCTAAAATTAGAGAAAGAACTCAGAGTCTAAGTGAGCCAAACTCTTCTGAAATTTTCTAGTGAAAACTCAAAAGTGACAATCAAGGCATATTGTAAATCAAAATACGTCCAAGAAGTATGTTGAATGACAGATAATAGTACATCTTCAAACTGAATGCAGAGACGAAAACCAAAACTAAGTATTAAGAGGCATCTGGAAGATGCAAGCAACGAAAATTTAGTTTAAACCAAGAATTCGAAATTTGACTGTCCTAAAGTTCAAGAAACCGGTGATATCCCAAAATATTTAGGAGACGTCCTAACCATCCAAGAGTATATAATTGTTAAATATTTCGTTGGAAACTATGTAGCATAAAACTTGCGTGTTTGAACTTCCAAGTAAACCAGATAGTAAAATGGCAACTACAGTTGATGTTTCCATTCCAAGAGTATATAATTGTTAAATATTTCGTTGGAAACTAGGTAGCATAAAACTTGCGTGTTTGAACTTCCAAGTAAACCAGATAGAAAAATGGCAACTATGGTTGATGTTTCCATTATCATATAATTTCAAGACCCCAATGGATCTATCATAAGATTTTTTATTTCTGTGAAAAGGGATCACAATGAAGCCACTAAAATCCCATACATATATTATGGGCATTTGGTCACACAAATTTCATACTATCATAAATAACAAAAAATCAGAAAATGTTACAAATTTGATATTAAGTGCGTTCAATATAAATTCAAGAGCCACCCTTGGAAGAGTGTGTTATAGCTCACTCATCTAGTGCTCTTGCGCCGAAGATGGATGGGGCTAAAAAATCTGCAGAAGGTGTGAGGCATATACTACTGGAAGGTTTCCTCTTTGAACAATTGGCAGCAAATGTTTTGAAGCATGTGACAAAATGCAATAATGCAGCCAATTAGAAATTCTCACAAACCATTTAAGTTTTTAAATAAAAAAAAATTGAGCATAAATAAGCCATTTAAGAAATAGACACAAGAAGAGTGCGAGACTTTGAAATAATTTAGGTTTTGGTATAATTACATGATTGGAGCATTAATTTAGGATTAAATTAATGCAATTACAGGTTTTCTTATTAGACTAAGTTTCCTATTATTTGAGTTTATTATTTTTGTTCACCGAGTTTTGTAACCTATAAATAGACACTTCTATTGTACTTTACAATATACGGAATAATATGAAGATGTAGTCGTTTTGATTATTCCTCTCTTTTAGAGCCACCGTTGGTGGTGGCTCCTCTTATTATTTACTTTCACATATGTTTTCAGTCTTTTTTTATTTTGTTTAAAAACTTGCACATTTACATGGAGCCCGTTTAGAATTCATGGCTAAACTCAAGTGAAGTTCTATTCAATAGGCTGCTGGAACTTTCATTTTAAGAGTCGAGGGAAATTTGGTTTTTTAATTTATTTAAGTAAACTCGCCAAAAGTTTGGGTCAATGAGCCCATAATTATTTATATATGATTATCCTTAGGATTCTAGTTAATTGAGAATAGTCCAAAGTAAATCCTTTCCTAATTTTGATATGTTTCTCGAGTTGTAAGTCATCTGTACTGTTAAGATTCGAAATTTTTGTAGCCTACGAATAATAATCTAAGCTTTCAATGAGTTAGAGTGGTGGCAACCTTACCTTTTGCAGAGCTAGCAAAATCTAAATAGAACTCCAGACGTTTCGCTTTCCCTCTTGTGTTTCCTTCTCGGTTACTGTTCATTTAGAACACCGAAACAACCCTCAAAATTCTCTCCTACCATTCTTTGAGCCCTAGAAGCATCTTTCCTTGTACTACTTGTCCTCAAACCCTAATAACCAAATATACTTTTCACCATCTAGAAAATAGTCAGCGCTAAACAACCTCTAAAATTTCCTTTCATCTGCTTGAAGTATAGGAGATATTTTCCCGCACTTTGTCCTACTTTAGAGAGTGACAAGGAGATAAAGAGAGAAATGGATTATAGTCACCAGCATTGATCACCAACCATACTAGAATTCGTAGAAGATAAGATCTACTTGCATGCATTTGCAGGCCATTACATGAAGGAACAAAACCAAACTTCTACCAAGATATCCAACCCATCCATTTTTATTTCCATGAAAGAGATCCTACTAATCCTTCCCTCATTTTCTGAAGGGTTTTAGATTTCGCGGTCCATATTCCCTTACAAATCTTAAGAGACAGGGCTCTAAAGATGTATTTGGAAAAATGTGGTCAGTCATGGAATTTGGCTTTCTCCTTTTCTTTACTTCTTTCCTTTTCAGTTACATCTGCCTTCTCCCCAGCAATAGCTGGACAAGCGGCCACAAGTGATCAGCCAGCCTCCCTCCTTCCCTCGGCTTTACTCTCTTTCTCTCGGTTATCGCCAACACACAACACATGACCATGTGCATCTACAAATTCAAACACACTCATCTCCAACTCCCACTACCGTGACCACCATCAACACTTTCTAGACACCCGCTACACACACACACACGGAAGACAACGCAAACACAACCACAAGATCATCACTCTAATTATAAACTAGGTAAGTCTCCATAACACAACTGAAAAAGCATACACCATTCCAGCAGTTATGTTCAAATCACATATAACAATATCAAAAGATTCCTAGTAGATGAAGAAAAATGCTTCCTTTTATATTGTTTACCTTATTATTTGACAATATTCTCAAGAAAGTTTGATCCGCCTGTCAATTGAAAAGGGTAGACCAGGCAGACACCACAGTATTATTAAACTTTATCTAAACCAGTTTTACCCATTCCTTTCTCATTCATACACACACCAAACACTCCTCCTAATATCATCACACTAAACAAAAGTAGTAATAAAAGCTAAAAGATTCTACGAAAAATACAGATACCATAGAATCAGCCCAAAGATGGTACACTCACGCGAATGGAGGGAGGAAGAAGATAATGGTAACCTGGGCAAATGCGCTCCATTTTGTCAAATTACGGTACCATGCATCAGCTTCATAAATCATTTTGCAGTTGTTTTTGTTAAAGGAAACAAGAGAAGAGAACAAAGAAAATAGAGAATCCTTGTATATTAAAGTCATCTAGAGCCACCATTTATGGCGACTCTAGAGAAGAAGAAGAGAGAATCTTCACATTTTGGAGGGTTATTAAATGGTAGTAGAGAAGTACAAAGAGAGCCAATTTATAGGCTTCAAAACTTGATGATAAAAAATAAGAAAACTAGTTTAACATAATAACAAGGATCCTAGTCTGATAACAAGTATATAAAACTATCCGATAATAAATCTTTACATCAAGCCTAGACTAGTGCCATTATTTAATGAACTATATTAACTACCTAAATATACTTTAACAACCCCATCCCCCCCCCCCCCTACCCACCCACCCACCCCAAAACTCAAGTAGGTTGAGTAGAGACCAAATTGAGTTAGGTAGTGAAACTGTAGAGGTATCTTTGAGGTATTGTTGGGAGTAGCTAGAACAACATTAGTAGGAAAAGAGTGACATAAATGAGCAAAAGTAGAGTGGTCAACCAAGGAATGAGGGCCACTGAAAGACGGTATCGTGTGGAGTATTAAAAGAGTGAGGGCCATCAGCTGATAGAGGCACAAGAGCCACCAAGTGACAAGTGGCTAAGGATAAAGGCCGAGTTATCGGAGGCGAAGAGGGGTGGTAGCATAGCATGAAGATCAAATAGAAAAGGTGTTGCATAGTATGAAAATTCAACAGAAGAACCGAGCAGCTTCCGATCGGCGAGTGGATAAGCTTGCTTCTTCACAAGCTTATCCCCCCCCACAAAAAAAAAAACCATGACCCTGTAGTGCTAGCGCTTCACGTTCTTTCTACCAAATCCCATTCATGTGATAGCACAATGTACGGATCAAATAGAAGCGGTAATAGCATTGTATGAGGATCAAACAAAAGTGGCGAAAGCATAGTGTGAGTATCAAACAGAAGCAGTAATAGCATAGCATGATGATCAAACAGAACATAGTGGTACCATAGTACTACAACTAGGAACCACCACGAATGGTAGATCTGATAGCATGTTTTGTTTTGATAAGTAGGCAAGAGATTATTCAACTTTATAATACAAAGGTGAAACAAAAGTAAAAAAAGAGTATTGATTATACAAAATCATAATGAGATGCTCTCATTAAAATTCAAAGAAACAAGAAAAAAGAAAAAAGAAAATAAAAGAGAAGAGAAAATAGAGAACGATTACTTATAAAAGTCATTAGGAGTCTACCTGTGGTGGCTCTAGAAGAGATGAACTCTACATTTTGAAATGGTAGTATAGAAGTACAAAGAGAGACTAGGAAACTAGTCTTGTACTGGGACAAGGAAACTAGTCTAACAACAACGATTAAAACTAGTCTAAATCATATTTACCAGATTCACGCTACATTCTAAGTCGTCGTACGAATTTGGGTACAAGGCAATGAGGAGTTTATAGGGTAGAAGGGGATAGGCTTCTTCAGTACCCTATCTGGATTCACATTGAGAAGAATTATTGGGTTTGTTTACCAAATATTATGTACAGAAAGGACATTGTATATCAAGTTCGTTGTTTTACCTTTGTTGCCAAAAACGAGTCCTAGTAATTAGTGGGATACAGATTGGTTTTGTTCCATGTAATATTTCCTGGAAAGGTTAAATTGCATCTAGTCTCTCTGTGATTCACCAAAAGTGCATAGAACCTCCTTGTGCTAGTAAAATTAACTCGTTACCCCCTTGTGCTTAGACAACAGGGTGTACGGAACCCCCCTCAATTAAGAAAATCGTTTAAGTTAACTGCAAGTGTTTTTCACGCGTGTCCACTGCGATTTCTTTTGTACATTTTAATAAATTTGAATTTAAAATGACAAAAAAGCCCACATCTCAACCCCTACAGGGGTATTATTGTCATTTTCCATACTAAAAAAAAAAAACCCAACCCTCAACCCCCCACCCCTTACCCCTACCCGTCGGCACCTCCCCCAATCCCACCCCACACGCAAATCCCAAATCCTAAATCCTTAAACCCCAAATCCCAAAATCCCATATCCCAAATCCTAACCCCCAAATCACTATGTGATTGTGAGTGAGTGTGTTCGAATGTGTATATGTGTGTGTGTTCGATATGTGTATGTGTGTGTTCGACTATGTGTGTGTGTTCGAATGTGTATATATGTGTTTGAGTGTATGTGTGTGTGTTCGACTCTGTGTGTGTGTATGTGTTTTCGACTCAAGTGTGTGTGTGTGTGTATTTTCGACTAAAGTGTGTGTGTGTGTGTTCGACTGTGTGTATGCATGTATGTGAGTGCGTGAAGGCTCTATGTGTGCGTGGCTGGTGTTGGCAACGGTGATGGCTGGTTTGGGTGGTGATTGTGGCTAGTTTAGGGTGGGGTTAGGGGTTGGGGGTGGTAGTGGTGGTTGCAGCTGGTAGTGGGGTTTAGGGGGTGGTGGTAGCTGGCGGTGGTAGCAGCTGGCGGTGCGGTGGGGGTTGGGGTATTTTTTTAAAAATATTGTAAGGGCATATTTGTCATTTTGTCATTTCCGTCAAAAAACTAACAAATGTTAGCTATTGGGAGGCGTATGCACCCTTTTAACTGACCACAGGGGGGTTATGAGCTACTTTTGACAATATAGGGGGGTTCTATGCACTTTTGATAAACTACAGGGGGGCTAGATGCAGTTTACCGTTCTGGAAATAGAGATAAAACAGGGAAATTGACATACAAGGAGAATCTATGCAATTTAGTCTTCAGCCGCGGTATATGCCCAGAAAATCAGTCTATATGCATACTAGGATTCATCTCCAGTATATGCACAGGGAAATCGGTCTACAGAGGTGATCCTTCACCTCTGTTGAAGTAGTTAGTAGCATTATTATTAGTGTTTTATGTATGTTTCCTCTCCCACATTGGAAGAGAGTAACACTTGTCTCATGTACTAAGCCCTATATAAGAAAGGGCTAATTCTTCTTCAAATATATCATAAGCCTCTTTTCTCTCTAATGTCTCTCTATACCAATCAACAACCTCTGATATGCTAAATCACAATGTTCTACTTCTCGCATCCAACTCTAGTAAGGATTTAGGTTCTCTGTTCTTTTTCGTTCTTTTTCTGGTGAAAATTTGTATTTTTTTGGGTCGCCAACTTTAGCGAATTGGAATGTGTATCGCAACATTTCAGTACGCAAACAAACCACGAATTGGTACGTGCAATCCAATACATGGTTCCCGAGGAAATAGGGCGAATCCGGTAACTATAGTCTATTTTCTATAATAACTCCCTAAGTGAAGCCAAAACTCGTGTCATATTTCAAGGAATTATTTTAACTTTGTAAATGTGTTTTTAATAGTTCTGATAACTAAAACAGGTCAGATTACACCCTAAAAGGCATGGTGGAATTCTGGTGGCTGCACCATGCTGTAGCATTTTGTTTGTCAAGCTTGGTAGGGTATTCTTCCTCAGGGAGACAGGGATCTAGAGATGCCTCCCACACAACAAATTGTGACCATTAAGCAAGAAGGCTGGTTGTTGGTTGCCAATTCTCCAGCCGCCAGCCAAATGCAAGTGAAAGGAAGGAAAACATAACAGAAAAATAAGAGAAGGAAAACAGAAAGAGAAAGAAAAAGAAAAGTATATAGTAACCAAACTAATGAGAATAGAGAAAAAGAAAAGTAGAAATTGAATTACAGAAAATCTGCAAACCAAGAAGCACGAATTTCTGCAAGTGCCCAATTTTTTAACAATTAAATTTTACCACCTCTGTAAGGATTTTTGGACAAACACATTAGGAAGGGGCATTTTTAGGCCCATTTATATTGGAACCAAAAACAGTTTGAAGGTCATTTTGCAACAAAAGGAATAGTTCAGTGACCACATGTTATACCCATTTCTAAATCTTCGCCAACTGCCTTTTATCGTTCACCATGAATATATCCCAACATGGACATTTTAGCCAGATCTACTGAATTTTTTGGTTCAATTTTGTGTATAGTATGCCAAGTGAACACATCACAATGATGGTTATTAAATATAAAAGCAAAATAAGAAGTTCCAAAAACTCCAAGCTTTTCCAATAAGCCAGACGAATAGCAGCAGTAACATCTATGCATGTCTGTATGCAAAATGAATAAGATCAATCTAGTTGTATCTGAACCAAGAGAAATAGCATGACAAAGCAAAATGCCTCCAGATAACTGAATGGTAATAAAATAATTATTCTAAATGAGGGGCTTTCTATTGAAGATAAAGTATGCTGCATCTCTTTGAGGTTCATCCATGAGGAGAATGTATTGAATGTATATAGAGGGTTTAAATAAAAATTTCCTTACTGGAGAACCAAAAGACCAAAGTAAAATCAATTTTAGCAGAAGCAAGGTGATGTTGAGTAAAGTACTTATTTTTGCAAGATCAAATTAAATTACCTGATGTTTCTGGACGACGGAAACTTTGATCTCCGTGGTAAGGCAGTAAAGCCGCTGGAGAGTTGAGTAATTCTTCACGAACACCCAGTGCTTTCACAAATCCTTCTAATAGGATACCAACAGAAAAGTGAGGTAATTCAAAAGTTTCTCCCCTCAGGTAAATGCTCATTGTTGACCTTTCTGCAACAAGTGCTCTTAAATCTTGCATTGCCATTTTCTCAAATTCTTGAGGAAGCAAGAGTTTTGCAAGAATTATAACACTTTCCTGCACACCGGGGAACAATTAGTGGATGGAGCAACGGAGATGACAAAGTTGTCAAGATTTTCTGACTAGCAGTAGTTTTTAGATTCAAATTTTTGTTTGCTATTCACATTACTCTATCCATGAAAACAGGAAGCCATGTAAGAAAATAGACGCAAGGGATTTTCCCTCCTTGTACATCATTATGATGCATAATTATCACCATAAGTATACATCCTGAATCTCAACAGTAAAGGTAGATTTTATGTACCATCTCCTATTTTACAGATTCAATACTTGAGATGACAAAGAAGTGGGAACTACAGCTTGGCTTCTTCTAGCACAAGAAAGAAGTAGGAAAATCGTACCCGCCAAAAGAATTCTTCTACAGCTGGGTCAGAACCGAGGGCGGAAAGTATCTTTTCACTCTCGATGAAGACACTGAGTACGACAGAATCCGTCATTACATCACAAACATATGGCTTTCCAACAAGAACCTCATACAAACCCAATGTACTTCCATGTGTAAAAGTCGGGTGCAACAAATGCTTATTTCTTATACTCTTGCTTGCCCACTGCAACAGAGATTGTCACATGTGAATCTTCTAGTGAATATCAGAAGATATTTAACAACCACTGTCCAATCTGTTATTTACAAAATAGCTTATTACCTTCACCACTCCATTTGAAATAAGCCAAATTCCAATTGGCTTGGATCCCTCTCTATAGAGTGTTGTCCCTCGTAATTTCACTGTTTCCTTTGTGGAACCAAAAAGGGTATCACGCACAGTAGAAGGAAGGGCTCCCAGCAAAGGATTCGAACTAATTAGATCACGTATTTTTGGAACTTTAACCAAAGGGGGATTCCTCAGTAGCTTTTTCAAGTCGGTCTGCAAGATTTCATATTTTCACCATTAATAAAATTTACAAAGGGAAACAATTAAATTGAACACCATAAGAAGATAGCAGAGCATCTACCTGAACAGCATCATGAAGATGAATCATCTCCTTTTCCTCTAACAAACCAATCTTCTCAAGATTATGGACATAATCAATCAAATGATTTAAGACAGAATATGTTACTTGTCTAGTTTTCACGACTCGAAGAACCTGAAATAGACCATTGATATCTTCAATAAACAAAAAGCGAATAGATCAAAGATACACATAGCATCTGCAAGCAGGCAGACATGAAGAGGAGAAAAGGCTCAGTTATGTATGATGCCGTGGAAGAAACTGATCATCAATATTTAGCAGGATTTAGTATCATCAAGGATGGAAAGAAATCGGATTTTACTGACTACATTGTCATTGAAAAAGTGTGGAATATTAAATCCAGAGCTATTTTTCCCATAAGCTTCAGTTAGCAAAGCAGTACAACTAGGACATGCACGAACCTGAGGAAATGTAACACGAACATCTTCGAGAAACTTCCTCGATTCTTCTCCTTCCTCCTCACTTTCCTTGATCACTATGGAGGCAATTTCACTGACTCCTATAGTGATAAATCCATACATAATAAATTAAAAAGACAATATAATTAAGACAAGACCAGATAACAATCATTATACCAGATACCAAAAACAAAAATCATGAATTAGCAGAAAACAAATAAAGAGAAGAACCATTTGTTTCACTAGATAACAAGACCATTTGTTTCACTAGATAACAAGACAAGTACTAGAAACAAAGAGAAAAGAAATAGACAGCCTTATCTCCATGGCAGTCATAAATATTATATACAATGACATGAAGCTTACAAGGAAGTTGGTAGAATAATGGTTTTATTATCTTTGTTCGAGTCAGTGTGTGCCTTGGCCTCTTTTTTTTGGGCAGTGCAATCACAATTAAGCTCCTTTTGAGATTATAAGTTATTTAAGAGTGTTTGCTAACTTAATTGTTGAAATATATTTTAGGTTTCAATATTATTCCTTATTTTATGGCACTAGTTTAGGCAATAGTCTAGACTTAGGCATTATTATCTCGTTTCCTTAGTAGACTAGATTTCAGGTTTCCTTGTTGAATTATATTCCTAATTAGTCAATTTCTTATTCTTGGTCACCAAGTTATGAGGCCTATAAATAGGCATTCTCATATTGTATTTCAAAACACCAAGATTTCAATATGTAGTTATTTTCTCTCCTTCTATTCTAGAGCCACAGTTGGTGGTGGCTCCTATTGTTTTCAATCAATATATTTTTTTTTTCATGTTTTTATCTTTTCTTTTTCTTTCAACATGGTATCAGAGCTACCATCCTGATAACATGTATCATTGTTATCTCGTTATTACTACCACCATCATTGCCGCTATCGATTGTCCAGGCGTCCGAGTATCCGGTTGCTGTCATGTTCTCTTCTTCCTCAACCGTCCCTTTTTCTAGGCATATGGGTGTCTGATTGCCATTGTCATTGTATGCTTTCGGCCGTGGTCCTGATCGTACCTTCTCTCTCCAGACGTTATCTTCTTCCTCAGTCGTCCTTTGTCTAGGCGAACCGAGTGTCCGGTTGCTGTCGTCGTTTTGTGCCTTCAACCATGATCCTTTGATTCCGTTTTGGTTTGGTTCTAACTCCAAACGAATGTTCTTTTGGCTAATTTGATCAATGCTTTCAAGATGCCTCAAAAATTATCAATTATCAAATTCAAGTTGCTCCAAATTCATTATACTTGAGTTTGAGGAGGTCTATTGAAATATATTTTAGGTTTCAATATTATTCCTTATTTTATGGCACTAGTTTAGGCAATAGTCTAGATTTAAGCATTATTATATTGTTTCCTTATTAGACTAGATTTCAGATTTCAGATTTCATTGTTGAATTATATTCCTAATTAGTCTAGTTTTTATTCTTGGTCACCAAGTTATGAGGTCTATAAATCGACACTCTCATATGTATTTCAGAATACCAAGATTTTAACATGTAGTTATTTTACCTCCCTATCTTGTAGAGCCACTGTTGATGGTGGCTCCTATTGTCTTCAATCAATATATATTTTCTCCATGTTTTTATCTTTTCTTTTTCTTTCAACATTAACATTCAAGCATACAAGCTCTAGAACAAGCACAAAAAAGAGTTTTGAGTACCTCCCTGCTTCCTCTTTTCTTGAGCTTATAACCTCTTGGGAAAGAAGCTAGTTTGACCAAGACAATAACCAAGTTATCCTTGACTATTTTCTTATTTTCTTCTTTCATTAGATTATAAGCGGTAGCAAGCTCTTTAAAAGAAGCTAAGGCTAACACCATCCGAGTACAATTTTCAAAGTAGCTTCATCTTAATGGAGTTACTAGAAGCATTCACCCCTCCTAGAATAAGCTAATAAAATATAATATAGTGGTATCTGCTTATATGACTGTATCCTGTATATCTGCTTCAAGTATTTGCTTAGTATAGTCATATAGATATGTCATTCCATGTGCTCAAACCTATTGGATGATGGTGACTTCAGATAGATCGATGCAACAAAACTCTGAATTATTCGAAACCCATTAATCTTTTAACGACATTAGACAAGCATTTTTAGACTTTCTAGATGTCATAGAAACTGAAAATTGGAGTTTGCAATAATAGTAAAATTTCTAGATAGTTGAATTTCTAGATAGCTGAATTTCTAGATAGCTGCCGCTTTCAACTAGAAGTGTCTCAATCAGGCCCAAATACCTAAAGCCGTCAAATTTCTAGATAGTTGAATGCACGTGATTCTTGGCATTATAACATTCTTTGACGTTAGCAATTTTGAGGGGATTGAGGATTTGTGCTCATTGACAAAATTTTGATCTTTTACAGGCCACCCTAAGGCGATAAAATTTTAAACGGGATAAATGAGAAATTTGGAACTTTCACAGGGTAAAGTGCAATTTGCAAATGAAGTACAAGTTGAAAGGGGAATGGAACAGTAAAAAAGACTCTAAACACTTTTAGTTTGAAAAGAAAGCAGAAATGAACTACGAGGGTGAGATCTCGTCAAAATTCTTACCAATGAAGTCATGTAGTTGCTGCCGTGCAATTCTATGGGCACGCAGAAAAGCAGCACAAATGTAGCAGGCAGATTCCAATCTCTCAACAGTGAAATATGTAACAAGCTTCTGAGGGACAATGCTTGTCTGAAGAAACTTATAGTAATTTGGGATATTCACATAACCTCTTAAGCCTTTCCAATCACACAGAGGCTCAAGCGATACCAGGTCGATTGCTTCCTCAACAGATTGCATCAGAAGATTTGTGATATTTTGAGTTATCCTTCCCTCATCAAGCATCCCCCAGTAAGCTGCTTGAACACCTACAGCTCCAATTTACATTGTTAGATAACCAATAAGATGAAGATAATTTTGAGAAAATTCATGTGAATAATCGTCAATGATTTTCTTCTTCTTGACAAATAGAAAACACATTGAATATAATGAGGCTTAAGAAAAAATTAAAAGAAAAGAAAATAAATGTTAAGCTTTTCACAAGGTAACAAAGGGAGAACTACCTGAAAAGAGAAAGAAGGTTGTAAAAGGAGTACTCAAGCAGTGGTTTCTAATATAGTTCTCCGCAATACCTTTCACCTTTTTAACCTTCTAATTGCTTTCCAATTTTCATAATAGTTTCTTTTAGTAAAACAGTTACATAAGAAATAAGAGGTAGTGTTGTTTCTTCTATAAAACCAATAGATATCTAACCAGTAATGAATAAAGAGAGATCAGGTAAAATTCTGTAAAAGCATGATCATACACAAGAAACAAAGAAACAATTGGAGATGCCAGAATTAAATCAAGCTTTTAAGCCCTCAACTCAACCATAACAGTGAAAGGATGGAGATAGCAGTAAAGTCATTTTCAAGTACAAGGACAAATAAGAACTAAATGAAAATATTAATGCTGTATACAGAAGAGAGAAATGTACAAAGATGACACAAGAAAAAACATGCTTACCATTTAAAAAGCGTACTCTAATATCTTTTAAATTCATGTGATCTTGATTATCGTCATTATCGGCAGAAGTATGAGGATGTACTCGTTCGCCCTCCACATCATTTAAGCTTGTAATATATCTTTTAACAGTGGGCCAGTCCGCAGGCCCTAGTTCCTCGTCATCTCCAAGATCACCAAATGCCTCTAGTGCTTTATTCATCATTTCGTATTTTGTGAAGTTTAATATACGCCTCTGTCATAAAAATATAAAAAGAAATAAAGAATAAAAAGGTCAGACTCAGAAGTTAAAAAGAAATTATTCACTTGTAGATGCAGAAGACTGGGAATAGGAGATGCATAGTTCAGTTATTTTGATAATAAAGTGAATTTTGAAATTTAGACATGTTCTTGAAGTGACGAGGTTGAGCAGTAGAAAGTCTAATGGACTTGGGATAGTGCAGGAAGATGTAAAAGGTGTATGTCATAAAATTCCATACATGGTAGCACGAAATTAGCTGGCCTAATCAGATTAAGGTTATATAATAAGACGCTGCATATAATTTGAGATGATTAACCCATTCAGAAAGAACACCATTGGAACTTTTTCCAACCAATTGCAGTCGAGACACTTTTTAGTTTAAGCAGGTATATGATCTGAAGGTTTAATGCGCCTTTGATCCAGAGCATCAACTGCGACTTGTTTTCCATGAGTACAAAATTAAAAGAAACCTAAAAATTAGAATTCTCTTTACCTTAGCGGCTGATAGCTTGTCCATATTTAGCATATGTAAAACAAACTGCGTTGTGGATCCATTTATGATAAGTGTGAGGAATACTATTCCTCCTGTGAAGAATATAAACTGCCAAGCAACCATAGGTACAATCAGATACAATGTACTATTGCTTGTCCATAAATGAGAATTAATAATATTAATATTGCTTGCCACAATAAATCGCTGAACAATTGTTTAACACTACATACCAGAGTACCAGTGTCAGAGCTGATATATGATGAGTTGTGACTGGAACGCTGCAATTTCAGGAAAGGGAACTTTTAAAAATAAATCTCAGATACAATGTGGCGGTTAAGCAATATAACAGTCATTCTTACTGTTGAGAGTGTTATGCTTATGTGTATATTCTCTATCCGACATTGGAGGAGAGGAAAGTTTGGTAGTGGTATACTATACTATAAATAAACAGGCTAATACCAGAAATAGAAATAGTATTAAGCCATTCTCTTTTTTTTCCTTAATGTCTGTCTCTCTCTTTCATCATTAACATGGTATCAAGAGCCAATAAGAGACATTAAACCCAAAATACCACAATCCTTTTTAAAAAAAAAAAAAGAACAGGTCTACTGTTCATGACAGTAGCCAAACCCCACTACCGAAGCCACCAATCAGCCAACCACTACCACCATTCACCTCCCCACACCATAGTGACATTGGCTTTACCTTCCCCATAACTTGCCGTCACCGGAAACCTCGCCCAAAGTCCAAACCCTAACAAAACCTAGCCACCACCTTCGATTTTGCCCATCTCCAAACCTCGAATCCCTAGTCTGCACCCGCCATTAGGCTTGGATGACGATTCCGACCACAACCCAATCATTCCCATTGCCTCGCTCTCCCCTTTCAATCTATGCAAGTCATGTCTTCCAATTTCTTCCCTCCATTGCTTCTTTTTGCATTAAAGTTAGTCAGCTTAGGAAAAAAAAAAAAAAAACAATCGGTTACTCATAACCTACCTGTTGTGATAATTTTCTAAATAAGTTATATTTTTGTCATATTTTTCCCTTGCCCTTGACCTTTTTTTTAATTGTACCAGTACCTAATTCTCAAGTACGGAGTCTTCCAAAGGTGATATAGGATACCTTGAATGATATCTCAGTTGTTGTTCCAACTTTAACTGATACGCCCAGAATTACTACGACCAAACTCAATGGTCGGAATTACACCCAATGGTCTTCGGCTGTAAGATTATGGTTTCGAGGGCAAGGGTTGGCTCATTATTTAACAAAAGATCCTCTTAAGATCTCAAAGCACAAGCAGCGAATTTGAGATTCAGTGGATGCCCAACTTACTAGTTTGTTATTACAATCAATTGAATCTGATTTGCATGTTGTTTTTCAAGCTTGTGAGTTATGTAAACGGCTTTGGACACTGGCTAAGGAGTTGTACACCAGTACTGTCAATCTTATCTATGATGTGATTATTGATCTATTGAATATCCATCTTGATTACAAGGGTCTCACTATATATTTTGGCTGGTTTCAGAGAGCTATGGCAGAATACAATGAAATCTTTCCTCCTGACACCGACATTGCAAGCCAACAACGAGAGCAACTCTTTGTGGTTCTCATGATCCGGTGTCTTCCAGTTCAATATGAGGCAGTTCGTTCGCAGTTTCTTTCTAGTCCAACTCTTCCCATGATGACTGAAGTTTATTCTCGTCTTATTCGTGCCTCTATCACTATCATTGCTCTCACTCATGATAATGTTGCCCTTCTCACTAATCCATTAGGCCACCTTGATGATGCTTCTCATAAGGGATCGCGGTCAAGGTCGTGCCCATAATAGGGGAGGTGGTCGTTCTAGCACTAACTCCAGACCTCAGTCTATTTATTGCCATAAAATGGGTCTCCATGGGCAACCATCTGGGGTTGCTAATGCTGCTCATCTAGAATATACAAACGCAAATAATACAACTGTATCACCAAAAGAACAGAAAACACCTACCTTCATACTCTCTGAGGCTGAATACTTGCAATATCTTGAACTCCAAGCCTCCCAACAGGCCACTCAGTCCTCCATAGCTTCTCTTGCCCATGCCATCACTTCTATAGCCTTTTTGTCTCAACTACCTTCTAGTTCTGGTAAATGGATCCTCGATTCTAGTGCTTCCGATCACATGAGTGGCAACTCTTCCTTACTTTCTGATATTCGACCTTCTATCCTTCCCCTTGTCTCCATTGCTGATGGTTCTTATGCTCCTGTCACTAGGGTTCGATCAACAAATTCTACGTCATTTATCACCCTTTTCTGTGTTTTTTATCTTCCCACATTCCCTTTTAATATGTTGTCTATTAACAAATTAACTAAGTTGTTTAACTGTTCTATTACCTTTACCTCTGATTCTATACTTGTCCAGAATTTGCAGACGGGCGCGCAAATTGTGTTGTACAGCATAGTTAAAGCCATGATTTAGGGACAATTATTTGTATAGGATGTCCTGTGATTGTGGATCTAGATTTGTACAGCTGTAATTAAGGAATTCAAAGTTGAATTCCTTAATGGGTGGTAAATAAGTTGTATATAACTGTACAAAAACTTCAATGGAAAATATGAAACATTTTTCATAACTAAACAACTTGGTATCAGAGCCTAGGTGCCAAAAGGTCCTGGGTTCAAAACTCACCGCCACCCATTTAAAGAAAAAAAACATTAAAATTTTCCAAATGCAAGGCTCAAAAACTAACTCTGCCTGCACTTGCGGGGGCGTGTTGAAGATGATAAATAATAAAACAAACCCCTCTCTAACAGCTTAAGCTTTTAGATGAGCAAGGTGTTGCAAGTCATATCTGGTGCTGATAGTTCCAATTTCTCCATGAATATTGAGAGATTGAACTCCCATAACTACATCAAATGGGCTCAATCTATCAAATTATTCATAAGGGGAAGAGGAAAAATTGGTTATCTAGAAGGCACCAAAAAGAAACCTGAGAAGGATGATGCTGCCACTGAGAAATGGGAAGAGGAGAATTCCTATGTGATGTCTTGGTTGATTAGTTCGATGCAGCCAAGCATAGGAAACACTTGTTTCTAAAGAGTGGAAAGGACATATGGGATGCAGTGAATCAGGCTTATTCAAAGGGAAGAAATGATGGATTGATGTTTGACCTGGAAAATGAGATTAGAGATGCAACACAAGGGGATTCAGATATGACTGAATACTTCAACAGATTGAAGAAATTGTGGCTAGAACTTGACCATTACCAAAATCTAGAACTAGACACAGTTGAATTATCTGTAAAGTTGACTAAACTTCTGGAAAAGGGAAGGACTTATAAATTCCTTATAAATTCCTTGCAGGACTACGATCAGAGTATGAAGCTATCTGCTCACTGATCATTGGTAAGAGTTCATTCCCATCCCTAAATAAAGCATTTTCCCTGGTTAAAAATGAGGAGAGTAGGAAGCAAGTGATGGTGAAGGAGATATCCTGAAGGTTGGAGATGAAAAGAAGAAAGGGAAGGATCCAAGGGATGAACTATGGTGTGATTTTTGCAAGAAATCACGCCACACAACTACCACATGCTGGGAACTCCATGGCAAACCAAAAAGGAAAGGAGGAAAGGGAGGAGGAAAGGCCAATACAGCTGAAATTAGTGAAGAAACAACAAGGCCAAGTACAAGTATTACCCCGGAAATGCTAGCTGAATTAAAACAACTTCTACTAGCTGAATCCTCTTTAGGATCTGGTAATTATGTTGTTGCCCTAAATGTTTTTCTAAAAAATAAACAACTGCCATGGATTGTCGATTCGGGAGCATCCGAACACATGACTGGTAACTCAAAGTTATTTGTCACATATACACCATATTCCGGGAAGCAAAAAGTTGAAGTAGCAAATGGCACTTTCTTATCTGTGGCTGGGAAAGGAAACATTATTGTCTCTCCTCATATTACATTATTTAATGTATTGCATGTCCCTCAGTCAGCAGTGAATTTAATTTTAGTAAATAAGTTGTGTCGAGACATGGGATGGCATGCTAATTTTTCCGCTTTTGAGTGTTATCTTCAGGATCAAATCTCAGGGCGGAAGACTGGGCTAGCTAAGGAAAGAGATGGGTTGTATATTCTCAAAGAAGGAGCAGCTCTAGCTACTAATACTATTGGAACCTGCAACAATAAAGAAATTCCCCAAGAGGTTTGGTTGTAGCATCAAAGATTGGGTCACCTGTCATTTAGTATTCTCCAAAAATTGTTTCCGTTATTGCTTGGTAATTGTGATGTCTCTACCCTTAAATGTGATGTATGTGAGATGGCTAAGAACTATCGCGTCTCTTATCCAATTAATATCAATAAAACATATGTTCGTTTTGCCATTATCCATTCAGATGTGTGGGGTCCTACTCAAGTCAGCACCTTATTTGGCTATCGTTGGTATGTCACCTTCATAGATGAAGCCACCAGATTAACTTGGTTATACCTTATGAAACATAAATCTGAAGTAGGTCAACTATTTGTTAAATTTCACTCCATGATTGCTACACAATATAATAGTCAGATAAAGAAACTACATAGTGATATGGTGGAGAATACATCAATAGTTACCTCCAACAGTTTCTTACGGATAAAGGTATTACCCACACTATATCATGTGTTGAAACCCCTGCTCAAAACGGCCTAGCTGAAAGAAAGAACCGTTACCTCTTAGAAGTCACAAGAAGTATCATGTTTACTCGTCAAGTGCCTAAACATTTTTGGGGGGATGCAGTTTTGACAGCCGTTTACCTCATAAATCGCACCCCAACTAGAGTTCTAGGGTTCAAAACTCCTCTTCAAGCTCTCCTTGACACAACTGGACACTATAAGGTTCCAAATCAACTCCCTTTCAAAACCTTTGGTTGTGTCGCTTATGTTTATAACAAAGGGAACAACAAATTAGATCCTAGAACCCTCAAGTGTGTTTTCCTTGGTTATTCTAGTAATCAGCCAGGTTATAAATGTTATCACCCTCCAACTAGAAAGCTGTATGTGAGTAAAGATGTATCCTTTCATGAGCATCTTTCCTATTTCGCCAATTCTGATCTGTTGAGGGAGGAAAATAAAGCACCAGATCTGAATTGGATGTTTGTTCCCATGCATAATTTCAATCCTACATCACAAATATTGTTTCAGCCACAACCAGCAACTTCTCAGCCACAACCAGCACCTTTAACAAGTCCTACTGATACTGAAACATCACCTAATGGTGTTGAGAACAATCAGATTTGTGCTCAGCCACAGCAACACCAAAATGGTGAATGTGAGGGTCAGATTTGTGCTCAGTCACAGCAGCAGCAAAATGGGGAACATGAGGCTAGCTTACCATTTGATTTGTTGAAGAGCAAAAGAGATGTGCAAGCTGTGAAGGTGTATGAAAGAAGAAAAGAGATCCGAAGTGAAGAACAACTCATCTCTGACTAGCAGCAAGCTCATTCTGAAATCCTTGAGGTAAGTTCAACTGTTGGCTCTCATTCAGAAGTAGACGTAGTTGATAAGAATGATGACTTACCAATTGCACTAAGAAAAGGGGTAAGATCCTGTACAAGGCACCCAATCTCCAATTTTGTGTCATGTCATAGGTTAAGTGGTCCTTTTAAACTATTCACTACCTAATTGTCACAAACAAAGATTCCTAAAGATGTTTATGAAGCACTAAAAAATCTGCGTTGGAGAAAAGCAGTCCTTGATGAGTTGTAAGCCTTAAAAAGGAACCAAACATGGGAGTTGGTTGAACTACCAAAAGGAAAAAGGACTGTGGGTTGCCGCTGGGTATTTACTATAAAATACAAGTCCGATGGAACCATAGAGAGGTATAAAGCCAGATTAGTGGCTAAAGAATACACTCAAAGCTATAGGATTGACTATACAGAAACTTTTGCACCTGTGGCGAAGATGAACACAGTGAGAATATTGTTATCTTTAGCTGCAAATTGTGATTGGAAACTCCTATAGTATGATGTGAAAAATGCATTTCTAAATGGAGATCTCCATGAAGAAGTGTATATGGATATTCCTCGAGGATTAAATAACGGTGATAATAACACAGTGTGTAGATTAAAAAAGGCATTGTATGGCCTTAAACAATCTCCTAGAGCTTAGTTTGGAAGATTTACTAGTTTCAGGGTGAAGAATTGGTATAAACAGAGTCGTGGAGATCACACCTTGTTTACTATACACTCTTCAGCGGGAAAGATCCCTATATTAATTGTGTATGTAGATGATATAATTGTGACAGGTGATGATGATATAGAGATGGAGAGGCTAAAGCAGAAAATGGCTAGGATGGCTAGGGAATTTGAAGTAAAAGACCTAGGAGATCTCAAATACTTTTTGGGCATTGAAGTAGCAAGATCGAAAAAGGGAATCTTTATATCTCAAAGAAAGTATGTACTTGAATTGCTAAAGGAGAGTGGAATGCTAGGCAGCCAACCTACAGCAACACCAATTGATGCAAAAACCAAACTCATATCAAGTGGTGGAGTTGATTTGGAGTTTAAAGGAAGATATCAACGACTTGTGGGGAAGTTAATCTACTTATCACTAACCAGACCCGACATTACCTTTGCTGTGAGCCTTGTAAGTCAGTTTATGCATGCGCCGGGAAAGGAGCACATGGAGTTAAGTCTCCAGAATATTAAGATACTTGAAGTCAAGTCTTGGAAAGGGAATATTGTACGCTAAAAATGACAGGATGCAAGTGGAGGTTTACACAGATGCTGATTGGGCAGGATCATTGGAAGATAGACGTTCCACTACCGGATATTGCACATTCATTGGAGGCAACTTGATTACTTGGAGAAGCAAGAAACAAAAGGTGGTTGCTAGATCTAGTGCTGAAGCAGAATTTCGAGCTTTGGCACAAGGTATGTGCGAGTAAATATGGCTGAAGACTATGTTGACAGATCTAAGAATTGAAGTGAACAAACCAATGAAGTTGTACTGTGACAACAAGGCAGCATTGGCTATTGCTAGAGATCCAGTTCAACATGACCGCACCAAACACATAGATATAGACCGACACTTCATAAAAGAAAGGTTGGACTCTAAAGAGGTGTGTACACCATATGTGCATACAAAAGAGCAGCTTGCAGATGTTCTTACAAAAGGGATGGAGTACAAAACCTTTGACATGCTCATAACCAAGTTGGGAATGATGGATATCTACTCACCAACTTGAGGGGGAGTGTTGTACAGCATAGTTAAAGCCATGATTTAGGGACAATTATTTGTATAAGATTTCCTGTAATTGTGGATCTAGATTTGTACAGCTATAATTAAGGAATTCAAAGTTGAATTCCTTAATGGGTGGTAAATAAGTTGTATATAACTGTACATAAACTTCATTGGAAAATATGAAACATTTTTCATAGCTAAACAACTAATTGGCACAGGAGATGAGTCTAACGGCCTTTACTACCTTAATGACAACGCATATGTTGCATGTGCAACCATCTCCTATCCTAAACTTATCCGTGGTTGACTTGGCCATCCATCTTTCAAGTCTCAAGAAGATGGTTCCCACTTTGGGCAATGTCAGTAGTAGTTTTTGTGAATCATCTCAGTTAGGTAAGCACTCTCATAGTTGTTTTTCTAGTAGTCTCAATAAGTAGGCCATTGCACCATTTGATCTAGTTCATTATGATAGTTAGGGACCTAGTCGTTATGTATCCAAACTTGACTATCGATACTTTGTTACTTTTATTGATGATCTTTCTCGTGTTACTTGGTTATTTTAGCGAAAGATCGTTCTAAGGTTGTTTCCCTATTCCAAGCATTCCATACTGGAGTTTGTACTCAGTTTGGTACAACTATTTGTGTTTTACACAGTGACAATGCGCTAAAATATCTTTCATCCTCTTTTTCCACTAATGAAGGGAATTATTCATTAGTCGTCTTGCGATTACACTCCACAGCAAAATAGAGTTACTGAACGCAAGAATCGTCATCTTATTGAAATTGCTCGGACACTTCTTCTTCATATGAATGTTCCCATTCGGTTTTGGGATGATGCCGTTCTTAGTGCTTGTTATCTCGTTAATCGCATGCCCCCTTTTGCCGTAATGATAGAATCCCTTTCTCCGTCCTTTTTCCTCACCAGTCTATTTATTCCTTGCGACCGAAAATATTTGGCTATGTGTGCTTTGTGCATAATCTTTCTCCTGGGTCTCATAAATTGAACCCCCTATATATCAAGTGTTTTTTTCTTGGCTATGTCGGACACCAAAAAGGTTATCATTATTATTCTCTAGAGTTAGATAAATCGTTTATCTGTGCTGATGTCGCCTTGCTCAAGTCTAAACCTTATTATGGACCTCCTTCCCATTCCCTCACTACGGTCATCGATAATTCACCCTTTCCAGCTCCTTGTTTCAATCCCCCACTAGATCTACCCTCTTCCCTCGTCCCTCCACCTCCTTCTCCTGATTTATCTCGATTGGATCATCTCGACCTGCTAACATGTCATCGTCGTCCCCGCTCCCCATTACCTGACGAGCATCCTGTGCCGCCTGTTTCTCCTTCTACAGATCCCACGCCTGTTTTCTCCCTTTCGATTTAGATGTTCCTATTGCTCTTCCCAAAGGTACTCATTCTTGTACTACTAACCATCCCATCTCTAATTTTGTCTCTTATCATGCCTTATCCCTTTCTTTTATGTCTTTTGTTGCTTCCCTTTCTTCTGTCTCTGTTCCTAACATTGTTACAAAAGCTCTTGGTCATCCTGGTTAGCATGCGGCCATGGTAGACGAAATGGAAACTCTTCGTTCCAATGGAACTTGGGAATTGGTTGACCTACCCTTGGTAAATTTATTGTTGGGTATCATTGGGTTTACGATGTGAAATGTTTCCTATTGGTCAGGTAGATCGGTTGAAAGCTCGGTTGATCACAAGTCTATGGTGTTGATTATGAGGATACATTCTCTCCTGTTGCGAAGATGTCATCGATTCGCATCTTTTTACCCCTTGCAGCTATGTTTAATTAGCCCTTTCAGCAACTAGATATTAAGAATGTTTTCCTGAATGGTGCTCTCAAGGAATAAGTGTATATGGAGCAACCACCAGGGTTTATTGCTCAAGAGAAGTCACAAAAGGAATATCATTTGAAAAAATCTTTATATGGGTTAAAACAGTCACCTCGAGCATGGTTTGGACGTTTCAGTGAGGCTATGGTTGAGCTCAGATTGACACGACATGATGATGACCATTCAGTGTTTTATCGGCATTCCTCTTCTAGGAAATATCTTTTGCTAATTGTCGATGTCGATGACATTATTATAACTGGAGATGACACAACAGGTATACAAGATCTGAAAGCCTTTTTGCACAGACAATATCAGACCAAGGACTTGGGAGAGTTACATTATTTTCTTGGCATTGAAGTTGCATAGTCCGATCAAGGTATTTTTATCTCTCAGCGCAAGTATGCTCTTGATATGCTAGAGGAGGTTGGAATGCTTGCTCACAACCATGTGACTCACCAATGGACCCGAATGTCAAACTTGTACCTGGTGCAGATCTAGGGAGATATAGAAGATTAGTTGGCAAACTCAATTACCTCACAATAACTCGCTCAAATATTTCTTTTGTTGTCAGTATGGTTAGCCAGTTTTTGAACTCACCACGGAAGCGTCACTGGGATGTTGTTATTCGTATCCTTCGGTACATCAAGCGCGCCCTAGGAAAAGAAATATTATATAAAAATAAAGGGCAGATGAATATTTTTGTAGATTGGGCTGGTTGCCCTGTTGATAGACGATCCACTTCTGGATACTGTGTTTTCATTGATGAAAATCACATATCATGGAAAAATAAGAAACAAGCTATTGTTGCTCATTCCGGCACAGAGTCTGAATATTGTGTCATGGGACTAGCTACGTGTGAGCTGATATGGGTGAAGGACTTAGTTAAAGAAATTGGGATGGACTGCTCTTAACCTATGATATTAATCTATGATAACCAGGCGGCAATGCACATCGTATCAAATCCAGTGTTTCATGAACGCACCAAGCATATTGAAATTGATTTCCATCTTGTAAAAAGTAAAGTGTTAGCTAAAGAAATCATCACCTTATATGTTAGTTCAAATGATCAGTTAGTTGATCTCTTCACTTAATCGTTAAGAGGTGCCTGAGTTGAATATATTTATAACAACTTGAGGTGAGGGTAGGGGGTGGCAGTGTTAGTTATATGATGGGAGACAATCAAGTCTATCACTTTTCCCTAATTCTCTTTTTTTCTCGTAAAAAAATTCATCTCAAGCATCGAATCAACAAAGCGGGTGCTTATATTAACTTAAGCAAGCAGGTCCCACAAAAAGCTCTTTTTTGTAGAAGAAGATCCAGTTCTTAAATGCAAAATATGATTCAAGATAATTGATGGATCAGACCAAGATGCCTGCACAGAATATAATATTGCAGTCTTGTAGAAAATCACATAAAAAAGTTAAATGAATGAATTAAAGTACCATCAAAACCCAAAATTTTAATATAGACATTTCTATTGATGGACCTTACTAGAAAAAGGGTAAAGTAACATTTACAAAAAAAATTCGAAGTTTCTTAACAAGTCCAACTTCATTTAGATAGAAAACAAGCCGAAGTAAAACCATAAATCCTGTCCCCACGAAATAACAAGTCATTAAACATTTTGTCCATGGTTTCAAATGCATTGAAGAAATATTTTTGTTGATGCATTAGAAAACAATCAATCAAAGAAAGAAACAGACGAAGAAGAATTTCAATTCCAATCTTGTAGAAATCGTGCGAGAAAAAGAAATGTTAAAAAGGAGAAAAGGAAAATGCATTTAGTGCAACTTGCCTGGACTGAAAGCGCAAGGGACAATGCCACAGCCCCCCGCAAGCCAGACCACACAAGAACAATGGCTTCTTTCCAGTCCATTCCATAGCCAACAGATCGAAGAAATGGGAACAATACTCCAACTACTATAACACGAGCAACTTGGACAAAAACATAAAGGAGAAGGAGGTAACCCCATAGATAGTCTGAAAGACAAATTTAAGTTAGAAGGAGTTTCAATGAACAAAAGCAATATAGTATATGTGTGTGTGTGTGTCTTTATATATAAGATATGTATAGTCAGAAAAGGGCTGGTTTGGTTTGTTTTCATTCTATTTTTATTAACAAGTAATGAGACAAAAATGTCGGGGTAAGAAAAAGTCTAAGAGAGAAGTGGATGTATAAATACTGAGAGCACCTTAAATTTTAATACAAAATACAGGAGCAACAACTAATGTATCTTTTTTGTTGTTTGATATGAAATGAAAACCAGAATGAGGTTAAATACTCAAGATTGACCTGTTCACATTTTATTTCATTCTTAGTTTTGCAAGGACAATCCAAAGTATGTCTGATACCCACAAACTGTCCTTACGCAAAGTTAAGAATGGAAGCAGTAATAACTCAATATCTCATAAGGAACTCAAGTGTCTGAATCTAGATTGTGGTTAATGTGCTTAAGCTCCATTTAAGGATTTATTAAAGATGGCATTTTCTGACCACAAAAATGCAATGCCTATGCATAAACGTAATCTGCGAGAACTATGATCATCAAGCATTAAAAGGCTAACTGATAAATAAGGACCCATAGAAAATATGAAGACTTCTGTAGTTGTTAAATAAGTTCGAAGTAATGAGAGGAGTTCAATATGTGAGATTGAAAGTTGATCCTCCAAGCAATTATCAAGTTATCATATAGTAACTTTCATAATAGGTAATAGCGCATTTACAAGCATGTTCAAATGTATTCCAAAATATACTTGAGGTTTTCTTGTTCATGGAACATGTAAAAAAGGACAGAGATGAAGAGTAACATATCTTGTGGCTGTCAAAGCTCAACCAATTTAACCCGACTAATCAATTATGATTACATTTCAGTTTCACATTGATAAATATAAATGACAACGAAAAGACAGAGAACGAAACAATCAACAATTATGCTATTTCAAGAAGATGTTGTACCATGATTTTTGAATGTACTTTCACTTCCCAGAAGACGTTCCGCGATAACAACTCCACTGCAAAGGACAAATATGTGTACAGTGTTAAGATTGAGACTTCGGACTTTGAATACGCAATATGTTTATATCAAGAATGGAAGAGCACTAACCTCTATTTATATTAGTTTAATGAAAGACACAATTACATAAGTATACTCAACCCGGGAACCCATAATTAGTTACTACAAATCTGCTAATTGGTGACTAGAACTGACATAAGAAGTGATAATCTCTTCTGTCAACACCTTCTCTTTCACAAACCTCAATGAGCTTGATTTGCTTGTAAAACACTCATTTGACACAATAGAGATGCCTAACTATCACAAATCGACTTCATAAGATGAGAGCAATCTATTAAAATCTTGATCAGCAAATATTAGACCCGTATTTATTAACACTTTTTTCACTAACAAAGACAAAATATCTAGAAGTAGAGTGCCTATCGAATGGATTGTTTTGCCAATATGAGGCACAATATCTAGAAGTAGAGTGCTGCCTATCGAATGGATTCTTTTGCCAATATGCATCCGAATAACTAATGATCTTAGTATGTCCTCTATTATCATATGACAGCCCTCTCTTAAATATACCACAATATGAATAATGGCCTCCCAACAAATTTTCCCCGGAGAAATCCACAAACTGACTAAATATTCGCACATCAAATGCAATATCCAGGAGAATCATCAAGAGATTGTTAAGTTCCACTACTAGTCTTCTACACTCCCTGGCTTGACATCAATTTTCCCTCATTAGGTACAAGTTTCCCTCATCGGGAACAAGTTTCACAGTCGGATACATTGAAGTATGCAGTTACACTCCAAGCATCTCAGTCGGATCTATGTAGAGGACAGTTTGGCAACCGGTCAAAAAGTGTCACCATAAGCAACCCCATAGACCTGTGTGTATCCCCAAGCCACATCAGAAAATCAAAAACTCTAAGACCACCTTATAAGATCCTGGGCTACTCCACTTGACACCAATTGATTTTAAGATGGAAACCCATGATTCTTAACAACATTGCATCAAATCCAGTGTTTCATGAGCGCACCAAACATATTGAAATTGATTGTCATTTTGTAAGAAGTGTTAGCTAAACAAATTGTTACTTCATATGAGCTCAAATGATCAATTAGCCGATCTTTTTACTAAATCTTCCAAGTTGAATATATTTGTAACAAGTTGGACACATATGATATATATATTCCAGCTTGAGGGGGAGTGCCGATAGTGATGTGTATTTGTTGTTATTGCTTGTCCTCTTTCACACATCAAAAGAGAGGAGCAATTGATATTTGTACTTGGCCTATAAATTAGGGCCAACTCTCTAAGCAATGCATTGAGCCATTCTTCCATTCTTCATTTTATGTCTCTCTCTCTTTCATTCGATAGCAATGATAATAATGATTACTGAAATTCTTTATATTTCATAAGTAAAAGAAAATCTTAAAGGTACGCCTTACCTTAATATGAAGATCAAGGTGTTAGCAATATATGCAACCATTCCCCTGAAAGCAGTGAAACAAACAATTGATCTTAGGACAAGATAATACACCTGAAAATAAAGTTGAATAAAATATAATGTTACAAATAATCATACAATTTAAAGCCTTGAAAGACTACATTCCACTAATAGAACAAACGAATTCAACAGAAAAGTAACAACTTGATCGATAGCTAGGATAAATAAAACCCCATTGTAGGCACTAGACAATTTCCTAGGTATGCGGTAGCTTATAAAGACCTACTCAACTATATTATTAAATAATAAAATGAATAAATAAGGATACAACAAATATTTGTTGATAACCTTTAGATATCTAGGAAAATATGACTTTCGGTAATTGGCCACAAGGATGGAGACATGATATTCGATGTAATCATGCCATTGAGCAATTACTATTATCTTTTGAAAGTCATGGGTATTTAGGCTTTCCCCGACTAATCTCATGAGACCATGAAGTTAACGGCCAAACAAACCTCCATTGGCCCTAAGGAGACTCGAACACCTATGGGGAGTGCACCAAAGGCCTGACCAACTGAGCTACCCATAATAGTTAGCAATTACTATTATTTACAAAAGAGATGCTAGAAATGTAAAGCACCTACTAATTCATTTGCCAATGGCTACATCTCTTGGATTAAACATTGTTTTAGATTTACTTAATTATTCTTTTCCAGGCAGCTTTTTCCTCAACATCCTAGAAATGACATGTTTTCTTTTAACATAACATAAACTCAGTATCTCAAGTCCCAATTTCAACCATCACTGAACTCTAGCTAAATCTATAAATGCCATGCAAAACCAACTTATACTTCTTCACCCTTTCATTTGTATTCCATATTTCACAAAACATAATTACCTAACAAGCAACTCCAAAGATCACCAAAGAAAATCACATTTGAGGGCACTTCTAGACATGCTATAAGAGGCACTACATTATCATTCAAGTATGTTAGCACTAGTTATATATTTCTCAAATATCTAATGCCCTTCTGGATTGTCTTATGACTGCCAAGTGGAATTTGTTATTTCCTCATAACAGATGATCAAAAATCTATAAGTTAATTAATGAAAGGCCTTGTGGCTTACATGTATCTTTCAATTAACATTTTTTATCTTTTCAAAGCTCTAGCATCAGATATAACAATACCCTACAGATTTCCTGTCGCCAAGCTGATCCATTATCAAGAATGCATGTCACCACTCTGACTGAAGTCAGACAGCAACTAAACATAAAATGTCTCAGAGCTGAAAGGTATTCCAAAATTGTTTACTATTGTCGTCATTTGCTATGTTGCTCTTTCCAATTTAACTCATTTCCGAATTGACGTGCAGAAAAATTCTCCACTTCTTGCTGTACAGTGAATGTGGTTAATATTAAAACTTTATGACAAAAGAAGTACAATGTCTGGGCAAATGGAAATTTTTGCCTAAAGATCCTTTAAAAGATCTATGAGAAGCTATAAATATTTTTTTCTTTCATTTCTCATTCATGGCAGTACTGAGAGCTTGAGATTTTAGACAATAATATCAAAAGTATAAAGAGTACCAAAAGTTGTGCAAGCTTTCTTGACTTTCACCCTTGAAGGCAGTTTTAGCAACAGCAGAATAGAACCTGTTCAGGTGCGACAAATCAAGACAGCTCTTCCTGTAAACGATGGATATACATCACAGAAAAGGTGAACACTTACATTCCTAAAGTCATCACTGTCAAAACACCAGAGATATCTGCCCCTTCTTGAGCCTGTACAAATGTCAACCTCAGATTTTGCAGTAAATAAAAATTAACAAAAGCAAAAGTAACAGAATTTAGCTGTTGTAATTTTCTATATGAGCAGACATCATAGTTAAAGAAAAGAAATATCCAGGCAACTACATGACTCTATCATACTAAGAAGCCGTACAATATGGACTAATCTAAGAGTAGCAACAGGCTCTGGCCATCAAAAATGTTGTGTCGCTAGTTTTACAGAGATATGTAATACATGGAATATTTAATTTTTTGTTTAGCTAAAGGCAAAAGGAGGACGAAAAGTAATTTGGGACCAAGACCAGGAAAATGACGAGTTGCAAAAAATTGTAAGACATGGTTAGTAGTGTATCCTTTTTTTTTTTTTTTTTCAAATCCATTGGTATTTGGGTTTTGCCCGACTAATCCCAACGGACCCTGAAATTAATAGCCAAGTAAACCTCCAATGGCCCTTAAGGGACTCAAACTGGCGACCTCTAGGGAGCACACCCAAGGCCTGACCAGCTGCAATTTTTTGCAACATCCTCCTTCGTTACCCAATTAAGTTGTCCATATTAAGCTGTCAGAAGCAGCCTGCCAAATCATGTGAAGCGATGTATTCGCCTCGACTTACTGAACATTTTGACTCGTACAATTTGGTCTCTACAATTTCATAATCACCATCCCTTCACCGACAAACAGAACAACAAATAACTTATCCTCTACGTCAAAACCAACCAGCCTTCTCACTCCCTCCTTCTCTCACTCTCTCCACTCCCTGCCTTTAAACAGAAGGACAATATCAGGTCAAAACCAACCAAACCTTCTGATTCTCTCTTTCTCCCTCTCTCTCCCTCTACATATATAATCATTAGCAAAACTTTCTTTGAATGTCAGTATATTTAGCTTTCGGAGGTATCAGCTCCAAACCTTTCTCCTTTTCCCCTCTTGTGGAGGGGTGCATCAACGAATCCTGTTTCCTTATATTCTACTGCGAGATGTCCAGTTACATGTTTTACCTTAGTTAAGCAGAAAACCAGATCTTCATCATCAAATTCAATCAAAACAAGTAATAGTAAAGAACATAGTAAATCCTCAACAACTGTATAGGAACTAGTAGATGATCTACCAAATGGTGTGCCTCAGTAGAAGCCAACACAAATGCAAGATCTAATGACCAGTGATGCAAATAACAACGAGACACACCAAGAGTCCAGGTTAAGTAGCGAAGTACATACAGTGAAGTAAGCGACATAGCTCACAGCAAGTGTCAATGTAAACTCAATAACTGTGTCGTTGAATATAAATCCCAGCCACAGAACTGATGCTATTCCAAAAGCAAGACCAATAGCTACACTGAGCCATAGGAAAAATCATGTAAGACAACTTATATTTGCCAATTTCAAATACCACGAGTAAAAGTACATACGCGCCCAGAGAGACTTGCACCAAAAATTTTATTATGGCCCCCAAATTAAAGCTCCAGCCAAGAACCATCCTGAAAAATAGCTGATATACCACAATTGCCGTCCTGAAAGCAATGACGAAATGCAATACAAGAGAAGTATATTAGATTTTGGTAGTTTACTTTTATTGAGAACCCGGAGAGAGAGAGAGAGAGAGATCAACTGTTTATTATAATTGACATGCTCAAAAGGGCAGAATATATTGATTTCACCAAACCCTCCCTACTAACAAGTAAAATCTGAAAGATGTTGATGCAAAGCAATAGGTGTACCCATCATTCATCAAAGATTCTCCTTCAATTATGGTACTCAGTTTCTTGCTTGCACCAAGGTCCTTCAGAAGCGCGACAACAGCGACAGGATCAGTTGCACTAAGAAGTCCACCAAGCAGCAATGATGTTTTCCAGCTCCAGTTATATGGAAAAATAAGCTGCAGTCCATTATTATTTTGAATGCTAGTTCAAAGGAAAAATAGTACAGTCTGTTAGTAGAGCTCAGCAAACCTTTAACACAGCTCCAAGACAGAAAGTTGAGATCAGAACTCCAGGCCCAGCGAGTAGCGTCATTTGTACCAAACATCTCTGTCATGGTGAAAGGAGATGAAATACATCACTAATAATAAGAAAACTTCAACAACCAAAAGAAAATCATTCGCCACACAAGAACTTTGTTAACAAAATCTTAGCTGAGATCAGATAAAACTGTATAGTTCCATCCACAAGAGATCTATTCATTCTTTGGACGGGTAAAGTGAAATTTTCTTTAACAATGGCGCAGGGGGTGCTACCCTAAAGTCTCATCCGAATAATTGAAAAGTCATCAATAAAATTGCATTCGAAGTATGATCAGCAGGAAAAGCACAGCAATTAACATATTTCTCTTTCATTTCAAGTACTGACAATTTGTAATTAAATAATATGTCTCTCACTCGGTGATTGCTAGGAAATTTTATTTATATTAGGGAAAGGATAAGTAATCATAGGTGTTTCTGGTTACTAGCAGTATAACTGTTTAATCATCATGGCATAATTGAGCCCTTTCTATCACCATTACTCATGCTATAGATATTTGTCATCTACAATTCTCTGAATTTCAGTGTATCTACGAAGAACATGACAGAAAGGTTCTACACGCTTAGGAAGAGTTAAGGGAGAAAAGTGCGAATGATGGCGAGAGATGAGAAGAGGAGATGTGGGACATGTTCCCTAAGAACTTCCAGACTTCAAAGTTTGGTCAAAGAGGAAAGTAAAGAAAGAGAAGAATGAGGATATATAAATGAAAGTGAATAAGAGAAAAGAACCTTTACCTAGTAGATTTCCATTGGAAATCAACTATCAGAAAGGGGGAAACTAAAATTTAAGGGGAATAAAGGGAAAAGGATAGAGGAGATGGAGCATACATAAATGACAATGAAGAAGAGAAAAGAACCTTTATCTGGTGGATTCCCATTGAAAATGAACTCTCAAAAAGAAGAGCAGGAAGAAATACAGCTAAAAGGAGGTCAGGATCAATATTTGCCCCTGCATATAAAAATATGTCAGACCATCCATAACAGCTGAGACTTTAACGGTGTAAAAACTAATTCCCATTAGGAATTAAAGAAACAAAAATATTTGCATATTCAGGCCCTTATTAAAGCATTGTCACAGAAAGATGAAAAATGGACTTACAAAGACGAATGCCATCTCCAATTTTTCCCAGCTGATGGCTTGTTCCATATTCTGCAGAGTTGTATATGAATCAAGAAATTAGAGAACAACATAAAAGAGTATCATGAAATACAAGGAGTTAATTACACAATGTAATAAAGAAGTGCATGACAATATTAAGTATAAAATTCTAGATAGCTAATATTTGTCGCAAAATCTTCTTCAAAATAATACCGAAACTTTAGCTACCACTTAACAAGCTAGCTACAGTTACAGAAATGGCAGAACATCAGAAA
This sequence comes from Ehretia macrophylla, assembly GCA_037974665.1. Taxonomy (NCBI): domain Eukaryota; kingdom Viridiplantae; phylum Streptophyta; class Magnoliopsida; order Boraginales; family Ehretiaceae; genus Ehretia; species Ehretia macrophylla. The sequence goes on along the minus strand of CM075767.1, from coordinate 8,435,739 downwards.
CAATACATTATTTGAGAATTGTCAATAAAGACCACTCCGGGACTGCGAATACAGACCTGCATTGCAACTATTAGTGAAGCTATTCAAGATGAATTTCGAAGGCGTTGGACACGATCGTTACAGAACGAGGGTAAAAGGTCATAACATTATACAATTACGTCATTTTTTTATGATGTTAGAATGGAAAGTAAGAGACTTTCCAAGCTATATGAAGGCCCCAAAAGGGTAGCATTGTTCATATGATAGCAGCATGGGAAGCAATTGTTACAGCTGAAAACCTCAGAGCCGGATAAAAGATAATTTCTTTCAAAAAATGATGGTGGGAACAATTATCACTTGTTGCTTTATTGCAAAATCACCATGCAGGTTTGGCATTATATCACTGCTTCATTCTCAAAAAAAATATTGCCATTAGGCCGGAAGCTAAAAAAGAATGACCGAATGGCTCAACTGTGTATCAAGTGCCACCATGGAGGAGCACAATAGAGAGCTGTTATAGGAGCGGAAAGTTGAGTAGATATTAGCACAATTTTTTCTGCTTTCGCTTCTCTGTTGTTGTACTTAATCCTCCCAGACGTAGAGACTATTGAATGTATTTTTCACATAGCTTCGCACTTTACAAGCTTAGTCCTTCTCCATACCCTTCTATACAGGTTTATCATCATTGCACTGTTCAGGTCTTAAATATACTAACAAATGACTATTTAATAAATCAATTATGTGCTAAAGCAAGTGTTTCAAGTGATTCTAAGCGACTACATACTAGAACATTGGAGCTCTTTTTGGTCCTTGTAATCAATGAAGACATGCTCTTACTAAATGGTAGCCCAATAAAAAGTGTTCTTTAAGTTTCATCAGTGCATTACTAAGTTAATTTTAAAAACATCAATTCTTCTTGTCCTGAAAAACTTGTCTGTTGGCTGATTAAAGAATATCATTTCCAGCCAGCTAACTCCAATTCTGTATTTACCTACGATTTCTCTAGCTTATGTTCAGATTTTTATGCTGAATACTACACGTATAAGCTCTAACACTTCGCTTCACAGTACTATTGTAGATTGATGGTCGTCCATGAAATTTGTAAGACTCCACCTTAGAGCAGTGTATCTTTATAGGTTGTATATAACGACTCAACAAGGCATTGTTTCTTAATTTCGAGAGAGTTATTGCAATCCTATCAGAAAGAAGAATAGACAGACTCATTACTTGACAAAGGTTTGGCGTGATTTTAAATTATCCAATCTCCTTGCCAACATCATCCAGTTATACATTTCCAGAACTAGCTTGCAGAGGTGCAAATCATCAACTCTTATTTAGAATCTTGTTATACTCATGGATATGCTATGTCTTGGAAAATCATGAAGGCTTCATATCCATCAGTAACAAATGTAAAGTCGTCCATTTAAACTACATGTACAGTGGGAATCTAGTTTCTATTTCCTTTTCCTTGCTCATACAAGCAACTTGCCAGGACCTTTCTTTTATTGATTAGAGAATGGCAGTAGTAACTACAGTTTAATAAATCTGTAAATCTTTGGCATTTGAAACACCCATGGTTCATTTGATTGAAGCAGTTCCTTATTCAATCAAATCTAATCAGGTTTGCCATGTTTGATACAGATCATCTATTTGCCAAATGACGCAGTTGCTGGGATAAGTGCCGATTATTTGATTCAGATATGACCTCTAACACACATAAACTCTATGATTTAGCATAGCGTGGGCTCCATTAAGTTAAGACTTAAGAGCACCGACTCTCATAACCCCTCCTCTATAATTAAAACTCTTTTAAAGGACATATAAGCCAGTGTAGAATTATCAAATTTCTTTAGCTAAAATTAAGCAGAGGAAATGACAAAATGGTTTAGCAAAGTCAATAGCCACTACCCTCCATGATTCAGGGTCAAGATCAATAGAGATCGAGAATCGCCAGTAACTTTATGCTGCTAATGAATTCCTAGTCTAGTGCCACCACGTCCAAAGTCAAAATAGTGTAATCCTTAAAGCAACAGTACAAGACATGATAAAGAAATGATGATGTTGAAAAAGGTTGACAGCAATGGAGTTGTGAGATCCACCTCATAACTTCAATATCCCATACAAAATCCACCTCATAACTTCAATATCCCAAACAAAAATCTTTCCAGCAGAGATTCTCATATTTATGTCATGGACCACAGTTCCCCCAATACCCGGGCACCAAGTTCGAAGGTCTCAAGCCACACAGGTTGTACATATGTCTATTGCGGATTAACATGTGACGTCCATATTTCAAGTCTACTGCTGACTTGTCCTAGACCAGTTATATTGGCTTATGTGTGCTTGTCAACTTGATGGAGAAGGCTGACCCCTTCCCTAGCTCGAGCAATTGAAGCACCGCGTTAGCATATTAGTAGCAGCCAATGAGCTAAATAAGGTAGCTAGTTTCCTATTTAGGTTAAAGATCCCTATAATTACTCTGGATTGTCTCCCCTAATTTCCTCTTGTAATTATGCTTGTACATAATATATAAGAAGGTGCCTTGTGACTTCTCTAGACACAAGGATTTCTCCATATTTCTAGGTTAACCCTAGCATCCACATCCCTTTTTCGTCTTCCTTCAGAATTTTTTTTTTTTTTCATTTTCCTTCCTCTTTTCTGCATCTGTTTTTTTGCTACTGCCTACATAACCAACAAGTCATGTTTGTGATGCTGTAACGCGATCAGAGAGGTCGCAGACCTTTATTGAGCAACCAGGTTGGGTCGCAAGCTGTAATTAGACGACTAGGTAGTGTCGTCAGTGGCAGAGGTGTTTTGCAGGGGCTGTCTACATCAGTTTGTGGCTGTTCAGACTCAGTTTTGTAATCTTTCTTTCAAACTTTTGGCTGTAAGTACTAATTTACCTCTCTATTGCTGCTCTTCTTGCTGGTAATCTATACAGCCATTTGAGATTCTTAATCAGGCCCCATTTTTTATAAGTTCGGAGAGCTATCTTGGCATAGTAAGAGAAATACACCAGTTGTCTCTTCGCAATGAGTACTATTGTTATTGTTGGCTTTTTCAATTTGAACCAGGAAAAATAGCGGAGTAGTTAGATTTTTCTACTTCTGTTTTTCTTTGCTCTATTCCCTTTTTTTTTCTTCTGGTTGGTTGGCTGGTGTTAAAAAAAAAAAAAAAATGAAAAAATGGCAGAAGAGCAAATTCATAGCTCTATTAGTGAGGGTTCTTCTAATGGACAAAAGAGCGTTTCGGAACTCATCCCCGCTCCTACAAAAATTACAGACTGAAATCTCACTGATTCTCACAATTATCCTCAATGGAAGAAGACAATTGAAATGTATATCTATGGGCTCGACTTGGAGGATCATCTTACTGAAAGTCCTCCCTCAGATGAAGGGGCTAAGAAAAAATGGATGCAAGCAGACAGGAGATTATATTCCTCAATTCAACCTACCCTTGATTCACGGGTTGACGATATTACTCAGCATTGTGATACCGTGAAAGAACTCTAGGACTATTTGGGAGCAATTTATTCTGGGAAGGAGAGTTTATCCCTAATCTATGATCTCAGTCAGGAATTTTTTCGTGCCAATCAAAAGGAGGCATCACTCACTGATTATTTTGCTAACTTCAAACGTTTATTGTTGGAAGCTTAATGGCAAGCCTCCCCAAACTTAGCGGTTTGCCAACGCAGCAGTGAATGACAATCAGTCTAGTGAACAACACACTATTACCATGACAAATGAGGAATTTGCGCAGTACACATAGTTCCAAGCCTCTAGACCCTCTTCTCAGGTCTCTACCGCCGCTGTGGCACAGATAGGTAATCCTACTGCTTGTATATCCTCTACATCCCGCCACTGGGTGATTGACTCTGGTGCATCCGATCACATGACTGGCACTAAAGGTAACTTATCCTCGTTTCAATCCTTCTCCCACCTCCCGAGTGTGACCTTGGCTAATGAGACTATAGCTCCCATTGTAGGTAGTGGTACTGCTCATCCCACACCATCTTTCTCTTTGCCTTCTATTTTGTCCTTGACCCAATTCCCATTTAATTTACTCTCTGTTAGTAAAATTACCCGCACACATAATTGTAGTGTTCACTTTTTCCCTGACCATTGTTTCTTTTAGGTTCTTGGGACGAAGAAAATTATTGGTAAGGGCATGAGTCAGATGGCTTGTACGTCCTTGAGTGCTCTCCAGCTTCCGTACCTCATCCAATTGCATGCTTTGGGGTTGTTTCCACTCTCCAGCGCCATTGTCTATTGGGTCATCCGTCTTTCCAAAACTTGAAGAAACTCTGTCTAGATCTAGGTCCAGTGTCTAGTCTAGATTGTGAATCATGTTAGTTTGTTAAACACCACAGAACATTGTATTTTCCAAGGGTCAATAAACAGGCAACATCTCCATTTCAGATCATCCATTCCGATGTTTAGGGTCCGTGTCCTATCGTTTCTAAAACTGGTTTTCATTATTTTGTTACTATTGTGGATGATTTTTTACGTGTTACTTGGTTATATCTTATGAAAACTCGTTCTGAATTATTTCATGTGTTTTCTGTTTTTTTAAAGAAATACAAACTCAATTTCGTCTACCTGTTTGTGTACTGCATAGTGATAACGCCAAAGAGTACTTTTCTATCTCGTTTAGGTTAAAGATTGTTATAATTACACTGGATTGTCTCCCCTAATTTCCTCCTGTAATTATGCTTGTACATAATATATAAGAAGGTGACTTGTGACTTCTCTAGACACAAGGATTTCTACATATTTCTTTGGATTTCTCCATATTTCTTTGGATTTCTCCATATTTCTTCCTTTCTACTCGCCGCATGGGCAATGTGCTCTAGGCTCATGACACTAACACTCTTTCAACAGTTTCCCACACAACCAGATACTAATCCAAGCATGTAGTAATTGCTTAGTTAAGCAGCAAAACAAGCTTTAATTTCATTAGCAGTTACATAATGTTTGAAAACACTTGTTCTGTGGAATTCATTTGATTTATAAATGAATACCACGATAATTTGTATTTACAAATGAATTCTTTTGTTTGAAACTCTAAAATAATATTAAGTCAATTCAGTCATTTGTGAATACAAATTGTGTTTGGAACACATGTGAAATTGAAATTAATACTTATATTTTACTTAAATACATTTCTTTATTCAATTGAAATTAGACTGCCATATAAAGGGTTATCTTCTCATTCTATTATTGAACATTCATATGCCTCTATATGTAGTTTCCTTATATTCATTAGCAACGCGGCAAAGAGATATTTGAGTCTCAAACTCACTTTTGCAATCAGAGTTTACTCGGGTGGTGTTTGACATCATAATTGTGCTAGTAATACGGACTACTATAACACACACGTATATATATATATACACACACAATTGGATAGGTTTATTCCAAATGTTTTTTCTATAATCTTTATTTTTGGACTGGTTTTATTACAATAATAATGACAAACAATATAAAAGGAAAAAGTGAGAAGAAATTAAAAAGGTTGTCGAAAGAGAAGTGAGTGAACATGTTAAATTACTTTTTAATTTTTTTTGTTTTTATCTATGTATCCTAACAAAATTAATCATTTAAACTTGAGGGCAATTTTGTACTGAAAATATTAGCAACAGATTTGGAAAACGTGAATTTATAAATTACACCTCTTGGACAAGGATTTGGGTAGGGCTTGTAGAAATCCAAGATTCACAAATCTTGAATTTTCATTCTTTTAAAAAAGTGCTTCCAAATACAAAAAAAAAAAATGGATTTACAAATAAATTCCACAAAATTATCACCCTCTTCTTGTTTACAACTATCCAACTTTTCAAAAATGATCTATAAATAGGGAAATTTTCAGAAATGGTCCCCATTTGATTTTCAAAATAATGTCCAACATTTCAAAACTTACCATAAGTGTTCAAAGTAGTACCTATTATCTTTCTTTAAAACGTGTGTGACTACACCCATCTCATTTTCAAAAACGAACTTAAAAATCTAAGTAAACATTGATGACCAACTTAAAAATAAAAGTAAAATGTAGGAAAAAATAAACTTAAAATCCAAGTAATTTGATTATGATTATGTGACTACTCACTAGGCTCGTAACGTGACTTTTGTAATATCGAAGGCCTCAAGTAAACTTGAGCACTACAAATGAAATCTTCCCTTTTCTATGACGAAAACCGTAACATCATCAGTCTGTTATCCTTGAGTAACTTTTATACTCTCGAGACGGAATACTTAACGCGATAGCTACAAGACTGTATGGTTTGATACACACAGCGCCTATATAAACAAAATAAAATAAACAAAAATAGGATAAGCATATTAAAAAAATTCGAAAACCAAACCTAAGGATCCGAGACCAATGCCGAGGATGAGCAGAGCAACAGTGTAAGGAACTTTAGTGCCCCTGAGCACGTGTCTGCACGCGATTCCAAGAACCAAGCTGATTCCGACGAAGATCACGGCGTCCGTCGGGTTAGAGCTCTCAGACGACGACGTCGCCGATGACGACTCTTCTTCTTCCATTACTCTAAACGGCAACGCCGTTAACACCGCCTCCATTTTTGCTCTCTCTCTTTTTCTTTTTTCTTTTTTTGTTGATTTAATTTTCTTGAAAATTGAGTTCAAAATCAATGATAATTGATTTAGTACGATGATGTTTTTGGTACTTTTCTGAGTTGAGTTGAATATGTATGTATCATATGACAGCTGATGATGTTTTTGGTACTTAGTGTTATTGTTAATTAATAATTGTTATTTAATTAGTTTGTGTAGATTTGAAAACCGCCAAGTGTTTAAAGATGATTGGTTTTTTTTTTTTTTTGGACAAAGTGAGATGAAGCTGTACGGTTTGTCTTAATTTAAAGTGTGAGAGTGAAGGGAGAGGCAGTCAACTCAAGCACATATACCTGGGGCCCACTAAGTCTGCCTGCAACTATACAACACTTTTACACTGTGTTTGGATTGAAGAGAGAAAATTTAATAAAAGAGAAAAGAGGAGACTATTATAAAAAAAAAGGAGAAGAGATAAATTAAATTATATTTAGATTAAATAATTTAAAAGAAAGAGAGTATTATAAAAAAGTATGAGTATTTTTTATTTGGATTATGAAAAAAATAAAAAAGAAAGATGAATTTTATGTGTAAAATGAGTTTCATAAAGAAAATTTATTCTCCCTCCCCTCTATTTTACTTTGAATTGGAAAAAAGAAAAAGTGAATTTGAAAGTGATTGTTTTGGCTTCTCCACTTCCTTTCTCTTTGGAAAACTTTCAAACCAAACAGAAAATGAGTAAAACCCTCATTTACTAAATTTCTCCTTCCTCCCATTCCCCTCAATCCAAACACATTAGAGTTGGGAGACACTTGCAATATTTTCAATAGGGTCTTTAAGATAGGTTTTTTAAATATAATAATTTAAAGATTTTGGTAGAAAAAAAAAATAATCACAATAGAAGTCTTTAAAGCCAAAAATAAAGTTCGGGTTCTATTTTATATTGAGTCTCTATTTTTTTTAATAAATTTGTTGACGAAAATAGAGACTCAATATAAAATAGAATTCGGAGTCTATTTTTGGCTTTAGAGACTTTCATTGTGGTTATTTTTATTTCACTAAAGTCTCTAAATTGTTTCAATTATTGTATTTAAAAACCTCCATTAAAGATACTCTTAGATCCGACAGCCATATCGATCAGCTTACACATCATTGCATGTAAGACCAATCATGTAAGAGTCATTTTCTTAACAATTATCAATGTATTTAGAAAAATATTTAAGACAATTATTTTACGACAAACAAACAGAGCCCATGTCTCTGTTAAAACCTTTTTTTGGATTCACGAGGAAGAGTATAATAACGGAAAGAAAATGGTAGCATTATAGAGGAAAGGAAAGTGGAGACTAAATGTTGTTTAGGTTCTATAAAAATATAAAGGAAAGTCTAGTAATTGATTATGATTTTTTTTTGGATTAAAATAAAAAGGAGGAAAAAAAAGGTTTAAATGTTTGATATACTTGTAATTAGATTAATATAAAAGAGCTCGTTGCATAAGTATTTGTATTCCTTTCCCCTTTTACCCCAAATTGAAAGATTAAATTTTCAAGTACATGAGGGACTAAGACAATTTCTCTTACAATGTTGTTTAATTATTCCTCCAAACCAAACAAAAGATGAGATTTCTAAATCTCTCCCCAATCATTCCCTTCCCCTATTCCCCCAATCCACACATAGTATAAATAACTTAGATGAGTTCTAAAAAAAAAAAAGCTAGAATAGAGTTCTATTTTTTTTTTTTTCTTTCCTTCCATTTAGGGGCACTCTAAAGGCTTTTTTTTTCACTATATTGGTCAATTATATGAATTTGTCGACTCTATTTGTTCTTGTCAATAGTGATCTCATCATTTAGCTCCACAAATACATGAGGTTGAGGGTTCGAGACTCTTTATTATTGTATAGTTCCACTCTTAACTAACTTAGTGTATGTATGGAGGTGCAACGTTCCATCCCAGAATTTACTAATTAGTGATCAATCTCCTCCAATTGAGTTCTCATGTCATCCAAAAAAATAAATATATATAGTAATAAAAAAAATAAAAACCTTCACATGACTTGGCCTCTAACTTATTGTAATCACATCAATTTTTGGTCAGGTTTGATGAATTGATCGAATGTTACATTGAGATCCTTTGAACATTACGAAAGTTAGCCAACTTCTTGATCCTTTTTATTCACGATTTTTTCCTTTTTGTCAAGTTCTTTGTTCACGATTCTAGTCCCCTCATATAGCTTATTATTTTGGAGCATGGGGGTTAAGCATCTCGTCACGGATGACTTTCCAGCTCGTCCACTCATACCCAGTGGATTCGCTATGTTCTAGTACGCAAACCAGGCATAAGGATATAGTGCTTTTAGTATTTGACATATTCCATCAAGAGAAAGGGGTTTGCACGTATGGAGATGGTCGAGAAGAAGCATAATTATTGTAGTGGAACCAAATACCGGGTGTTAGGGGTGCAGTATATGATGGAGTCTAGTGACCGGGGTTATGGGTACTTATTTATACAAATTTATTTTATATAAATTACAAAAAGAAAAAATATTGCATTTATGCCTATAATCATAAATTTGATCATAAGAGATCGCAATATTTAAAATAAACAATTCGCGGGTATTCGAATGCAAGCTATTTAATTAAAGACACAAAATAATATATTAAAAATAAAAAACAATCTAAACATCAGTCAAAAAAATTAAACTTGAAATAAATGTATAACTAAACTAGAAAAGTTTATCTTAAATGCTAAAGTCATTACAAAAATAAAACGAATCAAAATTCATACACAGTAACAAACACAAATAGTTTTCAAAATATAGAAAATAAATTATAAATCTATTTAAAAATAAGAGAACAAAAGTGAAAAATGAAAAAAGAAAAGTATGAGAAAATAGAAAGAATAAAAATAAGATGGTATCTAGAAAAAAAAAATCTTTTTTCAAATTTTAGGGCACTGAAGCCTACTTCCCTCCGCCAATGACTGCATAAAATGAGCTAGAATACAGTTTGTTTGGTCTAGCTAAATCGGCAAATTCTCTTATCTTCAATATTCAGATTGTTGTTCCTTTATTTTTTAACTTATTATCCGCTAGAAAAATTTCGATACGAACAACTTTTTACAGTGGTGAATTCAAACACTCAAACTCAGGGAGTGCACTCATGCTAAGAGAGGTGAGGTCTCATTATACAACGAAAGTATCCAATACAATAATTTTTTGAAAAAAAACAAAATAATAAAATATTTTTTTTCGTGCACTATGTAGGTCCCCCAATGACTCTTTGTACAGATATTGATGATGCAGATTTCAAACCCTTTTGCATTATTGAGTTTTAGTTCGATCAGTCTTTGTCGAACGAACATAAAGACTAATTGTTAGAAAATCATCATGGATCGACTTCAAAATATTTTTAAAAGACCACTTCGGCGCTCAAGTCAAAAATAATTGAGGAAAGACTTGCATAAGTAAAGGATAAAGGTTTTTGTGTTCATAGCATCCGATGAGCGTCTATAGTGCGAGTGATTTATGCATGGTGGGTGTGGCTTAGAGTTTGAGAGACTACACTCGACCTATGGGCATATCACTACTCATTATCACCGAGTAATTGACTACCATGATTTAGCTACACATTGCATTCATCCCTTTTAATTTCTTGTATAAATTATGTGTTATTTTTTCGTCACACCATTAATCTTTAATTATCTTGTTTCGTCATTCAGTTAAGTTATCCCCATTAAGTCAATATTAGGTGGCAATGGACAATAAAAATATGTGCATAGGACAGATAATTATAATGTATATAAGGCTCCGTTTGTTTGCCGTAAAATAATTTGCTTGTGTAAAATATTTTCCGTAGAAAGTGTTTTTCTGAAAAATAAAATATTTTACATGGCTCCGTTTGTTTACCGTAAAATAACTTATTGAGGGAAAATATTTTACTGGAAAATAGAATACTGAAAAATATTTTCTGGTGTTTGGATGTACGGTAAGTTCGGTAAAATGTTTTCTTCTCCCAAAGGAAATGAAAACATTTTTCAGAATCTTATACTAGCCGTAATTGTTGACCGGAAAATATTTTATGGTTGACCAATTTTTCAGTGTTACCAAACACCGTAAAATTAAGAAAAAGCAGCCGCAATTGTTGATCTGAAAATATTTTACAGTTGACCAATTTTTCAGTGTTATCAAACACCGAAAAATTCAGAAAATGTTTTTCGGTAAAATATTTTACAGTAAACAAACGGAGCCTAATATACACTAGATGTATATAATATACATTAGATAAGGACTCAAATCGTAGATCTTTAGTTACAAAAAATTAAATTTTATTATATAATAAGCTAGTTGTCTAAAGTATAATTCTTTTGAAAAGAACATGAGATTTGTTTTCTCAAGCTATCCTGCACTCTAATAAAATAAAATAAAATAAAATAAAAAGACCACTTGATTCTCAATATTCCATTTTCTGACTTTGATCCTTTAAATTTAAAACAAGAGACTCTATTATCCTTTGCGCATTTTTCATAAAAGATGACAATTATATAAATGATTTTTATGTAGTTGCATCAATTTATTTTTGGATGGATTCCTCCTATAATTTTCGATTGTACCACCTATTTTACTTTGCTTATCCACCAGTAGAATGAAATCTTTATAAATTTCAAGCCCAAGAGCCCAAGAGCCCAAGAGGAAGAGTATTATTTTTGTCACCAATTTTCATGTTTCATCCTGACGTGTCTAAACCTACACTTTTGTTTTGGCTCAAAATACCTACGTCCTTCAAAATGACATTTTATATATAAATTGATAGTATTTCTTTTAAAAATTTTGTGATCATGTGAAATTTGAATTATTCCACAAGGACCCCAATGCTGCGTGGCCCTAAAAAAATCTGGATATTTAAGTCAAACTAGCTCGATGTCCGTGGCACGCACAGTTATATTGTTATAGAGGCAATAATCCCTTCTTGTGTTTGTATTGGCATATTTTGCATTAACCATTTGATTCCTACTAATCATCCAACGTCACGTGTCAATTAAAAAAGTTAGGGAAAAATCGCACACTTGCTACCCAAAATACTTTTCCAATTGTTTTGGCCTTATTTAACTACGATAGAGGTTGTCGTATTTAGATAAAAAAAAAATATACATAAGATAGTGAACAGCTAAATATGTAGTGACCACTTATAGGTTCAGACAATATCACATCAGTATAGTACATTAAGTATTACTTGCATGTCTAGTGGATATCTTTCTTAATCTTGTTTCCAAGCACATGCTGAGATTACATCTAAAGGGAGGGTTTGCTACTTCACTTCTTAGGAAAGTAATGGAACTAATGGCTGTCTAACTAACACCTTATGCTAATAAAACTAGAAGTGAAAATAAAGTTATTTGAGTTGATTATGAATAGATGATGACTAGACACAATGGAACTCTTCCTGTCTAATAGAGGACGCGGGGTCATTGACTCAATTCAATTTATTGTGTAGAAGTAGCTAGTGGCCACTTCATATGAGTTATTGGCTAATTCTCATATACACTTGTGAAAATTAGCATCGCTAATTATCATATGCATTTATCATTTATTTTATCTCCTCTGTACATGGTACTTAAGGGTTACTGAAGAGACTTCACATGATCCTCAAGTGAACCATACAACAACATTTTGCGTTTGAACCAAAACAAGTCACGTTTGAGCACATTTTGTTACTGAACTTGCAGTCAAGTGATGAGTTATTTTAAGATTTGAATATTCTTATAACGTAATAATATTATTAAAAATAGAGTAAAATACACTATACTCTATTGTATTTTGCAAAAGTTATACAATAAATCTTGTGTTTTTAAAAGTGGCGTAGAACCCCCTGTATTATCTATAATGTTGCACCATACCTCTTCCATCTAATTTTTTGTTAAACTTAACGAAGAGTGATATACACTCACTTTCAATACGACTAAGAATTGCACAAAGTATTAAAACTCATTTTAATAGACTAAAACACCCTTGTATTCTTTCTAAATTTTCTCTCTTTTTTTTTTCCTTTTTTTTTTCGTTTTCACCATTCTCCTTCCTCACCTCTAGCACATCCCACCATTATATATCTCCACCATAATTTATTTTAGATACTTAGCCTTAATAATCTTTTGAAAATCTTCATAGCCTATAATTTTCATATAGGAATTAAACCTTGGCTTTTAAATTAAATCTTACTTTTTTTTTTCAAAGTTTCATTACTTTAAATGGGTATTGTTGTGTATTTGTTTGATACATTTTCGTGGAAATAAATTCGTTGATGGCTGGTGAAGGTGGTTGCAGTGGCAGAAAGAGTTGATGAAGATGATGAGAGGAATGGCGGAGATGGAGTGATTGGTGGGCTGCTGTAATGAAAAAGAAGATATGTAAACTTTTATGTCCAACTATAATAGGGAATACATTTAGCATAGTGGTTAAGTATCTTGTGAGTTCGTTGAAGGATTTGAGTTCAATCCTCCCTAGGCTATCTTCAATGGAGTATGTATATTGGGTCTCTATCCATCATTTTAGATACCCATATAGAGACTAAGATTAATTTTAAAGACCTACTTAGAGACCAAGAGGAAAAAAAAACTATTTTAGAGATCTATTTAGAGATCAAGATAAATAAAAAATAAAAAAAAGCATCTCCAGTGACGGTCTCTATAAAATTGAGTCTCTATATTATTTTAATTTTAATTTTATATAGTAATTTGATTATGTGTTATTTTTTCTCGTGTTTTAATTTTTTTTAATTAATTGTTATTTAGATTATCTTAAATTTTGTTAACAAACATTTCAACCAAAAAATAAATAAATTTTGACAAAGATAACATTTAAAAAATTAGAATTACGTCTAATTACATCCGGTTTATGTTCCGCTCTTGTATTTATTTATATTTGTTTTTCTCTTCTTTATTTTATTCAATTTTTAAAGTAATTAAATTTATTAATTTAATCTCAAATCTCTTATCCAAATAACGTCCATAAGATTGAATTTCCTTTACACATCTCATCCGTTTGTTTAATATCTCAATCTCACATCTTTTATCCGAATAACATCCACTGGATTAGATTTTCTTTCCTCAATTTCATCCGTCCATTTGTTATCTCAATATCTAATCTCTTATCCGAATAATATCCATTGGATTGGATTTTCTATCATCAATCTCATCCGTCCGTTTGTTATCTTAATCACAAATCTTTTATCCGAATAACATCCATTGGATAGAATTTCCTTTCATCAATCTCATCCGTCTGTTTCTTATCTATTATGCATTCAATAACTTATATATATTAAGTCTTCAATCATTTCACAATCACAATAATTTGTGTATACAATCTCTATCGATCTATCTAAAATGGCCTAACAAGGAACCGATTCTCCCCCCATTTGACGACGAAGTCCATGTCCATGGGCATGCGATGATAATGATGATGTATACACAATATCAATCACTAATGCAGGTTGTGCGGGAACTCAATATAGATAAACATGGAAAAACATCGTCACGTCGACGATCCATACGAAGAGATCGGGTAGGTGCCTATAATAGGCTTATGAATGAAAACTTTGTTCATCGTTTTTTGTATCCTTCTTCTGAATTCAAAAATAAGTTTCACATAAGGCGCGAAATGTTTCTGAGAATTATGGGAGAAATTGTGCATTTTGACGACTACTTCAAACAGAAACCGGATGCGCGAAATGTTTCTGCTTCGATTCTACATTGTTCCTAATGTTTGGTTTATCCCGATGAGAGGATCTTTGCTAATTGTAAAGTAAGCCCGGCATAAAGGCTTATTTTCTTCATACGTGAAATTGCGACCCCTTGAACTTCCGTGGGTACATTCTATAGCTGCTAAAAAGGAAAAAATAATAGTTAGGTTGATTTATAATCAATTTTAATGATTACATAGTTGAATGAAAAGAACTAATTAAAAACCCCTAAATAAAAACCCCTAATTAAAAAAAATTGTAAATAAAAAACCCTAACTAGAAAAAAACTAATAAAGAAAACCCTAATTAAAAAAATATAAATGCCTAATTACAACAAAAAAATCCTAATTACAACACAAAAAAGGCCTAATTACAACTATAAAAAAACCTTATAATTACAAGTAAAAAAAAAATTAAAACTAAAAAAAAAACTTATAAATTACAACTATAAAAAAAGCCTATAATTACAACTAAAAAAAACTTGGAATTTACAATTATATTAAAAAAAACAACAACTATAAAAAAAAAGCTTAATTACAATTAAAAAAAAACCTATAATTTACAACTATATTATAAAAAAAAGTACAATTATAAAAAAAAAAAGCTTAATTACAATCAAAACAAAAGAAAAAAAAAACCTAAAAAAACATAAACAAAAAAATTAAAATTAAAAATAAAAAAACTAAAAAATGTTACTAAACCAAAAAAAATAAAAATACAAAATAAAATACAAAACCCTAATTAAAAAAATCTAATTGAAAAAAACCTAATTAAAAAAACCCTAATTAAATCTATAAAAAAACCTAATTACAACCAAAATAAAAAAATAAAAAAACCCTAAATATAAAAACCCCCTTCCCCTTCCCCTTCGCCACTTCCCCACTTCCTCACCTTTCCCCGCTTCCCCCCGCCCCCACCCCCTTCCTTGCTTTCCCACTGCCCCCACCCCCTTCCCCACCACCGTTGAAACTACCACCACCACTTTTTTTTTTTTGTTTACCTTTTTGATTTTTTTTTGTTGAAAAAAACTTGGATGTTCTGAATCTTGTTCAAGATGGTGGTGTTGGATATTCTTGGAAGCATATATAGAATATCCAACACCACCAACGTCTCTTTTTTATTGTTGAATTTCTTTTTTTTTTTGCATTTCATATTATTTGTTTTTTTTTTTTCAAAAATCCGTCTGTTGATATTTTTCTTTTTTGGCTTTTCAGATCTGACTTCGTCAGATCTTAAATATTACTTTTTATTTTTATTTTTTGGGATCCGACATATGTGATTTTTTTGTCATATTTTTTTTCAGGTTTTAGATCTGATACAAATTTGAAATATTCGTTTTTTTTTCAAAACTCTGAACGTTATATTTTTTTGTTCATTTTTTTTAGCATTTCATATATGACGATCAGATCTGAAATATTCTATATATTTTTTTTTTTGGGTTTCAAATCTAACCAACATATCTCTTTTTTGTTGAAGATTCTTTTGCTTTTTACTTTTTTGTCTTTTTCTATAGTCTTTATTTTTTTCAACAAATTTATTAAAAAAAATAGAGGCAATGTGCTATTTTGGCTATCCAAAACTTGAGTGATGTCATCATTTTACTAAAAAGTGTGAAATTTAGATTTGGAGACCCCTATTGGTGTTGGTTTTATTTATCAATGGAGTCTCTAAAAACAGCAATCATTATTGTTTAGAGAATCCATTGAGGATGCCTTTAATAGCAAAATTTGTTTTACTCTCCAACCTCTGCTACAGCTCTAGCTTGCAACGTGGCATTATTTCATTGGTGGAATTTTAAATCCAAACGACGTCGTTTAGAGTCTTCTTCAATCTTAAACCCCTTGTGTTATCTATAATGTTGCACCATAGCTTTTCTATCCAATTTTCCGTTAAACTTAACTGAGAGTGACATACACACACTTTCAATGCAATTAAGAATTGCACAAAGCATTAAAATTCATATTGATAGACTAAAACACCCTTATATTCTTTCTAAATTTTCTCTATTTTATTTTATTTTATTTTATTGTTTTCACCCTTCTACTTCCTCACCTCTAACACATCCCACCATTATATATCTCCTAACCTTAATAATCTTTTGAAAATCCTTATAGCCTATAATTTTCATATAGGAATTAAACATTGAGATTGACTTTTAAATTAAATCCTACTTTTTTTTTTCAAAGTTTCATAACTTTAAATGGGTATTGTTGTGTATTTGTTTGATACATTTTCGTGCTAATAAATTCGTTGCTAGCTGGTGAAAGTGAATGCAGTGGTGGAAGGAGTTGATAAAGATGATGAGAGGAACGGCGAAGATGGAGTGTTTGGCGGGCTCCTGTAAAGATAAAGAAGATATATAATATGTCCAATTATGATGGGGAATACATTTAGCATAGTGATTAAGTACTTTGTAAGTTTGTTGAAGAATTTGAGTTCGATCCTCTCCTTATAGCAAAATTTGTTTTAAACTCTAACCTCTGCTACAGCTCTAGCTTGCAACGTGGCATTATTCCATTGGTGGAATTTTAAATCCAAACGACGTCGTTTAGAGTCTTCTTCAACCTTAAACCTGCAGAATTTTGGGCCATGAAAAAAACCTCAAAAATTTATATCTTTTTCAGTTTTTGTTCAAATCACGTGAAACTTGAAGCATTAAATTCGTAATTTCAAGTAGAATGAAAAGAAATAACATTTATTATGAAATTATTCTGATCAAAATATTGTTAATGTGATTTATAATAGTAAATGAAATTTGAGAAGCTAAAACAAAATAATTTTGTATTTTTATTTAATGGGGTAATTTCGTCCTTTATACCTTTTAACCAATAAAATTTAATTAATATTTGAATTTGAAAGAGTGTACAATATTATGTAAAATACAAGGGGTTATACGTCACTTTTGATAATATAAAATTTATTATGCAATTTTTATAAAATATAAGGGGATATAATACATTTTATTGTTAAAAATATAAATAATAATGAATTGATAATACAATTATTTAAATACTTTTTCTTAATTAACGATCAATAATTATATCATGTGTAGTATGTCTAGCGTGTCTGATGCACACATATCTGTACATCCAATTATTTTATATTTTAGACGTCTTTTGAAATACTAACATTTAGAATTCATGAAACCAATGAATGGCATATAATGGTCTTTGAAGGGGATTACATGAATTGTTTGACTTAACAATTATGAAGTGTTTAAAACCTGAAACCAAGAAACGATAAATAAAAATAAAAATAAAAAGAAAGCGAAATCAGAGCCCGTCTAACGCGGGACTTTATTTATTCGGACTTCGAAGATTGCAGATTTGTGTTCCTTCGCAGAAGCAGGAAAAATAATACTTATCTTGGCCATTCTTCAAAATTTCCACACGTCTCCGGTCTTGTCCGGCTATAATTATGAGGTAAACCTTACATCATACAAAAAGTCAGACTGAACGAATAAGTCGTAATATATGAAAGAGTTTTCTAACACTTAAGAGTATAAGACAAAAAAGTCAACGCTTTCCGGGTTCTGCGCTTCTAAACTAAACTGATCCTAGTATAAACTAAACTAAATTTAGTATTGTTGACCTTCCCATCTCTTTTGCTCTAAAACTCAATTAGCATTTACAAAATTTAGTATTGTGTGTAATTTTACCTCGTATTTTCGCAAGAAACCATTTACCGCTTGCACCCGTGACTTTTAGGTGACATGTTATAGCATATTGAGTGTGAAGTCATGAAGTTTCGCAGTGTTATCAGTCTTATGTGATGATCATATTGTGAAACTTGTCTAGTTTGCAGCATTCGTTAGCCACTTTTTGTCTCCTTCAGTAAATTCTTACTTCACATTTTGTTTTCCATTCACTTGAGAAAGCTGAGAAGAATGGAAGACTACTTTAGTATTCTTATACTCGTAATTGCATTAATGGTGAGTTGTGTGAGTCAAGTGAGATCAGACGCCTCGGACCATAGATACGAAAAGGGTGATCCCATCCCTCTCTACGCCGCAAAGATCGGTCCATATCACAATCCAAGGTAAACTTTGTCAATATTTTCTTTTCTTTTTCTCTTTCTTTTTTTTTTGGTGAATCTTTCATTCTTTTTCAAGTAAAATATTTCATGTGTCACGTTAGTGGGAGACATAATGCAAGAATGATTTAATTTGTGATGAGGGTTAAATTTATCTGTTTAGTCCGAGCTTAGCAACAACCTGCAAAACAAGGCAAGGAAGCTAAGACCCGTGTTTCTTCTCGGATGAGAAAATGAGTTAGTTTGTCCGAGCCGAACTAATCGCTTAACGAGAACGAGTTACCTCTGCTTGGAGCAATTCGCCGACTATTTATGCTACATTCAACACGGGGCGTCATTAATGGCCTAATGCTGCCCTGCACCCTTCATGCCTGACCTGAACTTTTATATCACATCTGACATTAATGCCAGGCTGGTAAACGGATGCCGGGTCGGTCCGACTTATTGGGTCGGGTCGCTCCTCCGGGTCGGGTCAGCTTTTTTGCACCTATATCAGGGTTAACTATTTCGTGCTTAGTTGATATTTGATGCATGAACAGCTTTTCTCGAGGGAAACACAAAATCATATTTGTGGGATAAGTGTGCTGGACTTCTGACAGGACAAAATGGTATCAGAATCGATTTTAGTTGGAAATGTAGGATTTAAGTGACGGGATTGTTAATCTGTTACAAAATCCACTCTTGTTTTTCAGCGCTGGTGGCTGCAACATTGTCTAAATGTGTAGGCAGTTATGCTTATTACTCCTTTACCAGCTAGTGTTTTTTACATGATGGTTGGTATGACATTTGAACCCGAGGATTTTGGCCTACTTGCATGACCACGACCACCTCATTTTAAAGCTTAAGTTGTCACGAAGGGGTCATAAGAGCTTAAGTTGTCACGAAGGGGAATAAGATATTTATACGTTGATTTTATATGCTCAACTAGTGCACTAAATATTTTATTGATGGGACTTTTCTTAGCAAGTATACATGTTCTCGATTCTCTTGAACTTTTATTTCTCATTGCTAATCTATTCAGAAATAGAATTCTTTTAGATATTGCAATTTTGTTTTCATATTTGTAAATGTTTGTTCGTATTCGATATGCCAATGTGACGAACTCTTGGTTACTGCTAGTGCTAATTCATTACTTCAATTATTCTCTCAATATTGAATCTCTAACTCAGTGTGAGATGTGTAGTCAAATTTGTTCCTTGTAAGATCTAGCGCGTAGCATCTACTAAAAAACAGCTCTTTATGTGCTATCTTAATGTTTAGCACAAAGTGAATCTTTTATCCATTTTATTTCTAATTCTGTCTGTCTTTTATGTAAATTCCAGTGAAATTTATGCATACTACGATCTACCGTTCTGTCAACCAGGTTATCATCTTTCATTTATCTTGCATTTTGTGATGATTATCACATATGTTTTTTGCTTTGAGTTGTCAATCTCATATAATCTTAAAACTGCAACTGGTGACAGATTCTTTGAAAGAGGAGGAAACTCGTAGTAAGTTATTTTATGGAGATCGTCTTATTTCCACTCCGTATAAACTGGACTTCATGGTGGAAAAATCATACCAAGTTCTGTGTCGAAGAAGGCTGACAGTGGAAGAAGTTTCTCGTTTCCGAACTGCTGTTGCACAGGACTATTATATGCAAATGTACTATGATGATTTGCCAATAGGGGCTTTCATAGGAAAGGTTGATCAGGGGGGAAAAGATGACGCCAAGGACTACAAATATTTCATCTTCACCCATCTCCAGTTTGAGATTTTCTACAGCGGAAATCATGTGATTGAGATCGGAGCTCGAATTAGTGAATGGACTGTGGCTGATGTGACGGAGGACAAGGAAGTTGAAGTCGAGTTTCAGTACACAGTAATGTGGACTGAGATACGTGTCCCATTTGAGAAGAGGATGGATAAATACTTATCCTCTTCCTCTCGTCTGGATAAAATGAGCATCAGTGCTTTCTCAATTGTAAATTCATGTTTAACGATTTTCTACTTAATTGGTTTTCTGATAACTTTATATGTACGTGTACTTAAGAGAGACTTTCATAGGTAAGAAATCAGTTGAAGGATATCGCTGAATGTAGTTAAGCATCTGCTGCAGCATTATTATCAATGCTTGTCTTAATAAAATTTTTGCTTTCTCTTATTTATCTCATAAGGTTTGCACATGACTTGGAATTGCCTGATAACCAAGATGAGAAAGGGTGGAAGAGTCTTCATGGTGATGTGTTTCGGCACCCAAATCACAAGTCATTGTTTGCTGCCGCTCTTGGATCTGGAACTCACTTGCTCATAACGTTAGTATTCATTGATGCAGTTTTATACAACTCATTTGTTGTTAGTATTTTAAAATCTTGTACTGATTTTCTGTAGCCTCTGATCATCATATGCTTGCAGGGTGGTATCTATTTTAGTAGTAGGCCTTTTTGGCATATTTCGTCCATATGATGGTGGAGGTCTCTTGATTTCTTTGGTCATCGTATATGCAGTTGCATCTGGGATTGCTGCATTTACATCAGTGTCTTTTTATTGTCAGCTTGAAGGAAGTAATTGGGTGGGTGTTAATGGATTCCACTAGCAATTGTCTATGTTTTCCATAAAATATTTCTTGGATAAGGACTAAAGAGTTAAAAGATCTTTTTCGTGTTGGCTTTCCAGGTAAGCAATCTGCTGCTGACTGGATGCCTGTTTGGTGCTCCTCTGTTCCTTACCTTTTGCTTTGCTAATAGTGTGGCCATCGCATATGGGTCTACTGCAGCAGTTCCTTTAGGTACAATTCTGGTGATGTCCCTTCTGTGGATCTTTCTAGCATCACCCTTGCTTCTGCTGGGTGCGATTTCTGGGAAAAACATCAAATCCGAGTTCCAAGTTCCATGTCATACCACGAAATGCCCTAAAGAAATTCCACCAATGCGTTGGTACAGAGGTGTTATTCCTCAGATGGCATTGGCAGGGTGTCTTCCTTTCAGTGTTATCTACATTCCGCTTCACGAAATATTTCCCAGTGTATGGGGCCACCAAATATACACAACATATAGCTTCCTGTGCATTGACTTCATTCTCCTCCTGACCACAACTGCTTTAGTATCGATTGCTTTGACCTATTTCCAGCTTGCTGCTGAAGATCACCAGTGGTGGTGGAGGTACAGTAATTTATATCGTTATCTCTTTTGGCTCATTATATATTAATAGACTACACTTATGAGTTACTACATTCTATTCAGCATTCAAAATTATAATTGTTGCCGATGTACATCATGTGTTTTTCTCCCTGAAACCCTTCGTCACCTCTTGGTTTACTTTAGGTCTTTCATATGCATTGTTGTGCTTGATAACTGATGTGCATCGAACAAAGGCAATTCTTTTACTGTAACCTGTTCACGTACTTTTAGATACTACATTTGTTGTATGCTCTCTTCCAGGTCCTTTCTCCTCTGTTCTAATCTTGCTAATGCTCATGTGTCCTTCATAGTCAAAACTCCAGTTCTGGATTGTTTGATGGTTGGGTCTGGTCATCTATCTTCCTGAAGTTTGCTTACTGCATATTGATTGCATATATCTTCTTCATGATGGGCCTTCACTTTAAATAGATAAGTTGTTGAACCACCTGTTGGAACATGTGGAAGTAAAGCCTAAAAGTATTATTCAATCTGAATTAATCTATATGTCTAACTGTAATCATTTCAAGAGCTTTAACCTCCTTGTGGCATCTTTGATGGGTCTCTATGTTTGGCTTTCGAACAATCTTTCATCTAGTAAAAACTGTAGACTAATAAATATATGGTTCTTTATCCATATTTACCTTGTTAATGCTTTTAAATCCAAATGTGAGGAGGTTCCGAAAGAAGTCAAACATTTAGTTTAAGTCTATCACTTCCATTACAAAAAGCCCGAAGCCAGGTCCTGACTACCTAAAAGCATATAGAAATAATCTAGTTTCGACTTTTAGCTTGATTTTATGACCTGTTTTACTTTTTAAATTACAAGTTGCTAATGTTGTCATGTCAGTTTTTGCCGTTATCCTCAAGGCATATGAAAGAAAAGAGATATGAAAGGTCAGGGACAAATCCTGGATAGTTCAGTGAGGGCTAAAATGCACAATTTATCAAAGAAGTACCTTAAAAATGGACACATTTTGTTTCATCCTAGTTGGATGCTATAATATGTTGCACCAAGGTTATTACTTGTCGGCATAAGAGCTTAGGTTCAAGTAAAAGATTAACTTCATGTAGAAAAATGTACAGAGCGTGTTTATCTCGTCGATTATTCCTGGCAAGTCGCATAAACTGAACGAAGCTAGTTTTTCACCTTCAACAAAATGTTGGGACACTGCACATGTATTGAAGTTTGGAGTAGAAAAATGTATGTTTATCTCGTCGATTATTCCTGGCAAGTCGCATAAACTGAACGAAGCTAGTTTTTCACCTTCAACAAAATGTTGGGACGCTGCACATGTATTGAAGTTTGGAGTTCTCTTGCACAATGAATTGGCTGTTCTACTTTATTCATACTTGATTTCTTTCTTTCTTTTGTATTTTTTTTTTATTTGAAGGTTTCCTATACATCAGCTTCATAAATGAATATATCTCACCTTTTTTATGCTTACTTAAACATTGGATTGAAGTTGAAGCTCAATAAGTAAAATTCAGCTTTAGGATTGTTAAAGTATATTTAATATTTCAATATAATTCCTTATGTCATGGCACTAATTTAGGCAATATTCAAATTTTCTTATTAGAATAAGTTTCAGGTTTCCTTATTAGATTATGTTCCTAATTAGTCTAGTTCTTATTCTTAGGCGCCATACTATGGCCTATAAATAGGAACTTTTCTATTGTATTTTTCAACACCAAGATTTCATCATGTAGTCATTACATTTTCTTCTGTTCTAGAACCACTGTTGGTGGTGGCTCCTATTGTCATCAATATACATAAATTTTATCCCCATATTTTCTCTTTTCTTTTTACTACAAGGATGATATGGAGTATCTTAGTCTGATTTAAAATCTCATGAGAGTTGATGGTCATTAAATTGCCTTATGCATCTTTATTAGAGCCATTGAACTCCGCTATTTTTCCTCGGTGAGCTTAAGTTTCTTTTGGAAGTGTAATACAAATTTATTTAAGTTGACTACTGTTACAACTAAAAATGAATCAGTCGCTGAGGGCTTAATGAGCTGCAGGCCTCTCATGTCTGTAGTAAATTCTAAAGCACCTCATATATCATAATGCCTTAAAAGTATGAGGGTAGCACCTCCATTCTTTTACATTTTCTTGTGAGATTAGATATTCGGATCTCTTACAACATAATCTCCAGAAAAGTAGTAAGGCCACATTGGTAGTAATAAGTCCCTGGCTGCTTCACTGATTTCTTGTTCATCTCATGATGATTGACCTTCAGATCTCATCAAGGGCAGTCGAGAATCAATTTTTTAAATTTTATTTTATTTTGTGGCTCTGATGGAACTCTGCCTATGTCAATGGATTATGCTTTGCGTTGCCGCTCCCAAGCCTGGTTAAAGGAGGAGGGTAGTGTTAGGTACATTTGTTTGTGTGTATGTTATGTTTGCATCTGACGATTTGTCATAAGAGTAATAGAATAATGCAATATTCCTCATAATTGAAACCTGTAGAAGCATACATTCTATGTCTACAGTCACTGATAAACCTGACAGAATGTATTGAGCAATGATACAGGTTAGAAAATTTACTATAAAAAGTGCTGGAACAAAATCTGGGAAAAGAGGGATAAAGGTGGACGGGTAGAGGTGAGTGTGGTTTAGAAAGAATATACCAAGACATGCCTTTATTCTTGTGGCTATTGTGCAGTAAGAGGCTGACTACTAAAGATATATTGTGTCAGTGGAATGTGGGCAGGGAACAGGTTCCCGTTGCGTTTAGAAGCTGAATCTATGACACTTAATTTTTCTCATTAAGTACTCTTCCATGGCCTGGAGGTAAAATCCTACATCTTCTTTACATACATTGCAGGAATGGGGCGTAGTCTTGAGTTACAACAGTGTATCATGCATTTTAAGGGCAAGAGATTTCTCAATAATGTTAAAAAAGCTGGCATTAGCTTGTACTTTGTATATGATTTGGAGGGGAAGGAATTACGGGCTGCATAACCAAAAGGGACAACCAGTGAAGCTTATTATACAGCAAATAATGGATACAACAGGTTTAAAAGAAGCTAGTTGGAAGGGTGTACCTAGGACTAAACTACCGTAGTTTGGGGAATTTCATAGACTATTTTCGTTTAGGTTGGTTTTGCTTGTAAAGGGAGTACAGGGGTATGCCGCAATGACTTTGCACTTGGTTATCTGTATTAATGAAGTTTTTATTTTCTGCCGAGAAAATAAGAAAAAGAAACATGTAGAGGTGTGAAACTGTCTTCATTCTTAAAAGGCACCATACTAGACTCTGCTATCTCCTTCCGTTATGCAGTTATTGGTGTCTTGAAATGTTACTACATTTTAATTACTGTGGTTGATATGGGATGCCCCTGGCCTGTTAATATCAATCTCTAATAATGTGCAAAATTAGTGCTTCCTGTATCGATATTTTTGAGTTCAAACTACCTAAAAAGTAGTTGTTCTGTTTTAGGAATGGAATACTTAACATCCAATCAGGAAATAGGCAATAATAAGGATTTTCTGCCTTTGACTTTACTTGTTTTACCCAGAAATATATCCCAGGGATATAACTTCGCGCAAGCTTTAGGTGATGATGTCTTCTTAAATTGCCGTTGTTGGTATCTCTTCTTCTTCTCACTTCAGCGCTTATGGTGGCCTCAGTTTTCCTTTTCTATCTCCACTAGGATATTGGCTTGTGTCTAGCTCTTACCACTTAGAATAGTTAATTTGTGTGTAAATATGGCACTTCTCTTCATTTAATTTTCCCTTTTACGTAATTTTTGCACCCTCAAGATTTATGTGTAATTTTGAAGATGGCTTCCCCCACCATTCTACTTTCTTATTTCAGCATCAGCGCACGACTGCTGAGTGCATACAATATTGCAGGATTGCTGTTTTACGAATTTTATGCCGAGTTGATGTTTAGTATCCAATTCTTGCCAAATATGTGATCAATGTGATAAAATTTATGGAATTATTCAACAATATCACTTTCTATCTCGAGATGTAATATCGTATTTTTGCTGTTTCCTAAGGATTATTAACCTAATGAGCTTCACATTGAGATTCATACATGCCAATATGTGTTTACTGCTGATACAACAATAGCTTCATTTGAAACAGGTCATTTTTCTGCGTTGGATCAACTGGTTTGTACGTCTTTGGATATTGCTTTTACTACTACTTTGCATTGTCAGATATGAGTGGCTTCATGCAAACCTCTTTTTTCTTTGGTTACATGGCGTGCGTTGCGTATGGAATCTTCCTCATGCTCGGCACTGTAGGTTTCCGAGCCTCTCTACTTTTCGTCCGTTTCATTTATGCATCTATCAAGTGTGAGTAAGTTCTGTAGTTCTTTAACACCTTTGCTTTCTGAATTCTTTTCGAACTTAATTTTTATAGAAAGATTTGAGTTATGTACGATACGTTAGAGGTAGTTCGTTTAAATCATTTCTTATTTATAAGTACTGGCATGTACTATAGATCGGATGGGATTATCGTGTCCTATTTGGTAGGGCGAGGACTTTGAGATCAATAATAATATGTTTTTTTTTATTTCTCGTGAACCATTTATTTCTCCAAAACAAACGATCACGTTGTTGAAAAGCATTATGCATATTTTTTAATTTCTCCTTTTTGAATTTTCATTTTCGTTTCCCTGTTTCTTTTTTGTAGGCTCTCATATCAAATGTAACAAGAGAGAACTTCTTCTCTTGTTAAGATCCATGACCGCTATGTAGCGGTTGCTCTTTGCGTGAATCCGAAGAACTAAAGTTTCATTTTTATTGCACAGAGAGCTGAAAGTTTGGAATCTCTCTTTGCAATGTTCATTTTTTTTTTGCTAAGTAAGTAATTATTTTATTCCACCGCAAAAAACAAATATCAATACAAGAGATCTTTACATTAGTCTATCTATAATATGCCAAGAAGAACAAAAATATCTATTTTGTGCAATATTAACATATTTACTTTGTAAGAAAATATTGTTTCTAATATTTCTAAGAACCTTCTTAATAATATGTTCTTCTTTGCAAGCTTCAGTTTCATGGATTCTACCGTTTCTTTCCTACCATATATGATAGACACAAACACAAAAAGAACATCTAGCAAGATTAGCCTTTAAACTTTTCTTTCAACTAATCCGACAAAGACGAGTAATTATCAACTCTCAATCCGTATTCAATGATCGCTCATTGAGAAGGGAGGTAAAATGCCTCCAAATTTTGTTTGTAAAGGGGCACTCAAAATAAAGGTAATCCAGACTCTCCAATCCCACACTACAGAAAACACAGTTAGCATGATCAATAATACCCCAACTAAGAAGATGTACCTTGGTTGGGCTACCGTTGAGGCACATAAATCAGACACAAAAACTATGCTTTAGAACAATAGTTCGATGCCAGATAAGATCAGTCCACCTCGTCTTTGGTCTCTTTTCTCGGATAATTTCCCATGTTCATCTTGATGGTAGTAAATTATGTAATTACCAATCCTTTCCATGGTAATTATGAATTAGACATTTGACCATTGTAGATGTGTTGGAGTTTTCTTCTCATTAAACAAACACTTTGAAATATTACAAATGGAAGATCAGATTCCAAGTCGAAGTATGAGTTTTTATAGTGGACTTTAAAGGGCCGAACGGTAATCTCACCTCTATGTTAAGACCAAGGGCGAATGTAACTCATGTTCAATGCTGGTCGTAGTCTTCACTAGCTTAATTTTTTTTTTCAGATATCCATGTATTTCTCAAGCCAAAAAATCAATTAACTCTTGCAGAAAAAATATTGTGTATGTATGGTTATAGAATTTATGTGTTGTAATCTAAAAAAATTCTAGATCGGTTCCTAATAATGACAAGTAATTTTCTGTTAATTTCTAGTAGTTTTCCCTATCTTCTAAATTACCTTCTATCAAGCGACTAGAAGATGATTTTAAAAACAAGGAAAAACGAGGAATTTTTTTAAAGAGGAAATGTAAAAATCCGGATGAGTTTATTGATAAATCTCAAAATTCCCCATAAGCTTTTTGATTTACTCAAATTCTTCCATAGGATTTACCTTTACCAAATAATTCTTAAAATTAAAGGGTATTTTAGTCTTTTTCTCCAAACGTGACATTGCTTCATATTAAGAATCTGAGTCCAGATCAATTTACCTCGATAAATTCCTTGGGTCCCAAATCTTGCACTCGATTTTTCTCATGCTCCAAGTTTACTATAAAATTTTATTTGAACGTGACATGTTGTACACGGAACAACCTTACTAAGATATAAGGCACGAAACTAACTAACAACCTAAAAACCACAATAATTAAATAGAAGACAAAGTATCAAAATATCTAAACCAATAATAAACACAACATAGTTAAAGTCTCCTAAGTCAATAAATAAAACCTCTAAAATACATAAATTCTTACATAGTATTAAATCAAACTTCAAAATTTAAATTCACAAGTCTTAATAATGAAATAAAGTAAATTATCCATAAAAGGAATCTAAATTGAATCTTTATCTTAGCATTCTTATAACAAAGCCATAGCCCATAAGCATACACCTTACTTTCTACGAAGGAAAACATTTTAATAGGCTCCATTTGTTTGCCATAAAATAATTTACTTGTAAAAAATATTTTCAGTGAAAAATATTTTCTTGGAAAATAAAATATTTTCAAGGGCTCTGTTTGTTTGCCGTAAATTAACTTGTTAGGGGAAAATATTTTCCTGAAAAATATTTTTTGGTGTTTGAATGTATAGTGAGTTCTGTAAAATATTTTCTTCTCCCAAAAGGACATGAAAATATTTTTCAGAATTTTGTACTAGCAGCAATTGACTAATTTTTCAGTGTTACCAAATACCAAAAAATTAAGCAAAAGCAGCCACAATTATTGACTGCAAAATTTTTTCTAGTTAACTAATTTTGCGGTGTTGCCAAATATTAGAAAATCCAAAAAATATTTTCAGGGAAAATATTTTACAGCAAACAGACAGAGACTAAAAGTAAGATAGAATTCATAGTAAGAGGCAATTCCTCTTAGGACCTTAAAATAATTGTATAAAGCCAAACGTTCATAAATGTCAAATATAATGAAATTCATAAGGGTCAAAAAAGCAAAAAGCCACAATAAATCATACCAAAATAAGTTCAAATGCCCAATAATTAATAACCAATCGAGTTCAATACATATAAGTCAAAGGAGACAGTTAGAACAACTAAGGCTATCACCCAAAGATAAATTCAGAATTTTATTTCAGTAAGGGATATAATACTATTTTTTATTTCGGGTTAATTTACTTTTCTCTAACAAAAATACATATGTCTACAAAAATTAGAATAAATACACATAAATTTTGAGAAAAACTTGGGGCTAACGGGGGCTGCCCATAGGTCCCAAGGTAAATCCGCCGCTACTAGCACCCTCTGATATAGTGGCCTGATATGTCCAAAATCACCTAAAAGCAATTGGAATTTTGGATCCAAGAAATTGCACTACCTCTAAGATTGGCGTATAAGCCCAACCAATCAAGGCTTCAAAAATAGGCATTCACTACAAAAAAACGAAGGCTTTTGCGGCGGTTTTGTGGGGGCAAAAGCCTATTACGGCATTTTACAAAACCTCGTAATAGCCTGTAAAAGCGTCGTAATAGCAACCGTCATAAATGCTTTTGCATCATTAATAGCGAGTTTTGTAACCGTCGAGATTGCAAGCTTTTGCGGCGGTTGGACCACCATATTAGCTTGTATTACAGATTTGCTTGTGACACTGATTCCATTCATATGTCTATATATGCTGTTATCATAGATATTATATTGATCTATATACAATTTTGATTATGAAAGTAGTTATGCAATAAAAGATGTCAATTGATTAATAATAAAAAAGCTAGTTCCAATAGTAACAAAATAACAAAGTTTAAAACTAAAAAATTATCCCAATTATATAAAAGACAAGAGTTCTAATTAATTGAATAACAAAGTTTAAAACTTGAAAAAAAAACATATGTAACAAACAAAGTCCAATCATCATACTCTTTTTTCCAAATTCTCTACTCATCTTTTCACCATCATCAAATTTTCTCAAACAAATTTTTTCGCACCTTCACAGATAACTAATCAACTTCATATTGCATGGCAGCTCGCTTGTTGGCATATGAGGTAGCTGACATATGTCTAGGCAAGCCACCTCTAAGGTCCCTCTTTGTATCTGCAATCATCAGTGATGCTTTGGCTGCTTTAAAAGCCTCTGACGATAATTACATCAGTGTGTGAAGCTGTGATCACTCGAAAAATTTGTTGGCATATGGTTGATGTAATTTGTTATCTTTGCAAAGAAGAAAACCTCTCTTCTCCATCTTTGGCTCTCAAGGCTCCTGTTTCTGTCTTGCTGTCAAAAGTCACTGGCCTGGTTAGGCCCATTGTCACTGTAATTTTTAATTGAAGAAAGAAAAATTAACTCACTGTTTCTTAGCCAAGTGCTGCCTTTGTCTTGAACTATCTTGAGGATTTGCACTTCCGGTACTAATAGCCTAAAAGAAAGAAAAAAACAAAGTCGAACCTATATGAAAATATCTCATATATCAAAAAATATATAGCTTCATGAAATGGTATACCTGAGAAGATAGAATGTATTTGATCGCGTCGCGTTGCGCTCAAAAATAGTGAGGTTATATGATTGAAATAGTACTTACCCCGAATTACCTCTAGCTGTGGCGAGTAGATAGTTGATCCACGGAGGTTGGGTTATCAAATTAAGTTAAGTCCTTAATTCAGAATTGTTTGACTATCTCCCGCCACGGATAAGTTTGATTAAGTCGAAAAGTCTAAAAGTACGGAAGTACGGAAAATTAAGTCCAAGAAATGTTCACAAAATGTCCAAAGATACGGTAGTAATAAGGTTCAAAAGTGAATTAATCAAAACTACTAAATTAAAGAATCACATCACTCAAATCCTAAGGGTTAATGATTCAGGGTGGTTATAGCTCGGTATATGTAAGTACAAAGTTATTGATTCAGATTAAAAGTTAAGTCCTTCAGAAATAGGGCTACAAGCTCCCACTACTGAAATGAGCCTTTAATTACGTAAGTGATAAGATTAATTAATTAACAAGACTGGATGTATTGGTACAATCTAACGATTTTCAATCTCTCAATTAATCTTTCATTTATGTAACTTGGAGGTGTCGGTACAACCAGACTAGAATCCATCCGAGGTAGTCTCGTATTGCCACTGGTTTACAAAACCGGGCGTATATGTACTTTCAATTAAATATAACATAACTACAAGTATATGTATAATTAATCAAAGAATACTTAAAAATAGAAATACGAGACTTTAATAAATCTGAATCACAACATATGTACAAGAGTAACCTCACACGTACTACCCCAAATCTCGGGTCTAGTGTGTCATGATAAACATTAAAGTACAAGAAATCGCAACGTAAACCGAAATAAAAGAATACTTATCATGTTGTACGGATTTCGGTAGACCGTTATGATGTCGGTATGTTGATAGCTCACTAGACACTCCCCTCGGGATTAAAACTTTGCACAAGACTAAGAATAATAATTAAAACACTCAAAACTTACTTCACAAATACTAAAGTAGCACAATCTATGCTAAGAAGAGAAAAATGGTACAAGAAAAATGAAATGAGGAAGGTGTATTTATAGGACAATTTCAACACTATTCACGAATACTATTCACACCGTGATGTCATCATTGTGTCAGAATGACGTCAGTGCCTAGGTCATCATTGTGTCAGCATGACATCATCGCCTAGGTCATCATTGTGTCAGCGTGATATCATCAAAATTTACTATTCACACGCTGATTTTACTATTCATCCGTTGACTGTTGACTTTACTATTCATGTGTTGACTTTTACTATTCATGCTCAATCGGTCTCTGTTCACACGTTGAATTTTACTATTCATGCATTGACCGTTGACTTTACCATTCATGCGTTGACCGAAAGTTGACCAAAGCTTCTTCAAGGTTTTTCAGCGTCCTAAATTCATTTTCGCACTCCGTTTGGCCAAATTCAATCTCGATTTGCTCATGTCAAAGTCGCTCGACCTTCCTCCTTTAGTATTGTGCTGAACTTCTTGTTCAAGTGTTGGCTTTTGTGGCCGTTTTTGCTATTTCTTCTTCAAAACCTATATTGCACTAAATTTGTGTAAAATATACAATTAAACTTGAAATAATAATGCAATATACATGATTCAATGGGTTAAAATTACTAAAAATATGGATTTATCAGTATTGCTTAAAGAGATCCTCCAGATTTTTAATCCTTTTATCCTTTTCCTCTTCTTTTTGTTTCATTTCTTCTAGTTGTCTTTCCTTTTCCTCATCCTTTCTTTTCACTTCTTCAAGTTCTCTTATTAGCTCTTGAATCTCTGAATTTACAGCTTTAGATGTTTTATGAGAACCATATACTAGTGATGCAGTTGCTCCAAATCCAAAACCTCGAAGACGTCCGGGGTGTGCTGGACCAAAAGTATCATTAAGTGCTTCTTGTTCCAAGTTGAACCGTTCATTGTCAGATATCTTAGAATCCCCACCTTTCTCAATTATTTTGTTTTTAGCAATTTCCTGTAATTGATGATAACATGATTATTTGTAACATAGAAATAACAATAAATGATCAGTAATATCTGAATGTTGTAAACTTGAAAATAGAATATACCATTTTTTCAGCTGCTACGTCATTAAGATGACCCGACTTTTTTGATGTGTGTGTTACTTCAAAAAAGCGTAGTGGTCCAACCTCTCCTTCAACTTCCGTCGACAAAGAATATATTTGAGATGCATATATAGATGGGAATACAAGAAAATTTTCTTCACTTGAAACTTTAGTATCTAAAAGCCCTACAGCAAACTATAGCAGTCATATCTACACATAGACAAATATATATTTGAAACCAAGATCAAAACTTACAAAAAGATAATCTGTAGCTACTTATTCAAACATGTAATATATAGTTTGTTAGCACCAATATACATATATGGGATGCTTTGAAGTAATAAACATGAATCGTAAACGTACATTTGATAAGGATTAACTGAAGAATAATAATTAATTAAATATGCAAGTAGAGATTACAATTTAGGAAAAATATATAATGATAGAAATCCAAACCAAATGAATATATTTTGATCGAGGCTTGAGTTGGACCCAATCTCCTTAATAGTTTAACACCCTGCTACGGTACTGACAGTTGATAGCGCAAGCCTCCCAGGATACAACAATCAAATCTTCTTGTAATAGGAGCACACCAAATTACAAGAACCGGCGAACCAAAAAATGTAGAACTCTCTCTCACTTAAACTATAATGCACTAACTTAATAACCTTACAAAGAATTGTAAAATTCTCTACTCAAGAGAAATGATGTTTTCGTCTGTTACTATGCACCAACCGAGAAAACCCTATATATAGCAAATACAAAGCACAAAATGTTGTTTAAAAAATACAATCAGCCAAAAGAACTTTCTGCCTAATCTTCTTTAGCATGAAAAGGTTGACAACCAGCCACCAATTAGCTAATCCTTTCTGCCAACATTGAGCTTTTGTCAAAAAGGAGCTGAAAACTACAGAAAAAAAAGGACAGACATAATTCCAGCTGCAAAACCACCATTATTTTATTCTATTCACAACCACCATTAGTTTATTCTATTCACATGACAACAATCCCCCACATGAATGGAAATGAACTAAACACAATGCAAATGCAGACACTACAAAGAGAGTTCAAAAAGAAAGGTACTGCATCGAGATAGGTAGCTTTTGGCCTTGAACCTTCTCTAGTGAGAGCTATCGGATTTACTTGCTAATCAGTGAACGCGATGTCTTGAACTGTTCAGCTTTTGTGTAGACCAAGACAATAGAACTCACACAGTAACCTTCCAGACATTTATGGGTTCTCACTGTTGTGTTCATTTTGGCCTTGAACAACTCCTGGTTTTATGAGTACTCTCAGAGAATTCAGCCTTAGAAATTCTCGTAGGAGCGGCCCATTCCCTACTGACATAGGTGATCACTTATTAAGAGTATCCCTACTATACCCCACTTGAAGTTTTCAAGATATAAGTATCATTAAAAGCATAGCTTAGCCTAAACCACATGCAGGCAGCACTGTCGGCTCGTCATAGGAATAGGTGAGATTATTACCCCCACAGTGCTCTAACTGAGGCATACATAATTCAGTTTTTCCCTTTGAACCTAGATCTAGGGATCTCCTGTCACTTAGGTAGGGTTTGCCATTATGGTGCCTCTTACGAGATAGGCTTAAGACCCATTCCCCTCGACGAATTATATACTTGCTCTCTATTTAAACCTTTTGTAAGCGGATCCGCAATGTTATCTTTTGACTTTATATAGTCAATCGAGATAACCCCACTAGAGAGCAATTGTTTAACGGTATTATGTTTTCGACGAATATGTCTTGACTTACCGTTATACATACTATTTTGTGCCCTGCCAATCGCTGATTGACTATCGTAGTGTATGCAAATAGCTGATACATGTTTTGACCAATTTGGAATATCCTCTAAGAAATGTCGAAGCCATTCTGCTTCTTCTGCAACTTTATCCAAAGCTATAAACTCAGATTCCATCGTGGATCTGGCTATACAAGTTTGCTTAGTGGATTTTCAAGAAACGGCTGCACTTCCTAAGGTAAAGACATATCCACTTGTTGACTTAGAGTCAGATATCCAGTTGGCATCACTGTACCCTTCTAGTACAGCTGGATATCTTGTATAATGCAGTCCATAGTTCAAAGTGTATCTTAGATACCTTAAAACTCTCATTATAGCTACCCAGTGATCATTCCCTGGATTGCTCGTATACCTGCTCAATTTGCTCACAGATAATACTATATCGGGCCTCGTGTAATTCATAATGTACATCAAACTACCAATAATCCTTGAATACTCTAATTGAGATATTCCTTCACCGGTATTTTTGGCTAGATATACATTTGTATCTATAGGTGTCTTCGCTAGACTAGCT
Organism: Ehretia macrophylla; assembly: GCA_037974665.1. NCBI lineage: Eukaryota > Viridiplantae > Streptophyta > Magnoliopsida > Boraginales > Ehretiaceae > Ehretia > Ehretia macrophylla. The sequence continues at coordinate 8,401,274 of CM075767.1, read as the reverse complement.
TCATTTTTATTAAACTTGTCCAGTATTTTCTCTATATGATAAGACTGAGACAAGACTAGTCCATCAGATGTTTTGATAATTTTAATACCCAGAATCACATCTGCCATACCCATATCCTTCATATCAAAGCTACTTGATAAGATTCTTTTGGTAGCCTTAATGACACTATCATTGCTCCCGATAATGAACATATCGTCTACATAGAGACAAACAATGACATATTCTTGACCCGTGCCTTTCACATAGACACACTTGTCGTATTCGTTAATCCTAAAGTCATTTGACATCATGACTTTATCAAATTTTTTATGCCATTGTTTAGGCGCTTGCTTTAGTCCATAAAGAGATTTTACAAGCTTACAAACCTTCTTCTCTTTCCCAAGAACAATAAACCCCTCAGGTTGTTCCATATAGATCTCTTTATCTAAATCTCCATTCAAGAAGGCTGTTTTTATATCTATTTGATGTATCTCGAGATTATTGATAGCTGCGATAGCTATCAACATCCGAATGGATATAATTCTCGTGAATGGTGAATATGTATCGAAATAATCAAGACCTTCCTTTTGTCTATATCCCTTAATGACAAGTCTGGCCTTGTATTTGTCAATTGATCCATCAGCCTTCAATTTCCTCTTAAAAATCCATTTACACCCTAAAGGTTTATTTCCAGGAGGAAGATCCACCAGTTCCCATGTATGATTTTGCATGATGGATTCAATTTCACTGTTTACCTCCTATCTCCATAAATGAGCTTCAGGAGTAGACATTGCCTCATTAAAAGTGTGAGGCTCATTTTCTAACAAATACGTTAGAAAATCTGGACCAAAAAACTTAGACGTTCTAGCCTTTTGCTATGTCTTGGTTCATCTTCAATATCTTTAGATATAGCCTCATCATCTATATCTAATTCTTGACTCTCGTCATATGTTCTTTTCGTAGAACTTGATTCTTGCATATCTTTACAAGGAAATTTTCATTCGAAAAATTCTGCATTCCTTGATTCAATAACTGTATTCACATGTATATCAGTTATTTCTGACTTATACACAAGAAACCTGTATGCAGCACTATTGTGTGCATATCCAATGAAGATACAATCCACAGTCTTTGGTCCAATTTTGACCATTTTAGGAGCTGGAACTCCTACCTTAGCTAGTGTCACGCCCCAACCCGGCCTATAAAGGTTAGACTAGGGTGTGATCTAAACATTCAAGTCCTTTCACATTCTTAATCATTTTAGGAGGTTTAACACTTAACGTTTTATTCTAGACTTCAAAATTTTTCCAGAAATCCGGCAGCATAACGGCTGTAATTGGGCTATTTGTTTTGACCTAAATTTTCTAACAGCCTCAAAACTTTCAATTCAAGTTCATTCCCGACTAGAATTTACTACTTAATCATCAATTGAATTGCCTATTGGTTATTTCGACGTCCCGTTTGATTTATAACCTAGCATAATACTATGCCTCGTTAGTCCATTTATTCTCGTTTCAAAATATGCCTGTTTATCATAGCTTATTAGCAAGTACCTGTTGAGATTGGATAAGTTCATTTACCTATTCCTTAACCAAGCATCATAACCTGCGATAGATACTAGCGGTAGTAAAAGCAAAACGATCAAAGTAGTGTCATGTCTAGTAGCGGTCTACCTAAAATAAGTACAAATCAAAATCAGACCCCAAATTACAACGGGGGTCTTATACATTAGCAACAGCAAGCAACATAAGATAAATGGTCTTCAAGCAGCACAAAATACACAAGTAATCACGTTCATGCAAAACAACAATAACAGGCAATCACTCCAGGGGTTCATCATTAGGTACATTATCCTCATGTCCCTGTACCTGTTCTTCTTCACCTGAAATGATAAAAGAGGATGAGTCCTTATGAACTCAGCGAGGGGGAACGAGAAATAAATTTTGAAACTCATTTTCCGGTTCACTTTATGAAAACCCCTTTTTTAAAACATGTCACATATTACAGATAATATGGTAAGCAGTTATAAGAACCAAATCGAGAAACGGATACAATTACCAATCATTTCAAGGATACGGTGAGCATTTGCTCTCAATTCCAATTTCGAATTATTTGGTGCGGCCGACTTCAATAATCCACTTATCACTCCCAAATGGGTGTACTCCGGATGTACCCCGAAACCTACGACCCAACTCTCCGAGGGTGAAATGCCAAGCGAGAGAGGAAATTGGACCATGGTAGTCACGGTAACACCGGCAAGCCCGAGGCCGGCCGGCGTGCGTGAAACACTACCATGCCACACGAAAGGTTACAACCTCGTATGCAATGCACATTTATAACATTTATCATATCACATTAGGAGGACAACAAAGTAGGTTGCCTCCGAGCAGTTATAAGATCGCATGTTGACAAGTAGTCAAACGAAGCACGATAAGGCAAGTAATTTCACATGAAGGCAAATAGAGTCATATGAACATTAATCGGGCAGCCATGTAACACATATAAAACAGGCCATATAACACATTAAGAAGCTCACGGGATCAAGTGATAAGTTTATGCAACAGGCGTGGATATCAAAGGGGTTTGGGTGCAAGAAAAGCTTATTTGTCAACATGCAATGGCCTACTCACATTTGGAACTATAAAACATTTTACGGGCAGCCCACGCAACGTACATTTTCCACACAATAACCCCCGGTTAACACTTAACAAGAATTCCTAGTCATTAGGGTTCGCTTTTCATGCAAAATCGTGCGATCAAAACCCTAAATCAACTCAATCATCATTCCAAAGTCATGCATCGTCTCATTCAACATCCTCAACATTCAATACAGTCCACACAATATTCCAATACTACCATTCCAAGCAATTAGTACCACAAAAGAGGTTCAACAAGTTTTCCCAAGCACATAGTCAATTGAAATCCTGACTGCAATAAGCTGTTTTCTCACAATCAACTGGGCAGGAAAATGAACTCCAAATTCAGTGAATAATATATCAAATTAAAGCTTAAGAAGTTAACTAAAATCAGAAACAAACCTTGCATTAATTGGAGTTCTGGATCGTTAGTTATAGCCAAAATGGTGGAACTGCTCAAAACTGTCCAGATTTTCCTATCTTTCGATATTGCATGATTTTGAGGTCCTTAGGTTCATTTTTAGCCTAAGCCTATTTCTGGAAAAAATGTCCACAACTCAAAAATCTAGCAGCACACAAATTTTCAGGCATTTTAGATGTCGTTTTCTATGTCAAAATCATCTCGTTCCACACGGGCAGTAAATCTGCCAAACTGCTTCCTTTTTCTCAAAACTTTCCAGATTTAGCTATATTACGTGATTTTGCCATTTTGAGGGCCTTAGAGCCAAAATTTGACTTTGCTTATTTGTGCGAAAAATGTTCAAAATTGGCCAAACTAGTCACCTAGAGATTTTCACGCAATTTCAACATCATTTGCTTAACCAAAAATTGCCTCGAACAGACGGGTCAGAAGCAGTCTCAAATTTCGACTTTGTCTAGTATCATTTTCAAGCCAAGTTATTGCCATGCATGGTTGTTTAAACTCATGAACGACCACATAGCTCAAGCACAGAAGCAAATACACACATTCATGGTCATGCATGTGAAGTTTTAAAGAGTTTTCCAAAAGTTTTGAACCCTCACCTTATCAAAACAACCAGGTAGATGCAGAATGTTCTTGAAAATGCACCAATGAAGCTTCTTTCTTGCTTCTAGTTGCTTGGCCGAATTTCTTTTGCTTGTGGCTTGCTTGGCTGACTATGATATAATGAAGAGAAGCTATAGAAGTGGTAATGTGCAGCTAAAGTCGAGAGAAGAGAGAAATGAGAGGAAGAGAGAGAGAACCGAAAAAGAAATGAAGAAAGACAACAAATGAAGGCCTTGCAATTTTTTTGAGGTTGTTGTCGGTCCTTGGGCAGTCCAAATTCTGCATTCTTGTCTTCAATATGCTATTTTCAAATTGCTAGGATGGGCATGCAAAGGCTGGTCGGGTATGGTGAGGAAATGAGAGGAATTGAGCAATTATTTTAATGGCTTATGCTAAGTGTTTGACTAAGATTATGAATAAAATATACAATTGCTAAAACAATGCTCCTAGTGGTCGGTCAAAGCTATTGAATTGGCTGAAATTGTGTCATCTTAAGCATTATTCTAATTGTATTTTGAAGTGCAAAAAGAATAATGGAAAAAAATAATAATAATAAAGAATGTTTTGTTTTTTATGCATTTTTGTCTTCTAGTGAAGGGAATTTGGATTATTATATTGTTAGTGGATTTTGTAGGATTTTTTAATAGCCTAGTGCTTCGTGTAAGATGCTTTCTTGATTAGCGTAAAGACACGCTTTCCTAGGTTTAGGGCACGCACTTCGAGGTAGGACACGAACTACGAGACGAACGCACGTAACCCTATATGAATGCACGAAATTCAATGCAAGGCACACAAACTAAATACAATTCTCAAACCTAGGTCATGGCACGCAAATCTAGTTTAGGGCACGCAAAACGAGGTATCGCACGCAATTCGGGGTCGGGCCTCACAGCTAGACACCCCTACACTCTTAAGTAATTGTAGGAAAGTGGTCGACCTTTCCACAACCCATAAGGTGTCTTGCTCAATTTCCTGTGGGGTACCTTATTAAGAATATGGTTCGCAGTTAATACTGCCTCCCCCCACAAGTTCTGAGGTAAACCCGAATTAATCAACAAGGCATTCATCATCTTTTTAAGAGTTCAGTTTTTGCATTCAGCAATACTATTTTGTTGAGGAGAGTAAGGAGCCGTCGTTTGATGAACAATTCTATGTTCAACACAGTATTCCTCAAAGGGATATACATACTCTCCTCCTCTATTACTTCTCAACATCTTGATCTTTTTGCCGAGTTGATTTTCTACCTCATTTTTGTATAGTTTAGATACTTCAAAAGCCTCATCTTTGCCTCTGAGTAGATAAACATAACAATATCTTGTGCAATCATCAATAAAAGTAATAAAATACTTTTTTCCACCTCTAGTTTGCACAAATTTTAAATCATAAATATCACTGTGAATTAAATCCAGAGGTTCTGAATTCCTTTCTACTGATTTAAAGGAAGTTCTCGTTAATTTTGATTCTATCCATACTTCACATTTTTTATTTATGTTCCAATCAGCTTTAGGTATTAGACCCCAATTGATCAATTTATGCAAAGAATCAAAATTCACATGTCCTAATCTATCATGCCATAAATTAGGAGAATCAAAGACATAAGCAATAGATTTATTCTTATTCATACCAAATTTGGTAGGCTCATCAGCCTTTACAACAATTGAGGCAATAGTCATTACATTTAGCTTAAATAAGCCATTACACTCATAGCCCTTGCCTACAAACATTCCAAATTTGGTTAACACAAATTGACCAGACTCAAACACCAATTTGAATCCGTTCTTACTCAACAGGGATCCAGAAACCAAATTCTTCCGGATGTCTGGGACATGCAGCACATTGTTGAGTGTCAGCTCATTTCCAGAGGTAAATTTCAAGATTACCTTCCCAGTTTCTTCTATTTCGAAGTCGCGAAGTTACCCATGTAAAGGGTTTTAGAAATATTTTGATAGGTAGTGAACATTTTCCTATCAGAGCAAACATGCTTAGTAGCCCCAGTGTCCACCCACCATTGCTTTGGATTTCCCACCAGATTGACTTCTGACACAACAGCTGACAGATTGATATCAGAGAGATCATTGCCCAGGTCTTCCACAACATTTGTCTGAGCTTTCCTCTTCTTCGGATTGCCCTAGTTCTTGCGGTGCCTGCAGTCTCTTGCCTTGTGCCCCGGCTTGTCACAGACAAAGCAGTTCCCACTGAATTGCTGCTTCTTCTGTTCTCCCTTTTTTTGACTTTGGTTGGAAAACTTTCTCCTTTTATTGCTCGGACCATGCTCAACCACATTAACCTTTGATTCCAAAGGCGAAAAACCAACTCTTTTCTCAGATTTACGGTTGTCTGCTTCAATCCTCAATCTTAAAACTAGATCTTCAAGAGTCATCTCCATTCGCTTATGCCTTCAATAACTCTTGAAGTCCTTCCAGTTGGGAGACAACTTCTCAATAAGTGCACCAGATTCAAAACGTTCTCCCATATTTATACCTTCTGCATGACACTCATGATGAGTACCTGGTACTCATCTACTTGCGGCATCAAAGGCTTGGAATCTACCATTTTGAAGTCAAGGAATCTGGCGACAACGAATTTCTTTGTGCCCGCATCCTCCGTTTTATACTTCTTCTTTAAAGATTCCCACGGTGACTCAGTAGTTGTTATTGGGCTGTAGACGTTATACAACGCATTGTCCAACCCTTTGAGGATATAGTTTTTGCAAAGGAAGTCTGCATGCTTCCAAGCATCAATAGCAGCAACAGTCTGCATATCAGGATCGTCACCTAACTGTGGTGCATCCTCTTTCAAAAATCGAGCAAGATTCAAGGTGGTCAAGTAGAACAACATTTTCTATTGCCATCTCTTAAAATCCCTCCCGTTGAACTTTTCTGGCCTCTCGCCATGTCCAACAGGAGTTGACGCCACAAATGGCACAGCCGAAGCAACAGTCACCGATGGCCTAGCCAAAGGTACATTCTCATTTCCTGCAGATCCACCGGTTGATCCACTTCTAGTCAAGGGCACGTTTGGGTTGTTAGGTCCAAATGATTGTCCATAATTTAAATTTCCATTTTCGGTATTCATGATTAATATTATTTATATTAAGTCCAAATATCTGTTTATACACGCTGCACTACACAAAAACCAAGTTAGTCGCAAAATAATTTAACACCAAAATTAATTTTAAAGTTACCGCAAATAACTAATATAATATACAATTAATATAATAATATATATTAAAATGCAAAGCTATGCAACTAATATAATATATATATATATATATATTATAATGCAAAGCTTCTGCTTTCAGCAAACATCAATTGTGCAAGCGGTATTGTAGAAATCTTGCAAATGGTAATTACAAGGACAAATCGATCCAAAATTAGAACATTCAGAATAAAATTAGGTCCTTAAAAAATCATATCTTTCTCATTTTAAGTCCAAATTTAATGAAATTTTTACAATTAACTTCAGAAAATTAAGTGGTATATGGAAACATAATTTATTTTCCAGTTTGTTATACTTCACATAAACACATTAAAGGAATTATATCGGTTAAAGTCTTAAGATTGTTAGCACCAATATACATATACAGGATGCTTTGAAGTAATAAATATAAATCGTAAACGTACATTTGATAAGGATTAACTGAAGAATAATAATTAATTAAATATGCAAGTAGAGATTACAATTTAGGAAAAATATATAATGATAGAAATCCAAACCAAATGAATATATTTTGATCGAGGCTTGAGTTGGACCCAATCTCCTTAATACTTTAACGCCTTTCTACGGTGCTGACAGTTGATAGCGCAAGCCTCCCAGGATACAACAATCAAATCTTCTTGTAATAGGAGCACACCAAATTATAAGAACCGGCGAACCAAAAAATGTATAACTCTCTCTCACTTAAACTATAATGCAATAACTTAATAACCTTACAAAGAATTGTAAAATTCTATACTCAAGAGAAATGATGTTTTCGTCTGTTACTATGCACCAACCGAGAAACCCCTATATATAGCAAATACAAAGCACAAAATGTTGTTTAAAAAATATAATCAACCAAAAGAACTTTCTGCCTAATCTTCTTTAGCATGAAAAGGTTGACAACCAGCCACCAATTAGCTAATCCTTTCGGCCAACATTGAGCTTTTGTCAAAAAGGAGCTGAAAATTACAGAAAGAAAAAGGACAAACATAATTCCAGCTGCAAAACCACCATTATTTTATTCTATTCACAACCACCATTAGTTTATTCTATTCACATGACAACATAGTTCACAACAAAGCAACTGCTACCAACCAAATGATAAAAAATGCAAGTAATTTTCACAAAATTGACTTCATAAAACCAGAAAAATGCTCAATAGCTATGATTTTTTGGATGATTTTTTCTTTTTTTGCTTTTGTTTTTTGTTTCTGGTTAGGAAGTAGCAGAGAGAAAAGGGCGTTAGGGCTGTATTATTAAGACTCTTTTACGGCGGTTCTAAAAACTGCCGTAAATACCAACATATTTTTTAGACTCTTTTACAGCGGTTTATAAAACCGTCGTATATACCAATATTTGACGTCCTTCAGCGGCATTTATGAATAAACGTCGTATAAGACTTCTATAGAGGCGGTTCCACAAACCGCCATAATAGAAAATCCCAAAATTTTTGTTTTTACGGCGGTTCCTGTAAATTGCCGTTAATACCCCTTTTTTACGGCGGTTTACGGGAACCGCCGTATTTGGTCTGCTACAATTGCCCAATTTTTTTGTAGTGATTTAACCCTCACCAACCAAGGGTCTACAATTCATAGCCTTATCCACGCCTCAGATATCAAAACCTTTCATAATCAATAATCAATAATCAAATATTAATAAGTAACCACTAGAGTTTTAATTCAGTGGTATGTAACTCATTATATATGCGAAAGGTTGTGAACTCGAATCTCGTTGATTATGTTGTACGGCCTTATGTCTCCCCTGAATAAAATAAAAATAAAAAATTGATAAGTAAAAATCATTTCAAATGTTAGCTATTCTCATGATGCATAACTTCTGAAATCATGGTAAGAATTAGTCCCAAATTTTTGTTGGAAAATCATTTAGAATGCTTAGAAATCCATGCTACATGCAAGTCCTAACACTCATATTTTTCTTGGTGCATTGATTGACTACGAAATCCATGCTACATGCAAGTTATAATTTCAATTTAATTCTAGAGCATGTTAGCGAGTGCAATATATATAAATGACAAAGTCATATGTTCAAAATGCAAAATCTCATTCATGTTATCATCTAATAATGGATAACTTTTGAAGGTTAGGGCCAACCAACTTACTTTTTTAAAGATTTAAAGTCTAAACTTTGAGATTACAAGATTTTCTCAATCTTTCACGAACCTATGTTCATAACACGAACATTTTACATTCTATAGATACCCATTGTTACGCAGTTATAATATGTCTATACTCAACTCTTATGTAATAATTAATTAATCTTAGATAAATTACAGAATTTCTAATAATGCGTATAAGAAGATAGAACGCGAAATACTTATCCGCATGTGTACGATTGTCCAAGCACTCAGGAAATCAAACGAATGCGTGGGCTGCTTATTTTTGCTAAAATTTTACTCTCTTTCTCGTGTGGGGCAACTGGAAAATTTTAGAGTGTTAATGAAAACCCTCACCTCATAAGGATATTAGAGATGTCAAAAGTAGCAGTAGTCTTATTTCACGTTAGGAAATTAAGTTAATTAGGGTATTTTTAATGGGGGTTTTAAATTGTAATGATTATCACTTTTTAGTAAAAATAGAGACTCTTGAGAAAAAAAAAAAAAGTAACACCAATGGACATTTTAGAGACCCAAATCCAAAGTTTTGGTTCAAAGTTAACACATTTTAATAAAAATAGAGACTAGTCTCCATTTTTTTCAATAAATTTGTTGAAAAAAATAGAGACTCAAGAAAAAGACAAAAAAATTTAGAGACTACATGGGTCTTTTCAACAAATCATATTTGACATCTGATTGACAACTTTAACCAAAAAAAAAAAAAAAAAGTTAACAACTTCAAAAAAAATAGAATTTGGTTGAATAAAAAATGGAAGGGGTAAAGGGTCCCACCATGGGTCCTTAAATTTAAAGCCCTCACCAGGGATGATTTTTTTTAGAGACCTTAAAAAAAATATGAGTTTTTAAATGAGACTCTAAAAAGCAACAAGACTTTAAATTTGTTTATAGAGCCCATCAAAATAGAGTCTCTATTAAAGATAACCTTAAAACATTTTCTCTTTTTGTCGAAAAAAAAAAGAAAGAAAAAAACATCTTCTCTAGCTTGCTTGATAAAATAGTCCTTAGCCCATTAGCCCATTAGCCCATCAAGTGTTGCTTACAATCACAACCTTGGTCCATATTAAAAATCAAGATTCAATTAAGGTCCAAATTAGTTAGTTGTTTTACAATTTCTCAAAGTCAACTTTGGAAAGGATGGGAGACTCCTCCCTTTTTTGTTTAATTTTAAAAATTTAACAAGCGAAACGAAATGGAGGGATAAAGATAATCCTTTATAAGGACATTTTTTTGGTTCCCCTCAATTTGGGATAAAACTAATTAGAGAAAAGAAATCCTAAAACATGTAATTCTAATATTTTCATGTGATTTTATCGTAATTGCAATCATATATGTCCTTCCAAGAGAAAGACATAAATCTTTTCACCTTTAGTGACTATGTTTTTGTAATTGTGTGTTCGTGTGTGCACAATTTTGTATGTGTGTCTTTAGAAGGTCAATTTGTGTGTGTGCATGAGGATGATTGTGCAATTATGTGTTTTGATGGTGCAATTGTGTGTGTGGTGGTTTAGGAAAAAAAGTACAAAAAGGCCGGTAGACTACAACACTAGGAGAAGAAGAATTAAGAAAAGCAAATGAGAATCAAGAGGAAAAGGGAAAACAAGAAAAGAAAGACAAGGAAAAAGAGATAAAATTGTGGAGTAGAATAGAAGAAAAACAATAAAAAGTAAAACTAAAGAAAAAGTAAAGGAAAAAAAAAGAAAGAGAAGAAGAAAAGAAAATTAGAATAAATTAAAGAAGGGTATCGTAATTCCTTCAATTGTTTTCAAATTGGAATTAAAAAAAAAAAATGATTTATGACTCTTTCCTTTTTGATTTTGTGCAATCCAAGTATTCCCTTCCTTTTATATCCTTCATAATTTCAACCTTTATTTCCTTTATAATTCTTTCCCCCGTGAATCCAACGAGCCCTTAGAATTTTAGAAGTCAAGATAAATATTGAGAGTGAAAAGACAATATTTCCCTTTTAAGAGTAATTTAATTAAATTATTTTTATATGGGATTTAGACTTCAACTCCTTATATCTCAAAACCTTTGTGTTTATTTGTCAACATGTTAATTTGAAAATTACAAATATGTCCTTGTTTTAAACTTTGTATTCAAACCTGTTGACGTTGATTCCTCATTGTCCAAGTTTATCTTAATAAATATAAGGGTAAATTATTTATTTAGTCTCTTATCTTTCTCAACTTAGCCTTTATCTTTTAAATAATAAAGATACGAGACTAAATAAGTAATTTACCCTACATATAATTATAAATCTCTCGGAATTCTCCGCATTCAGAAACAAAATTTTCCTCATTTGATCCACTGGTATTCTAGTTTTCTAATAAATTAAGGGAAAAAATAAATGCTTCCCAGATCCGACCAAACTTTCCCTGGAATTTCATTTCAACCAATAGGATTCCAGATTATCCAAAATCACATCTCAAAAAATCTTGTACAATCCTATATAATAATGAGAACAAAAAAGTTGAAACACTTGAGTATTCTTGAAATAAGAGTCTTTTTGTTTGTATTTTCCGAGTATGAGTATGTTTTGGGAATAGAAAATCAAAACACTTGACTTTCTTCCGTGGTTTTATATATTGAATTAGGGTTGATTTTAGATTCGATCCGATATTTGGTCAATATATATACATGTATTGACATGACTTAGTCCAATGAGAAACAAAGTAAAGAAAATTATTTAGAGGAGTAAGTAGGTTTGGGCCAAGATAATGTATCGATTGGATTGTAAATTATAATTTATAGTATTATTTATCAAAAAAAGAGATAATTATTTATCAAAAAAATTGATGAGGAAAAATATATATTTTTTTGCTAAGTCAGCAAGATATTTTCATTCTATTTCTCAAAAACTAAATGGCAAAGTCATATACAAGAAATCAAAGAAAGTTACATTAGATACTATGGCAACAGATAAAATGAATCAACCTGAAACTAAACAAGAATTACATTAAGATTCCAAGCACCACAAAGGATTCTATTGTGCCTATTGTTTTGGAATTTCTTCCTAGATGTCATCTTGAACCTCACATCTTCAATTATTTTGTTGATAATTTGCTCCTCACTAGCTGCATTGTTGTTGAAAATTCTATCATTTCTCTCATGCCATAAAGACTCTCATATTATGCTGCCATTGAACGTTTTTCATCTATTGTTCTGGAATTTCTTCCTAGATGTCATCTTGAACCTCATATGCCATAAAGACTCTCATATTATGCTGCCATTGAACGTTTTTCATCTATTGTTCTGGAATTTCTTCCTAGATGTCATCTTGAACCTCATATCTTCAATGATTTTGTTGATAATATGGTTCCTCATTAGCTGCATTGTTGTTGAAAATTCTGTCTGTCATATTATGCTGTCATTGAATGTTCTTCATCTATTGTTCTGGAATTTCTTCCTAGATGTCATCTTGAACCTCATATGCCATAAAGACTCATTCTTCTGAAATTTCTTCCTAGATGTCATCTTGAACCTCATATCTTCAATGATTTTGTTGATAATATGGTTCCTCACTAGCTGCATTGTTGTTGAAAATTCTGTCATTTAAGTGTAAGCATTGAATAAAAAGTTAGTGGCAAGATTTGAACCTGGGCTTCATCTACCCAACTAATTCTAAACTTGTCTCCTTAACCATTAAGCTATATCACCATTTGTTAAGTGTAAGCATTTACATACATAACTATCAAGGTAGGTCCGCCCTTGACTGATATCTTATTCAATGAGTTGGCTACCATTGCCATTAGGAGTACTCTTGTATACGAAGAAATGGAATGTAACATCTCCTATTGAATAGTTTTAACATGTAGTTTTGCTTCCTTGTAAGTGAAAAAATGAAAGAAAATGAAAAAGGATATAAAACAAAGAGCTTTGATATTGGCACAAATATGCGCTTTGCCGTCATGGATGCTCTTCTAATATATTTAATTTATCGCAAAGGTAATCAACCATATCCAAAAAGGAGAACAAGAAAATCAAGAAGAATCTAATGCTCTTCACTATTTGGGATTTGGGATTTGGGATTTGGGAAAGCAAAAAAGGAAGAAGCAAAATATCCTTCACACACACCTAGGAGTTTTTTATTATTTTTAATCGTTGTTTCAGTAACATACTTTTCAATTTTCTATTCTATATTTTTTCAAGTATTTATGACATAAGCTGACTTGTGCAGCATCAGATGTACGTTGCCAAATAGTCAGATTATTGCAGTGCTGAACTATGCAGAGAATGTTCAAGAGGCCTACCCTAAACCAATTTGTTCCCTCCATATATGACATGCCTTGTCAGCTTGTGTGAAGCAGATTTTTTTTTATATATATATTTATTTATGTAGTGAACTAGAACAATCCATCAACTAATCAAAGATGAGAAGATCAATTTGTTGGTATGAGGTGAAAATATTTGCAGGAAAATAAGTTGGCAAATCTGGCTTTTACTAGTGTTATTTTGGAAAATTAAACTGATATTTATCCCAAACCAAACTAAACCTTATTTTACTCGATAGAGTCAGTTATATAGATTCTACAACGTTATTCCTTTCTATCGAGAGCTGTCTCTTCTGTTAACTCCTTACACTCAAACTCTTGAATAAGTGTTTTCGTCCAAGTATTTATCCCAATTTCACTCATTTTTTTTGTGTCTTTTCTTCTCCGCAAGAATAAGGAAATGGCCGGAGACTAAGATTCAAGCAAAACGAATCTACTTACAGTTTCAAGTGACTTTACAAAATTTTCAAATATATGTGTAATTTTTATCTAAAAAATTATTTAGACCATAGTGACCCTACAAAATTTGAAAATATATGGGAACTTTTTATTTAAAAAATCAATTAATTTTCACCCAAAAAACACCATTCAATCATTCATCGAATTACCAAATTTTGAGTTATAATCTCCATTACAAAAAAAATATTTCTAAATCAGTTCTTGATCATTTCAAGTTCCGGGCAAAAGATAAAATGATGAGAAAGGCAAAAGTCAAAATTTGCACTTACGCAGACTTAATTAGGATATTTATTTATAAACTAAAAAGATTATATATATATATATATATGCGTGCCACAAAAAAGGATATGACCACTCTCTTACTAATCATTGATTCAAAGCGACAAAATTTATAAACTAAAAAGATTATATATATATATATATATATATATATATATATATTATATATATATATGCGTGCCACAAAAAAGGATATGACCACTTTCACTTACTAATCATTGATTCAAAGCGACAAAACCTTCACCCACAAATTCAACATGACCTTCACTCACTAAAAACAATTCAATCAAGTAGGTGCACATGCTATATAGGATTTGCCATACAGCTGTGGAAAACCTTTACTTTCCAATTTCCCGTGGTCGATGTGCCTTCAACTTCAAATCATCACCATGATGTTCCATTAATTATTATCAACACAAATGAAATGTTCACAAACGAGTCGTTCTTCAATCTATCAGTTAAATTATACAGCACTAATATAAGACTGTAAATATCATATAAATATGAGATTCACTTCTTATTATAAGTGTATATAGTCCGAGTAAAGAATTGATATTTTTTGTCCAAAACCATGTGATGAATTGAACCAATAATACAGTAGAACCATTTTAAATTAATACTCAATAAATTAATAATTTTTTTTAAATAATAAAAATATTTGATCCCAACTTAGATCAGTATAAAAAGTTAATAATTTCGATAAAATTATAAAATTATACATTTAAAATATTTCTTTTGTATTTTATGGACTCAAATATTTTATAAATTAATAATTAGTTAAAAATTAATTTAAAGAAATTAGATTGTATTATGTTCAAAACATATAATAAACTTGTAATGAAATAAAAAGAAAAAGGAGAAATAATTGGGTAATATAACATAACGCAGACGCGTAAAGGTCCTCCATGTTAGAAATATTGTCTTGGGATAGGTAAAAGTTTTGAATTTGATGCACTAACGACCCATGTTGACCTATGAAGAAAACGACATAATAATCAAAACAAAAATAGTCCTATGAAGAAAACGACGTATACTAACGTTGGGAATTCAACGTATGTAAACAAACTATTACTGTTAGGCTAATGCTTAATTGCTACCGAGATGTTGTCCACAATAGTGGTTGAGATGACGATAACAATTATTTAATTAATACCATGTTAAAAGGAGAGTATATTGAGATACAATTTTTATATAATAATGTATATATTGCATGTAAAATAAGAGTCTATTTATCAACTTGATGAACTATTTCTAATTTTACAAGAAAACTGAATCAAGTAGTTAATTTTTTAAAGGGAAAATGTCACAAATGGTCTCTATTAGTTTTTTAAAATTTTTGTTACCATTGTTCAAAGTTAGTCAAGTTAGCTCCTACTGTTTGTTAAAAAATTTCACATTTGTCTTTATTGTTTAAAATTATTCAATTTAATCCTTATTATTTTTCAAATTTTTTTAATTTAATTCCCAAATAGGGATCACATACATGGACTAAATTAAAATATTTTAGGATACAATAGGGACTAAATTGATTTTTTTTTTTGAAAAATAGTAAGGACTAAATTGTCTAATTTTGAACAATAGGGACAATTTAAATTTTTTTGAAAAATAATAAGAATCAAATTAACTAATTTTGAATAATAGGGATTAATATAAAATTTAGGGTTAATGACTTATAAGGTCCCTTATATTTTTCGCTATTGTCTAGTTAGTCCTTCATCTTTCAAATGACCATATGTCAGTCTCTCATCTTTCAAACTTGTGCCACTGTCAATCCTTCTGTAAAAAATCTAACGGTTTAGTCACATGCACGACACATGACAATTTTTAGCAAGGGCATTAACGTCTTTTGAGGGAAAAATTATCTTTTTGCAAGCAATTGACTACACAATACTAAAATTTCCAAATGTATTATCAAACCTGATAACCCTAACATGTTAATGGTAAAAATTTCTTCTCACTACAACTCTACACGCCGGCAAATGAATACCCAAACCCGATAAAGTAGCTACAACTCTACACGCCGGCAAAATCGCCTTCTCGCTGCAATATCGCGATGGTAAATATACATACACATTGGCTTCAAAAACTTCAACTTTTCTTCAATTTAAGGGCCCTAGCAAATGAAAGTAATGAAAAATGCATAGACTTAGGGTTTCAATTTGGCTGCAAATGAATTAAAAATTGGGTTTAATTCACTCTTCACTATTCCAAATTGATTTTCATAGAGAATAGTGGCTCTATGCAACGCTACGGTTCGAGCACTGGTGTCATGTAACCTATTGCTGCTATCATCCACAACATAATATTGATGACGCTTGTTCGTCTTGAGCCGCAACCACATGTTCCAAATGTGTAAGGCATCAATCATGCATCGCAGAGCCGTGATCGTGACGACGAACTACCCATCGACGAAGAGGCACATGTAGTTGTTGCTAATGGAGAGAGCATAGAAGAAGAGAGGATCAACAAACAGGCTTGTTGCACACACTAGGAGAAAAAACCTATTCCATTCTTGAATCCATGTAGCTCGTGGGTCCAAAACCTTGCCTAGAAACCACCCACCACCACGGCGAGGACCACCATACTTTCCATATTTGTCGTTGTCGTCATGTGAATTTTCTTCTGTTTCCCCTTCTAGTTCTTCTTCTTCATCGTCTTCATCATCATCAGTGGTATTATAATTACGTGAAAATTCTGGTTCATGGCTAGCCATTTGTGGCATTCTAGGTGATTAAAAGAGAATTTACAAGTGGTATAGAGAATTTTCTTGATGATATATATACAGTATAACCTCTTTAAATTAATACTCGATAAATTAATAATCTCTTTTAATTAATAAAAATATCCGGTCCCGACTTGGGACCAGTGTAAAAAATTGATAAATTCAATAAAATTATAAGATAATACCTTTAAAAATTTCTTTTGTATTTTATTGATTCAAATATTTCATAAATTAATAATTAGCTAAAAAGTACATAATAAATTGACTATTTTATTTTCTTAAAATATGAATCAAGAGTAGTTTGTCTTTTGTTGAACTTCAAATCTAGTTGAATCTCATATTTAATTATTTAAAGAGAAAAAATTGAGATAATCCTACAAGGATTAAAATACAAGATTAGAGAAATAAGTTCTCATCCTAATCCTACAAGGACTTGGATACGAGATTAGAAATTTTTTTTTATAATCTTACTAAATTAAATTTTATCTTCTATTCTCATTACTTATCTTTTCAAATTGGACCGAAAAAAGACATCATAATCATAATATGTTTATTTTAGAGCCAAAAAATGAAAAATATCTCTATTAATTAATAGTTATTAATTTATCGATAAATTAATTTCTCACTATATTAATAGAATTTGGTGGCCCCAACGCTATTAATTTAAAGATGTTCTACTGTATATATATATATATATTGTGTGTGTGTGTGTGTGTGTGTTTGTGTTGTATGTGCATTGAATTTTGGGTAGGATTGATAGTTTGAATATGTTGAGAAGAAGGTACAAATAATTGTTGATGTAGAGCTAGGAAGAGATATATGTATATGAAGCATTAGTAAACAGATAAAAGTATTTAAGGGATTTGGGTTTCAAATCGGGTATTGGCTAATATAAAAGGGAAATATGCTGACTAAGTCAAAAGACGTTAATTCCCTTGCTAAAAATTGTCATGTACCGTGCATGTGACTAAACCGTTAGATTTTTTATGGAAGGACCGACGGTAGCACAAGTTTGAAAGATGAGGGACTGACATGTGGTCGTTTAAAAGATAAAGGACTAACTAGATAATAGCGAAAAAAATTAAATAAGGGACCTAATAGGTCATTAATCCTAAAATTTAAGTAAAACAATAAGGACCATCTATGTAATTTTTCCATTTTTTAAACTAATATTACAATCAATGTTAATTACATAGAGACTATATACATTCATTGGGAAAATGCCACATTTAGTCTCTCTTGTTTTCAAGATGTCTCAATTTGGTCTTTATTGTTTAAATTTTTTCAATTTAGTCCCTATTTTTTTATTAAAAGTTTCAATTTCGTCCTTTTTATTTTAAAAAATTTAATTTTATCCCAGTAATTTTTCTAAAGTTTCAAATTAGTCCATATTATTCAAAATTAGTCAATTGAGTCCCTATGAGTTTTTAAAAAAATTCAAAATTATTGCCTATTATTTCTAACAAAATTTCAGTTTAGTCCTTGAATAATAGAGTAATTTAAAACTTTAAGAAAATAATAGGGACGAAATTGAAACTTTTATAAAAATAATAGGGACAAAATTGAAACTTTTTAAAAATAATAGGGACGAAATTGAAATTGTTTAAAAATAATAGAGACAAAATTGAAAAATTTTAAATAATATGAACAAAATTAAAACTTTTAAAAAAATATTAGAAACTAAACTAGATAAAATAAAATAATAAGAACCAAAATGAGATTGTTTGGTAACTATAGGGATTATATATGAAAATTTTCCTACATTCATAATTAGTACTGTATATCGATTTGATTTGAAAATTATCTGATCCATATATCTTTTCATCACACCTTGACAGGTGTGGTCCTCTAATACGAAATTGTAATAATGTGCTCCTCTAGTTAATCATTGCAAAATGGGTACAAAAAAATTTGAGTTTGACGATTGACCCACATGCATAATTTAAGGCAGAGAGGCATAATTGCAAAACATGCACATAATCCTGCTTTTGGAAATTTTAGCAAAGATTCTGTTTTGCTTGTTATCAGGACATTATTAAATGCGTAAGGGTACTATGCATGCAGGCATAGAACACAGCAAAGTCAATGATAGGGGCAGGGTGTTCAAGAATCTGCACCAGCTAAGCCCTCCATAAGCGTTTCTCTTATCAAAATAACTGCTAATAGAGCAGCAAATTGAGTTGTTAAGAAGGTTAAGTGCAACAATTATTTTGTAATTGGATTAGCAATATGCTCAACCATCTTAGCAATATCGTGTATCAGGTCAGCCAAGAAATATGGTCAGTTGATTGTTCTTGTTTTCTTTCAAATCGATGAAATAGTGACTTCTCCTGACCAAAAAAAAAAAAAATGAAAATCAATTAACTGTCTCATAACTTTAGGGAACGGATCTTTAAAAAAAGTAACAAGTGTTTCAGGAAGGACCTAATTTCCTTTCCAAGTCCTATCATATAATCAATATTGATGGCCCAAATCCCATGTTTATGACAAAGTACCCTATTTCGCTGTGTATTATAATGTAATGAGGGGATCTAAATTTACGTCTTCAGATTATATATAAGTACCCAAGGACGAAAAATGAAAAGTATAAATTAACAAAATGAATGAGGGAGAGGAGCATGATAGCTTTTAATGTAGTCCCTTGTAGGCAAAGCTTTGTAGGAGAGTACTTTGATCTTTTTTTTTGAGCGGGATGGAAAATTTTGAGCTTGAAATCTGAAGCCGGAAATGAAGATACAATATTAATTGGTCATAGTTCAGTACTTTGCTTCAGTCACAAGCGTTGTGTTCTTTGTCTTTATTCTTTTGTTTCTCCCCTTTTCATGGCATCACTTTTTAATTATCCATTCTCTCTCTCTATATGCATATATAACTTAGTCAACTTGATATAGTCTTAGGTTAGCATTAAAAAATGTTGCCTTATGATATAATGCAAATATTTTAACAATCCCCATTGCACATTTGATGTATGATCCTATGTTGAATATCCAACTCGTTTCTCGCAAAAAAAGTCATGTATTATCATGTAGACGTGTAGAGTAAAGAAGAAACAGATATGTAGTACACCCTTCTTTCAATAAAGATATGGGCATTTAACTTTTCATACATGTTAAGATAAAGACATATTATAAGCAAACAATAATCATCCTATTATTATTGTTAAAATATACACATTTCATATAAAAAAATTAAAAACTTCAAAACTACCTTATAAGATTTTGAATTATTTTACCTGATACCAATTGATTTTAGGATGAAACCCTATAATTCTTAACAATTATCATTTGTATACTTTCAAATTTACCCCTCATTTTTTTGTCTTAATTACTAGCTTGCATTACAGATTAAAGTAAGTGCAAACTATTAGTGCCAGAAGCATTGGAAGTTTCTTTCCTGATAATCTCGTGCTTATCCGTTGATCTTGGAGTCTTTGAAGAATGGAATGAAATACGTAACATTTCAGATCATATATTCCTTTCAGAGAGAGGCTTTTCATTTTATGCTATGGCAAAATTCGAACCGGCTAGACCTCCCTTCAAACCAAAAAAAGAAATCATATGAGGGAGTTAGCACAATCCTAGGCTACTTATTCTACTGTTTGAATAACATCAAACAAGGAGATACCAAATTGTGTATCATTCAATTTCAATTTACTTACTACTGTTCACATTTACTTGTGTATCATTCAATTGCAATTAATTCACTTAATACAATTCATTTATATTTGGGTGAAATTCGATTTCAAATTTTCTTACTGCTATTAATTTATACTGTTTCTTGTAATAATTCCTTTTTTCGTTTTATCATGAAAAGGAACATGCATGCAGTTTCCTTCTCAGGTCTTTTGTAGTTCCTCTTCTGTTCACCTACCCAAACCAGGCATAGTAAATGTTGCTCCAAATTTGGGGCGGAGCAAGGAATTTTTTTCAGTAGGGGTTAACTAATTTTTTTTAAACTAAAAATACATAGATATTTTAATTTTTTTCCTAAAAAATACATAAATTTTTTAACCTTATTCTAGTAAGTGGGGGTTGTAGCCCCCACTTGCCCTAACTCCGCCACTAGCTCCAATCAAGTATGTTAAGGTAGAAAATTGTCTGATTGACCTCAGGCCTTAGACCAAGCTTTTGGATTTTTTTGCGAACAATGAACAAACTGCGGGTTTTTCTCGCTTGAGCACTCTAATGTTTAAATTAGTGATTTGATATTGCTAGAAGATAATTTTTAAAGTAAAGAGTGTTTGTGATAGATATGAGTTACCTTTTTTTTTTTCCTGTAGACAAATAAGATATTTATACCATTTTGTAGAATATTATTTCGGATTTTGAAGGGATTCTGTCAGTGCCCGACCTACCACATCTCAAAGTAAATAAGAAAAGGGTTGGACGTCGATCATACTGTAGCACGTCGACCATGCCCGACCTCGTAGGACTAATTAACACAATCCCAAAAGTTAGAAGGTCGATATTTTATATATTAGGTCAGAAATTTATCCCTCATCAAAGTAGATTTTTTCGACCAAAAAGATAGTAGAATTTATTTTTCCTAGTCCTCTTCATATTGGTAACATTAACAAGTGTATATGGTCCATACCAATCAATATATTAATAGTACATGGACTTGTGGTTTATATATTATACACGGTATGGGGTCGCTTGTGTTAGTACTTTCAATTCGATAATAGAGGAATGAGAAGAGTTGTCAGATTATATATATAATCAATCTTTTAATAAGATAAAGCTTGATTTAATTAATAAATAAAAGTTCATATATTTCAAACATAGGATCGTGCAAGTGGAAACATATGATAAATTAATCTCGATACTGAACAAAATTTTGAAGATTCTTTGTGTTTCTAGCATTTACGAAGATCCATTCAATGGTGCAGCTATATAGATATATATATATAAAATAGTTTTCTCATTTGTACAATTCTTGTTCATTTTTTTGAAATTTTGTCCCACGCGTACTAACACTTGTAGTAAAATTAAAAAAAAGTATTAAACCCGTAAAAATCTCGTTTTTGACTAAATTAAGAAACACGGACTTAAGGAAGATGTTATCTTATCAGTAACCAAAGTATCTATAGTAAGGTGTACTCTGATGTTCACTATAGCAAACAACTAACTTTAAATATATGATTACATACAACTCATGCTGCAATATATCTATACAATTAATTTAAACATGATTTGATTTTACAACTTAATTTCCCCGTTATGTTCCACTGAGAAAAGATCCTAGAGTGGATCCACTTTGCTCAATTTCTAGTCCTGATAATTGTGATGGTACCTCTTCCTTGGGTATGAATTCTTGTAAGTGCCACCACAGACTTCCCAAATAAACCTGGTCCATCAGGAGAGACTAATGGCCGGCAGGCAAAGTCCCCCACTGGATGCCTCACTGGCCTTGTTGGTGGCATTAAGATCCTCTCGTTGATGTCGTTTAACGTAACATCTCCTTCGACTCCTCCTGGCTTCACCAGCGTAAAGGGGTACACCACTTTCGTTATCGTTCTCTTCTTTCTCTTCTCACCTATACCTGAGATTCAATATTATTGATCACGTTAAAGATATCAGACTAGTTAAGTATAAATTCTCTAAAAATATAGTGCCCGCATTATTTTGTAGCTAATACTAATGGACATGTAGTGCATCAAACAGTGAAGGGTGTTGGACATAGGAATATTATGAACGAGATCTAAGTAGTATAAATTATATATTAATATTTATAATTATGATAAAATAATAAGAATATTTCAAAACTATTAAATTTTATTTTTAATATTATGATATTATGAGATAATTATTACACGTTAGACATGAGAAGTCAAACTGATGTGCGTATGATAGAGAATATGTACGTCTGGCTTCTCTTTTTAAATTCAAGTTTGGGCTGGTGGTGGATTTTGGTCAATAAATAATTTTAGTAGGTAAGAATCAATAATATAGTACACAAGTAATGGTTGGCTTTCTCATAGTTGACTATAGCAAAGAAGCCCCACAGGTAAAGAATGCTAGACACAAAATAATGGTCCAGTTTTCACCACAAAAACTAAAAAATAATGCAAGTATGTATGGTGAAAAAATAGCTTCGAAGCAATCAATCCTTAGTTTAACATTCTCTACAGGCAGGTGTTTGTGTATCATACTAAGATTTGGATTTTCTTACAACGTTATATAACATTATAAAGCAAATCAATAATAATAAAGTGATAATACAATTATAATAAAAATACCTATAAAAACAATAAAAAAATTAAGTACGGAAGAGATAACAGTAAGGGGTCTATGAATGCAGGGTTTCTTTATACCAGAAATGGACTGGTTGTTTACAGAGTCCTTATGATAAGATGATGAGGAATATTCATGAGTTTCAGAGGCTGATATTGTCTCTTCTGGCGTTTTTATATCAGTGAAAACAGACACATCCTCACTAATTGTTGTCGTCATCGATGTACTTAAAGGTTCACCTGAAAATTAATAGAGAAAAATAAGTAAATGAAATTAAACATCCATAAAATGTAATTAAGACATATAGAGATCAATAACATAGTCCACCATTCAAACCGAACTAAACCTTATCCTACTAGGTGAGCCGTATTGTCAATGATGCAAAGAACGAAAACAAAATCCGTCACATCGTCATCAGTAACAACAACTCACCTGAAATACTATCACCGGACTTGGTGATCACTGTTTGCCTCAAGCAATCATAATTCTCGTAACAGCTCTGAACAGATGATAAATTAGCTTTTTGGGATATTTGCAATAATCAAAACAAAATTTAAAGCATAGAGTATATAGACATTACCTTTGATGGATTTGGCACATCTTTAAATTCATCATCACTAAATAAGAGCAAACGCCTTCTTTTAGAGCTACATTCGAACAAAGCATCTTGAAGATAGCCCGTTGAGTAATCGGACTCGAATGGTGAAACAAATGGTGGAGTGCTTTCCATAACTATAAACGTCACAATGAAACAATTAATGATCATAAAATTATAAAGAATTGTAGCAAAGTGAAAAACAAACAGTGCAAAAGAGGAGGAAAGAAGAAGAAAGAAAAAGAGAAAAGTTTTACACTGAAACATGTCTGCGTTGAAAACTCCAAGATTGTGATTGTGATTGTGAAAGTCCCAACCTAGGGAAGAGTTGTGGAGGCTGCTCGAGTAAGCAATTGAGTGAAGATCACCCATTGTTTGAGGTCGTTGAGAAAGAGAGAGAATTTTGGGTCCTAATGGTGAAGAATGACGAGGCCTAACTACATGGCAGTATTTAAGTAGAAGTGGCTAAAGCAAAAAAAAATTAAAAAAATTAAAAGAGTAGTCCAAGGTGAGAATAAATGCTAAAGGTCCAGTTTTGTAAACAAAAAATTTTGAGTTTGAACTTTTCTTTTGACTTGATATATGTATGAGTAATGTTAAATATTATTTTATTTTATCGCTATAATTTACTACTTCATATATAGATGCGCTATTGGTGTACTAAAAAAAGAGAAATAAATAAAAAGATTTTCTATTTTAGAATGCGAAATAAATATTCATGTAGGAAGTAATAAAATGACGGTGAAAATAAGATAGTTCATAGTAATGCTCTGTACGTATTGAGGCATAATGTTGCATTATGAAATTTACAAGAGTAAACGACTTAACACCTCTAGTGTTTTGGCAAAAGTGCACAATACCCCATTCTGTTTTAAAACTTAGCTAATTACCCTCTGTGATTTATAAAAATGGCTGAGTACCCCTTTATATTTTAAAACATAATTGATTACCCCATGTGTTTTAAAAACGTAGCTGAATACTCCCTTAATTTTTAAAAACGTAGTTGAATACCCGATTCGGTTAGAAAAGTCTTTCATTTTATTAGGGGATATTCAATTATATTTTTTTAAAACTCAGGGGGGATATTCAGCTACGTATTTAAAACACATGGAGCATTCAACTACTTTTATAAAATATAGGGAGCTAATCAGCTACGTTGTAAAATATAAGGGGGTATTATACACTTTTAACGAAACACAAGACGTGTTAAGTCATTTACTCAATTTACAACCTTAGAGTGGATCTAGTTTAATTTTGTTAAAAGTGAGTTCCTCATTATAGAAAGAGGAAAAAAAAAGAAGAAAAAAAAAATTAAACCAAACCAAGTCTTGTCCTACTAGGTGGATATGTTGTACAAATATGACAATTGACGTCGTCACTTATTCCTGCTGTGAGTTATTTTCTCTATTAGCCCTTTCATTGTACTTAGACCATTAACATGTTATAAGTAAGGGACATTTTGACAGTAATATCAAGATTTCTTAAATTTATATGCAAAAATTTGACATATTTATATTAGTTTTTGATTATCTAATGCTTTTTTTTCTCTTTTGTCTGAACTTGCGATCAAGAATATTAGGGATAAAATTTGTGATGCAGGCGGAGTTAAAAAAAAAAAAAAAGAGATAATAAAAAAAGATAGGAAGAAACATAGTGACAAAATCAGATGATTTTAGAAGAAGTAATGAGTCGGTCAACGGCCAGCAAGATACTCCAAAAAAAAAGTGGATTTGTTTCTTGGGATTCGGAAATTGGCTACTTTTTTCTTTGATTTTTGGGATTTTTATATTAGTGTTGGTTGTGGGGGACTAAATAATTGCAGTGGTTATGATATCATGTTGTTGCATGCTGGGCAATATGTGAAGAGAAATAGGATATGTTTAGGAGACAAAATTCAAATTCAGCTTTTCCTTTTTCATATTTCTTCTGATATGGTTGGCAACTGTTTCTCCTTTTGGTTTGGTTGTGTAGACTTTTTCTTCTCATTCTTCACATTGTGGGGTCATATCAGTTGGAACATATCACACCATCAATAAATCTTTTGAGAATTTCCATGGATTTTAGCCACATTGCTTCATGGGACCACGTATTGGGCATGCTGGCTTGGGACACATTTGGGTATGTAGGGCCATTGTAAGGATTTGGAAGAATTCATGGATGGTACTGGTTTTTATTTTGCTCTTTTTATTTATTTATTTATGAGAAGCATTATTTATGGTACAATTCACATGTGATAGGGCTAATGCATAACATAGGTACAGGTTAGAAAACTCCCAACAATTAGTTTAGCGATAGAGTACTAAAAATGTGAACGAAAAAATTTATTTACATTTTGAATTTAAATAAGTTAAGAGATTATTCTCTTTAAAATCAGTCTCAATAAAACTTGTGTCTAACTAACTTAAATCAAATTTCTTTATGAAATTTACATTTCTCATGGTTTAGACCTCGATTTGAGTTCGAAAGACTTCTCAAGAGTGCTCTCCATCATAAAAAAAAAAGTAGATGTTAAACAAGAAGAACCAAAATTTAATAAATAATGGAAAAGATTTAAACAAATAACTCTACAAAAGTAAAGGAGATTGAATCAAGAACCAATGGTCCTTGGACCCAGCTTTACCATCAACGTAAATTCTTATCAACCAGTCTATTGGCAATTATAAAAAGGAATTTTTTTTAAAAATTATTTTGGGGCATGAATTTATTTTAAAATGTAATTTAGGACATGAATTTTAGAATTTTTCATGAAATAGCTCAAACGTATAAAAAAAGATAATTTATACTCCGTTAACTAACATTGTTACTATATATATTTATTTTACATAATATTTTTTTTTTCTTTCAACTCCTATGTGACTTTTTTTTTCAACTCTAACATGGAATTTATTTTTTCATTTCTTACGTGGCATTTACTTTTTTCTTCCAAACACCACATATAAAATCAATAAGGAAATATTTCATTTCATTGGCCACATAAAACAAACTTAACCATTCTTAAAGCTAAGAAGGAAAAGATAACATATACACACACACACAACATATATAGAATCACACACAAACACATAGGCACACACATATACGTGCATCTATATAGGAAAGGCTTACTTGTTCAGGATTTTATACCTTCACTACAACCATAATTTCTAACCAGCACCTTGTAAGTTATTTCTTAAGTGTGACTCTTTTTGTTAATTTGTTTTTAGTTACATTAAATATGGGTTTTCAAATCAGACCAATTTTATTTTGTGTTTTTTTCTTCATTTTCAAGGGTATGGTAAGTTAAATTAAATGAACTTATGCCTATGGCAGAACATAGGTTTGAGCAAGGCTATAGCAGAATATAGACTATGTGCAAGGCTATGTATATAGATGCATATATAAGCGTGTGTGTGTATGTGTCTATGTATACATATTTGCATATATCTTTGGTATTTTTTTGGTTTTAAAAAGAATTGAAATTTGTAATTGAATGACTGATGAATTGAAAAATATTTAAAAATCATTCTTATGTGGTGTTTGAAAGAAAAAGAAAATGAATGTAAGAGTTGAAAAAAAATGCCACAAAAAAAACCATATTCAAGATCTAAATTTTATATTAAACTAAGTTAAAGTCCTAGAATCACCCTTTTTTTTATTCTAAAAATGATTGGTGGATATTTTAAACATGACTAAAGTTTGTTATACGAGAACAATTCATCAAATTTCATGTTGGTCTATGACCGTATAATTGTTTTATAAGTCCAATATTTAGAATTATAGGATTACCTATAAATAAGTCCTATAACTATTATAATAGGTGTGACAGAAAATATAAAATGTGTAAAGTTTTGTAAAAGCGTGCTTGTAATAGTTTTTATTATATAATAAAATATTTTTATGTTGCCCGTAAACATAAGCAAATTGATCGAAATTATTAAATTCTTGTGTGTTAATTTCTCACATATTATTTTTATTCCAAATTATATTTTCACACACATGATATCACCCGATTATAAAACTTTTAGTGGAGAGCAATTTGTTCTTAATAAAAAACACAAGGATTGCTCGTTGGAAATCGAAATTTTATGGAACACAACTTTGGAACTTGCATCGACTTCGATTAGGTTATCTAACAGTAGAAGTCTAGCAAAGAGCAGCTAACTAGCTAAGATTAATAAGCTAGCTTGGTTCTACATGAAATGTTCTCATTTTTTGACTTTAATGTACAGAACTTTTGTTCCATATATATCTCCTGTCGGGCATCACTTTTACTTTGTAACTAATTATTAAGAACAATCATGTGCATCGCACTAGGAAATAATAGTAAGAATTTAATGACGTAAAGATGATTATTCAAAACATGTGACCAAGCACACCTCTTGCACATCTTTAATTATTTTTTTCCCCAAAAAAGAAAAAATCCCTTAATACCGCTCTTTTTTTTATTACAGTTAGTGTGTTTTCCTAATAAGAAGACTTGGGATTTAGATAAGACGTCTGATGATGTGGTATATAGTAGGTTTAGTACGCCCACTAAAATAGCTTCGAAACAAACAAAACGGCATGTGTCGCACTCTTAAAGGACTGCTTGTGATATATTGGAAGAAGGTAGGGATGACCACATGCTAGTGTCAATTACAATGGAACGTATGGATGCTATTTAGAATAGAGATAGTTAGGCTAGAACTTGAAAATGTTATTGTAAGCATGAATTCGATGATTGTGGCCCACTAACCTTGTTTTTTTATACGTTTTTGAATTGGACTTATCTTTAAATTATGTTGATAATAAAGTTAACAAATTAATGATAATATGAATTAGACCACTGCACCACTACATGGAAGTTAAGGACCATGATGGGTGGTAGTTTTTTCCATGATAGGTGGTTTTTGCCTTAGTGGAGTAGTGGGTGCCTTTATGCCTTAGTGGAGTAGTGAGTAACATTATGACATAAGTGGGTAATTTCTTGACCTTCTTTATAACGCCTTGATCCCTCATGAAATCAGGACCAATTCATAGCAACATGTTCGAATCCCAAGGCATGAAAAACGAGAGAAAACGAACAGAGATTTTCCTGTACCTAGGCCAAACCAAAACCTGCACACAGAAGATTTCCACAACAACAGCAGCATACAAAATCCCAAAACCTCAAGTAGGTTCCATTTCAAGTTCATAAATAGTTCTAACTTCATGCCAAGACAAATGATACTCAAGCGTTCTAAACTAACATCTACTAATTAAAGCAATTAAATAAACTTATTACAGGTTATTTATTAGTTATCTAACTTAATTACAAGCCTTTACAACTATGAATTACAAATAAGATTGCCTAACTACAAAATAAATACAAGTCATAAGATCAAACAACATTATACTTTACATTATTTCCAATCACATACACAAGTATCCAACTCAAGTAATTAATGCGATGCTTCAACTTCTCCATCCTTTACAATTCGAAGCAAAGTCTCCGCATCCTGAAACATTTTAGATAAAAAGGGTGAGCAAAACACAATGCTCAGTGAGGGAGGGAAGAATTTATCCGAGGAGCTTTAGAAATCATTTTCGTGCAATACAAGTATGAACCATATAATCGATAGCAATAGAAAGCAATCAATTAAGACAATAAACTAGATCACACAATAAGAAGGATACGATATGATAACCCTTATCACTCAATTTCACTGCCGATCACGATCTCGATCTCAATCACGAACATGATCTGATAACGATATGCCAGCATCCCAAACTCCTGTGAGTACTCCGAATATACCCAATATCTACGACCCAACACCCCCTGGCGATCTCCAGACCAGGCGGGTGAGGGAATAGGATGCGGAGCTAGAGCAACCAACCCTGGCAAGTCTGAGCTACCCAGAGAGGCTCATCAGATCTGTCTCGACGATAAGGTTGCACAACCATCGATACGATAACACGATATAACAATTAACAAATACATTCACACAATTCGATACACATAATTGAGGAACAACAAAGTAGGTTGTCCTCGCACGTACAATAACAATCAATAAGCACATAAACTCAAGCAATCAATCTAGATAAACAATAAACATTTCCATTCAACTTTCAACTCAATGATCATGCCTTACACTCCTTCTTTACCAGTTTAATCAAGCACTTACTAGAACATGTAAATCTTTAGCAATAAGACTTTTCGAACTTCAACTAAAGTTAACACAATTACAATTTAACTACTCTTAACTACTTCAATCAAAACACATAGTCCATCGAGGTAACTTAGAACTATTTCTTATTAACCACTCATTTACCTTCAAACCCTTTACAACATAACAATTCCTACTAATCTTTAAGGCAATTCAACTATTCATTATCAAATATTTAACAAGCTTTCAACTAACATTAACATCATTATACAATCATGCTACATTCATATGACTATTCATTTCAAGATAACAAATCTCTTAGTATCCTCTAACTTAGCAAATAACCTAAATGCTCAAGCAATATAACTATTCTTAGCTATTTTAACTAAACTTTTTACATAGTAATCAACTTACTTAACAATTAGTCACTTCGATTTCCATTCAAACCACTTATATAGCCCATTAAACACACTTAGAACTTAATTAAGCCCAATTAACTCAAGTAACCACTTAGCATTTCATAAAACATACTTGGCATACTTTTGCAAATAACACTTGACTATGCTTGTGTTGGATTATATGTCCTAAATGCCAATTTTAGGACATAATAATTATATTATTTATTTAATGTGAGCAATTTATTTAAATATAATTAATGCGATTAATTATTTAAATAAGAGTCCTTAGAATAATATTTATAGATTCTATCCTTAAAATTAATGATATGAGTGACAGAATCTATATTCATAAATATATTCTAAAATAGTCCCCGATTGTAAGATAAATTAATTGGGCGTTGATTTATTCAGAAAGATCGGATTACAGTCTACCATCCAAATAATATGAGATATTGATTTGGGCGATTAGTCTCATATCGTAAAGGTAGATGTATAAGTGCTTGCTGAGAACAAGTGACTGGACATGATCGCTAATACAACGAATTATATAGAATGGTCAATAATTCGTTATATAGTATAATGGTGCAATTAGTCCTTAGACCTGAGACACCACGATTATCTTGTGTTAGGGATAACGTGATTTGCTGGTGTAATAAAGCTAGTCCTCATCAAGGGTTGGATAATGTACTCAGTGGTTACGATCTATTCCAACATGGAGATAGGTGCGTGTAGATACGAAATCTTTCAATTAGGGATCCTATGCAATCTATTAATCAAGTAACTAGAAATCCTTGGCTGAGGTAGAATAATGGAAGCTGTTCCACATATTATTTATAAGTTACTGATTAAATAGATTTGGATATACGATTGAGTAATAGAGTTTGACGACCTTATCCATGACTCTGGGTCAATCAAAAAAATTTAGACAGAAGGAATTGTTTTCATAACTATTATTAAAGGGTTCGTAGAATTCACACTTCATTATTAGTTGGGTAGTCGTGATATACTGTTAGGTATCACTCACGACTTGCGAGAATTAAATTAGAAGAGTTCTAATTAAATATGAATTGGATTAATATTATTTCACTGCTAATTAATTATGAACCCGAGAGGTTACACACAAATGAAATTTGCAGAGTAATTGGATTAGAGAAAAGATTAAATTAAATTTAGGATTGTCCTAAATATTAATTTAATTGAGCTTGTAGTAACTTGATATTGATCTGGTTATTATGGAGCCCAACACTGGTTAGTTTAAGTCCAGTCCACATGTGGCCTTAGGTTACATGTGTCTCCTATATATTGTACTATTCTGACAGATTTAGCAAAAACACAATAAGAATAACCAATTAAGGATGCAGATTCTGTGTGGATACTTTCAGAGGTTTCACAATTGAGGAGCTTTCAGAT
The DNA here is from genome assembly GCA_037974665.1 of Ehretia macrophylla. Lineage (NCBI taxonomy): Eukaryota > Viridiplantae > Streptophyta > Magnoliopsida > Boraginales > Ehretiaceae > Ehretia > Ehretia macrophylla. The sequence goes on along the minus strand of CM075767.1, from coordinate 8,369,826 downwards.
TCTATATTAGATTAGTCATCATGGAAAGGTAATCCTGAAATTCTTTAATGCGTAATTAATGTCGATTATTATGCATGTATGTAATCTACGTAAATAGCCATGAATGTGATACATGTGTATTATTATTTTCGCTGCGTTTATTTAATTATAAAAATTTCAAATACCATGCACGATTCCCAACGGCTTGAACCAATACATAACACACAAAATAACATCACACACACACGACAATTACATGCACAGATACACAACCAATAACACACACACACACACGACCCTTTATTGCACACGCACACACACACACACTCTAAGTTCTAATCTTACACTAGCTATTTTAGCATTATTCTAGCTATAACAATACTTTTGACACATCTTTTGAGCATTGAAACAAGCATTTAGCCATAAATCATTGAATTTTGTAGAAAAATACTATTCACATCTTCTTCAACAAGCCAATATACAAGCTATAGTTATCAAGGTGCGAATACATTAAAAGTCTACATTACAAGCTAGGAGAACATCATTGAATGCTAAAACAAGCTTTAAATCAAATATTTACACAATAACAATTCATAATTCATCAAAGCTAATAACTTTAAATGCACAAATAAGATGATCCCTCACCAAAAAGAAGATGAAAACGCTTGGAAATTGCTTAGAATGGCCTTTGATATCCTCTAACAAGCTTGGATTGGCAAAGCCCTAGACAATTTTCCCCCTTTTCCTTCTTCTCCTCTTGGCCGATCCTAGACTTCTGTTTTTTGATTTTGCTCATTTATTTGGTAATATATTGTGTTATATTAGCTATTGTGGGCTTGGGCTATAAGTTGGGCTTTAGAAAAATGAGTTCAATTGCTTGGTTGGCCCAAAAATAATGCTAGACTTCAATTGGCCCAAAAATACTTACAGACTCTACTATTCATGCAGTTGACTAATCTTTTTATATCTCTCGTTCTCGATATGCTATGCATGTAATTTTGATGAACAAATACTTAAAATATGTCAAGTATTAAGGGAAAAATGTAAAATTAAAAAAATAAAATAATTAAAAATTTACACCGGGCTCGGAGCTCATATTTTAAAAAATGAAAACCAAACTATTGAATGCAAGAAAATAAATTCAAATATTACAAATAATAAAATAGTCAACATTCATTTCGTATAAATTAATTAAATATTATTTGCACATTGTTGAAGAAATATGAAAATTAAAGCTAACAGTTTATGCAAGTAGTTAAGGTAAGCACATAATCATTTATAAACACTTGAAATAACCACATAAACATATACAAATAAATATTTTATTTATATGCTAGGTCCGGGGTGTCACACTCTCCTCCATAAAAGGGCATCTATGTTGTGCATAATTTACACACTTTTTGCAAGAGAGGAATATTGCATACACTTTTTCTATTTCTTAAGTTTGGTGCCAATTAGAGATAGAGAGAAAAAAGGGAGTCACGATTTCCTTTTGCAGTATTTTTCTAATCAAGTCATGGCTAACAATGATATGTATATATCGATCCTTAAAGTTTATTTCTTATATTAGCCTTAATAGGTGATTCATGTTTTACACCTATAGAGTGAACAATATATGTGCATAAGGTTTACCCAAAGGTGACTTAGGTGACATAAGTAGTCCATGGCCTCATTGTGAGCATAATTTTTGTCTTAGTAATGATTCCCAATATGTTCACTCTCACGCGTCAAGTATTCCGGTCTTTAATGGTACAAATTTCTCGGAGTGTTATGAGCATATTCAATTTACATTGGGTGTAATGGAGCATGTTTCAACATTTTTGGTTGACAAACCCGAAGAGTTAATTACTGACAACACTAAAGAACAAATTAAGGCCATCTCAGCATAAGAGAAATCTAATTGGCTAAGTCTGACGTTAATAAGGATGACTATAACGAATAACATCAAGACTTCATTACCGTAGACGAAAAATGCAAAAGAATTTCTAAATTCAATTAAAAGTCATTTCAAAACTGCAGATAAGTCACTAGCGGACACACTTAAGGCAAAGTTGACTACCATGAAGTATGATGGTATACAAGGAGTCCAACAACACATTCTCAATATGGCAGATAAAGCTACAAAACTAAATGCTTTGGGAATGCATGTAAGTGATCCTTTCCTGGTTCTGTTTATACTAGTTTCACTTCCTTCCTAGTTTGGTCCTTTTAAGATTAATTACAACACCAATAAGGACAACTAGAGTTTGAATGAAATCAAAAATATGTGCGTTCAAGAGGAAGTTCGTTTGAAGCAAGAAGGACAACATGCTGCGATGTTAGTAACTCAAGAAGCTGCAAAGAAGAAAAGTAAAGGCAAATCAATTCCATCAAATAAAAGAAATGCTTTTGGGAAGGCAAATCAGAATCAGAAAGAAAAATTTATTGTCAAACCACTTTTGGTAAGAAAGGACACGTGAAGAAGGAATGCAACAAACACAAACTCGGGTTCGAAATAAAAGGTAAGAATCTTTCTTTTATATGTTACAAATCAAATCTTGTTGAAGTTCCTTGTAATACTTGGTGGATTGATTCTGGGGCTACAACTCACTTGACTAATACAATACAAGGATTTCTTACGAGCCAGAAATCGAGGAAAAATGAAAGATTCGTTTGTATGGGGAATCTTTTAAGGTGGAAGTGATGACTGTTAGAACTTATCGCCTACTCCTAGAAACGGGACACGAGATGGATCTTAATGACACTTTATATGTACCCTCAATTTCTAGGAATTTTGTTTCATTATCTAGATTATATAATTATGGATATTCAGCTTTGTTTAGTTGTGGAAAATTCAGTTTGATGTTTAATTCAATTATAGTTGGTTTAGGTATTTTATTTGATGATTTATATAAAAATATATCTTTGAATAATGAGTTTGCACAATCTTTAATAGCCTTATAATCAAATGTTGGATCAAAACGTAGCCACATTGATGAGAAATTTTCAATCTCGTGGCATAGAGGATTGGGACACATATCAAGGGAAAAATTGAGAGATTAGTGAAATGTGAAGTTTTAGAAAAACTAGATTTCACTAATTTCGGTTTATATGTGGATTGCATTAAGGGAAAACAAACCAACCATAGTAAGAAAGGTGCCACAAGAAGTAGTGAGCTTTTTGTACTTATTTACACAGATATCTATGGACCACTCTTTATTCCTTGTTTTACTAGAGAAAAATACTTTATCACCTTTATAGATGATTTGTCACATTATGACTATGTGTATCTAATACATGAAAAGTCTCGAGCCATTGACATCCTTGAGGTAGAGAGACAATTAGATAGAAAGTTGAAGTTATTAGATCAGATTGAAGTATTGAGTATTATGGTAGATATGATGAGTCGGGTCAAAACCCTAGCATTCGTGCTCATTATAAAATGTCAGGAATGCCACAACAGAATGGAGTTATTGACAGGTGTAATCGTACTCTTATGAACATGGAAGAAGTACGATGATTTACTCCAAGGTACCTGATTCCTTGTAAGGAGAAGCATTAAAGACCACCATATATATCTTGAACAGAGTTCCTAGTAAAGTAGTTCCATCAACTCCTTTCGAGTTATGGACTGGTAGGAAACCCAATTTAAGACACTTACATATTTGGGGTTGCCCAACAGAAGCTAGAATCTATAACCTACATGAAAAAAATAGATTCAATAACTGTATCTGGATATTTCATTGGTTGTCTAGAAAAATCTAAGGGGTAATGTTTTTATTGTCCTAACCATAGTACGAGAATAGCTGAAACTGAAAATGCTAGATTCCTAGAGAATAGTGGCAGTGATGAAACAAGAAACTTTAATTTTATTGAGGTAAGGATAAATATCCAATTACCTTTATCTTGTCAATATATTTGTTGATCCTTTTCATATGTTGCTCCTGAACCTACCAACAGGTTGAAGTAGTAGTTCCTCAACCTATCTAGTAGGTTGAAGAAATTTAACAACATAATGAGAATGTTACACCTCCTAATAAAGTGGAACCACCACAACTTGTAGTTTTGAGGAGGTCTCAAAGGGAAAAAAGACTTGTTATCTCAGATTATTATGTGATGTATATGGTGGAATCTGATTTTGATATTAGGATTAAAAAGGATTTAGTTTCATTTTCATAAGCCTTGAAAAACAATGATTCTAGTAAATAGATTGATACCATGAATGAAGATTTGAATCCATGGACGAGAATGGCGTCTCGTCGAATTGCCTAAAAATTGTAAAAAAGTCGGCTGTACGTAGGTTTATAAAATCAAGCGCGATGCAAAAGGCAATATCGAACAATATAAGGCTAGACTTGTCACCAAGGGTTTCACTTAGAAAGAAGACATTGATTATAAGGAAACTTTGTCTTCAGTTTCTAAGAAAGATTCCCTTAGAATCATTATGGAAATCGTAGCTCATTATGATTTAGAGCTACATCAAATGGATGTGAAAATTGCTTTTTCTGAATGAGAGTTTGGATGAAGATATCTATATGGAACAATGTTTGTTTTATGCCTAAAGGAATGACTTTGATGATAACAAATCGTGCTTATTTGGATTTATCAAGTGTGATTGATTTAATGTGTTTATATAGTCAAACTCACACTTATGACTCATATGGATAAAATGTTTGTTGTCCCTTAATTAAACCTAAGAAGGGAGGGGTGAATTAGGTTTTATAGGCAATAATACTACTTTTTCGATTAGGCAATATACAAGCAATGATTAATCAAAGACAATTCTAAATAGATATGCACTCTAGCAATATAAAATGTGAGAGAGAAAATTTATCAAACACTTGGTGTGCAGAAAATAATGCAAAGAGAGAGTTGAGAGAAAGAGATTGCAAATCTCGATTTAACGGGGTTCGGTCTCCTCCTAAGTCCACGACCTAAGCTCCCCACTTAGGATTTCAACAATCTTCACTATGATAACTCTTCAAATGTTGGTGAGTTCACAAACCAACTACAATGGTAGTTCAAACTTTTACAATAGAAAAAATATTTCTCAATACAAAGCTTTAACACCCAACACCCTTGACAAGAAAATCCTTCATTTCAAGGTGTTTAACTCGCTCTTTTGATAAGTGTTTGAGATTCACAATAAAAGCCCTCTTTTAGGGTAGATGAATACAATGAATGCTTATCTCTCAATATTGATCACAAATTCTTGCTCAAGTATAGCTCAAAGATGATTCAAAGATGAGATTAATGAAAGAACTCAAGAGTAATTACTTTGAATCAATGTTTTGAAATTTTGCAGTTGAGGGGCATTAATAGAAACTGAAATGGGTGTAATAAATGCACCATAACATTCATAAAACGACTATATTTTGAATCAGCGTTTTGGCCCGACCGGTCGACCCCTATTTCACTGATCTACCGGTCGAGGGACCCTCATCCGGTGGATAGGCCTAGAGCGGACGACCCTCTGGCCACCGGTTGACCGGTTGCCATGGGGTTGTCTGGTGGGCTCAAAATTGCCAGGGTTGGGTTTTTAAAATCGTTTCTTTTGAGCATGTTTTGTAAAACATTTTTCAAATATTTCAAAACAATATTTGAGAATCATTGTTGAGCATATACCATTTGCAAGACCCAAAACCCCAGTCAAGTCCCAACCGGTACCCCTTATGACTTCCGTCTTCATCCTTATAACTCTATCTTCATTCATCTTCATTCTTCGAATCTTTTCCTTGAGTTGATGGATGTTCTTCTTCCTTCTTCAGCCTGATAAACTTAGAATCGGAGTCAATCTTGATTCATCTTTATTTATGCACACTTAACAAACTCATTAAACACATTTATGGTTTGTAATCATCAAAACCAAGATTTAAAAGCCCTTTAGACTAACAATCTCTGTCACGCCCCAACTCGACCCCTCTTACAATCAGTCAGGACGCAACGGAATTTCGGCAGCATAACGACAGTAACATGAACATCAGGGCTCTAAACCAACCCTTAATAACAACATACATCAAACTCCACAAATCACCAACCAACTCCACAATCAAATTAACAACATACAACGCAACCATTTCATACATTAAACATTCTTTCATCAACTCATTCATAGTTATGCGCCTCCGTTCCAACATAATACATTTACTATATAACATACACTTCTAAAATAGATTATAGCTTACCTAGCAACCTAATCATAGACAAAATAAAGACTACTAAGATTGCATCAACTAATTCGTTATCTTTTCAACATCTTTTACATAATGAACTACAAAGCATATAAAAGTCTACTAAGTTAATATACAAGATAGTAAAACAATACAACACCAAGGATAAGACTCTGGAACATAGGACTCATCCACGTAAAGCACATTTTCCACATTCTCCTCTTCAGGAGGCACATACCCGTAATCCGGCTCTGCAACACCTGTAAGCATGCATTAATAGAGAGTGAGCTTATATACATAAGCCCAGTGAGGATCCGATAGATCTCGACAGTATTCACTACGCTCCTTGGATTTAGTCCTTTGAGCAAGTAAACACACAACAACAATAATAATACTATCATCACATAACAACATAAATAATGCTATCATCTCATAACAACATAAATAATGCTATCATCACATAACTATATAACCATTCATTAAAGGATACTCTATTTGGTGTAGCTCCAAACGCCATCACGATCTTAACCGTTCTTCTTATAACTCCCCATTACTCACGCACCCGAGGTACCTCACTATCCCCTTCCCTCCATGACATCTCCGTCATGCGAGCTGGGGGTAGCCTATGGCAGTCATGCCGGTTTCAACCCGACAGCCCGACGCTGCCCGAGAGGTGGCACACACATACCAAGGCTCCATATTCATCAATCATCATGCAAGCATAAATCGATCAATCAATTGGGAGATCAGCAACAAGAGTGCCCGATTCCCGCATTCAATAATAATCAATCAATAACATCAATATAACATCAATATTAAATTAAACATCAAACAACGTAGTTAGATGACAAAGTAGGCCATCTAACCGGACATGCATAATATTCATAATTAAACTCTAAATTACTCAACAACAACTCACCATTCATCACTCGAACACTACCCAACCATCTAAGGCATCGTTCAAGAAATTAAAGAATGACAACCTAACTTCTAAAATTCATAACTTACAATCTACTAATCCAAACATTGCCAAATCAGTTCCTATCACTCACCCATTCAACCTACTACATTAGCCCTCTCGGAAATCCACCATAACACCTCCAAAACATGCCCGATAACCCTAAAACCCTATGACGTCATGGCTGGATTTTCCGGATTTTCACACAAACAATGTAATCGAAAATTCGGCATTACAACAGCGCTAACACGTAATTATCAAGTATTTAGAAATCGACGGCAATCGATTTCGAGCAACGCAACTCAATTAAATCAACTTTGAACATTTTAATCAAAATTAAATACCCGGAAAATAAAAATTATGCTATACCCGACAGAAACTCGTAGTATTAGTATATAATGATCCCTAGCATGCAAGGAGCAATAATCTATCATCAGATTTCAATTCTAACGGTTCAATCTTCATTTATACGCAAAAACACAAAAATGACATTTTGAGATCTAGAATTTTTCTCTCACCTTTGATGTGTTTTGATGCAAGAAATGTGTAGAATGGATGCCAAACAATCAATTTCAAGCTTTGAATCACTCAATTCGGCTTTGAAACGCAAAATCTGTGAGAAAAATGCTTTGAAAATGCCTTTATCTTTCTCCTCCAAGGAGCCACGGTTTTGTGTGTGTTTTTGGAGTGTGTTTTGTGTTGTATGAGGGTGTGTGGATGACATTATATAATAAAAAGCTTGGTCAATTAAAAAAATGCAAAGTCAAAGTTAGTTTTAATAGGTATTTTTGTGTTTTTAATGACTTTAATTGCATTTTAGTGCTCACCAAGTTAAAAATAAATATGCAACCCCCAAGATATCTCAAGTGGATTATTTTTAGGTGACAAGAAGTTTTACATTCAAAGAATTCCACCCGAGTCGGCTTAAAACTCGATTTTCGCAAAAGTCGGTGTAAAAACCCTAATAAATTCTTAAGCCGATTTTAAAACCGTTTTCATCAAACACAGGTCTATTAAAGTCCGTGGACTAGGTCTAGAAGGGTTAAAAAGACCAGTTTCAAAATTATAGCGGACGTGTTTTGAAAACACTATTCACTGAAAATCGACGATAAAATTTCTGACTCCGTTTTTGATGAAAATTTCATGAATGCACATTTAGCACGTATTAGAAGTATTGACATCAAAATTATAACTTTCTAGGTCCTATAGCACATAAACAGATCATATGCACGCAAAACGAGATAAAACACGTAAAACGAGATAAGCAAGAAAGTGGGGTTTCACAATCTCCCCCTTTTTGATGATGACAAAACTTATCCCAAATAATAACAATGTAAGCATAAATGAGTTTTAGATAGATAGTGTATTTTGAGTTTGCTTGAACCTACGATATAAGTTTGTTCAAAACTTCCCTTCAACTTGTGCATATATGAACTTCATACTCCCCCTCAATGTATGAGTTCTTATAGGTTCAAGTTTAACACATTTTTCATGCTACTTTTTCTCCCCCTTTTTGTCATTATCAAAACAAAATAAATCATGATCACCCATAGTGCATGTCCAATGATTTGGCACAAATACACATAATAAAGCAAGACATAACAATTGAAATCAGTATACCAAAATCATGGAAGTAGACTGGAAGAAACATAGAGAGTTTAAAAAATTGAAACAACAAAAAGTTTAACAACGAGCTTAGTCCTTCATAAACTTCTTATAAAGTTTTTCAAGCATCGTCTTTATGCCCTTCATCTCGGAGTTGACTTCACCAACAGTTAAAGATAACTGAGCAACTTTTAAAGTCAAATTATCAACCTTGGTATTTATTTCTTCAAGAGTGGCTGGGCGAGATCTTCTCATTGTAGACGAACTTGCACCTCCAATATTAGCATCTCTTCCTTCGTGGTCGCCATCATCACTCTCCGTTGCGATTTCACTGTCATCTCGCTCTTCCCCAAGGTCATAGTTTTCTAGATCATCAACTTCTTCAGATTTTGCATAATGTAGATAATGTCGGTATTGTCATGAGCCATGTATTGTCTATCTAGGCAATATTGGTCAAGGAGGTAGGTGGCATCATTTAGGGGTTCAAATTGGCCAACACATTCAATCACTTTTAGACGGAAGAGGTGACATAAGATCATCCCATAGGGCAAGGATTTCTTTTTGAAGGCCAACATGTGACTAAGCATAACATGTGGGAGGTTGATTTTTACATTCTTGTACATGAGATGCATCACATAGCCTGTGAAGAATGGAATTGTCCCGTCCTTGACAATGCGAGGCATGATGACGTGATTCAAGATATAGAGGGGCAATCGTTTTTCAGCACAAAGTTGATATGATTTTGGCATGAACTCTTCCTATCTTCTCGAGCCTTCCTACAAAGTAGTAAACATCTCCGTTGGAGCGTTGTCATGTAGTCCGCTTAGTAAGTTAGCCGCAAAATAGAGTTTTAACCCACTATTTAGAATCCCAAGCAAATTTGGCAAATCCCGTTCTCCCACAAATATGTTAACTCCATTTACCCTATTCTTTAGCCCACATACACCCCCATCTTTACCTTCCACCAAATATGCATAGAATTCACGAACCCTCATATGACAATTAATGTCCTCAAGTCCAAAAAGTTTGAAGGATCAATACGCTTACCCCAAAGAATTTCCTTTCTGGAGAAATCACCCGGTGCGATGATATGCATAGGATCCCATGGAATCAATGGCATGAGGCGTAAACATGGTCCTTCTTCTTTTGGGTGCTTGCCTTGATGATGATGTCATTGATTAGAAAGAGGATTTTCAAACAAAAAAGAAGAGCTTGGTTTGGTAATTTTGTCGAACACGTAGTGGGCAAGAGAAAATTTGAAGATTTTTGATAGAAATTTGAAGAGAAAAAGATGCTTTTTAATAGAGTTAGGAATTTGAAGCCTTTGATCTTCTATGTGGAATAAAGAGATGATGTTGAAAGGTTGAGAGATTGATGAGGTTTTATGGGAATAGAATGAGAAGATGGTAGAGTTTGAAAGAGAATGAATGATTGAAGAAGTTTTAAAAATTTGGGGTTTTAAGCTTGGTACCCTTCAGTGCCGTGACCGGACGAGGGTGCACATGCTGGTTGTCCAGTGCCAGACCTTCGTCCGCCCGAGGTACATCCATCGGACGAGGGTATGCTCCACCGATCGATCGGTGGCAGCCCTCTCTTCCGGTGGTGCACTTTCTGTCATGAAGTGCATCTCACGCGGAAAGCTTCAAGGTTTTGCCATTTTAAGCTTGCCCAATTCCCTTCTAATCTTGTAAATTTGATTTTTATGTAGAGGTTCAGTAAAAATATTCGCTAATTGATGCACAGAATCAACAAACTCAAGTATGACATCCCTTTTTTGAACATGATTGCGAATGAAATGATGCCTAATTTCAATATGTTTTGTTCTAGAGTGTTGGATAGGATTCTTTGTGAGATTAATGGCACTTGTATTTTCACATTTAATAGGCACATTTTCGTACACATGGCCATAGTCGAGAAAATTTTGTTTCATCCAAAGAATTTGAGCAACACAATTTCTAGCAGACACGTATTCAGCTTCGGCCGTAGAGAGAGCTACACTATTTTGTTTTTTACTAGACCACGAGATTAATGAATGTCATAGAAATTGATAGCATCTACTAGTACTCTTTTTATCTACTCGATCTCATGCGTAATTCGCATCCGAATATCCTAGAAGTTCAAATGATGTGCCTTTCGGATACCACAATCCTAAATCTATAGTCCCCTTAAGATACCTAATGATTTTTTTACTACATTTAAGTGAGACTCTTTGGAACAAGATTGAAAACGAGCACATAAGCACACTGCATATACAATATCGGGTCTAGAGGCAGTTAAATAGAGAAGGCTTCCGATCATACCTCGATATTGCTTTTCATCTACCTTGTTACCTTCCTCATCTTTGTCTAGTTTGATTGAGGTTGACATTGGAGTACTCATTTCTTTTGATGATTCAAGTCCAAACTTCTTGATGAGCTCTCTAGTGTATTTGGCTTAATTGATGAAAGTACCCTTTTATGTTTGCTTGATTTGAAGTCCGAGAAAGAAATTTAATTCTCCCATCATACTCATTTCGAATTCCTTGTGCATACACTTAGAGAAATACTCACAAAGAGATTCATTAGTGGCACCAAAGATTATGTCATCAACAAAAATTTGTACAAGCAATATATCATTGCCTTGTGTTTTAACAAAGAAAGTGAAATCTAATTTACCTATAGTGAATTCTTTTTCAAGCAAATAATTGCTAAGCCTATCATACCATGCTCTAGGTGCTAGCTTAAGGCCATATAATGCCTTATCTAGTTTATGTACATGATTTGGCAAGTTAGAGTCCTCAAATCCAGGTGGTTGTTTCACATAAACTTTTTCCATGAGATAACCATTTAAAAAGGCAGTTTTTATATCTATTTGATACAATTTAAAGTCTATAAAACATGCAAAGGCAAGAAGCATACTAATAGATTCAAGTCTAGCTACAGGAGCAAAAGTCTCATCATAATCTATGCCTTCTTCTTGATTATACCCTTGAGCTACTAGCCTTGTTTTGTTTCTAGTTACAACCCCGGATTCCTAAAGACCCATTTTGTACCAATTATAGGATAATCCTTGGGTTTTTCAACTAGATGCCTTACTTTGTTTCTTTCAAATTGATTTAATTTTTCTTGCATGGCAATTATCCAATCATCATGATCTAATGCTTCTTTAATATTTTTAGGCTCTACTTGAGACAGAAAAACAATATGTTCACAATAAGCTTTTAGATTGGAACAAGTTCTTACTCCCTTGGAAGGATCACCAAGAATTTGATCATTTGGATGATCTCTCACAAACTTCCAACACCTTGGTAGATCTTCATTTGTTGTTGTTTCTTGGATATGTTGCATTGGTTGTACATCAACTTGTGGTTTTGCTGGAACTTCATTATCCTTTGAGGTTTAACCCTCTTCAACATTTGTCTCCTTTGGATCACTTGAGGTTCTCTCATTGCTAATGGTTGTAGGTAGGATTTAAATGTCAACTTCGGAAACACCTAAATCATCATCATTTTTTCTCGGGGCAAAATGATTAGTTTCATCAAAATCTACATGCATAGACTCTTTGATAAGCATATTTCTTTTGTTAAAAACATCTATAAGCTTTGCTTCTTGAAGAGTAACCCATGAAAAGTCCTTCATCCGATTTAGAATCAAATTTACCAAGATATTTTTTTGTATTTAGGATGAAACACTTACAACCAAAAACTTTAAAATGAGACACATTTGGTGCTCTACCTTTCCATAACTCATAGGGTATTTTCTTTAGAAAAGGCCTAATTAGTACACGATTTAGCACATAACATGCGGTATTTACAGCTTCACCCCAAAAATATGTTGGTAAGTTATTTTCTTTCAACATTATTCTTGCCATTTCTTGTAATGTCCGGTTCTTCCTTTCTATTACCCCATTTTGTTGAGGAGTTCTAGGAGCCGAAAAATTATGTTCAATGCGATGTACTTCACAATAGTCCATGAAAGATACATTTATAAATTCGGTGCCTTGGTTACTATGAATGCAATTTATGTAATAGCCTTTCTCATTTTGTACCTTATTACAAAGTATAACAAATTCATTTAAGGCATCATTTTTATGTGCAAGGGGTCTCACCCTTGTGAATCTAGTGTAATCATCTATAATGACATAGACATATCTGGATCTACCTAGGCTTGCCACATCCATTGGATCGAAAAGATCCATATGTAATTTTTGTAAAGCTCTTGATGTGGTTACCTTGCTAATTGTTTTGAAAGATGTTTTGTGTTGTTTTTAAAATTGGCATGCATCACATAAATGGTCTTTTTGAAATCTAGTCTTAGGAAGACCTATGACAAGTTCTTTTCTAGAAAGCTTAGCAAGTAAATCCATGTTAGTATGACTGAGTCTCCTATGCCATAACCACGAGTCTTCATTAATGGTAACTAAACATGTCACATTTTGACATTTTAATTCATGGAAATTTACCATGTACACATTATCACATCTATTTCTAACAAACAACACTTTATCATCTTTATCATACACCTTGCAACAAGTAGATAAAAATTCAACTCTAAATCCATTATCACAAAATTGACTTACACTTAACAAATTGTGTCTAAGACCTTTAACATACAAGACAACATGAATGAAAATATAGTTTATATCTCTTATGCTACCTTTACCAATGACTTTGCCTCTTTTATTTCATCCATAGCTAACTTTACCTTTGAAATCTTTGTCAATCTCATAAAAGAAAGAGACATCTCCCTTCATGTGCCTTGAGCACCCACTATCAATAACCCAAGTATCTTCATACTTTACCTTTAGAGCAACCTATCATTCATAGAAACAAATCAAGTTTATTTTGGTCCCCAAGGTTCTATTGGGTCCTTTTGTGTTAGTATGACGTCCTAACACATCTAACAACCCATTTGGGTCTAAGCCATAAAGGAATGTGAGAATTTCTTCCTACCATGTTTCTAAATCTACATTGTGATGCATTGTGACCATTCTTCTCACAATAAGTGCATCTCTTAAAAGATCATCTTGATGTTGAGGCTACATGCCAAGAGGATGATGCTTTGACAAAATGATTTTGAAACCCCTTTTGATGTGGCTTATAGCTAATCCTTTTTTTGTCAATTTGTACTTTTTGTGATTCTTTTAATGGTGGATGGACAATTGAGGATTGGGAAGCTTTCACAAAAATAGTTTTTGAGAACTTTGGTTTAGAAAATGGCTCATAGCCAGTCCCACATTTGTCAAATGGTAATTTTTGGGAACCAAAAATTTCGTACAAGACCTTTGTTCCCTTTGAAAATCTAGCAAGATCATTTTGTAAACCAAGAACTTATTTTTCAAAATCTTTGATTTCTAATTCATTTTTGGACTTTGAATGATAGTATTCACAAATCTCTTTGGTAAGAGTATTATTTTCATCTTTAAGTTCTTTAATTTCATTTTGAAGTTCATCATTTTCTTTTTGAAGATTCTTTACTTTTGAGTGTGCAAGAAGAAAACTATCATGTAGTTTGAAAAATTCATTTGTTAGTTATTCAAAAGTACATTAATCATCATTAGAAGAAAAAGAAGATTCATCATAAGACGAAGAAGTTACCTCATCATCTCTAGCCATGAAGTACACAAAGTTGGCCACTTTTGTTTCACATCCACTTTCATCACCAGTTGATATATCATCTTCAACACAAGCCTTCATTGCCTTTTGCTTCCCTTTGATCAATTTTGGACACTTTGCTTTGATATGTCCCGGCTTGTCACAATTGAAACACTTGATCTCCTCTATGGCCTTCTCAATTTTCTCTTTGAATCTTCTCCTGATTTTGTTATTGATGGGATCTCATTTCTTCATCTTTTTGTACTTCAAGAACTTCTTAAAATTCTTTGCAAGAAGTGCAAGCTCATCACGATCACTATCATCTTTGTCTTCACACTTGACTGAGATTGAGCAATGAGAGTAAGTGATTTCCTTGACTTCTTTTCTTCTTCATCTCGTATCTTTTCTTGATTCAATACAAGTTCCTCCGTCTCAAGATTGCAAATGAGCTCATGCACCATAATCTTGGAGAGGTTGGTTGATTATCTAATTGATGTCACCTTTGGTTTGTATTCTTTTGGAAGAGCCATAAGAATCTTCCGGTTGAGTTCTTCATTTGGATACTTCTTTCTGAGAGTACTCAAGTTGTTTATGATTTTGGAGAATCTTTGATGCATTTCATTTAGTGACTCTCCGGACTTCATACGAAACAACTCATACTCATGAATGTGAAGATCAATCTTGGTATTCTTCACTTGAGACGTTCCTTGATAAGATATGTGTAATATTTTTCAAATCTCGTGAGCGGTTTCACATTGACTCACATGACTATACTCGGTTTCGTTTAGAGCACAATAGAGGATGTTCTTGGCTCTTGAGTTCTTGGTCATCATGATAATGTCTTGATCATTGAACTCTCCTCTTTCCTTGGGCACTTGAATGGTTTTGACTTTCTCGACTCCACTAGAACTTGGAGCATCTTTGACCGTCACCTTCTTCATTGGAACATAAGAACCATCTTCTACTAATGACCATAGAGCATAGTCAACGGATTGTATGTATGTCTCTATCTTGTTTTTCCAATAATTGAAATTGGTACCTATAAACAATGGAGGCCTATTAGTAGAGTAACCTTCAAAGTAAGGAGAGGTAGTATTGTTTGCCATTTATCTTTTCTTTGCTAGATCTTAAGCTATATGCAAAGATCTAGCTCTGATACCACTTGTTGTCCCTTAATTAAACCTAAGAAAGGGGGGGGGGGGGCGGGAGGGGTGAATTAGGTTATATAAGTAATAATACTACTTTTTCGATTATGCAATATACTAGCAATGATTAATCAAAGACAATTCTAAATAGATACGCACTCTAGCAATATAAAATGTCAGTGAGGCAATTTATCAAATACTTGGTGTGCAGAAAATAATGCACAGAAAGAGTTGAGAGAAAGAGATTGTAAATCGCGATTTAGAGTGGTTCGGCCCTCGCCTAAGTCCACGACCTAAGCTCCCCGCTTAGGATTTCAACAATCTTCACTATAGTGACTCTTCAAATATTAGTGAATTCATAAACCAACTACAATGGTAGTTCAATCTTTTACAATAGAAAAAATCATTCTCAATACAAAGCTTTAACACCCAACACTCTTGACAAGGAAATCCTTCATTTCAAGGTGTTTAACTCTCTCTTTTGATAAGTGTTTGAGATTCACAATAAAAGCCCTCTTTTAGGGTAGATAAATACAATGAATGCTTCTCTTTCAATATGGCTCACAAATTCTTGGTCAAGTATAGCTCAAAAATGATTCAAAGATAAGATTAATGAAAGAACTCAAGAGTAATTATTTTGAATCTATGTTTTGAAATTTTGCAGTTGAGAGACAATAATAGAAGCTGAAATGGGTGTAATAAATACACCCTAACATTCATAAAATGACTATATTTTGAATCGGTGTTTTGGCCCGACCGGTCGACCCTTGGCCACCGGTCGACCGGTCGCCATGGGGTCGTTCGTTGGGATCAAAACTGCCAAGGTTGGGTTTTTAAAAGCGTTTTGAGCATGTTTTGTAAAATATTTTTCAAATATTTCAATACAATATTTAAGAATCATTATTGAGCATATACCATTTGCAAGACCCAAAACCCCAGTCAAGTCTCAACCGATACCCCTTATGACTTCCGTCTCCATCCTTATAACTCTATCTTCATTCATCTTCATTCTTCGAATCTTTTCCTTGAGTTGATGGATGTTCTTTTTCCTTCTTCTGCTTGATGAACTTGGAATCAGAGTCAATCTTGATTCATCTTTACTTATGCATACTTAACAAACTCATTAAATACATTTATGGTTTGTAATTATCAAAACAAAGATTTAGAATCCCTTCAGGCTAACAATGTTTATATTACTTTGAGTCAATATGGTATTTGAATGTTTGGCATTTATAGATTGAATTATATTTATGATATTATATGCTAAATATATCATGAATGCTTGTTGTTTAAAGCGGAAGAGAATATTGCATAAAAGAAGACAATGTCATTGATCAAAGCAGCATTGCAAGATTGAGAATATGCAATTGTGTGGCCATTGAGAAGAATTGAAGAATGCAATTTTCTAGCATACCACAAGCATATAAAGTCTTGAAGAATTAAAGAAGTGAAGATCTTGAAGATCAAGCCTTGAAGATGATGTGGTGACATAAGGTAGGGAAAATGCAACATCAGAGGTAGTAGCTTGCACTTGTGTGGCTTAAGCTCTTGGTAATTTCTCAAAATAATTTTCAATCTTTCCTCAAGATCTTTTGAAAAAGGATTTGAGTTCAATTGGTCAAAATATCTTTTGAAAAATTGTTCTTAAAAGGCTTTGCTTGTGATGTTTGGTTGGTGTTAGGTATCTTTTGAAAAGGATTTGAGGTTAATTGGACAAAATATCTTTTCAATATTTTTATCTTCAAAAGATTGAAGTTACAAAAATCGATTTTAATCTTTTATCAAGAGTTTAAAAATATTTTGAGAAATTAAAAAGGTTGAAAACTCTTTTGAAAAAGTGGTCTTGATGTGTCTCAATGTTTTATCTTCAAAACATTGAATTTTGGGTAAAATTTTCACAAAATGACATATTCTGGAAACGACGGAAGAACAAAGTTGGCTGAGCTATTCTTACGACTTGCACTTCTGACTTCAAGCAGGTCGACTGACTTGCGAGTTGCACTTCTAACTTGCTCGATCGGTATTGTGTTGATTTTGAAAAACTAGCAGTTTGTTAACGTTGAAAGCTTGCCTATTTATACCAAATCTTACCCATTTCATCCTAGACCTCTTCCACACAAATTGAACCTAAGCCTATATTGTTAATCCAAAATATCAAATTATACCACACTTGAGCTCACATTTTCAAATCTATTGAGTATTCAAGTGCTTTAAATTGTATTATCTACTCATTGAGGAGTTATTATTCCATCAAACATTTTATACTCAATCATTGTATCATATACACTCTTGGGGCTCTAGATTAAGATTAAGAGAATCCTTGTAAAGAGAAGAATATGAAAAAATCCTTTGTGTACCCAAAGGATAGAAGTTGTAGTAGGTTTGAGCTTCATCAACATTTGAAAGAGATTGTATCTCTTGTGGACTCAAGAGAGGATTGTAAAGTTAGTTTGTGCTTCACCAATACTTGAATAAATATTATAGAAGACCTTAGATTAGCGAACCACCTAAAAATCCTTACGCTTGATTTTTTTTTATCCCTACTCTCTTTACTTTCAAGCTCATTGCATATCTTGTGTTAAATTCATTGTTAAACTCATAAAGTTTTCATATAGTGCATACAAGTTGTTTGATATATTGTCATTGAGAAAGTTATTAAAGCTTTTATTGGTTAAGTTATACCATAACTTGTCTTGCTTATCAGGTGTTTGAAAAATTTCCCAAGTGAATATTATAGTTGAATTGCATAATTTTTTAAAGTAGTGATTTACTTTCATAAGCCTAATTTACCCATCCCCTTCTTAAGCTCATTTGGACTAACAAACAGCTTGAAGGTTTCGTAAAGGAAAGAATTGAACACATGGCTTGCAAATTAAAAAAAACCATTTATGGACTTAAACAAGCTTCCAGGCAATGGTATATTAACTTTAATGATACCATTACTTCTTTCGGATTTAAGGAAAACATTTTTGATCAATGTATACTTTTAAAATTCAGAGGGAACAAGTTTATCCTTTTAGTCTTATATGTGGATGATATTATGTTGGCCAATAGTGATCTTGGTTTGTTGCACAAAACCAAAGAATATTTTTCCAAGAATTTTCAAATGGTTGATATGGGTGAGGCATCCTATGGAATTGGCATAAAGATTTTTAGGGATTGATCTCGAGGATTGCTAGGATTGTCTCAGAAAAGTTATATCAATCGAGTCTTGGAAAGATATAATATGTAGTTTTGTCCAGGCAATGATGCTCCTATTGTGAAGGGTGATAAATCAAGTGAAAAACAGTGCCCGAAAAATGATTTGGAACAAGAGAACATGAAGAAATTTCCTTATGCATCTGCTGTTAGGCAACAAAGAAAGTTATGAGGTGTCTACAAGAGACAAAAGATTATATGCTCACATATAAAAGATCTGATCATCTTGAAGTGATTGGGTACTCAGATTCGGACCTTGCTGGTTGCATAAATAGTAGAAAATCCACATTAAGATATGTATTTATGCTGACTGGTAGTGCAATTTGATGGAAGAGTATCAAACAATCAATCATCGCTTCATCCTTGATGGAAGCTGAGTTCATAGCATGTTTTGAGGCAACTAGTCATGCTTTGTGGCTGTAGAATTTCATCTCAGGACTTAGTGTTATTGACTCGATTGCCAAGCTATTGAAGATATATTGTGATAACACCACAACAATTTTCTTCTCTAAGAATAGCAAGTACTCTAATGGGACAAAGCATATTGAGTTGAAGTACTTGATCGTAAAAGAAAGAGTCTAGAAACATCAAGTAATAATTGAAAATATTAGTACCACTTTTATGATTGCTGACCCATTGACCAATAGGTTGGCTCCCAAAGCTTACAAGGAACATGTTATTAGGATGCGTCTTTTAAGTAATTTAGAATTGTGACAATAGTATTTATACTTATGCGCAATTATGTAATATATTTTTGTCCTTTTTGTTCATCAATTATGTATGTAAAAATTATCGTTGTTTGATAAATAGAAATTGTCCTAAGAAGACAAATTACAGTATTAAAGATTGTGTTAGTGAAGGTTGTCAATATTATAGTACACGGAAGGGTGTATGACATATAAGTCATATAACCACTATGACTCATATTGCTGACCTAACCTAATTATAATATTACGGTATCATTTAATTGGTTTATCTGTATTTTATTTTTAGATTAAAAGTACATGATCACATGTCAAAGTCTTTTTGGTATAAGTCCGAGTGAGTCAAAGATTATGTTTTATTTAATATATATATATATATATATATATATATATATATACACACACACACACACATATATTTATTGATAAAATCTTAATCGGTTTAATGGTCCAAATGGGAGAATGTAAGCATACTCTCCATGATTGTGGTCCACTAACCTTGTTTTCTATTACCTTTTTGACTTGGACTTATTGTTAAATTATGAAATAATAAAGTTAACCAATTAATGATAATATAAATTAGACCACTACACCACTACATGGAAGTTAAGGACCATGATGGATGGTAGTTTTTTTCCATGATAGGTGGTTTTTGTCTTAATGGAGTGGTGGGTGCCTTTATGCCTTTGTGGGATAGTGGATAACATTATGGCATAAGTGAGTGGTTTCTGGCCCATCTTCTCTCCTCTATAAAAGGGTACCTATGTTGTGCATAATTTACACACTTTTTGCAAGACAAGAATATTATGTACACTTTTCCTACCCATTAGAGATAAAGAGAAGAAGTGAGTCAGGATTTCCTTTTACAGTATTTTTCTAATCAAGTCATGGCTAACAACGGTATGTATATATTGCTTCTTAAATTTTATTTTTGCATCATAAGAATATTATGGTATTTATTCTAATAGTTATAGCAATGTGAAAAGACATTCTGATCGACCTGATTGGCTAGTGTCTTGATTAGTTGATGAAAAATAAAGCTCCAACTTATGTTGAATCTTCCTAGGCATATAACAACTTTTTTAGTAACTCAGGAGATAGTGATAGATCTAGAATACTTTATTATTGGAGTTTAAGTAATTTTATAGACTAAAATTAATAGAATTGTAAGGGGTTAAATGATTGTCCAACTAAAATTTTTAGAACAATTGAAGGAATTTTGAAACATTTATACTCCTCCCTCGCAATAACTAATGTAGATCCGCGTTGTCCAGAGGTGAATTCTTGCATTCATGATTTAGATAATTCTGAATTGGGAGTAACTTCTCAAGTTTTATATTAGACTGTTCAAACCAGGGGTGGAGCCATGAATTTTTGTTAGTAGGGGCTAAAATTTATAATTTTTGAATTATACAAGTATTTTTTTTAGTGGGAGCTAATTAATTTTTTAAACTAAAAATACATAGATATCTAATTTTTTTTCAAAAAATATATAGAAATTTTAACATTTTTATGGGCCAGTAGGGGCTAAAATCCATAATTTTTTTAACTATATGAATACTTTTATTTTTCAGTGGAGGGTAATTCATTTTTTTAACTAAAAATATATAAATATCTAATTTTTTTTTAAAAAAAATACATAAAAATTTTAACGTTTTTATGGGTTAATGGGGGCTGCAGCCCCCACTGACCCTTACATACCTCCGCCAGTGGTTCAAACCAAACAGTGCAGGGCATGCATTAGTGAGAAACTCGAGCATAACCTGTAAGACACTTAAAGTAAAGAAGAAATGACATAGAATAGTCCGTAACATAATCACATTTTCCTATTATTAAAAAAAAAAAATTGTTTAAAACATTTTTATATAAAAATCAATTTTCTTTGGCAAACCTAGTACATTATTAAGTTAAAATATTAAATAAATTTTAAAATTTAAATTTGGTGATTTTTTTGCAATTACAAAATAAAATATATAAACTACAATGTATAAATAAAAGAAGAGATATAGACAGCCATTTTCACTCCTCAAATGTAGAGAGTGAGAAGAAAGAAATAGGTCTCTAAAATAGAGTTTACTTGTGTAATACCCGGTCAAAAAGAGAAAAGCAAAAGTAAAGTGGCGCAAATTGAAAAAGGAAAGGAGACAAAAGAAAATGGGGGTGTGATGAAAGGGATAAGGTAATGATAAGTTATGATAAGGTTTGACAAAAAAAAAAAAAGTGTAAAATGCACGGTACCCCCCTTGTGTTTTATAAAAGTTGCACAATAAACCTTGTGTTTTGAAAAGTGGCACGAAACCCCTTGTGTTTTCAAAATGTTGCAAAATGCCCCCTCCGTCCAATTTTTTGTCAAAGTTAACGGAGAGTGACATACACTCTTACTTGTAATGCAGTAGAGAATCATACAAGACCTCAAAAAATATTTGATTTGACAAAAATACCTTTACATTGTTTCTCTTTTTCTTTTTTTCATTTATCATCTTTTTTATTTTTATTTTTTCACCCTTCTTCTTCCTCACCATTAACACATCCCACCACCACTACATCTCTCCACTATAAATTATTTTATAAACTCACCATTAATAATCTTTTAAAAATCTTTATAGCCTATAGATCATTTCTAAATAAATATTTAACCTTGGGATTGGTTTTAAATTAAACCCCAAGTTTTTCAAAATTTTATTGTTGTGTATTAGTTAGATGAATCTTTCATGCCGACGAACTCCTCAAGGCAGTTGGCGGGTAGTGGGAGGAAGTGGCAGATGTGGTTTGTGGATTTAGCATGAGAAAATGTGGAGACGGTGGGTGTTGGGAGTTGTTATCAGAGAAAAACATAGTACAAAGCTTTTTCGTGCAAATAAAATGTCAAAAGTTACAAACAACATGGTGGTTGAATCTTGTGTGCCAAATGAAGGTCATGGGTTCGAATCTTTATACATGCAAACTATTCTAAATTGTGCCATTCACATGTGACACGTGACACTATGCCATTGGTCACTTTTGGATTAAGAATGAAAAGGAAAAAGAAAAAATGAGAAAATGCACTATGCCATTGGTCACTTTTGGATTAAAAATGAAAAGGAAAAAGAAAAAATGAGAAAAAATTAAATAAAGGACAATAAGGTCATTTTACACTTACTGTTAAGAGATATTAACGGAATTTGAGATTAAGGAGAGTGTGCAATATTCATTATAATACAAGAGAGTATTTGCCACTTTTTAAAATACAGGGTCTGTTGTGCAACTTTCATATAATACAGGGAAATATTATACATTTTACTCAAAAAAAAAAATTCAAATTTGTGGCAAAACCGTGTATAAGGTTGGGAACCATTTTCTTCCGTCATTTTCTTTCTAATTCTTCACTCAAATTAGGAGATGAGTATAAACAACAATGAATGCTCATAATCAGGAACTTCATCGGGTGACAAATTTTAAATTGGCAACAAAGATCATTGATTGTGATTTGAGGATTGCCATTACGGGATCAAAGAGTATGTGGAATTCATCTATCTTTCTCCAAATATTTCATATGCTCTTCATAATTACAGATCTGAGATTTGTTCCTTATAACGTTATATTATTCGGTTAGTGTATGTTTAATCCGAATGTGAATTTGATATTTCATACTTTAAGATCTTTTAAAGATATTTAGTGATTAAGTGCATATGGAATTGTTAAATAGAATTATTTTAATTCTCCTTTTAAAATTATTAAATTTAAGATATTGTATAATTGCAAGATTATGTAACCTTTGATTCTTCCATTTGTCTTTGAGGATTTATATTCGTAGATAAATTTTGTCCCAAAATATAAATACTAGATCCTTTATATCTCAATTTATTGAAAATATATGATAGTGTGTTGCTACCTCATTTACAAGAGTAATAAAAGTATTTTTAGGTTTTTGAAATAAAAAGATATGATACAAAAAAAGAAGAAAATCACATACAATGACTTCTTTGAAAGTCACTGCAAGTGACTAGTTTGAAAGTCACACAAGTGACTTCCAATGTCTCTGGTCTCTGACCGGAGATGTTGATATTATATTAATATTTATTATTTATTGATTTATTTATTTGCTTACTTATTTTCTTGAGAGAATAAATTGATATTAGTTTAAAGAAGTTATACTTTTATTAGTTCATACGATTTGGTTGTGAATATAGATTTCTTATAATACGGATTTACAATCTCTTTTGAATTAGTCATGTTGTTATAATTGTTCTCAAGTTTAAGAGATATTTTTAGAAACTCTGCGAGTATTGTAATGATCTATGTTGAACAACCTCTTTGTATCCGTTAATTTCTCACATAATCTTTTATCTCTGATTATATATATTATTCATTTGTAGTTGTGTAATTCTAATAGTACCAATATTGTTACAGTACCAAAGTTTACTTACGATTATCTATGTCACATAATTGACTTGTAGTTATGTAATAGTAGTACCGATACTATTACGGTACTACGGTACATATATTGTTACTGTATCGCTTTAGTAGGTACTGTTATTGCTACTAGTGAGTTGGCCCCAAAATTTATTACTGAACTGATACTGCTAGACTAAATGCAGTCACAGCTATTTTATTTTCTATGTATATCATTTTTAGTGATTTTTTATGTATGGTATGTTAAATGTATTATCTGGTAAATTGTTAGTCAATTGTTATACGTTTCACATTCTCTATCAAGTTAATGAATTCCAGTTAGAGACTCATTGATTCTATCATCAAGCTATATTTTATTGTGAATTGAATTCCTTTACTGAGCATTTGTTTGCATACCACTTTTGCTTCCACCTACTTTCTTTCCAGTTAGAACAAAATAACCACTGTAAACTTTGGAAGAGATGACACCCAAACCAAATGATTTAAATAATGAGATATCAGTCTTTTTGGAATATTATATGATCTGGAGTGAAGTCTTTATTTTGCGATATTTGGTCTGGATTGTAATAATTGAGGGATTTATGCTTCCTTTTATAAGTATTCTTAGAGATTTAGACTGTATTGGAATATTTATGGCTTTATTGGAGAATTTTAAATATTTGGGTTTCTAGTTGCTCTAAGTTAATTGTTTAATGGTTGTGCACCTAGCAGGCTTTAGGGGTTTTACTCCTTTAGCAGGCGACATGTAACGTGCCGAGATCTACTGTGCGTATGAAATTTTAGGGCGTGATAGAGATGGTATCAGAGCCTTAGGTTTGAAAATCTTTAAAGCTAAGCATGAATGGATACCCAAGCTTTATTATTGGTTTTTGTGAGAATTTTGGATTTTAAATATGATTGCATTAAATCCTTTTTTTTTTCCGGATTAAGTTTGAGAGCTTAAGTTATGATCTTTTGGTTTATAAGAATGTGAATGTTAAAAATTTAAGTATAAGTGCTGGGGTCTCATATTTTATTTTGGATTTTGTCATTTTGTGGTTTATATTTTTGCCCTTGATAACCTATTATGAGGAGGAAAAAAAATAAAGAAAAAGGTTGCAATTGATCTCTATTTAACCAATAAGTAGGGTTTCTCCCCTATCTTTTTATTTTCTCTTTCTCTATTTGCCGCCCTCTCTTTCTCCATTGTCTTCATCATCTTTCTCATCTCCACATCTGCAATTTTGAAAGAACAAAAAGAAAGAAAAAATTGACAATGTTAGATGAGTTTGTTCATGTAATGTTAATTGTTGAAGGATTGTTCATAGTGGCTCTCATTTTTGTTTATTTTTTTTACTTCAAACTAGTACTTGAAGTAAAAATGTGAAATTAGTTAGAAGTGTTGCAAATCAAGTTCTGCGCCACAGATCTGAGTCTTATTGTTAGGTATGTGTGCATTTTGTGTAACGCCCCAACCCGACCCCTCATAGGATCAAGTCAAGACGTGACAAAATTTCGGCATGACCTTGTTTGAAATATGGCACTCAGACAATTAAAACCTGTATAACATCCACAAACTCCACAATAACTTAAACTTTACATGCATGAAACTTTCAACATACAATCCTAAGGTTCATAGCCGTCCGTCACACTTACATTCGATATAGCCACATGAGTACAAAAATAGACTACTAAGGTTGGCATTAAACACTTAACCAACTTATATGCCATTTACACAAAAGTTCACCAAACTACCAACTTTTAAGGAAGCAAGAAACATATTACATATTCACATGACTATATGAAACATTAAGTGTCATATCCAAAGAAGTACATGCAAGCAACCACTTTCATTCCCCTCGAGGCTCGACCTTGCCTTTACCTGAAATATGTTAGCGAAAGAGGGTGAGTTACCACGAACTATGTGAGGGTGGATAAATGAGGGTTTTGAAACTCATTTTCTCTTTTGAAAACCCTTTCGAAAACAAACTTAAAACAACACTTAACACTTAAAACAATCTACTCAATTAATATCTCCACTTTAAAACACTTAGTAAAGGATATGTTCATTTTATTCATTGATGCCGTCTCCTTATATCCCCGTCATGATCTCTATCATTTCTACCTTGTTACTCCCTCTCAAGAGCATCCGGATACCTTGAAGTATGACCCAACAACCCATGGACATTCTTTGTCCACAAGAGTGAGGGATTTGGCCATGGTGGTCGGGTTATCACCTTGCAAGCCCAATGCCGCCCAGTATAACATGACACAACCAATCCCACTTTACATATGCTTTAAACATTCGCATGAACACATAATCATTCAATCATGCAATCAACACGCTCAGAGGGAACAACAAGGTAGGTTGCCCCTCGATCAGTTAACAAGTATTTACTACACTAAGAGGGAACAACAAAAAAGGTTGCCCCTCGCTTACATTACAAGAATTTATACAACATTCTAACACATATCATTTCACTCATTCAACACTTTAACCATTAACACATCAACATTTCTACAATCAATAATTCAACACTTAACCTTGCAACACTTAACAAATCAACATTTAAATAGCACTTATGACTCATTGATTAGCTTACCAAGGAGGAGAATAGCTTCTAGCTTGATATTTCACACGTTAACCGACTCCGAGCACACTTAACAACAATTCATTTTAGCAACAATTCAACTCCAACAACTTAAATAATACTACCTCTTTCTTCAACAACATTTATGGCACCTATTCAACATCTACAACAATCAAGAAACCAAACAACATTCAACTACCTCCAAACTACTACATTCTCATAACCCTCAACTAACACCTATCAATTAACTAATCTGTCATACAATTAGAACAACACATAGACAACACAACAAGGCCCAAAACCATGGCCAATTCAACCTCACGGCCCAAAATTCAGCCGGCTACCACACCTCCAAACTCCAACAATTCAAGCCATTAACAATACTACAATACTTCTAGACTTCATTAGCATGTGCTACAACAATGTTCCACTCATTTCTAGCCATTTCAACACTTTAGCAATTCATTAAATTCAACTAGTCAAACAATAATTCATCAAAATGGAAATCATTTCAAATGCATTAAACATACCATCTAGTATGTGTCATAAACATGTATAAGCAATTATAAAGCATAAACAAGCAATTCTATAAGCAAAAACTCAACTTTTAAATCAAATTTTAGAAAAAGCCCTCACATTTTTTCTTAAAATAAACGTGAAATGAACCGGTAGAAAGGTAAGGCACGTTGATACGAGTTGAAAAATATTTTCGTTGGGCCTTGGAACCTCCTCCTTCACCTCTAATTAGCTAAAAAAGCATGAAATTTACTATTCATGTGCCCTAGGTTAAGTAGTAGTCAAATGAAGAGTCAACCCTTGGTCAATGCAAATTAAAAAGGTCAAACGATTTAATTAGCCTCCTATTTGGCTTCTAATTTAATTCTAACATTCTATTAAATGTCTAGGGTAATTAAAAGACTAATTTAGGTTTAATTTTAACTAATACATACAATTTAACACCTATTTGATCAAAGGAGACAAATAGATAACAATTAGAAATTTAATTGAGTTCAAAATGCATTTTTAACATACTAAGCATAAGAAAATTATATAGTTGAACATACTAAGTACTAAATTAAATAAACACATAATTTTGCACATAAGAGTCAAATAAACACGTAATTTACACATAAAAGTCAAATAATCACATAATAGCAATAAAGTCAAACTGGGGTCTCACATTTTGGATATTTGAATCTTGGTGGTGTTAAAATTTTGATTATTAGTTTTCTTCTTGAGAAAACAAAATTTGTATTTCAGTCCTCCTTAGTCTGTATCTCATTATTTTCTCTAAGTTATAAATTTACCATACGTATTGATGGTTTAACCCCTAATATTAAGGTCTATGATTCTGATCAGGGCTTTGAGGTTCGAATGATTTGGTAAGTATGATTGATATTTCTGGCCTATCTTTCCCATTTTGATTTGCTTTCATAGTTTTGTAACTCTTTTGTAATTTTGCTCCTTAGAATTTTTAAGTTTATATATATATATATATATATATATATATATATATATATATATATATATATATATATATATTGAATTAATTCAGTGGAAATTGTAGGTATAACTTTGCTTATAATATGATTTTGAAATCCTAGAAACAATTATTTGATGGTGGACTTGGCTTTAATTTTGGTAGCAAAAAAAAAGGATTACAATGAGGTTAAAGATAAGATTTAACATTTTTACTTTTAAAGTAAATAATTGATTTTTGGATTCAAGTACTACAATCAGGATAACCGTTAGACATGAAACAAATGAATTAGAACTTTCAAGATGATACAGCTTGTTGACTGCTCGATGGATGATATTCAATGTATAGTCATTGGAACATTTAAGTTAAGCCAAATCTATCTGTAGGATCAAGTAAATTCTATATGGAATGGCTAGGTATGAATGTGTTATTTTCCGGGGTGATCATCACAGTTTTTGTTGTGTAGAAGATGAATATATGACTGGAGTCTTATTTTGCCTTGTCATGATCATTTAAGGTTTTAGGTATAGGTGAAATACTATTGGCAAAAAGAATACAAATCAGAAATGGTAAACTACACCTAGATATTTTGATAATAAGTTGAGGACCATAGCGAGTGCTAGAATTAATTGTGAAATTTTTTTCAAGTTACCTAATCATTTTGGATTTAGTTGTCGGATATATAGGTTTGTGTATTGTATGGTAATTGGCAGATATTGGAAAAAAAAGAAAATTTATTATGTATATGATATTTTGTTATCTAGTTTAAGATTGAATTAGATTTCTGGAGAGTATGGATACGATTGCGCCTATAATTTGGTTCTGATTCTTAGGAATAATAATAATAATGTGATTGGGGAGTTGGCTTTAAATTTTTGTAGCAAATTACATGTAATGAGAATAAGGAATGAATTCAACATCCTTACTTTCGAGTTAAATAGTCGACTCTTGGGTTCAATTGTTATGCTCCAAATGACTATTAGAAATGGAATAAGAGAGTCAGAACCCTCAAGTTGATGTAGTTTGGTATAGCTAAGTGGATAAATCTAGATGGATATTTGAATTTCAATACTTTAAGTTAAGCCAAATCTATATGTGTGATCAAACTAAGTTCAATATAGTGAGCTTAAGTGTGAATATGTACCCTCACGGTGTGATCTTCATTGTATATTTTGGTTAGAAGATGAACAAATGATAAGAGTCTTTTTTTTTTCCTCATTATGATCAAATGGAAAGTTTAGATGCATTGAAGTAATATTTGTAAAAAAAATAATAATAATACAAGTAGAGAAATGATAAGCTGGATTCAGAGATTGAAGGACCATTGCAAGTGTTAAAATGATTTGCAAAACTATTCAAATATACCTTTGGTATTATTTTGGAGTTAGTTGTCATGTATAAGTGTTTGCATATTGTATCGTAATTTGTGGATATTAGAGCTAATGTACATATTATAGTGGAATTAAGAATGTACTTTGGGCGTCTAAAGTAATTCTTCAAAGAGTGTTGTTAAAAAAATTATTATAGTGAATGTTAGAAATACTTCAGAGACTATTGTGTAATGAATAAGAAAATAGTAATGAAGTCATTATGGTACTTGCTCTTCCTATATGGTTTGAGATTGAAAGATTTGACATTGCTTAGAATTTGACTTGATATACATACATACATATATATATATATATATATATATATATATATATATAACTATTAATGTGTTGTCTTTTAATTGTAAGCTAGCCTTACTTGTCTTCCATAATTATTCCATTTTGGAATGTTTTGAATGCTATTTCTGTTACTGTTATGAGAGTTTTGTGGTATATCAGCTATGATTCTGGGATACTATTTCAACCCAGCTATCAGTTCTGATTCTGAATTGTGATGTCATTTTAGATATGCTGAAAATTTAATTGTTTGTTCCCACCTAATATAACTTTTGAATTTGTCTTATAAGAGATTGAATTGGCGACCTTTAGTAGCGCTTAATTAATTGATATTTGTTAATCTCTTTATTGTTCATTTGACTATTGAAATGTTACTTCACTTGAATGAATGTAGTGTTGCATCAAATAATTATATGTATATTATGATCTTTGATGAGTGTGAATGATCTAGCAAAGGAGCCTCTAATTTTCGATTAGTGGATAAAACCAAAATGACTAAGTCTAATATCAATAATTCATTTTCTTTTTGGATCAACGACAAATCTTAATTGTTGATTAAGTTAAATCCTACGATGCAGGCACATATAAGAAATTGTGTTGATTTGATAGAATGATCTCTATAGTCTATGTTAGTCCAAGGAAGGACATATTATAAGAGCTTTGTTCTGCTTCCATATGATAAAATAAAAAATTTTGATGAGTTTCTCTACAGTGAAATAGATGACTAACCTTATAGGTTCACATATTTTGTAAAAGCTTTGCCTATAGGAAAATGACAAGGTATTTTTGAAAGGATTACAACATATCGGGGATTCTATATCCTTATTTGTTGAGCTCTCTGGGTTGTCTTAGTATACTAGAAAGTATTTGTATAATTTTTATTTATTTATTTTGTGAATATGTTCTCAAGTTATGAAGTTTGAGGGTTGAGTAGTGGACTACTCTAGGTTAACTGTATTGACTATTTGAGGGAATTATCAACACTATTATCATGACTAGCCTTGGTAGATAAGAATTTGGCATCTCATTTGTAAACCTATTAGTTCTACTAATCTATAAGTGGTAAGATATTGATATGGAACTTTTGGCAATAATTTTCACTAAGATGATTATCGTACTTGTGGTGTGTTTATATAGTTTGGAGCTTCAGTTTGAGGATTTCTCAATTTGAAACATTTTAGGAAAGGGACAAAAAGAAAATGCGATTTTGAGGACAAAACCTTTTTTAAGGAAGTAGAGATCAACACTTCTTGCGCAAATAGCCAAACCTTTTCACACTATCGTATGTGATGCTAAATTGGTTGAACAAATCTTGATAAACAGAAGTTAGTGAAAAATCTTGAAGAATACATCATTTATCTTAGTACGACAACACGTATAGCCCTTATCAGTCAAAGATAGACCAACCTTCTGACCAAGTATATACGCTACATTCTTTTTCATGCTCCTTAATGCAAACCACTAAGTATTAGGTTTGAAAAAAGAAAAAAAAATGGATAAAGTGTCGAGACATCCTTCTATTGCTTTGTAAAGTCCAATGGTAGAAGCTCCGTGGAAACTCGAGCATAAAGCAAGGGCGAAGTATCCCTTCTTCTTCACGGATAAAATAACTTTTGAGGACGAAGCTTTTTATAAGGGAGAAAGGATGTAATACCCGGTCAAAAAGAGAAAAGTAAAAGAAAATGGGGACAAATTGAAAAAGGAAATGAGACAAAAGAAAATGGGGTGTGATGAAAGGGATAAGGTAATGATGAGGTTTGACCAAAAACAAAGAAAGAAGAAGAATAAGATTTGTGGCAAAACTGTGCATAAGGTTGGGAACCATTTTCTTCCTCTTTTTTCTGACATTTTCTTTCTGATTCTTCATTCAAATTAGGAGATGAGTTTAAACAACAATGAATGCTCATAATCTAGAACTTCATCGGGTGACAAAATTTAAATTGGCAACAATGATCGTTGATTGTGATTTGAGGATTGCCATTACGGGATCAAAGAGTAAGTGGAATTCATCTATCTTTCTCCAAATATTTCCTATGCTCATCTTAATTACAGATTTGAGATTTGTTCCCCATGGCGTTATATTGTTCGGTTAGTGTATGTTTAATTCAAAAGTAAATTTGATATTTCATACCTTAAGATCTCTTAAAGATATTTAGTGATTAAGTGCATATGGAATTGTTAAATAGAATTATTTTAATTCTCCTTTTAAAATTATTAAATGTAAGATATTGTATAATTGTTAGATTATGTAACCTTTGGTTCTTCCATTCGTCTTTTAGGATCTATATTCGTAGATAAATTTTGTCCCAAAATAATAATACTAGATCTTTTATATCTCAATTTATTGAAAAATTATGATATTGTGTTGCTACCTCATTTACAAGAGTAATAAAAGTATTTTGAGATTTTTGAAATAAAAAGATATGATACAAAAAAAATAAAATTGAAAGTCACTTACAGTGACTTCTTTGAAATTCACTACAAGTGACTAGTTTGAAAGTCACGCAAGTGACTTCCGACGTCTCTAGTCCCTGATCGGAGACGTTGATATTATATTAATATTTATTATTTATTGATTTATTTATTTGCTTACTTATTTTCTTGAGAGAATAAATTGATATTACTTTAAAGAAGTTATACTTTTATTAGTTCATACGATTTGGTTGTGAATTAATAAAGATTTCTTATAATACACATTTACAATCTCTTTTGAATTAGTCATGTTGTTATAATTGTTCTCAAGTTAAAGAGACATTTTTAGAAACTCTATGAGTATTGTAATGATCTCTGTTGAACAACCACTTTGTATCCGTTAACTTCTCATGTAATCTTTTATCTCTGATTATGTAAGTTATTCATTTGTAATTGTGTAATTTTAATAGTACCGATACTGTTACAATGCCAAAGTTTACCTACGATCTATGTCACATATCATACTTGTAGTTGTGTCATAGTAGTACTGATACTGTTACGGTATTACGATACAGATACTGTTATTGTTGGCCTAAAAAGTCTATAATCTTTATTTTGATAATAACAAAACATCTTAATTGTGCTTTAGCATTTTTTTTGTAAGACCTTCGTTCCAAAGCAAGTCTACACCAACATTGGATCAAGTTGTTTCAGTCAAGAATAGAAAGTTTTTTGGATTAAAGACCAAGCACTATCAAATTGTATCCAAGCCCTAAAGAATTCAAGTTATTGACTCGCAGATAAAGAGGGAGTCACAAGGAAGGAGAAGTAGGTGACATAAGGGGTACCGGCCTTAAAAGTTGTCGCTTGCCTAAGTATGATTTGTATCGCTCAAAATTTCTCAAAACAATTGTTTTCTTATTTGAAAAAATCCTTCATGAGAAAAAATATATTTCAAACTCTTGTTTTTAAAATCATTTTATAAAAATTCCTTCAACCGTTTGAAATCTTTTTGGGATGTTTAAAAAATGCTAAGAAAATTCCTTTTCAATATGCCCAAATAACTCTGGGCTAAAAATACATTTTTCAGCATTTTTATGGCATCCGGGCGTTACCGGCATTTTCCGGTCGCCCGGATAGAAGGTGCAACGCCCGGCAGAAACGACTTTTCCGGGCGATACATGCTCCTTCCGGGCGCCCGGATAAGTGCCTCAGCGCCCGGATGACTTAACGGGAAAATCCGGTAATCTTGCTTAAAATCCGATTTTTGTCTAATCTTTCCCTCTTTTTAAGCCATGCCTTCTCTCCCTCAACATCATCTCTCTAAGCCATAATTTTCAGATTATCAAAGAGCTTTTCATATCATTCCTATTGAGAAATCTTGAGCTATCATTATCATATCTTTTGAGCATTCAAATCATTTTTCTAAAGTGTAATATCAAACTCAAATAGGAGTTACAACTTTCATTCATTCTATCACAAAATCTTTGTAATACATTTCTTTCACATAGATTGAGAGAATCATTGTGAGAAGAAGTATTGTAATCCTTTGTGGACTCAAAGGAAGAGAGAGTAGTAGGTTAAGCTTCACCTACATTTGAAGGAGCTTGTGTGACTCTTGTGGATTCAAGAGTAATTGTAGTTGGTTCTTGCTTCACCAACATTTGAAGAAGCATCATAGTGAAGTGTTATTAAAATCCTAAGGGAAGAGAAGACCTTAGGTGGTGGACTAGGCCCCCGGGAGTGCGAACCACTTGAAAATCTTCGTGTTTGATTTCTCTTACTCTATTCTCTTTATTTTCAAGTTATTTACTTTCGTGTGGATATTGCTCATTTTAATTACTTGGTAATTGTTAAGATATCTATTTGAGATTTTACCTTGAAACTCTAATTGCATATCTAGTGTTAAATATTTATATGCTCACCAAGTGTTTGATAAATTGCCTACAAGAGCTTATTGTTTATTATCAATCCTTATTTAACATTGCCTCTCTATTAAAAATTTTAAATTGCTAAATCTTGCCTAAACAACCTAATTCACCCCCCCCCCCCCCCTTTTAGGTTATTAAGGACCAACAGTTATTGTACCGCTTTAGTCGGTATTGTTGTCGCTACTAGTGAGTTGGCGCCAAAATTTATTACTGAACCGATACTGCTAGATTAAATGCAGTCACAACTATTTTATTTTCTATATATATCATTTTTAGTGATTTTTTGTGTATGGTATGTTAAATGTATTATATGGTAAATTGTTATACGTTTCACATTCTCTATCAAGTTAATGAATTCTAGCTAGAGACTCATTGATTCTATCATTAAGCTATATTTTATTGTGAATTGAATTCCCTTACTGACCATTTGTTCGCTTACCACTTTTGCTTCGGTTTACTTTCTTTGCAGTTAGAACAAAATAAGCACTGCAAACTTTTGAGGGGATGGCACCCAGACCAAATGATTTAAATGATGAGATATCTATCTTTTTGGAATATTATATGATCTGGAGTGAAATCTTTATTTTGTGATATTTGGTCTGGATTGTAATCATTGAGGGATTTATACTTCCCTTTATAAGTATTTTTTTAGAGATTTAGACTATATTGGAATATTTATGGCTTTAATGGAGAATTTTAAATATTTGGATTTCTAGTTGCTCTAAGTTAATTGTTTAATGGTTGTGCACCTTGCGGGCTTTAGGGGTTTTACTCCTTTAGCACGCAGCATGTCACGTGCTGAGATCTACTGTGCATATGAAATTTCGGGCCGTGACAACTTGGTACCTCGTTCTCTTTCCTGTAGAGATAGTAAGTTTATTGGAAAATAAAAAATGTATTTTGCCTCCTTATTTTTTACTAAAGAACTTAAAATAAAGAGGTTGTTGGAGATGTTCTTAAATTTTTAAGTCCAATTTAATATACAATTCAAAGTCTGAAACAAAGTTTTTTTTGGAGTTTAACCAGGTCAATTTAATATATAATTCAAAGTCTGAAATAAAGTTTTTTTTAATGATTAAAGAAGGTCTAAATGATACAACTCATATCAAAGGATGTCATTCAAGAGAATTAATCTTATAATCGCTCGCACTCACAACGAGGAACATACCACTAGACTAAATGGCTATTGGTTGAAACAAAGTTCTTATCACCAACGGAGTTACTTTGATCAAAATTGACAATTTCCCCTCACATAGGCCAACTTTAAGTTGCTTCATCAAAATTGACAATTTCTTTTCTATTCTATATCAAACATTTCAAACAATTGGATTATTAGAAAATTATCCAACTTGGTAAAAATTCACCAACAAAAGAATAGCACAAAGTTTCAAATCCACATTCAACCTATAAGGTTTTCAAATCATTTTACACTTACAATTTGGAAATCGTAAAAGTTTCTAAAACTTGTCGAATATATGAAAGTAGCACTCAAGGGTGAATCAAACCTTCTCAACTAGTTGATTATTCAATTGATATCACAATTATAGGAAAAATCACTTGCGCATGAAAAGCATTAAAACATTTTTTGGCAAATAGATTTATTTTCATTAAAATGGACACTCAATATTGTAACTAATAAGTTGCCCTTGAACTTTTCAAGTTTATAGAGTGATCCCCTTCAGGCGCCCTTGAATCTAATTTTTATTAGACTCAATTTCTCTTTATACCCCACCCCCCCCCCCCCTCCCCGCCCACCCCCCCCCCCCCCCCCCCAGAAGAAAAAAAAAAACTGAGTTGAGTTACTCAATCAGTATTATTTCCAAAAGTGAATTTTATTGCATAGGAGTGCAGAAGATTCTCTCATCCGTCACTGCATCACACTCATGGAGAGTGAGACCCACTGCACATTGGGCCCACTTAATTTCCACCGAATGTATAGCTGAGACCTACTACTAGATGGAAGTCTTACGAGTATATAACGGTACATAAGATAAAATCTTAATTGCTATATATAAAGTCTTTATTTAGCATATCAAAGCTCTCCATATCTCTTTGCTTTTAATTCACGGGACAACGTAACCTGCAACAAGAGAAGCAGACCATAAGTTAAAAAATGAAGTTATATAATAATTTTTTATATGTTTCATAAGGTCTCGTAGCAAATTTTTTATTACAACTATTTTTTTTTATATAAATAATGAGTAACGATTTTTTACTAGATTGTAATTTTAAAACGATTGCTTCATGAGCAATAATTAACAGAAAGCGATAAAAAATATTTAATCGTTGCAATTAAATAAATTGTTGAAATAAAATACATATTGCAACGCTCTTTTATTTTATTTTTTGGTTAGAGTGTTGTAAAAGAATTAATGTGTTGTGGTGTGACTTGGACCTGGGCCATTAGATGATTGTGCAGTCTGGGCTTTTCATTGCTTTTTATGGGTTGTGTTTCCTATTTTGGCCTGTAATGTCTCTTTAGGTCTAATTGATGTTTAATGAAATTAATCACTCTGACAAAAAGAAAAGAAAAAAAAAAACGCCTTCAAGAAATTATAGATCAATCCATATTCATCGCATAGTAAAAGGGCAGGGTGAAGCCATTGTTTTAGATAAAAAGGTGTAACCATGACTTTTTTTGTATCTTTTTTCCTCTTGTCCTCTAGGTAAAAGGTTGAATGCAATACAAACAAGTAAATTATATACGCTTTTCACACACATTATGATGGCACAGTCATGTTAGTTTAATGGGTTGTTATTTAATTAGTGTGAATTGATATCAATCATCTCACATGAGATGGGCTCCACACACATGCGGGAGTGACTTCAATTAGTATTTTCGTGGGCAAATTAATTAGTATTAAGTAACGCATTAGGTTAATAGCCGCAACAACGTAATGTGATAAAGTAAAATTGATTTGGAGTAAAAACGAAAGTAATTACACTAATTTTGTAATTTATTTTGGGAAATTATGCCCAAATTAGCCGAATACTAAGATGCTTATCAAGAAATAACGAATGCTTAAAGTTAGCAATTAGCAAATGAGGTTTTCTAGGTTTTCTATTTAGAGAATTAGACTCGTTAATTTAGCAGTGAGGCTTAATTGTATTCTGTAAAGATATCTAGATAATCATAAAATCAACGAACACATATTTAGGGCTGCATGACAGAACATATGTATATGTCTTTTAGATATTTTTGTCGTAATTTGTCAAAATATAATTTCAATAGTTTGATCGAAACAATATCGACATATAAATTATAATTTTTCTATCATAATAAAAATGTCGGGAGATGAAGTGAAGTTCAAGTAGTTAAACGATAAAATATTTTACACGATAAGTTGTGAATTTCATTTCTAGATTGGAATAATTTAGAAATTATAAGAGATAGAGTATCTATTGTATTAGTAAGTAAAAATATTTTAGTAGAAATGTCACATCACATATCTTAATAATGCTCGTATAAAAACTGAAAGGAAAAATATTTTATTAAAAATGTCACATCGCATATCTTAATAATGCTCATATAAAAACTGAAAATATACTCACTTCTATGTCTCAAATCACTTTCATCCCATCGTTGCAAAACTAATATTAAAAAATATATTAGCACATTAACAAATTTAAGTAACGTTCTACACCACTTCTTTGCCATTTTATGCCTATTTTATATGACAAGAATTTATGTATTAAATGTCAAATCTCTCATATATACGATGATAATTCTATTATATTGTGAAGGGCGAAGGCATAAAGGTGTAAATAAGCGATATATAGCAATGCTCGATGAATTATGAAAGCGTGCATTGAGTTAGTAAAAGCAAAAATCAGGTATATATGTATGTACTCACGTCCACATTTCTTGCCAACTGGTCGGTTTTTAATGTTGCATCGCTTTGGAATGGTGATACCAATAGCAGGCTTAATACCAGCCTGACTTGCCAAAGGAGACAAAAGGACAGCACAGAGGCATCTTGGAGCAGTCTTGATCAACGCATTAACTTTACCGCAGCATGCTGGTGGAACCTTTGCTTGTGTATTTTGAGCTGCGCCAAGGCATGGACTCAAGCTAAGTGCAGCACTGCGAATTGGTGTTTTCCCACATGCTGATCCTCCTCCTGCTGCATTGGCTAGCTGAATAGAAACCTGTGAAGCAAGCAAATAAACAATGCATGTTACAACATAAATTGTCAGCTTGGAGGCCATTTGATTTGTATTCACGATAGGCTTAAAAGTCTCAAATGCATGCTTCTATGGACAAGTTGCCAAGTGTATTTATAGGCGATCCACTCAAAGGATTTGAGTCTCATGATAATATAATTACGTTATTAAGTTAT
Organism: Ehretia macrophylla; assembly: GCA_037974665.1. Classification (NCBI taxonomy): domain Eukaryota; kingdom Viridiplantae; phylum Streptophyta; class Magnoliopsida; order Boraginales; family Ehretiaceae; genus Ehretia; species Ehretia macrophylla. The sequence goes on along the minus strand of CM075767.1, from coordinate 8,331,727 downwards.
TAAGGAGATCTATAATAATAAAATAATGATATATTATTTGATCTATTATACTCTATAATTTTAATTATTTTATTATGATAGTATCATCACTTCATTATTAATATTAATCTATCTAATAATATTATTGTGTTATTATCCTCAACTACAAATGTGAACGGGGAGTAAAGTTGGAGCATTTGGACTAGTGGGGTGGTTGGTATACACAACGTGGTGGCATTTTATGGCAAGTGCTGTTTTATTTTTCATAGTGTAATCATTGAGGGATTTGGTCTAGTGAACTTTATAGGAAATGGTGGGCTAAAAGTGATTCCAGAACCTTCAATACTATTTCTTCAAGCAAATTTTTATGCACAAGTAATCACGGAAAACTCATATATGCAGGGATGTCAGTATTCGTAAATAATTTTAATGTGAATCTAATATTACTTTTGTTTAGGGTGAAAAACATTTTAAGTTTTATTTAGTCTAATTATAAAATTTTAGTTTTTGAGCTATAAAACTTTTAACGGTAGAGTTTTGGTTACAAGGGCTATTGACTATTTGACCTTGTTATGTAATAAGTATTTTTATTGTCCGTGAACTTATTTGGCATGTTATTATAAAACTGTTGTAGGTTATAAAATGGACTAAAAAGAGCAAAGCTAAAGCTGCTAAACTGTTTGACCCATAAAATTATCAAAGCTGTCAGAAACTATTTAATGACATAACTATATATTAAAAAAAAAAATATGAGAATAATAAAAGATTTATAACATATAATCTAAAAGAATAGCAAAATCAATAAAAACTAATAAAATCATAAAAACTACAAATAAATTACATAATTATATACGAGTTTATATAATTACATAAGTTGTTTATAATCAATTCATAATAATCAAAATACATGGAAAGGTTTAAGAAAACTATTAAGAATTGAAACAAGAAGTTCAATATTCATTTTTCTTATCCAGCACCAACTTATTCCTCATAGAATCACGTAGACCTCCATAGTCCTTTAAGTGCGTGCACTTCTTAAATCTTCTTCTGCAATAAAGTTATTTGGTTCAATTTCTTCATCTTGCTCTATAATTTGCATCTTTGTATCTACATCTAGTGCATGTTTTCTAATATAGTTATGAATAGTCATACTACATATGACAAGTCGCACATGTGTGTCATAAGAATATTGTGACATGATACACAAAATTTGAATCTTTTTTTTCAAACACCAAATGTCATCTAAATTGCAATTTACAAACTTGAGTGATAGTAATTGAAAACTTTGTTATGATTTCTAGATATTGTTGATCATTGAAAATCATGAATTGAATTTGAGACCTCTCATTTTTATAAGGTCCTGAGAATCCTATTAGCATCGGGTAACTAGCATCCACGAGATAATATTTTCTTAAAAATCAGAATATATGTTTTTTTTATCAAGATTAAAAAAAAAAAAGAATCACAGAAAAAAAAAAAACAGAAAGTCATTAAAGTATTACTTGTATGTGGCTTAGGAATACATCAAGAGGCATTCTTAAATCATCGTAGCACCTCTTCTTATGCCTTTCTAAAATTTCAATTATCCATTGGTGTCCAGACAATATTGAAATCCACATGATTTTTTCAAATAGTGTTTGACAAAGTGTTGTCTAATTATAATTCTCCCTATCATTGCTGGTAGAAGAAAATTGAAATGATTATCATCTACCCTCTCTATGGTTTTTCCATATTCATCATCTATAGTTTCATCACTGCTAGAATTTATCTATGATCAAGAATAATTAAAACAAGCATAATATATTAATCTTTAAATCATCATACAACCATGAAATTAAACCTAACGTAATAAATTAAACAGTACAATATACAAATTCTTCATAATGAAGTATTAAATAGTACATCCAACAATAACAAGTATAATCAATATGTGAAAACATAACAGCAAATCCATAAATTATAAAATTGTTAAAGTGTATAATTCCATAAATTATTAAAGAGACTACATATGACAAGAAATAAACGTTGACATTGGCATTGAAGCATTCGATGAAGCCACTGCACCTAGATATCAGGCTCCTCCACTGCACCTGGATATCAGTCTCCTCCATGGCTTATAATATCTCACAATTTGCCATCTTTAACATCAATATGCATGGTAACAACAAAATATAATTCAGATCCCAGCTCAAATCTAGGCAAAGTCCGAATGTAGCTCATCACAAAATGGGCGCTGTTATGACTAGTTGATATAGCCATAATGGTTGTCTTAACACATGAAGATTTGGACTGTGTTTTGGCAAAGTTCACTAGCTCTTACAATTGTTGTGATATTTTCATAGCAGTGGTACCATGATTTTTCTTAGTGCACTTATTCTTTCACTTCCTCTGTCCTTTTGAATTAGTCCCACCTACAGGCTGACTATCTTCGGAGTTAATGTTATCTAACCTAACAACCCTATCTTTAGAATCACCCTTACCCTCTTCACTCTCCCCTACTTCACTCTTAGTCATGACATGTGCTCATTAGTTACCTAATAGAGTAAAAACACGCTCTCTAGTTGCTACCACATCCCTAAATCGGAAGTCCATATCATCTGCCATAAACAAGTTACTCTCCCTAAACTTAGCAGCATCAAGTATTTCTTGCATGCCGAAAATCAATACTTAGTTTTGCATATTCCTATGACATTAAATCCATAATTACTAAAATATTAAATCACCTATAGCTTCATCTTCCACGAATCATCACTCGCAATAATTGTCTTCTTTTGAGCATCCCATCAAATACTAGTTTCTTTGCCTATTAGCCTATTCCAAACTTGCCATGGTGCCTTAAGGTTGTCCCATTTATTTTTTAGTTGCTTATACTGGTAGTCCTTTTCAGTTTCGTTATTAAACCTAGCAACCACATTTTTTCATCCAACCTTATTAAAATGGATACTTGGTCTATTACCTGCTTACACCTCAACTGCACAAATCCTTATAAATTTCTTCGATGAGAGTTTATTGCAAAATGCCTTAGTTTTTTTTTTGAGTTTCATCTTGGGAAGGAGCATTAGCAGTTGATTTATTTGGTTCCATAAATCTAAAAAAATTATAAAATTTCACTAATCACAAGAAAAAAATGACTTCACATAGAAAAAGATACCTAACACCCACCAAACCTCACAAGATACAATTTGATTATTTATATGAGTAGTACAACTTAAATACATAATCATGGGTTCCACGCACCCACCAACGTGAATCAAGATTATTCTATACAATATATTGATTGTAGATTTCACAAAATTCAACAAATCTCTATAAAAATGAATATACAATTTGTTCTGACAAAAAAAAAAAGATACAATTTGTGCATAAATTGCTATTATGTGCTTATCCATAATCATGTTGAGAATTTTCACTAGAAAATATTACTCAAACCATAAAATAAAATAAAAATTAACCTTTACATGTATTGCTAACCATCAATAGTCAGCAAAATCATCGCAAGAGAGAGTCTTGGATCCTATATATTTGACATAAAAATGGTTTTCTATTTGGATATTAAGAAATCATCATTCTTCTTTTGTTATAAATAAATTTCTACCTCTATATTACAATTGCAAAATATCCTTGTTATCAATACAAACCTTTGATGAAAACAAAAATGTTAAAAGCTACAAAAAAACATTACACAAGCTTGTAGTCTATACTATTTGCACATATTACTGATGGTACAAAAAGTACTTTATTAAGATAATAAGAAAAAGAAAAAAAAAAGTGTAGAATCCTCTCAACCACTTCATGTTATACTTGCTTGCTAGTTCTCTACAACTCGCCGAGATCCCACCTCATTATTTGCAATGGGAAAGACGTCTCAGATAGCATATTAAAAATAAATTCCAATAGTGTGTGCTTGAGTACTCTGCTTAAATTCTAGCATGAGAGACAAAAAAGTCTCTTTACTAGTAAAGCATATTGTATCATAGCAATGTCGCTCAGGCCGCTGCTCATTCGGATTCTAGTGCTAACAGCCTATGGTATATATTAGACCAAGGTCTTGGAGTTCACACGTCAAACTATAAAACCTTTACCCCCCCTTTCACATACTGGTGCACTAAAGAGAATCTAAAATCATCTCAATAAAACTTCCAAGATAAATTCTTAGATGAGTCTTTTATTAACCTATTCTTTTTCAATCTGAATTATATATATATACATAATAATCTACAAAAATTATTCAAGGGACTTTCAAATACAATATAATATAATACAACTTTTAAATACTAAAAGAAGCGATTTAGGACTTGCCTGAGAGAGTGAATAATGATGATTTGACCTTCTTTACTAGTATATTGTTTTCCTTTGGGAGGAAAATAACGTTGAAATATGAGAGAGAAAGAATGACAGAGAGATTATACTAGAATAGCGAAAGTATTCAGAAACTCTAAAAGGCAATGTTGGATTTTTTTTTAAAAATATGAAGCGGTATTTGTCAGAAGAAAAAAAAAAGAGCTTCCCACATTTTGTAAAAAGAGTTTCGCAAAAGTCTTTTTTTAAAAAAATCTCTGATTTTAAACTTTTATAGTTTAGTTTTGTTCAGCTTTGACTTTTATAAAAAAAACGTTTTTAAAAATAAGCCAAACAAGCTAGATTCACTTTCTAAACTCACAAGAAGTGTTTTTAAGAGTCTAAAAGGTAGGCCAAATAGACCCTTATACTTAGAAACTAACTTCTTTACCTCTTGGAAAGTCCACTATTGGTTGCAGGTGGATCTACAAAATCAAGACCTGCGCTAATGGTTCTATTGAGCAGTACAAAGCTCGCCTCGTGACTAAAAGTTATACTTAGAAGTATGATCTTGACTATGAAGAAAGTTTTGCACTTGTTGCTTGCATGATCACAATCTAAACTGTTAGTGTTGTTGTTTCCCTTCTTCATTAGGACTTGTATCAGATGGATATCAAAAATGCATTTTTAAATATGGATCCTCCACCTAGTCTTTTTCATCAACATTGGTAGGTTTTTCATCTTCGACCTGCTTTGTATGGTCTTAAATAGGCCCCTCATGCTTTGTTTGAGAAACATCACTCCACCATCAGCATATTTGGCTTTCCGCAAAGTGATAATGACTGCCCTATTTATTCAGCTTAGGTCTCATGGTTATATGTTATCTCTCTTAAATCTCGTTGTTATGATCATGACAGGGAGTTATCTTCAGGGAATTTCGAATGCCAAAACCTTCTTGTCTCATTCTTTTGACGTGAAAGGTCTTCATGCGTTGTCTCTCAATTATGACCTTTACTCGCACTACGAGTTCTTCTTTTATGAGTTATGTGGTAAATCTGTTACAGTTACATAGATAAAAAGTGTTTTAATTAATTGATAAATGTCAATCAATTATCATAAGTTGGAGTATCATAGTAATTTATTTAAAACTCTGTAAGGCCAAATTAGTAAAAAAAAAAATTTCTAACATTCTGACATAATATGTTTGCACAATACAAATTAACGTAAATTAACTGTATGAAATAACAACTTAACATATCTACCACATACCTTATGAAAGAATTTTTCCTCGCACTACTTACTAGTCTATAGTTCTTCAGATTATTCACTATCTTAAAGAAACTCTCTAGCATGGCCTTTTGTCTCTTTTCTCTCATTTCCTACTCTGTTTGCTTACTTTAATGTTGATTGGGCTAGGGACGTGATGGATTGTACATTTACGAATGATTTTCTCATATTACTTGGTGGTTCATAAATCTCTTGGAAGAGTAAGAAGCAAAGTGTCATTTCTCTCTCTAGTGCCTACTTTAAATATTATGCCCTTGCGATAGTACCTCCAAAATTGTTTGACTCTGTCGTGTCCTTGCCAACCTTGGTGTCTCACAGGCGCACCTTACTACTTTGTTCTGTGATTATAAGAGTGTCATCTATATTTTGTGTAATAATATTTTTCATGTGTGACATTCGGGTTTAAGCATATAGTTATTTTATTAATTTGTATATATTTGTAAAGTATAGAAAAAATTCCGTCCGTTTTTTCTCGTTTTACTTGTTTTGAAAATTGGGTCGGATTGTTACTATCGAATTCAAATCTACGAAGGATCGGATCGTTACACCATGAGTACACCAAGCATATTAAACTTATTTGTCATCTCATGTGACATCATTATCAGAATGGCATCATTATTCTCCCTCATATATCTATTGAGTTACAACTTGCTAGTCTCTTGATGAAATCTCACTCTGTCGCTCGCTTCACGTATCTCATTTCTAAACTTCAGTTGCTACCATTCCCAACACCTAAAGTTTGAGGGAGGGTATTAGAGATATGAATTAGGAATCTTCCTAATGTTAGCATGCAATAGGTATAGAAAGCCAGGGGCGGACCTACATTGAGTCTTATGTATGCAAGTGCTTACACTAAACAAAAGATAATATGGTTCAGTGGTTAGAGAAATGCCTTTAAAATTCTTTGGTGCTGTAGGTCACGGGTTCGAGTGCTTCAGGTTGTAGTTTTTTGTTGCAGTCCACGCTTGTCATGTTTTTTTTTTTTTAAAAAAAAAAAAAACTTGCTCACTTTTCCAAATCAAACCCAAACCCAAACCCAAACCCTTCTCTATCCTTTACAATCACACGCACAAACCCAAACTCTTCTCTCCTTTACAAACGTGATTATTATCACTCGAGTATAACAATTTCTTCTTCCTCTTTTTGATCACAGGCTTGAATTTCTTATACCATCTAGTTACTAGGCTCTGCAAATTCCTAAGACAATGTGTATTGCTGTGTTCATTTGGCAAGCTCATCCTAAGTATCCATTTCTTCTTTTGCTTAACAGAGATGAATATCACAACAGGCAAGTTTTGCAATTCCAATCTTGTTTATTTTGTTTGCCTTTAGTGTGCATGAAAATTTATTGAGATTTTATTATGTTGAGATTATTTTGCTTGAAGGCCTACAAAAGCAGTGGCATGGTGGGAAAGTGGTGAAATATTGGGTGGAAGAGATGAGGTTGCAGGTGGAACAGGGATGGCTTGTTCAAGAGAGGGCATATTTATTAGTCCCTTATATAGAAAGAGATGTATTTGAAGGCATCGACAATGAGTTGATTATTTAACACTTTCAAAAAATGTATTCACATCGGAAACAATTATAAAATGTACTTTTTGTATTGCTATATTTAAAGTTACTTTTTTCATCTCTTTTGTATTTAAAATGTGCTTAATATGTATTTATTTACGTATATATAAGTTTACTTGAACCTTTATTATTCACTATATTTTTGTGGTGCATGTACTGACCACCGTAGCCTGGGTCCGCCACTGTAGAAAGCAATTATATAATTTTCTTTTTTCTTATGGTTTCCTTATTCGATCGTAGTCAAGTGTATATATACTTACACCTCATGTATATGAAATTCAACGAATTGTACAAATCCTAACAATATATGATCATGCAACTCAATATTTTCATTGTCAATTATTAGTTCATTTATAAAAGTTAGTAAATACTCATGCAACCCATTGAAAACTAAAACCTGAAATATAATAATTTCCACTATATATATATTTTTTTGTAGAAAAGATTTTAGTCATATTCAGATAAGCCAATGTTAACATTCATGAAAGTCTTCATGTTAATTGTTTATTAAGCAATAAAGGAAGAATGGCTTCGAACTATTTTTAAGGAAACTGTTCTTTCATAAAAAACCGAATCTCACATTATATACTAAAACTAAATTGAATAAAAAACAAAGAAAAATGAACCATACCATTTTTTATATGCATTTTCAAAACACTCTTCTTTTTTTCTTCTTTTTTTTTCAGAAAATACCAGTCCATTAACAGGAACAAAATACGAGTTACAGAAAGGACCAAGTCAATTTGACCCAAAAGAAAGACACATTACAGACACATGAACATAACACAACCAACAGACCCATGCCACATTGGCCCACATAAAACAAGACATAGTAATAGTAAACATAACACAGATTGGCCCAAGCCATTAGGCCCAAATGCAGAAAGAATTTTAAGTTTATCCTCAAGAGAGGCTCTATAATATAAATTTTTTAAAATTTTAATGTTTTTAGAGTTTTATGGTATAAAAAATAATATTATTTATAAATAAAGTACGTGAGATTTACTATTTTTTGTTTAAAAGTTATTAAAATAGAGCCCTAAGCTTTATTAAACAGAATAGAACTTAAGCTCTATTTTGATATCTTTTAAACCAAAAGTAATAAATTTTATGTACTTTTCTTATAAATAATATTATTTTTTAAGTCATAAAATTTTAAAAATATTCAAAAAAAAAAAATTATATTTTAAAACCCTCATTAAAAATGCCCTAACGACATGCGAAACCACAAGCCTGTCAAAAAAACCAGGGAATATTATGGTCACCAAACACCTGACACCCCACTCCCAGTGTGATTGTTGGATTTTTTGTTTGAACTGCTTGCCCTAATAAGTGATTTGAAAATTGCTTTCATAATTTTCCAATATTAGAGTAATTAGTATTGCAGTCTCATTCACAATTTTCTACACTTTTGACTTTCTATAATATATATAACTCAAAGAAATAATCATAACATGAGTTTAGTTATAAGCTTCAACGGAAAACAAGCGAACTCAACCCTTCCCTCTCCCCCCGGCGCTGAGCAGCTACAGATCAAGGTATTTTTTTCTTAGGCAAAAAAAAAAAAAAAAAAAAATGAGAAGCTTATTTTAGTTGTCTATTTATTTATATGTTTAATTTTAGTTGTTTGTTTACTATTAGTCTTAATTGTTATTAATAGTTTTAGTTTTAGTTTTTATTTGTAGTTATTGATTTTTATTTCAAGTATAATTATTTTATATTTTATTTGTATTTGTTTATTTATTTTTATGTTTTATTTTAGTTGTTCGTTTATTATGTGTCAAGTTATAGCTTTATTAATTTTGTATTTGTAGTTTCACTTATATTATTTTTTTAGTTATAGTTGTTTTATTTTTTATTTTTAGTTTTAGTTATAGTAGTTGATTATTAATTTTAAGTATTTTCTATTTTCTATTTTTACTTGTTTATTAATTTTTGTAGTTATAGTTTCTTTATGAGTTAAGGCGCAACATAGCTCTTCTACAACAAGAAAAGGTTCCAGTCATGAATTACTATGGTAAGCTGAGAGGATTGTGGGACTTAAAACACATTGAGAGCCTCATTCCTTACAAGATCAAATTGTTGAGAAGGCATAACAAATTGTTAATAAAATTCATAGTCCTAACATCTCGCCTGTTAGCATACCAAATAGGCGTACGCTTCCGATTAATGCTATGGGAGACATAGTATTAAGTCCCAATAGAATTTTGAGAGATGTGATGGGTGTTGAAAAGTTTAATTGCAATCTTTTATCTGTCCATAAACTTACCAAGGATTGAAATTGTTCACTCACATTCTTTCCGGATTTTTGTATCTTGCAGGACTTACCTACGAGGAAGCCGATTGGTCTGGGGAAGGCGAGGAATGGGCTATATTTTTTGGAGCCATAATGAGGGGGTGGTGCATTCATGGCTATGAGTCAACAAAGTGCTGTTTTATTACATCAAAGAATGGGTCATTTTTCTATGCAACGACTTGCTTATATTGATCCTTGTATTCGCCATTTCAATTCTAGTGGATTCATTTGTGATGCTTGCCAAAGAGCAAAACACACACGGTTGTCTTTCTCAGCCAACACTAATAAAGCAGTAAACTCTTTTGATCTCATTCATTGTGACACATGGGGTCCATATCGGACACCTTCGCATTCTGGGGTAAGATAATTTCTCAGTATTGTGGATGATTGTAGTCGAGCTACTTGGGTCTACCTGATAAAATCTAAGTTAGAAACTAGTCATTACCTACTACATTTTTGTTACTTGGTGCAAAGGCAATTCAACTCACATGTTAAAGTCATAAGATCAGACAATGGAAGTGAGTTTAATCATTTGAAATTATTGGAATATTATCAAGCTAATGGCATTGCTCATCAAACCACATGCACATATACTCCTCAGCAGAATGGGAGAGTAGAGTGCAAGCATCAACACCTTCTTGATGTTGCGCGAGCGCTCTGTTTTCATGCTAATTTACTATTGTCATTTTGGGGAGAATGTATTCTCACGGCGACTTATTTGATCAATCGTTTGATCAATCGTATGCCAACAGCCATATTGGACAACAAAACTCCATATGAAATTCTATTCGGCAAAGTACCCACATGCGACAATCTGCGGGTTTTCGGATGCTTGTGTTATGGTCGTATTTTGCCAAAAGCACATGACAAATTTGCTGAAAGGGCTAGGCAAGGTGTCTTTGTTGGTTATTCGGTTGGCCAAAAGGGATACAAAGTTTATGATCTTCACAGCCATCAAATATATACAACTCGAGATGTTCGATTCTATGAGGATCATATTCCATTCAAGACTTCAAATTCTAACTCCAATAGCCACATCAAAATCGTACCATTTCCATGACCAATGCACCAATTTTCAACATGTTCCAATTGAATTTATGTCCACTGAACAACCACTTCCTATGACATCAGGTGATCATGGGGCATCTTCAAATCTTACTCCAACTTTGCCATCAGTGGTGCAACAAGACTCAGTGCCTAACCAAAATTCTCAAGAAACCATCGTTGTCTCACCTACTCCACCTCAGTCAGCCATGCAAGACGAGAAAGTACTTTCAGCACCTTGTCCAGTCATACAGTCACCTCCACTCACCAAGAGGTCTCGCCAAATCTCTCCTCGTCTTGCTGATTATGACTTTGTGCTACCCTCCTCGGTTCAGCCCACTCGTCCACCTGGTCCTACGACGAACTCTACGGTACACTCCATAGATCATTTCTTGTCTTATGATAAATTCTCTAATTCACACAATGTAATACCCCTAGAAAATACGAGTTAATAATAAATTATTAAATCATTAAAGAAAGATCAGTTAACGATAATTGTTATATAGCATGTCAATACATATGCGCTAATATATAATTTAGTATGATGAAAAGGAATGTCGGACCATTTAGATATGTACGTTTAAGCAAATAAGTTAAACTCATTTAAAGAAGTTTGCAAGATTTCAAATTTATGATTCAGTTTTGGGCCATTTCGAAATTCAAACTGTACCAATTGATAAAAAGTTAGTTAGTGATCTATAAATGGTTGGAAAGTTTTACGAGTCTAGTTTCTAATGCTTCAGACGATGTATCAATCGGAGTTTTCTACAAAAAAGTTATGTCTGTTTTGGTAAAATGTGTTTGAACTGTCTAACGAATGACGAGTACGAGTTTTCAATTTTATTTTATCTTGATTCTGGTTTATTCCAACTCTGATTGGAATTTATTTTGATCAAGGCTAATTGTGGGGTCCGTTACTAATCACTTTAGCTAAGAATTCCTCTTAGAATAAGAAGACTCCATTGTTAGCCATATAATAGGACCGAAAAGGAAAGAATAGAAACATGATAAATCAACTTGGTATTAGTTTCCCCAAGCAGCAGCCTGGCAACGTATTGGTGTTTGGCTAATGAGAACGACAAGTTGGAGATTAAAGGTAAGAACAAAAGAGAAGTAAGATGAATTAGCAGGCCAATTTTTCCAAGCTACTGCCTGGCAACACTTTGGAGCCTTGGCAGATAAGATGGACAAGAGAGATTAAAGAGATAAGAAATAAACATAATTATAAAAAGAAAAGAAGATCGGTAAAGGAAAATAAATAAAGAAACAGAGAGGGAGAAAGAGAAGTGAAAGACAACAAGAGTGAGAGGAAAGTAATAAGGAAGCAAATAGCAATAAGATTGGTTATGGTGATTACAAGTCGTGAGAGGCGCTACTTCTTATTGTTCATTTCATTTCAACTATTGGGTAAGCTTTTGTTTATAGTCAATCCATATGTCTATAAAGTAACTATATTAAGGTGATGAAATCTATTTGCTAAAACAGTAAACGTTCAGCAAGTGAGTATGAAAGAGTAGATTCATGTGTGTTGTTAAGCCAATTAGCTTGATTGGCGATTGATTAATTGATTGGAGATTATTAAGGCATTCCTTGATTGACTGTTAATTTACTTTTGTAATTTTCATTTTTGAACTTCCCAAGATTGTGGGCTTTGGGCTTGGCTAACTAATGGGCAGTTACCCACGATTAGGGCACAGGTTAATTGAGACATTTTCGCCTTTCCATATTTCTATTACTCTGCTATCGTTGCTACTTTAGCTTGCCTCGTTTTTTTTTTCTCTCTCATCTTCTCTGTGGCTCTTCGAGATAAGCACCCACTTGCAGAACAATTATGGTAAGACGAGATCAGGCGGTAGACATTGGGGAACTCCAAAACTAGGGGCACCAGGAGGGGTTTCATCACAGCCCATCACCATTGATGAGTCATCGCTTCCATCAGTAGCTAAAGGCAGTGATGCAACATCATCCAGCGACACGGGCTCTAGTGGGTCTCTTCGACCACGAACAACCAAAGCTAGGGCTAAAGGACCATCCATTGACCCTCTGTGGACTCCAACGGGAATGGATGTGGTTGTTCATACCGAAACGCCTCATCACTACCATGAGGAAACACAATCATCAGGCTCCGAAGCTATGCCCAAGGTCACAACTGTTGTCCTAGTTGCAATACCATCTCCCACCATGGCACCTGCTGAGAAGAATGGAACAAGTCATGCTGCTACAAAGTCACTTAGTGCACAGTCAAAGGACACTCCTGTCTCTGTCACAAGTGATGTTGCAGCGTCGTGTGCAACATCCAAAACAGAAGCAGCATAAACAAAGACCGGTGATACTAAAGCCACACCTGCAAAGGATGTTCGACACTCCAAGACCAAAAGAAAGAAACATATTGGGAGTTTCAAACGCAAAGGGGCTAAACTTCCAGCGTCTTCACGCTCCAAGCCACCCAAGGTGGCAAAGCGATCCTGTCCAGGGTATGATCCTTCCATTACTTATTTTTCATAGTTTTTCTTTTCTGAGTCAAAGGAGAAGTTTAAGATCGTGTCTCAGTAGAAATTTGTTGCGGAGAAACCGTTGAATGAGAAATCATATCAGGGAACAGGGGTGCTTGAACTACTGAGGGCAAGAAAACTGTTAGGATCGTTTGCTTTGATAAAATCATTTTCTTGCAATCTAGTTTATGAATTATATTCCAATTTGCACATCAATGTCAGTGTTGCGACATCAAAATACTATCATCAGATTTTTGTGCGAGGTCATGTTTTTGAGTTCTCTCCTACTGCCCTAAATAAGTTCTTAGGATGTGAACCCGTTACAAAGATTATTCCATATATTTCTTTGTCTACTATTGCTATGGAATTGGTAGGTGAACCATTTGAATGGAAATCTGAGTCCAGACTCCCAGGGAATAGACTCACTGCTAAGTATACTGCTCTGCATAAGATGGCCATGGCAAATTGGTATCCTACTAAGCACTCTACTACCCTTAGTAGTGAGATGAGCTGCTTGCTTTACTCTGTAGGCACTGGGGTGAATCTTGATCTGGGTCGGGTTATCTTTGAGCGCATCATTGAAGAAGTTGCTAAAAACTTTGCTAGTCAGTACTTGTCATATCCCTCTCTCATATGCGAATTTCTCTTGTCATAACACAAGGTTCCTGATCCTGATAAAGTGTTGCACAAACCAGGCGCTTCACTGTTATTTTCCAGAATATTTTTGCAGGGGGCTCTCAAAGATGATACTAAGGGGGAGAGTGTTGGTGGTGCACCAGCCCCTAATGCTGGCGATGCCAGTTCATCTGCTGATCAGTCTGCCATGATGCATCAACTTCAGCAGCTTCGTGAGGCCATTGAAGAACTAAGAGAGGAGCAAGGCAATGTTCAGGCTAATCAGGATCAAATGAATCAGACTTTAGCTCAACTTCTCCAAGGACAGAATGCCCTGATGGAGCATTTGATGGGATCTTCTTCTACTTAATGTTGTTTACTGTTACTACTCATGTTGGAACATTAAGTGGAACAACTCATTAACTGACTAAGCAAATTAGAGAAACAGACTGTTAATGTTCGTTTCTGAGTTGTTAAGTGGAACAACTCAAAAAAGAAGAACTGTGAAAGAAGCAATGTTCCAGTTAATGTTGCAACATCACCTGTAACAGATTCACTTTACACCAAGTAATTGCATCATTTTTTCATGTTCACCACAGAACTCTGTCGATTGAGCAAATTAGTCATATTGCTTCGAAATTAATTCATACTTATATTGCATAACTTCTAACAAGTGGCATCAAGAGCAGATTATGAACTAATTCGGTTAGATTCTTGGGAGTTTTGAGTTGTTATGGATACCTTGCGTGAAAGAGGCTCAATCACTAAACCACCGCTGTTAGATGGTGTGAACTACTCTTATTGGAAGGCTCGAATGAGGGCATTAATCAAGTTGATTGATGAGAAGGCCTGGAAAGTGATTTTGACTGGCTGGGCAACTCCTACCAAAACGGATGCTCAAGGCAATGTTGCAACAAAACCTAAAAGAGAATGGACCAAAGATGAAGATCTTTTGGCAAGCTGGAACTCTAGGGCACTGAATGCAATATTCAATGTTGTTGACTTGAATCAATTCAAGTTAATTTCGACGTGTGAATCTGCTAAGGAAGCTTGGGAGATATTGCAAACAACATATGAGGGTACAACATCAGTCAGAAGATCAAAGTTGCAGATGTTTGCTACTAGATTCGAAGAACTGAGGATGTAGGAGGATGAAACAATTGTCGATTTCAATGCCAAATTGTGCGACATTGCTAATGAATCTTTTGCTTTGGGAGAAAAGTATTCCGATTCTAAGCTTGTAAGAAAAACCTTGCGCTCTCTCCCACACAGATTTGGAATCAAGGTGGCTGCCATAAAATAATCAAAAAATGTTGATGAAATTAAGATTGATGAACTGATGGGGTCACTCCAAACCTTTGAGATAAAGTTTAAGCAGAAGAAGAAAGAAAAAAGCATTGCCTTTCGGGCTGAAGAAAGAAAAGGAACAATAAGCTCTTCGGATGATGAGGACACGGAGATATCTGAATTCTTAGCCGTGCTTACTAAAAATTTTAACAAGTTTTTGGAAAAATAGGACAAGCGAAGAAAGGACTTTAGACAATCGAATGTTGATAAGAAGCCCCCTGTTACAACAATGTCTGTCACATTTAAAAAATAAAATTTTAAACCGACGAATGAAATGAAAAAAGGTAAAGGAATTCAATGTCATGAATGTGAGGGTTTTGGTCACATCCAATCTGAATGTGCAAACACTTTGAAGAAAAAGAAGAGGGCAATGAATGTTACCTGGAGTGATGAGGAGTCGGAAGAATGCACAGAAAGCGACGAAGAGCCCATCAGTAACTTTGTTGCATTCAATGTTGTAACAGTCCAGCAGGAAACTAGACTGAACAAAGCATAAAGTGCTGTAATTGTTGCAACAATGAGTGAAACAGAGGATGAATTGAGTGAAATTGATTGTACTGAATCAGAAAGTGATGGTGACTTGGATGACGAAGAAGTCATGAAAATGTACAAAGATATGTACGAAAAATGGGTGATCATATGCAAGAAGAACTAGGGACTGGAGCTGAAGATTCTTCAATTGGAAGAACAAAAGGTTGAACTAAAAAACCTGGCTGAAAAAAGACTGATGGAAGTGCAGATGTTGTAACATGACTTAAAACAGATGCAGCGAAATATAAAAATGCTGAATTATGGAACTGAAAAATTGGATCACATGTTATCCATTCAAAATCAAGCAGTGATCATACTGGACTTGGTTTCTGTGAAGGAGAATCTTCAGGAAAAACTGATTTTGTTAAAAGTTCAAAAAGTTCAGTATTACAGTATAATGATGTGTCAGCACAGAATAACTGTAGGAATGCCTAGGTTACTGATGTCACAACAACGACGGCAACATCACAGAGGGAATATAGGAAAAACAAGAACAAGTTCATTCATATCTGTCATTTCTGCTATGTACTTGGACACATCAGACCTCACTACTTCAGGCTTCAAAGAATGCAAGAAAAAAGGTAAGTCTCTCAATCAGCAAAAGAGATCCTCACATATGTTTTTGCAATACAAGGTAAGACAATTATGGGTAAAGAAATCTGATTTGAACTATTTTGCTGCATATACTTCTACACAGTCCTGTACTGCTAACTCATGGTTTTTTGATAGTGGACGTTCTAAACACATGACAGGTATACGTGAAGTTCTCAACAACTACAGGAAATATGATGAAGGGAAAGTTATATTTGGAGATGGTGTTAAAGGACAAGTTCTAGGAAGAGGAACACTTGAGATTGACGGGTTTCCAAGGCTCAAGAAAGTACTGCATGTTGAAGGGCTGAAGGCTAAAATTATTAGTATCAGTCAATTGTGTGATCAGGGTTTGTTTGTGAAATTCATTAAAGATGGTTGCCATGTGTTAGATGTATCTAATAATTATGTGCTTACAGGGAAAAGGTCATTTGACAACTGTTACATGGTTACACCATCTCATGAACAATCATTGTCGTGTTACACCCATACCTGTGATAACGTTGAAATTTGGCACCAGAGATTAGGACACTTAAATTATAAATTACTGACCAAAATTGTGAATGTAGGTGTAGTACGAGGTATGCCAAAGCTAAGGAATAATCAGATAGGAAAACCGTTAGAAGAAGGAAGTACTAGTAAGACGAATGAAGATGTTGCAGACGGTGTTGCAACACCGAAGGAAGAACAGACAAAGAGATCTGCTATGACAGATACTGTTGCAACGCCAGAAACAAAAACTGAGCAGAAAGACATTGGTCCATGCAATGTTACAACAAGCAGTGAAACAGCTGGAGTTAGCACTAAGGAAATTCAAGTTGAAATGCCTCAAGTTTACAAAATTCATGCTGCAGAGGATATGATTGGATCAATATATGATCGAATCCGAACTAGAGGTAAATCCAAGCTGAACTTTAGGGACATGGTAAAATATGTGTGCTACACTTCTCTCTTAGAACCCAAAAATGTGTAAGATGCATTAAAAGATGAATTTTGGGTAAATTCCATGCATAAGGAATTAAATCAGTTTATTCGTGAACTTGTTGAAACTGAAACCATTGTCTTAGAACATGTTGCAACAGAAAGACAATTGATAGATATCTCTACTAAAGTTTTAGATCCTTTGAGATTTGAAACCCTAAGAAAAGCTTTAGGGATTTGTAGTCTATAATGTTGCATCATGGATTACCACAAGAGCATGAAAGAAGCTTGAGAAATTTGAAAGGTTAATAATCAATTCAACTTGTGATTTTGTTTGTGAACCATACTTCCTTGTACACACTGAATACTGATTGAGAAAGTTTATCTTGATGGTCTGCAAGTGTAGGAGCTTGAACTTTCTGATGACTAGGGATAAAGAAAGAAGTCTTTCTAAATCCATTCATGTATTCTATTCATCGTTGAGATAAAAAAGAAAACAAAGCAGGAAATAATGTGGTTTTCAAGCACTGGAAAGAGCTACCTAATCCAAAATAAAAGAGATTAGTGTGAAAGCTACCAGTTGCAACATGAGCTGAAATAGTGGAAAAATTCATGTGAAAAGAAATACAGTGTGCAAGCTATCAGTTACAACATGAGCTGACACAAGAAAAATATTGTGTTGTCCTGTGAGATGAATAGACGATCAGGTATGTTTGAGCTGATTGGGAGAGTTCCTACACCTTGCAGGGTTGATGGTGAAAGCTATCTATTTCAGAATTCAATTTCGCACACGCACACACATGATTCATTAATTAAATCCTGGACTGAAATGAGTATTGATGAGTAAAGTTTTTTGAGTGACTTCAAACTTCCTGAACATATCTTGCATTTTATTTCTGTTTTAATTTTTTGGAAAAAAAAAACACAAAAAAAAGAAGGGTGAAATCTCAGGGGATTTTGAGCAAATTGGAGATACTGTGGAAAATATTGTTACAACATTGGTTCTAAATTTCTTTTGGATAATTTGATGCAGCTTGTGTCAATGTTTTTTTTTGTCGGTTTGGATTGCTGAACAATTTGTTTTACAGTTTTTCCTATTTTGCTTACAATTTTCCTTTTTGTCTTTGCTTCATGAGATTTACAGTTTACATGCTTAACTGTTTTATTCTACTATTGTATTGCTTAGTTGCTACAATTGTGCTATTTAACTGCTCAAAAGGCTGTCCACAACCGGGTTGAATCCCTTGTGAAGTTGCCCCCTCAATTCCATCTTTCGCACAAGTATTTGTAGGAAGTTGATATTTAGGGGGAGCCTCGAGCTGAAGGAAATGTTGGACCAGCTTCTGAAACAACTACTGCTGCATTGTTGCAACAAGTGCAACAACTTCATAATAAAGTCCATGAGTTGTGCAACGATCAAGCCACTGTTAAAGTCAATCAGGAGAAGATAATGGCTGACCTTGGGACGTTGATTCAAGGATAACATACCCTAATCGATTTCGTCTCCAAATACACTACTTGAATGTTGGTTGTTTAATGATTATCGCTCTGATAGTTTACTGATTTTAGTTCTGCTTTGGTACTTTACTATGTTTAAAATCTGCTGCTCTACTTTGGGTCCATGTTAGTGTTTGCTGATTTCTGCTAAATCTTTGGTCTGGTACTTTGCATTTCTACTTTGGTGTCTTTTGGCAAAGGGGGGGACTATTTTATTGCTATTACTGCGTGCTGATTGTTGCTTGAGAGGAATAATATGCTATTGATTTTGCTATGACTTGTTGCGATGGTTTACTGATTGTTACAACACGATTATCATCTTTGGGTTACTATCTTTTGCAGGGTCATTATCATTGTTGCGTTGATATTTTCTTATATGTGTTTCCATTATGTTGTACTGACTGTTGAAACAGGACTATCTTTTCTCTGATACATCCTTATATGTGTTGCTGATCACTTTATTTTGCTTTATTGCTCTGTTAGTTTGCCTCTGCTTCTTTGCCTTTGGTTTGGCAAAAAGGGGCAGTATGCGGTATGTTGTGCTGCTACTGATTTGCTTGTGTTTCTGCTCGTTTACTGCATGGTTGTTTAGTATCTGTTGCAATATGATTGCTATCTTTTATAGGAGCACTATGTTTCTACTCTGATACTTTTCTATCTGTGTTCTACTGCATGTTGCAACAGGCTGATCATTGCTTTAATACTGTTGTTCTACTGAATGTTGCACCAGGATTTTCATTTATTGTATCTGTCTTGTTGTACTTGGGCAGTAGGAGGTTACAATGACTGTGATATCAGGGTTTTGCCAAAAGAAAGTCAAATGGGGTGATTGTTAAGCCAATTAGCTTGATTGGCGATTGATTAATTGATTGAAGATTATTAAGGCAATTATTGATTGACTATGTTTTGCAAAACTTATGATATTACCATACTTGTGCTTTTACCTTTTGTAAGAAAAATCTTATGGTAACTTACCATATGAGAAGAAGATTTGTGTTGATTATGGAATGACATTTATTGCATATTCACAAGGAAAAGAAGATTAGGGTTTGTGAGAGGAGGCCTTTCTTGAAGCCCAAGACAAGATGTCCAAGCAACAATTTTGTATTTATATAGCAGCAATCACGGCAGAAGAGTGAGGTAGAAACAGAGAGCAACAAGAGAAAATACAAGAGAGTTTTCTGTCCAGTGTTCCAAGTGATGTTGCAACACAATCTGTGTTCTAGTCTTTGATTGTATTAAGTGTTACAACTTTGTTAGTTATGACAGTGAGGCATGAGCGAATTATATAAGTCTTTGAGTGATTAGATCACTGTCTTATTTATTCTTCGGGAGAAGAATATGTAGTTCTCGGGAGCAAACATTGCAAGTTGAGGGGAGCTCGCCAAACCGAAGTTCGTTAAGGAGTTCTTCATCTAGGCATCAAAGGTCAAGAGGGAGTCTTTACTTGTGTAAGTCCATTGATGTTGTAACTTATTGTTTCTTAATGAACAGGTTTATTGGACCAGGGGAGGTCCCGTAGACGTAGACCGCATGGTTGAACCACGTTAAATCTTGGTGTTCTTTATTTCTGTTATAGCTTTATTATTTCCGCTGTTGTTTACTGTTACTACTCATGTTGGAATACTAAGTGGAACAACTCATCAACTGACTAAGCAAATTAGAGAAACAGACTGTTAATGAACTGTGAAAAAAGCAATGTTCCAGTTAATGTTGCAATATCACCTGTAACAGATTAACTTTACACTAAGTAATTGTATCAGTTTTTCTATTCGCCACAGAACTCTGTCGATTAAGCAAGTTAGTCATATTGCTTCGAAATTAATCCATACTTATACTGCACAACTTCTAACATGTGTCATGTTAGGCAAAGGTGAGGGTCGTACGTGGTGGTGTCATGGTGCGTGCATATATATATATATATATATATATATATATACGGAATTGAGTAAGTTAGTATTAGGTATTAGCTTGAGGTGAAATCTAGACTAAGAAGAGACAAAAGTGAGCAAAGAATCAACATAAGAAAACTAAAGAAAAGAATATAGAAAAGGAAAGGTTGCAGAGATGATGATGACGTTCAGGGCCGTCTCAAACAATTTGGGGATCTTGGGCGATCATTTAAATGAAGGCCTTAATAATTAGACTTTTTCTCAATAAAAAAATTCTAAATTTTTTACTAAAATAATCACTACAAATAAAAAAAATACCAAAATTAAAATTATAAAATAGCATAATATTACAAGTTAACAAAAAGATAGACCTATATAAAATTTATTTTTCTTACCTTTTGAGATGCAAAATTATTTATTAAATCATCATAATCAAGTTTATCTAACAATTTTTTTTCAATAGACAACATAGCTAATCCATTTAATCTTTCTTGGACAAAGATGATCTTAAATAAGTTTTTATAAGAGCAATTATTCTTTTTAGGACATTTCTCCAATGTTCTTTCTCTTTATTAAGTTTTTTTTTAGCATCTTTATCAATTGTTTTGTTCTTTAATAATCTCGATTCTAAATCAAACCAAGCACTCATGTTAACTATACGTTCATTACTTGTTTCATGACTCTTCAGCCTAGCACTTAGATGTTTCCAATCTTTAGTTCCTTCATTACCCAATTGTTCATCATGCTAGATTTTGTACCAAACAATTTACAACAAAAATAATATACTTTATCAAAATCTTTTGAATACACTAACCATCTTCTATCATGTTTTTCTCCATTTGACAATTTTCTTATATAATGAGAAGTAGAAAAGTGTCTACAAGTTTCATCTTTTGAAAAATTTATGTCACTCACTCTTATTGGACCCTTTTCTACTAATAAGTCTATTAATTTATTATTAAGATTTTCTCATTTTTCCGGATCATAAATACAATCTAAATCATCTTTAAGATTTCTAGTTTCCATGTTCTCTTCATTATTTTCTTGACATTCTTCATCAACTATCACATTATCACTCATTTTATTATTACAATTTTCTATGTCTTTTTCTACCATGACTTCATGATCTCCTAAATTATTTAAAGTTGATAGTTCATTAGTTTGTTTACTTGAGTTACTTTCATCTCTTGTTAGTGGTACTAAACTTTTATAAAGCTCCTCTTTGAGATTTAATTAAACTTTATATTTTCCTTTTTTTCTTAAGTTTTTCATAACCCGATGGATATTTCCTACTAGACATACTTGCTTCAAATTTAGGTACAACAAAACTCAAAAACTTTACAATAAATTCAATATTAAAAATAACACAATAATGGCAATGAAAAAAAAAAGAAAAACTAAACTATTGCATATAAGAACAATTAATAATAAAAAAAAAGAATTGAGAGTATGAAAGAAAGATATAACCTAGACAAACTTGCAAGTAAAAGCAAGTGCTTCAATACTCTACAAATGAGGTTGCTGCTTGCTGGCCGTTGAAGTGTGTAAAAAATGAGAAAAAGTGTGTAAAAAAATGAGGAAATAAATTATATATATACTAGAGCTTTACTTTATTTTATATATATATATAGATATATATATATATATTAAAAAGAAAAGGATATGAACAGTCCTGTTCGAAGTTGCTGCTTGTTGGCCGTTGGCCCTTCAATAGTTAAAACTTCTTTTAATTGCTGTTTGCTGGCTGTTTGTCCTAAGGCCTTCATTACCTTATTTAATTTTTTTTTTTAAATTAGTGCCCCTGAGCTAAGAGGGCCTTGGGCACAGGCCCAAGGTGCCCTTAGCTTGGGCCAGCTCTGATGACCTAAGGAAGAAGAACTATGAGCAAGAAATTAAAATGTAACTAAAGAACTTGAAATAAACTAATTAATGAAAGAATAAAATGTAATTTAGTTTTATAAGATATTCTAATGTGATTTACGAGTTAATTATCTTTGTTATCTTTAACTTGTTCTTCCTAAGTACGTATGGAATTATAGAGGATAATTATTTTTGTAGCGCTGTTTTAATTTGAGGTCATATACTTAGGAAGGAAGATGAAATTGACTTCTTAACTCTATTCGAGGTAAGTTGGACAACCCTCTTACACCTAGATCCCCTTTAGATCTCTTTGTTACGTTAGTTCATTGTCTCATAT
Source organism: Ehretia macrophylla (assembly GCA_037974665.1). Lineage (NCBI taxonomy): Eukaryota > Viridiplantae > Streptophyta > Magnoliopsida > Boraginales > Ehretiaceae > Ehretia > Ehretia macrophylla. The sequence continues at coordinate 8,309,188 of CM075767.1, read as the reverse complement.
TTTGAGATTCGTTGATTCTGTTCCGATCTGCTTGTCATACAGAATCTTGTACTTCATTTGTAGTGAAGGACTGTGGTGTTTAGGTATTGATTGTGTTGTTATTTGAGTAATTGATTGTATTAATTGCTACGTGTTATCCCTAGAGCTATGACACCCATCAGGCAGGTGAAACTGCCACATATACTTAGTTTTGTACCGTAGAGGGGGGACGCCTCACCTTACGGAGGCCGCAGGTAGCCATTCTATGATTTAGCTATGACTATCACGGCTCTAAGTGATATTTATGTGGTATATGATATTGAGATATTTTTATTTTGAGAATACAGTTAATTTTGTATGATACTTCAGTACAGATGGGATTGTGAGATAACAACACAGGTTTTGTGATACCCGGTTACGTAATTTTGGTATTAGCTTTGTGTGTATGTTATGTATTGATCGGGTTACGGTTCAGTTCTGGACTAGTGTGATTAACTAACGTCCGTTCCTCTTATAGATATCTCCTATATTTTGACTCGATATCGTGCCTCTGATTTAATTCTAATTTCTATATCGCATCATTTTATTCGGATAACCCTCAAAGCTTAACTCTGGGTGTCCTTCTTATTGAGCATTGTTTCGTTCATTATGTTATATTATTACAATTGTGCAGATGCTGGGGTTATTGAGCTGTCCAAACTATATGGGTTTAGAGGTCACCCTATGAGATCAGTCCTTGCAGTTGAACGGTATTATGAGAAAGATAGTTTAGAAGAAATTCCATATGTAAATCTTGTAATAGATATTTGGAAATGTAATTTGATTTAGTTAAGATTTTTAGTCGCTCTGATGAATTATTTCATGGATTTAGATTTATGTATTGTGTTATTAGCACCTTGCGGGTGTAGGAGGAGAAATCTTCTTAGGCTCCGTATCCCCGAGTTTAACTTGGTGAATTTTTTGGGGCGTAACACACAATGCTTTTCTTGTGGCCGTCACGACAACAGATGAGCCTACACGATTTTCTCAGGCCATTCAATTCCCACATTGGCAAGAAGTTATGGCTCGTCAAATGGTTCGTGAAATGCCTGTTCTAGAAGCCAACAACACTTGGACCTTGGAACATCTCCCACCTTCCTAGAAAGCAATTGACTCAAAATGGGTCTACAAGGTGAAATTCAAACCTAACGGATCCGTTGAACGTTATAAGGCACGCTTAGTCGTGAAGGGCTTTACTCAAATTAAGGGTATTGATTTTAATGAAACCTTCGCGCCTGTAGCAAAATTGGTGACAATTCAGTGTTTGTTTTCCGTTGCCGTTATTCGAGGATGGGATCTTTATCAGTTAGACGTCACCAATGCATTTCTGCATGGTGATCTTATCGAAGAAGTGTATATAAAAATACCGGAGGGGTTTGCGAAGCACGGGGAGCGACAGTTTGTCGACTCCGCAAATCGCTTTATGGATTGCATCAGGCCTCACACAATTGGAATAAAAAGTTCACTAGTTCTCTTCTTTGCATTGGTTATAGGCAATCTTCCTATGACCATTCTCTGTTTCTCCTCAATCAGGGTGTTTCGTTTGTTGCGGTCCTCATTTATGTTGACAATGTTATTGTGACTAGCAATGATCAATCCAAAATTGCTAAGCTCAAACATCATCTCGACTCTCACTTTCGCATAAAAGATCTTGGGCCTCTCAAATATTTTTTAGGCATCAACATGGCAAGATCTTGTGCAAGTCTCTTCCTTAGCCAACGTAAGTACAAACTTGATATTCTAAGTGTGAGTGGACTATTAGGCGCAAGACCCAGTTCCATTCCAATGGTCCAGCAACATTGTCTTTCTGCCACCGAGGGTGATCTTTGTACTGACTCGGCTCAATACCGTAGACTTGTTGGTCATTTATTGTTTCTTACAATCACACAGCTTGATATCACATATGCCGTTAACATCTTAAGCCAGTTCATGCATAGCCCTCGTATGCCGCATTTGGATCTAGTCTTTCATTTGCTTCGATATTTAAAGGGCAGCCCAGGCCAATGAATAATTCTTTCAGCACATAATACTTCTGTACTTCAGGCTTATTGTGATGCAGGTTGGGCAGGTTATCCCACAACTCGCCGCTCCATTACCGAATATATAATCTTTCTTGGATCGACCCCTATGTCTTGGCATTCTAAGAAACAAGCGGTGGTCTCTCATTCGTCAACTGAAGCGGAATATCGTAGTATGACATCTACAGCCAGTGAGATTACGTGGTTGCGACGTCTTTTTTGTGATCTTGGAGTCATTCGTGCTGTACCCGTACCACTATATTGTGACAATCAAGCCTCCATTCACATATCGTCCAATCCAGTATTTCACGAACGCACCAAACACATCGAGATTGACTGTCATTTTGTTCGTGAATGCGTACAGGCTAATGAGTTTATTCCTCTTGTCATTTCTACTTCTAATCAACTTGCGGATATCTTTACGAAGGCACTTGGACACGATCAACTTGTTAATTTGCTTGCCAAGTTGGGCATTTCTCGTCTTTATACTCCAACTTGAGGGGGAGTATTGACGATATTTCAAGAAAAGAGTCAAGCCGTGATTCATTTCACAACCATAACTCTGCTTCCTTATCCATTGTACATATAATTTGTTAGCATCTTAGATTGTATCTTAGCCAAAAGATCTGTTGTAATCTTGTAGATGGTTGTATTCTATATATTTGGCAGCATTGCATCAATAGAAGGTGTGCTTTTAATGCCATACTTTTTACAAGACTTCATTTATGTTATAATGTGCTTAAATTTAGTATTGATCAATACAGAAATGAGAACACCTGACTCCCTGTTATTGACTTCGCACTGTATTGCATATCCCGAGGTCGAGTGCCTTATTCTGCCACTGCCAAAATGAGTAGTGAAGGGTTTACCCCAGATGTAGCTTGAGGCAAATTCTGTAACTTCAACAGGTTGTCCAATTTTTCACAGGGAAGCACTAGCCAAAAAAAAAGATGAAAAAGATGAAAAACCAAATATTGAATGCAGCAATTAGATCAATCAGCCAGCAAAAGTGCCATAGGAACTATTGACTGATAGGACATGACACAACATAAGCCGATTACTCCAAAGCAAGCACCACAAAGGGGTTTTTCTTTTATGAAGTATGTGGTAAATTTATCACAGTCATATAGACAAAAAGTATTTCAATTAGTTGACAAATATTAATAAATTGTCATAAGTAGGGGTATCATAGTAATTTATTTAAAACTCTGTAACGCCAAATTAGTATATAAAAAAAAACTTATGATATTCTGACATGACATGTCTGCACGATACAGACTAACGTAGATTAACCTCATAAAATAACAACTTGATATATGATTGTGGCAGATTTGTCACATGCCTTATGAAAGAATTTCCCACCACAATGATAACAAATAGCAGTAACCAAAGCATATTGTGCCTATATAAAGTAGTCAGCTTGATCTTGACAGATCCATCAGGTGTCCTTAATTTGGAGGAAAATTGATGAAAAATATCTTTTCTTTTTTATCTCTTCGTCTCACATTAGCAACCGTATATATTAGTGAATAATTCCACAGGAAATGCTTGTTTTTATTTAACTCATATAACTTCCAGAAAATGCATGGAATATATTCATAATCAGGTGATATTTAAAATGGAATCAAGTGGAAATCTGCTAAATGATTCTCATTAAAATTATGAACATCATGAATTTTATTTGAAAATCACGTAGGAAAATTACAAAGTTCATGTCTTTTCTTCTTTATTCTCTATACTAAATATACGCGAATGTCTATTTCACCGAGACTCTCTCCAAGAAAGTAATTAATTGAAGTTGAAGCCTTCAAGAATGAGTTGCTAGAGCCGCCAGCCAACTATGAGTCTAAGAATGTCCATTTGATTCTTTATTGGATCATAAAAACCCTTGCTTCAATTCCATTTTTAATTTTGTTATACTTCGTACTACACACACGTTATAATAATTGTGAAGTCGGGAAAAGTATTTTTCGCAAAGCAGCTTCTAAAAATGTACACATTATCCCTTTTGATGTTTAGCAATTGTGAGACCAAAACGATTTTAAATAAGTCACCAAGATTTAATGAAAATGTTATCATTAATGTCAATCTTGTCTAGGCATCTTTCCATGAAGCAAATAAAATTGCAATTTTACAGTGATTGTGATTGCAAAAATACTTCTACAACTCCGATACTCAAAGCCAATGGATCTTAAACGTCTTGGTCGGAAATAAACTTATATTACTAGAAGATATTTACATCGGTTACATTCCTTTCCATGTCAAGAAGTAGAATTAAAAATAAAAAAAAAATGTCAACGCATCTAGGAAAAAACAATTAATCTAAGACATCGAGTCATAGAGGAGAGATGAATAATAAGTATTCCTGTCTTTAAAAGTAAATCCCGCTAAGTTGTATTATGTAAAGAAGTATTTAGTTTATGGTTTACAGACACAAGTCCAAAAAAAAAAAAACATGTAACAAACATATGGGCCAAGCCCATTTACATAAGGCCTGAGGCCCAAGTGCAAAGGCCACGTAAAGTTAAAGGCCAATCCTCAAAATAAAGCAAACAAATGGGCCAAGTAGCCCAACACAAAACAAACTGGGCCAAGGACCAACAAACCAGACAACCAAGCCCAAAAGGCAAACCCTTATCGCACCGAAACTATCAACAGCTCGACTCTCGACAGGGAGGTAACACTAGATGTGGCATTTTGGCTGGACCGACAAAGACCCAACTCAACCCAACACACAAAAATTCAGGCCTAGCCCAGCTCGATTGAAAGTAGACTCAATTCGGCTCAACCCACCACATATAGGTGGGTCAAGGTGGGTCATATAATTTTTAATCCAGTCTATTTTAGTACAAACCCATTTGAACCTAAGCACAGTCCAGCTTAGCCCATGAGCTCAACCCAGCTCGAGCCCAAATAAGGCCCATCTAGGGCCCAGCACAATTTGAACTCACTTATTAAAAGAATTTGAAATATTATGCTTTTTGCATGCAATGTAAGTCGTAGTAACTATTTTCTTTTAAACAAACTAACAAGTCGTAGTAAGTATTTTTTTTTAACAAACTAATAATAACAAGTAGCATATTTATTTCTTAAGTTAATATTAATTGACTTGTTATCAATTTTTTTATTTTTTTTTTATTTTTTTTATGATATTGCAAGTTTGCAATCTGCAACTTTAAGTCCCTTTATATTATTTTTTTTAAAAAAGATTTTAGGTGCAATTTTTTTTTTATTTGTAATATTTATAATCGTACATATAATTTTTCTTATAAATACTTAGTAACATAGTATTTTAGTCACTTAATATATTCAACTTTATTTTACTACAAATCTACAACATTATATATAACTATGTTAATGAGATAAGAAAATCTTTCACGACGATTATATTCGTTAGAGGTTTAGAATCATTTTCGTACTTTGAAGAATATGGGTATATAATTTGTAACTATTACCAACGTCAATTTATATTTCGATGTAAATTTGAAATTGAGACGCCTATAAGACACTTTGTATCTCAATATACAAATGTAACAAACTATTTTAATCCTAAAGTGGTTATTCAACCACCGTCACCACCAAGCCCACCACTACTATTAGCTGGCCTAGCACCCGTACAAAGAACATAACAAAATGGAGAACTTTTGCACTAACTTTTCTCAAGCTTTTATGCAATGTTTTATTTTTATGTTTATATCACTAATCTACTCACGTCTCATTAACTTGTAATTTGTTATGTAGTGTTTTATCATTTATGATAATTGTTAATGTTATCAATCAACTTGTATACTGTCTCATTAATAGTTAAATTAACTTTTCTTAAGAAAACTAAGTTTAAATTTTATTTATTTTTAATTATTAATCCAACTATCTAAGTAATATATATGTGTGTGTATATATATTTTATTTTCAAAATACAAATCACAAAAAAAAATGTTGACCCAATCTAACCCAACTCACGACTCGTGATAGCAACCTCGCGGACCGAACTGGATCCTGTATTATGAGAAATGTGCTTAGTCCAACTCAGCCCACTAAACATCTGTGTCGAAATAACTCAATTTTCTCAATTCATAATTTGGCCGGACTGTGTCAGACTGACCCATATGCCAGCTCTAGGTAACACCATCAACAAGTAGAAGGATCTCTACTCTACCGCTAGAAAATTTCGTTTTTGGACTCCGTTTGTTTGTCGTAAAAAATATTTACAATAAAAAGATTTTCTGAAAAATAAAAAATCTTCAAGAAATTGGTTATTACACTGGAAGACATTTTCTGGTACTTGATCTCATGATGGAAATATTTTTCGACGGGACATTTTTATAAAAACACATATATAGACACACAAATACGCACATATATGCGTATATATAAACACACACATACATGTATTTTCTGGTGAGAGTGGATAGGAGTTCACCGGGAAAAAAAAATTTGATTGACCAATTTTTTCCTATTACAAAACATAGGAAAATCTAGAAAACATTTTCCAATAAAATATTTTACAGCAAACAACAGAGCCTTGGCCACATTTGCAAAATTAGCTGTTTTTCGTGAAACACTAGATGAAAACGGGGACGCAAATATTCGTAAGGTCTTTGGCTTGGAGTACAAGTCATAGCCGTAATGATTCTGAAACTTTGGAGCATTTCTGTAGAAAAGGGAAGGGATTTCTAAGGGCCAAAATCAACAAAATGATAACAAAACTTTCAAATAGTAGAATTGCCTTTGATTCAATATAAAAAGCATATAGATTCACATAATAGTGTAAAGACCTAATTAAACCTCTTCTGTTCCAAGCTGCCACCATGACAGTACCTTACTACGCTAGTTTCCAGCTCAGCAATAATAGTATATATATATACCTGGCGTATTCTTATCCCAATGCCTTTCTCATCATGACAAAATACTCGCCATTTAGACTTGTTTCTTCTTTTCCATGTTGAATGCAGCTTGCCTTTGTCGCTTCTTCCAAGCAGGCATCTTACCGGGGAATGCCCACCGCAACAATCTTTCCCACATGTAGCAGGCCAAGAACGTGGCAAAAGCCCACACCATCAGCTTATTTCTCAAGGCGATTGGCAATGGTACTAACTTTAACCAGTCGTTCTAGTCCCTGAACAGATCTGAGGTGATGACTGTGAAGAAACCAACAGCACCAAAAAGGGCATAAAAAAATGGTTTGTTCTCTGAGATGCTCTGGTTGAAAGGATGCCCCATGTAGTTCACAGCAAAGGTTGCCACTTGTAGCATCATGTTCACCATATACGAAACAGTATTCACGAGGTTGGGATGAAATTCGGAGTCTGGTTCAATACATTCATCTGGCATGTACTTCCCAGCCTCTTTCACAGAAGTAATCAAGAAAAAGAGATGGACAGCAAACTGTCCGATGAGAGAGAGAAAGACATAGGAGCAGAAAATATTTGGATGTGGCCGCTCAGCAGAAAGCGTGGGAAGGGGGCGAGCATGTGAGATAAACAGAAAGAATGCTGCAGTGAAAACTCCACTAATGGTAGCCTGAACATCACCCAATTTGACACCATCCAAGTGCATTACACTGAGGACATAGGCAGTTGCAAGGCAGTTAAGTCCAAGTATCTTGAACATCTGAAGGGTTGTCACAAGGGTACTGCGACCTTGTCGTATAATGTCAGTTGTCGGGGCCACTGAAGCATGCTTTGCTGTGAATGGTGATGCCATCGAGGCATCCCCAAGCTTGACAATAGGAGCTGTACCGTCACCCTCCTCATTTAGCTCATCCATTAGTTTTGTCAGCTTCTTCCGTTGCATCTCAGCAGCAGTTAAATTGCGACTAGTAACTTGTTTGCTGTTATCGGACCTTGAAATACCTCTGCTCTTCGAAGAGATCTGTCCATTTTCCATTGTGGGCTTGAGTTTCTTGGATCTAGCAGATCTTGCAGTTTCATTTTTTGAAGATGCTTCAGATGAAGACTTTTCACTTTGGCCAGGAGGCATTGCATTGAGGAGTGCTATTCCTACATGTGCCTGAAAATATCAAAAAGATCATATATTGCCTGTTTGCAACTGCAAAGAGTATGTCCACATAAAAGAAGAGAAAAAAAGAAAATTAAGAAACCAGACCCAATAATGGGAACCGGAAGCATAATAAGGGAAAAACTGATGCTCATTCCTCTATAATCAGATTGATTTCCAATCTCATAAAAATCGCTGGGAGAATATGTTTAAATTGAAAATTTAAATTTAGTGGCCTCCCACCCTTCACTACACATGCATGAGCCATCAGGAGCCAGACAGGAAGGTGAGTAGCAAATATGCTTTGCTCTCAAACTGTAGGTTAAGCGCAGAACTAAAGGAAATCGCTTTCTATTAATAGGTTAAGTATTGAACATCAAAGAAAACTACAACATTTTGAACTGCAGATACATAATATGTATCACACTTGAAACCAGCAGAGCTTGCACCAAGAGCTTCCTCATACCTAGAACAACTTACTGTATATCTTACCCAAAAGAACTTCAGAATACAGTACCATCAAGTGTGAACATCACATAACATACAAGCTATACTTGTTTCTGCCACATCATGATCACTCTGTCACTAAAAACAGCACCAACCGGCCACTAGAAAGTTTTTATCTTGCCCCCGTATCCTTAAGAGTCGGAATGAATAAATCAATCATCTTACCAGTTACATTTGTCAGTTTGGTGTAGAACAAACAAGTTTCTTGAAGTCATTAATGTAGTCAACGATTTTACATGAAAGTACAACAAAATGTCTTAACTTCTATCCTTCCATATGGCAGAAAATACCTATAATTAATTTATACTCTTTAGCCAAAAGGGAAAAATTTACTCAATTTCCTCAGAGAACACTGTTAAATGTGAGATAAAAATTTAGACTGACAAGGTCGTGTCTAAGTTTTGAAATTCAACCATATAATACCTGCTTCAGAGCGCCAACGTCATTTGTTCCATCACCACACATCAACGTTATCCTCCCCACCGATTTAAAAGTGGTCAAAATGAGTTCTTTCTGCTCAGGGGCCACCCTTGCAAATACCTGGGGTATATAGAATAAAATTAGTAAGGGGGGAAGAGCAGACAGAGAACTATTTTGCAACATCACAAGGTACAACCTTCACAAACGGAATGACTTTATGAACAGAAAAACTCTGCTGCAACATTTCTATGCAGTCGCCGCCAATACAAAGATCATGAGTCTCAGACAAAGTTTCAACCTCACTCTCCCTGTGATTAAAAGAATAAATGTACTGTCTGAAATAGACATGAAGAAAGCATAATATATCATGGCAGACGCAGATCTACTGTTTGGTTGTGCAGGTTATATAGAGGTGATCAAAAGCACTTCGGTTCAATAACAGCAATTCCCCAGATAAAAACAAAATACTATTAAGAGAATCGTGATAAAGACAAAAATCTCCAGCATGTAATGAAAGGTTAATTTTTCACCTATAGCTGAAAATTTCAGTTTCATCAGGTGAAACCCACTCAAATCCTGCACTATTCTTTGCACGTCCAAGAATAAGGGCTGGTTTTGAAATAATATGAACTTGGCCGGCAACGTGGCAAGCTGTCAAAGCTTGGTCACCAGTAATCATGACCTAACAAATGAGAACATAAATATACATAAGATTTAATGATTCCAATGCCAACAAATTGACGTCATCAAGTCAATAAAGAGATCCTAGTGCAACTCCACATAATTTTATATCATAACCAATAATGCAATTTATGAGGTGTGCTAGTCACCTCCATTGCCTGTATATAAGAATTTGACCTTGACATCTCAACAAAATGGGGAAAAAATCTATTATCTGATTATTTTTTTAACTATACAAATACAGTCTCAATAGAAACTCATGCTTAAAGTGATGGTCAAGTGCTCACTTGTTAAACAATGTGTCTCGGGTTCAAGTCTTGGAAACAGCTTCTCTGGCAATAGGGTTAAAGCTGCATACATCTATCTTTCCCAGCCCTGCTATGTGCAGGGCCTTGTGCACTAGGTGCGCAATTTTACAGTATAGTCTAAGAGCTTTCAAAGAATTATGAATAAGTTTTGATCTTCTGAGCATGCTGATCTGTTCCCTCTTTCAGTTGTTGCATCTTTCAATATCATCCTAGCACCTATGCAAAGGCCAGGTTACCATTTTTGTAGAAGAGTCTTTCAAAATGTACCAGGTTTAACCAACAGATAAAACTCGAATCTCAAGTAAGGTGATTCACATTATATGTACCTTACGTCCATTCTACCATATCTGAAAAACCCATCTTTCAGTGTCTCAGTTTTGGTGACTTTAGGTTACACCTTAAACAGATGTTAAGTGACCATACGTAGCAAGGGAAAAAAGCATAATCAATACATATATCTGAAAAACTCATCTACATCTATTAGACTCAATTACTCAAAGCATCTCTTCTCTACAACATCTAGAAACCGCTTCTGCTGCTCCTGCTGTCATTGCAGCTTCTGATTCTTCTTCTCAGCAATAATAGCATGTATATTCATCTAAACACTATTTTTTTTTTGAGAAGTGAAACAAATTATTCATATGCACCAAGGGGTGGAACCCAAAAGTATATACATAAAACTATGAAATCGCCTAAACATACTCGCTATATACATCAACCACGTAAAGAATCAAAACAATTTAGGATCCTATCAACATCAACTTTACGAGAACTGTTAAAGTCCAATGGCTTCCCTTCAAAAGCTCTACGGTTCCGTTCCTTCCATAAACTCCAAACGATGACAAGAGGAACTGTACGAATGACTTTCTTTTTGTGCTTGGAAGATTTAACCCCATTCCATGTTCTAATCTCCTCATGAAAAGACTTAGAGGCAACCCAATGTATTCCCACAATATTAAAGGCCATCTCCCACGAACATCTAGCCCAACTGCATCGAAGCAATAAGTGTTCTACTGACTTCATATCATTTTTGCATAAGAAACTCTATTCACAACAGTTTGCCTTATTTTCTGAAGATTATCCAACGTCAAAATCTTTCCCCAAGCAGCCTCCCAAGCAAAGAAACCCACTCTAGATGGAGCACATGACTTCCAAACATCCTTCCAAGGGAATGATTTAAGAATGTCAGACTCAGTTTCATCCACAAGAGCTCTATAAAAGATTAGACCGTAAAAGTTCCACTTTTTACCAAATCTCATTTCAATTAAAAGTTCCACTTTTTACCAAATCCCATTTCACTTTATATTCCCTCCCTTGAATAAGGGTGCAATTATTAAGACACTCGAAGAAGTTAAAAGTCTCCTCTAACTCCAATCATTAGCATCCCTTGTAAAAGTCACATCCCACCCATAATTACCATCCGCCCAATGCACATATGAACTAATAGTAGCATCTTTTTCCCTAGACAAAAAAAAGAGAGTAGGGAATCGATTCTTTAAAGAAATCAAAGGAGACATTCCATTTATCAAACCAAAACAAAGTTCTACCTCCGTCGCCCACATTGAAGGATATGTCATTCATGAACGCTTCCTACCCTTTGGCAATGTTCTTCCAAAGGCCGACCCCATGAGATGATCTTCTCCCCTTCAACATCCAACCATTATGAATTTCCACAAACTTCGCCACAATCACCTTCCTCCAAAGACTATCCCTCTCTACCATAAACCTCTACAACCAATTACCAAGAAGGGCTTTATTGAAAACAAGAAGCGATTTGATACCAAGACCTCCTTTGTCAGTAGGTTGTTTGACTACCCCCCCTTGCAAGGTGATATTTGAATTCGTCTCCCATTCGACCCCACAAAAAACAATTTTGAATATTCTCCAACTTCTTGGCAATCTAAAAAGGGGTCTTTCATGAGTCTCCAACTTCTGTCTTATTCTCTTGGTCGCCAAAACAATATTTCTAAAAGTGGGTAAATCTTTTATTCAAATCATAGTAATTAGATTTTCTACAATTAGAGTTAAATCATAAAATTTCAATACTATTCTGTTTCTACATTTATTTATTTATTTACTTATTCTTTTCTTTTAATTCAAATCGGTAGGTAGTTCTTGACCTTCATTTTCACCTCAATTCACACCTCAAAAGGCTCAAATTCTTCTAGACTTAAGTCACATCCAATTTTGGCCAACTACATTATAGAGGTTGTTATATAATTCTCCTCTTGTCTGGTGATTTAGAAGAAGATGATCACGAATACTTAAAGCCTTAATATTTGGTCCCTATAATTCTTTTTCATCTCATATTAAGTAAACAATCTTTTACCACAAAGTTCATGTTCAAAAACCAATATTTCTACTATTAGACAATTGATATCATATAGAGAAATAATCGTCACTGAAAACTATGCTGTTATTTTGTTGAAATGGAAAAACAAATTATATTGGAGATACACCAAGGACGTGCACCCAAGTACAAGAATCAGTTGGCCAAGGCTATACAAGAGCAAAAGTTTTCCACAGAGGCAAAAACGACTAATTAGTGGATGGATATTCTGAATTTTTTGCTAGTACTCTAAGATGCGAAATTGGAGCAATCCACACAGCACATTCTAGACTTCACTTAGGAGGTAAATATAATAGCGAAGATCTCTCGAGTGATGTTATGCAGAGGGTGTAGTCCATATTATCTTCCTGAAGACTCGATATCTTTCTACAAGTGGCAGGCTAAGACTTATCAAGGTCACATTATCTAATCTAACCACGTATTTGTTCTTAGTGCTAGGAAGATGAATGGTGCAGGAAGATAAAAAAGAAACAATGTTTTTATCTGACATGTATAGGTTGACAGAAAATCAAGATAAAATGGTAGCTAATGAGATGACAAAAATTAAAGTTAGTATGTAAACCCATTTGTCAAGAGTCCCTTCAAGACTGGGAAGTGGGAACTTTTCACGTATTCATGCAATACCTGTACGCTACAGGAATTGGAAGGGTGCAACATGACAAGATAAGATGAGCAGAATCTAGAAAAGGGTTGCTGATGGTGAAATCATATAATTGAATAATCAGATGCAGAGTAGAAGAATTTCAATAAATACAAGCCTATGCTGTTAATAACAAATTTTATGAATGATGATCATCTGAAAATTCAAGCTTAATGTTATCAACTCACGTATATGCTTCATATATAACTTAGAGGAACTAGATCATGGAGGGCATACCACCCAGTGTTTACCCAGAAGACTACCACGCTCACTGATTATCCAAGTTTTACAATTAATTTTCTCAATGGTGAGGATCATAGCATTAATTTGATTACTTGCCCGCATTCAAGTACTTATTTATTGTCTTTAATTGAACTTCTTTACCATATACTACGAAACCTTCGATTGGAAATGGAATTTAATTCACAAGTTTGTTTCAGATCATACAGCAAAAAGCCACTTTCTGATCATTTGGCATGATAAATTTGATGCCTCATGCCTTACACCCATCTCTCTTATACAACTAATACTACTAAGAATTGGGTATAATTAAAAACAAAAAGAAAAAGAAATGAGTTTTCCTTTTATTCATACTAGCTTCTATAAAGTAAAGAAAGGATATTTTCCTTTTCAGAAAAGAAATTTCAAGCCAAAATAAAGGCAGCTCAGAGTAAAATTGGAGTCAAAACCATCCAAAGAATACAAAATGAAATTTGACTAACCAAGTCATGTGATGATCCTTTCAATTCGGACAATAAAGTGGCTGAATCTCCCCTTATAGGACAGTTAAATACCTGAAGTTCATACCGATAGCATCAAGTAGATATGAAGTTAATTAATATCCTATGCATCACATCCAAAACAAAAACTATGTCAGAAAATGAGAAAGAAACGGATATAAGATCTTCTTACCGCAAAACCAGCAAAAGTGAGCCACTTTCAACCACATCCCTGTCCAAGCTTCTCACTTCACTAACCTTCACTCATTCAACACAAAAAGCAACAACATGAGAAGCATGAGCAAGGTAATAACAGGAAGAAAAACAAAAACAAAAAAAACTCTCCGTGTGAGTGTACGTATATGTGTGTGTATATATATATTATATATACATATGTTCATTCTAATTTATATATGCTTAGGAAAAATCTAGGTTGATAAATAAATGGAGAGAGAGTAATTGACATCTGGTTACATGCCACATTGAATACTTCACAAACAATACATCACTTATGGGTTCCTACACCTAATTAGGTAAACCAAGTTTTAAGCACCATGACTTCTGAATGTAAAAAAGCAGCCCGAGTATTCAGAGAACTGTTCTCATCAAATGGATTCTGAAAATTATTCTTATTAACATGTTTCCGGAGAACTAATGACTAATGTAAGACAAAGAAAAGGTTTCAGAACCTAATCCACATATAATTTCTGAAGCTGGATAGAGTCTCATTCTAATGAAGTAGCTAGAACGGACAATAGGACCTTTGAAGACGATCATACATATAGAATCACTAACACAGAATACAGGTTTTGAAAGGCTTCTAGGAGGAAAGCTTTTCATATACCAATGTGAAAAATAACTCTAAAACCTTGGGGAAGAAAGATCCTTCCTTCATGCCTCCTAAACAACATTAGTTTGTTTGATCAGTAAAAATGAGTTCATAAAAGCTGCGCCCGTCACTAGAAATTACAAAAAGAGTACAGATGGAGAAATGTTCCACAAACCCCACTTCTTATAACCTTTCATATGTTGAAGAACAGAAGCACCGCTCCTAACTATGCACGGTATACTGCAATCAGTTAGAAGCAGTGTATTAAAAGGCGCGCCTAGGCGCTAAGGCAAGGCGAGGTGCACCCTCAGTGCCTAAAAGGCTTAGGCGAGGAGATTTGCCTTAGGCGCACCTTGCTGCTCCTCTGTATATTAATTTTATTTTGTCAATAATTTTATTTTTTTTTTTTTGATTTGTTAGTATGTGTGCAAAGTACTAGATTATTTCTTGACTTCTACATATTTCTAAGTCAAACCCTAAAAAAAGAAAAGAAGAAATAGAAGAAAAAGAAGACAGAAGAAGAAAGGACAACTAACGACACAACAAAAAGAAAAGAAGAAATAGAAGTATGATTGACTTATACTTGTTTTGATTTTTGATGTGATGGAAGAGAATGATATAGAAATGAAGTATTTTTTGTGGATTTTATGATGCTTAGATGATGCTGATCATATATAATGTAATGCTTTTTATGATGCTTGTGCAAAGTACTGGATTATTTCTTGACTTCTACATATTTCTAAGTCAAACCCTAAAAAAAGAAAAGAAGAAATAGAAGAAAAAGAAGACACAAGAAGAAAGGACAACTCACGACACAACAAAAAGAAAAGAAGAAATAGAAGTATGATTGACTTATACTTATTTTGATTTTTGATGTGATGGAAGAGAATGATATAGAAATGAAGTATTTTTTGTGGATTTTATGATGCTTAGATGATGCTAATCATATATAATGTAATGCTTTTTATGATGCTTACACAATCCTTTGATTTCATAGCTAATTTTTCATAATACAAGAAATGTGCCTCACTTCGCTAAGGCGTGCGCCTTCGCCTTGTGCCTTGCGTCTTGCGCCTTGTGCCTCAATGCGCTTTACACCTTTTTATACACTGGTTAGAAGTATAGACAGAAAGAGACATAAAGAAGACATATTTACCGTCATCTCAGGGAGAGATTTAAAAGCCAGCGCCAAGACACGAGATCCTTGTCGTGTGTACTTTTTGTAGGTCTTCACATAGGATCGTGGTACATCAATGAGTCTTTCTTGAATAGTTTCTGGTGCACCCTGAAATACATTGGGTAGAATAATTATTTTTTTAGAAAACAAAAAGAGAAGAAAGAGAACACTATCAGATTATAAAAACAACATACTATTTCAGTAGCAATGAAAGCCGATTATCACTAACAAGGCTCAGAGATAAAATGCTAATGCAAGGCAGGCTTATAGATATGAATATGCTAATGCAATGTTGATCTTCAAATGGTCTCCCTTACACATTTAATCAATCAGAATACAATATAGTAATTTCTTTCTGGAAAAAAAAAATTAAAATAAAAGGAAAAGGAAAAGGAAAAGCTTCACACAAATAATGCATATCTGTAGCCGTACAAGCACTATATTTTCTACCAGTATCTCTCACACACAGAACAACAGTTCACAGTGCTTCCCAGAATAGAAGGAACATCAGGCAGATGAAACCAAGTGACAAAAAACATGTCCCCATCGATTGGCAATCAAGTATATCATACCAAACCAAGCCTTATCCCACTAGATGGGGTCGGCTATAATTAATTCAAGTATATCAGATTAGACAAATATATAGTTGAAAATTGAGAATACTTAGTTTCTTCGCTAAACTATAATTCAAACAACTGAACTAAAAAAACAGAAAAATTAGTTTTCTGAAGACATACTTATCCAGGTCTCTTTCCAGTAGTTAAATATAATAATACTTGCGTGTTTAATTAGAGGAGCAGCAAGAAACAAAAAACGCAACCCTGAACCTTAACAAAAGCAAAAAACTGCTCCTGAACACGAACAACAACTGCCATTCTCTTCAAATGAGATGCAAAGTGATGTCTCCGAACAATTTGAACAGCATCACCACCTCCCCTGCAGTTGTTCAAAAACAAACGAAAATCTTGTGATACAAACTAAAACAGGAATTGAACAAACAAAGGAATTACCAGGAAAATTCTCAAAGAAAGCATGGGTTGGAATATGCGCAAGTTAAAAAAGAAAGAACAAAATGTACATTACGGACGCACTTGAAAAACTTGAGAAATGTTCGATATCATCTCTTTATTTTTATGAAACATTTTCTTTAAATTCCCACAAGGTTAAAGCCAATAAAGCTACAAAAGGTAGCTGCTCGTTCAACTAAAACCTTTTCAGATGATACTCAAGTCAGACAAACTTATTTAGTATTTTATCTAATCAAGTATTTTACTTTTCTGACATATAACTCAAATGAAATTCACTATGCCTAACACTCTACAAGAAGTATATATGATCAGGAATTTCATTAAGATAAAACTATAGTGTTCCCTACGTTTAACTAAGATATAAATCTATGAATAGCAATACTCTAAAGACACCCCCTTCAGTTCTTTCATCTCTTTCACCTCAAAAAGATATACATATTCATAATGCTCCTTTGCAATAAAGCATGGAAAGATGGTCATCTAAGGTCCATGCAATGGACAATAAGAAAGTTTTTCCTGCATCTACTAGTGAAAATTTATTTTAAAAAAAAAGACCTTTGCAAAAAGATCTACACGAAGAAAATACTGTGAAGCTAAAACATAGAGGTGACGCCATCTCCAGTCATGAAACCAATTTTTAGCCAGCATACTACCAAAATCTGAAAAGACTTTTATTCCTTTTCCCTGATTGCTTACTAGCAAGAGAGCTTTTTATATACCATAGAGAGAGAGCAGAAAACACACACACAGAGAGAGAGAGACAGACAGACAAACAGACACAGACAGGAATATATATTTAGAAAAGTAGAGACTGTCTCTTCGTTCTTCGAAGTAGGACTCCTGTAAGGGGGAAAAACATTTAACAAAAATTTGGAAATAAAAAATATACACAACAAATATCAGATGACAAATTATTGTCATATGTAAGTGGAAATGGCATAGAGTGCTACAGCTTACTTTTTTGGCATGGCCTTTTCATCTGATTTGTAGGTCCACTCGATCCCTTTAAGAGCAGCTTTCTCAAGAGGATCACCAACCTAGACACACATCCCATAATGTTAGTACAAAGCCAATCTATATGCATGCACAGGCCAATACTGTTAGCATTGGCTGCACATTTTTATACATAGAGCCCTCAATATGAAAAATTTAGGAATTCTACAATCTTTAAACAGAATATATTTAAACAACTCCAGAGTGTAATATAGAGCCGCCAACCAAACTGCTAATTCTCTATAGCAATACATCCAGCATAAATCATTAGAACATCCTGATAAAAGTCAAATTTCCATAAAGGAGGAAATAATGAAATATTTCCTCTAATAATATACCCTAAAAATATATTTTCCAGTACATCTATCTCTTGACGCAATATTTTGGACTATCAGTCAATTTCATTCACAGGAGCAAGTAATAAAATTTTTCACCAATGATATACCATACAAATACTATTTCCAGCACATCAGTCCCCTGTCCCAGTATTTCGTATTTAGAGATACAATTAGCAGGTAGCATGGTTTTTAAGTAGAAATTAGTAAAGATAGATAATTAGAGTGGATATAGTTGAAAGTTGTCTTGTTACACTTAAACCCAATGCCCATATCAGGTCAACTAAAGCTTGTAACGATGTTGAAATTAAAGCAAAAGGACAACGCCACAGATTGGGTTGACAAAGAGGTCACTAATGTAAGCAGAATAAAATAAAAATTTAATAATTTTGAGGAATGGCTCCAAATAAACATCTAGCATGTCATCAACAAGTTTACACCCATACCAACTTGTTGTCCACAAAAACCAAGGTGTGACAAGAAGCAAGTATCTCCTGCGTGCGTGCTGGCACTTTAGTCATTTCTGTTTCCAGATCCTCACTGTCAGTTAACCCAACAACACCAGAGAACTCCTGGAAAGGAAAGCAAGATACAGAATCATAAAAATGAAAATGCTCAACAAACAATTAGCAAACCAAATTCTAAATTCCCATACCATGTCATCAGATGTCAATGTCCCAGTCTTGTCAAAGCAGCATATATCAACCTGCAAAAGTAATAAAAATGAAATATGTGAAACTAAAAACTTCTGATAGACTGCTAAACTAATTTAAATAAAAGAATATCCCGTAGCAAAATAACCATCATAAAATTTAATGAAAATTACTTTTAGAATTAAGTATCAGAAAGGTATTCTGCTACGTCAAGTATATCAATCATCAGTCTTCTTAGCTCTGCGGTGAATCCAAATATTCAACTATCTCTTAATTCACTCCATGTGTAAATAGACTCTTGTGCAGATTAGGTTTGTCCTTAATTAAAGTAATCTCATTACAAAATAAACATTATATAATTCAATGACAATTACTTTTACAATTAAATACGAGACAAGTATTCAGCTATTTAATGTATATCAATCATCAGTCAATTTAGCTTTGCACTGAACCTATATATTCAACTATCTCTTACTACACTCCACTTGTAAATAGACTCTTGTTGATATTTCTACACACACACAAAATAAATAAAATAAAATAAAATAAAAAAAGATTACTGTAAATTCTCTAACTAAATGCCTGCCTCTTTTAATAGGCAAAAGATCTTAAAGGTAATGAGAGGCGCTGCAACTTGTGTAAAAGTTAACCATATTCCTTTGGGTCTGTAGTTTTATTGCATATTCAGTAAAATGGACAAGACATTGGATCTACATAATTTCTGGTTCCAATCGTTCTATTGTTCAACAAACAACGTTTGTAGAAAGACAAATGATTTTGCAATTCCCACTGCTTCAGATGTTCCAACAACACAACTTTAGACATATAAATGTAGTATAAAAGGCAAACGATGGTGAAATCAGATGCCTATCTCAGTTTCAACATGAGATGAAAGAGACACATTTCCAGCTTTAAAGTATAGAACCACAAAATACAGCAGTTGCAAATCCACTTATGCGATTCATTTCATGAACAGAATAATCAACAAAGGAAATTATAAAAAAGGATATATGTATCAGATTCACCAATATGCCTATTGGTATCCAAGATCACTCTTGAAAGTTGCAGCTGCTCACCTTGCCAGCAAACGGAATACGAAAAGGTTCAGTACAAAAGATCCCACAACGTGCTAATGCGATCAAAGAAGTGTTAACAGCTATTGATAGCTCCATTGGCAGCTCAGGTGGAATCACCGAAGTGATAATCAATGAACAACTGAGAAGAAGTTTGTATTTACTCCGTGATGGATCCTCAACACCCTGCACCATAGCTCAATTCTCTTTACCATGATAAACTTCAGACTTGTGACTATATTTTACAACAGAGGCATTTAGATTCATCAGGCTGCATTGAAATTGTTAACTTACCTTTTTAAGGACATATCCAGCAGCTATAACTGCAAATATAACCAAGAACAAAATAAAAAGCCCGCTTTCCCAGCTATTAGCTGTAACCTAAAATTTTTTAGTCATAAGAATTAACAAATAAAGAAACAATCAGAAGTGGATTAACAACAGCATAAGGCCCACAAGATATCAAAAACCAATACCCTCTCAGTGGAAAATAATATAGTCCGCATCAGTTTTCCTTGACTTGTTTCAAAACCAGTTCGTAAAACAATAGCTAAGCAGCCACCGTCAGGGGTCTTCATTGGATATGTCTGCCTCCAGAAACAAGTAAAGAGGAAATTCACAATGAGATTGCAACACAAAAATGAATCAGAAGAAAAATGTCATGATTGATCTTCCTTAATACTTTACGTGCTAATTTAATCATTAGGAAAAAGTTGCCCCTGGGGAACGGGACAATAAGATGCCCAAATATCACTTGGGCACCAAGAAACAAGTGTATATAACAATTGGAGGTGGAGTAGACGGAACCAAAAAGCCAAGATATTAATGCACACAATAAATAAATACAAAAAACCCCTCTCTAACAGTTTAAGCTTTTAGATGAGGTGGTCACTTAATTTGGTATCAGAACCCATTCAAAACTCACTGTCACCCATTTGTAAAATTACGTCCACGTGTAAGGCTCAATCAAAAACTATGCAGCCTACACGTGAGGGGGCGTGTTACACACAATAAATAAATACTACAAATCTATCTCTAACAATTTAAACTTTTAGATGAGTTGGTCACTTAACGATTACGATCAGGCATTGCTAGGCATGTGGTTACAGAAATTTTCTTCAAATGATTTATCAAGATCTAGGAATCAAAATATGACTTGGAAGGAGATTAATAGAGTTTCAAATAGGCAAGGTGCAGCTATGGGGTCATACTCTGGGAAATCGTGTCATTGCTCGTTAACCTACTTCTATTTGTCTAGAGTCTAGATGTTATAGCCAATGGATCAACTTTCATTTGGTGATAGGTAGATGATGGAATTTGGAATGCGTATGACTTAGAGAAAAACCTCCCAAGTACCAATAGGCAAGAAAGTATAAGGGGTCTTCAGGCTACCAATTCTCAAAAAGGGATTACACCAGTCAGAGGCGGAAAATACGCAAAGCATGTGGAGGAACTTGTACTCTATAAATATTGGAAGTTAATGCTCTGACATGGACTGGTCCCGAGAGCAGTTTCATGTGATTCTTACCATTGGGCCACCATTAAAGGAGATCGAATTGTTCTGCATGGAGGCAACATATGATGTATGTGTGCACCTTAAAGGGTGTTCTGCATTTGCACTAAAATGTATCTAAGACAGTATTCTCAATGGAGATAACCTAATTTATCAACTGCTCCTTTCATGCACAAACATTGAGGGGGTAAAATATCTAACCATTATTGGACTCTGGGATTGCAAGAATTTGTGGGAATTCATGTTCTCAGTTCAGGCACAGAAAGAGTTTTTGTTAAACTGGAGACAAATATGTGAAGGTATGGAGGTTGTATATCCTACGAGGGGTAGAGGAAGACCTACAAGAGTTGAATGGAGACACTCATATGAGATCTCGTGTGCATGGAGCTAACAGAGAAGATGGCTCTCAACATAAACAAGTTGCACCATCAAACCGATATAGCTGATCCAACTTAGTGGGATAAATGCTTGGTCTTCTTTGGTTTAAAGACAAATATGGAAGTAAGATGGATATCATTCCATGAAGAGAACCTCTCTGACTCGAGGAAGAGAAACAATAGCGCTCTGAAGAAAACAGAAGGCAAATCAACAGCTGAAGACCACCTCTTTATACCTGTCTTTGAGGAGTGAGAACAGATCAACATAATCCAGTTTCTCTTTCGTCCCCTCTCTCACTTTAATTTTTATCAGTAAATTGATATGATGCCATTTGAAGTTTTGTAACTAGTCGTTATCCTACGCTAGTATAGATTGTAATATGTCATTGTATACGGTTTCAATTACATAAATATCATACTAATGCAAACTTTCTTTCGCCATCCAACAGACTACAAGAAATCAAAAAAGAAAAACAACCTTATCAGGAGTATGTTGTAATATCTTTGTGCCCCCAAACAGAACATGAGCTTTGTCTCGTCGAGCTGATAGTCTCTCTTCTGTTCCTCTACCAATGATTGAAACCTGAATGTATACATAAAGTCATTGAAGAGCACAAATGTAAATGATACACACAATTCTTATATGGCAACACAGAACAAAATGATTTAAACTGATAAACGTTCTTCACCAACTTGGTCCAGACTATAGCTTAGATCAATCTTTTTTTCTTCTTTTCTAAGTAATCGCTCTGATCATATTAGTTTTGTAAATTAGTAGATCAGAATCAAAAAGAAAATGAGAGAAAGGAATGAAAAAGGGCAACATGACCACCTTCCACTGGGGAGTAGATTCGCCTGTTAAAATAGCTTCATTCACTATAGCATTTCCTGCTATTAAAAGCATATCTGCAGGTACGGACTTATCTTCTCCACTTTGTCCGGTTGAACGTCCAATTGACACAATATCCCCTAGCAAGAGCTCTGTCCCAGAGAGTTTCACCCAGCTATATCAAAATAATAAATAGTCCTCATAGGAAAATGCAAACACAACAAACCAAAGTGTACAAGAGATATGAGTGATCATTAGCCTAACATACTTCCCACAACGATAAACCATCAAAGTCTGGCTGTCCACTTTTACGCGTCTGAGCTCAGATAAAGTCTTTAAACGGCTCTTTGCCATTGTTGACTCGAACATAAATAGCATAAACAGAGTGAAAAGACTGTAATACCAGTATTCATCCAAACACCATAGGCCAACACAGAATACCTAAATAAAACATGAAGCATCAGAATGTGGCAAAAGAATAAAGAGTAGATAAAACGTTAGGCAAACAGGAAAAATAAAATGAAATAACTTTGAATCACAGCAAACCTGGAATACGAAAAATGGAGCCATGCATTGCTCTTTCATTAATTTCTGGAATGTGGGCTGCGGATATTCAAATCTGAATGATGCAATTCAAAGTCAAGCAACTAGGCCAAGTTAACCATGATGAACCTAACATGCATTTATTTACAACACAGGTGCTAATGCTAGGAAAGAAAAATATAGTAACTCTAAAGAATATTAAATTTAAGCAAGTTTTCAACAGGTATGTACAGATAACTAGACAAGTTTGAAAGGTTCATGAATCAGATGCAAAGGAACACGCAAGAATTTAAGCTATAATCAGTCAGACACAAGGAGATCATAAAAACAGTATCACCACAGATCAATGCTCAAATCTTTTCCACATATCTTCATTCAATAATTACTTAATTTGCAGTATATTACACACTTGAAAAAAGAAAGATCCAAAATGTAATATGAAAATTAGTGCAGCTTAAACATGCAAGAAAATAGCCTGATATGGGGGAAAGGACTGTGTCATCTGATGTATATATCAGAAAACAGAGGCTAGGCTTCATGGTCCTTTTTCCTACTTGTGCAATACAGATTTAAAATGAAAAAAAAGTGAGTGAACCATGTAAAATTAAGAAAGATGGGAGAGAGACGGAGAAAAAGGGGGGGAAGAAGCGAAGAATAATTTTCCACTTGTTGCAAAAGACGCATGCTAAGCAGATACATAGTAGATAATAAGAACGCAGATTTGATGCTCTTTTCCTCTTATTGAAGAGACAAGGGAGCAGGAAGGGATGAAGTACGGTGTGGAAACACATAACGTGACATAAAAAGATGGGAATAGCTTACATATTTCGTCCCCATTTCTCAGTGGCAGCAACAACCTTAGCTTCAGTGCCATGCCCAGTATTCTTGAGATAGTATCCAAATGTCTCTTTCGAAGGATAAGGAAGTTTACAAAAAGTTGACTTCTCCTTTGAATAGATAAAACATTGCTTCCTAAAATCAAAATAAATCTCATCAACATCCACTGGGGATGAAGAACCCGCCAGCTGCAATACCAGAAAATTGTGAGTGAGCTTCAGTTGAAAGTTACACAAAACTAATATTTGGTTACATCCTCGTTTAATCTTTTATAATAGTACTAGGGTGTGTTTGGCCCATCATTTTGGGAATCTAAAAGTGCAGTTAGACAAGAATCGCGATTTCAAGAAGCATTGTGCCCTTATACATATGTATGTATGTATGTATATATTCCAAAAGTTAGGTAAGGCATTTCCCAAATGTAATTTCAAAACCTGCATTTACCAATCGAAAGGCTTAATAGGCCTAAGTCAGAAAATTCTCCTAAACTAACATAGAAAACCACAAAAAGGCAGCATATTATATTCTACGTCAGACATTATGATATGCTTAATGAATGATTGAGGTACGAGACCTTTGTAAAAACATAAGATGCATTAATCTATCATTAGAGATAGTTGTTGATTTATGTTCAACGTTTCGATAACCTAAAAACAGAAATGGATAATATTTAAAGATTAAGCTCCAGAAAATCAATTCGTTTTGAGGTAATAAGCATGGACGCTGACCACAATGGTATCTATTTCAGACACAAATTGTTAAGAGTATATTGTAATAGTTAGGCTTGTGTTGTATCTACGGTTTATTCTAAGCATCAACTAGTTAGCTAAGCCAGCTGTCATCTAGCTGAAGACAGTTAGAATCAGCACATGGGCCACGTGCAGGCCATGTGCTGAATATCTTGAGGAAAAGAGTTAACTAACTCTGTGACTCAAAATATGTAAGCACACTCATGTAATCATTGAGATCAATCAATACATGAAAATATCAAATCTCTCTCTTTCTTCTAACATGGTATCCAGTGTAGGTTCAATCCTCTCACCATTTTTTTCGAGCTCTAGCTCCATTAAAGCTCTCAAGGAAGCTCTTCATCTGATACTCATACTTCACCATCGAAGCTCTATCTCTGCTCACTGCAAAAGCTTCAATTCATCATCACTGCAAGCATCAGATCAATTTTTTGTTGCTTCGAAACCCTAATTTTCTATCTCTCTCCAAAATCACCATTGGAGAAGACCTCCTAACCTCCATTAAAGCTCACACTGAAGCTTTTTTGTCTAATCGGAGGCCACTAGCAATCTATTATCACTGATTTTCAGGGGAATTCTTCTAGTTCTCATTCTTCAAAACCCTAAATTTCTATCTCCATTCGAGCTTCCTCCAGTGAAACAAACATAGAGCTTCCTCCAGGCCTCAAAAAATTGAGCCCGAATCTGCACTATCTGATCAAAATCAGTCTTGATAACACCAACTATGCCATCTGGAGATCACAAATGCAAGTTGTTCTTCAAGCTCACTAGGTGTTTGAGCATGTGACTGGTCTTGAACCTTGTCCAAGCAAGGTCCTTTCATCCTCAGCCAGTTCAACTACTAATGCTCAAACTACTCTCACTATCAATCCAGCATATACAACATGGATTCTCAAACATCAACACCTCAGGACTTGCTTGTTTGCCACCATGACTTCTTCCATACTTCCTCAGGTTCTTCACCTACCTACAGCTTCCTCAGTCTGGTCTGCCTTAGCATCTAGGTTTACTTCTCTAAGTAGGTCACATATTCATCATCTCAAAGATCAATTGCATAATTTGTCTAAAGGAACTTTAAACATGCAGTCCTATCTTGATCATGTTAAAACTCTTGCTGAAAGTCTAGCATCTTCTGTTGAGAATATTTCTGAGGAAGACCTAGTACTCTATATTCTCAGAGGTCTTCCCTTTGAATATGATTCTTTTAAGCAAAACATTAGGATCAAACCTATTCCTATAACTGTTCAAGAACTTACAGCCATTCTTATCATAGAAGAACTTCACATGAATAAAGCTAAATTAGTTCCTCTTCTACCAACTCCTGATGTCCACACTGCACTATATACACAATCTAAACCTTTTCAGAATTCTCACTCAAAAGGCAGTGGTGGCAGAGGAGGTAGGGGCCAAGGCAGGGCTCCACCCCCTGGCTCTTATATTGCACCTACTTCTTTCCCACCCTTCTTCAATCCTAAACCCAAAACCTACTGCCAGATTTGTGGGAAATCCAATCACACAGCTGTGGTGTGTTGGCATAGGCTTGACACTACTAACTATGTCAATCCTCCTCCACTACCTAAACAAGCATTTGCTGCACACATGACTACTACTGAGAATTCAGAAGGTCTGTGGTATCTTGACAGTGGTGCTAACCTACATGTCACAAAAAAACCATCTCATCTAAAACACCCTAACCCTTACCGTGGATCATGTGGCAGATTTTGAATAATTTGTAATTCTCATTGACAAGAAAAAATGGTACATGTACACGTACATATATAGTACATATTCTAGCACTAAAATAAGAAAAAATATTTACAGCTATCATATCTACAGCTGTCTATCCCATCTTATGACAAAAAGGGATTTAGTTGACTTTCCTATTTTAGCTGATACACTAATTTACTCCTACTAATCAGCCATTCTATTAACAGCACATTACAACACTCCCCCTCAAGCTGGAGAATAGATGTCTTCCATTCCCAGCTTGGAAATGATTCCATGGAAAACTGTGTTGTTGAGTCCTTTTGTTAAAACATCTGCCAATTGATTTCCTGAGGACACATATGGTGTGCAAATCAGTCCACCTTCCAGATTCTCTCTGATGAAATGTCTGTCTACCTCAATGTCCCTGGTTCTCTCGTGCTGAACTGGATTGTGAGCAATGTTAATTGCCGACTTGTTGTCACAATACAACTTCATAGGTCCTTCCCACTTGATTCTTAAGTCGTCCAGGATGATCTTCAGCCACAATAACTCACACACTCCTTGTGCCATTGCTCTAAATTCTGATTCTGCACTGGACCTAGCCACCACATTTTGCTTTTTACTTCGCCATGTTACTAAATTGCCTCCAAGAAATGTGCAGTAGCCAGAAGTGGATCTTCTGTTTACCAATGACCCTGCATAATCTGCATCCGTATAGGCTTCTAGTGTGAGAAAAGAATTTCTTCTAAACAAAACTCCTTTTCCTGGGCTACCTTTCAGATAGTGTAATACTCGATATGCAGCTTGCAAGTGTGCTTCCCTCGGATCGTGCATGAACTGGCTAATCACACTTACAGGATATGCTATGTCTGGTCGAGTATGAGCAAGGTAGATGAGTTTTCCCACCAATCTTTGGTACATCTCTTTATCTACAGTTGGATCTTCTTTGGCTTCTCCAAGTTTACGATTGGCATCAATGGGAGTGGTTGCTAGCTTGCAGGCAAGCTTTCATGTTTCCTTCAGGAGATTAGTTACATACTTTTGCTGTGATATAAAAATGTCCAGTCTTGAGTATGCCACTTCAATTCTGAGGAAATATTTTAGCCTCCCAAGTTCTTTTATCTCGAATTCCTTGATTAGGCACTGCTTCAAGGCTTCTTTCTCCTTCTCATCATTTCCAGTAACAATTATATCATCAACATAAACTAAAAGAGCTGTTACTCCCCCTGAGTCGGAATGTTTGATAAAGAGTGAATGATCTCCTTGACTCTGTGTATAGCTAGTGTTCTTCATTACTTTAGCAAATCTCCCAAACCAGGCTCTAGGAGATTGCTTGTCCGTACAGAGCCTTTCTAAGTCTACACACCTTGTTAGATGTCTCATTTCCCTCAAAGCCCAGTGGGATGCTCATGTATATTTCTTCTTCTAAATCTCCATGCAAGAAGGCATTCTTTACATCATACTGGTGCAATTCCCAGTTGTAATGAGCAGCAAATGACACTAAAACTCTTACTGTGTTCATTTTAGCCACTGGAGCAAAAGTCTCCTGATAGTCCACCCCATAAGTTTGAGTATAGCCCTTAGCCATCAATCTTGCCTTGTATCTCTCAAGAGATCCATCAGCCTTGTATTTCAAAGTGAATACCCATTTACAACCCACCAGGTTCTTTCCTTTTGGTCGCTCAACAATCTCCCATGTCTTGTTCTTTTCCAATGCATTCATTTCCTCTCTCATAGCATTTCTCCATTCACTTTTAGTCAATGCCTCAAATAAAGTGTTAGGAACAAAGATAGTGTTCAGGTTCACAATAAAGCTCCTATAGGATGGTGAAAAACGATTGAGTGACACATAATGAGACAGTGGATATAAATGCCTTTTTGTGCATTCTCTAGTACCTTTTCTTATAGCAATAGGCTGTTTAGAATCATCTGTGGGTAATTCAGTAGACAAAGAATTCAAAGGAGAAAGTGGATTTAAAGGAGAAGCAAGACTTACCGTGGATTCATTAGTAAGTTTCTGGTTAGAGTCTTGAACTTGTGTAGGATTAGGAATGTCTCTCCTCTTTGAGTACATTTTTTCAAATCGAAATGAGTCATAAATAGGAACAGACCCTGGATGTGACTCAGGAACAAACTTTGGATTTGACTCAAGAACAGACTCTGGATTAGACACAGGAGCATGAGTCACGGGATTTGAATCGGGAGATGGTTCAACAATGTCATTCTAAGAGGGACTTGAAGCAGATGCTTCAAGAGTGAATGGTGGTGATGGAATTGGTGATGGAGCTGATGATGATGAGGGTAGATCAAGAGGATCAAGAGGGTCTTTATCTTCCATTAGTAATGTCTCCCCTGAAGATAAGACTGTGTGAAGTATGGCTTACTCTCAGCAAAAGTGACATCTACAGATATGTAGAACTTTCTCAAGGAAGGATTATAACACTTGTATCCCTTTTGTGTAAATGAATAGACAATAAACACACACTTAATTGCTCTAGGATCTAATTTCCCTTTGTTTTGACTATGGACATGAACAAAGGCAGTACACCCAAAAATTCTAGGAATTAGGCCATTTGAGATTCTCACATGTGGGTAAAATTTTGCAACCACTTCCATGGGAGTTTTAAAGTCTAGCACTCTTGAGGGTAATCTATTGATCATATATGTGGCAGTAAGGACAGCTTCCTCCCAATAAGACTTAGGAACATTTTTCAATAAAGCCCGAGTAGTGTTAAGCAAGTGCCCATTTTTTCTCTCAGCAATCCCATTTTGCTGTGGTGTGCTTATGCAAGAGGATTCATGAATAATTCCTTCCTTTTGAAAGTATGGGGACAAAGTTTGATTAAAATAATCTCTCGCATTGTTAGACCTAAAGCTTTTAATTTTTACCCCAAACTGATTTTGAACCATCGAATGAAAATTAGGTACAACACTACTCACGTCAAATTTGTTTTTTAGCAAGAATATCCACGTGACTCGAGTACAATCATCGATAAGAGAAATGAACCATCGTGACCCTAAAACGTTTGGGATTGTGGAAGGCCCCCAAATATCACTGTGAATCAAATCAAAAGGATGAGAACTTCTTTTATTACTGATAGGAAAAGACACAAAGGTATGTTTTGCAAGTTCACAAACATCACAATGAAAATTTGTAATGACTAATCCTTTAAACAAAGCAGGAAACATGACATTCAAAACTTGAAATGATGGATGACCAAGACGAAAATGGTGAAGCCAGATAGCATATTTATTTAAGGAACCGAGAAAAGACAACAGAAAATTATTTACGACTTTCTTCGAGCCTCAAGATAGTAGAGTCCATCCTTTTCCTTAGCAAGTCCAATCCTCATCCCCGAAACTTGGTCCTGAAAAACACAATAAGAAGGGTAGAAAACAGTGTGACAATTTAGACTTTTTGTAATTTTTAAAATTGAGATAAGATTAGCTGACAACTTAGGGACATGGACAACATCTTTAAGAATGATAGATGGTGTTACTTGAATATCCCCTAAACCTGCGACTGTAGCAAGAGAACCATTTGCTACAATAATTTTTCTATTGCTTGGACATGGAGTATAGGTACTGAAATATTGTGAGGAATAGATCATGTGATCAGTGGCTCCTGAATCAACTATCCAAGAATTGACATAACACTTTT
Source organism: Ehretia macrophylla (assembly GCA_037974665.1). NCBI lineage: Eukaryota > Viridiplantae > Streptophyta > Magnoliopsida > Boraginales > Ehretiaceae > Ehretia > Ehretia macrophylla. The sequence goes on along the minus strand of CM075767.1, from coordinate 8,279,226 downwards.
CTGAGTCATTTAAACCAAAGGAGAATGGTGACTTACCTGAGAGTGCTAATGAACAAGCACTAGAAGGTTTTTCCATGGAGCCTATGAAGCCTCTGATTTTTTCAATTTCTTCACTGTTAAGTCCATTCTGCTCCTGTCCATTTGTTTGCTCTATGAAATGAGCCTGACCATGAATCTTTTGTTGTCCACCTCGGTTTCCCCATTCTTTGCTTGGTGGCTTGCCATGTAGTTTCCAACAACGTTCCCTTGTGCGTCTTGGTTTCTTGCAATAGGTACACCACAGATCATCCTTGTTGTTTTTCGCTGGAGCTCTTGACAAGTCAATTTTCCCACCCTCTTGTGTCTGTGATTGTCCAGTTTTGGTTGCCATAGCCGATCCTTCTGCAACTTGGGGTTCTAGCATAATACCCCTTCAACTTTCTTCTGACCGAATTATCAAAATAACTTCCTGCAATAAAGGCGTCTCCTCTCTGCCAAGAATCTACACTCTAACCTGATCGAATTCAAGGTTGAGTCCAGCAAGAAAGTCATAGACTCAGTCTTTCTCAATGAAATTCTTCAATGTGGCAGCATCTGTGGGACATTTCATTTCAATAACCCGATAATGATCAAGTTCTTGCCATAAATTTTGCAGGGAATTTGCATACTCGGTCACAGTTTCGTTTCCTTGTTTGATTGCACCAGTTTTGACTTTGATTTCATAAATTTGGGCTGCGTCACGAGCCTTTAAGTATGTTCGTTAAATGGAGTCCCAAATGTCTTTAGCAGTGGTCAAGAACATACAGGTATCACTGATTTCAGGGTTCATTGAGTCCCACAACCATGACATGATCATGGAGTCTTCTTCATCCCAAGCTAACAAAGGTTGAATAAGCATTAGATTTAAGTTTGAGAGGGTATAGCCAGGAAAATCTAGTAAAGTCATCAATAAATAGAATGTAATATTTGTACCCTTTACAAGAAGGGAAGGGGGCAGGGCCCCAAATGTCTGAGTGAACTAATTGGAAAGGTGTACTAGTAACAGACTGAGAAAGAGGAAAAGACAATTTTTGTGCTTTTGCTACATAGCATGATGAACAATCTAGACTATGATATTGTAGTTTTACATTGAGTAATGAAGAAAGAACTTGAGATGCATTTGCAGATGGGTGGCCTAGTCTGTAATGCCACTGCAATGCTGAGGGAGTAGCTGTAGTAGAGTTGCAGCTGAGTGGAGTTGGGGAGATGGTAGAAGTCTGCAGTGCAGTTGAGTGATGTATAGAAGTAGATGGTATGGGATACAATCCTCTGTCACAGAGGGCCTTGAACCTCACTTTGTGAGTAGTGTAAAAACAAGGTAACAATTGTTATCCTTAGTAAATTGATAAACAGATAAGAGATTAGAAGAAATAGTTAGAACATAATGAAGATTAGGAAGGAGGAAAGTAGAGAAATTGGTATAAATATTACCATGTCCAATGCTGTGAATAGGTATAGATTGGTCATTGCCAACAAAGATTGAATTTGTGCCATTGTAGGGTTGAGATTGATGTAGTTGAGAGGGATCATTTGTGACATGTAGGTTAGCACCACTATCCAAATACCACAGACCTTCTGAGTTTGTAGAAGTGGTCATGTGAGCAGCAAGTGCTTGTTTAGGTTGGGGAAGGTTGATATAGTTAGTGGTATCAAGTGCCAGCAAACCATAGCTGTGTGTGATAAAGGCTAGATAATATTCTACTGCAGTTGTGCTTTGTTTCTGTATTTATGTACAGTAGATAGGAGAACTGAAGTTAAGACTTGTAACTAGAACAGTTCATATAGTTATAAGAACTGGTTTAGGAAGTTAAGAGTTAGTTAGAAGCAAGTGCATGACAGCTGTAGTACAGCTATCATCTCAGCATGTGCAGATTAGACTAAACACTGCTGAAATCATCTATAAATAAATAAAGTGTAACTCAAATTCATTCAAGAAATGAAAACACAATTTTCTACTTTTTCTCTCTAGTTTTCTTCATGGTATCGAGAGCCATAAAGATCTTCAATTCCGCCATTAAAGTCACCATTTTTTCTCGAAAACAAGCTTGCCACAAGTTTTTTCGACAAATTAGTAACTACGACTCCATTGTTGAAGATCACTGAAGCTTCGCAGCCAGGAATTTTTCACTTCTCTCCATCGAAGTGACCTAGGCTTCATCTAGGCTTTTTTGCAGATCACTCAATTCTTCACTGTTTTCTCAACATTCACCATGGCTTTACCTTCTGATCAAGCTTTGCCATTTGGTCTCAAGATGCTTCTGCAAAATATGAACTCTGTAGTCAAGATTCAACTTGATAACAACAACTATCAAGTGTGGAGATCTCAAATGGAGTCAGTCCTCACAGCCTATGATCTTCTGGAATATGTCACAGGAGAAGTTCCTTGCCCTCCCAAGCAACTCACTGCTGATTCAGGCACCACCACTCCCAATCCTGACTATAAATCATGGATCACAGTTGATAAACATCTTAAAACATGCCCTAAAGCCTCTATTTCTCCAACAGTGCTTCCTCAACTGTTTTATCTCACCACTTCTGCCTCAATCTAGAAAGCTCTAGAACAGAGATTCAGCTCCTTGACAAGAACTCATGTTCACCAGCTCAAAACCAAACTTCATATTCTCAACAAAGGTCAAAAGTCAATGCAGACCTTCCTTGATAAAGTCAAGGCTATCACAGATAGCCTAACCACTGTTGTCTTCCCTGTGCCTGAAGAAGACTTGGTCTTTTACATACTTAGAGGACTTCCTATAGAATATGAGCATTTTAGAACCAATATCAGAATGAGAGATAATTCTATCAGCATTCCTGCCTTAAGCAACCTTCTTCTTTCAGAAGAACTGAATCTTCAGTTTCTTCAAGCTACCAGGCTGACTCCTTCACCTACTACAGACCTCCCTACTGCCCTCTATACCAAGGCCTATAACTCAAATAATAACTTAGCAAGAGGAAAAGGCAGAAATGGTAGAGGAGGTAGAGGTGGCAGAGGAGGTCAGAAACAAAATAATCAGAACAACAATTCCTCCAAGTTCTCATCCTCTAACAATACATCTAACTCTACAGTTTACTGCCAAATCTGTGGCAAACCCAACCATTCAGCACTGGAATGTTGGCACAGACTTGACGTCGTACACTACACAGCTCCAAAGACAGAAAAGCAAGTCATGGCATCCCAAGTTCAACCTTCTGCCCCACCTAATACTCAGTGGTACCTTGACTCAGGGGCAAACACCCATGTCACTCATGATTTGTCCTACCTGAGTCACTATCAGCCTTATCCTGGAACTGATACAGTCAGTGTTGGCAATGGTAACACTATGCCTATCCACAGCATAGGGAATGGTACCTCTTCTTCACTTCACTTATCTTCTGTCCTTTATGTTCCTCAAGTGTCTTCTAATCTATTATCTATGTCACAAATTGCCCAAGATAATAAATGTACACTCATTTTTTATGCCAAGGGGGTCACAATAATGGACAATGCTACCAGCAGGACCATATACAAGGCCCCCTGTAGCAGAGGACTATATCATCTTCCCAGTGGTTCCCTGACTACTGCTACTTCTGCTGCTCAAGCTCTCACATGCACCTCATCTCCTTCCCCTGCTATTTCTGCTTCAGCACACACTCTGTCTGCTAGTTACAAGTGGCACCTAAGGCTGGGACACCCATCAAGACCCTCAGCTCACTTGCTCTCTTCTCTGCTACACACCAATCTACCTCAGCACACAATAAACTGTACTGCTTGTTCTGTTGTTAAAACTCACAAGCTCCCATTTTCTTTATCTTCTACTAAGTCTTTGTTTCCTTTTCAATTAGTACACTCAGACATTTGGGGACCAACTCCCACTCCTTCTTGTATGCAGTATAGGTACTATGTAGTGTTTTTAGATGATTTTACAAGATTCAGCTAGGTGTACCCTTCAAAAGCTAAATCAGATACTTTCTCTACTTTTCTTAGTTTTACTGCTTTGCTTAAAAATCAATTTCAAGCTACTATTAAAGTCCTAAGGACTGACAATGGTACTGAATACCTAAGCAAGCCTTTTCAACAAACATTAACACAATTTGGCATTATTCACCAGACTTCCTGCCCCCATACCCCATAACAAAATGGCAGGGCTGAAAGGAAACATAAACATTTAATAGAAACAGCTCTAGCCCTGCTAAACCATTCTTATCTCCCTCCAAAATACTGGTTAGAAGCCATAGCAACAGCCACCTATCTTATCAACAGACTACCTACTTTTATCCTAGATAACAAATCACCTTAGGAAGCCCTATATTCCTCCCCACCTAACTACTCAATTCTCAAAGTGTTTGGCTATCTTTGCTATCCTTGGCTTAGACCTTATGCTACAAACAAACTGCAAACCAGGTCCAAGCCTTGTGTCTTTCTAGGCTACTATTCTCACTCAAAAGGTTACAAATGCCTTGACATCACAACTGAAAGAGTTTATGTGTCAAGGCATGTCCAATTTGCAGAGGACAATTTTCTTTTTGCAAATCAGTCTCCTTCCCAACCTAGCAGTCCTATTAATCTTAATCCTCTTATTCCAATCTTCTCTTCTCTACAACCAATACAGTCAACCTTACCAAATAACTCACAAACTCTGCAGCCATCTACACAATCTCTGCAACCATCTCAGCATAATGGTTCCTTACTATCCAATACTCAACTTCACTCTCATTCCTCTCTCAGAACACCACAGAGTGTTCAACCCTCCCAAGAAAACACAGAATCCTCCTCCTCTCACTCTAATATACCAAGTTTAATCACTACAGAGTCCCCACAACCTCAGTCCAATCCCTCACAGATCTCCCAAGACCTGACTGCTCTCGTACCTCCTTCAAATCATCCAATGCTTACCAGATCTAAAACTGGTTGTCTCCCCCCCCCCCCCCCTTTTCTCCCCCTCCCCCTCTCCCCCTATAATCTTCAAACTCTCATCACTACACCACATCCCACTGAGCCAACAACCTACAAAGAGGCTTCCAAGTATCTGTGTTGGACCAAGGCTATGCAAGAAGAGTTTCAGGCTCTTCAAAGTCAGCAAAGCTGGTCCTTTGTTCCTCTCCCTCCCAATAGGAAACCAATAGGTTCTAAATGGGTCTATAAGATCAAAACACATTCAGATGGCTCTGTGGCCAGATATAAAGCAAGATTGGTAGCCAAAGGCTACCATCAAGCTCATGGAATTGACTACACTGAGACATTTAGTCCAATGGTTAAGCCACAGACCATTAGAGTTGTGATTTCCTTAGCTCTCCATCACAACTGGACCCTACAACAACTAGATGTTTCAAATGTTTTTTTGCATGGTTACATAGATGAGGAAATTTATATGACAACCTCAAGGATTCATTGATTCATCTAATACATCCTATGTTTGCAAACTACATAAATCCTTATATGGTCTTAAGCAGGCCCCAAGGGCCTGGTATCATAGTTTATCTTCCTACCTCATCAGTCTAGGGTTCCACTGTAGCAAGGCAGACACTTCACTATTTGTTCACAAAACCCCTTCACATCTTCTCATACTTTTAGTGTATGTAGATAATATAATAATGACAGGGACATCATCTTCAGCCATTCAGCAACTTATTTCCACTCTGAACTCAGTTTTCTATGAAAGACCTTGGGACACTGTCTTACTTCCTTGGTATTGAGGTTACTTCAAAAGCTACTGCACTACTACTCCATCAAACTAAATATGCTACTGAACTATTACAAAGAGCTGGCATGGCTAACTGCAAGCCAGCTGACACTCCTACATATTCTAAACACACACAACTTCCTCACACTAGCTCTACTCCCTATGCAAATCCTACACACTTCAGAAGTATTGTAGGAGTTCTCCAATATCTTACTGTCACTAGGCCAGATTTACAGTTTGCTGTTAATTCCCTATGCCAACATATGCATAGCCCCACCACTGCTGACTACTCTGCCTTAAAGAGAGCTCTCTGATATGTCAAAGGGACTGTTAACACTGGTATCCTATTTCAATCAGGCCCACTACACCTTCAAGCATTCTCAAATAGTGACTGGGCCAGTGACCTACAAGACAAGAAATCTACTACAGGGTTTACTATTTTTCTGGGTACTAATGCCATCTCATGGTGCTCAAAGAAACAGGTCACTGTGGCCAGATCTTCAACAGAGGCCGAATATAGAGCCCTTGCCCACATAGCAGCTGAACTGAAATGGCTGACCTACCTCCTGACATATTTACATGTTTTAGTTCCCACCCCTGTTCTACATTGTGACAGTCAATCTGCCATTGCCCTAGCAGCTAATCCAATTTTTCATGGCAGAACAAAACATATTGAAATTGATTATCACTTCATAAGGGATCAGGTAGTGTCCAAGCAAGTTCAGGTATCCTATATTCCTTCTACTGAACAGGTGGCAGATCTATTCACCAAGTCTTTACCTATGAAGCAATTTCAGTATCTTCTCTACAAGCTTCCACTGAACCAAGTGCAGCTCAGCTTGAAGGGGGATGATAAAGGCTAGATAATATTCTACTGCAGTTGTGTTTTGTTTCTGTATTTATGTACAGTAGATAGGAGAACAAAAGTAAGACTTGTAACTAGTTCAGTTCATATAGTTATAAGAACTGGTTCAGGAAGTTAAGAGTTAGTTAGAAGTAAGTGCATGACAACTGTAGTACTGCTGTCATCTCAGCATGTGCAGATTAGTCTAAACACTGCTAAAATCATCTATAAATAAATAAAGTGTAACTCAGATTCATTCAAGAAATGAAAACACAATTTTCTACTTTCTCTCTCTAGTTTTCTTCAGTGTGGTTTGGTTTTCCACAGATCTGGCAGTAGACTTTAGGTTTGGGGGTGGATGGAGATAGGGAAGATGCAGTGAAAAGAGGTGATATGTATGCACCAAGAGGAGGTCCCTTACCTTGGTCTCTACCTCCTCTTCCTCTTTTAGAGTTCTGAAAACCAACTCTGCCTTGGAGTTATTGGTTTCGGCATGGTTATACTACGTGTATAAGGCACTGTGAACATCAGGAGTGGGTAGAAGAAGGAATGATTTAGCTGTGTTCATGTGAAGTTCTTCTTGGATGAGATAGTTGCTAAGTTATTGAACAGTTATTGGAACAGGTCTCACCCCAATGTTTTGTTTAAAATAGTCAAATTCATGTGGAAGAACTTTAAGAATATAGAGAACAAGATCTTCTTCAGATACAATTTCAGCAGAGGATGCTAGATTATCAGCTAGGGTTTTGACCTGATTAAGATATCACTGCATGCTTTGATTTCCTTTAGACAAATTATGCAGTTGATGTTTCAAATGATGGATATGTGATCTACTAAGAGATGTGAACCTAAAGGCTAGAGTAGACCAAACAGAGGGAGCTGTGGGCAAATGAAGAACCTGAGGGAGTATGGCAAACGAGCATGTTCTGAGGTACTAATCTTTTGAGTATCCAAGCTATATAAGCTGGGTTGACAGTTGTTGAAGCAATTGCAGAGGTAGAAGAACTTGTTCCAGATGAAATAAGCTTGTTTGGACAAGGTTCATTACAAGTCACATGATCAAACACCTGGTAGGCTTGAAGAACTTGCATCTGTGATCTCCAAATGACATAGTTGTTGTTGTCAAGATTGATCTTGATCAAGCTATGAAGATTCTGGCTCAGTAATTTGAGGCCTTAAGGAAGCTCTATGTCATTAGAAATGGAGAATAAACGTTTGGAAGAACAGAGATCTAGATTAAGGTTTGGAGATGTGAAAATTTGTGAAATTGCTGCTGATAAGCAAGTTGAATAGACTGCTATGAGTCTTCGATTGTGCCAAAAAGCTTCAAGAATAGCTTTAATGGAGGTGTAGGAGAAGTTCTCCAATGGTGATTTTGGAGAACGTAGGAAAATTAGGGTTTTTGTGCAGCAAAGAAGAGATTTTGAGCTGTAGTGAGGAAGATTCTGCAATGAGTAGAAGGAATCTTCAATGGTAAAGGTTGAATAGTCAATGTAGAGCTTCAGAGAGAGCTTCAATGGCGATGATGAAACTCGAAAAAAAATGGCTATCTTTAGAGAGGATTTGAACCTGCTCTTGATACCATGAAAAGATATTTTGGAATTTCATTGTATTGATTTTGTCAACTGATTACAAGAGATGTGCTTACATATATAGACTTGAGGAATGATTCCAAGTAATTCAGCACATGATTGCAATTTGCACATAAGCCATGTGCTGAATGTAACTAACTACAGCTAATTACAGATGTTAAGCCTAACTAACTAGCAAATACATGCATAAGACTGTATACTCTAACAATATATGTGTCAGAAACTAGCGTTGTAAGTACTGGTGAATATGTGTGACATAATGGCAAAATTAGACTCGAGTTCTTGAAAACGTAATTAAAACTCACAACATTGTAAAAATGCAAGTTAAAAGAGCTTATCTGATTGAACTCCACCATTCTCTAACATATTCAATTTACTTTAATTAGTCTTCAAGTTAATAAAAGATGCATCATTTGGCAGTTGGCAATGCAAAACAACTTATTGCCTACCTACTTGAGATAGAGAAACTGTTATGCCCAGAAAGATCTCTATTACTTGAGAAACTGTTAAGCCTTGTCAGTTGGCAATACTAACCAACTTATTGCCTACCTACTTGGTTCACTCAGCACCTCAACCGTTTCAACATAAAGAACACTGAAAATACTCGGTCTCTCTCTCTCTCTTCTCCCACTGCCACTGTTGTCACTGGTCTTGACTTTTCTAAGACTATTATCATGCATAACGATTTTCTTTCACCATGTCCATTCCACTTCATCAGTAAATTCCATCCTATTAGTTCAAGTACTTTACCCAAATAATGTACCAACTCATCCTAGATCCTGTTCTCAAGTATGACCAAACAAGAGAATGATAATAATAGCTTACCTTCACACATATCAAGAATTCAAATCAAAGACATGTTTCCAACCTTTTGAAAGTGTAAAGGCACAACTTCCTTAGAGCCGGAGAATTTCGTCGGAGTGACTTTGCATGAATCTGCACGGTAAATGTCATTTACCTGCAAAAAAAGTATCAATTATAACTTCACAATATCAAGCAACTATAAACATGGATGTGCATGTGCAATGCATGTGACAGAGAGAGATAGAAGACAATGCAAGAGTTAGTAATGAGGCATACGACTCCAAGCTACAAAAATGTGTATTGAAAAACTTAATTGTGCTATCCCATTATATCAAAGTAAATTGTCAATCAGGGATATGGATCCTCACAATTTAGGTGTAAATGTGGGATCCGCCAACCCCCTTGGTGCATATTAATAAATTTTTTCACTTCTCAAAAAAAAAAAAAAAAAGGGTTATGCCACCTCATTCCTTACGTTATAGATTCTTGTCGCATCATCTCTCATATGAACTACACCCCAAAAACTACAAAGTTTTATTCAATGGGTATTGCTGTATTGGTAACATAGATTTATTTCTCAAAAACACATAGATTTCAGGTGAAATAGAAAAATACAAAGCAAAGTTGACTTGCCATCAACATGACAGTGTAATTGTTGATTCCAGTCTATGCTTTAACAGCAATAAGCTTTATTACAGCTCTGAATGGTGTAGGAGATAAACAAGCAAGCTTCCAGATGCATATAGATTCATGATGTCCTGCTTTGTTTTTAAGATAATTCTCATCTCTTATCATGGAGATTTACTTGATCAATGTATGTACGTCATACCAGCTTGTGGTCTTGGTTCTAAATCAAAACTAGCAAAAGGATGTGAGAAAAAGAGAGCTGCCCTGATTGCCATTACTTTTTTTTTTTTTTTTTTTTTTTTTTTTTGTTGTGTTTAGGGGGGGGGGGGGGGGGAGGGGGAATGGTGGTATGGAAATTTGAAGATTGATTTTGATCCAATTACAATTGACATCACAAATGATGGTACAGTTTCTGTTTGTTTTTTCCAGAATAAATTTAATTGTAGGCATAACAAAACTGACAATGTTTTGGAGCTTGATTTAAATGAATAATGAAAGTGAAGAATCTAGCGATTCAGCTAAGTATAGTGCAGTGGCATCCATTTAAGAGTTTAAATGGAGGATCCTCCATACTAAATGGAAAGGATCCGGACCCCTGAATTATGGCCAAAAGCAAGGGTGCCATCTAATATCCATAAGAAGCAGCCAACAACTCACACCTACATTGCTACGGAGAGTGCACCCAGTAAAAGTTGTAAAAAGCTGAGTCAGAATCATGGAACAGGGGGTGCAGAGCTCCCTCTATTATGATAAGAAAAAGTCATTCCATAGTGAATATCCTTCATCAGACCTAGTTTATTTAACTAGGTACACAATCCCGTTAGTATGCGCTACTGTTTGAAGCAAAGCCTTCCGACTCAAACGTTGGTGTGTGACAAAAGAATCTTAACTCATCAAATGGAAATAAAATAGGGCTTAATGAGCTTTTAAAGTCTGTAAGCCTTGCAGATGGAACTAATATGGGTCACTTCATGGATGCCAATGAGGTGTGTAGGACCTTTCAGGACTGGCACACAGTTAATGGCCAAGATGATCAGGGAGTCAATATTTCAATGGTAATAATCACAAAGTAAGTCCACCATGAGATGACTAATAAGATAAAAGACCAAAAGTATGCAAGATATCTCCTTGTAGAATGGCAGTTAAGAAGAATTGCCTCAGTTATCAATGTTATTAGTAAAACATATCCAATTATATGAAAATTGATGCCCTTGGGAAAAGGAAAAAGCTAGAGATTACATAATGAGTAATCCATTTCTTGAGATTATGTTAGGATAATTCAGGGTAATAATGCATAGTAAACGAAAAATTTAGACGAACACAAGAATTTACATGGTTCGGCCTAAAGCCTACGTCCACGGGTAGCAGGAGAATATTTCACTATATGATGAAAACCGGTTACAAGCACTCTTTCTTACAAAACCTCTCACCTCTCAGTTTTCTGTCACACCTATTACAATAGCCATAGGACTTATTTATAGGTAATCCCTAGGGTTCTAGGTATTGGGCATATAAGACAATTATGCATTAACTACAAACACAGGCCATAGCCCAACAAATAAAGCTTTTGGGTCAATAGTTGAGTTTGACACATGGGTGTTAAGGTCCATTTGTTCTCAAATTCGCAGGGCTCACCACAACAAATTGGTATCAGAGCCGATGGTTTGACCATTTTGGCCCGGACTCTCGAAGAATTATGGTGAACTATCGTGATAGACTCGGGGGAACTAGGCAGCAGGGCTCGAACGATGGAGTAGGAACACGATAAGCATAATTCTTGGACTATACTCTCAAAGTTGTATGAGGTTACAATAACACGATGGAGCAAGGCTTGGTTGATCTAGTTGATTCTAAGCGGGCTCGTACGAGAGTAAAATCGCAAAGCCTCATGGTTGATCTCGGGTGCACGAGGAAGAGCTACTAGAGCTGGAATGGTAATAGCTAAGGCGCATGGTTGATTTAGGGTGCACATAGGGAATAGCTATTGGAGCAGACATGCTAGTAGCTAAAGTGCATGGTTGATCTGGGATGCACGAGGAAGAGCTACTGGAGCTGGCATGGTAATAGCTAAGGTGCAAAAGAAGACCTAAATAGCTTGTGAGAGTGGTGAAGATGGATTTATTGGCGATGAATGTGGATCGGGGGGGTTAAGGCCCAATTGGAGTTCACATGTGAAAAGGGAGAGATTTGTTAAGAGTTTCACATGGTAAACTAAGAGCAAAGAGAAGGATTTGTCCCACATGGAAATATTATGAGAATAATGAGTTATTAATAAACATGTGTAGGCTCAAGACATCTGTTGTCGAAATTCGATACGATTCAACAAAGAATCAATACGAATCGAATGAGAGAATCGTGAATCAACATGAATCATACGAAATCATAACGTATCGTACAATTCACTGAATCGTTCGCGATTCAGGCCACACTCACAAACTGCACCATATATGATGAAGTTGATGTGATTTCAACGTCTATTGGAGGAAAACCGATAGAGTACATTGAAGATTTTGTTGCCATTGGGTCATTCCATGCCGTGAAGAATGGCATACCAGTTATATGTTCAGCGGGGAATAAAGGACCAGGTGAAAAAACTGTTTCAAATGTTGCGCCCTGGATTATCACTGTTGCAACAAGTACACTTGACCGCAAATTCCAAACTTATGTTCAACTTGATAATGGATTGCGCTTCAAGGTTGAAACATTTTGCAGATATGTTCTTTGTTTAATTTCTTTTAATTAATTTATTATCATTGTTACATACACCATTTGATCTCATTCTTGTAGTTCATAATCTTGTTGCATATCTTGCTTTGTTGTTGCGCTCATTAATGGCGAAGTGTTCAAGATATTGTACCTATGGATCGTTTGCTCTTATTGGAGTCCAACAAGCAACTGAATGCTGCAAAGAAATGACAGTAACTAGGAAGGCAAGGACATTGAGAAGAAAATGGATAGGAAGAATGGGACTCCAGACAAAGTGAAATAACTGATGTCCAAGCTAACTTATCATTTAGAAAGCAAAGAAATATTAATGATGTCCAAGCTAACTTATCATTTAGAAAGCAAAGAAATATTGGGCATCAAACACAAAAACCAAATTATACTAGCTTGTTTTATTTTATTCTTTATCACAAGCAATGGTACTATATATTTTTTTTTTAATTTTGAGATTCACAAGCAATCGTATGTGGTCTTTGTAGTTTAGACATAAAATTACTTTGGAATTTAGTTTGCAAGATAGTGATTATTATAAAAGTAACAAAAACCATAAATTAATATTCATTCAAAAGAAGAATTTCAACTAAAAACTGTTAATAGAAACATAATATATCAAATTAATCTAGTTTTAAATTTGTGACTGAATCAGTACAATTCACGATTCGATACAATTCACGATTCAAAAAAATGACATTTTGATTTACGATACAGTTCACGATTCAACAACTATGCTCAAGACCCAATAGCTTAAGCTTTTGGGTCAATAGTTGATTTCTACACATGGGTGTTAAGGCCCATTTCTTCTCGGATTCTCTGGGCTCGCCACAACAGATTACATGAGAAAGTTGTGAATTTTCCCAAAAGAATATACAAGAATGGGAAATAGTCCAGCTGGTTAGGAGGGCTAGTTTCTAGGATTTCAGGTTTAACAGGCACAAGGTTTTACATCTTGATTCATCAAATAGATTTAAAAACGATAAATGCAAGAACAAACACACACAAACACATTTTTAAATACATATTACATTGGGACTTGGGTACACTCTTTAAAGTGACCAAAAACTAGCAAGATCTTTTTTTTCATTTTATGTCCGCTGTGAGCCATTTGGAGTACTACGGGTTAGGTGTAATGGTGCCATTGCTAGCAGTAATCTATTTTGGAGGACAAGGCTCTGCTCCTGGTTGATATGTGATCTAGAAGATCATAGGCATGAAAGATAGCCTCTAGCTGAGCTCTCCAGACCTGGTAATTGGAATTGTCCAGTTGAATTTTCACTAGAGAGTTAAGATTTTGTAGAAGAAGTTTGAGAGCAAAAGGAAGAGCTTGGTCTGAAGGAAGAGCCATGGATGCTTTAGAAGAAAAGCTTGAAAGGAGTGGCTATGGAGGATTAGTTGTATGAATAAGAGGAAAATTTTGAAGAAATCAGCTATGGAGGATGGGGATTGAGATGTGATGCTAGAACTAGTGAGATGATTTTGCTAAGAAAGAAGAACTTGCAGAAATATAAAGGTTGAAGTCGCGAAGCTTCTGAGTCAAGCTCCAATGGAGTCGCAGCTCAGAGGAGGAAGAAAACAACTTGTTAGTAGTTGTTTTCGAGAAAAAATGGCTGCTTCAATGGCACAGGTGGAATCTTTCTTCCAGCTCTAGATACCATGAAGAAAACTAGAGAGAAACGATGGAGATATTTTCTGTAAACTGATTCATTTCATTCTTATTAAAATGTGATTACATCTGCTGCTATTTATAGATGTTGCAGTAGCAGCTCTGCATAGCATTACAATTAGGCACATGCTAAATGACAGCTGGTTGCTGTCATTCTAACTAATCTCTGTTAGATCAGTTCTAAACTGACTTAGGTATTCTAACTCTAACCTATCTCTGCATCTATACAAGAGAAGAATATCTGCAGTGCTTTCGCTAAGTTACTGCAGTATTACATAAGCCTAGTGTCTATACTTTATCAAAGACAATCATGCAGGAGTAAAATCATAGAGGGAGATAACAGAACAGAAAAAGGCCATTAGTTAACATTTTCATACATAATGACTTCAAGATTCCTATCTATCGAACAGGCTAAGTTTACATAGATTATAACAACTGCAATTCAAGTGAGTTAGTCATCTAACAACCTAAAAAGCAGTTAATAAATCGACAAATAATCTTAGCCTACAAATTCCTATTTACTACTATAATTTCCTTTACTGTTTTTGCATACTAATCTTGAACCACAAACAAATATTTAAGTTAAATGGTATCAGGCAATTTCAACTGCATATCGATCAAATTCTAGAAATAGGTAAAAGAGAACCGTCACACTACTGTAACAACTATTAGAGAACAGTAAAATTGGGGGCAGCACACCTTAGAGTACTCGATGAAACAGTTGAAATCCACAGACCAAACGGTAAAGAGGAACACCAGAATGTGAATCGCAATGAGGCCACCAAGAACTATCAGTGCATCCATGAAATCTAATCCAGGAACTATAGCTACAAGCCAAACGCCATATATAATTGCAAACGGCCACACATCCAGATGCCATAGCCAATGCCTCTTCCTCAGCAAGTCCACACTATCCACTACTTTTCCACCCACAAGGAACCGTAACATCTCACTTCCTTCTGCTGCTTCAACTGTGAAACTGTGTAAATCTAGCGGGAAAAAAAGTAATGTTCAAGTGTCAGCACACGGAATCTTTGTTTGACCTCCCAGGAAAATGACAAAAGAAAAGCACCAGGAGTGAAATTTTCCCACTTCACAATCTTTTTCTTTCACCTTTTTTTCTTCTATGATAAGTAAAAGGAATTTATTAAAAGAGCATCACGATAGTGCTGCCCATATGCAAGAGGGAAAGATCAAAAAGTATTAAGCTATACATGTGTGTGTGTATAAATATAATTGTAGACAGATGTATATAAATATAATTGTAGACAGATAATTGATCTTATAAAATTGCAGAATTAGAATTAAATATATGCATATGTAACCCAAAATGAATAGTTAAAATTGTTGAATAAAAATTAGAATCAAAACACTAAAGTAAGGTAACAGAGATCATTTACGACTCTAGAATCAAATATAGGTATATGCATGCATACACTCGCATATATAAATACAAACATATGTGTGTGAGTGTGTGTTTATACATGCATATGATCGAGAGATAAGAAGGGCAATACCACAACGAAAGCAGTCCGTGAACGCTGGAACAAGTGCAATTGGGATCAGTTCGGGCCTAGCGTTTACACACACACACACACAAAAAGGGAGGCAGGGAGGAGAGATCCAGTGAAGGAAGCAAATGAGCGGGGAGAAGAACAGCTTGAGCGGATCCTTCCGGCAGACGATGTCGTTTTAGCTGTTTAAAAGCTGTCAGTGAGAAACGTTACCAAATTCTTACATCTCTGTGTTTTTTGATATTTAAGTGTTGTATTTTTTATTTTAGAAAAAATAATATTTCATCATTTATTTCTGTGATAATTGTTAGTCTTTAAAATAAAACCTATCAAAAAATAACATTAATAATCACAAAATACATAAACTTTAAGAGACTTATATTTTATTACATGATAATTTTATCACTAAAAATTTATAAATTTTGTGTCTACGTGTCATTTATGTACTTATTAATGTTATTTTTTTAATAAATTTTGCTCCAAAGACTAACAATTGTCACAAAATAAAAGATAAATGACTATTTTGTCCAAAATAAAAGATACAAGACTTAAATATCAAAAGATAAAGATGTAAAACCATTTTAATAAATTACTCAAAAATCTTATGGCCAACGATGTCGTTTAATATTTTCAATTGACATGAAAATTGGAATTGAATTCTCCTAAAAAATGAGAAAAAGCCTATAAAGGGAATAATAAACTTATTTTGTTTTATAAATGTGTGGTGTGGGAATGTAACGAATGATTCACTTATTATATTATGAACGAGATATAATATTTATAAATTATTAAAATTATTTAATTATAATTAATAATCGTTAAATCTCGTTTATAACGTAACTGCATCATTTTTCAAAAAAGGGGTGAAGGGGTTATTTCACTCCTTAATATGCTTAGTCACTTATTATTTATTTAATAATTGACTTGCTCTTAAAAATAAAAAATAAATAAAAATTGTGCTTGTTGCTAAAGTATCTATTTTTCAAAGCATATTAAAGAGAGAAAAAACCCCTTCGCCCTACCCCTGAGTAAGTATCCATTTCTTTGAGTGTATTAAGTTATTAAATTTGTGCATTTGGATCTTCAAAGTAAGATGCGAAGCTAAAAAGCTGATTTTTAATCTTTCTACAATCATGTTAATTTTGAGTTTTGAAATACATTATTGTACATAATTCTTAGAAGCAATCAATTTTTTTTCAAAATGACTTTTGAGACCTAGAAGAAAATTAATTTATTTCATCAATATGAAAATCCTCCAGAGGTGATGAATACAAGGAAGAAGATGAGGTATCAACAGCATTTAAGGCTCCGTTTGTTTGCCGTAAAATATTTTTCTGAAAAATATTTTTCGAATTTTACGGTATTTGGTAATACTGTAAAATTGGTCAACCGTAAAATATTTTCCGGTCAAAAATTACGACTGCTTTTTCTTAATTTTACAGTGTTTGGTAACACTGAAAAATTGGTCAATCGTAAAATATTTTCCGGTCAACAATTGCAGCTAGTACAAAATTATGTAAAATGTTTTCATGTCCTTTGAAAGAAGAAAACATTTTACAAAACTTACGGCACATCCAAACACCAGAAAATATTTTTTAGTATTCTATTTTCTAGTAAAATATTTTTCTCTAATAAGTTATTTTACGGCAAACAAACAGAGCCCTATAAAATATTTTATTTTCCAGGAAAACACTTTCCACGGAAAATATTTTACAGAAACAAGTTATTTTACGGCAAACAAACGGAGCCTTAAGATTTGGTTTTGTATTTTTTTAATCAATTTGTAAAGCGTTTAATTTTTCTTAAGAAAACATTGATTTTGTAATGAACCTTTTTCCTACATTTTTAAAACTAGTAGAATTTTTGTACCTTTATGTGATTTCTTATTCGTATAAGGTTTGGGATGGGAATATTTTGATGAATACTTTTCTTCTTGTAGTATTTTGGCATAGCGTATTTGGAATATTTTGGGTATTTCTTTAAAGCTTTAATTATTGTAGATGCCTGTTTGTATGTTTGAAACCCAAATTGCTCACAAAAATTTCCTCTTCTTGTTAGGTGTTCTCTTTTTAGTTTTTATTTGGTTTTTAAGGTAAAGATCCGTACAAATTTCTAACTCTATTTTATTTATATGAGCTATTATTTTCCTAACCTTTTCATTTTTCTTTCTGAAAAGCGTGGTTGCAATTAGTTTGTAACATCACCCTTGTAAAGAAAGATGTCTTTGTATCATTAAAAGTGTTAAGGATTGGAACCTAACAGTTAAGATCGGTTAGCTCCTGTCTGCCCGAGCTTGAGTCTCAAGTCGAGAACCTGACCTGCACAAGAAGAAAAAGGTGGGGTGATGACCCAATTTTTTTCCCCAAGTGTGAGAATAATTAGTTTGTCCGAGCTAAGCAGTGGTAGCTAGAAGTAATCAATGTACGAGTTACCTTCATAAATGCGGGAAATAGCTCTATTTATATTAATCTCGGATTCGAGCAGCAATTAATAAGTAATGCTGCCCGACATGCCACCGACTGCCCGCATTGTATATCCAGTGGACAAAGCTATTACCCAGCGCATAAAGTTGTTATCTGTTGGGTCAGTCTTGGGATCGGATCCAACCTCCCCAACCCGTTTTTGTTTTTGTTTTTTTTTATTGGACTATTGTTTTGATTCCACTAACCTCCCCCTCCCCCCCCCCCCCCCTTTTTTTTTTCTTTTTTAGGAATGCCAACCGTTGGGGAGATGGCATATCTCAAGAAGAAGAAGGCTGAGGAGAGCGGAGAGGGCTCGGTGCCCGGGGCTTGTCGAACCCCCCAAGGATCCAAGAAGAGGCCTAGTGGCCAAGAGGCGGAGGTCAGGACGGAGGTCTCTTCAAAGAAAAGTAAGGTCTCAAACTCTCCCTCTAAGAAAAGGCCATCAGGTGTGGCAATCACCAAGCGCTCGGGCGCTCAAACAGATCCGAAGAAAAGGCCCCATACCGAAGAGACGGGCAAGGGGAAGGTGGCCAAAGTGATTTGATCCAAGAAGGATCAGGTCGTCGACACCTCCGCCTCTTTTGAATGCGACCCGAAGCTGTCCAAGGTCCTTATGGACCAACTCGTCTTTGAGTTGCGGTCCAACACGGCAATGGTGAGTAGCTGTCTTTGATACCTTAATTACTTTTCAAGTTTGAAATTTGTCTAATCATCGCTCTCTGGTAGATCGAGTCCTACACCCTCTCTGTTCCCGGCCTTATTACCAAGGCGCAGGCTCGTTGTACCGAGTTAGAGCACAAGTACAACGAGGTCCAAGCCAAGCTGAAGGCACAAAAGGAGGAAGCCCGTATGAGATATAAGGAAGACGGCGATGAAATCACCCATCTTAAGAATGAGCTCAAGTCCAAGGAGGTAAAGCTTGAACGAGAGAAGTCCCGGAGGACTGAGGCCAGCAATGATGTAACGCGGCTCAAGAAGGAGAAACGCGAAGCCGAGACCAGCCTCTGGGAATTCACAGAGAAGGTCGGGCCCAATGGAAAAAAGGCGGTGGAGCTTTAAGTCCAGCGACGCGGGCGTGGACTGGCTAATGAAGGAAGGGGAGACAATGATAAAGTTTGCCGAGCTAGAGTACTTTTTCCAAGGCCAGGTCGCGGCTCGTGAGTGGGCGAAGACTTTCCTTCCTCCCTTCAAGACCGACTTCCTAGAGATCATGGAGGCTCCTACTCCAGAATTTTGGAAAATTCCTGGATTCCCCGCCAACTTAAAGTTCCAAACCTAGAAGGTCATGGACTATATCAAGAGAGGGATAAAACAGGTTAGGGATGAGTCCCCTAACATCGGAGGTTAAGCGGTAAGTAATGGTGCTGCCTCCGTTACTCCTGCGTCTTAGATAGGCTTTTTTCTCAGCCTTCTTTTTTCGTAATATGCCCAAGATTGGCTTTTGTAATTTCTCATCGATTAATGAAATAATAATTCATCTTTTTCAATCGTGTACTTAGCCGTTTTCTTCACTTTTAAGAATTTTTCCATACCTAAGTAGTTGGGGTCTGTACCCTTTTAGGAACTTTTAATTAAGCTCAAGTCAATTGTCGTAATGAAATTAATTTAATAAACCAATGTGTTAATTTAATCGAGTTGAACTAGTCAGTCCGAGCTGGTAAATGAATCAAACTTCGTTGGTTAGAACCGAACTGGAATTACTAATCCGAGCTGGTTAACTTGGTTTTAATCGATAAGTGTACTTTTATCCTTAGATTGATGAAATTGAACCAGTCATATAGTTTTTAGGCACGGTCGTGACCTGCCTAATCCAAGACTAAGCATGGCCATTTTTTTTATAAACATTAGTCTGGTTGGTTAAAGCTAGAAAACCAACAGCAGGATGTTTTATATCCGAGGTAGATCAACACATTTATACAGAAATAGGTATTGTATTAGATATTTTGGCACACCGAGTGTACTTGAGCTCGGGGATTTACAAAATAGTATCTTTGGCTCGAGGGACTTACACAAAATAACACTTAAGATGCTCGGCATGCCAGACAGTTTTTAGCTGCTTCCCGTACTTGTCACGAAGGTAAAAAGTTCCAGGTCGGATTTCTTTTATGACTTTATACGGCCCTTCCCAAGGTGGGGAAAGCTTGCCTCCTGAGCGCAGCAAAAAAATTGACCTCCGTAGAACCAAGTCTCCGACCTTAATTGATTTAGGCTTGACTTGCTTGGCAAAGGCTCGTTCCATGGCGGCTTTTCCAGCCAGCATTCTGACTTGAGCTTTGGCACGCAACTCTTCAGCCAAAACTAATTCTTCTCGGATTTGTGCTCTGTTTATTTCTGGATCATAATGGAGGGCCCTACTGGTAGAAAACCCGATCTCCACCGGCAGCACTATTTGAGTGCCGAAGGTCAGTTCGAAGGGTGATTCTCCTGTTGCCGAGCTGATGGTGGTACACAGAGCCCACAACACCTCGGGAAGAATCGCTGCCCACTGACCTTCTGTTTCTTCCACCTTTGTTTTCATGCCTTGCAAAATAATTAGATTTGTTCTCTCGACCTGGCCATTACTTTGAGGATGAGCAATAGATGAAAATCTAAGGTCGATCCCGATTTCAGCACATTTTCCTCGAAAATATGCACTATCAAACTGCTTGCCGTGGTCAGTGACTATGACCTTTGGCACCCCAAATCGGCAGATGATGTTCTTCCATACGAAGTCCCAAGCTACTTTCTCGATTATTCTGGCCATACCTTCAGCCTCGGGTCATTTAATAAAGTAGTCGACGACTACAAAAACATGTTTCTTTTGACCGAGGCTATTTGGTAATGGGCCAATGATGTCTAACCCCCATTGGTAGAATGGCTATGGGCTCAACATTACCGCCAGGTCCACCACGAGTTTCCTCTGTATCTTGGCGAACCTCTGGCAGATATCGCATTTTTTCACATAGTCTTTGGCATCCTGTTCTAAGGTTGGCCAGAAATAGCCTTGCCTTAATGCCTTCCTTGCGAGGGCTTTGCCGCCCAGGTGATTTCTACATATTCCCTCGTGGATTTCTCTAAGTATGTAGTTTTCTTCCTCGGGCCCTACGCACTTCAAGAGAGGCCAAGTGTAGGCTCTTTTGTAAATCTAACTTGCAACTATGACAAACCTTGAGACCTGTTTCTCAATTTTTCGAGCTTCTTTCTCATCATCCGAGACTATACCCCCTCCAAGTAGTCCACGATTAGTCGAGTCCAATCTGGGCTCACGGTTAACTAGGCAACTTCCTATTTTCCTAACTAAATGCTAGGCTCTGAAATTTCTTCTACATGGACCAAAGCAGGTCGGTTTTCTCCCACAGCCAATTTTGATAGGGCATCGGCTTTGGTATTTTCTTCCTTCGGAATTTGTTGTATCGAGAACCTTTTGGATCCCGAAGCCAAATCCTTGACCTTGCTGAGATAGGCAATCATGGACGCGTCTTTGGCCTCAAACTCTCCAGATACCTGGCTTGCAATCAATTAGGAATCAGTATACACCTCCAGCGTCTGTGCTCTGAGCTGGGTCACGATCCTCAGACCTGCAATCATCGCTTCATACTCAGCCTCATTGTTGGAGGTCGGGAAGGCAAATTTGAGGGAATACTGGTGCTCATAGCCCATTGGGTCTAAGATTACCACCCTAGCTCCACTTCCCGACCTTTCCTATGCTTTATCCATGTGGAGTTTCTACAATTCTTATGGGTCATGCTCGGCTCGACCCGTGTATTCCATAATAAAATCTGCAATTGCTTGGGCTTTTATGGTTGTTTTTGGTTGGTAAGCGATGTCAAATTGACTTAGCTCGACCGCCCATTTGAGTAGCTTACCTAAGGCTTCCGGTTAACGCATGATAGACTTGAGTGGGGTATCTGTCATGACCCTAATCGTGTGAGCATCAAAGTATGGTTTAAGCTTTCTGGTTGCAGTTACGAGTGCGAAGGCGAGTTTTTCCAGTGTGGAGTACCTCGCCTCAGCCCCGTGGAGAGTCTTGCTGATGTAGTAAACTGGTTTCTGATCTCTACCTTCTTACCGAACTAGTGTAGCCGCCACTACCATTCCCTAGCAGGCTAGATACAATACCAGTTCATCCCCCTCCTCAGGTCAGGCGAGTAGGGGTGGCAAAGCTAAGTACTTTTTTAATTCATCAAAGGCATTTTGACATTCTTTCGTTCATTCAAAGTTCTTAGGGCTCCTTAAGATCTTAAACAAATGAGCGCATTTATCAGCCGACCTGGACATGAATCTGCTCAAAGCTGCTACCTTGCCGGTAAGTACTTGGACGTCGTTCACGTAGGTCGATGGTGATAAATTTAGTATTGCTTGAATTTTCTTCGGATTGGCCTCTATTCCTCGGGTCGTGACCATGAAACCCAAAAACTTTTCTGCTTTGACACCGAATGAGCATTTCTCGGGATTCAATTTGATCCCGAATTGCCCCATCACGGCGAAGGCCTCAACTAAGTCAGTCACATAGTTTTCGGCACTCTTACTTTTGACTAGCATGTCATTCACATAAATCTTCATGTTATGCCCGATCTGGTTTTTAAAGACTTTGCTTACCATCCTAGAGTAGGTGGCTCCAGCATTCTTGAGGCCAAATGGCATAACCTCATAGTAGTAGAGTCCCTGGTCGGTGATGAAGGCTGTCTTTTCCTTGTCCCCTGGTACCATCCTTATCTGGTTTGTAGCCTTTGAAAGCATCCATGAAAGACAGTAATTAGAACCCCGATGTAGCATCTACCAGCTGGTCGATCCGAGGCAGAGAACAGCAATCTTTCGGGCAAGCTTTGTTGAGGTCGGTAAAGTCAACGCACAATCTCTATTTCCCCGTGGTCTTGGAGACTAGTATCACATTAGATAACCAAGTCGGGAATAGGATTTCCTATATGTGTTCGGCGTCCATCAATTTATTGACCTCTTCAGCAATAATATTTTGTTTGTCATAGTGAAAGTGCCTGCGAAACTGCTTTACCGGATGGTAATCGGGGTCGGCATTTAAATGGTGTTCAATCATAGACGGATCAATTTTTGTCATATTAGTAGCAGACCAAGCAAAGATATGTTCATTTTCAAGGAGGAATTGGCTTATACCTTTTTTGAGGTCTTCCGAGAGCTCACTGCCGATTTTGGCTTTCTTGTTTTCCTCCGAAAGCTCTATCTCTTGTAGCTCTTCCGCTGGGCTCCCTTTCTTCGCATCCCTTCTCTCTTCGGGTAAGTCAAAACCCAAACTTGCTTGATATTTTGGTCGGAGAAAGCTCTCGTAACATTCCCAAGCTAAAAGTTGGGCCCCTATGATTATAGATGTCATTCAAAGTCAGGAACTTCAAGGCCTGATAATATGTGGAGGGGACCGCCTTGAAATAATTCAAGGCGACCCGCCCCAGAATACCATTATAGGCCGAGTTGCAATCCATGACAATGAAATTGGCCTGCATCAAAGCTCCTCTAGGTCTATCTCGGAGGGTCAGGGGGAGGTTGATGACCCCTTCAGTTTTGTGGCTGTGTTCGGTGAATCCAGCAAGTGTTCCCTTCAATAGCTGTAACTGACTTTGGTCCAACCCCATCTGCTCAAAAGCTTTCAAGAAGATGACCTCCGTCAAGCTTCCCGTGTCCACCATCAATCTCCTAATAGTAATGTTAGCAATCTCGGCGCTGATGACCAATGGGTCATCATAGGGCAATATTACCCTATCAAGATCGTCTGAAGAGAAAGAAATCCTATCCAAGCCTCCAGCTAAACCCGGTGTCGGCCCGTACTCACTCCCAGTGCGAACATACCATTCCGCCTTATTAACATCTCTCCACCCGATATAAGTCCCCCAGCAATTGTTTTAACCACGGCTAAGTGCCCCGCCCCGACATAGCGCTTGAGTGGACTTCTTTCTCTCTCTCTACCCCTTCCCTGGTTGGGATTCCTGGGTGGCTATTGGTTGATATACCTCCTGAGGTAACCTCGGGCTATCAAAGCCTCGATCTATTGCTTCAAATCTCTACACTTATCGGTGGTGTGCCCATAATCCATGTGGTAGTAGCAGTATTTAGTTTTATTGCGCTTCTCAGGTTGGCCTCTCATCTTGGGCGCTAGCGACAAGTGATTCTAGTGTTGGATCTCCATCAAGATTTGTTCCCTTGGAGTATTGAGTGGGGTGAACATGGTAAATCTCAAGCCTTGCTTCTACTGTTGCTGCGGCTGCTTGTCTCTATCAGCTTGTACTTTATTCCCAGGCTAAGTCATTGATGAGGTCTCCCCTTTCTTCCTGACATCCTTCTCCTTGTCGTCATCCCTCTTTGCCTGGTGGATCTCCTCAGAGTGAATGTATCATTCTGCTCTCACTATCAGCTCCGCAACGATCTCTACCAGGTCAATAGCCAAGGAGGATATAAGAGGTCCCGACTTGAGCCCGCTTTGATAGGCCATTAAAGCCATGAAGTCTTCCAAGTTGAGAATCCTAAGAGACTCCTCGTTGAATCGGGCAGTATAGATCCTCAAACTTTTTCCCTTCTACTGTTTGACCATTAATAGCGATGAGGTATGACAGGTGGCCCGTCGGCTTCCAGCAAAGCGGGATAGGAACGCCTCAGCCATTTGGTGGAAACTCTCAATCGAGCCAGGATGAAGTTTTTGGAACCAGTCCAATGTATTGCCGACCAGGGTGGTCGGGAACGCATTCATCTTTATCCGATTTGTCATATCGTGAAGGGTCATATAATGATCAAAATTTAGCAAGTGGCTGGTGGGGTCGCTATCTCCATTATACATTTCCAAGTGAGGCATCTGATTGTCTGCGGGCAGAGGCGTAGTTAGGATTTCGGGGGAGAGTTGGCTGACACTGAGTAGGTTTATGACCTTGGCTATGGCAGCCGTGATTTTTTCCTGCTCAGGGTCGATTGGGGCGACCCTCCGTTTCCTGATTTCTTCTGGTCAGGCCATCGGTTTTGGAGAACCTTCAACCTCATTCTGGGCTTGTGCATGTCCCAAAGACGGGATTCGGAACTGGGGTAGCTCTGGTTGGGGCATCGTGACAGGTGGCACTGGTGGGCCCACCCCCAGCCGCGTTACTTGATCCTTAAGTTCCTTAAACATCCGAAACATCAACTTAATCTCTGGGGCTATGTTGGCAGTGAAGTTGTCATCTTCGGGCTGGGTAGTTTGTGAGACTAAGTGTATACGTTGGCTCCTACCAATCGGTTTGGGTTGAATTCTGGCTAGGTGCTTGGGTAGCTTCAAGACCCTCACCCGAGATGGGTGAGTCTTCTACCGGCACGTTATGACTTCTAGTTTGTACAATGGTGGTCTCTCAGTGGGTGGTGGGAAGAGCTTGTCTATCTTGTCTTTTTCCTATAGACGGTGCCAAACTGTTAAGGATTGAAAGCTAACAGTTAAGATCGGATAACTCTTGCCTGCCCGAGCTCGAACCTCAAGTCAGGAACCTGACCTGCACAAAGAAAGAGAAGGAAAATGCGGGATGATGACCCGAATTTTCCCCTCAGGTGTGAGAATAATTAGTTTGTCCGAGCTAGGCAGTGGTAGTCGGAAGTAATCAATGTACGAGTTACCTTCATAAATGTGGGGAAGAGCTCTATTTATACTAATCTCGGATTCGGACATCAAATAATGCGTAATGCTACTCGATATGCCACCGGCCGCCCGCGCTGTATATCTAGTGGACAAAGCTATTACCCAATGAATAAAGTCCTTATCCGATGGTCCGAGCTGGGTGTCTTGCTTTATGTCCCATCTGGACGGCTAGCATAACCATGGGGTTCACTAGGGTCAAGTTCGGGTCGGGTCAAGTGCTTCAGATCGGGTAGTGACCCAGTTACAATGTCTTCAGCTCGGGTACTCCCTCGTCAGAAAGTCTTGAAGTTTTTTGCATCTCAGATTTGATAATGTTTCAATGAATTTATACCTTAGAATTGAAGTATCTCCTAAGAAATGTTATAGACAGGAAATATACTTTTGAAACTTAGAAGCTATATTTATTAAGAGGAAGCTCTTTGAGTAAAATGAATAAATGATATTTAGGTGGCGATTAGTATTATTGAATGACTTTGGGTAAGAATTGAATGAGTTAGGCTTTGTTTGGTCTATTTTTTTGACACTCAAAAGTGTTTTCTATAAGTCTAAAAGTTTAGGGTAACCTGTTTGGCCCGTTTCTAAAGTATTTTTAAGTAAAAGTTGAAGTTGAAAAAATCTAAAAAACAATAAGCTCCAATTTGAGGCTTTTCAAAATAGGCTTTGTGAAACTGTTTTTACATAATGCGCAAAGTTGTTTTCTATTTTTTTCTCAAATATTCCCTTTTATATTTTTTAAAGTCCAACATTGCCCTCAAATTTTCTAAAAGCTTAACATTTCTCAACATAGGTCAAACAGTTAACGACTTTTGTTTAACAGTACTTCTGGCCAAAGCTCTACAACTCAAAAGTTAAAATTTCACAACTAAGGCAAACAGAGCCTTAGTGTTAATCCAAATGAGCCTAAAAGGAGGGAAGGGGGTGAATTATGCTAATGGAAGCAAATCACTACTTTAAAAA